>CM060443.1:171059129-172301629 GCA_030545235.1 Helianthus tuberosus | reverse complement strand
GTATTCAGCCTCGCACGTAGAGAGCGCTACTGAGGTTTGTTTCTTGCACTGCCAAGTGACTAATCGAGTTCTAAAGAACTGACAGCCTGCAGTGGTGGACTTAGCATTTTGCTTGCAGCTACCAAAATCCGAATCAGCAAACCCTGTGAGAGAGAAATCGCCAGACTTAGGATACCACAAGCCGGTGATTGGGCAGCCTTTCAAATACCGTAAAATGCGTTTCACGATCGTCAAGTGTGACTGGCGTGGGCTGGACTGATATTGAGCGCATAAACAAGTCGGATACATGATGTCTGGGCGAGAAGCAATACGATACATCAAAGATCCAATTATCGACCGGTAATACGTCTCGTCCACCTTTTCTCCACTCTCGTCTGTGCAAATCCCATGATTCTGAGCTAAGGGGGTTGATGTCGGAGTAGATTCAGACATGTTGAACTTTTCCAGAACATCGTTCACGTATTTAGTTTGATGAATGAAGATTCCTTCGGGCATTTGCTCAACCTGTAGCCCATCGAACTCATCTCGAATTTGTTCTTCATAACTTTCTAAAAATCTTTACACAATTCGTCATTTGTTGAACCAAAGATGATGTCATCAACGTAGATCTGCATGATTAATAGATGTCCTGTAACCTCTTTTGTAAACAGGGTGCTATCACCCGTCCCTCTGGTGAACCCGTTGGCCAGCAGATGTTGGGAAAGCGTCTCATACCAGGCTCTCGGGGCCTGGTGAAGTCCGTAGAGCGCTTTATCCAGAAGATAGACTTTGTTTTTGTGTAGTGGATCAGTGAACCCTGGCGGTTGTCCAACATACACTTCTTCTTTGATTTTACCATACAGGAATGCAGATTTCACATCTAATTGGTATACTTTGAATCCTTTCCAAGACGCGAACGCCAGGAAGATCCTAATTGCCTCAAGTCTAGCAACAGGCGCATACACCTCTGTAAAGTCAATGCCTTCTTGTTGACTGAATCCCTGTACTACCAATCATGCTTTGTTTCAAACAATGACTCCTCTATCACCTCTTTTACATTTGAATACCCACTTTGTTTTTATCAGCTTTTGATTTTCAGGAAGGTCTACTAATCTCCAGACTCCCAGCTTCTCAAACTGCTGCAGCTCTTCCTGCATAGCGTTAACCCAGCTTTCTTCAGTTAAAGCTTCTTTATACGTTTTTGGTTCAACCTGCGAGATGAAACACTTAAGTGAGAATTCTTCCGTAAAGAAGCAACAGATGTATAAAAACATGTAAGAGCTCTGTTGATCTGATCCCGCGTTTTTACTCCGCTCTGAAGATCACCAATAATCTGCTCTGAAGGATGATACGACAAAGTTCTTGGCATAGCAGTGTCAGGCACGCTCACTTCCGATTGTAAGTTCGTAATATCTTGATCACCGGTGTGATCCTCAGCTTCTGTCGTTGCAACATTTGGTTCCTCGTCAAAAGTCGGAACGTCTTCCGATTCTGAGTCGTCAGAATTATCAGATTCTGAGTCGTCAGAATTATCAAACGTTGGAGCTAGTTCCTCTGGAGTTTCGTGTGTCGTTCCACTTGGACCGGCTTCGTGATCGTTTGCACCACTTGTAGAGTCGCTTGTACCCACGTTGGGCTGAGAAACTACCAACGGTCTTGGCACCTGATCTTGTGACATAGATTGTTGATGTTGGTATAATAAAACGAGTTCCTTGACACTTGGCTCAGTCGGCATTTGGAAAGACTCCCAGAGTTTGTCATAATCGAACATAAATCTTTGTCCGAGAAGTTGTGGTGGAGCAGTATGCTTCTAACAATCAACATGCTGAACTTGAATTATCTTCCCCAAGTATGGTACAAACACCCTTTTCAGCGGACTCGCATATCCTACAAAGAAACCCTCATTAGATTTAGCACCAAACTTACCATCTGGATCAATGAAAGTACAAGGTGATCCAAACGGTTCTAAAAACTTCAAATTTGGTTTATAACGATGAAGAAGTTCAAAACAGGTTTTCTTGTATTTCTTCACTGTGAGAACGCGATTCAATGTATAGCACGCTGCTGCAACTGCTTCACTCCAGAAAAATATCGGAAGTTTGGAATCGGCGAGCATCGTTCGAGCTGTTTCAATCAAGGTGCGACTCTTTCATTTAACTACACCATTTTGCTGTGGAGTGTATGGTGCACTGAATTCATGAAGAATTCCTTTCTCATTGCAAAACTCGAGCATCCGATTGTTCTTAAACTCCGTTCCATTGTTACTCCGAATTCTTTTGATCGGCACTTTGTACAGCGTTTCCATCTTCTTGAATAGAACCATCAACGACTCAAAAGTTTAATCTTTGCTTTCCATACACACTACCGAAGAAAACCTTGTGAAGTCATCAGTGACTACAAGACAGTACAAGTCTCCGCTCACACTTTTTACATTGACAGGTCCAAAGAGATCCATATGGAGTCTCTCGAGCGGTACTCTGATTGAATTCAGCAACTTCTGCGGGTGTGTATTTTTGGTCTGCTTTCCCTTCTTGCACTCTACACAATCATCATTCAAATGAAGATTTTTCAAATTTACACCTTCAACCAAATCATTGTGTACAAGAAAGTTCATTTTTCTAACATGAATGTGACCCATCTTTTGATGCCACATTCTGGACTCTTTTTCAGTCGCTTTTGTTTTTGATACAAAACATTGTTTCTGATGATATGTTGTTGTTGCGACACTCATATCGAGCACATACAAATCATTTTCTCATGGAGCTCGCATCAACACCATGTCCTCAGGAATTTTAAAACCAGGTTTATGATTAAACATTCATTTTTAGTGAAGTGTACTGTAAAAGACTTGTCACAGATCTGTGAGATACTCAACAAATTGTTTTCAAGTTCAATGATATAGTTCACTTTTTCAAACGACACAACTCCATTTGTTAGAGTTCCTTCACCAACTATTCTGCCACCCTGATTTCCTGCAAATCCAACATAACCACCGTTGATTGATTTAACGTCATAGAGTAAAGCCAGCATTCCAGTCATATGCCTTGAAGCTCCGCTGTCCATGATCCACATCGAGATTATTGACCTCGGAAGCCCCTGCATACATCAAAGGAAAATCATTCAAACAATGAAGCCCATGATTTCTTTACTGTTGGAACACTACCAAACACAAGATCACAATTCACATCAACTTTCGGAATGCTAAAAATGACATTTGAAGCAGCAGATTTGGCTTTTGGTTTTACATCTCCCTCTTTAATTGGTGGAAATTCCTCGAGCAACTTGTCTAACTCAAATTCCAATTTTTCAACATCATTTTCAAAAACTTTTGGTTCAGATTTTAGCTCATTTTCCATCTTCTTTTCTTCAACTGACTGTTTTGGTTTTGCCACCCATGATTGATTTTCAAAAATTTTCATCTTTGGATAAATTTTGAAGTCTTTTGAGTCTTCGAAGATTCGCCAATCTCAAAGGTTGATTTCGGCTTTTCTTCAGACTTCAAAGATTCACCTCTTTTCAAAATTCGAACGGGGAAACCATTGGCTTTTTACCCTTGACATCAGTTGGAGTTTTAGGTTTTGGTTTTTGCAAAACTGGTTTCTCAAGCTTTTTCACACACTGCTTGGCCATGTGACCAATTTCATTGCAGTTGTAACAAATTATTTTGTCATATTCGACAAAAGATGATTTGTAGGTCTCCTGTTTCAACTTCTTAGCTGCATTGAAATCGTCAATGGCTTTTTGACTAAAGATATAATCCTTTTCAGCATCAACACTAGGACCAGCAACAAAAATATCACTCATCTTTTCTTTTCTTTTGGCTTGACATTGTTCTTAGCCATTTTCTTTTCTTTTCAAATCCAATACCTTTGTTTTTAAAATTGTTACCATTTCTTTTGTTAGACCCATTTTTACCCACCAAATCCTTTTTCCCAGGGTTGTTCGGTTGTTGTTTCACAAAAGACTTTTTAGGTTTTGAAAGAAACTCGTTATTGTTAACCTCATAAATATCAATCTCAACAAGTTTAAACACCTTTTCAATATTTTCCATTCTGGCATTTTGAATTGGATACTCAGAATCAGAATAAAGTTTGTCAGTTTTGGTCATTGTGTAAACCACAATGATCGAATCATCATTCACAACTGTATCTGATTTTGGTATAAACTTGTCTAAGAAGTTGCCATCTTCTTCAGAATCAGAAATGGAATTTTCAATATGAGTTTTCATAGTATCAAACTCCGAGTTATCGCTTTCTTCATCTAACACTTGGTAAACAACGGTTTTGATCACTTGTGACTCATTATCAGTGTCGGATGGAGAAAATGTAACATCAATGCTCTCAGGCAACTCATTCTCAATGGTTCTCAACTTGAGATTCAATGCAGATTCCACCCCATCTGGATACTTTTGAGTGTAATGATTCCACATTGGGGGTGGAACACTTTTGAAGACAGGTTTCGCATCAGGTTGTTTTGGAAGAATTTGATCAATCACATATGATGAAGCATCATAACTCATTAGTTTCTTATCAATTCTCTCAGTTTCATTTCTCATTAACTCAAGTTCTTTTTTCAAAGAAGCAATGTTGTCCAAATGGATGTTAATTTCCATTTGTTTATCCATGACAGTAGATTTTAGTAATTTCGTGGCTTTATCATTTTCAAAACTTTCTTTTTTAATCATTTTGATTGATCGTGCCAAAGTGTCATATGCTTCTTTTATCTCGCTCAGATCAAATTTTACTTCATCAGTAAATTTCTTCAATTCTTGAAGTTGTTTGTTTTTTTCAAGACAATCCATGCAGGGTTTTGAACAATTTTTGCATGGAACTTCATGAATCAAATCAACCTTTTCGGTAAGCTTTTCTTCTTGATAAATTTTAATATCTGTTTTACCAAAACCATCAGACTCTGACTCAGACTCGTCTCCTTATTTGATCTTCTCATTTTCTGATTTCTCGTCAGACTCCTTTTTGACCGTTTCTACAGACACACTTTCAATTGACTCGGTTTCGACAGACTTTGATTCGATAGATTCTGTTTCTACCTCTTTTAACTTGCCCATCAATGCTTTGTTAGCAATCTCTTTAAGTGTCTCTTCATTCATTTCTTTTGAAACGTCTATTATCTCTTCAACTGAAGTTGGTTCATCATCATATCTTGGACAAAGACCAGTAGTTGGCTCACTGAAGAAACCTGCAAAAGATTCAGATATATTAGGAGGCATTATTGATTTAAAAGAACTAGCAATAATCTCATGTTCAGATTGGTAGTAATAGACTTCTGCAGCAACTTCTTCAATTTCAACTAAACTTTCTTCAGATGTCACTTCACTGACTTCTTCGGTCTCAACAACACATTCTGGTTGTTCCACAATCTCTGCCATCATTGCCCTACCCTCACTACCAGGGATGTACTTATCCCAACTAAAACCTTCAGCAACCTTCTCATCATCTTGATTGACTAAGAGAACTTTCTCCGGCTTGTTTTCGATTTGAGGTCTTTGGGTGAATGGTTGTTGACATGTCTTATGATAGATCGCTTGTTTGTAATAATCATTTGAGAACAGGTTTTGAATGGTTTTAACCTCCTTGTTTGGACATTCCCGCTTGAAATGTCCCTTCTCTTTACATTTGAAACATGTGACTTTTGATTTATCAAACCCAAGCTTTTGATCTGGTCCTGAAAGACTGTTCCGACCAGTTATCTCCATAAATCTTTGAGCTCTCCTTACCAGGCTTGCCATTCCCCAATTGATGTCGATCAACTCCAGCTCCTCTGGATCAATCTGATCATAGTCTTCCTTAGTCATATCGGGGTTCCCAATTCTACCTGCAACCAAGCTTTCATACGATTCAAGTACCGAAGCAAGAAGTGTTATCTGTTTTGTTTTGCTGATGATTCAGTAAAGTCTTGAGCATTCTTTATATTCACTGTTATGTTGCACAGAATTCCTGGACCTTGACTTTGACTGTTTGATCCTGACGAACTTTGATTGTAAGATTGATCAGGTGAATTTTGAATTTTTGGATTTGGCTCAAAACTTGCAA
Source organism: Helianthus tuberosus (assembly GCA_030545235.1). Classification (NCBI taxonomy): domain Eukaryota; kingdom Viridiplantae; phylum Streptophyta; class Magnoliopsida; order Asterales; family Asteraceae; genus Helianthus; species Helianthus tuberosus. The sequence goes on along the minus strand of CM060443.1, from coordinate 172,295,600 downwards.
ATGGTGAACTGTTGTTGCTTGATGTGACAGATGATACTCTGGATGTTGAATCTGCACTAAAGGCTGTCTGCACTTTTGGACTTAGATTTGATGTTGCTGAAGTACTTCCTTTGTAATACCACGAGACATCTTGTTGAACACTTGAAGACTTCATCTTTCTAATCTTTGTCAACTCAAGCTCATGTGACTCAATCTTTTCAATGAATGTGCTAAGGTTGAATCCCACATACTCCAAATTATTCTTCAACACCAACAGATAAGTTCCCCATTCATCATATGGCAATGCATCCGCCAATTTATCAACCCATTCCTCATCCGTCTTGGTTATGCCCAACCTCTTCATCTCAACAACCAGATGGCAATATCTTTCAATCAACTGCTTTGTTGTTTCACCCTTTATACCAATAAAGATATCAAACTCTTTCTTCATCAAAGCAGTTTTGCTTTTTATCATAGACACGCTTCCAAGAAACTTTACTTTCAAAGAATTCCAAACGGACTGTGAATCACCCGGATGTTGTAGCAGAACTAAGATATCCTCTTTGATGGCTTGTTGTAGAATGCTCATCATTTTCTTTTCTGCCTTGAAATCTTCTTGTTCTTGTGGAGTCAAGCTTCCGATAGATTTCTCTAAACCCGAACCATTCTTTGGAGGAGCATATTTAGATTCGATTTTCATCCAACATTCGAAATGGTTAGCTTGCATCCAAGTCTTAAACCTTTCCGACCACCCAGCATACTCATCAATGTTCATCAACTTTGGCGGTTTCTGCATAGTGCCGAGTTCATTTTCCATGTTCACATTTTGCACGATACTGCCTGGTGTTTGTGCTGCCGTCATTCCCCCACCGGCAAAGAAGTTGTAAAACTCTTGGTTATCCATTTTATGAAAACAGTTTACGGAAAAAAATTTAAGTTTTGAAAACAGTTACTTTCAAACGAAATTACTTTCTACACACGAAATGGAATTTCGAACGAAATCACAAACAATATGGACTTTCACACGAAATCAGACTTTCAAGCGAAATTAGGTTTTCAAACGAAATTACTTCTCAAACGGAATTAACTTCTCAAACAAAATGGCACTTTCAAGCGAAATCAAGTGCCATTTCAAACGGAATTATTTTTTCAAACGGAATCAGATGTAATTCAAACGAAATCAGTAATTTCGTGTGAAATTACCTCAACTTTTCAAACGAAAATAGATGCTCGTTCAAACGAAATTAACTGTTTGGCCCATTTTTGTCACTTTTAGTCTGTATTTAGGTCTGATACTTTCAAGGGTTTGTTAAAACTGTATTTTACACAAAATATCAAAAGATCAGTCCATTTTGTCCATGAATTTGTCCAGAAGTCCAAAATTTAGAAGAAAAAGCACTGATTCAAGTGTATTGACTCATCCTGAGCTCTGATACCACTTGTAGGATCCTTTTGACGATCAAATGAGTCAATCAGAGACAATACACAACTGTTTGAGAGGCGGAAACAAACAAACAGCTTAGAATCAATGTAGAAATGAGTAGAAACAGAGTATGATACTTAAAACAAGCTTCTCATTGATTTTAGACTTTAATACACGGTGAAATTTTGACAGCACTTCGTTACACCACACTTAATTCCGTGCCAAATGAGAAACTACAAATGCCTATTTATAGGCTGGTGATTTCGCATGAAATGACACATGTCATTTCAAGCGAAATTAACAAATCTAATTTCGTTTGAAATGACCACATGTCATTTCAAGCGAAATTACTACAAAATACATAAAATCACACTTTTAACCCCTGTAAACCCTATACAAACATGACCTAGACTTAAGACGTAGGCTATAGACATTATGCACCAACAAATCTCAGTACCGCTTTCCATCCCCAGACCGACGGTCAGACTGAACGCACGATTCGTACCCTTGAAGACATGCTTCGCTCGTGCGTTATAGATTTTGGTGGTAATTAGGATTCGCATTTGCCTTTAGTTGAATTCTCGTACAACAACAGTTATCACTCTAGCATTCAAATGGCACCATTTGAGGCATTATATGGAAGAAAATGTCGATCGCCTATTGTTTGGCACGAGATCGGAGATGCGCAAATTACCGGTCCTGAGTTATTGTAAGAAACGACTGACAAGATCCTCTAGATATGAGACAATCTCTTGAAAGCGTGGAGTCGTCAAAAGAGTTACACTGATAAATGCCGCAAGCCCCTTGAATTTGACTTTGGTGATCACGTACTCCTAAGGGTTTCACCTTGGAAGGGGGTGATCCGATTCGGCAAGAAAGGAAAGCTAGTGCCTCGATACGTTGGACCCTTTAAGATTCTGGAGAGAATTGGCAAAGTGGCTTACAGACTCGAACTACCGGGGGAACTCAGCAACGTCCATCCCACTTTCCACGTCTCAAACTTCAAAAAGTGTCTAGCCGAACAGAATTTACATGTCCCTCTTGAGGATCTGCAAGTGGACGAAACATTACACTTCATGGAAAAGCCAGTTGAGATCATAGACCGGGAGACCAAGAAGCTCCGACGCTCACGCATTCCTATAGTGAAGGTTCGTTGGGAAGGCAAATGCGGCGCCGAGTTCACTTGGGAACTCGAGAGTGATATGAAGGCTAAGTATCCACAACTATTCGTTACGCCTGCGCCTTAATTTCGGGATGAAATTCCCTAAAGTAGGGGAGGCTGTAACAACCCGACTTTCCGAAGTCAAAGTCAAAGTACAAGTCAAAGTCAAAGTTAAGGTCAACGTCAGGTTGTTATTCAGATCTGTCATTCCTTGCTCAATTATTGCCTTGTACTCTCAAAACTCGATAATCCATATTAGTTAACGCTATTTTAGATTACGATTTATTATGTGAAGTAACAATGCGATAAACGCTATTTTACTAAACACTATCACATCACAACTTGAAATGCAGTTATTGGAATTGTACTATGTGTGTGTGTTAATATGTGCTTTACTTGTGCATGTTTGTATATGTTTGAAGGTGTTATCCATAAACGCAATCGCAACTCTATCGCAACACAATCCCATCGTAAACTCAAAACGCAAATTTACTTACTTGTATATTGTTATGTGTTAGTTATGTTATTTGTGTAACTATTGATTAAAACTATCGCATCGCTTACTCGCAACTCGCTTACTCGCAACTCGCTTAAACGCAACGCTCAACGCACGAAACGAGAGTCGGAAAACTAACCCACACACGCCATCCGATCGAACAGCCATCCGACCCATCCACTCTACCCCGCCTTTCATCCTCTCACCTATAAATACCCCTCCAGTCATATCAACTGTTCATTGATGTGACAACTCCATTCGACCCACGCACTCTCAAGCTCTTTTCTCTTAATTCCTCGCGATTTTTGTAAGTTTTCACTCTAAATCTTGTATCTTCCATCTTCATTACACACTTTCTCGTCATCTTCACTAACAAATCACTACTTTCCACCATGAAATCGCCTGATTCGAGCTGTTCTAAGGTGACGTCATCACGGGTTCCGATGAACAATGTTGAAAGATCTCATCTTAGCAAGAACGGTTCAGATCTAAAGGATTTCCACATGTTTTTACACTGATTTCAACAAAACTTCAACATTTTCCAACTGATTTCCACTTTTCTTCAACATTCTTCACTTTTTACTCAAAAATCGATGGAATCCAGACTCGTTCAGGTTTTCCACTCATACTATAGTGGAGAACCGGTCTGAGAACGGATCCCCATCGGAGAAAACGACCGATTCACGGGTTGAACATGAAACTTCAACTTGAACAGTTGAGTCTGGTCGAACGGGGTGATTCTCATCCGATCGACTGAGCTGGACTTGGTACGGTTTCCGTTGTTTGACATGTCATCATGCCGTCTCGGTTAAACCGCAAAACTTTCAACCAAGCTGATTTCACAAAGTTTTTCAAACCAAACAGTTGTTCGATCGAATAGCCATCCGATCGGATGACCATCCGATCAAATGACTATTCGACCTGGTGACTGACTTTACCAGTTCAACACTTAAACAAATTTTTAAAACGTCATTGCGTACACTATGTTTCACGGATACTACACCTAATACAAGTCAATAACTTCTTTTTGTCGAGTTCTATTACTACGTAGTAACGCCCTACCCTGTGCAATACGAGACATGTACATTGTCTCCCATTACATAGCTTCCATACTTCGGTATATATTCCAAAGTCCATTTGGTATTGGCATCGGGCTATCATCCGCTAACTTAACCGTGATGAAATGGCCACCTTCGACATAAGCGATCGTTAAAATGGAATGGTTCCACTCGAATTGCCATCCAATCGAATGGCCATCCATCTGGATGACCATCCGACCGGATGACTTAACATTTAGAAACACTTCACATTTTTCAAAATACTACAACGAAAACTTCAAAGTTCAAACATTTCACAACCACACTCGTTCCATCGAACGACCATCCAACCGAATGGTCATCCGTCCAGACGGCCATCCGATCACTCGTCTCATCTAACGCACTGTTACACGTTGTTTCACGCACCGTTCAATGCTTACACTGTCGTTCTCTGATCAGCCTAACCTTCAAGCGCTCCCTTCAATCTAAGACTGTATTTATTTACTAAACACGCTCTGTGACTATAATCGATCCCTTTTTGCTTAACACACTTTTGGGTGTTATATACGTTACCTATATCAAATCACATCAACACACAATGCAAACACTTTTAAACGCTAACCGCTCTTGCATGTTATACGTGTCTCGATGAATGCTTGTATGTTATGTTTACACAGTGATTGTTGCCTGACACCTTAGCAACGATAGTACTATAGCTTGGACTTAGCACCTGTCGCGGACAGGGGTTGTTAAGGGTTTTACTTCACATGGTCACAGTGGTGCACATTCTACAACTCGCAGTCATGTCGGTTGCTATGTCATTGTCGATATACTATATGCTATTAAACTTGTATGCTCACCTTTACACTATGTGTATTGACTTTATTTTAACGTATGTGACAGGTGTCAAGGATGCTATGTTTGCTTATCGTTTATGGAATCAAGCGAGGGGAGTCTAGAAACAAACTATATAAAATCTGAGTTGTCGGAGCAATTATTTGTCTTTGAGAACAATGTCTATAATAACTATTTATGCTTTATATGTTTATGGTATGGGACGTGAACGTTAAATATATTGTCACTAATAGTGTTATAGATTCTCTTGGACAATCTGAGTGGTCGTAACAATTACTTTTATTGCTCATTGTTTGATAATTGATACAGTTTGATATTCTTAAACTGTATCCTGAAACTGTTTTCATTTACAATCAACTTGATACAATTTTGCAAGTCTCAATAGCACACTAACTCACAAACTAAATTTGATCACTTAATTGCTTCGGTAATTTTTGACCAAAACAATTTGGCGCCCACCGTGGGGCAAGTGGTGCTACTTTTATCTAAAACTTTGTTAAAATCACTAATCGGTTTTTTGTTCTCAAAACTTTTTACAAAACTGTTTGCAATGGCCTCTCAATCAAACTTGAGCTCTTCTTTGATGCCTACTTCAACCTTTGCTGCGACAGGTTCATTGCTTCCTCCACCTCCACAAGTTCAAGCTTCCCAAAAGAGAAATGAAAGCCAAACACCTCGAGACACTTCTGTTGCTCAGAATGTTTACAGATCCAGAGTTTCAGGGAGAACTCATGTCCTTGCTTCTAATGATGAAAATTTGTCTTTGTTTGGCAATATACAGGATCAAATGAAAAAGCAGCAGGAAACCAACCAGATCATAATTAAGGAGATACAACTCTTGAAGTCAAACTCCAAGAAACCTACTGAGGATGTAGCTACTCCTTTACAGCCCAGGATGTTGAACTTTAGTTCGGCAGCATTCACTGAAGATAATCAAGGCAACATCATACCAAGTCATTCCCGGAGCAATATCCTGGAGATATCCCTAACAGATAGGATATCAACCGTGAGGGATCCAGGATATGGTCTGGGATAGGGCCAGAATCGCCAAGCTGGTAACACATCTATTAACACCAGTATCCCTGCTACTAACAATCTTGAATCTTCGCATGATAGCCACAGAATATCCCGATTTACTTACCCCATTTGTGATGCAGAAATCCCAAAGAGATTCTAGACTCCTAACATGAAGCTTTATGATGGGACGACAGATCCTGAAGAGCATGTTGCCCAGTATAGGGAAATGATGGAAATAAATCCAATCCCACCAGAACTCAAAGAAGCATGCTTATGCAAAGGATTTGGTTCCACTTTAATAGGATCAACCTTAAAATGGCTTTTAAATGTTCCACCTCATTCTATGGTGTTTATCGACCTAGAAAAGGCATATGACACTGTCCCACGACAACTGATTTAGGATAGTTTGGACCGTCGAGGGCTACCGGGGAAATATATAGACATAATTAAGGATACATACGATAGAACGGAAACTTGTGTCCGTGCGCCTGTAGGAGATACAAACTTCTTTCCTGTCGAGGTAGGACTCCACCAGGGGTCTGCGTTGAGCCCTTTTCTTTTTGTGGTTGTCTTGGATGAGTTGTCCAAGTTGATTCAGAAGACTGTTCCGTGGTGCATGCTTTTTGCAGACGATATTGTGTTGATTGCAGAGACTAAACAGTGCCTGAACGCGAGGGTAGAGGAGTGGAGAGTAGCCTTAGAGAGCAAGGGCCTAAGGATTAGTCGATCTAAGACTGAGTATCTACACTGTGATTTCAGTGGTGTAGCCGAGGACGATGACACCCAAATCACCATTGAGGATCAATTGGTCCCGTAGGTAACTAGGTTTAAGTATCTGGGGTCGTTTGTACAAAGAGATGGTGACATAGATAGCGATGTAACCCATCGCATACAGGCTGGCTGGTGTAGATGGAGGGCAGCCAGTGGGGTATTGTGCGATAGGAGGTTCCCAACTAAATTAAAGGGGAAATTTTACAGGGTAGCAGTCAGACCCGCTATGCTATATGGAACAGACTGTTGGGCTATCAAGAAGACACAAGTGCGCAAGATGGAGGTAGCAGAGATGAGGATGCTGAGGTGGATATGTGGACAAACGAGGTTAGACCGGATAAGAAATGAGGTTTTTAGGGAAAGATTAGGAGTGGCTAGTATATCGGAGAAGATTAAGGAGGGGAGATTGAGATGGTTTGGGCATGTGAAGTGGAGGGAAACGACGGCACCAGTTAGAGTAGTGGAAACTCTTACTGTCGAGGGGAGGAGAGGAAGAGGCAGACCCAAACTGACATGGGATGAGCAGATTAGGCATGATTTAGTAGAGTTGCATCTTTCTGAGGACATGGTCCAAGATAGGACTGCGTGGAGGCACAGGATTAGGGTTAAGGACTTCTAGAAGATACTACAGTAAGGTCTTAGGTGTATCTTAAGGAGGTAGGTGTTTCCTAGTCGTTAAGGGACTTTTCCGGTGATTGCCTTCTTGTGTTTATGCCCAAATGATGTTGTATGCATGCTACTATACATGATTTATATTATATTGTGTCAACTCGGATCAATTTCTTGGTATGGGGGACTTCTTATTTGTATATTCTTTGACTTGGTGTGTTGGTTTGTTGTTCGTTTTCGAGCCGAGGGTCTCTCTGGAAGCAGCCTCTCTATCCCTATGGATAGAGGCAAGGTCTGCCTACATCCCACCCTCCCCAGACCCTATAAGTAGCTTTGCTATTTGTGGGATTTACTGGGTATGGTTGTTGTTGTTGTTATTTAACAACCAATTTTCTTGTAGCAGGAGCTTTGAGAAACTAACAAGTGATCTATACAGGATAACGCAGGGATCACAAGAATCCCTGAGGGATTATGTTAACAAATTTAGTAGAGAATCCCTGGATATCCCGAATCTTGATGTTGCCACGACAGTAGAAGCGATCAAAATGGGGTTACATAAGGATTCTCAATTTTACCAGGATCTTGTAATGAATCCTTGCAGGAATCTGGATGAAGCTCGGAATAGGGCCTTGAGATATATAAGGCTCGAGGATGACAATAAAATACAGGAAAGGATTAACACATCCTCAATGTACGAATTAACGAACAGGAAGTCAGAGTCCTCGTACAAACAATACCGATCCAAGCCATATGCTAAGAATGACAACGAAAGAGTGAATACTATCGAGGATGAGGATGAAGAAGAATATCCTGAACTTTCAGAATATTGTTTTTCAGTAAATATTCTTGAACTAATGTATGCCATGCAGGGATTGGGGGACAAATCAAGATAGCCAAGAAAGAGTTCGAAGAATGCTGACTGGAAGGACAATCAAAGTGGTGTGCATTCCATGAAGATTTCGGGCACATGACAGAGGATTGTATAGCCTTGAGAAAAGAGATCAATTACTTACTAAGTAAAGGTTACCTAAAGGAACTTCTTGGCAGGAAGAATAACAAGACTCGGGATACTGACAAGAATCCTGAAAGAGCTGCATCTCCACCACCCGATGCGAAGATAATCAACTTTATCTCTGGAGGATCCGACATATGTGGAACTTCTTACTCTGCGGCCAAAAGACATGCTAAAGAAGCCAAAGTAGAGAAGGGAGATAAGCCAACAAGGATGACAATGCTCACGGATGATAAAGTGATAACTTTTGAAAGTGATGATCGGGATAACATCCAGGATCCCCATCATGATGGGTTGGTAATTACTTTATATGTTGCTAACCATTTTGTTCGCAGGATATTGGTAGATAATGGGAGCTCAGTTAATATCATCCAGTTGGAGACTTTGAAGAGGATGAATATCTCGGAGACAGAGATCACTTCAAAATCCACTGTACTAGTAGGATTCAGTGGGGAAACGAAGAACACTCTTGGAGAAATCAGGCTACATGTCTATGTTGAAGGGATGAACTCACTGCAACGCTTCTGTGTTATGGATTCATTATCCTGCTACAACATAATATTGGACAGGCCTTGGATTCATGACATGAAAGTCGTACCCAACACTTATCATCAATGTGTAAAGATTCCAACTCATTGGGGAGTGGTGAAGGTTGAGAGTGACCAGCCGGAAGCGAAAGAGTGTTACTTTTCCTCAATGAAGGCATCAGCAAAATCCCAGGAAGGATAGCAATTAAGGATACAAGCACAGGATATTGTGAAAGCTTCTGAACAGGATGCCAAGAAAGTTATCCTTGATGAAGATAATCATGATGTCTCAGTGCTTGTAGGAGACAATATCATTGAGGATATCGAAAAACAACTTATTAACTTTTTAAAATGCAGATTGTCTACATTTTCCTGGAAGCATGAGGATATGGAAGGTATATCAAAAGATATTATAACTCATAAGCTTGGAATTGATAAATCTTTCAGGCCTCTTCAACAAAAAAGAAGAAAGTTCGCTCCTGAAAGGAATGTTATCATCCAAGAAGAGGTGGAAAGGCTGTTAAAATACAAGATGATAAGGGAAGTCAAGTTCCCAAAGTGGTTGGGAAATGTGGTAGTAGTCCAGAAGAAGTATGGGAAATGGAGAGTCTGTGTTGATTACACAGACCTTAACAAAGCATGTCCAAAGGATCCATTCCCACTACCTCATATCGACTCCATGGTAGATGCAACCGCTGGACACGAAATGCTGACTTTCATGGATGCATCCTCAGGATTTCAACAAATCCAATTGGAACCATCTGACTAATTTGAAAAATGCAGGTGCAACATGATGTTCACGGATAAATTGGGGGACACTATGGAAGTATACATCGATGATATGGTGGTGAAATCTAAGAAAGCAGATAATCATCTCCAAGACTTGGAAAGTGCCTTCAATATCCTGGACCAGTATAACATGAAACTGAATCTTTCCAAATGCCACTTTGGAGTGGGGACAAGAAAGTTCTTGGGATATATGGTAACCAAAAGAGGGATAGAAGCAAGCCCGGAGCAGATCAGAACTATCCAAGATCTCAAATCCCCATCCAATATGAAAGATGTTCAAAGATTAACTGGAAGAGTAGCATCTTTAAACAGATTCATATCAAGATCCTCTGAAAATGTAAAGAATTTTATGATATCCTGAACAAGAACAAGAACAAGAAATTCGAATGGGGAGAAAGACATGAAGTTGCTCTACAAGAATTAAAGCAATATCTCTCAAGTGCACCTCTACTAATGAAGCCTGAAAATGGTGAACCCCTATCTCTGTATCTTGCAGTGTCAGGAAATGCAGTAAGTGCAGTCTTGGTTAAAGAACATGAATGTCAGCAGTATCTTGTCTATTATGTTAGTAAAAGTTTATTAGATGCTGAGACTAGATACTCTCATTTAGAAAAATTAGTATTAGCTTTATTTATGGCATCAACTAAACTTAGACATTACTTTGAGACACATAGGATACATATTAAATCCAACTATCCTATTAAAAATGTGCTTAGAAAACCCGAGATGTCTAGTAGAATGGCTAAGTGGTCTGTGAAACTAAGTGCTTATGATTTAGTGTATGAACCTAGGAATGACATAAAGTCTCAGGCCTTAGCAGACTTTGTGGCTGATTTTAGTAGTGATATACAAGAAGAAGCTGATCTAGAAGTACAACTATTAGGTGAAAGTTCAGAATTTTGGACACTACATACTGATGGTGCATCCAACATAAGAGGTTTAGGATTAGGAATTCTACTAAATCGCCACAAGGGGACATATTACCCCAGGCTATTAGATGTGAATTTACTGATACGAATAATGAAGCTGGGTATGAAGCTTTAATAGCAGGATTAGAACTAGCCAAGGATATGAATATTAGATGTTTACAAGTATATGTTGATTCCTTGTTAATTACTAACCATTTCAATGGATCTTATGCAGTAAAAGGCGAAAAGTTAGCAGAATATCTTGAAATTGTTAAAAAATTAGCAGGATATTTCGAAATATTTTCACTTGAACAGGTACCAAGGGAAGAGAATGCTGAAGCAGATGCTTTAACAAACTTAGGATCTACTGTTAGGATACCGGAAGGAACTCGGATACCAATAGTCCATATCTTGCACCCTGCGATGGAACATTTCAAATCTCAGGATAAACAAGTATCGTGTATCCAGGATCCTAGTGATGGCTATCCTAAGAAGTATCCTGAATCCTTGATTACTCTAATTGTTAAGTATCTACAAGAAGGAGATATCCCAAAGGATGAAAACCCTAGAGCTTTCAGAATGAAGGTATCTTGTTTCACTTTAATAAATAATATCTTGTATGAGAAATCTCTTGCAGGACTATACTTGAGGTGCTTAGAGGATCCCGAAACCAAGGAAGTACTCCAGGATATACATGAAGGTGACTGCAACAACCATACTGGGGGCAGAGCTTTGTTTTCAAAAGTACTAAGAACATGATATTATTGGCCAACTATAAGAAAGGATGCTATGGAGTTACCCAGAAATGTAATGCATGTCAGAGACATAGCAATATACTGCATCAACCTGCAGAACCATTATATCCTATCATATCCCCATGGCCATTTATGAAGTGGGGAATGGATATAGTGGTAAAGCATCCCAAGGCTCCAGGAGGAAAAGTTTTTATATTAGCAATGACAGATTACTTCTCTAAATGGGTTGAAGCAGAATCTTTTGTCTAAGTTAGGGACCAAGAAGTGGTATCCTTCATAAAGAAGAATATACTGACAAAATTCGGAATACCGGCCGAGATAATTTGTGACAATGGCTCTCAGTTCATCAGCAAGAGGACTACAGACTTTTGTAAGAGTTGTAGCATAAAGATGATTACATCAACACCGGTGCATCCTCAAGCTAATGGACAGGCAGAATCTTCGAACAAGATAATTTTCAATAACTTGAAAAGGAGATTAGGAACCAAAAAAGGAAAATGGGCTGAGGAACTACCATTTGTCCTATGGGCAGATAGAACAATTGCAAAAATGCTACAAGGCAGACCCCATTCTCACTAGTATTTGGGGCAGAAACAGTGATTCCAACTGAATTGGTGAAACTTAAAGCTAGATCAAGTCCACGAAATCCTAACTTGAATCCTGAATCCTTATGCCAAGAGTTGGATACTGATGATGAAACAAGAGACGCAACAATACTAAGGATGACAGCATAGCAATAGAGGATAGCCAAGTCTTATAACAAGAATATAAGGACAAGAAGATTCCAAGTTGGGGATTGGGTATTGAGAAAGGCATTTCAGAATACAACTAATCATGCTGATGGAAAAACTAGCCCCAAAATGGGAAGGACCGTATGAGATAGAATCAGAATCCAGAAAGGGAGCATATAGGCTCAAGACAATGGAGGGGGATATGCTACCAAGATCCTGGAATGCCATACACCTCAAGGCTTATTACAAGTGAGTTTGGAATTTAAATTCTAACTCAGGATGGTACGAACCCTACCTTATTAAAATATGTTTAATTTATTTAGTTTATTATTCTGTTTTGAAACCCTGTACTGACTGAAGCATCGGAGGCTAACACCCACTCTCACCCTAGTTTGAGGTGTTTTGTAGGGATACATATCAAGATGATACTCTAGGATATTTACTCAAGATAAATCGAAAGACTAGAGGATTGACCCCCTCTCTCACATTTAAGGGTATTACATCCCTTATAAGGTTTAAAGGTATTCACATTTCTCCCAAATTGAGTATAAAAACTCCGCCTGGAGCGCACATTATCCGGATATAGTTCAAGATGGCGAGACCAGTTCATGTAACATTGCTGACAATTTCGTTATTATTGGCTATATCCTGGATCCTTACGGTATATGAGGACCGATCACCCTCTCTCACGAAAAGGGTATTTTCATACTCTCTAAGGTTTAAAGGTTTCTAAGACTTGGAGTTTATACAGTCTCTCCTGTAGCGCACGAAACATGGGTTTATTCCTAGTAAAATATGGGTTTATCCCCAGTAAAATATAGGTTTATCCCCAACGAAACACAGGATTTTGGGTGATCCCAAGAATATATTGAAACACAATTGTGTTCATACACATTTCTCTATTGGTGGAAGGAAAATTACAAAGGTTAATTACTAAGTGAAGGAGTACATAAGCAAGATATATTCTGATGCAACATGTTGATCCTGCACAGACAGGGGACATCTATGCTAGGGCTGGATGCAACAAATATTGAGAACATTTCATGCTGGGGACATTACAAATGGTCCTAAGGTTGATTAAAAAGTTTCTACCTAAATGTTTCTGGTATGGATTCCTATTTTTTCTAAGTTTGAAGGCCTTATCTAAATAAATGAGATTTTTTTAACAATAAAAAGTTGTATCTTACTGAATTTTTATGAAATTCCTTTTGAAACAAGAATAGAAAGCAATAAAATAACACTAATATCCTGACCATGATACTTAGCCTAACCTTTTAAGTAGGCGAGGTGGTTGGATTTTACGAGCTCCAGCCTGACTCAAATAGGAGGTGGTTTGTTTGGCCTCGGACTTCCAGGTGGTTTTTCTTTTGGTAAATATATGATATATGTGACACATAAAGGGTAAACCCGATGCACAAGGCTCCTGCATGTGCATGGGCCAGTGTGTCAAGCCACTTAGGCTTGATTTGTAATCCTTATCCTGCATTCTACAAGAGGACTTTATAAGGACTTGAATGTATGACACAATGAAGATGATGTTAAATTTGGGTACTTTATACATTGTATTATAGGTTCTGGTCATTGTGTTTATTCTGCTATCCATTGTGTTTTAATTTGTTGTCCATTGTGTTCTAGTCTGTCTTTTATTTGCTCTTACTAATTGTGTCTTTTATCTGTCGTCATCAATTGTGTTTTTAGTCTACTTTCCATTGTGTTTTTAGTTTGATACTCATTGTGTTTTACGTTATGTCCATTGTGTCTTTTATATGTTGTCATAGATTGTGTTTTTTGTCTATTTCCATTGTGTTTTTAGTTTGATACTCATTGTATTTTACGTTATGTCCATTATGTCTTTTATATGTTGTCATCGATTGTGTTTTTGGCCTACTTTCCATTGTGTTTTTAGTTTGATACACATTGTCGCAACCCCCGCCCCCTATCTGTCCCGGGAACGGGTGGTCGGGAGACTCAGTTTCGGTGGTATCGGTGTTTATCATTTTGGCAGCGGAAATTACATCAGGACCATAGTTAGGAAATATTTTATCAGAGTAAATACCATGCTTTTATAATATTAAACATATTGGGATAAAACCCAAGTTTTCATTACAAACATTTTTATAGGGAAAATCCCTATTTTATTGAATAAAACATCTTCTTTTATTTAGGTAACTTTTATAGCCACTTTTCCAAGCCTTCAGTGCTGTCCAGCTGGCTTCTAGTTGGCTTTCACATTTTGTTACCTGAAACGCGTTTAAAAATATTTTGTCAGTGGGAAATACTGGTGAGTGAATCCTAGTTTAATCAATGGGAGTTTTATCTTTTAACAGTATTGAGAGCGATTACAATGTTTATATCTACACAATTACTCATTCAGTACTTGCCACTCGACCGGATCTGTGGCTATGGTCATATCACACATTGGCTAACCCATTGTCCAATTGTGAAGATTATCAAGTAATGTATACAAAACCCCATAATACCGGCAGTAATTGAAGAATTACAAAGACTCAATCACTGCAAATTGTAATTTAAAATAAATAAAGGTTTTGTAAAACAGTTTGCAAAAAGGAGATTACTCACAAAAAGGTTTACACAAAAAGAAGGATTACTCACATTGATGTCTTAGATTTTCTTTAAGGATTTCCTGGTGATTATCTATAATTTACACAAATGCACATGCGTTAGTATAATAACCCAATATTTATATTAGTAATACCCTCCCCGAGACGGCATTCCAACGACTACGTCGGGCAGAACCACGACAGCCGTTACGGAACCCTGGATCAATCGGGCAGCGTATCTAACACGTAACCGGGGTTATGATACTTACAATGGGGCAGAACTTCATTAATTACGGGGGTATTATACCCGAGAATTATGCCTACTATACAGAAATTTAGAGAGAGATCGAGATATGAGCGATTGTAAACTGAAGGCTGAATGTCTCTATTTATAGGTGACCTTTCGACTTCCCTCACGGCCCACGTAAGATGTAGCCAAGGGCTACGCGGACCGCGTAGTAGGCTGGGTAGACCCTAGCCTGGCCCAGTCATCGACTAGCTTCACCACACGTCCGACACGTGGCAGCACCGGGCTGCGCCTCATGTCCCTTCTCTCGCCCCCTGCTTAGGATGTAGCCATGGGCTACGCACCCCGCGACAGTCCTTTTAAATTTCATTTTTAATTAAATTTAATAAAAATAAAGGTATTCGGGACCCGTTTTCATATACGGGGTGTATTTTAGGACGTGTAGGGATAATTTAATTATTTTTAGGGTACCGAAAATTTTGGAGGGTTGTTATATCCTCCCCACCTTGTTTTAGAGCTTGTCCTCAAGATCTACTGGAATAAGTGCGGGTATTTCCTTTGCATTTCTGATTCAAGTTCCCATGTGTTCTCTGGTCCTCTTTTGGAGTCCCATTTTACTTTGACCAGAACTAGTCTCTTGTGCTTGAGGTTCTTGACTTTTCTGTCTTCGATCTGTAGAGGCTTCTCTACAAACTTAAGTTGTTCATTTACCTCTATATCCTTAAGAGGCACTATGAGTGATTCATCAGCTAAGCATTTCTTGAGATTACTGACGGGTAGTACGTAGGACGACCCTTAATGGTTATAAAGTATAATTTAATCCCGCATTTATCCATGTATTTATCTTGAATTAGATAACTATGGTTGCTTGTGTTTCAGGTACATTTGGGGCTAAAAAGTGTTGAAATGAAGCTTCGAATAGGCACAACAGGATTGGAGATTGAAAGACGGAAAATAAATGAAAAAAATCAATTATTGGAATTGAAGAAATAAGAAGATAACATGATAGAGGACAAAATTACGAGAACGTAGGCGAAAACGGTGAAGAAAACGGAGTTGAAACGAAAAAGTTATGCTGAAAACAAGTTTTTAGGTTGAAGCCTACCGTAAGCTATGGCAAGGGCCGTAGCTTACGGTGCCGACTGACAAAAATTGTCACCGTAAGCCAGTTTTAACCCACCGTAGGCCATTTCAAGCCACCGTAGGCTACGGTGGCCACCGTAGCTTACGGTGGAGACTGACGTGAAACTTGTAACTCCCTCATTTAAGGTTGTTTATGGTGCCTTTTCATCATCCAATCATTCCCAACCATTTTGGAGCACTTCTTGGGCGATTTTGGCTTGTTTTTCTTGGTTCTAAGCAATCTCTAAACAATTTGTTGGTGTTTTTTATTCACATGAACATTAAGACTTGTTTGATTATGATCATCCTGGATTGAAGGTTTGCTTAAGACATTTCATGTTTTGATCTTTATTTCTAGAATAATAGACTTGCATCTTATGTTTGTTTATTATGATGTTTTGATATTTGTTCGTAAATAGTTGATTTATGCTTTGATCATAACTCAAACCATACGTTCTTGGTGTCGTTGGCAATCGAGATATCATGGGAGGGATTAGGATTGGGTATTGATTGGTTGGTCATCGGGTAACAACCTCGCGTTCTAGGAATCCGAGTACTTAGTTCCCTTTCACCACGAACACGTAACTACACATGAACCATGTCTATGTGGTTCTTTCTATTTGGATTAAAACATGAATGTCAATTGAAACCAGAAGTCTAGGATGGTTATTTGTCTCTAATTTGTTTACAACCAACACTTACATTTTGCAATTAAAATAGTAATCTTAGTTTTAAAATCAAATCAATCAAACCAACTCTTGAAATTTACTTTCATTGCAATTAGTTTAATTCTAGTTAATTTAGATAAATCTCGAAATAACACATATTCCACAAACTCCCTGTGTTCGATACCCACTTGCCACTAACTATTTAGTAGTAATTGGATTAAATTTGATTGTGACCACGACATCACGTCAATTACATACATGAAATACATCATGGATTCCTTCCATTTCCTCTGGCAGTTGTAGCTGATAGGCTACAGGTCCTATTCTTCTAATAATCTCAAAAGGTCCAACATACCTGGGGCTTAGCTTTCCTCTTTTGATGAATCTTAGCACTCCTTTCCAAGGAGAGACTTTTAATAACACTTTATCTCCTACCTGAAATTCCAACGGCGTTCGTCTGTTATCTGCATAACTTTTTTGTCGATCACGTGCTGCTTTCAGTCGTTCCTTGACTTGAATGATCTTGTCTGTTGTTTCTTGTACTATCTCAGGTCTAGATAGTTGCTTTTCTCCAATTTCTGCCCAACAGACTGGCGTTCGGCACTTGCGTCCATAAAGTGCTTCGAATGGTGCAGCATTGATACTTGTGTGATAACTGTTATTATAAGAAAATTCTATCAATGGTAAGTGATCGTCCCAATTACCTCTGAAATCAATTACACAAGCTCTAAGCATGTCTTCTAGTGTCTGAATTGTCCTTTCACTTTGTCCGTCTGTTTGAGGATGATAAGCGGTGCTTAGATTTAACTTGGTTCCCATTGCTTATTGGAAACTTGTCCAAAAATGAGAGATAAAATGACTATCTCTGTCAGAAACAATTGATAAAGGAATTCCATGTAATGAAACTATTTCATTTACATATAGTTTAGCTAATTGTTCCATACTGAAGGTTTCCTTCATTGGTAGGAAATGAGCTGACTTGGTTAGCCTGTCTACAATCACCCAGATTGTATCATTACCTTTTCTTGTTTTGGGTAATTTGGTAACAAAATCCATTGTTATCAATTCTCATTTCCATACTGGCATTTCTAACTGTTGTAACAATCCTGAGGGTTTTTGATGTTCAGCTTTAACTTGTGAACAGGTTAAACACTTTGCAACATAAGCTGTTATATCCTTTTTCATTCCTATCCACCAAAAATTCTTTCTTAAATCCTGATACATTTTATCACTTCCAGGATGCATCGTATACTTAGACTTATGGGCTTCTTCTAATATACGGTGGCGTAGGTTTCCTAATTTAGGTATCCACATTCTTTTCTTATGGAATCTTCAAATTCCATCTGTTCCTTGTTCTAATTCCTTAATCATTCCTTTTAATTTCTCAGTATCATCCTTGATTACTGATTCTTGTGCCTTCCTAATTTGTTCATTTAAATCTACTTGTAGATTTAATTTAAGGAACGCACTCTTTTTGGCTTTTCATGATACTTTCGACTTAAAGCATCTGCCACTACATTTGCTTTTCCTGCATGGTACTGGATATTACAATCATAATCACTAAGTATCTCCATCCAGCGTCTTTGTCTCATATTCAATTCCTTTTGCCCGAAGACATACCTTAAACTCTTATGGTCGGTGAAAATGGTAAACTTACTACCGTAAAGGTAATGTCTCCAAATTTTAAGGGCAAAAATTATAGCTCCTAATTCTAAATCATGGGTTGAATAATTCTCTTCATGATTTTTAAGTTGTCTAGAGGCGTAAGCTATAACCTTTTGACGTTACATTAATACACACCCATAGCCTAACTTAGAAGCGTCACAATAGACTACAAAGTCTTTAGTTCCTTCTGGTAACGCTAGTATGGGTGTGTTGGTTAGTCTTTGCTTAAGAATTCTAAAGGCTTCTTCTTGTTTTGGTCCCCATTCAAACTTAACAGATTTACAGGTTAGCTTAGTTAAGGGAATGGCTATTCTAGAAAAATCTCGAATAAATCTTCTATAATAACCGGCCAATCCTAAGAAACTTCTAAGCTCGGTTGGTGACTCAGGGGTTTTCCACTTGGTAATCGCCTCGATCTTTGTGGGATCCACATGAATTCCTTCCTGATTAACTTGATGTCCAAGAAACTGTACTTGTTCTAACCAAAACTCGCACTTTGAAAACTTAACATAAAGCTTTTCTTTTCTCAACAAACTTAGAAGTGCGTGCAAATGCTTTGCATGTTCCTCTTTGCTCTTAGAATAAATAAGAATATCATCTATAAAGACAATTATGAATTTATCCAAATATGGCTTACATATTTGGTTCATCATGTCCATAAATGCAGCTGGGGCATTGGTTAAACCAAATGGCATGATAATAAATTCATAATGGTCATACCTTGTTCTGAAAGCGGTCTTGGGAATGTCGTCTTCCTGTACCTTTAATTGATGATATCCTGATCGTAAATCGATTTTCGAGAAAAATCGAGCTCCTTGTAATTGATCGAATAGATCATCGATTCTCGGTAATGGATACCGATTCTTAATCGTGACTTTTTTCAATTCACGATAGTCAATGCACATACGCATTGATTCGTCCTTCTTTTTAATGAATAAAATCGGTGCTCCCCATGGTGATGAGCTTGGCTGTATGAATCCTTTCTCCAACAATTCATCCAACTATTTCTTCAGTTCCTGCATTTCTGCGGGTGCCAAACGGTAAGGTGCTTTGGTAATTGGTGTTGTTCCTGGTAGTAAGTGGATTCTAAATTCAACTTCTCTGTCTGGAGGTTGTCCTGGTAATTCTTCTGGAAATACATCTGAAAACTGGGATACTACTAGAATATCTTTTAGTTCTTTTCCTTTAGTGTTAATGATTATGGAAATCAAATACACTAATGACCCTTTTCTTACATAACTGGTTGTTTTCATTACAGAGATGAATTTCATGGATCTAGATGGCTTATTTCCTTTAATTGTGATCTTTTCACCCTTTGGTGAATTTACTTGGATTGACTTTTGATCACATAAAATATTGGCTTTATTTTCTATTAACCAATCCATTCCTAACACAACATCAAATCTTGCCAGATTCATTGGGTAAAGGTTTGCAATAAATTTTTGATTTAGAAATTCTATTCTTGCTCCCTGCAAGACTTCAGAATCTTAATGGTTTCCCCATTTGCTGTCTCTATTAGACATTCTTGTGGGAGTTTAGTTAATGGTTGATTGAGAAGTTTGCAAAATGAAGTATTAATAAAACTTTGGTTTGCACCCGAGTCAAATAATACTTTAGCAAAAACATCATTAACTAAAAACGTACCGACGATCACATCCTGGATTATCTTTGCTTCTTCTGCAGTCAGAACAAATGCTCTAGCATTTTTAGTATTCTTGGTGTTCGTGGCTGGAGCTAGTTTTGGACAGTTCGGCTTGATGTGGCCTTGTTCTCCGCAGTTGTAACATATTCTGTTGTTAGGCTTCTTCCTGTAGTCTTCTTCTTTGTGTCCAGATATTTTGCAGAAATTGCAGTATATGGAGCATCTTCCAGAATGCTTCATTTTGCAGTACTTGCAATAGGGTGCAGAAGTAGAACCTATATTTTTCCCACGATTGGCATTTCCAGAGCGAAATTCTTGGGTAAGTTTCTGGGTTAGGTTCCTCCTCTGATCCTCTTCTCATGTACGGACTAATTCATCAGTCAAGGTGTTTGCTAGTTCTACAGCTTCTTCTATGGTTTGAGGTCTAGCTGCCTTGACTACATGCCTAATTTCACTGATTAATCCCCAGATGTAACGAGAGATTAATACTGGTTCAGGTGATGCAAGGGTTGGCACTATTCGAGCATATTCAAAGAATAATGTAGTATAACCCTTACTATCTACCCCAGTCATCCTAAGGTTTAGGAATTTATTTGCTATCTGTTCGTTTTCATTGGGAGGGCAGAATTTTCTTTCTACCATGTTTTTAAATTCCTCTCATTCCATATTGTAAGTTCAATCACTTCCCCTAGACTGGAGAATAGTGTTCCACCATTCTAGTGCTGAATTCTTAAACAGATTGGAAGCAAATATTATCTTATCCTTGTAACACCTCGAAAATTCGCGTCCTATAATGTGTTGACACGTGTCATATGTTAGAACGTGTGAAAGAATACTCTAGAGGGACTAAAGTTGACAAACATGAAAAGTATGTGAATATAAGGGTTCAAATTGTCAACAATGAATAAATATACTTACAATAACCCAACATGATGTTTATACCATCAAACGAATAAATCATGGATCATACGAAGCTAAAAGTGAGAGATTACAAACTACAGGGGTTAAATGTGTCAACATGTTTAAGTTATACCTCTGAGTGACCTTTTGACAAACCCGAAGCTTTGTAACGGTTAATTATGCTCACTAGAATGCACGATATAAATTTCATAAAGTTTCGTTATCGTATGAGAAAGTTATGATCAAATTCGTATGCGAGGGGTTAAAACGTCAACGATGAAAGTTATGACTTTTCGGGTAATAACAAAGTGATCAAGGGCTTAACAAAGTGGGTATAAGACTTGAAGCCCCTATAAGTCAAGTTAAGGGGCTCAAAATGCAAGAAATAAAGTGTGGTTGACCTTTCGAAGTGCCAAGAGCCAAGGATGCAAACTGAAAAAAGTTTAAAACCTGAAGTTAGGCTCCAGGCGGACCGCGTAAGGTCTTGGCAATCCTTACACGGGCCGTGTCAGGCCCCCAGATGCAGAAAATCATTTTTGTTGGCTGTTCAGCCTTGGAACCGACTTAGATCAGATATTTTCTCATCATGGGCGACCCCTAAGTGCCTCCTAGAACCTTAGGGACATGTGTTAACAATCAGGGACCAATGGTAGTGTTGTGTGTCAAAGATCTAAGTGTTCTTGAGCACTATATAAAGGACCAAAGTTGCAAACACTTCCTCACACCTTCCTTCAGCAATCTAATCATTTCTGGAGCTCCAAAGCAGGCTCAAGTGATCATTAATCAAGCATAGGACCTTGGTAAGTTTGCTTATCCTCTCTTAGTTAAGTTTTTGCTTAGTTTTAGCTTAAAAGTCAAACCGTCGTAATTAACGGTTGACTTAGTGATTAATCACTAATGGTCCAGTGATTAGTCGAATTGAAGGTAGTTATAAGTTGGTAATTATGTGGGAATTGAACCCTTAAAAGGGTTTCCCCTGATTCCCACTCTAACTAGGTCTAATGTCGGGTCAAACTTGTTATTAAAAAGTCAACAGGATACTTATTTTCTAATTTATGCATAATTAGCAATGTAGAACACATACAACCTGTTTGATCATTAATATAACTTGGTAATTAGTATAAGAACATGTCTAAACATGTTCAACCCAACAATTTACTGTTTAGACCCGGTTCGGAACCGAAAGTCGCAAAGCTTTGACTTCAGTTCTGACCCGTTTTGGTATGGTTTAGAAATACCTTAGAGCTCTATTTGGACCAGGTTACATGCTAGTATAACCCTCTATGATTATACACCATGGTTCATTAGTTAACCAATTAATACGCATGATTCCGTTAATTGCCCATATGTTGACCATTATGCCCTTTTCACCTTAAAACATGATTTTTGAAAATGTAAAAGAGTAGAAACCTTAGTCACTGATATATAAACTTGTACCCAAAGTTTGACATCAGTTTGAGGTGTAGTTTGAGAGTTATGCTCATTAGCGTAAATTGAAAGCTTTATGTCAATTAAACGACATAATTAGCGTATGGCCTATCTAAGCCTACTTTTTGATATCAAACTTATTACCCATTTATGTAATATATTATTTTGGGATTTTTAAAGATTTTTAATTAATTTTAGGCTGAGCATAACTTATAGTCGTAGGCTTAATCCGGTAATAGTCGATTTTGCCCTTACGGGCTATAAAATGAGTTTTATATATCTAATTGACTCTAAACCTTTTGCTACTGATTACATATGATAAATAAATTATTTTAAGCCTTCTGGATTGATAAAAATATCAGCTTTATGTATCGAACCCGGAAATGACTTTTAATCGCCTTATTAAGCGTTTTTAACGCATAGTATGTACTAAAACTATTTTAAACATACCAGGGTTGATACCTGCTGATATTTTGGGGAAATTATAATATTTTTAACATTAAGCAAAAGTTTTTTAACTCAGACTTCAGTTTTGAGCTTTACGACTTATGTGAAATTACCAAAATGCCCCTACGGTGCATAGTTTGGTTATAATTGATAAATTTCACATATATACTTTACCCTACTATTATAACTTAGTAAACTAAGAATTTTTTCTGATTATATCAGACCTGTAACTCAGGTTAATACTTAGACTCTTTTATAACCTTGAAAATGACCAAACTACCCCTACGAGGCATAGTTTGTGTTTAAATCCGTTTCGGGCATAATAAAAGACATCTTACTGATGTCACAACATATTTGAAGCATATTAACTTAGGAAACCTGTATATGGCTCTTATGAATACCTGTTACGCTTATTACGCGTTCGGTTCGGTTTATGTAACTAGTTTGCATAAATTAGCCGAAACGGGTCAAACCTTATCGGTTTTATCTCAAAATATAGAATGTGTATGAAATACCCATATTAAGCAAGTCTCCGAACTTGTTGGGTCTAAATCACATTTTATTCCGGTCTTCGTCTAATCGTGCGTTTGAACCGTATAATTAACCGGTCTAAGCTTAGGCTTAATTAAAGACCCGTTAGCATTCTAATTGGTTATTTATACCATCATTCCAGACTAGAGCCTTCCGGTAAATTGTACCTACGCTTACTTAAGTCAATACGGCTGAGTTATTAAATTCTTGCTATTTAAGACAGGAGCTAGCTCAGGTAAATACTCTTAACGTATTTTCCCTATTACGGGCTTGGGATACGGTAATATAAATACAGCATGGTCAGATATGGGATTCAAAGACCAATAAGTCGGGAAATCCAAATAAACTGTTTTAATTCGTATTGCTTGACTGAAACATTGGGGATTAATGCGACCGTGTCCTGGATATCATTGACTCATTAAATGCAATGGTCACGACCTAAGCACGGGGTGTAGGCATACACCTGACAGATGCCATATGTTTATTAATTAATTATACCCAATATGGGATTCCCAATAGGGGAATAGTGGTGTGTCGGTTAATCTTGAACCGACATAGATCCGGGCCCCGTATGTAGAGCAAGTTATGTAAAACTGATAACATGAAATATAGTTTGTCCCAAGTATAAAAGATTAATTTTGCCTCTGTACATTTTAATCGAATTATAAAAGATTAATTTTGCCTCTGTGCATTTTAATCAAAGTGTCAAAAATATTTTGTGCCTGGTGCATCTAAATCAATTTTCTTAAACTCTTTTCAAATGAGTCAGTTGAGTGTATTTACCAGTGAAAACTGACGTATTTTCAAAAGTCTAAGTGACTACGTAATAGGCTGGAAGCTGCTCAAGACGTTAATAAGGAATCTTGCAAGTTCTAGGCGTCTAAAGTCTGTTGAACAATATTTATGTTTTAAGATCCGCATGTGGATCCTTTACTTTCCGTTGTAATACTTGATATTACTTTATATTCGGATTGTAATATATTCATCTTTTGCTTCCGCTGTGCATTCATAAATTGTGTTGTTTGACTATAATGATATCAACTACGTCACAATACTCCCCACCGGGCCCACCGGTGACACGTGGAAAGTCGGGGTGTGACAGGTTTGTATCAGAGCCAACACTGAGTGAATTAAAAGCTAGCCTTTTGTGTTTAATCTCAGTTACACAGTTGCACATTCTTGAGTCTAGACGAGAACATAGGACAAATTCTAATTCGTTTTATTTGTCCTTATTTGGTTCCTTTGTTATTTTCTGATTAGCTCTTGCAGGGGCAAGTCATTTTTGTAGAAGTCCCGTTTACGGCAACCATATACTTGTTTAAATTTGAAAGGAACGATTATATTTAAAATATCATTCCTATATTATAAGATCTACCATTATAATAAAATGGCAATATCTAAAAAGGACAAGACCTAGCTCATGTGTCATTTTAAGACAGGGCCAAGACGGTAGTTCCACAATTAGATTCAGATCCTTGTTAACACCTCAAATTAGGATTGTTCTGCATTAAATATTAAAGGAATCTTAAAGGTAAAACCTAGCCTAAATGTCAATGCAGACATGGCCAAGATGGTAAAACCTAGCCTAAATGTCAATGCAGACATGGCCAAGATGGTAAAACCTAGCCTAAATGTCATTGCAGACATGGCCAAGACGGTAAAACCTATCCAAAGGATTCCAATCCCTGTTAACATCTGTAAGTACGTTAACATTTTTGGTAAACTGTGAATCGTTAAAGTCACACAGACCATCTTTTAAAAAGGGGGTTAATCTAAATTCCCTTATTTGAAATAATCACCCATTAGTGATGAAATGCCTACGGGCCAAACTTGTTGTCCGATAAGACAACGACCGTGGTGGTCTCTGACCCCCGTCTAAAGATATTGGACTACGTCCAAGCATAATAGTTTGTATGATCAATGCGATCCTGACTAATATCATCAAATGAAGATGATCATATTATAAACATCCATGAGTGATGAAATGCCTACGGGCCATACTTATTGTCCTAAGGGACTAAAGACAGTAGTAGCCTTTGCCTCTTTGTCCAGAAAAGGGTAATGAACTTTGATTCAAACCTTAATGCCTCGATTCTCTGAAATCATGGCTTATATCATCCTATAAGAGGATCATATTATAAACATTCCTTAGAAGGGAAGTGCCTACGGGCTATAGTTAATGTCCTCTGAGACTAGAGACAGTGGTAGCCTACAACTCCTTGTCAAGAAAAGGTAATGAACTTTGATTCAAACCTTAATGCCTCGATTCTCTGAAATCATGGCCTATAAATTAAACTTGTCTACGCAACTAGGCCATTTGTGCTATTATTAACTTGTAAATTAGGATTTATGATAAGAATCCTGAATAAAATAAATATCCTTCCTTCCCTGCCAGTATACATATGAATAAGAATCTTAAGAGCGAAACCTAGCCTGAGTGTAATTATAAAGACCTGGCCAAGATGGTAAGACCTGTTTACAAGATTCGTATCCCTGTTAACATCTGAAAATATGTTAACACTCCTAGCAGACGTGATTCATTAAAATCACACCCGTCATTCTTATATAAGGATTCTTCAAAAGATTCCTAACCCAACTTAATGATCTCTGAATCATGGGATTAAATCACCAATTAAGATGATCATATTTTGACCATACATTGGTAACATAGTGCCTACGGGCCTTGCTCATTTCTACATGAGCCAAAAGACAGTGGTAGCGATGACTCCCTGTCCGAAAAAGGTAACGAACTATGTTCAAACCTAAATTCTTTGATTCTCTGAAATCATAATTTATAATTTAAAAATGTCCTTGCGACTAGGCCTTTCGTGCCACTAATAAAACTGTTATTGTTTTATAATTAGGATAAGTTATAATATAAATCCTAAATAAATGTGATTAATAAATTAACCAAATATGGTCTCCGTTACCATGCTTAATGAATTTCCATAAAAGACAATTCCCTAATAAACTCCCAAGTAAACTATTGTCATTGTTTTATGTAACAGTTCAATTAAATGGCTGGCTCAGATGAAATTAATAGCCACCCAGTGGAGAACAATGATAACGCCCGAATTAATTTAACGGGTGCTGAACTAAAAGCGTTAGTAGACGACGCTGTTACAAGGGCCTTAGAACGACAGTATGAAGAGTATAGTGGGACTCGAAGTAGGACCCTATCAACACCACATACAAAGCCACCCCCAAGAAGGATGAACCCAAGAAGGAAGATGACGAGCGTCACTCTTCTAATCATCACAGTGATCCGTCTCAGCAGATCATACTGAATCAGGGACCCCATGATAAGGGTTGCTCCTACAAGTACTTTGTTTCATGTAAACCCCCTGGATTTCACTGGGGAGGAAGGAGCGGTAGATTGTATGACATGGTTAGATGAGATGGATACAGTTGTGGATATCAGCGGATGCGCTGAGAGGGATGTGGTCATGTTTGTGTCACAATCATTTAAGGGTGAGGCCTTAGCCTGGTGGAGATCGTTGATTCAAGCCACCGGGAAGATCCCTTTATACAACATGACTTGGGATCAGTTCGTTGCTCTTATCAAAGAAAATTACTGTCCTCAACATGAAGTTGAGAAGATTGAGACTGAATTCTTGACATTAGTCATGGAGAACTTAGATTGTCAAGCATACCTTACAAGTTTCAATACCAAGTCTCGATTGGTTCCTTATTTGATCACACCAGAACCAAAGCGAATAGCTCGCTTTATTGGGGGTTTAGCCCCAGAAATAAAGGCAAGTGTGAAAGCATCGAGACCTACTACATTCAGGTCAGCGGCAGATCTGTCGCTATCTCTCACACTTGATGTGGTTAGAAACAAGGCTGCCAAGGCCTCTGAAGATGGGAAGCGTAAAAGGGAGGAGGATGATTCCCAGAATCCTAAGAAGAGCAAATCGGAGTTCAACAATAACCAACAGGATTCCAACAAGAAGCCTACATGCAAAACCTGCAAAAGAAGACACTGGGGACAGTGTCGATCAAACCAAAAGATAAAGCAATGTGGTATCTGTAAGAGAACTGGCCACCAGTCCCACGAATGTAGGGACATAAAGAATGCAAACTGTTTCAGCTGTGGAGAAAAGGGCCACATCAGTACTAATTGCCCTGAGGCTGCCAAGGAAGGAGCAGCTAAGTCTGGGATGGATAAGAAAGAAAACGCATAAACTAACGGTTGAATGCCAGAGACAGTGCATCTCAATAATAGCATTAGTTACATCTTTACCTTTTAGCATCGATTGTATCTGCTTAGTATTTTACGTTAATGCAAGGGATAATAAACCTTTAGTAAACCATAAGCTTAGCAAGCTTTTGATTACATTCATAAGAACTTCAGATATTAAAAATAAGGTATAATTTACCAATGGAATCTTTAATGACCCTCTCTCCCATCCTCGGAGATAATCCTTTCACAAAAATCTGGAGTACTCTTCCCCAAAAAGAGTACGACAATATATATTACTTTATTTTATTATTTTCTCATTATTTTATATCACCTGCGAATGCCAAACTATGTTGATAAGAGTACCATATGAGGATTGGCGTATCCTAGTGTGTCCCATAGATTGCTTCCATGCCTGATCAGTATGGAGGTTTAATGCATGGAACCCCTGAGATATCCCAATGGTCATATTGTACTAAAGTTGACTAGTAGTATTCAAAGAAGATATCCAATATAAAATGTCCTTATAAGTATCTCTACTTAGGGCATCCTTGCATTTGTAAAAGAATGTGTCATATATCTGACACCGACATCGATAGATGAACCAAAGCCTGAGAATACAGACATCTCTAACATATCTGTGTGTGTCATGATTATCTTCTTTATAAGAATTACCATGTTTACCTTCTGAGAGGCAAGTGAATGTTAGGACGAACATCCCGCTTAGGGCTACAATTATTGTAAAAGCCTTATATTCGTTAGTACCAACGGAATAGGAAGAACTAAGAACCAAGTCGATAAGTTTCAGAGAAGATTTCATAAAGCCAAAATTCGAAGTTCTAAGAACTCCGATTTGTATAAATAAGACAGACAGATCATCTTGCTTATGCATTGATTACCGCAACCCTATTTAGGCAACAATTAAGAATCGCTATTACCTGCCCAGGGTCGTCGATTGGTTCGACTAGCTGTAAGGATTAGCTATTCTCTGAGATTAGTTAAGCAGTGGTTGGAATAACCATCTCATCATAAAATAAGTTTTTCTATAGCAATTATTATGTAAGTACCAAGGCTACTCCTTTGGAGACCTTGTATGGGTGGAATGTTAAACATCTATTGTTAAATAGAGAATTGGTAAGTCCAATTATCAGGATCTGAAAGTTGTATTAGAAACAACGAATAAGATCATACAAACCCCTAATTATCTATAAGTTGCCATTATTTCGGCAGAAAAGCAAGGATTAATGAAGTTAGCGAACCTCCTAAATTCTTGTTAAAGAATAAGGTTCAACAATAGATATCACCCAGGAAGGGTGTGCTAAATTTGTTAAATTATCAGGCTAGTTAAGCTCTGAGTACATAGAATCATTCAAAGGAAATCGAATGTATCAAGATCAAATAGCTTACGAGCTAAGACCTAATTAAGGGGCTTGGTGGAACGCGCAATGTGACCCACACTAATGATTTAGCGACGTGTCACCAATAAGTCGAAAAGCGCTATCACATAATGATATGCAGAACTATGATAGTATGAGCAACCTGTGTCGATTAAGAATCGACAGGATTAGAAGCTCCAAAAAGATACATGTGCCCATTATAAAGGTCAATTGTAGTGCCTTAGAGGCTCAAATGTACTGGGGAAGATTAAGCCCAATATAAGGTAGAAATTACTTCCTTTACTTTAACAAATCTCGAGGTCGAGATTTCTTTTAAGGGGGTGAGGATGTAACACCTCGAAAATTCGCGTCCTATAATGTGTTGACACGTGTCATATGTTAGAACGTGTGAAAGAATACTCTAGAGGGACTAAAGTTGACAAACATGAAAAGTATGTGAATATAAGGGTTAAAATTGTCAACAATGAATAAATATACTTTACAATAACCCAACATGATGTTTATACCATCAAACGAATAAATCATGGATCATACGAAGCTAAAAGTGAGAGATTACAAACTACAGGGGTTAAATGTGTCAACATGTTTAAGTTATACCTCTGAGTGACCTTTTGACAAACCCGAAGCTTTGTAATGGTTAATTATGCTCCCTAGAATGCACGATATAAATTTCATAAAGTTTCGTTATCGTATGAGAAAGTTATGATCAAATTCGTATGCGAGGGGTTAAAGCGTCAACGATGAAAGTTATGACTTTTCGGGTAATAACAAAGTGATCAAGGGCTTAACAAAGTGGGTATAAGACTTGAAGCCCCTATAAGTCAAGTTAAGGGGCTCAAAATGCAAGAAATAAAGTGTGGTTGACCTTTCGAAGATCCAAGAGCCAAGGATGAAAACTGAAAAAAGTTTAAAACTTGAAGTTAGGCTCCAGGCGGGCCGCGTAAGGTCTTGGCAATCCTTACGCGGGCCGCGTCAGGCACCCAGATGCAGAAAATCGTTTTTGTTGGCTGTTCAGCCTTGGAACCGACTTAGATCAGATTTTTTTTCTCATCATGGGCGACCCCTAAGTGCCTCCTAGAACCTTAGGGACATGTGTTAACAATCAGGGACCAATGGTAGTGTTGTGTGTCAAAGATCTAAGTGTTCTTGAGCACTATATAAAGGACCAAAGTTGCAAACACTTCCTCACACCTTCCTTCAGCAATCTGATCATTTCTGGAGCTTCAAAGCAGACTCAAGTGATCACTAATCAACATAGGACCTTGGTAAGTTTGCTTATCCTCTCTTAGTTAAGTTTTTCCTTAGTTTTAGCTTAAAAGTCAAACCGTCGTTATTAACGGTTGACTTAGTGATTAATCACTAATGGTCCAGTGATTAGTCGAATTGAAGGTAGTTATAAGTTGGTAATTATGTGGGCATTGAACCCTTAAAAGGGTTTCCCCTGATTCCCACTCTAACTAGGTCTAATGTCGGGTCAAACTTGTTATTAAAAAGTCAACAGGATACTTATTTTCTAATTTATGCATAATTAGCAATGTAGAACACATACAACCTGTTTGATCATTAATATAACTTGGTAATTAGTATAAGAACATGTCTAAACATGTTCAACCTGACAATTTACTGTTTAGACCCGGGTCGGAACCGAAAGTCGCAAAGCTTTGACTTTTGCTTTGACTTCAGTTCTGACCCGTTTTGGTATGGTTTAGAAATACCTTAGAGCTCTATTTTGACCAAGTTACATGCTAGTATAACCCTCTGTGATTATACACCATGGTTCATTAGTTAACCAATTAATACGCATGATTCCGTTAATTGCCCATATGTTGACCATTATGCCCTTTTCACCTTAAAACGTGATTTTTGAAAATGTAAAAGAGTAGAAACCTTAGTCACTTATATATAAACTTGTACCCAAAGTTTGACATCAGTTTGAGGTGTAGTTTGAGAGTTATGCTCATTAGCGTAAATTGAAAGCTTTTTGTCAATTAAACGACATAATTAGCGTATGGCCTATCTAAGCCTACTTTTTTATATCAAACTTATTACCCACTGATGTAATATATTATTTTGGGATTTTTAAATATTTTTAATTAATTTTAGGCTGAGCATAACTTTTAGTCGTAGGCTTAATCCGGTAATAGTCGGTTTTGCCCTTACGGGCTATAAAATGAGTTTTACATATCTAATTGACTCTAAACCTTTTGCTACTGATTACATATGATAAATAAATTATTTTAAGCCTTCTGGAATGATAAAAATATCAGCTTTATGTATCGAACCCGGAAATGGCTTCTAATCGCCTTATTAAGCGTTTTTAACGCATAGTATGTACTAAAACTATTTTAAACATACAAGGGTTGATACCTACTGATATTTTGGGCAAATTATAATATTTTTAACAGTAAGCAAAAGTTGTTTAACTCAGACTTCAGTTTTGAGCTTTACGGCTTATGTGAAATTACCAAAATGCCCCTACGGTGCATAGTTTGGTTATAATTGATAAATTTCACATATATACTTTACCCTACTATTATAACTTAGTAAAATAAGTATTTTTGTTGATTATATCAGACATTTAACTCAGGTTAATACTTAGACTCTTTTATAACCTTGAAAATGACCAAACTACCCCTACAAGGCATAGTTTGTGTTTAAATCCGTTTCGGGCATAATAAAAGACATCCTACTGATGTCACAACATATTTGAAGCATATTAACTTAGGAAACCTGTATATGGCTCTTATGAATACCCGTTACGCTTATTACGCGTTCGGTTCGGTTTATGTAACTAGTTTGCATAAATTAGCCGAAACGGGTTAAACCTTATCGGTTTTATCTCAAAATCCAGAATGTGTATGAAATACCCATATTAAGCAAGTCTCCAAACTTGTTGGGTCTAAATCACATTCTATTCCGGTCTTCGCCTAATTGTGCGTTTGAACCGTATAATTAACCGGTCTAAGCTTAGGCTTAATTAAAGACCCGTTAGCATTCTAATTGGTTATTTATACCATCATTCCAGACTAGAGCCTTCCGGTAAATTGTACCTACGCTTACTTAAGTCAATACGGTTGAGTTATTAAATTCTTGCTATTTAAGACAGGAGTTAGCTCAGGTAAATACTATTAACTTATTTTCCCTATTACGGGCTTGGGATACGGTAATATAAATACCGCATGGTCAGGTATGGGATTCAAAGACCAATAAGTCGGGAAATCCAAATAACCTGTTTTAATTCGTATTGCTTGACTGAAACATTAGGGATTAATGCGACCGTGTCCTGGATATCCTTGACTCATTAAATGCAATGGCCACGACCTAAGCACGGGGTGTAGGCATACACCTGACAGATGCCATATGTTTATTAATTAATTATACCCAATATGGGATTCCCAATAGGGGAATAGTGGTGTGTCGGTTAATCTTGAACTGACATAGATCCGGGCCCCGTATGTAGAGCAAGTTATGTAAAACTGATAACATGAAATATACTTTGTCCCAAGCATAAAAGATTAATTTTGCCTCTGTGCATTTTAATCGAATTATAAAAGATTAATTTTGCCTCTGTGCATGTTAATCAAAGTGTCAAAAATATTTTGTGCTTGGTGCATCTAAATCAATTTTCTTAAACTCTTTTCAAATGAGTCAGTTGAGTGTATTTACCAGTGAAAACTGACGTATTTTCAAAAGTATAAGTGACAGGTACAAGTACGTAATAGGCTGGAAGCTGCCCAGGACGTTAATAAGGAATCTTACAAGTTCTAGGCGTCTAAAGTCTGTTGAACAATATTTATGTTTTAAGATCCGTCTGTGGATCCTTTACTTTCCGTTGTAATACTTGATATTACTTTATATTCGGATTGTAATATATTCATCTTTTGCTTCCGCTGTGCATTCATAAATTGTGTTGTTTGACTATGATGATATCAACTACGTCACGATACTTCCCACCGGGCCCACCGGTGACACGTGGAAAGTCGGGGTGTGACAATCCTCTTCTGCGCATTTGCTTATTCTTAGGATTGCCTCAGTCTTTTCTATCCAGCGTAGAGATGCAACGGCCCCTTCATTGCCCGAGAATTCCATTGGTTTACAAAACCATAATTCTTTATAAGAACAACCATAAGACATGGTTCTTCTTCTTTTGGGAATGGGCACTTGAAGTATGGGTCCATTGTTTACGCTGTGTTCAGGTTCAGTTGGTCGTTTACTATCACGTTTACTTTTATTATCTTCTTTCTTAACCGTTTTGATAATATATGGCATTGCATCTATTATCTCTTGTGCCACTATGTGTTGGATGGCACTGTTATCCACTTGGTTTCCATTATTGTTGTTGTTCGATCGGGTTATCGTTATCCAGGTTATTGTTACTCTGGTTATCATTATTCTGGTTTTCCTGGTTCACTTCGTTGTCCATCTGAATTTTAAACATTTGCCAATTATTAATATCATAAAATACTATTTAATACAACCAATCACATAACACGCATATTGGTCAAAAGCGTCGAGCATTGCAACTTACTCTTTCTTATCTATTATATCTAATACAAACTAAAACTGGAATTAAAATTACAATACTATTATGCATCACTAACCACGAAGTGGTCTATACTACAACATATATTATTATTATTGTTACACATATATATTATATATATTATTTTTTTCATACACACATATTATATATTATTATTATTATATTA
The DNA here is from genome assembly GCA_030545235.1 of Helianthus tuberosus. Lineage (NCBI taxonomy): Eukaryota > Viridiplantae > Streptophyta > Magnoliopsida > Asterales > Asteraceae > Helianthus > Helianthus tuberosus. The sequence goes on along the minus strand of CM060443.1, from coordinate 172,262,032 downwards.
TTAATATTACTATCTCCACCATCACCTTCACTGATATGGGTTCATCCAGAACTCCATATTACGCTCGTCGTACTTCCAGACGAGTCGTTCTCCGATCTGCCTCATCCTGTCACTATTTTCTAAAATTTCTTCTCCGAATGTTCGGAGCTCTTGCACATTTCCTACACTCATTGGGGGTGCATGTGCTGGTACTGGATCGGGGTACTGTGGCATGGGTTCTTCCGGAGGGTATGGATTCTCTAAAATTTCCCTAATGTATTCATCGTTATCGTAGTAGGGATCTAGAGGGCCCAGGCCTGGGTAAGCTGCTAGGTTTGGCATGGGTTCGTCTGTTAGGTGGTAGCGTTGCACATAATCCCTATGATCATCGAATCACGGGTTGTAGTCTGAGTTTAAGGGATTGGGTGCTGGTATCCTAGGTAACTCTTCTGGGTTAAAATCATGAATTTGGACTTGGTTTTCCGGGTTGTTTTCAATCTCCATTGGCTGCGTGGGAAACAAGGGTAACGGTTGATGGGCTACTAGTTGTTCCAAGTTTAGGTCGGCAACTGTGGATGCTAAAATATGGGAGTTTGCTAAACCCCTATTGAGCATGTCTTGGGTGTGGGCGTCTGTTTCTCTTTTAGCGGCTGCAAGAACTCGTTGCTGTTGTAACTTTTTCATTCTCTTCCTACGCTCATGTGCTCCCCTACTGAACCATCCTCTCTTTTTAGGAGGGAATGGCTCTTCAGACTGAGCCTTAAACACGAATATCCCATCTTCATTATCAGCTGAATACCCTGAGGGTAGGCTGTGAAGAGGTGCCTTCGCTCCTAGGTGAGCCGGACAACTGACGATAGGCGTCAGAGGGTCCTTGATCGCACATACTGTAAACTAACAAATAGTCAAATAACACACAACAATAAAATACAGATATGCATGTATTTCCATAATTAATTTCCTAACAATTTGAATAATATATTGGTGTCAACAGAACACTTCTGTGGCTGAATCAGTGGCTTAGCTCTGATACCACCTTCGGTCGCAACCCCCACCCCCTATCTGTACCGGGAACGGGCGGCCGCGAGACTCAGTTTCGGTGGTATCGGTGTTTATCATTTTGGAAGCGGAAATTACATCAGGATCGTAGTTAGGAAATATTTTATCAGAGTAAATACCACACTTTTATAATATTAAACATATTGAGATAAAACCCAAGTTTTCATTACAAACATTTTTATAGGAAAAATCCATATTTTATTGAATAAAACATCTTCTTTTATTTAGGTAACTTTTATAGCCACTTTTCTAAGCCTTCAGTGCTGTCCAGCTGGCTTCTAGTTGGCTTTCACATTTTGTTACCTGAAACGCGTTTAAAAACATTTTATCAGTGGGAAATACTGGTGAGTGAATCCCAGTTTAATCAAGGAGAGTTTTATCTTTTAACAGTATTGAGAGCGATTACAATGTTTACATCTACACAATTACTCATTCAGTACTTGCCACTCGACCGGATCTGTGGTTATGGTCATATCACACATTGGCAAACCCATTGCCCAATTGTAAAGATTATCAAGTAATGTATACAAAACCCCATAATACCGACAGTAATTGAAGAATTACAAAGTTTCAATCACTGCTAATTGTAATTTAAAATAAATAAAGGTTTTGTAAAACAGTTTGCAAAAAGGAGATTACTCACAAAAAGGTTTACACAAAAAGAAGGATTACTCACATTGTTGTCTTAGATTTTCTTTAAGGATTTCCTGGTGATTATCTATAATTTACACAAATGCACACGCGTTAGTATAATAACCCAATATTTACATTAGTAATACCCTTCCCGAGACGGCATTCCAACGACTATGTTGGGCAGAACCACGACAACCGTTATGGAACCCTGGATCTGGAGGTGTACAAACCGGTTTTTTTTAGTAACCGAAACCGGTTATTAACCGGACCGGTTTTTTTGGCCCAAAAAAAACGGTTTTTCAATAACCGGTTACGGTTTTTAACCGGTTTTAAGGGTTGAAATGTGTAACCGGTTATAACCGGTTTAAAAAAAACCGGTTTTTTATGAATCAATAACCGGCTAAAAAAATCGATTAACAGAAACCGAAAAAAAACTGGTAAAAAAACCGGTCTGCAGAATTTGTTCACAGAATGTTATTTTTTTCTGTTTGTTACAGTGTTGTTGCTGTTTTTGCAGTTTATAACCTTTTTTTTTAAATTCAATTTCTTAGATAAAAACTTAACAATAAAAGTATAAAAAGTTAAAACATTCATTAAGTCTCGCCACAAACGGTTTTACATAATAATGAAAATACAAACGATAAACGTACCAAACGATAAACGGTTTTACATAAACTTAAAATATTAATCCGCAAGAAGGTCCACTAATATATATATATATATATATTTTTAGTGGAACTACAATATTGAGAAGCCTCGTTTAATCTTCTTCGGCCGAACCCGAACCCGAACTATTGCGTAGGAAATCATCTAATTCGTCCTCGTAAACTTCTCCTTCGTAATCTAATTCTTCCTCGAGTGAACATTTGTCTTGAACTCTCTCCGCCGCATCCAAGTAATCTTTTAAGCAAATCGACATCTCAACCGCCTTAGGTGTTAGTCGAGTCCTCCTTATCGAAATCACCCTACCACTAATAGAAAAAGCACTTTCCGAAGCTACTGTAGAAGCTTGGACCGTTAGTAAATCTCGGGCCATTGTGGCTAAGATCGGAAATTGATCTTCCTTACTTTTCCACCAAGCCAACAATTCAAAAGTTTTAAAGTCTTGTGAACTCATCATTTGTAGAAAGTTCGACCCACCATACCGACCGAGTTCACTACTACTAGTGTTACCACGATGCATTTGACTCGACTCATCATACAATTGGTTATAAACATACAAATCGGTATCTTCCATTTGACTTGAACCTTCACCGAAAGCAGCGTTTCTCATTGACTCGTGAATGTGTGACGTTGAACCATATTTTGTTACATAAACATCAAACAATTTTGAAAGTTGATCGTTGAAACGAGATTTTGCGACTTCACCAAAGTTTGGTTCTAGAGTGGTGTTTAAATTCAATTGGTGTGCAATTTTTTCAATCAAAGACCCGGTTCCAAAAATATTAAAACAAGGGTTTAGAGCGGCGGCACAAGTGAAAACCGCCGGTAGTTCTTTAAAATATTTTCTTAATTTTTCCTTCATTGTATCCGCCATGTCACAATATGGTCAACCTCTAACCGACAACTCGTTTACTTTCAAACACATTTTAAACAAATTGTGAAGTACCAATGAACTTGTTGGATAATAAACCCCCGATAAAGTCTTTGTTGATGGTTTGAAAACTTGAAGCACTTGTGTAACAGTTTCAATAGCATCCCAACCCGATGGGTGGTAAGGCGAACACTTTCCACGACTAGCCAAAATGTTATGAAATTCTATTGAACTTTCCTTTTGCAAAATAGCTTTTTCAAACATAATGCAAGTCGAGTTCCACCTATGAGCAACGTCCCAATTGGGTCCTAAGCATATTCGACCCGCTTCCTTACAAGTTTTGATATATTTTGAATGTCTTTGCGTGTTACTAAATATACTTCGTAACATTCTTTTGAAAGCTTCTTTTTGTGTTTCAATAACCCTTAAACCGTCTTGAACGGCCAAATTTATGATGTGTGCAACACATCGGCTATGGAAAAAAGTACCCTCACAAATGGGTTTGTATTTTAATTTTAAACGCATTACCGCGCTCGTGTTGTTTGAGGCGTTATCAAAAGATATTGAAAAATTTTTATTTTCCAATTTGTATGTTGTAATACATTTATCGATTACTTTATATATAGCTTCACCGGTGTGAGGGTAATCGAATAATTTAAACAAAATCGTGCGTTTCATCATTTGCCACGTCGCCGGTTCAATCCAATGGGCGGTGACACAAATATACGAATCGGGTGAACCGTGCGGTGCGGACCAAACGTCACTAGTCAAGTTAACACCGGTTTCTTATTTTTCAAAATAAGAAATTAATTCTAGTTTATCTTTTTTCCACAATTTTAAACAATCCCTCCTAAGAGTAGCACGACTTACATGGGTGTATCGTGGTTGGAGAGTTCGTTGAACCATCTTTGTATAGCATTGGTTGTCGAAGTGGTTGAACGGCAAACTTTCTTGGATTACAAACTTCGCCATTTCATCCCTAACCATATTGAAATTGTAGTTGAAAATATTAGCGTCATCACTTGCCATGGAAGCTTGACCACCAACGTGTTCTTGTTTCAACGCCTTGCAAAACGGTTTTTCAATGTGTTGTTTCAAGGTGGAGTTTGCGGTTTCGGCGTAAAAGCCCTGACAATGATGACAACGCGCTTTTCTTTTACCGTTGGCCATCTCGCACAAATCAAAATGTGACCAAACCTCGGGGTTGCGCTTCGTTGGAATAACACGAATCACCGTGTCGGTTATAGACTCGCCAACATGGACCGAATCATGGGCACTAGAGGTTGCCATTGCGTTTTGAGAGTTATCGAACAAGAATAAGAGACTTTTTAAGATTCTTTGAGAGTTCTCAAGTGTTGTGATTGAACCTAAACACCCACAAACCTTTTATACTAGTTGGAGATGAGTTTTAGGCAAAAAAAAAAACACAAAAAACGGCTATATTTGGTCCCAAACGGTCATATGACCGTTAAACACATCTGGGCAAAAAAAAACCGGTTATTAACCGTTTTTTTCATTTAATCAGTTAATTAACCGTTTTTTTAAAACCGGTTTTAAATCCGAACCGGTCCAGAAAATGTGTAACTGATCCATAACCGGTCAAACCGGTTGTAACCGAACCGGTTATAAAAAAACCGGTTTTTAAAAAAACCGGTACCGGTTTCGATTGCGTAATTAGTTTTTTTGTACACCTCTAATACGTAACCGGGGTTATGATACTTACAACGGGGCAGAACTTCGTTAATTAAGGGGGTATTATACCCGAGAATTATGCCTACTATGTAGAAATTTAGAGAGATATCGAGATATGAGCGATTGTAAACTGAAGGCTGAAGGTCTCTATTTATAGGTGACCTTTCGACTTCCCTCGCGTCCCGCGTAAGACGTAGCCAAGGGCTACGCGGCCCGCGTAGTAGGCTGGGTAGGCCCTAGCCTGGACCAGTCATCGACTAGCTTCGCCACACGTCCGACACGTGGCAGCACCGGGCGGTGCCTCATGTCCCTTCTCTCGCGCCCCGCGACAGACCTTTTAAATTTTGTTTTTAATTAAATTTAATAAAAATAAAGGTATTCGGGGCACGTTTTCGTATACGGGGTGTATTTTAGGATGTGTAGGGATAATTTAATTATTTTTAGGGTGTCGAAAATTTTGGAGGGTTGTTATACTCATTGTGTTTTATGTTATGTCCATTGTGTAATACGCAACTGGGTTTTCTCATTGTGTTTTACGTTATGTCCATTGTGTAATACACAACTGGGTTTTCGATTTTTTTTCTAAATATAACAATATGGTACTCATATTAAAAATAAAAAGACGCTCGATTTTATGGTATATTTTTTTATAAAACAAATGACGTATAAAAAAAGTTATGGACGTTTAAAAAATTGGGAGAGAAATAGCATGCGACATGTATGTGCATAATTTTTTTTTTATTCTCTTTGGCAAAATTATCATTCCCACTTGATTTGTTTTAGGACACTTGTCACTCCATAGTGACTTCTTACACTTATTATTTTTATATTTTTTTTGTAAAATAACTCAATCATTACTCTTAGTTTCACAGTATAATTGTCGGAACATTTTTTTTTTGGAATGGGACTTTCTGTACAAGACCGATTGGTCTCCGGGGACATGTCAAAGACATTCCCCGTCAACCCCGCTTTTCCGGACGCGATGTTCGATCGGGCCTCGGCCGGCGCGCGAGCTGACTTCCGCCCGGAAACCATGCTAACAAGATGTCTTGTTGAATTTATTTTTATCTAATTTTCATCAATGTATTAAACATGCTACGAAAGTCATATTATTTAGCCTAACCCCATTGTCTAATTTACGGGGTGTGCCTAAGGAGCGGCAGGGGAGCCGCCCGTCCAGGGTCCGCTTTGGGGCGAAGTTTTTTTTCTTTAATTTATGTTTTTAAAATTTTTATTACAAAAGTTATATTATATTTTTAAATATATTTTAGAGGCTTATTTTTTACTCGTTCAACGCTTCTGGATTTTCAGGTATGACCCTAGTCTAATTTGTAAGACTATCCATATCAAGGATGTTTCTAGGTGACATGGAGGGTGTTCATTCCTATGTAGAGGGCATTTGTGAGAGGGATGGATTAGTGGGTGTTGTAGAGGATGACATGGAGGGTGTTCATTCTTCACAATTCTTGGGGAAGAATGGTGAAGAATGGGCTAATGGTGGGTCCTTTTTTTATAAGGTTGTTTGTGGGAATGATATATATGTTATTGTTGTGGGTAAAAAGTGTTTGTGGGAAGAATAAGTGAAAAGCTGATGTGGCATGCTGATTAGGCTGTTTGTAGAAAGGATAGCATTTCACTGATGCGGATAGTCTAATGAAGTATAACTCAACTACAACCATTTTTTATTTTTCATATTTAATTTGATTCAAACTCGTATTTAACTTTCGTGTGTTGGTCGAGGATGATAAACTTCGCGATTTAGTCGATTCGATTTATTAATGATGTCACCAAATAAATTTATATAATTGTGAGTAAATTGCTAAAATCGTCCCCGACGTTTGTTCACATTTGCTAGATCCATCAAAAAAATGTTTTTTTTCTCGTAGGAACCACTGAGTTTTCAAAAAAGTTGCTAAATCCATCAAAAATAACTAACACTCTAACAAAACTAACTTGATAGAGGGGTAATTTATTCATTCTTTTAATTTATTTAATTTACCCTTTTTTATTGAGGGTGTTTGTGTTTTTAAACCTTATTTGCAGTTTATTAGACTAAAGGGTATGGAGAGCCTCATCTTCAAGGGGATGGGCCGCCACGTCAGCGCCACGTAGGCTCGGTTTGGAGGGGATGGACCTAGGGGGTGGGGGATGAACCTCTTTATATATATATATATATATATGTATGTATGTATAGATGTGTGTGTGTTAGGAGAGAGGAGAGAGGCACGGCTCATCCGGCTGTGGGGAGTCGGTCTTGCCGAGCCGAGCCCAGGGGGGGCGGTGTGGGGTACCGGCGCCGGTCCTAGCCGTGCATCAGCCGGCCCCCATACCCTTTAGTCTTAACTATGTATTTCAACAACTTATAACAGATTCCTGAAACCAGTGGCAGACTTAAAGTGTTAGTAGGGGTAGTACGGGCTACCCCTCAACCCCGTCTACGTAGTGTAAAAATACCACTTAACTCCATTTTGGTAGTGTAAAAATACCACTCAACTCGTTTCTGTTATATAAAGGATACCCTTGATCCTAAAAAAAATTTAGGATACCCCTAACCTTTTGGGCTAGTTCAGCCACTACCCGAAACCAAATTCAGATACCCCACTATTCAAAACAAAATAACCGGCTTCCTCCAGACCTCAAAGTTCTTGCACCAGCCATCTTTTTTTCGGCTGTAAAACACAATAACTTAATCAATGACAGCTGATTGTTTATTAGAAGTTTTTCCTTGTATCCGTCGGTATGTATCGGTTGGTACCGATGGCCTTTTTGTTTACTGTTGGCCAAGTTAGAGTGGTTTCCATTAGTAATCACCAACTGATTCAATATGTCGTGTATGTCAGTGAACTAATTTATTTAGTAGTAAAATTCATTAAAAATAAAGTGTTCTTATGAAAATACTTAATTTCGTGTGCAGGAAAGCGTGAATTTTGTTTCGAGAATTGGTTTCTTGGGGTATGAATGGGGAAATATAATTAACGGATGCTAATGCTTGGTCCGATTGGGTTTCACAACAGGATTACTAAGTTGTCATTTGGGGTTTTACCTGTTTAGGTATTATGATTATGGGGGTCAAGTTATTCTACAAAGACTTCTAATTGTAAGAAGTGTAAGAAGGATTTATAGAGTGACAAGTGTACAATAACCTAAAACTAAACCCACTACATCACCACCAAAAACTTAAACACCCACCCCCACCCCCACCACCACCCAAAAACCTAAACCCCCCACCCCCCCGCAAAAAAAAAAAAAAAAAAAAAAACTATACCTCACCAAAAAAACCCCAAAAAAACCTAACCCCCCCCCCCCCCCCACCCCCAAAAACCTAAAAAAAAATATAAAAAAAACTAAACACCCACCCCCACCCCCTCAGCAAAAAAAAAAAAAAAAAAAAAAAAAATTGGGTGGGGGGGGGGGGTTGGTGGTGGTGGATGTTTAAGGTTTTTTTTTTTTAGTGGGTTTTTTTGTGTAATGGGTTTTTTAGGTTATTGGACACTTGTCACTCTATAAATCCTTCTTACACTTCTTACAATTAGGATCTTTTGTATTTGATCCTAATCCATGATTATGGTATGTGTTATAAGTTGTTGAAATAAGGTTCAAAAACACAAACACCCTCAATAAAAAAAGGTAAATTAAATAAATTAAAAGAATGATTAAATTACCCCTCTATCAAGTTAGTTTTGTTAGAGTGTTAGCCATTTTGGATGGATTTAGCAACTTTTTTGAAACCTCAATGGTTCCTATGAGAAAAAAACCTTTTTTTTATATAGATCTAGCAAATGTGAACAAACGTCAGGGACGATTTTAGAAATTTACTCTATAATGGTAGATGCCACTTATAATCACAAGATTATGTAAGAGATCTTTGCTACAATTTTACCAACATCCCACATATGTTTTGTGACAAAAGTAGGCATCCACCACTTTTGAAATAACACATCACACTACCTTTGTTGGAAACAAAAGCCTTTTTAAGTAGAAAAAAAAACACAAACACAAAACCAAATGCTTCTGCTTTCACTACTAATGACACCTCATAATTGCAATCAATTACTACTTCATTGAATTCCCTAAACATACCCCAAACCATTCTTTTTATGATTGTTACAAGACAAAATCATGCAAATTTAATAACTATCATGTATTTTACGATCTATGTGACACATAAAAGGTAAACCCGGTGCACGAGGCTCCTGCATGTGGATGGGCCAGTGTGTTAAGCCACTTAGGCTTGATTTGTAATCCTTATCCTGCATTTCTACAAGAGGACTTTTAAGGACTTGAACTCGTGACATCCAGGTCACATGACAACAACCTTACCGTTGCTCAAAGGCACACCTCTACCTATGTGATACATTTTAGTATCTGCCCATAACCAAGAGAAACTACGAATTTTATCTTAGGTATTTACAACTTTATAATGTGTTTGACCCACGTAAAAACTAATTTGCAAATTAATGTGAAGAGATCGTTTCTATAATAATTTCTAAGTTTTTTTTAATAAAAATATCGTTTTTTAACGGCATGAAAAGAACACGTACTCTTTTATTTAGAACCACAACCCCTCTTTAACAAGTTATTTCTTAAATGATAAAATAGTTATTTCATATTACTTTAATAACTATTTTTTAAAATTAGTTAGTGTTAGAAATCAAACATGTTGTAATGTTACAAATAGTTAACACAAACCCTGTAATCTCTTATAGCCTGAGACAAATGCCAAAACATGAGAATGCATGATTATCTTGAGATTTAGTCTTTACTACTTAAAATCATACATTAGTATACACTTAATTTGGTGACACTTGAAGATAAAGCAAATTAATCATCTAACATTCAGATTTATGTGTCATAGTGGTGACAAGGGCCCACTAAACACCACCAATTGCTAATGGTGTGTTTCAATATCACAATCATATATTTTTTAACGCCAAATCACAATCATATATTTAAAAAAGATATATTTTCTAAAGTGAACCGCTAACTATGCTTTTTGAAAACGATAAAGCAAAGCGACTGGTTTTCACTGTTTTAACCAGAAATATTAAATCATTAGTTTCTTTTTTAAAACGATAAAGCCTATGCATTATTATAGACAAAATTTCATAAATCAACCTTTATGTTATACCTAAACTGCACTTCATACTTTTCACTATGAAATCGGCAAAACCCAACATTTATGTTCATGTTTTGTAACATTCTATAACCTTCACATCTAACGGCGTTCAAAAACTCAGTTAAATTACCTCACATGCTTTGCATGTGAGGGTATTATGGTCTTTTATAACATAAAGGTTGATTTGTGCGAAAAGATTATTTATAACATAAAGGTTGATTTGTGCAAAATGTTATTATATATTCAAAAACATTATTATTTGTTAATAATTATATATTTATATATATATAAACATACATAACAAATAGTTTTAAATTTATTTTATAAAAATTACAATTTTAATATTTTTATAAAGTAAATAAGAATGACAAGATAAATTACTTTTTATATAAAGTATAATTAAAACACAAATTCTTTTAAAATAAAGTTATTGTAATATCCGACATATTTTTATAACTATATATATATTATAACGGACGTTTTAAAACAACTCAAACTAAAAGGTATTTTTATGTATATGTAAGTATGTGTTTATAAAATCAAAATATTAGACAAATTTATATCGATAAAAGAAACTAATAAATTAATTTGAGATTTAAAAAAACTTTTAATAAACTTCAGTAAACAAATTCTAAATATATAATATGTAAATAATACTAATACAAATGCAGTAGGAAATAATAGAATGTCTTAAACAGCATATATATTTTTAATATTGCATTTGTATTATTTACATATTATATATTTAGAACTAGGTTATCACCCGTGAGTACTCACGGGTTCGGATATTCAAATTTTATATTAAACACAAATGTATATACACTTTAAAAAATGAATAATGCAGGTAACAAGAAAATATATTACGAATAAAATATATTAATGTCGGGGACAAAATGTAATCATCTATCACATCCAAAATTATGGATTTGCAGGTAACAGGTAACAGGAAATCAGATTTCACCTAAAAAACCTTGATTTAGAAATAAAACATCAAGAATCATTGCTTGGACTTGTATATAACATTTGATTATTGTGACTTTAGTAGGGCTGGCAATTTTACACGAATACACGACACAGACCTACACGAAGTTAACAGGTATCGTGTATAGCCTTAACAGGTATCGTGTACCAAACAGGTAGACACGAGATTACCTGTTAATTTTCGTGTATAAACAGGTTAAATACATGTTTACCTGTTAATACCCGTTAGTACACGATAAGTAATTAAATTAAATAAAACTCATCAGCCATGTGCGTGTGGGTTCCTTAATTCCTTTCTATGTTCACTCCTCATTCAATTCAAAAAAATAAAACCCTAAACTCCCTCAATAACTCTCAGATAGCATGTCGTGTTCGTGTTTTTGTTCGTGTTAACAGGTATTAACAGGGAATTTTCGTGTATAACAGTCGAACAGTCATGTTAACAGGTATTAACAGGTAATTTTCGTGTATATCGTGTCGTGTTCGTGTTTGAAAAAAAAGGACACGATAAGTTATCGTGTCGTGTTCGTGTATCGTGTCTTATCGTGTCGTGTCTTATCGTGTACGGGTATACACGATATGCCAGCCCTAGACTTTAGATTGTTTCAAAAAAAGCAAATGTTTTTTTTGACAAATTGACCGAAAACTCTTTTTTAATTATGAAATCATAACCTCCACTTTTTTTCGAACCAAAAGACTTTTATAACCACCAAAACAGAAACAAACAACCCCACCTCTTCTATCGCTTGCTAACAGAAAGGAGGGGGAAAACAAAACAAAACAAAACAAAACAACTACTAACTATTACATCTCCAAATTAATAACTACAAAAGAGCTCCAGTTCTAACGAAATGCCATTTAACTTTGATCTCTTAATCACCCACCGAAAAGATGTTTCTTTAATATCCTTCACCACTTTGGAGACAGATGAATTTGCTGATCTAAATAACTTGTCGTTTGAGTGAACCTCCGGGCGGTCAAAAGGAAAAAAAAATATTTTTACATATACATAAAAAATACCTTTTGGTTTGAGTAGTTTTAAAACATCACTTATAATCATAAAAATATTCCGGATATTACAATGACTTTATTTTAAAAGCATTTGTGTTTTATTTATACTTTATATAAAAAGTAATTTATCTGTCATTATTATTTACTTTATAAAAATATTAAAATCAAAATTTGTATAAAATAAATTTTAAACTAATTATATATATAAATATATAATTATTAACAAATAATAATGTTTTTGCAAAAAAAAATATTTTACTATATATATAATAACATTTTTTTTTTGCAAAAATCAACCTTTATATTATAAATAATCTTTTTGCACTAATCAACCTTTATGTAATCAAAGGCCATAGTACCCTCACATGCAAAACATGTGAGGTAACTTAACTGAGTTTTTGGACAACGTTAGTTATAAAGGTTATAGAACGTTACAAAACATGTAACATAAAAGTTGAGTTTTGCCGATTTCATAGTGAAATGTATGAAGTGCAGTTTAGGTATAACATAAAGGTTGATTTATGCAATTTAGTTATTATTATAATACATATGCATGCTCCATGTTCCAAACATGAGAAGAAACACACACACAATAAAGGTTAAATGACCGGTTTCAAGTTTTAAACTTAACCGAAATCCCGGATAATGTTTGGTTCGGTGTCAGCAAGTGGTGCAAAATCCCGGATATTTTCGCGTTCTCGCTTAAAGACCTTCTCGACATTCACAAAAACCTTGGTGTTTCGGAGAAAAAGAAAGACGCGGTTCACGGTATTATAATTATTGCGTGTTGGAGTATTTGGAGAGCTAGGAACAAATTGGTTTTTTTCTAATTGTCCTATAAAAATAGAAAGTATCCTTAGTGAGATAAAGGTCTTGGGTTATCTTTGGTTCTCGAATAGGTCGAAACATAAGGGGATAGGTTGGGAAGAATGGTGTTCATTTGTGAATATGTAAGTTTTCCTTTTCTTTGTTTGTAGTTTGTGGTCGGCCTGGTTTGGGCCGGCCTGTTGTTAATGAAGTTGAAGTTTCAAAAAAAAAAAAAAAACTTAACCGAAATCAACAAACCACGAAAACATAACTGTTTGGATCTTAAACCGACCAAACCCCTCGAGTTGATTTTTGAAGGCTGGGTGGGGCTCTAATAGACAAATCATTGACAGTTATTTCAATGAGGGTGTATGTGAGGGGAAAAATGACTTTTCCAAAAAGTCACTCCAACTTTTCCAAAAAGTCAATAAGGAGTTTTATAAGCACTCCCAAACACTTCACATCCATTCCACTATATTTTCACCCTAAATTACACTAAAAAACACTACATTTTCTCTCTCCTTTTCAATTAAATAATATATTTTTATACATTTATCATTATCTTTTCTCTATCATCCACTCACAACCACTTTCAAAATATATTATAAAATTATAGGGGGTGAACAGTGTCCCCTCAAATATACAAATGAACAATAACATTTTCTCTCTTCTCCACTCACAACCACTTTTTTATACTCTTTATACTATAAAAACTGCAATTATAACATTTGGTGGAGTGGATGTGAATGCTCTAAACCGACCAAACCCCTCGAGTTGAATTTTGAAGGGTGGGTGGAGCTCCAATAGACAAATCATTGATCTTTGTTATTGCTTTTCCTAAAAGTACCCTCATACACTCATCACTATGTGCATGCTTGGTTGGTCTTGATTACTCTCTACCCAACATTCCTACACTTTTCTTCTGCCCAAAAAGCCAGAAAAAAATTTAATACTTTAACCCCTAAGTAAGGATACATACACAAATATATATAGTGACTTCTTTAGTTACCATCTACACAACACAAATAAAAATGAGGACAATGATAGATTTGGGAAGTGAAAGAGGACCTATGGGAATGCATAGGATTACCACCGCAACCACCGTTGACTGCGGCAGCAGGGAGGTTGGACTGCGGCGCTCTCTACGCTCCATGCTTGACTGCATTGTCCCAGCTTGTTGTGCTGCTAGTTTTGAACCTCAGCCCGCTAAATTTTCTCCACATTCTTCTTCTTCCTCCTCGGCTTACTCAAGCGATACAGATTCACCATCATCATCCCCATCCACTGTAAGCATATAACCATTGCAAATCCAAGATCTTTTGTTAAAAGGATTATAAAAACTGATTACCATTTATGAACATTTTGTTAACCGAGTTTATCATCCATCCTAGTTATTATTATCATCTAATGTATCATATTTCTTTAAAATATTTTGTTAGTCATTATTCTATATTTCTATATGAATATATTTTTTCTTTATTAACAGTACTGTATTATGAATTTACATCGAGATAGTTGGTAAACGGGCAACAAGCTGCGCAGCTACCCTTTTTGAATAGCATAACTAAGCCTTTTAAAAACTACGTCCATAGATCTCGGGGTCATAACATTACTATGAATATTAGTATAGTTATTAACGTTTTCTAATTATCTTTAGCTGGTTAGCTTTATCATTATCGTTTTCATTGTAACCGTGTATAAAGAGTTCTAGTTATCATTTTCAGTATATATAATTCACCAAGATCATTATTTTTTTTTTGTATTAATTTTTTCAACATCATTTAATCTTGTAGAATCGTTCGTTGCCATCCTCCACCACCACAGTAAAAGGTACATTCTTCGGGCAAAGAAACGGGCGAGTCAGTTTCTGCCTGCAGGACGACAACCACCATCGACGTACACCATCTCGAAGAACAACCACCACCACCACCTTATCATCATCATTCTCACACCCTCTTCTACTTTTGGAATTCGCTGTCCCCATATCTTATTTAGCCAAAGAGATGCAGCACGGTCTCCTCCGCATTGCTCTAGTGGAGGAGGCCAGTGCTCACCACCAGAAGCCACGTATAAACGGTGGTGGTGGTGGTGGGATATTTGAAGTACCTGTCTGGACTATGTACTGTGATGGTCGGAAAGTTGGTTATGCGACTAGACGGAAGATGACAGCTGCTGACTCGACTACCCTTGCCCGTATGCAATCTGTTTCTGCAGGAGCAGGGGTTTTGCCACCAGAAAATGGTCATGGAACCGATGGTATTATGTACTTACGAGCCAGTTTTCAGCGGATTATCGGTTCAACAAACTCAGAGTCGTTTCACATGATAAATCCTGATCATGATAGACCACCATCTTCAAATAATCGTAGTTCTGGGCAAGAGCTTAGTATATTTCTTCTCAGATCATCATCTAGTTGAAAAACATTTCTTTATCATAATAATATAATGATAATATCATCTGTATGTATATATGTATGCGTGTGTGTGTCTGTATATCCTCGAGTTAGAGATTTACTATGAATATGTATTTGATCCTTTTGTACTAACTTGTAACGGGCATAGCAGAATTCCATTTTTTCGGTTTGTATTCTCTGTTTTTGTTGTATCATGTCTTGTATGTTAGCTATACATGTGGCAATCATAACCTATGCTTCAAGAAATGGGCCTGATTTGCTAAACCAGACGATTTGGTGCATTTATATTATACAATGGGTCAAAAGAAGTCGCTCTTGTGAAACGAGCTAACTTCGAATGGTTCCAAATGGGTTAACACCACCCAAGTACCCATTGCCACTCCCCACTAGTGACATAAGAACAAATAATAACAGATGACCCGTTTTGATCCAAACCAAATTGATACTTTTTTAGTAGGGCCTGTTTTGACCTGAACCCATTTTGGGCTTTGGCCCGTTATTCAAGACAGAAGCACAAAATCAAATATTCTAGTTCGGATTGTTTTAGTAATCAACTTAGTTTACATTATAAAAAAAGCCAGCATAGTCGAAACAGAAACCTAATCCTAACGGGCTAAACTAATGGGCCTAGCTCTGTGAAGGTATGTATAAGAGATATGTTAATGAGTTTGATAGTATGTTACAATCTACCAATAGTATAACTAGACAAAATAGAAACTCTAATCCTAATGGGCTAAGCTAATGGGCCTAGCTCTAGTGACAACTAACCCTAATATATTCTAGCAAAACCGGCTATCATTGTTCAACAAATCGAGTTAACCGAATCGAATCATATGCAACCAACAGTGTGTATAATTTCTTTGATTTTGAAAATTGTAGTGTGATATGGGAGATCCAATCTGAATATATATCAAAAAACAGGAGAGAACAATTTTTGTAAGTTGGACAATGGGGTGAATCCATATTCTTGTTCAAGCCCAAATATGTATTAATTTAAGATTCGGCCAGTAGTCGGTTAACTAAACTGTAACTGAAGCGCTTAACTGTCACTAACTGAAAAATGAAAACAACCATAACCGAACCGATTGGCATTGGTTATAGATCGCCAATAGCCGACACCATCAAACTCCTTGTTATGCAGGCAAAGAATGATAATAAGTTAGTACCCTACCACTTTGACATTATGCTTTCAACATTTTTGTCTTTTTTTTTTCATTTGAAGAGACAAATGGGAAACATCAAAACAAAATGACCCAAATGGCTGAGCATAACATGTGCAAGTTATAAGTGGTAAACATCAACTCTCTACTTGTCATGCCATATTCTTAAAGGCAATCAGCCGAAATCCATATTCTGGATGATTTTTTAAATATAAATATAGAGGGAAGATCACATGAAATTGAAAGGGTGCTACTTTCTACACCCCCCTCTCACATACTTACAGGTGGGGCCCGCGTGTGTAACACCCTAGTTATTATTTAATGATTTAAATACAATAACTCATAAATATACGTGTATTTATGAAACACCTTCATATAAAAAAAAAAAAAGGTTTGTTTAAATCTTTTACAAAAGTTATCTAAACAGTTTAACGTGAACGAGTTCGTCATCTAAAAGTAACGATAATAATCATGTGCGGAAGCTTGTGTTTTGAACGTGTTCGGTTCCTCTTTCAGCTTGATCTTCATCCGGGCACTCTTGGCAATCACCTATAATCAAAACCAACTTAAAAGTTAGTTTTGATAGTCAAATATGAAGTTCAAACAAGTACAGGGGTTAAAAATGACAAAAATAGCATTTTTCCGAGTTAGGTGGCGTCGACGACTCCACTTCCCGCGTCAACTAGTGGAAGATGGCGTCGACAAAAAAACAAGTTTCCAAGCGGCGTCGACGACTTCACTTCCCGCGTCGTCGACGCCTAGCCCATTTGCAGTTTTTCTGCAGTTCCGTTTCGTCGTTAGTACGCACTAAAACGCGCGTAACTTTTGAACCGTTTACCCGTTTAACCTCCCGTTTCTTCCTACGTGTTTGTAATTTGATTCTCCATCATATGGAGTTAAAATCTAACATCCGGTTTAACAAAATTTCAGACTTTTAAGTCTTCGGCTTATTACCCTTTTTACCATCTTTTGACCCGTTCATGTTTTCATCATCAAACATGTTTACTTGATCCTTAAACTTATGAAATTCATAGTTTCAATGTCTCCTATCTTGTTATTCTCAAATCACGGGTTTCTTACATAATAAAAACCCGTTTACGCTTATACGCTTGTTTGACCCGTTAAGGGTATTTATGCACTTTTAGGCTCAAAATCGCTTTCATTCTATTCTAACATTGTAACCTATATTTCTTATATAGTACTCTTCCATCACAACTGATTGTGTGTTGGATTTAAAGTAGATATCTATGTGTTCCGAATTATACCCTTAGGAATATCATTTTACGGCAAAGACTCATATGGAGTCCTTCGGCCCAAGAATTTCATCTTTCACTACTCATACTCGTTCTACGCTTTTGTTAATCATAGGACTCGTTTTCAAACAACCTCTAAGGGTCGTTTGTTCAAATTAGCCTACAAGGGTGTTTTGGTCGATTTTAGTCCTTCTTTTACAAGGAAGGACTCTCCCCAAATATTCGACCAAAATATCACTTTTAACTACAACATAAATATGCGTACCTGGCTTGGATCAACAAATAGACCCGATTTATACCTCGCTTTTATTATCACACCATCAATGATGACGCAACTATCCGATTTGCTAATTAGTCCTGTTAACATAAGACTTGACGACCACATTAGTCGATATTGTCAAATGGTGTTATCACCACCATTCGACCCGTTTGGACTATATGCCCAACATTGTCTATTTAAATCAAAAACACTGTTTTTGATTTCCAATTCGTACATCATCCCATCCCGGGTTTTATAACCATACCCTTTTTCCTTTACACTATTTTCTTGCAGTTTCAACCCATTTCGGCTTACGCCATGGGTATCCTTTTAACCATGATTTACATAAGTCAACACTTGACGATTTTCCAAATTTCCAATTTTATTGTTTTCACGTTCACAAGTATCGAAATAACAAGCATTCTACATAAGTGTGTAAATTACACTTACCTTGCATCCGAGCTACGCTTTTCTTCTATGCTTGACTCGTTTGACCCGCTTTCACTCCAAGCTTCACCTAGCTTGTTTAAGCGCCAACTATTGTTCATCATTTACAAGGTGGTTAGATTAGTCATTAACCATCACGACTATACCACTTTACTTATTTTCTTAGCCGAAACCACTTATTCGACTTCATCACTAGTTAGTTTGACTTTCTAAAGTCAACTACATTTAATCATATAATATGCACGATTAAGGCAAATCAACATTATGATTAGAACCCGTTTTATCCCATGTCTCATGTAATTAGTCAAGCTTGTCAATTACGCGTTTCACTTGAATTTCAACACTTTACTTCTCATTTAGGCATTTTAACAAACACCTTATGGGCATCATTCTACATTTTTGCTAACTAGTCCGTAATTAGTCATTTTTAGCAAGATTAACATCAAATTTCAACCCTCTATATCTAGTGTTCATGAACTACATCAAGAACTTATATCATAACAATCAATATTCATCAAATTAACACTCCAATCCGAGTGTTCATCATAACATACAAAAACCCATTTAGCACATAATAGGGTAATTATCAAATCCCTAGTTTTGACAACAATTCATCAAATTTTCTACTAGGGTTTGTTTCTAAACCAAGATATAATCATAATAACACTCATAGAATCAATATTCATTCCAGAATTTCGATTATGATTATTCATCATAATCTCAAAGTATCACTAAATCATAATTTTTAACATACCTTGTAATCCCCATGACTAGGTGATCACGAATCTGTGTTCATGCAATGATTTGGCTCTTGATTTGGGCTTCAATTTGAGAGATTCTTGAGGGATTAGGGTTTTGAGCAAGAGAGCCTTCTTGGCTCTAGTTGAAGTCGCAGACACACACACACGTATGTGTGTGTGTGTTTTGTTTATTAATTTGTTTAATTGAAACTTTAATTCAATTGTCTATGTCTAGTCCCTTCACTTTATACAAGTTATTTAAAGGGTATCTTAACCACATTAGTTCTATTTTGTCAAGATATTAACTAACTAGGTTAATACTCCTAGTTACTTGGTGGGTCCCGGGAGTTATAACCCGTTGTATTTTAAGTCCCATTAACTCGGGCTCTTTTAAAACTCGATTCCTTAAAACGTTACTTTGCTTGAATTTAATATTAGGATTTCTTATTTAATTCCAGATATTTACCGGGTTATTTTTACTACTAACGGTACTTTACCCGTCTTTTAGTATTAACGGAGTTTGATTACCAAATCCGTTTTCGGGGTGTTACAAGTCTACCCCCCTTAGAGAGGTTTCGTCCTCGAAACCTTTTATTACTTAATTCATTGAGTTTAAACTCAATGTATTTGAGCCAAGAAGTCTTTTAATCAATATCTATACTTTTTTTTAACCAATCGTTAGTATTACCGAAAAGTACGATAACATCTTTTTGGTTACTAATTGTCTACATATCTCATGTGACATAGTGTAACTTCGAAATAACATAATCTCGTTCTTTCCACTAGTTTAGTTAACTTAGCGATATCCATCGCTTTCATATACTATCGAATTCTTTATGAATCCGTTACTTTGACCCGTTTAAGGGTCTTTAGTGAAATATTTCACTTTTAGCAACTATTTCTTTTGTTTTCAAATTTATTGATTCGGTTCAGCTATACCGAATCTACCGCTTACTAGCAAACCAAATTTCTTGATTTGAATTGGTGACCTTAACCGGTCTCATTAATTAGTCTTATTAGTTCAGTTACTTTTATCGCTCGCTTGGTTATAATGTGATTTTACTTCACATTACATTTCCTAACCGTGATCGTGTCACATCGCGTTTAGTTTGCATCAACCTTTTTATTTTCGAAAATAACACTTTTCGAATATGTCGTCTTGCGCCTATCAGCGTCAAGACTTGTATTTTTCATGCTTATTATTTAAATTACTATCAGAATTTATGTTTGTAAAACGTTATTTCTTACTAAAACCGAAGTTTTAGTTTTAGGATCCTCTCATTAACTTTTGTTCATTATCCATACCAGGATATTGACAGTCCATAATTTATTCTTTTACAGTCTTAGTCTTATGCGGGGAATCACAACTAGTTCTCCTTGCTTTACACTATTGACCCGTAGATTCTTTCACTTAGCCCCATAGGCTATTTCTTTAAGTTTTTCACCTTCTTAAGGTGAGTTATTAACAACTCGTTTCCCTCTCTTTATGACCCGAGGGTCTTTTTGGTCTGTAGACCTTAACACTGTGTTTAATCCCGTAGGTTATGATGATCCCGTAGATCATCTTTTATTCTTGTCTATATTCAAATTTATATATACACATATAGCTTCAGGCATTTCTTAGTATGTTTGGAATCGTTTATTTTCACCCTTGAACTTCAATTGACCTTGACCGTAGTCTAAGGTCTCATTTGTTTACTTCCGGACTAATCCTTCCGACTTTATGACTTCTGACGTTATTTACGCGTCAGTTTGTTCTTATGCTTACTGTTATTTGATTTGCATATATTCTTATTTGGTTATATCCCATTACCGGGCTTATTATTCTCTTGCATTGAACGCTACCTTTATCTGGCTAACGTTCATTAGTGCCATTCGGCGTTATATTGTATTCAACTTGTTTGACCTATTAATGTGAAATCCATCACTTATAATAATCAACTTTATTCTTTATTCAACCCATTCGACTTCGAATAGTTGAACATATTTACTCACAATTTCTATTTACGAGATTTTATAGTCATAACTCGTAATCCAAGTCCTTTGATTTCTCAACCCGTGTTCACGTCTCTTGGTTTCTACGCATGTGTTTAATTCTTACCCATTAACCGGGTGTTTTACCGAAATCGTTATTATTGCAACCCTCCCGGTATGCATTAAGACCTCGCTTCATTTTTATATTCAGACTTTGCCCTTAAGTTTGATGTTTTACAAAAACGACCCGTTAAGGGACATATTTGCATGTTCCGGGTTCGAGTGTAAGTACACTCCCTCCCGATACCTGTCTAAAACATTTTTCATGCTTGCGTTTTCTGGGTTCGAGTGTAAGTACACTCCCTCCCAATTCTTGTCTAAAACATTTTACATGCTTGTGTTTTCTGGGTTCGAGTGTAAGTACACTCCCTCCCAATTCTTGTCTAAAACATTTTACATGCTTGTGTTTTCTGGGTTCGAGTGTAAGTACACTCCCTCCCAATTCTTGTCTAAAACATTTTACATGCTTGTGTTTTCTGGGTTCGAGTGTAAGTACACTCCCTCCCAATTCTTGTCTAAAACATTTTACATGCTTGTGTTTTCTGGGTTCGAGTGTAAGTACACTCCCTCCCAATTCTTGTCTAAAACATTTTACATGCTTGTGTTTGTCCCTTCACTCGGGCTCAGTATCCTAATGTGACACGCTTCCGTCACTCGATTGTGCGTTTACATTATTTTCAAATATCTCGCTTATCTGTTTCATTTGGGTACTTTTTAATTAGTCCCATTCATCCCGCCCTTACTACATCGGATGTAAACGTGTCTGCCATAAGAAGTTCATGGTATCATATGCCACTACTTACTTGGCCAGAGTAAGCGGTTAACACATGACACACATGACCTTTTTATAGTTTTCACATCGCGCCCTATGTAAGCAACGCCTCTATTTGTTTCTCTTGGAAACAATATCCCGAATACATTTTCTATTCGGGTTTTTCCAAGTTTTTAATCTACATATGCAACCTTCAATTTCTACGTATTGGTTGCATAATTATATTTGTGCAATTATTTAAAATGTGCACCTGGTAATGTTTGCCCCGACGAGCGTTCCTTGCCATTAACCTTGTTGGCGGTCGTTACGCGATTTAGTCCTCGGTGAGCATGCTCCTCTTGTCATGCTTCGGACCTTTCCATCATCGTATTCACAATTCCTTTGACTCTCGTCGTCTTCAAACGCGAGTGTCCTTCAATTAAGACATTCACAAAAGTTAGTAACGTCAACTTCAATAATCGCCCGTATTATAATACAAGGC
Source organism: Helianthus tuberosus (assembly GCA_030545235.1). Lineage (NCBI taxonomy): Eukaryota > Viridiplantae > Streptophyta > Magnoliopsida > Asterales > Asteraceae > Helianthus > Helianthus tuberosus. The sequence goes on along the minus strand of CM060443.1, from coordinate 172,239,661 downwards.
TTTTTCTACTATACGCGTCAACGCGCGTATTTTCGTCAACTATATCAATCGTTTTAATTGGGGTAACGTGTATCATACGATAGCCCTATGTGCTGTTTACAACACTTTAGCATGCTAAGCTATTAACATACTTGTACTTACCGGATTTGCGATCAAGCCTCGAACCGAACACTTTACCCTTTAACCTTGGGCTCTGATTACCAACTTGTAACACCCTAGTTATTATTTAATGATTTAAATACAATAACTCATAAATATACGTGTATTTATGAAACACCTTCATATAAAAAAAAAAAAAGGTTTGTTTAAATCTTTTACAAAAGTTATCTAAACAGTTTAACGTGAACGAGTTCGTCATCTAAAAGTAACGATAATAATCATGTGCGGAAGCTTGTGTTTTGAACGTGTTCGGTTCCTCTTTCAGCTTGATCTTCATCCGGGCACTCTTGGCAATCACCTATAATCAAAACCAACTTAAAAGTTAGTTTTGATAGTCAAATATGAAGTTCAAACAAGTACAGGGGTTAAAAATGACAAAAATAGCATTTTTCCGAGTTAGGTGGCGTCGACGACTCCACTTCCCGCGTCAACCAGTGGAAGATGGCGTCGACAAAAAAACAAGTTTCCAAGCGGCGTCGACGACTTCACTTCCCGTGTCGTCGACGCCTAGCCCATTTGCAGTTTTTCTGCAGTTCCGTTTCGTCGTTAGTACGCACTAAAACGCGCGTAACTTTTGAACCGTTTACCCGTTTAACCTCCCGTTTCTTCCTACGTGTTTGTAATTTGATTCTCCATCATATGGAGTTAAAATCTAACATCCGGTTTAACAAAATTTCAGACTTTTAAGTCTTCGGCTTATTACCCTTTTTACCATCTTTTGACCCGTTCATGTTTTCATCATCAAACATGTTTACTTGATCCTTAAACTTATGAAATTCATAGTTTCAATGTCTCCTATCTTGTTAATCTCAAATCACGGGTTTCTTACATAATAAAAACCCGTTTACGCTTATACGCTTGTTTGACCCGTTAAGGGTATTTATGCACTTTTAGGCTCAAAATCGCTTTCATTCTATTCTAACATTGTAACCTATATTTCTTATATAGTACTCTTCCATCACAACTGATTGTGTGTTGGATTTAAAGTAGATATCTATGTGTTCCGAATTATACCCTTAGGAATATCATTTTACGGCAAAGACTCATATGGAGTCCTTCGGCCCAAGAATTTCATCTTTCACTACTCATACTCGTTCTACGCTTTTGTTAATCATAGGACTCGTTTTCAAACAACCTCTAAGGGTCGTTTGTTCAAATTAGCCTACAAGGGTGTTTTGGTCGATTTTAGTCCTTCTTTTACAAGGAAGGACTCTCCCCAAATATTCGACCAAAATATCACTTTTAACTACAACATAAATATGCGTACCTGGCTTGGATCAACAAATAGACCCGATTTATACCTCGCTTTTATTATCACACCATCAATGATGACGCAACTATCCGATTTGCTAATTAGTCCTGTTAACATAAGACTTGACGACCACATTAGTCGATATTGTCAAATGGTGTTATCACCACCATTCGACCCGTTTGGACTATATGCCCAACATTGTCTATTTAAATCAAAAACACTGTTTTTGATTTCCAATTCGTACATCATCCCATCCCGGGTTTTATAACCATACCCTTTTTCCTTTACACTATTTTCTTGCAGTTTCAACCCATTTCGGCTTACGCCATGGGTATCCTTTTAACCATGATTTACATAAGTCAACACTTGACGATTTTCCAAATTTCCAATTTTATTGTTTTCACGTTCACAAGTATCGAAATAACAAGCATTCTACATAAGTGTGTAAATTACACTTACCTTGCATCCGAGCTACGCTTTTCTTCTATGCTTGACTCGTTTGACCCGCTTTCACTCCAAGCTTCACCTAGCTTGTTTAAGCGCCAACTATTGTTCATCATTTACAAGGTGGTTAGATTAGTCATTAACCATCACGACTATACCACTTTACTTATTTTCTTAGCCGAAACCACTTATTCGACTTCATCACTAGTTAGTTTGACTTTCTAAAGTCAACTACATTTAATCATATAATATGCACGATTAAGGCAAATCAACATTATGATTAGAACCCGTTTTATCCCATGTCTCGTGTAATTAGTCAAGCTTGTCAATTACGCGTTTCACTTGAATTTCAACACTTTACTTCTCATTTAGGCATTTTAACAAACACCTAATGGGCATCATTCTACATTTTTGCTAACTAGTCCGTAATTAGTCATTTTTAGCAAGATTAACATCAAATTTCAACCCTCTATATCTAGTGTTCATGAACTACATCAAGAACTTATATCATAACAATCAATATTCATCAAATTAACACTCCAATCCGAGTGTTCATCATAACATACAAAAACCCATTTAGCACATAATAGGGTAATTATCAAATCCCTAGTTTTGACAACAATTCATCAAATTTTCTACTAGGGTTTGTTTCTAAACCAAGATATAATCATAATAACACTCATAGAATCAATATTCATTCCAGAATTTCGATTATGATTATTCATCATAATCTCAAAGTATCACTAAATCATAATTTTTAACATACCTTGTAATCCCCATGACTAGGTGATCACGAATCTGTGTTCATGCAATGATTTGGCTCTTGATTTGGGCTTCAATTTGAGAGATTCTTGAGGGATTAGGGTTTTGAGCAAGAGAGCCCTTCTTGGCTCTGGTTGAAGTCGCAGACACACACACACGTATGTGTGTGTGTTTTGTTTATTAATTTGTTTAATTGAAACTTTAATTCAATTGTCCATGTATAGTCCCTTCACTTTACACAAGTTATTTAAAGGGTATCTTAACCACATTAGTTCTATTTTGTCAAGATATTAACTAACTAGGTTAATACTCCTAGTTACTTGGTGGGTCCCGGGAGTTATAATCCGTTGTATTTTAAGTCCCATTAACTCGGGCTCTTTTAAAACTCGATTCCTTAAAACGTTACTTTGCTTGAATTTAATATTAGGATTTCTTATTTAATTCCAGATATTTACCGGGTTATTTTTACTACTAACGGTACTTTACCCGTCTTTTAGTATTAACGGAGTTTGATTACCAAATCCGTTTTCGGGGTGTTACAGCGTGGGACCGGCAGTTTTCCTCTCACAGGGGGTATAATCAGGAGGTGATATTGGAAACATAAATTTTTTAAACTGGGGCCACAATAGAGATTGTTTACATTCTATTCACGTCATCACCACCATGTAATTCATACTCCAAAAGGAAGGTCGACACAGTTATAATCAAATAATGTGCATCACCATCAAAGTTTAATTAAGTATCACATAAAATCCTGCAAGTTAAGTAATACAGTTCATTCAGGAATTTCATCGAACATGTTGTGTGCATCCGCATTGTAGGCTTATTTCACATCCATTGAATGAAAAACCACTGGAACTATGCTTAATCATTATTATTATACATATTAAATAGAGTCTTGATGAATAGTGATTTTTATTTATTAAATAATTTTTTCAATTTTTCTAATAATATTTTATTTATCATATATTTTGATTATTTTTCTAATAATTTACGTTTTATGTTGATTTTTTCAATATTACGTTATAAATTTATTGAAAACGTTTATTGTGTTGCTGTAGCACTAAACCGAACCAAAACCGATTGTATTTTTCAACATTGCAATATAAATGTTATCGAAAAGGGATATTGTGCCGCTATCGTACCAAATAAGAACCGAAACCGACCGGATAATATATGTATCGGTCCAGTATTTATTTATATTGTTTTTCCTTTTTCATAAAATGACATTGTATTCCTACTATGTCGTACCGAACGACATTGGTACATGTACTCATTTGTATGGTTTTGTTTGGTAATGAATTTTGTGTCACTACCGTAGTTAACCAAATCGAAACCAACCGAACAACATCGGTATCTGTACCAGTACTTATCTTTACTGTTTTTGCCTTCGATAATTGAAGTGTCCAACCAAACAACATTGATACATGTACTTGTATTCATTTTTATGGTTTTCGGTTTCGATAATTTTCATTATACAACTATATCTGCGAAGATAAACCAATATCATTACCAGTACCATGACGATCTGAACTGGTCGATACCGTTAGGACAACATCATTGTCGGTACAGATGTTTGTTTTTTCGTTTTTGGTCGATGTAAAATATGTGTTAATTTTTGTACCGAGTGTATGTATCGTACCAATACTATAACAAACCTAACTGATACTGATTGAACACCCATAATAACGTACCGCTGCAACGCGCGAGGGAAACAATCTCGTTATGCATTATTACTAGCTGAACCGAAAGAAGATGGAGAAAAGCAAAGAACCCACAACCCACGTGACCTCAAGTCAACCCTTTGCTTCATGGACCAATATGTGATGATTTTAAAAAAATATATATATTTAATAATTGAAGTCGTATACTCCTTTAAATAATTTGACATCAGTTGACAAGACAATGAGTAGTGGTGTTTGAAGAGTTGAAGATCAAGCCCTCCTTTGGGCATTATATGAAATGTGGCACCAAGATCCTTCTTCAAGATCAAGCCCCTCCATCGGCGTTTCACAATCACGTCAACACCAATTTTGATCAAATCACGCCCCGGGGGACGGTGTACGAGGCCTTATGAGGCGTGATCTTTGCCACTTCACGCCAAATCACATTACCACTACGGGTGGTCTAAGAGGGAACCGTGGTCAAGTGAACTTTTATTGACCCGATAGGTTTCTTTATGAGTTAAAAAAACATTTTTAAGTGTTTATTAACAATAACTAAAGTATTGTACTGCCTTAATTCATACATAAGCCCATATGAGATGAAAAAATCGTTGTTGTCACAGATTTTATGTCACTTAATACGAGGAAACCAGAGTCAAGTGACCCTATATTGACCTAATATGTTTATAAGTTAAAAATATGTTTTAAGCTTTTCTTAAAACTAATTGAAGTTTTATACTCCTTTAATTCATACATAAGATAATGTAAGATGAAAAAATGTTGTCGTAACGGATATGACATCACCTAGTAAGAGGGAACTACGAGGTCAAGTGATGGTGTATTGACCCGATAGGTTTTTTAGCGTATGACTCTATAAAAATTAAAGGATATTAGATTTAAATAATCTCAACTTTCATCAATTGCCAATAACACTCCTAACTTTTGATTTGTATCCCAACACTCTAAACCGGGGGCGTAGGATGATAGGGACCCGAGGGGGGGAGGCGCCAGACCCCCCGAACTTTTCGCGCAGTAGTGTTACGTATCTACTTTTCGTATAAAATTTTTTAGGTATATGCGTTTTCGCCCCCCCCCCCCCCCCCGGGTTTAAAAAAATATGTATATACGTTTTCGACCCCCCGGTTTAAAAAAATTATGTATATACGTTTTCGGCCCCCCAGTTTTATAAAAAAAAATATTTATATAGCCACAAATCAGATCTATTCAGTTTCAGCCCAAATTATATTGTTATGTTTATTATAGCCCAAAATTAAAAGCACAATCAATGACCCAAATACCCTTTCTATAAAAAAAAAAACCCAATATTTGTTGATTGGATTACCAGGTCGCTGAACAGAAGAAGAAAAGAAACGGCTAAACATAAAGAAAACCAAAATCGCTAGGCAGTGGACTAGCTGGTGTTGTTCGATCTTCGTTGAACAGAAAGCAACGACTGGAATCGATTTAGTGCTTCTTCAATCTTCAAGGTATGTGTTTTATCTTTAGGTTTAATTTATCTAGGGTTTCAATTTATGTGATTTAGGTTGAAATTAGGGGTGAAATTGTTCATTTGTTTGTTAAACAATGTTTACGTTTTAATGTTTGAGAACGTTTTTTATTTGATATCGACCCGACCCGAATCGAATCACCGATGTCCGACCCGAACATACACCTCGAAACTACGCGATAGAAAACAAAATTTAGGTTTGTTACCTTCCGCCCCCTCGAACTTTTTTTTTTCAAGCTTCGCCACTGCTCACAACTTTCAACTTATTTTCCTCTAGCACTCCCTCTGAACCCTAACCCATTTAGCTGATGTCAGATACCACGTCATCAATAATGCCACGTCAACTGCCACATCATCAAAAAATGCAACATCAGCTGTCATGTCATATGTCGCGTCAGCAAAAAGGTCCACATTAGATGCCACATCAGCAAAAACTAGCTGGGTTAGGGTTCAGTTAGTTAGGGAATAATTTGAAAGTTGGGAGTGTTGGGGTACAAATCAAAAGTTAAGAGTGTTATCGGCCAATTGGTGAAAGTTGGTGTTATTTAACTCAATATCCCAAAAATCAATAATTAATGGATAATAGAATCAAAGTTAATAAACGGAGGAATAGTTAATCTTGTTTTCATGTAATTGAAGGCAGGGTTCAAATCCTACTCCAAATGTTACGTTGTGTTTTTCCTCTCTAATTCCCAATTATAATGTATCTTCTTAATATCGTCTTGCATTTAAATATCATTCGATTATCCAGCATCTTTCTTTTAATTTTTCATATTTAATATTGTTTATGAGTGTATTCCAAATTTTGGATTTATCTTTTCATATAAGAAAGCTAGTTCACCTTATGCAATCTTCTCAATTTTCTTAACTAATGATGTGAAATTGATGTTATCTCCTTACTAGGGGTGTAAACAAGCCCAGAGGCTCGAGAGCTACTCGTTATCGGCTCGGTTAAAAGCTCGAACGAGCCGAGCTTTAACGAGCCCGTGCCTTAAATAGAGCTCGTTTAGTTATCGAGCCCGAGCTCGAGCCTGAAATACAAAGCTCGATTAGGCTCGCGAGCCTAAACGAGCCCAAACAAAAAGTTATTTATTTTTATATATAATATATAATAATAATGATGATAACATTGGCGAGCCGAGCTTTGGATCGTTTAAGCGATACTGAAGCGAGCCCAAGTCGAGCTTTTAGCTCGTCTAAGTTTGTTCTTAAAATAGCTCGAACCAAGACGAGCAGAGCTCGAACTTTAGGTTTACTCGCGAGCCGAGCTCGAGCTCAAATAAGTAGACTCAAACCGATCCGAGCTCGAGCTTCATAAAAACATGATGAGCCGAGCTCGAGCCCAATCGGGCTCAGGCTCGACTAGGCTCGTTTACACCCCTACTCCTTACAACCCAAATGTTGTAGCTTGAATAATGTCATGATGTAGTCTTCTACTTATTATATGTGCTTCCATGTGAACACTGGCGGCTATAATGGTGTGCGGGGAGGACCTCCGCACAAGGCCCGTGATTTTGAAGGGCACGCGATTTAAAAAAATCGATATATATATATATATATATATATATATATATATATATATATATATATATATATATATATATATATATATATATATATATATATATATATATATATGTATATATAAGGTTAAGATTTAGAGAAAACGCTCAAAAGTGTGAGAACGGAGAGAACGCTTATGGATCGTCAGATCAAAACACTCTATGGACTAGATGACGCGGTGGCATTTTCGTAAATAAAATCACTTTTATTAATCTGGCGCGCTTCATTAAGGGTAAAAGGATCTTTTAACTTAACATAAAACGTCAAACTCACGCTATTAAAATCCCGCCTCAACACACATAGCACACTTCATCATAATATAACGCCATAGATATAAAACGCTAAACTTTGTTTTTAACAGATAAAGCTGAACAAACACTACTGAAACGACGGAACTTTATTACTAGCATTTACTGTAATAAAAATCGCGCCTAAAATACGCGCCAAAAACTTCATATATAAACAAACTCTCAGAACTACTAAAATCCACACCAAAACCAGAAAAACCTATATTTTCCTCTATATCATTGATCTTATAAACGCCAAAAATACCAAAATATCAAAGATTCAAATCCATGTTTCTTTGATATACACTATTTTCTCAATAAACTTTCGCTCTATGTAATGAGCAAGATCCTCAATATAAACGCCAAAACATACCAAAACCACAAAACTTCAAAAAAAGTCATTTCATGGAGATTTTGTTTTTGTTCTCTATAAAGTTTAGATAAACGGGATGAATAACATTGTTACACATCTTTCTTGACTGATGATTAACAATGTTATCCATTTCGTTCAGCAAAACATTGTTGAGTTTAGCACGACCAAAATTAGAAGTTTATGGTAGTTTTATTTAGTGGCGTTATTGTTTTTTTTTTGGCGTTCGATTTCCTTGCCCGATCTTATATTGTTTGTTATTTAACTTCGAAGTAGCAAGTTATGAACAAAGAGGTAGAAAAAAGAAAAAGATGCAAAAAAAAAAAGATTTAAAACGCCAAATTGAGAAATGTATATGTTCTATAGGATTGAAATAAAAAAAACGCCAAACTACTCTACATTGGCTCTCAAAGACCATCTGTGTGTGTTCTGTAAGAATGGCAAATACAAAACTCCAAACTACTCTTCACTGGCTCTCGAAGACCTTGTCGATCTTCTTTTAATTACGGCATGTTTGCATGTTGATGCGTAGTGTCCATAGGCTTTGCAGTTCTGACACTGTCTTTCTTTGGCACCGGGTTTCGACTTTGATTTCTTTTTGTCGATTGCTATCTCCTGTTTAGATTTCAGGCGCTTCCGAGAACCAGAACCTTTGGATTTATAACCTACAGGGACTCTTATTGGATTCTTGTCGTTTTTATATTGACCGGTTATCTCGGCAATCTATCCCTAGAACTAGCGGGAGGAGCAACAATCTGCATATCTTGAACCTTCTTCATATAAGATTGAACACGATCCTAGTATAAGGATAGGTCATCTTTATTACCAGATAAACGGTTCAAAGTGTATTCGGTTGAATAAATAATATCTCGCATCATACTTTGCACATCAGGATCAAGTTCGGTCATATATTCACGACTAATTGAGATTTCAGGAGAGCAGTTTGGGGAGGCCTCTTTGCGCCATCTATTCAGAATGTATTGTTTTGGAAATTCCCTAATGTCCATAATTCTCAAAACATAGAATATATGTCTACATAGCAAACCAAACTGTTCAAAACGCCTGCATGAGCAACTACATGTGCAATCAAACTTACGGAACATTACCTGAAAAACGCCAAAAACAATATCTCTATAACGCCATGCATAGAATGTTTGTCTAAAAAAGTAAAAAAACACATTGAATATGATAAAACGCCATTAACAGAAAACGCCATAAAAACCAAAACGCCATTATTTACCTCAAATAAGGATGTACAAGGCTGTTGGAAGTCATTTACGTAAAACTTAACAAACCCATCAGGCTGATCTTCGTAAACGTTGATTTATGCAATCTGCAACTCCAATAAGCTCAGCTTGAACGTCACAAAAAAATACTTTTTGTGTATATGTCAACAGCTTGCCCTTGCAACAATTTGTAACTACTCTTCAACTGGGGTCTTTTGTATCGAGATTCATGATCATTTTTACGATGTGTGTGACGTTGGGCTTCTATTGCAGACTCGTAATGCGTCATGAACTCAACAAGAGTAGCTTTCGAATTGCACACTTGACCAAAAAAATGATTCTCACTCTCCGACCTGGATGTCGTCCACATAAGACCAGACATATGCTCCATTCTATAGTACGTAGGGATCCAAGATTCCCTAAGTGCAAAAATATCAGATAGCCAGTCATTATCTTCTAAATTGAATTCTGCGATAACTGCTTCCCATTCTGATTCAAACTCTTCAGGTGTGAGAATATCCATCCACACAACACCACAAATACGTTCGTTAAAATTGGTGGAATTGCATAGCCTAACACCAACCTATATATAACACGAAAACGCCATGCATAAATAAAAAAAACAAAAGACAAAACTTAATTAAAAAAACAGTAACAAGGTACAAAACGCCATGAATTTTAAAACGCAGTGTATCCTAAAACGCCAAAGATAAAAAAAAGCATAACAACCTTTAGAGAAAGTTTATGCATCACATGTCACATGCATAACCGATGCCTCGTGTCAACAAATACAACAGAAATAGCCTTCTTCATCGCTGGATCCTGGTCAGTGACAACAACTTTTGGTTGAGAACCAACAGCTTTAAGAAAACCTCTTAACAACCAAATATACGTATTAGCAGTTTCCGACGCCAACAATGTTGCACCAAATGTAACATTGCAGTGATGATTGTCTATACAAGTGAACGGTACAAACACCATAGAGTATCTGCATATGAACACGCCATGAGAAATGAAACAATAATAAAACGCCATTGGATATAAACTAATAAAACGCCATTGCATGTAAACTAATAAAATGCCATTGCATGTAAAATAAAAAAACCCATTACATGTAAATTAATAAAACGCCAAAAACAGAAGAAGTTGAATTATAAAATATTACTTGTTGGAACGATACGTGGCGTCAAACGAAATCACATCACCAAACACGTGGTAATTACGTTCGGCTTGATCGTCACACCAAAAAAGTCAAACGATTCTCTTCGTCTGTGATGTAATCATACGAGAAATTAGGTTGGGAATGTTTTTTTTCATTCAAATGTTTCACAGCCATATCGGCGTCATATTCCCCTGTGAACAAGTTAATTTGCCTCTTATAGTTCTTAAATTCAACTTTGCTTGCACCCACGTCTTCAAAACCGCCAAAACAAGTCTTCATAACATTAAACGCCTTGACAGGACCCAAATTCAACTTAGACATACTGTGAATAACATGCTTCTGGAGCTGAGTGAGGTGTCGTTTAGTTGGAAGAAAACGCTTATCAGGACGTTCAACAAGTTCATGATTGTGCTCCTCGACAAACTTATACACCTTCCATGATCCAGCCTTAAAAAGTACACATAACAGTGCACCACAATCAGTCCTCTTTGAAAAGTTAGATCGCACTACTCGCTCCTTTTGATTGGGGTCCAACGTATCAACCTTCTTGTCCTTGTATAACCCAGATCTCGTACACAAGTAATACTTAATATGTAAGACACCTTTAGAGTTTGTCTTTGTAGTCCCTTTCCTGACTGAAAACCCACACTCCTTGGCATACTTAACATACATTGAATAACAATCATCAAGGCTTGAGAATACCATGTCCTTTTTGGGCTTTAATTCTTCACTGACGTCAGGAATGATAAATGGTAATCCAGTTTTTGGGCAATGCCTTTGACTCTAGGAAAAGACTTCGTCTGAGAAAACACAGGGAGGAACAGAAAAATCAGAAAAACAGAGTCATGTCTCGTAATAACATTATACATTAAAACGCCATTAATTGAATAATAAATAAGGCAAAATAAACACATAATTTAAAAACGACATGATAAAAAAGCCATGAGATGAATAATTAAAAATACTTAACAACATAAATAAATAACAAAATATAACATCATAATGAAAACGCCAAAATTAACAAAACTAATGTTTAAACAAATTAACAAAATAGTAATAACTGATATTCACAAATACTACTAAATAAAATTCAAAACTAATCAAATAAATGAAAAACGTCAATGATTGTAAAAACATAAGAAATACACTAGAACGTAAACGACAATTAAAATTAATATTGAAAACTCCAATTGCAGTTCTTAATAATAGATTAAATATCAATTAAAACGCGATTAAATTGAATAATTGAAATAACGCTATTGAAAATCATACAACACATTATAAAAATAATAATACAAAAAAGGCCATAGAACAATGATAAAAGAACAAAACGTCATATCTGTTGCATGATTTGCTGGAACGAAAAATAGAAAACGCCAACGAATTTTACTTTGTCGAACAGAATCCACGTTAAACGCCATAGATCTGAGAAAGCTTGCAAAGCAGGTAACAGCTTACAATAAATCTTTGGAGTTTTAATTTGAAAGAGATTTATAACGCGAATAAGGAGGGAACGTATAAAAGGACAATCATACCCCCGCATAATAATTAGGCCCCCCTGCCACGTGTTGGGCCAGGATCTGTTCTCACTGTTCTCTCCTGAACCTGTTTCTATATATATATATATATATAAAGAGAGAGAGAGGTTATCATACATTAAGAGTGATCGTACATTACGTACGTGACTATCCTGACCGTCAGATCAGGGTGATTAAATTGATGATAAGAGGCGGTGGCAAAAACGTAATTATGGTATGAAAAGGTTACAAAAAAAGAAACCAGGCTGGTGAAGATTCAATGGAAGAATGTAACATACCATCAACTACCGATTGGTTTGAGGGCTGGAATCCTAGTGAACATATTTCAGATTTGAACCTAGAAGATATGAACATCGGGACACAAATGCAAAAAGAGCTTGACTACTGCTCCACTCCACTTCAACTAACCGGGGTGATCTATGATGCTGCTGCGCGGGAAGCCTCAAACAAAAATAAGAAGGTACAGTCTTTTGGATTTTTGTTTATGATATTATTAATAACGCATGCTTTAAGCACTGAATATTATAGTAGAAAACTTGTTTAGGATATTAGAAAATAATTCCCGTACAACAATTAAAATCACGCTAGTTTAAAAAAAACATATATGTTAGCTGAAGAAATTAATCACGCATGACTTGAGTTGAATTACTGTAACTGAGTCCAGTTAGTGAGGCCATATTGTTGTTTGCATGGAATGCTATAGTGGGCCGATTGTTATTTGTGGGGTTTAGCCTATAACTAAGCCCAATATAGATCACTAGAACAAGAGGCCCAGTTTATTTAAAGAAACAAAGCCCAATATAGATCACTGGCCCAATTAATAACGCATGACTTGCCCAACTAATAACGCATGACTTGGGTATGAGGGATTTTCTAATGGGTCCCTAATTGTGAATAATAATTCGGTCAATGTGATGTGGGCTAAGCAGATGTATTCTGGTTGGTTATGGGCCAATATAGAGGTAGTAGCAGATTGGGGTAGTTGGGCTTTATGGTTATACGGATGACCTAGCAAATTTTGGCTGATGGATAGGTTGGGAGATAAAACTGATTGGGCTAAGATTATATGGGTTAAATCTAAATGGACTAAATTGGCTAAATGGGTTTGTGATATGCAAAGATGGAAATGGAAGATTGTGATGATGTTTTGGAAAGGGGCTGATGGAAAACATATCATGTCAGTTGGGTATAATTGGATGAAAGCTTGTATGGGCCATGAAGACTGTGGTGTGGATTTGAAGATTTGGGCTGCTAATTTTTGTGTTCGTGGGCCTTATATGTTATCTCATATTACATTTTGTGTTAGGATATGGATTTATGTGATGGGCCTATGTTGGCCTTTAGGATTTAGATTTGGGCTTAGATTGTTATTTTGTATAGGCTTCCCATTTTTGTTGTTTTGGGCTATTCTAGATGTAGGGCCTATATCTCGGATCTAGTTTAGTTCGTTGTTGTATTCTTTTATTCTTTTCTAATAAATTTTTCCCGGGGGCTTCCCCGTTTCCTAAAAAAAAGAACATAAATACAAATAAAATAATTACGCTAGTTACATGAATAATCACGCATGATATTGCTAAAAACAAAAACTATTGTACTTAGATAGATAATCACGCATGATATTTGATAAAACTCCAATTCTGCAGCTGTTGTTGAAAACAATGGACAAGAATATAAATAAATACATTTCGCTGGTTACGGAAATGAATAATATCGTTACGGACGCAAAGGAAAAGTGTTTCTGGGATCCAGAAATAATGAGAATGTGTAAAAGCTAGGATGATGCAGTTAAAAATACCGTGTCGATGAGGACAGATCAAGTAAGCTCTGGGGGTGATGAGGCGTTCCAAAACAAAGTTGGAGAGGGTGGCGATACAATTCAAGAGTTAGGAGGGGATGGAGATGCAACCGTGGAAGATGAAAACACAGAAAAAACAAAAGGTAGATAAGAATTTGTGTTATTTCTTAATATTAACGGTAATTTATGTTCAATAATGACAAAACGTTTGTGATTTTATAGGATGTCATGATGTTGATAATATGACATATGACGATAGGGGTATTTCAGACTCATGCCTAGCTGCATTACAAACGATCGAACCAGGTGTATACAAGCAGACGACAGAAGGTAAAAAATACAATCATTGCTAAATTATTATCTGTATTCTGTGTTTACAAAAAATTAACCTACTCGAACATACAAACAGTGACACAAGAAGATGTGGTACCCAAAATGGACCAAGCTGTAAACTTAGCAGAGTGCAGTCAGCAAAAAGCACAAACCGAGTCGATGTTGAATGAGCTTGAAAAGATTAACCCTGATGCCTATGGTAAAGAAATGCCTCACACCACATCCGCTGAAGAAACTGATGAAGTGACGGATGCAGAAATGCAGTCGGTGGAGACGCTTTTAAAATTGGCTCCAATCCTACAAACATCAAATGAAAGTAAGCAAAAAACTCCCGTGTCTGATAACAAAAAGAAAACGGATGACGAGAGACTTACAGAACTAGTGAGAACGCGGATCAAAGTGTTGAGGGAAAAAAACGAAAAATGAATGGCAGAATTAGGTGACGCATACAGATCACCTTACTGCAACAGAATAACCAACTTATATGAGCCACTTCTGGAATGTGACCAAACAATAATCTGTTACCTCTTAGCTCCGGTCGGAGACATTGGGTAAGATATTTTGTGTCTTTTAAACCGCTTAAAATCTTGATCACTTTTTAAACTGTCCTGTTTGGTTTTAAACAACAGCTCTGTGATATACAAGTCTGAAAGTGGAGTCGAAACACTAAAAATCATTTTTGAAAGCTTTCACCCATCGCAATACATAGCTTCAAATGGAGTTGACGCGTTTGTAGATGTGTTAAACTTTGAAGAGAAAAAAAAAGGGACACAAAATCATCACCCTACAGGCTGTTCTTGCCAAGTTCAATGATTATAAGTTTTTCCATAAATAATCACGCATGTATGATTTTTCCTTAGTTAATCACGCATGTATGTATTTTACTTGGATAAATGACACATATAGAAATGAAATCATGCAAATTATATGATAATCACGCATGAAGGAAGTAAATGCACACTTATTTAAGGTTAACCAATCATGCTATATGATAAATGACGCTTGTTTAAAGTTAATGCACACATGTTTACGGTTAACCAAGCATGCTATATGATAATCACGCATGTTGAAAATTAATGCACACATGATTAATGTTAACCAAGCATGTTATATGATAATCACGCCTGTTTAAGCTTAATGGACAGATGGAGTTTAATGAAAAAAATCACCATAATTTTTGCAGCCTGACGAAATGTTTGGGCCAAAACACACAGACAATGATCGATTGAAAGTATTTGCACCAAGCCTAGACGATATACTAAGTAAGTATCAAGTAAAGAAAGTTGATACAGTGGATCTTATCTTCATTCCAGTACTACTATCTGATCATTTCTGGTGCCTATGCTTTCACTTGAAAAATGGTGAAATCGAGTTAATTAATAACTCTAGGTTTGACGAATCGTTTAGCAAACGCTACCGTGGCGCCCCGAAAAGCTGGTAATACTTGAATACTCAGCTTTATATACAAAAAATACAAGAAATTATAATGACTACGTACTAATATGATTTTTTATCGTGATTAAAGCGAAGAGTTCTAGTTCTATACCTAAAAGGCAAGATACGACAAAAAGAGTGGATAACAAACTTGGAAACAACAAGCATAATGCGAAAGGAAATGGATTGGTGAACTCTTCAAAACGGATGTGACGGTGGTGTCTTCACAATGAGACATATGGAGACATACAAAAGCAAATCACCATGGAATCCGGGGTTTGAGAACGAAGATAAAAAGCCCATTCAAGATTCACAACTTCGATTCTTGCGGTACCGGTATCATAGTAAGATTGTATTGTCCGACTACAATCTTATAAGGAAAGAACTGTACGACAATTTACGAAGAAAGCAAGCACCGTAGATGATTTGCGTGATCTAGATAACAAAATTAGGATCCGATTAGATCAGTTCTTCAAGCTTGACAAAAAGAAACAAAAAGCTACATCGTATAACTACTTTGTTACAAACATATTTGACATGTTCGTTTTTTAATTTTATTTTTAATTCTTAAATTTGCTGATTACTCATAAACTATGATATCAAATAACATGAAAAATGTAAAAACAATGGGAAAAATTCCTTATTCAAACACATAAACATAAAAAGCACATGATTTCACTACCCAGATGAAAAATGATACATAATAACCATCAGAAAAAGGACTCCAAAAACTTGATCTTCGTGTCCATAGAGCATCCTAAGACGGTTATTGCATCCGCAAGCTCCTTTAACTGTTTGTCATCCCGCTTTCCAAGATCAACCATAAACATCATAGCCACCTCTTTGACACTTGAATCTGTCATAGCAGACAGCAAATTGAAAATCTCTTCTCGCCTCTTCATGTTCTCTCTGACCCTAGAAAAGTTAGTTTCCAACAAGTCTTTACAAGACTTGTCTGCAGCAATTTGATCCTCTATCCTCTTTTTGAGATAAACACGCATACCGGATGATGAAGAAGAACCACACGATGAATTACCAGATTCTGCCATCATTAACATAATATTTGAATGCTTTTTCACTGATATATAAAAGGAAATAGCAAACAAGAGGACATCTAAAATTATTAAGCATGACAGCTGTATGGTTCACAAATCACGCATAAAATTATTGATGTTAGTAAATGTCTGAATTACCTAGCTGTTTTTTTTTTTTTTTTGAGTTTTCTTGGTCCAGTACAGATATTACTAAAGAAAATTACGCATGTTAAAAAATAATCATGCATATATAAAAAATCACGCATGTATGTATAATAACGCAGGACCTGTTTGTGAATTATGTTAGCTACTGAAATATGTATCAATAATCACGCATGTATATATAATCACGCACGAGTAGTTTGTGAATTATGTTAGCTACTGAAATTTGTTAAAAATATTAAACAATATTCAAGATGCAAGTTGATATAAAATATAATTAATCCTAATAATAATGAAACCTACATATAGACTTCAAAATCGACGAGACTAGTAATTATGGGAGATATTTAATCTTACTTACCACCATTCCCACAACTACCATATTAATTCATAATCTTTATAGATATATCATTCCCCCTATTAGATTCTTTCAAAAAAAAATAACTCTCTTCAAGAAACAAAAATGTCTACTGATCCGGCAAGCGAAGCAATCAAGGAGCTCCTGTCCACCCGCAGGTTGACGGAGCTTGCTTCTGATGTTAACTCTTCTAACAGTATTCTGGATGTGCAGGGGAAGCTCTTAGAACATCAAAAGATGAACCAGGAAGTCTGGGGGAAACTACTAGAAGAACCAAAATCTTCCTTGAGGGACAACGGCATAAAGCTGATGAAGGATCAGTCAAGTGCTAATAACTTGGTTTACTCATATCTCAAGGATGCAGTGGAGACGGTTAAAGAGAAGATGGAGACGACTAACAAGGAGCTTGGGAAGATATTCCCTCCGAACTAGGTGGTATGTCTGATTAATCAACTTTTTGGTGGTATGTCTGATTAATCAACTTTTTTGGGATGTTATAATGATGGTATTTTGTAAGCTTAGAAGTATGGTGGTTTTTGGCAATAGTTACCGATATGTGAATATATTTAGGAAAATCATGTACGCTTACTTTATGTTTTGACACCTTTTCAGACATCTATGTATGTCGTTTTGGGGTTGTTTATATGAAAAGGCATGTTAACATTATCACGCATGTTATTTTTTTATGACGCTAGTTATGAAAAAAAGATTTGTGATAGGGTATGTTTATGGTCATTTGAGATCTCCATTTAGAGAGGTATGATTGGGTATGGTTAAGACAGGTTATACAAAATGTTAGAGAGGGGTTTAATGTTCATTTGAGATATAGCGCTTCTGAATATTGAAGAAAAGGGGTAAAAAAACGTCAGAGTTGGTATTGTTAATCACGCATGGAATGGAACAAAATATGAAACTGGTATTAAAATCACGCAAGTTTTAATAAGAGTTGACATGGTATAGATAATTACGCATGTTATAAAAGAGGATTAAATAATCACGCTTGTTATAAAAAAGGATTCAATATCACGTACAGTTGTTTCTTAAAAAAAGGCATGAAAAAACAAATGTTTAATTGTATGCAGTTGTGGTTCAAAAATTACTAGTCGTCTTCGTTTAGCTCTTCCCATTCAGAATCACTATCTTCTGCTTCGTCAACCTCCTCATACTCCTCTCCCTCACCAGATTCTGCCTCCTCGTCCTCTTCATCTACTAAACCAGGACCAGTCTCTAACTGAATTACTCTTCTTTTCTTCCCCTTCTTATCGGCAGCACTAGCTTGACCCTTTAAAACCTCGCAAGTCCGGATATCATGACCTTTGGTATTGCAAACACTGCATGTCCGACTTCTCTTTCCTTTTAGACTAATAATCTTTTCTTTTTTTGATTTAATCCGCTTATGTGAACCGCGTCCTTTGTTTATAATACCGGTTGGCACACGGACTGTAGGTGGAGCATCAGTGTTCGGTTTCTCGTAACCAATTAACCTTGAATATCTATCAAACTTAGGGTCGATGGGCTTGGTTATTCGAAGTTCATCAACCATTTCTTTCATTTCCCTCATCCGATCCCTGACTATAACTAGATGATCAAAATCTCTCATCAAGTTACCAATAAGATACTCTCCAGTCTGCATTATCTCATAAGCAACCTCTTTGGCCTTTTTATGTCCATCATTATCATCAATACTTAAATCAAGTGTGTTATTCAGATCATTCGGTACCACGTCTTTGGTCCATCTTCTCATAACGTACTTGTTGGGAATTTCTTTCACCTTGAACATCTTGAACACAAAGTATATATGTTTGCACAACAACCCATATTGTTCAAACCTACGACAACTGCATGATGCAATTACATCCTCCCCCTTCTTGAAACAAACCTACACAAAAAAAAATTGAAAATTAAAAATCAAAGAAAAAACGAACGTTGTTATGTAATAAAGCATGTTAGCTGTTGTAGATAGGGTTACCTCTAATAAACCGTCACTGTGGGCTTTCCAATCCTTCATACTTATCTTCAAGAACGGTTCCTCGATTTTAGTCTCCATAGGAAGACACTCGGACAGTGTTCCATATAACTCTGCCTGTTGATCAGCAAAAATGGACCTGGTGTAAATTTTCATAGCATCATCCTCTAAGGTAGTTTCAGACCAGTTATCTGAGGTTGTATTTCTAGAAATATGGTCATTTTCCAGTGGTTGAATCTTTGCACGTCCATTGCACCATCAAAATGGTTAAAAAACTCAACAAGGGTAAGTTGAGAATTCGCCACCTGACAGAAAAAATGGTTTTCGCTCTCTGATCTGGAGGTGGTCTGCATGAGCCCAGACGTAGGCTCATGACGATAGAAATCTGGAATCCACGAAGATCTCATGCCAAACATATCGTCAATCCATTTATTCTCGGTTAGACCGAATTCAATCATTATCAGTTTCCATTTTCTCTCAAACGTTTCTGGCGCAATCGAATCAGTCCTTACAATGTCACACATACGTCTTTTGAAGTCTTCATTGTTACAAAACTCATGTCCCACCTATTAAAACAAAGGATTGGAATAAACAAAAATCAGAAATCTTAATAATTAAATGAGTGTAGGAAATAATAACGCATGATCAACTTTTTGTACAAAAGGGCATATAAAAAAAACTGAGTGTTGGAAATAAACCTTATTGGCAAGTTTCTTCATATGTGCCACATACATAATCTGTGCCTACTCTTATCGAACACTGCCTCGATAGCTTGTTTCATCGCCGGGTCCTGATCAGTGACGACAACCTTCGGCTGCTTCCCAAATGAGTCCAAAAATGCTTGCAACAGCCATTTGTATGATTCAATACTTTCGGAAGCTGGCAACCCGGCTCCAAGCGTCACATTTCGACAGTGGTTATCAATACCAGTAAAGGGTACAAAAACCATTTTATACCTTCACAATGATGTAATAAATTGAATAAAAAAACAACAAAATTATACAAAAAAACAAAAGGTTAAAGCATTAAAGTGAATACTAACTTGTTGGTTTTGAATGTAGCATCAAATGATATGACGTCTCCAAACTCAGCATAGTTACGTTTGCACATACCACCAGCCCAGAACTGGCCAGTTAATCGCTTGTTTTCATCGACAGAATGTACAAATGAATAATCAACCATAAACTGCTTTTTATCGGTCAACCTATTTATAACCATATCTGCATCATACTCTCCTATATAGCTATGTATCCTAGCTCTAAAATTCTTGCAGTCGTCTTTAGTTGCGCCAACATTTTCAAAACCACCGTATCTTTGTCTCATTATATTGAACGCTTTCACTGGCCCAAAATTCAGTGTACCAAGATCCCATATCATCTCTTCTTGTGTTTCGGACAGATGCCTATAAGCCGGTAATAAATGCATATCTTTGGGGCACACGAATGAATGATTATGTGCTTAAACAAACTTATCAACCTTATACAACACCCCATCCGTCGAACAAAGCTTAATTTGAGCTTTACACCCGGTTCGAATAGTCGGTCTGTTCCTCCTTTTATATGGCTTAGACAACTTCGAATAAGGATCATCAAAAGCCAGAGGTTTATGCCCCTCCTTTGAACACACAAAGTATTTAGTCTTGATAATACCACCAACATGGTGTTCACCTCCTTTTCGAGCAGAGAACCCTGACTTCTTGTCATATGTCTGATAAAACACATATGTTTGCTCTAGGGAAGTGAATTCCATTCCTATAACAGGAACACATGATGAAGCTACCTCAGGAATATACAATCTTTCATCTGCACATTTTGAAATGACAAAAAGAAAAACATGAGCTCTAGACCAAAACGACAGAGTCGCTAATCTAGGAAATAAAATAAATCACGCATACAACATAAAAATCACACATGACAACCTAAAAAAAATAACGCAGACTGTATACTTCATATTAATCACGCTTGTTTGGATTGACTTACACAGGTCTCCTGCACTATATAGCTTATGAACATGCGTGATTTATGACACATCCATTTCAAAAAACTAATTATCAAATAATGCACGATCAAATACAATACATCATATAACATTAATTACGTTGATTTCTGGAAAATTAAAACGATTAATTGACAACTTACTGGTCTGATCGTCTAATAGAACTTGGTTGTCTGATGTCGGATTCCTCAAATGCTCAGCAGCATCATGAACGACATGGAATTCATCATCTTCAAATTCAACATCTTCTGGGTTTCGTGCGTTACTGCTCTGTGGATCCATTTCAAACAATAAGTGATAGTAACCCTAATCGCACACCTATAACCGCTAATTTGATATTTGAAAAATGGAAAATATTTGAAATCGTAATTACCGGGATGCAGGATATAACGAACTCGCATAAATCTCTTGATGTTAGTAAATGTCTGAATTACCCTGCTTCAAGAATTTAAAATGTCTAATTTGCCCTTAATAATATATTTTAATCAGTGCCATGCGTTCAAATCTCCCTGTCGCGTACGTGAAGTATGATTAGAGTTTTTGTACATTATACTTTGTCGCAATCCCCGACCCCTTATCTGTCCCGGGAACGGGCGGACGCGAACTCAGAGTTTCGGTGGTATCAGCTTGTTAATTTGGCAGCGGAATTTACATCAGGACCGTAGTTAGGAAATGTTTATCAGAGTAAAACCACCTTATTTAATATTAATAATCACATGGGCAAAACCCAAGTTTCTTATTACAATACGTTTATAGGGATAAACCCTATTTTATTGAATTTAAAACATCGTCTTTTAGGTAACTTTTATAGCCACATTTTTCCCAAGCCTTCAGTGCTCTCCAGCTGGCTTTTTACTAATTGGCTCTCACATTATGTTACCTGAAATGCGTTTTAAAAACATTTGTCAGTGGGAAATACTGGTGAGTGAATCCTAGTTTAATCAAGAAACATTTTATCAATTAAAACAGTATTGAGAGCGATCACATTGTTTATTTCTACACAATTACTCATTCAATACTATCAATCCTGACTTGTGGGTCATATTACACATTGGCTAACTCGTTGTCCAATGGTAACGTACTGTCATCCTCGACTTACTACTCGCAGTAGTAAATTTTGTAAAAACCCCAACATACCGGCAGTAATTGAAGAACTACAAAGACTCAATCACCGCTTAATCACATTGTAAAACAATTAAGGTTTTGTTAAACATTACAAAAAGGTTAACAAAAAAGGATAAACTCACATTGCTATCTTAGACTTCGCGTAAGGGTTTCCTGGATATAATCTATAATTTTCACAAATGTACATAGGTTAGTATCATAACCCTTTGAAAATATTAATGATACCCTCCCCGAGACGGTATTCCAACAACTACGTCGGGCAGAACCACGACAGTTATTACGGAACCCTAAATCAATCGAGCAGCATATCTATTACGAAACCGGGGTTATAATACTTACAACGGAGCAGAACCTCGCTACTTAGGGTGTATAATACTTGAATATTATGCTTATATCTTCAGAAATTCGTTTAGAAAGAAAAAGAAACGAACGACGAATACTGAAACCCGATGCCTCCTTATATAGTTGCTGAACCTGGGTCTCTCGCGGCCCGCGTAAGAGTAGACGAAGGTCTACGCGGCCAGCGTCAAACTCCAGTCAACGCGTAGCTCATCCGGATCAGCGTATAGACTTGACACGATGATGACACGTGTCGGCCTGGGGTGTTGCCACTATTTTGATCTCACGTGGCCCGTGTAAATGTAAGCTAAAGCTTACACGGCCCGCCTAAACTAAAGAAATCAACGGAGTCAGTTTCCAACCTTGATACCGCCCGCGTAAAGGCTTGGGGTGGGTCTACGCGGCCCGCCTCAGCTTAAAATTCAGATTTTATATTTTATATTTTATATTTTATTTTTAATGCTATACTGTATTTCGGGCTCGGTTTTCACATACGAGGTGTATTTAAAGACATATTGGGATATTTTAAGATATAATAGGGTGTCGGAAATATTCGAGAGTGTCGATTTATTGAAGGTTGTTACATCCTCCCCACCTTGTTTTAGAGCTCGTCCTCGAGATCTACTGGAACAAGTGCGGATATTTTCTTTGCATTTCAGATTCAAGCTCCCATGTATACTCAGGTCCTCTTTTGGAGTCCCACTTTACTTTGACCAGAACTAGTCTCTTATGCTTGAGGTTCTTGACTTTCCTGTCTTCAATCTGTAGAGGTCTTTCTACAAAGTTAGGTTGTTCATTTACCTCTATATCCTTAAGAGGTACTATTAGTGATTCATCAGCTAAACACTTTTTAAGATTAGATACATGAAACACATCACGTATTCCTGCCATTTCCTCTGGCAGTTGTAGCTGATAGGCTACAGGTCCTATTTTTCTAATAATCTTAAAAGGTCCAACATACCTGGGACTTAGCTTTCCCCTTTTGATGAATCTTACTACTCCTTTCCAAGGAGAGACCTTCAATAATACTTTATCTCCTACTTGAAATTCTAATGGTTTGCGTCGGTTATCAGCATAGTTCTTCTGTCGATCACGTGCTGCTTTTAGTCGTTCCTTGACTTGAATAATCTTATCAGTTGTTTCTTGCACTATCTCAGGTCCAGATAGTTGCTTTTCCCCAATTTCTGCCCAACAGACTGGGGTTCGGCACTTTCGTCCATAAAGTGCTTCGAATGGTGCAACATTGATACTTGTGTGATAACTATTATTATAAGAAAAATCTATTAAAGGTAAGTGATTGTCCCAATTACCTACGAAATCAATTACACAAGCTCTAAACATGTCCTCCATTGTCTGAATCGTCCTTTCACTTTGTCCGTCCGTTTGAGGATGATAAGCTGTGCTTAGTTTTAACTTGGTTCCCATTTCCTTTTGAAAACTTGACCAAAAATGACATGTAAATCGACTATCCCTATCAGAAATAATTGATAAACGAATTCCATGTAAAGAAACAATTTCATTTACATATAATTTGGCTAGCTGTTTGTAAGGACCTTCAAAAATGACCCAAAACGACCCATAAGGGAAAACCCGGACCCCTGAAACCCTAATCCATATCAAAAACCAAGAAAACAAGATTTCTGGTTCTCAGGCGGGCCGTGTAAAGGATAGGCAGACCCTTACGCGGGTCGCGTCAACCTTAAGTTGACCGGATAAGCGTTCCCAGGCCACGTGGCATACACGTGGTAGCACTACTGATGACACGCTAGCCCTAGTCTACGACTAGGGTTCCTCGCGGGCCGCGTAAAGGTCAGGAGGGGGCTTACGCGGGCCGCGTAAACCCCAAATTTCAGCTATAAATAGAACTGATCATGGCCTGTTCACTAGTGTCGAAAACAATTCTCAAAAACGAATTCTCACTGCTCAAATTCGAAATTTAAGATACCGAGGCGCTGCTACGATGCAGGGTATTAACTCGATCGCTGCTACGATTTAAGGTCCGATCGATTGAAAACTATCCAATGGATGTTTAAGTGCTGCCCAAATTAGGGCTATACTTTGTCATTCGTCGTGAATTCGATGGATGTTTAAGTATTGCACTTTGTCATTCGTTGTGAGGGTTTTAATCTCGTGAGTTATCGTAAATGCTGTATTAGTTACTAACCTAGTTCGTGTGCATTGTTATTTAAATTAGGTTACAAGGCTAATCAGTAGGCTAAACTCTGCCCGTTTAAATCTGCAATGTGAGTCATTCTCTTTTTATCAACAATGTTTTACAATACTCCAATCATTTTCAAAAGTTATAATTACAGGGATTAGGTCGTGGTTATCTTGAATCACTGGCTAGTGGGGTATTGTGCACATTATTAATTTCTCACAGTTAGGCTAATAAATCCTAACAGTGATAATCATCACTACTTGGGGAAGGACCCAATAGTGGTGTATGACCATCGTCACCAGGAGGTGACACGGCGCCAGATAAAAATAAGATAAAAGCCATTGTAATCGCTCTTATGTTGTAATTTATAACTATGTGTCATTTTATTAAATTTGAGTGACTCGCCAGTATTTCCCCGCTGATAAAATATTTTCGAAACATGTTTCAGGTGACTACTGTGAACCAAGGAAAAGTGCTACGGAGCACTAACAAAGCTTGAAGTAGTGGCTCAATTAAATAAATAAACATGTTTTGTAAGTAAGGAAATTTCCTTGTGAAATTCCTCTATTGTAAATTACGGGGGTTTATCCCGAATTATGAAATAAAATAATCGGACATTTCAAATTTTAAAAAGATCCGGTAAAATCTTCCGCTGTCAACTCAATTAATAAATTACCACGGGTTCCTGTCCCGCGGCTCCTTGACCGGGTCAAACCGGGGCGGGGCCGTGACAGGAAAAGGTGGTATCAGAGCCACTGATTTAAGCCAATTAAGTATTTAGAAATACTTAATTTTACTAATTGCCATCTTGTGATTACCTGTTTTATTAACTGACTCCTTGTTAGTTACAGTATGGGTAAGCAAAGACTTTTGGACATCTATCGTCAATTAGATAGTTCACCAAAAGATAAGGGAACTTCATTTCAATCAAATTCCTCAAAATACTCAGCAGATACTGAGGAAGGAATATTTGTCCGTAAGGCACAGTTTGAGAAACCACTTACCCCTAATAAAAGAAGTTGGATCATTAGAAAAAAGTCAAGAGAAAATAAAGAAGTCATAAGGAAACTCAGGATATAGTCAATAACCCACCATGGGAAGATGAATTAGATGAACAATGGGCAAATCTCTATAGGTTAGCTACTACAGCAGTAAATGCTAACTTATAATTAAATTGCCAAACTAGTACCAGCACCTATATCATCTATACGCTAGAAACTTTGATAAATTAAAATTAATTATCCCCTAATATATTTTTAAATTTCAATTGTATTTTGTAATAAATATATATATAAATCGCAATATTTTGTTTTAATCAATCTATTTATATAAATACTAGATTTCTTTCTGTGATTATTCAATTTACAAAATGTTAACCTAGAATTTTGAATGTTTCTTCATATCTGCTAAACAGCATGAATGAATTATCTGAAGCCCTTCAGAATCTCAATCTCTATTCTGTTAATGTGGAAGTTTCCAAAGAGTTTACTGGGTATTGTGCTGATGTTGAGGAACCTATGGAATTTCAAGCCCAGTCTCCGGAGAAACCCAAGCCAAAGAAAAGAAGAAGAATTGTGGGTTGGAGGCGTGTGCGCAGAAGGAAACCAGTAACTAGGAAAGTTGCCAAGATAGAGGACCCAATGGATAAAGGAAAAGGAATAGAGATTGGAGAAAGCTCCAAGCAAGCCGAGGAAATGCCATTGCAGGAAGAGCTAGATTGCATACTAGCAAGTTGGGATATCCTCAAGCCTGTTAATGAAAAACTTTTCACTTATCCTGCTGAAACCCAACTTCCAGTAAACTTGGAACCAGTCATCCCAGATCCCCTTGTCAACACCCGACCTTTAGGAGAAATGGAAGAATGGTGGACCAACGATTGGCAATTCCAGAATCTTTTAAATGTAACACCTGTCTCATTTTATAAGAATTTAATATAAAATACACGTGTATAAAACCAAAATACTTCATTAATAATTTATACCAAACAGAAGTTTGCATATTGCTAGTATTCTAGTTAACTACTAACTAGTTCAAACATCCCAAAAATGAATAGTAAAGTGTCTCCATTATAAACATTGTCTACAACAAGGTTAATTATACGCGGAAGCTTCAAAAGGTTGTGTTCGGTTCTTGAAAACGTGCTTGATCGCCATCCGGATTAAGCCCAACAATCACCTGAGGTCAAAACCACATCAAATGTTAGTTTTGATAATGTTAGAATGGGTATAAACAAGTCCCATGGGTCAAAACAACAAAAGTTAAAAATTTTCCGGAATTAGGGGGCGTCGCGCTACGCCTAGCCCCCTTTTTCACAGAATGTTTCTTAAACTGTTGCTGCACATAACCAGCTCAATCTTTTATCAAATCCCAACTTAAAATTGCCATAACTTATGATCCGTAAGTCCGTTTTTAGTGATTCTTTTTCCTACACGTCCGTAATTAAATTACCGACGTGCCTACCATAATTATTATACCTAAAATTTGGTTTACGGGCTGAATCACTAAATCTCTATTTAAATATTCGACCTACTATATTTACGCAAATTTTACTACCATTACAATAGTAAGTCGTAAGGCGCTTTTACCCAACACCCGGGGCTTAACATCACCGGCATTTCATTACCACTCTCATGGCTTCATGCTCTTGTGATTGTCACGCCAAATGCTAACTATTAAACACTAACACAACTAATTACACAATTATTCGACCCGCTTGGCTCATCTATGGAATCCTCCATTATAATGACTACCAAATGATTTCTAAACGATTCTTAACCTATTAAATTCAAGTAGTGAACATCGTCACTTCAATCAACACAACATTTATTCTAAACACAACCATACATGTTCTTATATCAAATTTACTTAATGTAACGGATCAAGTTACATACCTTCATAATTCGTCGACATTGCTTTCTAACCATAATTACCCATTCCCGGGCTTGTCGACCTTAGCGTATCCCTTCTAATCCACGGTTTCTGCTTTTTATAACTCAATTTAACGAGTGACGTTCGAGTCACTCCAAACACTACCATTTCGACCATTATTTTAACACATTCTTCATCTAGTGAATTACATCACTTTACTTACATCCCATTATGACTAATTAAGCGATATTATCAATAAACATATCTAACCAACTATTTATTTTGACCCGCTTGGTTTGTCGAGTGAATTCCATCACTTCTTAGACTTACCAAAGGGTTTCAATTTCACTATTTCGACATCATACCTATTTCAACTATTTCTTTTGACCCGTTTGGTTTGTCGAGTGAATTCCATCACTTCTTAGACTCACCAAACGCAACTATTTTCGCTAAAACAACATTAGACATATTTACGACTAGGCTTATCTGCACAAATGTAACGAGACGACAAGTCGCGTACCTTTAGAGCATACCCTTCAAACGCGTATCCGCTCCGGCTTGTCCGCTTGACGATACGGATTCTTTGCCTAAAGAGTTCAATTCACAATCAACTTAGAACTCTTTTCATAATCATTAACGCATAATTCTCTATAATAATCAAATCTGCGTTTTCATCCGATTTTTAACATTTTAATCCCCACTTAGGCATTTTAACAAACACCTAGCGGGTCATATTTTTACATAATCAAAACCAAGTTCATAACTTGTAATAATCATCTAAATCAACTTCAATTAGGCACATTTACACATGTTTTAACTTCCAAATTTCAGAAAGTACCTCATAAAACTCAGATTACACTAGAACAAGAATCATGATCTTAGTGTTTACCAAGTTTCTACAACTTATTAATCACCTACAATGGTGATTATGAACCCTACAAGTATCATGCAAGATTTTGACAAGAAATCATCTAGGGTTTATCCCTAGATGCCATATTACTTCTAGTTCCATCCATGCAAGACATAATCAAGTTCAATTTCAGTTTTTTTTTTCACAATTAACCTATAATTTAAGATGGATCAAAACATCAAGATTTTGCATACCTTATGGTCCCCTCAACAAGGTGATCACTAATTCGTGCTTGAAAATCGATTTGGAGCTGATTTGAACTCTCAATTTGATCAAATTTGACATGCACTAGGGTTTGGTGGGGAGCCTGTGTCGCCCCCTGTGTTCTTGTTCGACCAAACACACCTAAGTGTGTGTTTGGTGTGTGTTATTTTGATTATAATCACCCAAGTTTCCAACTTTGTAACTTAGGTCCCTCGATTATTGTTTCGTTTATGAATTTAGGAGTTCCCATCCATTTATTTGGTTTCACAATGTTGTATCTAACTGGGTTATTTAGTCCTAGTCAGTTTATTCTCGTTATTTTATACTTTATAATTCTAATATAAAGTTTTATATTTTCGGTGTGTTACATTAAACAATCCTTATACTTTTCTCCCTCAGTTTGACCCCGAACCTGCACCAAACCCACCGATGAGCAATGAGAACCTGGCTGAGCTCCGCCATTTTGGCGAGGAGCTGATGGATGCAGGAAATCAAATCCGAGAGGTGGGAGAACAGATCTCTTGGAAATACGACGAGAGGGAACGTCGTTACTGAAAATGCCAGCTGATGGGATAGCATGTGAGGGTGGAAGCATGTGTTTAATAAGAATAATAATAATAAAAAATATAATCGTATGAAATAACTTAAAAATAAAACTTGTGTAAGATAACCAGTGTGTACGGATGCCTATTATAATATATAAAATATCGAACGTCGAAAAATCGACAATTTTGGCTATACTTGTTAACGTAATTATGTGCAATTGTTTTGTTATGTTTGATTATTAATTATTTTCTGCTAATTACTTATATAAATTAATTACCAGAGAGAACACGCTGGTAATGAACCCGTTAATGACGTTAATCATTCTGAGCAAAACAATGAAGATCAATTTCTGAATAGGCAAGATATCGAGAATATCGTTGCTCAGGGAATAGCCAATGCTATTCCATCAATTCTTGCTGCTGCCCGAAATCCAATTGAACCTCAACAAATTATTCCTAGCAAACGTACACATGGCGATAATTTCAGTAATAGTGTAAACGGAGGCGGCAACCATGCTAATAACGACAACTATGGAATGCAAGTTCCACTCCTTAAGAAAATGAAAGCTGCAACACCTGGTTGCACTTACAAGGAGTTTCTTGCCTGTAAACCAGTTGAATTTGCAGGAAATGAAGGGCCGACTGCTGCACTGCGTTGGTTAGAGAAAACCGAGGCGGTGATTAAAATAAGTAAATGTACTGAAGAAGACAAGGTCATGTATGCGTCGCATCTTTTTAAAGAAGGGGCACTAGAATGGTGGAATATGGTACTTCAAGCCAAGGGAAGCGATGCGGCCTATGCCATGAGTTGGGAAGAATTTAAGCAACTGGTGGAGAGAAAATTATGTCCCGAATATGAGAAAGAACAAATGGAAAATAAATTCCTGAACCACCGGATGGTGGATGTTGATTGTCGAGGATATACTTCAACCTTCTTCAAGTACGCTAGAGTTGTACCAACCCTGGCTTCGCCAGAGCCGATACTTATTTCTCGCTATATTTGGGGATTGATTGGCGAAATCCATGATATCTTCAAGGCTGCGAGACCCCGCACTATTGACGATGCTGTGGAATTAGCAAACACCCTAACTGACGGACTAGTCCGTACGCGAGAAGAAAATAGAAAGAGGGAAGTGGCCCAAAAGATTACCCAAGGATTCCGCATGGGTAACCGTAGTAATTTCAAGAAAAAGGGAACCGGGCAATCTTCCACTATTCCATTTTGCAATGTCTGTAAAAGAAAGCATTTTGGAAGATGCAAAGGGTATTGCAATTTCTGCAAAATTCCGGGGCATCAAGAAGAAGATTGCAGGAAGAAGAAATCAACAATCTGCTACAACTGCGGAGAAGCTGGACATTTCAGGCCAGACTGCCAGAAATTAGCCAAACCAGCTGATAACAAAGTCAAACTCGCAGAAGGAACTACCAAGAGAAACGCAAGAGCCTTCCAGTTAACTACTCAGGAAGCAGAACTAATCCCTGACGTAATAGGTGGTACGTTCCTAGTTCACGACGTTTATGCAAAAGTATTATTTGACTCTGGTGCAAAACAAAGTTTTATAAATACTTCATTCTGCCAAGCTCTTAATTTACCCTTAACCAACCTTAGGCATATTTTTACAGTCGAAACAGCAGATGGGAATTCTGTTAACATAAATAAGGTTTTGCAAGAAGGAAAAATAGAACTCTTAGGCCATAAATTCTCTGCAACCCTGTTACCTATGAATTTAGCCGGATTCGAAATAGTATTAGGAATGGATTGGTTAGTAGCCAACCATGCTCGAATTCTCTGTGATAAAAACTCCATAGAGATTCATACCCCTATAGGAGAATTAGTGGTGATTACAGGAGATAAGCCACGAAAACCACTGAAATTCATTTCAGTAATGAAGTTGGCCAGTTATTCAAGAAAACAAGAGGTGGTGTATATGATTTCGGTAATCATTAACACAAAAGGTAAGGAACTTAAAGAAATTCCGGTAGTAGCAGAATACCCGGATGTCTTTCCGGAAGAACTACCTGGATTACCACCCAATAGAGAAGTCGAATTTAGAATTCATCTAATTCCTGGAACTACACCGATAGCCAAGGCACCTTATCAGTTAGCACCCACCGAAATTCTAGAGTTGAAAAAGCAATTAGATGAATTATTAAGCAAAGGATTCATACAACCTAGTTCATCCCCGTGGGGAGCTCCAGTGTTATTTGTGAAAAAGAAAGATGGGTCAATGAGAATGTGTATCGATTATAGGGAATTAAATAAGGTTACAATTAAGAATCGATATCCATTACCTAGGATTGACGATCTTTTTGATCAATTGCAAGGACCTAGATAGTTTTCTAAAATAGATTTACACTCAGGATACCATCAGTTAAAGGTACAAGAAGAAGACATACCTAAAACTGCTTTCAGAACTAGGTATGGTCATTACGAGTTTACAGTCATGCCCTTTGGACTAACAAATGCTCCAGCAGCATTTATGGACATGATGAACAGAATCGGTAAACCGTACTTGGATAAATTTGTAATTGTCTTCATCGACGATATACTTATTTATTCCAAAAGTCAGGATGAATATTGTGAGTACCTACATGCACTCTTAACTTTGTTAAGAAAAGAGAAACTCTATGCCAAATTCTCGAAGTGTGAATTTTGGCTACAGGAGGTGCAATTTTTAGGACACATGGTAAATCACGAAGGTATTCATGTAGATCCTGCTAAGATAGAAGCAATTACCAAATGGAAAGTCCAGCAATCAGCTACAGAAGTTAGAAGTTTTCTAGGATTAGCTGGGTATTATAGGCGCTTTATTAAAGATTTTTCTAAGATAGATGTGCCATTAACTAAGCTAACCTGTAAAATCGTTAAGTTTGAATGGGGACCTAAGCAGGAAGAGACTTTTAGGATTTTAAAGCAAAAGTTAACAAACACCCCAATCCTTGCCTTACCGGAAGGAACAGAAGATTTTGAAGTTTACTGTGATGCTTCTAAGTTAGGATTAGGATGTGTACCAATGCAACGCAAGAAAGTAATTGTGTATGCCTCAAGGCAATTGAAAAAGCACGAGGAAAATTATACGACACATGACTTAAAATTAGGAGCCATAATTTTTGCCCTTAAGATTTGGAGACATTATCTGTACGGAAGTAAATTTACTGTCTATACAGATCATAAAAGCTTAAGGTACATATTTGGGCAAAAAGAATTATACATGAGGCAAAGGAGATGGATGGAGATCCTAAGTGACTACGATTGTGATATGCAATATCACGAAGGAAAAGCAAACGTAGTTGCTGATGCTTTAAGTCGTGAGTATCATGAGAAACAACGACGAGTTCGTGCTCTTAGATTAAGTCTACAACTAGACTTAATGGAACAACTGAAGAACGCTCAAGAAACAGCAATCAAGGATGATGCTGAAGGAATGAAAGGAAGAATAAAGGAATTAGAGCAAGGATCTGATGGAATTTGGAGATTCCATAAGAAAAGGATTTGGGTACCTAAGCAAGGAGAATTAAGAAATAAGATCTTAGAAGAAGCTCATAAATCTAGGTATACCATGCATCCCGGTAACAATAAGATGTACCAAGATTTAAGGAATAATTTCTGGTGGATAGGAATGAAAAAGGACATAGCTAGATATGTTTCTAAATGTCTTACTTGTTCCCAAGTTAAGCCAGAACACTAGAAACCCTCAGGTTTACTTCAACAATTAGAAATGCCTGTATGGAAATGGGAACTAATCACCATGGACTTTGTTACTAAGTTACCCAAGACCAGAAAAGGTAATGATGCGATTTGGGTAATTGTGGATCGGTTAACCAAATCAGCTCATTTTCTACCCATGAAGGAAACCTTTAGCATGGAAAGGTTAGCAAAATTGTACGTAGATGAAGTAGTATCCTTACATGGAGTTCCGCTCTCCATTGTATCGGATAGGGATAGTCGTTTCACTTCCCATTTCTGGACAAGTTTCCAGGAAGCAATGGGAACCCGATTAAATCTAAGTACTGCCCTATCACCCTCAGACCGACGGACAAAGTGAAAGGACGATTCAAACCCTGGAGGACATGCTTAGGGCATGTGTAATCGACTATGGTGGAAACTGGGATGACCACCTACCTTTAATCTAATTCTCCTATAATAATAGTTATCATTCAAGCATTGAAGCTGCCCCATTCGAAGCACTATATGGACGCAAATGTAGAACTCCAGTTTGTTGGGCAGAAATAGGAGAAAGTCAATTATCAGGTCCTGAAATAGTGCAAGAAACTACCGACAAGATTACTCAAATCAAGGAAAGATTAAAGACGGCTCGAGATCGCCAGAAGAGTTATGCCGATAATCGACGCAAGCCGTTAGAATTCCAAGTAGGAGACAAGGTACTCTTGAAAGTTTCTCCTTGGAAAGGAGTAGTTCGGTTCGGTAAGAAAGGAAAGCTAAGTCTAAGGTACGTAGGACCATTCCTAGTAGTACAGCGAATAGGACCAGTTGCATATCGCTTACAACTACCAGAGGAACTAGCTGGGGTACATGACGTATTTCATGTATCCAATCTCAAGAAATGTCTATCGGACGAATCTCTGGTAGTGCCTCTTCAAGACATAGAGGTAAATGAAAAGCTAAAGTTTGTCGAGAAGCCACTGCAAATAGAAGACAAAAAGATCAAGTTTCTCAAGCACAAGCGACTAATACTGGTCAAAGTCAAGTGGGATTCAAAGAGAGGACCTGAATATACCTGGGAACTGGAATCGAAAATGAAACGAAAGTATCCCCACTTATTTCAGTAAATCTCGAGGACGAGATTTTAAATAAGGTGGGGAGGATGTAAGGACCTTCAAAAATGACCCAAAACGACCCATAAGGGAAAACCCGGACCCCTGAAACCCTAATCCATATCAAAAACCAAGAAAACAAGATTTCTGGTTCTCAGGCGGGCCACGTAAAGGATAGGCAGACCCTTACGCGGGCTGGGTCAACCTTAAGTTGACCGGATAAGCGTTCCCAGGCCACGTGGCATACACGTGGCAGCACTACTGATGACACACTAGCCCTAGTCTACGACTAGGGTTCCTCGCGGGCCGCGTAAAGGTCAGGAGGGGGCTTACGCGGGCCGCGTAAACCACAAATTTCAGCTATAAATAGAACTGATCACGACCCGTTCACTGGTGTCGAAAACAATTCTCAAAAACGAATTCTCACTGCTTAAATTTGAAATTTAAGATACCGAGGTGCTGCTACGATACAGGGTATTAACTCGATCGCTGCTACAATTCAATGTCCGATCGATTGAAAACTATCCAATGGATGTTTAAGTGCTGCCCAAATTAGGGCTATACTTTGCCATTCGTCTTGAATTCGATGGATGTTTAAGTATTGCACTTTGTCATTCGTTGTGAGGGTTTTAATCTCGTGAGTTATCGTAAATGTTGTATTAGTTACTAACCTAGTTCGTGTGCATTGTTATTTAAATTAGGTTACAAGGCTAACCAGTAGGCTAAACTCTGCTCGTTTAAATCTGCAATGTGAGTCATTCTCTTTTTATCAACAATGTTTTACAATACTTCAATCATTTTCAAAAGTTATAATTACAGGGATTAAGTCGTGGTTATCTTGAATCACTGGCTAGTGGGGTATTGTGCACATTGCTAATTTCTCACAGTTAGGCTAATAAATCCTAACAGTGATAATCATCACTACTTGGGGAAGGACCCAATAGTGGTATGACCATCGTCACTAGGAGGTGACACGGCGCAAAATAAAAATAAGATAAAAGCCATTGTAATCGCTCTTATGCTGTAATTTATAACTATGTGTCATTTTATTAAATTTGAGTGACTCGTCAGTATTTCCCCGCTGATAAAATATTTTCAAAACATGTTTCAGGTGACTAATGAACCAAGGAAAAGTGTTACGGAGCACTAACAAAGCTTGAAGTAGTGGCTCAATTAAATAAATAAACATGTTTTGTAAATCATGGAATTTCCTTGTGAAATTCCTCTATTGTAAATTACGGGGGTTTATCCCGAATTATGAAATAAAATAATAGGGCATTTCAAGTTTTAAAAAGATCCTGTAAAATCTTCCGCTGTCAACTCAATTAATAAATTACCACGGGTTCCTGTCACGTGGCTCCTTGACCGGGTCAAACCGGGGCGGGGGCCGTGACACTGTTCCATACTGAAAGTTTCCTTCATTGGTAAGAAATGAGCTGACTTGGTTAGTCTATCTACAATCACCCAGATTGTATCATTACCTTTCTTTGTTTTGGGTAATTTAGTAACAAAATCCATTGTTATCAATTCCCATTTCCACACTGGCATTTCTAACTGTTGTAGAAATCCTGAGGGTTTCTGGTGTTCAGCTTTAACTTGTGAACAGGTTAAACATTTAGAAACATAGGCTGCTATGTCCTTTTTCACTCCTATCCACCAGAAATTTTTCCTTAAATCCTAGTACATTTTATCATTTGCTGGATGCATCGTATATTTAGATTTATGGGCTTCTTCTAAAATATGATAACGTAGGTTTCCTAATTTAGGTATCCACATTCTCTTCTCATGTAATCTCCAAATTCCATCGGTTCCTTGTTCTAATTCTTTTAGCATACCTTTTAATTTTTCAGTATCATCCTTGATTACTGATTCTTGTGCTTCTCTTATTTGATCATTTAAATCTACTTGTAGATTTAATTTAAGAGAACGTACCCTTTTTTACTTTTCATGATACTTTCGACTTAAAGCATCTGCTACTACATTTGCTTTTCCTTCATGATACTGGATATCACAATCATAATCACTGAGCATTTCCATCCAGCGTCTTTGTCTCATATTCAACTCCTTTTGCTTGAAAATATACCTTAAACTCTTATGATCAGTGAATATGGTAAACTTACTACCATAAAGGTAATGTCTCCAAATCTTAAGAGCGAAAATTATAGCTCCTAGTTCTAGATCATAGGTTGAATAATTCTCTTCATGGTTCTTAAGTTGTCTAGATGCGTAAGCTATAACCTTTTGTCGTTGCATCAATACACATCCATAACCTAATTTGGAATCGTCACAATAGACTACAAAGTCTTCAGTTCCTTCTGGTAATGCTAATATGGGTGTATGGGTTAATCTTTGCTTAA
Organism: Helianthus tuberosus; assembly: GCA_030545235.1. NCBI lineage: Eukaryota > Viridiplantae > Streptophyta > Magnoliopsida > Asterales > Asteraceae > Helianthus > Helianthus tuberosus. Next base: position 172,203,368 of record CM060443.1, on the reverse strand, counting down.
GAATTCTAAATGCTTATTCTTGTTTTAATCCCCATTCAAACTTAACAGATTTACAGGTTAACTTAGTTAAAGGAATGGCTATTCTAGAAAAATCTCGAATAAATCTTCTATAATAACCGGCCAATCCTAAGAAACTTCTAACCTCGGTTGGTGACTCAGGGGTTTTCCATTTAGTAATTGCCTCGATCTTTGTGGGATCCACATGAATTCCTTCATGATTGACTTGGTGACCAAGAAACTGTACCTGTTCTAACCAAAATTCGCACTTAGAAAATTTAGCATAAAGCTTTTCCTTTCTTAATAAACTTAAAAGTGCGTGCAAATGCTTTGCATGATCCTCTTTACTCTTAGAGTAAATTAGAATATCATCTATGAAAACAATTATGAATTTATCTAAATATGGCTTACATATTCGGTTCATCATGTCCATAAATGCAGCTGGTGCATTGGTTAAACCAAATGGCATGACAGTAAATTCATAATGTCCATACCTCGTTCTAAATGCGGTCTTAGGAATGTTCTCTTCCTGTACCTTTAATTGATGATATCCTGACCTTAAATCGATTTTAGAGAAAAATCGAGCTCCTTGCAGTTGATCGAACAGATCATCGATTCTTGGTAATGGGTACCGATTCTTAATCGTGACCTTGTTTAATTCACGGTAGTCAATGCACATACGCATTGATCCGTCCTTCTTTTTAACAAATAAGATTGGTGATCCCCACGGCGATGAACTTGGCTGTATGAATCCTTTTTCCAACAATTCGTCTAATTGTTTCTTCAGTTCCTGCATTTCTGCGGGTGCCAAACGATAAGGTGCTTTGGCAATCGGTGCCGTTCTTGGTATTAAATGGATCCTGAATTCAACTTCTCTATCTGGAGGTTGCCCTGGCAATTCTTCTGGAAATACATCTGAAAACTGAGATACTACTGGAATATCTTTTAAATCCTTTCCTTCAGTGTTAGTGATTATAGAAATCAAATACACTATAGAACCTTTTCTTATATAACTTGCAGTTTTCATCACAGAGATAAATTTTGTGGATCTAGATGGTTTATCTCCTTTAATTGTGATCGTTTTACCTGTTGGTGATTTTACTTGAATTGACTTTTGATCACATAAAATACTGGCTTTATTGGCTATTAACCAATCCATTCCTAAAACAACATCAAATCCTGCCAGATTCATGGGATAAAGGTTTGCAATAAACTTCTGATTTAAAATTTCTATTCTTGCTCCTTGCAAGATTGCAGAAATCCTAACAGTTTCTCCATTAGCTGTCTCTACTAGACATTCTTGTGGTAGTTTAGTTAATGACTGATTTAGAAATTTGCAAAATGATGTATTAATAAAACTTTGGTTTGCACCAGAGTCAAATAATACTTTAGCAAAAATATCATTAACTAAAAACGTACCAGCTATGACATCTGGAATCATCTTAGCTTCATCTGCCGTCAGAACAAATGCTCTAGCATTTTGAGTATTCTTATTGTTTGTAGCTGGAGCTAATTTTGGGCAATTAAGCTTGATATGACCTTGTTCTCCGCAGTTGTAACATACCCTGTTATTAGCTTTCTTCCTGCAATTTTCCTCCTTGTGTCCCAATATTTTGCAAAAATTACAGTATATGGAGCATCTTCCTGAATGTTTTCTTTTGCAATTCTTACAGTAAGGTGCAGAGGTAGAACCTAAATTTCTCCCACGGTTAGAATTTCCAGAACGAAATTCTTGTGTGAGCTTCTGGGTTCCTCTTCTCGGGTACGGACTAACTCATCTGTCAAGGTATTCGCTAGTTCTACAGCTTCTTCTATAGTTTGAGGTCTAGCTGCCTTGACTACGTGTCTAATCTCTCCAATTAATCCCCAAATATAACGGGAGATTAACACTGGTTCTGGTGAAGCAAGAGTTGGCACTATTCTAGCATATTCGAAGAATAATTTAGTATATCCCTTACTATCTACACCAGTCATCCTAAGATTTAGTAATTTGTTTGCTATCTGTTCCTTTTCATTGGGTGGGCAGAATTTCCTTTCTACCTTGTTCTTAAATTCTTTCCATTCCATATTGTAGGTTCTATCACTTCCTCTTGATTGGAGGATAGTGTTCCACCATTCTAGTGCTGAATTCTTAAACAGATTAGAAGCAAAGAATATCTTATCTTCTTCAGCACACTTGCTTATTCTTAAGACTGCCTCAGTTTTCTCTATCCAGCGTAGGGTTGCAATGGCTCCTTCGTTGCCCGAGAATTCCATTGGTTTACAAGACCAGAATTCTTTATAAGAACAACCGTAAGACACGGTTCTTCTCCTTTTGGGAATAGGCAATTGAAGTAACGGTCCATTGTTTACACTGTTTTCGGGTTCGATGGGTCGCTTACTGCTATGCTTACTTTTATTATTCGCTTCTTAAATAGTTTGAATAATAAATGGCATGGCATCTATGATTCCTTGTGTCACTATATGTTGAACAGCACTATCATCCATTTGGTTTCCATTGTTATTGATGCTTGGATTCTCATTAACGACGTTAATGTTACTCTGGTTATCATTATTCAGATTTCCTTGATTTCCTTCATCAGCCATCTGAATTTTAAACATTTACCCCATATTAATATCACAAGATAATATTTAATATAGTTAATCACATGACACGAAATCTAGCCAAAAACGTCGATCATTGCGACTTTTACTCTATTTCCATATACTATTATGCATCTATTACATACTAGTACTGAAATGAAAATTACAATACCAACAGAAATAGAATCACACTAATAGTAATAGGCATCCGTACACACATATTTTATTTCATTTTTATTATATTATATTATTATTACTATTACTATCTCCTCTATCTCATCACGGATATGGATTTATCCAAAAATCCATATTGCGCTCATCGTATTTCCATACGAGACGCTCTCCCACCTGTCTCATTCTCTCACTGCTTTCTAAAATTTCCTCCCCAAAAGTCCTAAGTTCTTGCATGTTTTCTGCACTCATTGGGGGTGCAGGTTCTAGGACTGGGTTCAGAAATATGGGGTGCGGGTTCCTGATATGGGGGTGAAAGTGCCTGAAATCGGTAAGGATCTTCTAAGATTTCTCTAATGTAGTTATCATGGTAATAGGGATCTAAAGGGTCCATACCTGGGTAGGCTCCTATATTCTGTATGGGTGTGTCTTCATGTATCGGGTAACGTTGCACAAAGTCCCTATTGTCGTCCCACCAGGGATCGTAATTTGGGTCTAGAGGGTTTGGTGCTTGTACCCTAGGGATTTCCTCTGGGTTGAAGTCATGCATCTCCACTTGGTTTTCAGGGTTTTCTATCTCCATGGATTGGTCTGGGATTAGTGGTTGTGGGGCTACTAGTTGTTCCAGACTTGGGTCAGCAGCAGTTGTAGCTAGGATATGGAAATTGGCTAGGCTTCTATTAAGCATATCCTGTATATGGGCATCTGTCTTTCGCTTAACGGCTGCTAAGGCTCTTTGCTGTTGCAACTTTCGCATTCTTTTCCTACGTGCAAAGGCTTCCTTACTGAACCATCCTCGTTTCTTATGAGGGAATGGCTCTTCTGACTGAGCTTTAAAATCAAACATTCCTTTTTCCTGATCAGCAGAATACCCAGAAAGGGCAAGCTGTGATGAGGTACCTTCACTCCTAGGTGAATCAGAAAACTGACGACACATGTCTGAGGGTCCTTGATCACTCATACTGTAAACTAACAAATAGTCAAATAACACATAACAAATAAATACAGTTATGCACGTATTTCCGTAATTTATTTCCTAACACAAAATTTAGAATTTAAGTGTCAGCAGAACACTTCTTTGGCTTAGACTAGTGGCTAGGCTTTGATACCACCTTCTGTCGCAACCCCCGATCCCTTATCTGTCCCGGGAACGGGCAGACGCGAACTCAGAGTTTTGGCGGTATCAGCTTGTTAATTTGGCAGCGAAATTTACATCAGGACCGTAGCTAGGAAATGTTTGTCAGAGTAAAACCACCTTATTTAATATTAATAATCACATGGGCATACGGCTGTAAACGAGTCGAGCCGAGTCGAGCCAGGGTGGGGTCGAGCTCAAGCTCGAAATTAATTCAGGCGGTTAAACTTGGTTTGAGCTTTACGTCGGAGTTAAACGAGCTTAAGAAAGAGCCAACGAGCCGAGCCATGGGCCGAGCCGAGCTTAGCTCGAGCTGGGCTTGGTTACAAAATGAGCCAGCTTGGTTCACGTCATCTTAAATTGAGTTTTTTTAGCTAGTTTTTCTCAAGCTTATTTCGTGCGAGCTACGAGCCGAGCTACGAGTCGCGAGCTTTATGAACAGCCCTACATGGGCAAAACCCAAGTTTCTTATTACAATACATTTATAGGGATAAACCCTATTTTATTGAATTTAAAACATCGTCTTTTAGGTAACTTTTATAGCCACATTTTTCCCAAGCCTTCAGTGCTCTCCAGCTGGCTTTTTACTAATTGGCTGTCACATTGTGTTACCTGAAACGCGTTTTAAAAACATTTGTCAGTGGGAAATACTGGTGAGTGAATCCTAGTTTAATCAAGAAACATTTTATCAATTAAAACAGTATTGAGAGCGATCACATTGTTTATTTCTACACAATTACTCATTCAGTACTGTCAATCCTGACTTGTGGGTCATATTACACATTGGCTAACTCGTTGTCCAATGGTAACGTACTGTCATCCTCGACATACTACTCGCAGTAGTAAATTTTGTATACAAAACCCCAACATACCGGCAGTAATTGAAGAACTACAAAGACTCAATCACCGCTTAATCACATTGTAAAACAATTAAGGTTTTGTAAAACATTACAAAAAGGTTAACAAAAAGAGGATAAAATCACATTGCTATCTTAGACTTCGCGTAAGGGTTTCCTGGATATAATCTATAATTTTCACAAATGTACATAGGTTAGTATCATAACCCTTTGAAAATATTAATGATACCCTCCCCGAGACGGTATTCCAACAACTACGTCGGGCAGAACCACGACAGTTATTACGGAACCCTAAATCAATCGGGCAGCGTATCTATTACGAAACCGGGGTTATAATACTTACAACGGAGCAGAACCTCGCTACTTAGGGGGTATAATACTTGAATATTATGCTTATATCTTCAGAAATTCGTTTAGAAAGAAAAAGAAATGAACGACGAATACTGAAACCCGATGCCTCCTTATATAGTTGCTGAACCTGGGTCTCTCGCGGCCCACGTAAGAGTAGACGAAGGTCTACGCGGCCCGCGTCAAACTCCAGTCAACGCGTAGCTCGTCCGGATCAGCGTATAGACTTGACACGATGATGACACGTGTCGGCCTGGGGTGTTGCCACTATTTTGATCTCATGTGGCCCGTGTAAATGTAAGCTAAAGCTTACGCGGCCCGCCTGAACTAAAGAAATCAACGGAGTCAGTTTCCAACCTTGATACCGCCCGCGTAAAGGCTTGGGGTGGGTCTACGCGGCCCGCCTCAGTTTAAAATTCAGATTTTATATTTTATTTTTAATGTTATACTGTATTTCGGGCTCGGTTTTCACATACGGGGTGTATTTAAAGACATATTGGGATATTTTAAGATATAATAAGGCGTCGGAAATATTCGAGAGTGTCGATTTATTGAGGGTTGTTACATACTTCCTCTCTATATATATATATATATATATATAGAGGCCGGTTAACGTACAATACCTCTTATCCTACATTATGTACGCGATGCCCTCAGCCGTACGATCTTCAATCGATCAAACGCGGGTGAAACTAATTTAAATGATTAAATTAATCATTTTAATATATCTAAATCATACCAGGAAGGTTAAACGTCATTGCGAGGTCATAAATCTCTGTAATTGACCGATGATAGTTCAAAATCAAACCCTAAATCAAATTCAAAAACCTGAAAATCTTCTTCCCCAACCTCCCTTCGTTCCTTTTAGTGCGATATTGACAATAAGAACTACTAATTTGGGAGTTGTAAGGGTCAAACGGAAGAAGACTGACAATGATTGACCAACAATCGAAGAAGATGAACAGTAACACACACACAGATTTTTCACATGCGATATTCAATTTTCCACATGCGATTCTACACACCTCATGCCATTTTTCACATTACCCCATGCTAGCCATTTTTTCACATGCGATATTCAATTTTCCACATGCGATTCTACACACCCCATGCCATTTTTCACATTACCCCATGCTAGCCATTTTTTCACATGCGATATTCAATTTTCCACATACGATTCTACACACCCCATGTCATTTTTCACATTACCCCATGCCATTTTTTCACATGCGATATTCAATTTTCCACATGCGATTCTACACACCCCATGCTATTTTTCACATTACCCCATGCTAGCCATTTTTTCACATGCGATATTCAATCTTCCACATGCGATTCTACACACCCCATGCCATTTTTCACATTACCCCTTGCCATTTTTTCACATGCGATATTCAAATCTTCCACATGCGATTTTGTCCATCTACACACCCCATGCCATTTTTCACACTACCCCATGCTAACCATTTTTTCACATGCGATATGTATTGAATTCGCACCAAATCTGCACCTGATCGAACGGCTGGGATGATCGCGAACGTATCGTACGATAAGCGCATTTGTATTTTACTCTTTACCTATATATATATATATATATATATATATATTACTATAGTAAATACATAACAATTCCAATATAGGCTCATTTAAAAATCATCCGTCGTCACGGTCTCGATCGTACGAAGAAGACATGCAGCCTCTTCCGCCGCCGGTTCAGCTCGGCGAGGTTTTCGAGGAGGAGTTGAAAGGTTACGACGGTAATGATCCGAAGAAGCCTCTGCTTATGGCGATCAAAGGTTAGATCTATGCTTGTGGCTTTTTAGTTTGCTTTTTAGTTGAATACACTATTTGATGTTAGTTTCGGAAAATTTAATTTACCTTTTGAGGATGGGATAATCAGTAATCACTAATAAGTATCGGATTTAATTGCTTGAAGAACAGGAAATCAGTTGAATTTTTTGGTGATTGGTTTGACGGTATTGATTTTATAGCTTTTGTTTTAAAGTTTTTTTGTGCTTTTGGGTGATCGGTTTGATGGTATGGAGATCATGTCTAGAGCCAAAGTCGAGTGGAGCCGAGCTCGAGCTTTCCGTTTTTATTTGCGGGTTTTATTTGTGAGCCGAGCTTTCGGTTATTCTATGTTTCGCTCGTAATTTCGATCATAATTTTTATGTTAAAAAACATTCGACAACGTGCGTAAAAAAATGTTTGACAACGTGCTTAAAAAACATTTTTACGCAATACACCACTATGTAAAAAAATAAACAAAAACATTTACTTTCGACAAAGACAACGTATGTAAAAAAAGTTTTAACAACGTGCATAAAAAAGTTTTGATAACGTGCGTAAAAAAAGTTTGAAAACTTGTGTAAACATTTACATGAACTGAGTATGAGAACACCGCTATGTAAAAAAATAAATAAAAAAAATGTTTTGACAACGTGCGTAAATTTTTTTTACGCCCCTGATCGCCAACCCGAGCTCTTCTGAACGTCACGCGTAAATCTAATTTTCAAACGTATGTGAAAACGGAAGGCGTAAAATAGTTTTTACGTACGTTTGAAAAATGTTTTTACGTAAGTTGTCGAGCACAGTGTCGAATGAAAAAAAATGTTTCTTATGCCCTTGATCGTCGGTCCAAGCTCCTCTAAACGTCACGTGTAAATCTATGTTTCAAAGTTATATAAAAACGGCACGCGTAAATGTTTAGTTTTTACATCTTCATTTTTTGTTCGTTATCCTCGTCATTTGAACGTAAAAGCCTCAACACCTATGCAAATTAAAGAAAAACAGAGCGTTTACATTCCACAAACGTTTAGAGAGGGATGTGCAAGAGGCATATTCGATACATAATCATTTTTAAGTGGAGAAGCACAAGAACCGCATAATACGCATCCAAGAGAACTATGTAAGCGACTTTCCTCAAGTTTGTTCTCGATCTGTAGTTCTCAAGTCTCAATCAAAGGTGCTACATCCACAATGTGAAATTACAATTTTGCGGTATGAATTGTGTTTGGTAACCGTATAGATATTGATTGATTCATGAAAACCAAACACTGAACGGGAAACTATTCAATGTATCTTTCTTTAGTACTCATCGGAAAATTATGATGTAAGCTTCTTAAGGTATTAATTATGGATTCAAAATTATACTCCAATTTAGGTGACTGACACAACAATTCATTACACTAACTTCAACAATGACTTGCAATTAGGACACAGGGTGTTGCTTAGCGTCACCCTGCCATATCACCCTTTTTAGCGCCCCGCGGTGCCATCAACCACCCCCACAGTTAACGAGGGGGCGCTATGGCATCTCCGCCAGCTTGCTAATGACCATTTTAGCGCCAATCATGTGGAACCCACTCATTTTCCACCAATTAGATTTCCTTCTTTTTTGATTTCCTTTTTCTTTTTCTTTTTTTATATTGTTTAAAATGAGCTTTAAACCACTACAAGGATATTAAAGGAAGGGGCTTTAAAGCCCCCATATGAGGTGGCATCTACGTGGTGCTGATGTGTCATGATAAAGCATCTAGGGGCTTTATACCACACCCTACAGCCTTAGGGTCAATCGTAAAATAGGTTTTGAACAAGAAATGAGTCATGAATGGCAGCAGGCTCCAAGGTTTGCATTTTGGTTTCAACTAGGTTTTGCCCGCCCGCGTTGCAGGGCATTAAACCGAATATTTCTTTCTCATAGCATGTACGTCTGTATTTTAGTTACTTGTACATACTACTCATAACACGATCTCAAAAGAAATTACATTGAGTAAACAAAGTAAAACAAAATACTACCATACTTTTGCTAAAAAAACTAAAACGATGGAAAAACTACCACTTGGCATGACGAATAAAAATTAAATCGAGCCAACCAATTAAAACAAAACACTACCATAGTCTTCTAAAAAAATATTAAAACGAATTTTATACTGGGGGCAAAATCGTAAATAAACACACAAAAAATCATGTCGAAATGTAAATCAACTTAAGTTTATATCGACACGTAAATAAAAATAAAGACGTAAAACTCGATTAAAAAGTTTTAGAAAGTTAAAAGGTTGTAAAAGTCAATGGTAAAAATTAAAGGGTAAAAGTAAAAAAGAAAAAAAAAACCATAAAGAAAAAGAAAGAAAGAAAAAGAAAAAAAAAAGGAAAAAGAAATTGACAACACTACTGTAGCAAAGTGGTGTTGTCATTTGATATATATAATAATATGAATTTTCTTGGTAAATAAACTAGTGAAAATCAAGTGTTATTACAATATGTATCTCTTATTGGTGTGTTTCAAGGTTGTTCATGATTTTATCCCATCAAACCCTTTTTTTGTGTTTCAAGGTTGTTCATGATTAGGATGAACGACCAGACACTATTGAAGAAGTGAAAGCAATGTGTTAAAATGTGCCATAGGTCACATACTTCATAAATTTTGGTTTATACTTGCTCAATATCTAGATCAACTTTGAACATATTTTTTAATGAACATGTGATTCTTCTCTTTATTTCTTATATATGCAGAGTTAGAAACAAATATAAAGTCTCCTAAAATAATAAGTCTTAAAAAGGGTATTAAATAGACTTCCATTGACCTTTTATCGAACTCTACAATATGAGATTTTGGGTTTTTTCACTTTTGGATTTCTAGCTTATAGGTTTTATAATTTTTGTTTATATTATTGTGTCTTTTTATTTAGTATTGTGCAGTGGCGGATCTATAAAAAAAGTTAAAGGGTAGCACGGACTAATTTTTTTTTTCATGAGTAGTCCACGTTGGCGGAATCGAAACATTTTAACTAGGGGTCCGAATAGAACTTTTATTTTATACATGCAAGCATAAGTTGGTTACATTATAAAATTTGTTGACTTCTTTTAGCATTACTTTAATTAGTTTTTTAAAGGATTCAATCAATAATATTTTATTTATATTATTTAAAGATTTTGGTAATAGATAACTCTATGCAGTAAAAAAATGTTCACTCTTTTTTTTCGAACAGATGTTCGTCACTTGCATATATAAAATATGAATCCAAAAACTTATTATAAAAATAATACACAGTAAAGTAAATAAAAGGAGAAAAACAAAATAAAACATATTTAATATAAACTAGAATTACCACGCGGCGGTGATTTATTAGTTATATATCATATTAGATGAAAGTCAAATGTTTCTTACATGACCGTAAACCTGTGTGTAAAACATTAGAAAAGAATAACTGAGTTGATATCTGACTCGCCTGTTGCCATATACTTATCAAACGGAGGAAAATAGACGCGCAGCGACAGACCTGTCAAATGGGAAAAAATAGATGAAAAAACGTTGAACCCCACACGCACGTTGCAGCGTGTTAACTCGGAAAATTTAGAGCGAAACCTTAAACGGTAAACTTGCGAAAGATGAAAAGTATAAGGGACCAAACTTGAAAGTTAAAAAGTGTTGGGGTTAAATTGCAAATGATTAAAAACTTTGGGTTAAAAGTAAAAAAATCAAAGGGGTTAAATTTCAAAAGATAGAAACTTTTGAATTATAAGTGAAAAATCAAACTAATCAAAGGGTTTAAATAACCAAAGAATGAAACTTTAGACTTAAATTGTCAAAGATTGAAACTTTAGGGTTAGAAAGGAAAAATCCAACTTTTTTTTTTGAAAAACTCCCAAAACTAAAGGTACAACTACCATATGCACATAGATGTTGCTTATTTATAGCTTATAGTTTATAATTTTATATCAGGTTAATTTTACATCAAGTTGAATAAATAAATGTAACTAAACGGTGGTTACTTTGGTTTGTCTTATTTACAGTTCAAAAAGGTAAAAAACCTCAAATATATGAGTACGGCTAAGTTATATTTGGGCTTTGAAGTTAAATTTGAAAAGGCCCAGTTCAAGTTGGAATAAAATGCACCACTTCACCAAGAAGGTTGGCTATCCCTATGCTAGCTTCGCCCCTGGTATTGTGTTATTGTGTCTTTTTTTTCTTCGATATTGTGTTATATTTTTCGGCATTATGTCTTTGTACATTTCTTATTTTTAGGAGACTTTGTAGGATAACTTTACGTTTATATATGTGTGTGTAAATATGTACATACATGTATACCATTTTTTTTGTTATTTGCACATATGAATATCTGTTTTTTTTTTCATCTACATGTGCATTTGGCTAGGAAATCTGTTTTTTTTTTATTCATTACAAAAGTAAATGTTGGGGGGAATATTTATTTTCATTGTAATTTGCTTTTTTTTTTAAACCTGTTTCAAATAACATATACATATGCATGTTACCGGAAATTGACCAGGAAATGTGTTATTCGGAAACTCATTGAAATAGAGAGGACATGTCAATGTCTAAATTCTAATTGTTTTAGTGATGTGGAGGAACAGGAGAGTGGGTGGAGGTTAAGCAATAGCTATATTAGAGTAATCACATTTCATCCATCATCTCTAATTATATCCTTAAAATCTAAAAAATTTAACAAAAACATCACTACATCCCATTCACCATCTTTATATCCTCTCTTTAAAATTTAACAAAAACTGATGCACTCACCCAAAATGTAAAAAAACTATTGTTCACCCCTATATCTTCTCTCTCACACACCATACACATATATATAAAAAATTGAGATAAATAATACAAAGAGAAAAAAAAATAGAAAAATGATATAGAAATTGGTACGATGAAAACTTCCGATTTTTTTTAGTATAAAACATTATGTTTCAAGAGTTCGGCCCACACCGAGTTCGTTCAAGCTCCGCCACTGTATAAACCAACAATTTTTGGCCACCTCCTGCCGGTGGTGTAGCTATTAACGGACTGGGGTTGCCCCTAAAACACTGTATATAGAGATGACCCGATCCGAATCGAATATCCGACCCGAACATACAACCTAAAACATAGCGAAAGAATTGTTTTTTTTTTTGTCCCATGACTTCCCCCCGCAACTTTTAGTCAAGCTTCGCCACTGCCTTCTGCTGCTGAAAGAAAGCCATACCAGCTCGTGAGATGCTTGCACCTCTATATAGGAGGTTGCGGGTTTCCCCCACGGCCTGTAGTTATCGATGTAATTTACAAGTGGGTGTAGGAGTGTGTAAGATTGTCGTTGCAAAAAAATCTAAACTGGAATTATCTTTAACTTGGTCACTTAAAATATATCAAAATTTAAATCTAACCTTTTATTTTGTAACATAAAGTTTCTCATATTTGTTAGGTGGAAGTCAATAGTTATTTAATTGAAATAAAAGTGTCCAATTGATGGAAGACTAAGCTCAAGAAGAAGTCAAGAGTTATTTAAAGTATACCTCACGGGCCAACTTAAAGTGATGGGATTGGGACTTCCCCTCTTCTCGATGGTTATGTCATAACACATGTAAAGAATCACCAAAATTTTTAATTAAACAAACTTAAACGTCCGGGAGAAATTAGTTGTGGTGGAGTGGTAAGTGAGAGACTTGGTGTTCCAAGTGATCCATGTTCAATTTCTGCTCCCAGCATTTAGATTCTGCGACACCTGGTGATGATGGGAGACAAGGCGAGTAGGCGGCGATCATCAATTCGATCTTTGAACAGAGCGGGTTTTTATCTCACCGCACTGTCGTGCCTTCGGGCGAATGTTCATGGGCTTCGCCCCTAGGTGAGGGTTTTCCCCGGTTCGGAAGGCGAATGTATCCCGATGTGGTAAATTTCGCCAGTAGCCCATTTAAACGATTCGTTGGCCGTTCAAAAAAAAGTTTGGATTCGTTGGCCGTTCAAAAATGGTTTTGTAAACTAAATATATAAATTTATTTTTTATCGACTTTAATCAAAACTGCGTACTTTTAATAAGCTTCTCATACAAGTTAGATGGCTGATAACACTATTAATAAGTAAATCGTATATGAAATTGCAAAATTACTCAAACGAGACTTGATATTCTGAAATATAATTTGAAGAGAATCGAACCATGCTTATCTAATCACTATATAAAATGATAAATGGATGTAGTTTATCAACTATGAATAGACTGTTTTTTAGTATGTTGGTTGACCTAAACTAATACAATAAGAAGCCGATCATCTAATCCTTTATGTGTTGTCGTTTTATCTTTGCATGTTTCATTATTTATTTACTATTTTTTATTTAATTAGGCAAACATAGCAGAAGGATTAAAAAATATGTATACATGAATCTTGTCAATATAAAGTGTATTAACCTTTAAGAGTTATCTTCTTGATAATGTATATCGTTTTTTTTTAATTATATGATAAGAATAACTTCTTTTAGTTTAGTTCATGGTTGAAAACTACTATTAAGAAAAACTTAATTCACTTATGGCCAACTAAATGTTCTACCCGCAAACGAAGCCACCATCCTAGCATCCAAGTTGTTGGCAGGAGGCGATAGGATATGGAAGTGACGTTTATTGCGAGTGGTCTGCTTGGATCTTGTCGGGCGTTGTATCAATTTCATATTCGGAACAGAGATTGTGGTGAAGGAGGAGGATGTAATAAATACGACATGCATAACTAATTAGTATCCGGTAAACTATATGTAGATGCACCATTGTGATTAATTTAGACACGTTACTGAAATGAGTAGGATATCAACATTTTCTAAATATGTATGTTATTTTTAATACTAAATTTAAATGGGAAAAATTCTTGATTTTATATGTTAAGTTTTTAAAGACAGTGAAGCATACCTGAAATTGAAAAATATTAATAAAACTATATGTAAATGAAATCGTTAATAATTACAAATAGGTTTTATCTTACGCGGTTTTAACCATAGGTGTTAAATCTTAACAACTGAAATAGTGTTATGAGTTTATAAACACCTATGGCTATTACATCACTTGAATACCGAACATCAATATTTTTCTATACAATAAAATCAGATCATCTAATCCTTTACAATTTTGTCTTTTATGTTGCATCCGCATGCATGCTTCACTATTTAAGTATTTATTTACTCGTAAAACACGTCATGAATTTCTTTATAAAAAGAATATTACTCATAGGTTTCCGCTCAACTAAATATTAATAATGATCATAGATAAAATCTAAGTTATGTTGTATAAATATATAATTTTGAAAAAAAAAAAATCCAAGTATACAACACACACAAACACAATTCTAAATTTCTACTTGGCAAAATAGAAAGCACCACTAGATTATTAGATACTCATACTCAAAAGAATGTGATAAGCACCACTAGATTGTTAGATACTCATACTCAAAATAATGTGATAATATTAATTTTTGTAAGTTTTTAATAATAATGATAATAATTAACACAATTATGAATATATATAATTAAAAACATTTTATGGTGAATTTATAAGAAAAGATTGATGTGTTTTTTATTCTACCAAACATAATAATTGTGTAAAAGGGTGAGAGTTGTTGGCCTCCCCAATCCTTTCATCATTCATAATCATTCTACTTTCCAATTTCACTTGTTTACCCCAATTATTAATTATATATCCTTTTGCCATGTTCCCCAAAATTATGTTTGTATATTATGTATATTATTTTCTTTACTTTGTGCACTATTTTTTGAATATTAATTATAAAATGTGTTTGAAATATTAATTATAAAATGTGTCTGTCAAGGGATATGTAGTGTTTCATAAGTGTGTGGTGGGAGGTTAAAATTCGTACGCCATAAGATTTGTTTTAGTATCGTACTTGATTACGAGTAAAATTAAACACAAAAATTATAACAAATCTATCGTGGGGAAACAAGTCAAACATAGAAGAGTTGAAATTGGTATAATGTATATACAAGTAGGGTAAGGATAGTGTAAAAAGGGTATAAAGTGTAAGAAGCGTAACAAGTGTTTTAAACTATTAGATTTTTGATCTAATGATTGAGATCAATAGGGACCAAATTGTAAATTGTGTTTTAATTATTTGGGCTGATTTAAAATTTGTAGTGTTTTTTTATAGGGTATATTACACTTTTCGTCCTTTATATTTGTACCGGATTGCGATGGATAGCCTTTAACTTTAATAATTATAGTCACAATCCTTTATTTGCAAAACTCATTACACATTTCGTCCTTTTGCACTAACCAAGTTAAAATTTTATGCTAAGTCAGATCATGTGCACCTCATGTGAGGGCATTTATGTCATTTTACCCCTATCTATCTCAAGTAGCACTCTATCTCTCCTCTCCAACCAACCACCAAATCCACCCCCAAATTTAACCGGGTGTGATCTCCCACTCTCCCTCAAATATAGATCGATTCCCAAATATTTAACCACCTATTAAGAATGCCCATTCATCCTCCTTTTGCAGCCTCTTCATTCTCAATTTGGATGTCAGGTTCAAAACTTTTTATTGTTATAAACTGGCTGATATTTGGTGCCCTAATTTCTAAATCAGCAGGCTATAGGTTCGCACGCTGAGCACACATATTTTCAATCTTTTGTTTCATATAACTCTTTGCACCTTTTCCTTGTCAACACCATCCATACTTGACCCATAAAAAATTCAGGTAAACTATAATAATAACATCGGAAAAGTTAAACCTATGTAATTTGCATTTAAGTTTATAAGTACCAAAATCAAATAAGTTTGAACTTCAAATTTGATAGATCTTGAGTTGATTAAGGAGAAATTGCAGAGAAGTAGTATAAGAAATCTTTAGAATACAAAGTTAGTTTTTTTGTGTTGTTTCGTTGCATAAAGATATATTAATGTTATGCCATGACTTTAGTTAAATTTCATAGAAATAAGAACAGTTAACATCCAGAAAACTGCAATGAATGAAAGTGAGTAATTGAAATACATCTGTTTGCACAAGGAAATGATTATAGATTTAAGTGATTGGGCATTAATAATAATCTATGAAAGAGGAAAGACCTACCTGCTTTGGCGTTAGTATAAACAGTGTGGTAGGACTCCCATGGCCGAGAAGATGAAGATGATGACGTTTCTTCGCTTTTTGCCATACCTCTTCTTCCGATTCAAATATCAATTTTGATTGATGCTTCCGTGAATCAATTCAAAATGGTGACAAAAAAGATTGTTTGGTTGAACCAAGAGAATAGCTTTATTCAAGTACAAAATTTGAGGCCGTGAAATGTTGGCGGTGGGGGAGTGGCAGGGGTTGGTGGCTGGATTTGGTGGTTGGTTAGAGAGGAGGGAGAGAGAGAGATAGTTGAGATAGATAGGGGTAAATTGACATAAATGCCCTCACATGAGGTGCACATGATCTAACTTAACATAAAATTTTAACTTGGTTAGAGCAAAATGACGAAATGTGTAATGGGTTTTGCAAATAAAGGATTGTGACTGTAATTATTAAAGTTAAAGGCTATCCATTGCAATCCGGTACAAACATAAAGGACGAAAAGTGTAATTTACCCTTTTTTATATGTTTCAAATAAGGTAACCTCTCCTAAATTCCAGCGATCCTTCTCCTAAATTCCAACGATCCTTGTTCATCCTTATTCTACGAATCCGGAAACATGTAACTGCTACCAGAAAATATAACACTATACATCCATCATAGACCTGCTACCAGAAAATATAGATTATTATGGATAGGGCTAAAGACATCACAATTTGCCAGGTAGTTGGGTTTCTGGGGAAGGATATAGATTATTATGGATAGGGCTAAAGACATCACAATTTGCCAGTAGACGGTCGATTTCGTCTTGAAACGTGATCTCTTCAGTTTGTCTAGAACTCTCTCCAGTTTCTATTCCTTTTTGTTTGTAGTCTTTCCTGGTTTCTATTTCTGCTGGATTAGAACTTTCTCCGATTTCTATTCCTTTTCCTTTTTCTATAGGGTTTTCTATTTTAGGGAGTTTTCTAGTAGCTGGCTTTCTTCTGCGTACTTTTCTCCATCCTACATATCTTCTCTTCTTTTTAAGTTTTGCTTTTTCCAGCGGTGGAGCTTGGAATTCCACGGGTTCCTCTATGTCAGCAAAATAACCAGTAAAGTCGTGGGAGACTTCAATTGGTACTGGGTAAAGGTTGAGATTCTGAAATGCTTCCGATATCTCAGTCATGCTGGACAGCATATATGCAAAATGCACAATAATGCTAAGTTAAAACTTTGGAACAAAGTTTAACAAATAAACATTAAGTTTATTGCATACGGATTTGTACAAAAGATTACAGGAAAGTGAACACACTATAATTTATTTATTTACTGGGTATTACTTTTCTACTAGACCAGGTTTTAGAGATTTGCATTCTCTGCTACGGTAGCTAGCATATAAAGGTTTGCCCATTTTTCATCTAAGGTATCTTCCCAAGGTGACTTATTGCCTAATTCCTGGATTTCTGGATTAAACCTCACTTTCTTGGCTTGGGTTTTCTTTATTTTCTCTTGTCCCTTTCTAAGAATTAAATTTCTTTTATCTTGGGTGAGAGGATTTTCATAATTTGCTTTATGAACAAAAATCCCTTCATCTAGATCTGCTGAGTATTTAGAGGATGAGGTTCCTTTTCTTGTGGTTGCAGTATCTAATTTGTGGTAAATAGCAGAAATCTTGTGTTTACCCATACTGTAACTCAACAATTAATCAGTTAATAAAACATATTTCCACAGAATAGCAATTAAATTTCCTAATTATTTTAATAGACTAAAATCAATAGTAAGCTTAAATCAGTGGCTCTGATACCACCTTTTCCTGTCACGGCCCTTGACCCCGGTTTGACCCGGTCCAGAGCCGCGGGGCAGGAAATCCCGTGGTATTTAATTTAGCGACAGCGGAAGACTTTTTAAACAGGATCAATTATTATTAAAACTGCTCGTTTGTATATAATATAGGGACAATTCCCATAATTTACAAACACTTGATTTCACTGGGAAATCCTTTATTTCTTTAAAACATGTTTCTTTATTTATTTACATTGAGCCACTTTCTAAGCTTGTAGTGCTACTTGGCACTTTTCCTTTGCTCACAACAGATCACCTGAAACATGTTTTGAAAAAGGTTTTGTCAGCGGGAAATACTGAGTGAATCATTCTATTTAGTAAAATATCCTGTTTATTATAATGTACAGTATTAAGAGCGATTACAATTGCCTCATCTTTTAAATTAACTGATCCAGTTGTCACTTTACCGGATTGTGACTGTGGACATATCACTTGTAGGGTCCTTTCACCCCAAGTGATAAATAATTAGTAGCTATGTGCACATCCCCCCACATACTGGCAGTAATTTCAGATAACAAAGACTTAATCCCTGTAACTATAATTTTGATAAAAACATGCTTTTGAAAAGTATTTTGATAAAAAGATAATGACTCACATTGTAGATTTAACGAGCAGAATATAAGCCTACTGATTAGCCTTGATTAACCTAATTTAATTAACAATGCACACACAATCGGTTAGTAACTAATACAACAGTTACGACAATTCACGAGATTAAACCTTCACAACGAGTTATTAGTGCAATACTTAACAATTCAGTGGATTCTCAACGAATGACAGAGTATAGTCCGAATTCGAGCAGTACTCAAACATTCAAGTCGAAATCACAATGAATTAATAAAGTATAATCTCAATTTGAGCGGCACTTAAACAATCGTTGGATAGTTATAATCGATCGGACGTTGAATCGTAATAGCGATCGAGTTATTACCCTGATTGTTGCAGCAATTAGTGATCAGTGTGTGTTTTTGAGAATAAACAGATGATAACTCCTTCTACGTAACTTGAATTTACGTCGTTCCAATTCCAAATTTCAAGTCCCAACGTCCTCTATTTATAGGTAAATTTGAGACTTGTCGCAGCCCGCGTGAGACATAGCTTAATCTTACGCGGCCCGCGTGACACCTATTTTTAGGTATAGGTTTGCCACGATTGGGACTAGCTTCGCTGACTCAACAGATTTCGTTATTTCAACTTCTTCCGCACGCAATTTAGATAATCGTCAACTAGGGTATTACCCCCCCTGAGTTTTAGGGGCCCTAATCCTGATTCTGAAAATTCTGGAAAAATTAGGGTTTGTGCAGAATTACTTGGGTCTCTCAATTAAGGTTTCCTATTAGATAAATTAATTAATTAAATATGACTTTTGATATGAGTTGTTACATTCTACCCACCTTAATAAAAATCTCGTCCTCGAGATCTACTGGAATAAATGAGGATACTTTCTCTTCATTTCTGATTTCAGCTCCCAAGTGTATTCAGCTCCTCGCTTTGAATCCCATTTAACTTTGACTAAAACTAGTCGTTTATGTTTGAGAAATTTGATCTTTCGATCCTCAATTTGAAGAGGTTTCTCAACAAATTTCAGCTTTTCGTTTAACTCTATTTCTTGAAGAGGTACTACCAAAGATTCATCTGATAAGCATTTCTTGAGATTGGATACATGAAATACATCATGTACTCCAGCTAATTCTTCTGGTAGTTGTAAACGATAAGCAACTAATCCTATACGTTGGATCACTGAAAATGGTCCTACGTATCTGGGACTTAGCTTTCCTTTCTTTCCGAATCTAACTACTCCTTTCCAAGGAGAAACTTTCAAAAGTACTTTATCTCCAACCTGAAATTCTATCGGCTTGCGGCGATTATCTGCATAACTCTTCTGGCGATCTCTAGCTGTTTTCAGTCTTTCCTTGATTTGAGTTATCTTGTCGGTCGTCTCTTGCACTATTTCAGGCCCTGACAATTGACTTTCTCCTATTTCTGCCCAACAAACTGGAGTTCTACACTTTCTTCCATAAAGTGCCTCAAATGGAGCAGTTTCAATACTTGAATGATAACTATTGTTATAGGAAAATTCAATTAATGGTAAATGATCATCCCAACATCCACCAAAATCAATTACACATGCTCGGAGCATGTCTTCCAGTGTTTGTATTGTTCTTTCACTTTGTCCGTCTGTTTGAGGATGATATGCAGTGCTTAAATTTAGTCGAGTTCCCATTGCTTGCTGGAAACTTTTCCAGAAATGGGAAGTGAAACGACTATCTCTATCTGAAACAATGGAGAGTGGGACTCCATGTAAAGATACTACTTCGTCTACGTACAACTTAGCTAACCTTTCCATACTAAAGGTTTCCTTCATTGGTAGAAAATGAGCTGATTTAGTTAATCGATCCACAATTACCCAAATCGCATCATTACCTTTTCTGGTCTTGGGTAACTTAGTAACAAAATCCATTGTTATAAGTTCCCATTTCCATACAGGCATTTCCAATTGTTGTAGTAAACCTGAGGGTTTCTGGTGTTCAGCCTTAACTTGTGAACAAGTAAGACACTTAGATACATATTTTGCTATATCTTTCTTCATTCCTATCCACCAGAAATTTTTTTTAAATCTTGGTACATCTTATTGTTTCCAGGGTGTATAGTATACCTAGATTTATGAGATTCTTCTAAAATCTTATTCCTTAACTCTCCTTGTTTAGGTACCCAAATTCGTTTCTTGTGGAATCTCCAAATTCCATCATTTCCTTGCTCTAGTTCTTTTATATAACCTTTCATTCCTTCAGCATCGTCCTTGATTGCTGTTTCTTGAATGTTCTTTAATTGTTCTATTAAATCTACTTGTAGATTTATTCTAAGAGCACGGACTTGCTTTTGTTTTTCATGATACTTACGACTTAAGGCATCTGCAACTACGTTTGCCTTCCCTTCGTGATATTGAATATCACAGTCGTAATCGCTTAGAATTTCCATCCATCTTCTTTGCCTCATATTTAATTCTTTCTGTCCAAATATATATCTTAAACTTTTATGATCTGTATAAACAGTAAACTTACTTCCATACAGATAATGTCTCCAAATTTTCAAGGCAAAAATTATGGCTCCTAATTCTAAGTCATGAGTTGTATAATTTTCCTCATGCTTTTTCAACTGCCGGGAAGCATACGCAATTACCTTTTTGCGTTGCATCAATACACATCCGTATCCTAATTTTGAAGCATCACAATATACTTCAAAATTTTCTGTTCCTTCGGGTAATGCTAAAATTGGAGCATTCGTCAATCGTTGCTTCAAAATCTTAAAAGCTTCTTCTTGCCTGTGTCCCCATTCAAACTTAGTGGTTTTACAGGTTAACTTAGTCAAAGGTACAGCTATCTTAGAGAAATCCTTAATAAATCTTCTGTAGTATCCGGCTAAGCCTAGAAAACTTCTAATTTCCATAGCTGTTTGTGGAACCTTCCATTTGGTAATTGCTTCTATTTTAGCAGGATCTACATGAATTCCTTCATGATTCACCATGTGACCTAAAAATTGCACTTCCTTTAACCAAAATTCACACTTTGAGAATTTTGCATAAAGCTTTTCCTTTCTTAACAAGGTTAAGAGTGCATGAAAATGTTTGCAATGTTCTTCTTGACTTTTGGAATAAATTAGTATATCGTCGATGAATATGATAACAAATTTATCCAAATATGGTTTACAGATCCGATTCATCATGTCCATAAATGCTGCTGGGGCATTTGTTAGTCCAAAGGGCATGACTGTAAACTCATAATGGCCATACCTAGTTCTGAAAGCAGTTTTAGGTATGTCTTCCTCTTGAACTTTTAACTGATGATATCCAGATCTTAAATCTATCTTAGAAAAATACCTAGCACCTTGAAGTTGATCAAAAAGATCATCAATCCTAGGTAATGGATATCGATTCTTAATTGTAACTTTATTTAGTTCTCTATAATCTATACACATTCTCATCGATCCATCTTTCTTTTTAACAAACAACACTGGTGCTCCCCAAGGGGATGAACTAGGTTGTATAAATCCTTTGCTTAATAATTCATCTAACTGCTTTTTCAATTCTAGCATTTCAGTGGGTGCTAATCGATAAGGTGTCTTAGCTATTGGTGTAGTACCTGGAATTAGATGAATTCTAAACTCTACTTCCCTATCTGGTGGTAACCCAGGTAATTCTTCTGGAAAGATGTCTGGGTATTCTGAAACTATAGGGATGTCTGAAAGTTCCTTACTTTTAGTGTTAATGATTACGGAAATCATATACACCATTCCTTGCTTTCGTTCATAACTAGCAACTTTCATTACTGATATGAACTTTAGTGGCTTTCGTGGTTTATCTCCGGTAATTAAAATTACCTCTCCTGTGGGAGTACGGATTTCTACGGAATTCTTGTCACAAAGGATTCGAGCATGGTTGGCTATTAACCAATCCATTCCTAACACGACATCGAATCCGGCTAACTTCATAGCTAACAGGTTTGCAGAAAACTTATGACCTAACAGTTCTATCTTACCTTCTTGCAAAATATTATTTATGTTAACAGAATTTCCGTCTGCCGTTTCGACCGTAAAAATTTGCCTAAGGGTGGTTAAAGGTAAGTTAAGAGCTTGGCAAAATGAAGTATTGATAAAACTTTGGTTTGCACCAGAGTCAAATAATACTTTTGCATAAACGTCGTGGACCAAGAACGTACCGGCTATGACATCAGGAATGAGTTCAGCTTCTTGAGTAGTTAGCTGAAATGCTCGGGCATTCTTCTTTGTTGTTCCATCAGCTGGTTTGCTTTTATTGTCTGCGGTTTTTGTCAACTTAGGACATTCGGTTCGAAAATGACCTATTTCTCCACAGTTGTAGCAGATTAGAGATTTCTTCCTGCAATTCTCCTCTTGATGCCCTGGAATTTTGCAAAAATTGCAATATCCCTTGCATTTTCCGAAATGCTTCTTTTTGCAATTTCTACAATACGGAGGAACTGAGGATTGCCCGGTTCCTCTTTTCTTGAATCGATTATTATCATTACCCACACGAAATCCTTGGGTAATCTTTTGAGCCAATTCTTTCTTTCTGTCTTCTTCTCTTGTTCGTACCAATTCATCAGTTAGGGTATTAGCTAATTCCACAGCATCGTCAATAGTGCGAGGTCTCGCAGCTTTAACAATATTGCGGATTTCACTAATTAATCCCCAGATGTATCGAGAAATGAGTACTGGTTCTGGCGAAGCCAGTGTAGGTACCACTCGTACATATTCAAAGAATGTCGAAGTATAACCGCGACACTCTACTCCTATCATACGATGATTTAGGAACTTATTTGCCAGTTGTTCCTTCTCATATTCAGGACAATATTTCCTTTCTACAAGATTCTTGAATTCTTCCCAGTTCATGGCATAAGCCATCCTTCTTCCTTTTGCTTGTAGTACCGTATTCCACCACTCCAATGCTCCTTCTTTGAATAAATTTGATGCATACATCACCTGATCTTCTTCTGAACACTTACTTATTGCAATTACTGCTTCGGTTTTCTCTAACCAACGCAGTACTGCAGTTGCTCCTTCATTACCTGCAAATTCAGCAGGTTTGCAAGCAAGAAATTCTTTGAAAGTGCAACCAGGTGTTGCGGCTTTCATTTTCTTAGGAGGTGGAGCCTGTCGTAGATTATTATCATCATGATTGTTGCCTCCATTTACACTGTGACTAAAATTATCTTCCTGAGTACGTTTACTAGGAATGATTTGTTGCGGTTCTACTGGATTTTTAACAGCAGCAACGAATGCTGGAATAGCATTGGCTATCCCTTGTGCAACAATATTTTCTATATCCTGTCTAGTCATATACTGGTTTTCCTGATTTGGTTCAGATTGATTCCCTTCATTAACTGGTTCATTATTAGCATTTTCCATCTGATAATTATTAAAATATAATTATTAGTTTTGAGTGATGAATAAACAATTTCACAGAAGCACATAAAATCTGGTTGGTAACATAGATATATATCCAAAATTGTCGATGTTTCGACTTCTATTTTGCTTTATATATATTAGATAGGCATCCATACACACCGTTTATCTTACAATGTTTTATTTCCCATTTTACATAGTTATATTTAATTATTATTATTAATATACAGACATTCTTCCCAACCCCACTATTCTTTGATCACAAGAAGTTTAGTAGCGACGTTCCCTTTCGTCGTACTTCCAGGTAATCCTTTCTCCCATATCCCTAATCCTATTTCCTGTATTTATTAGTTCTTCACCGTACTGACGGAGTTCGGCTAGGTTTTCGTTACTCATTGGAGGATTGGGGATAGGGTCTGGCTCCCACTGTGGAAGGAAAGAATAAGGACTGTTGACAATATTCTGGAATGGCCAGTCATTTGTCCACCATTCTTCCATTTGACCTAAAGGTAGAGTGTGGATTAGTGGATCTGGAATAGCTGGTTCTAGATTGACAGGTAGTTGGGTTTCTAGGGAAGGATATAGATTATTATGGATAGGGCTAAAGACATCACAATTTGCCAGTAGACGGTCGATTTCGTCTTGAAACGTGATCTCTTCAGTTTGTCTAGAACTCTCTCCAGTTTCTATTCCTTTTTGTTTGTAGTCTTTCCTGGTTTCTATTTCTGCTGGATTAGAACTTTCTCCGATTTCTATTCCTTTTCCTTTTTCTATAGGGTTTTCTATTTTAGGGAGTTTTCTAGTAGCTGGCTTTCTTCTGCGTACTTTTCTCCATCCTACATATCTTCTCTTCTTTTTAAGTTTTGCTTTTTCCAGCGGTGGAGCTTGGAATTCCACGGGTTCCTCTATGTCAGCAAAATAACCAGTAAAGTCGTGGGAGACTTCAATTGGTACTGGGTAAAGGTTGAGATTCTGAAATGCTTCCGATATCTCAGTCATGCTGGACAGCATATATGCAAAATGCACAATAATGCTAAGTTAAAACTTTGGAACAAAGTTTAACAAATAAACATTAAGTTTATTGCATACGGATTTGTACAAAAGATTACAGGAAAGTGAACACACTATAATTTATTTATTTACTGGGTATTACTTTTCTACTAGACCAGGTTTTAGAGATTTGCATTCTCTGCTACGGTAGCTAGCATATAAAGGTTTGCCCATTTTTCATCTAAGGTATCTTCCCAAGGTGACTTATTGCCTAATTCCTGGATTTTTAGATTAAACCTCACTTTCTTGGCTTGGGTTTTCTTTATTTTCTCTTGTTCCTTTCTAAGAATTAAATTTCTTTTATCTTGGGTGAGAGGATTTTCATAATTTGCTTTATGAACAAAAATCCCTTCATCTAGATCTGCTGAGTATTTAGAGGATGAGGTTCCTTTTCTTGTGGTTGCAGTATCTAATTTGTGGTAAATAGCAGAAATCTTGTGTTTACCCATACTGTAACTCAACAATTAATCAGTTAATAAAACATATTTCCACAGAATAGCAATTAAATTTCCTAATTATTTTAATAGACTAAAATCAATAGTAAGCTTAAATCAGTGGCTCTGATACCACCTTTTCCTGTCACGGCCCTTGACCCCGGTTTGACCCGGTCCAGAGCCGCGGGGCAGGAAATCCCGTGGTATTTAATTTAGCGACAGCGGAAGACTTTTTAAACAGGATCAATTATTATTAAAACTGCTCGTTTGTATATAATATAGGGATAATTCCCATAATTTACAAACACTTGATTTCACTGGGAAATCCTTTATTTCTTTAAAACATGTTTCTTTATTTATTTACATTGAGCCACTTTCTAAGCTTGTAGTGCTACTTGGCACTTTTCCTTTGCTCACAACAGATCACCTGAAACATGTTTTGAAAAAGGTTTTGTCAGCGGAAAATACTGAGTGAATCATTCTATTTAGTAAAATATCCTGTTTATTATAATGTACAGTATTAAGAGCGATTACAATTGCCTCATCTTTTAAATTAACTGATCCAGTTGTCACTTTACCGGATTGTGACTGTGGACATATCACTTGTAGGGTCCTTTCACCCCAAGTGATAAATAATTAGTAGCTATGTGCACATCCCCCCACATACTGGCAGTAATTTCAGATAACAAAGACTTAATCCCTGTAACTATAATTTTGATAAAAACATGCTTTTGAAAAGTATTTTGATAAAAAGAGAATGACTCACATTGTAGATTTAACGAGCAGAATATAAGCCTACTGATTAGCCTTGATTAACCTAATTTAATTAACAATGCACACACAATCGGTTAGTAACTAATACAACAGTTACGACAATTCACGAGATTAAACCTTCACAACGAGTTATTAGTGCAATACTTAACAATTCAGTGGATTCTCAACGAATGACAGAGTATAGTCCGAATTCGAGCAGTACTCAAACATTCAAGTCGAAATCACAATGAATTAATAAAGTATAATCTCAATTTGAGCGGCACTTAAACAATCGTTGGATAGTTATAATCGATCGGACGTTGAATCGTAATAGCGATCGAGTTATTACCCTGATTGTTGCAGCAATTAGTGATCAGTGTGTGTTTTTGAGAATAAACAGACGATAACTCCTTCTACGTAACTTGAATTTACGTCGTTCCAATTCCAAATTTCAAGTCCCAACGTCCTCTATTTATAGGTAAATTTGAGACTTGTCGCGGCCCGCGTGAGACATAGCTTAATCTTACGCGGCCCGCGTGACACCTATTTTTAGGTATAGGTTTGCCACGATTGGGACTAGCTTCGCTGACTCAACAGATTTCGTTATTTCAACTTCTTCCGCACGCAATTTAGATAATCGTCAACTAGGGTATTACCCCCCCTGAGTTTTAGGGGCCCTAATCCTGATTCTGAAAATTCTGGAAAAATTAGGGTTTGTGCAGAATTACTTGGGTCTCTCAATTAAGGTTTCCTATTAGATAAATTAATTAATTAAATATGACTTTTGATATGAGTTGTTACAGATCTGCTACTAGAAAATATAACACTAGATAACACTATACATCCATCATAGAACTGCTACCATAAAGTATAACACTATAACACCTCGCAAAACCATGCCCAATGAAGTAATGACACGTGTCGTGAATCCTAGTCGAATAATAAAATTTCCTTGAAAGGATATAAAAGTCAACATGCAAAACCTTGCCTCTGAATGACCATTTATCAGAATCAGAACTTTATTATAATAATTTCATGTTCCAAAAATCGACTGATGAAAAGTGATAAAAGTTGTTTGGACAAATATAAAAAAGATTCAAAATTTTGTCTTCTGGCTAAAGTTTACGGACCGTAAAAGGTCCAGCTTACGGTCCGTAAAGACGGTAACTGAGCGATACAAATTAAAAGCGGTTACGGACCGTAAGGGCTTAGGCTTACGGTTCGTAAAGACTGTATCTGGGCAGTAAAATGGACAGCTGCAGGTTTGTCACCTTCTATACCCACTTCTCGAAACCAGCTGCATGCTAATGGTTTTGTAATACCTCTAGGACACATGTACCACCCTTAGAACATCAGGGGACACCTGGAGTGATCTTGTGAGACTTGTTTCACTATAAATAGAGCTCACTCTTGAGCTTTTGAACTTGCACACTTCAATTCCTCTTGCTTACATTCTCTAGGATTCCTAATCAAGAAGGAAGCCCTCCTCAGTTCAAACTTCGTGCTAGGACCTTGTGTAAGTGTTCTTAGCCTCTGTAGTTCGGTTTTTATATGTTTAAAGACCGAAAGTCAAAGTTGTTGTAATTACGCTTTGACTTTTAGTTTAATCTTTATCGGTCCAGCCATTATTCAAAACGAAAATAGCTACGTGATCATAATTAATTAGGTGATAATCCCTCAAAAGGACACCTCATAATTACCACGTTTACTTAGTTAATTGTTGGGTCAACTTAATTAACATAAAAAGTCAAACGGGTCAGTTTTTAAATAAAATCAAATCTGATAATGTAGATGTTTTAAAATATGTTTTATCACTTTAATAACTTGGTAAATATTATTAGAACATGTCTAGGCATGTTCAACCCGATAATTCTGAGTTTAGGCTCGGTTCGCAACCGAAAGTCGCAAAAGTTGACATTTGCTTTGACTTTCAGTTCTGACCCGAATTAGCTTAGTTTCTTTATGCATTAAGGTTCCTTTGTGACCATATTATATAGTAGTATAACCCTCTGAGGTTATATTACATGGTCCCTTAGTAATCTGAGTTTATCTATTTGTTTCCGTTATTATGCTTAACTTTGACCATTATGCCCTTATGGTCTAAAAATGAGATTTTTGAATATGTAAGCATGCAAATAACTTAGTTACTGATATATAAACATGTTTAAATTATTTTGACACTATATTCCGGTCTCAAATTAATATTACACAAGATATCATAAAATTTAACTTTTATAAAATTAAATTACGCTTTCAAGCATAAATCATGTTGGGTAAATTACATTTTTCGTCCTTTATGTTTGTATCGTATTGCAATGGATGCCCTTTAACTTCGATAATTACAGCCACAGTCCTTTATTTGTAAAACTCATTACACCTTAGGTCATTTAGCCCTAACCTGGTTAAAATTTTTAGTTAAGTTAGGCATGTGCCTTGCACATGAGGGTAGGTTAGTAATTTTACTTGTATATTGTAAATATATTTAAATAAATATAAATCAGATTTTAAAAATAAGATAACATATATTTAAATTTAAATTTAAATAAATATAAGCCAGCTCTTTCTTCCCCCTTTCTCTCTCTCCAACCAACCCCCACTCCCACCCCCACCACCACCACCAAATCCACAAAACAAAACTGAAGCAATCATAGTTCCCCAAATATCAGCCATGACAATTGAGCATCACCACCACTACTAATGACATAATCTCTTATTCGAGAAGGGATATTCGTCTAGAGATGAAGCTGAAACTTACTTTGTGAATCACCACCATTACTGCTGGTTCATCCTATAATTTTAGCAGGGATTCTTCAACTAGAGACGATGCAGAAACTAAGAATACGAATTCAAAAACTATCGATGCTTTCTCTGTGGATTCATCTAGATATAATGCGGATATTCAGCCTGTAAGTTCCAGGATACAGAATGTGGATATGCTAAAACTTTTGTTGACATAACATCAGATTTGAACAGGGATTTATCATCATCTGGAGATTCCGCAAAAATCAACAACATCAACAACAAACTAATAACCCCCAATCCTAACCACGACCACCATAGCCTAGGGTTTCAAATCGGAGCGCCTACAACACCACCGCCCTTCAATTGATGTCGACCTATGAAGGACAGGGTTATGATGGTAGCGGGGCTGTGGAGATCGATGATGATGATGGTCGACGGCGGCGGGATTGCGGTCTGCTGGTGGTGTTTCGATCTGATGATGACAGTGGTACATGGTGATGAATGTTGATGGTGATGAGGATAACAGTTTGGTGATGGTGATGATGTGTATACAGAGAGACGGAAGAGTGAAGATAGATGAAGAGGGGGGATTTATAGATTATTATATAAAATTTAAATAGATAAATAGATAGGGTAAAAGGACTATTTTGTCCTAATCATGGGTAAAAGGACACATATGCCCTCACATGAGGTGCACATGTCATACTTAACTTAAAAATTTAACCTTGTTAGTGTTAAAGGACGTAGAATGTAATGAGTTTTGCAAATAAAGGACTGTGACTGTAATTATTGAAGTTAAAGGGCATCCATTGCAATCCGATACAAACATAAAGGACGAAAAGTGTAATTTATCCAATCATGTTTAAACATGAATTTTGAGACAAAACTCATAACCTACTGTTAAGATTGTTATGAATTATTATCCATTTATGGTGTGACTATCCATTAGGATTCATCATTATATTGTGACTTTACATGTTCTTAACTCCTTTCCTTTAAGCCTATAAATAGAGGCATATGTAATCCATTCTATACATCAATAAAATATTCATTCCCCCAATCTCTCTTTCTTATCTCTATAATGTTAATAGGATAGTTGTTTCAAACACGTTATCAGCACAACTTGTTTTTAGAGTTGGATCGTATTATCACAAGCGCCATTGCTTTGGATCACACCATCGTAAGGTATAATATTTTCTCACCATTTTATCATTATTCATTATTTTCTCATACATAATCCATATTGTAATTTCATACTATTTTGGGTTGTGTTAGAGACTTGTTCACACTCTAATATTCTTGAATCAAAGAATAAACTGGACAAATATTTGTCCAACGATATCAACATCCTCAAAAACAACAAACAAACAAAAATAATCCAACTAATACTTTGAGCAAGATGACAGACTAATTCAACATGCACATCAAAAAATGATGAGATTAAACTTAAGGTATGGTGGGCTACTCTTTTTAGCAAATATCATAACAATAAGATTACAAAGCATGATTCTTAAGTTTGCAACACATATATGACCTAATTAGTATCTATCTGTTTTTTTTTTTGTTAATTGGACCTTTGTAGTGATTAACACAGGTCCTTATTCATTCTAGTCGCTTAAATAGGCTGGATAACAAGTTGTTGCTGTTACTGTTATCTAACAAAGAAATCCTTAAAAATCATATTTTGACATTTAGATTTTTCTCTAAACTTTTCCACTTTCCCATATCAAAATAGTATTATAGTATATCACTATAACCATGTGTATTTTATTAAATGACAATGAATTTGACAAATATAGGCTTTAACCCCTTTTTGGTTTTCTTATCTCCATTAAACATTACTGTTTATGATGAGATAAAATTAGGATATGATAAATAACAGTTTATAATCTAGTTTACAATCTGATGATATTTGTTAGGCTTTGAGCACTAATTATGTTAAGTCATGTGTTTTATATATTTAGTTGTCTAGACTTATAATAACTTGGTAAAACTTTATCTTGTCATTTTTATATAAATAAAGTTTTTTTTTCTTTTATGGGTTATTGGATTTTATCACCCTCAACTATTGGTCATTGGCCGTTGCCACCCGCAACTAACACTTTTACATCCGGCACCCTCAACTTGACTTTTTGTTTGCAATGGCACCATCCAGTTAAATCTTCACTAACTGGGTTTGTTTTTTATCCGACTTGGCATAGGTTTGCTGAGTTGGAGATGATTACGTGGCTTGTTTTTAATAAAATGTCATGATGAGATGGCCAGTTACCTTTTAAAGACCTATATTTAATTCAAGGCTTCCACCCCACAAACCATCATCCCGCCATCACTTCCACCAACCACCTGCCACCATCACTCCCAGCACCTCCTACTGCCACACCCTCACAGAACACTCATCGTCTCCTACCACCACACATATCTTATCACAAAATTCAAGAACAAGAAAACTAAAAAAAGACAAACCCACCATGGCAGAGGAGCTCAATGAAAGAATCTAAAGAAGCAGCAATGAACAAGAAAGAATCTACAAAATCTTCCTCCCAATAATTAAACCCCCACAAAGAAAAAAAATAAAAGAAAAATTCAAACAATATACGTAAGCCATAGAATTATGATATCTTATCATATATTCATACCATCCCCAACACCAACCACCACCCTTACCACCCGCTACCACCGCAACAAAAAACCACCACCACCGTCAGAACCCTAATTGCACTCTCACCATCGCCACATCCGTCGGATTCCCCACGGCGGCGCCGATGCCTCCGGCTCACAATCCGGCGGTGATTTTTCGAGTTAACGGAAACACTCCGGTGGCTTTATCGGTCCATTTGTTACGGAAACAAGTCAGAGACACCTTCAGTTTGTTACGAAAATGAGTTTGGGTAATCAAACTCCGTTAATACTAAAAGACGGGTAAAGTACCGTTAGTGGTAAAATTTACCCGGTAAATATTAGGATTTAAATAATTAATCCTAATATTAAACAAAAAATCAATAAAAGCTTTTAAAGAAATAAAATGGATAAAAGGCCCGGGTTAACGGGGCCTAAAATAAACTTAGTCATAAATATTCCCGAACCCGCTAAGTTAACTAGGAATATTAAACCTGGTTAATAAGTGGGAATATTATTGAAAATAATTAGGTTATGACCTAATTAATAACTAACCAAACACGAGGGACCAAAGTCGGGTAACTTGAAAATGGAATTATAAACTTAAAATATAACACAACACACACACTTGAGGTGTGTGTGCGTGCGTGAAGTAGTCCAGGAGAAGGAGCAAGAAGCTCCAAACCCTAGCTCAAACAATCTCAACAAATTGAAGGGGCAAATCAAGTCCAAATCAAAATCCGAGTATGAATTAGTGATCTCCATTGAAAAAGGAGTCACGAGGTATGTAAATTTCTTGAGAAATCTCTAGTTGAAATTCTGAGCAAACCTAGAGAATTCGAATCTGAGCTTGCATGTTTGTTGTTTGGATGAAATTAGGGATGAAACTATGTCTAGTAGTAAACCCTAGCCATGTATTTGTTGAATTGATGTTCATGGTTGTGAATTCATGATCATACACTCATGTGTCAAGTGGGTTTTGATTATGTAGTAAAGATGATGATGTACACATGTTTAAAATCATCATAGTTGCTAGTAGAAACAACATACTTGAACAATTTGCAAGTTGGGTGTTGAACATACATGACTTGAAATGGGTTTTTGGATAATTAAATGAAATTGATGTTCTATTGGTGTTTATAAACATCATACTAATTCATATGAATGAACTACTTGAACAAATTAGAGATTTTGTTAAGAGTTCATAAGTGACTAGAAGTGGGTCTTCACATAAGAGTTAAAACCATGATTTTGATGGTCAAAGTGTGTATATGCTTATAATAACTGAAATTTACATGTTAATTTATTATTACTTGAGGTAGGAATTGGATGACATGTTAGTTAATTTGGCGTCTCAAAAGATGATGCTCACTAAGTGTTGATAATGTGCCTAATTGAGTCTTGTGAACTTGATAGTGCAATCATATGTGATAATTGGCGATTTGACTTTTAAAAAGTCAAACCGACCTACAATATGATGAATACTAATTTTTATACGAAAAACGTAAGGTGGGAATAGTCATGATTTATAATGACTAAACTAACCATCTTACAAATTATGATTATAGTTTGACGCTTAACGAGCTAGGTGGAGGCTTGTGGAGGAAGCGGGTCAAACGGATCGAGTACAAAAGAAAAGCGTGGCTTGGATGCAAGGTAAGTATAGCTTACACTAGTCATAAATCTTAGAATGTTCTTTGTCGTATTAATTACGAATAAGATAAATGCTTAATTGAGATATGGTGTTCCGGCGTGTAGTCGTACGGAACGAGATAACCAAATTGAATAAGAAACCGTACTGATGGTTAAAAATGAGTTAAATCGGTAATTCGATCATGTTGTGACGAATGAAATATCTAATTTTAAAGGTTACCATATAAGGTAAATCATGATAACCAATAAGGGTAAAATTGTAATAAATGTCACCTCGCTAGTAATTGGTCATAGAGACCAAACGGGTCAAAAGGTGAAATAATCACCCTTTGACAATATCGACTAATGGGTTGTCGAGTTGTATGATTTTAGGGAATAAATAGCATATGGATGTTTACAGCTCTATCACTTAGCAGCCACTAAGGCAAGGTATTAAAACGGGTCAATATATTAACCCGAGTCAGGTATGTATAATGATACAACTCATCATGTAGAAATTGGAGTTCTATAACAGTTAGACAAGGTTAAAATAAGATATTTGGTCATCTTTTAGGTAAAGCGAATAAATTGAGTTATGATTAAGGTGTTTTAGAAACATATTGATTTCTAAACAAGAATATAGTTAAAAGGTCGGAATTTGGGATCAAACAAGTACTAATAGTCCTTCGTCGTAAATGAATGACTAAAATTGACTAAAACGCCCTTGTAAGTAAAATTGAGCAAACGAACCATAAAGGTTGTTTGGAAATAAGCGATAGGATGAAATAAATACTTTGAATAAGTATGAAAAGTAAAAGACGTAAATTATTGGTCAAAAGTCTCTATAAAGAGTCTTTGCCGTAAAATAATGATTTGAAGTGTGTAATTTGGAATATATAAATCACCGCATTGAATCCACCACAAATATAGTTGTGGTGGGAGGTCATTTGATAAGAAATGTGGGCATATGTATTTAGAAACGAATGAAAGAGATTGGTGCTTAAAATATGCATAAATACCCTTAACGGGTCAAAATGAGCATATGAGCGAAAATGGGTTTAAGAAGGTATATAAACCTGTAATTTGAAACCTATTATGTTAAACATTTTTGAACTTGATAGGTTTATGGGAAATAAAGGTCAAACAAACTTGTTTGTTTGATAAAAATAGAACGGGTCAAAAGTTGGTAAAAAGGGAAATAAGCCGAAGACTTAAAAGTCTAAAATTTTGTAAAACCGGAGGTTGGATTTTAACTCCATAAGGTGGAGAATCAAATTACAATCACGTAGGAAGAAACGGTAGGTCAAACGGACAAGCGGTTTGAAAGATACGAAAGTTTTCGTGTTATTAAACGGCAAAATAGAAAGATGGAATGCAGGGACCACCGTAACTTACGGTGCCACCGTAAGTTACGGTGGAGCTGATATAGTTACGGTGGGTTTCTACTGGGTTACGGTGGAAGAATATACTTTCAGGGGCTACCGTAAATTACGGTACCCACCGTAATTTACGGTGGACCCAGTAATAAAATATAATTTGATTAGTTTTAAATTCCCGGATTCGTTTAGACACGTTTTAAACCCCGTATGACTAAAGCATTTCATATTTATGAAATGTAGGTACACTTTGGATGCCGGAAGACGATCAAGCTCAACGAAGAACCGGACACGATATAGATACATGCTTCCGCACTTTGCCACGTTGTAAATTTTAAACAACGAATTCAACCACGTTATGTAGAATAACATATGATTTGTAAAAAATTTAATAAACCCATATTTTTATAGTATGTGTAGTCTTAGCTACACATATAACTGTTGGTATTTACACATAAAATCGTTAATTAGTAACTAGGGTGTTACAAGTTGGTATCAGAGCCCTGGTTTAAGAGATTCAAGTATGGTGGGGAAAACCATGCTTGGACTTAAACCTTACGCTCTTGATAAAGAATAGTGTTCGGTTCGAGGCTTGATCGCAAATCCGGTAAGTACGTGTATGTTAATAGTTTAGTATGCTAAAGTGTTGTAAATAACACATAGGGCTATCGGGTGATACACGTTACCCCAATTGAAATGATTGATGTAGTCGACGAAAATACGCGCGTTGACGCGTATAGTAGAAAAAGCCTTGTATTATAATATGGGCGATTATTGAAGTTGACATTACTAACTCTTGTGAATGTCTTAATTGAAGGACACTCGCATCTGAAGATGACGAGAGTTGAACGAATTGTGGATATGATGATGGAACGGTCCGAGCTATGCCAAGGAGAGCATGCTCATTAAGGACCTAAATCGCGTAACGACCGTGAACAAGGTTAATGGCAGGGAACGCCCGAAGGGGCAAGCAATACCAGGTGCACGCTTTTAAATATAATCACACAAATAGTAAAATGCAATAAATAAGTAGAGAATGATTGTTGCATAGGTAACTTAGAGACTTGGAAAAAAAAACCTGAATAGAAATACATATCCAGGATATCATTTCCAAGAAAACTAAATAGAGGCGTTACTTACATAGGGCGTGATGTGAAAACTATAAAAAAGGTCATGTATGTCATGTGTTAATCGCTTACTCTGGCCAAGTAAGTAGTGGCATATGATACCACGAGTTTCTTATAGCGGACACATCTACATCCGATGTAGTAAGGGTGGAGTGAATGGGACTAACTTAAAAAGTACCCAAATGAATCAAATGAGCAAAATATTTGATAATAATGTAAACGCACAACCGAGTGACGGAAGCGTATTACATTAGGATAATGAGCCCGAAAGAAGGGACAGAGAAACATGTAAAATAATTAAGGTACGCATTGGGAGGGGGTGTAAATTACATTCCAATCCGGTCATCGCTTAATCTAGCGTTTCGTACCGTAAACCTTTCTTTAAACTAACCGGTCTAAGTTTACAACTTAAATAATACCCGTTAGTAATCTAATAGGTTAATAAAACCTTCGTTCCAGATTAGGAGCCCGGTAAAAGCTACTTGCACTTGTTTGAGTAGATTATACGGCTGAGTATACAAAACTTGCATTTTTGAGCTCAGATAAATACTTTTAACTTATTTTCCCTTATACGGGCTTGGGATACGGTATAATATTACCACTTGGTCGGGTGTAAATTCATTTTAGTGGTTAAATTGCATAATCCCGTTTCAATCAGTGTTGCTTGATAACAATAAACATTGGGGGTTAACAACCGTGTCCTGGATATCCTCGGCTCATTTCAATTGTAAATGGCCACGACTTAAGCACGGGGTGTAGGCATACACCTGACAATTGCGTATGTAAAATGATATACCCATTTGTTGGGGATAACTCCATGTGGGTTTATATTAGTGGTGTGTCGGTTAATCTTGTCCATGCTTCTATCTCGGGCCCCAATTGTATGACACACATGTAAATCTGATACAAGATTATCATTATATAATTGTACCAAATTATAAAAGAATATTTCTGCCTTGTGCATTTAAATCAATTTTCATAAATGTTTTCAAAAGAGTCGGTTAATTGTATTTACCAGTGTAAACTGACGTATTTTCAAAAAGGCTAAGTGATAAGTACTACTCGTAAATGGCTGGGAGCTCCTAGGCATTAATTAGGGAATCTTGCAAGTTCTTATGCCTTAGGTATGTTGAATAACGTTTGTATTATATTTTAGATCCGCTTGTGGATCCTTTCTTACAACCGTCTGTATATTATTTTATTCATACTTTACACTTTCGGTTAGTAATAGTAACTACTACCAAGACTTCCGCTGTGCAAATATATGTGTATATTTGACTATGATGATATCAACTACGTCACGATACACCCCGCCGGGCCACCGGTAATATGTGGAAATATCGGGGTGTGACAAACACTGTATAAAAACCTCCATTCTGCAACCATCACTATATAACACTCTGTAAAACTTTCATTCTGTTATCTTTAGAAATTATAATTGATGAACGATAACTCACATAATCTTAATGGATCTTAAAAACAATTACAAATTCGTATTCCTATAATAAAGAGTGGCGGTTATGGAAGGTTATCAATTAATTGAATCAATGAGAAAATTACTTGTTTACCCCTTTAAATTAATTTAGATTGAGGACACATGTCATCCCTACAATATTTCTTACACTTCTCACACTTTGGGCCCTTTGTACAGGTTCTTTAATCTATATAAGTATATTAAATTTCGAAATATCAACACAATAGCGTTTGTCTCATAAAATATATTGAAGAAGCAAGATCCGAACTAAATTTGCATACTATCTCGAGGAGCTAAATTTGCAAAACATAAAACGTTGTCAACCTCATACATGAACGATTTCTTTTCATGACCACGTTCCAGCATGAAAATTATGAGTTCTCCGAAAAATATGAGCAAAGAGAATGAGGTTAATCAGAGAATGCAAGTTGTCATTTTTTCATGACATCACTGGTATTTATACCATAATGGTTATATCTTCTTTTCACAGCCAGCGTGATCCCTAGTAGGGCGTAACCAACTAATATTGACATCTCTTTTCCAATTGGTTGTCATATTCCATGCTATTGTCACTAGGGATGAGCTTGGTACCGACCGGTACCGAACCGGTACCAGAACCGAAAGTCCTCAAAAGTGGGTACCGGTACCGAATATACCCGGTACGGTACGGTTCGGTACCGGTATTTAAGGGTAAAAACCAGTAAATACCGGTACCGAAAATGTCAAAAATTGGTACCGAAAAGATGACCGGTTCAGTAAATTCGGTACCGGGTCCATTTTGCTCATCCCTAATTGTCACTATTGTTTAATATATATATATTCATAGTTAAACAATAGTTATGAAAGCTAGGAAAAAAACTAACAAATACAAACAACATAGTTATGATAGGTCCTGGGTTAGATTTCTATAAGAGTGGTTTTTCTTATATTTATTGGGTTTCCTTCTGAATTAATGTATGAACATTATGTCTAGTTGAGATGGATATAATCGGATAACTACGCTGTTGACACGATGACATATTCCAGTATTATGTCCGTGATCCAAATTTATCGTTTAAAAAAATACAAGATAGTTAGACTAAAGGGTATGGTGAGGCCCATCCCCATAAGGATGGGCCGCCATGTAGGCGCCACATCACCGGCTCGTGGAGGATGGACCTCCTTCACTTTTGAGGGGGGTGGAGGATGGGGCCCCACATAATTTATAAAAACAATTAAAATATATAATTTATTTGATTATTTAGAGAGAGAAAGAGAGAGAGGAGAGAGAAAGAAGAGAGAGAGAGATCATGGCACGTCGAGATCGTCTGTGGGCTGCCAGGGACGACTGAACCGGGCGAGGGGGGCGGTGTGGGGGACCGGCGCCGGGCCTCGCCGGGCCTAAGCCGGCCCCATACCGCTTAGTCTTATGAAATTTATAACAAATGAATTGAAGATAAAAGTGACAATCCCAATAATATTCATTCCCATGTATATATTTCATAAATAACAGGGGTACACACATAGACAGCAATGCGTGGTCTTCACCCCCGCCCCAATGCCCATTATTCTATTCACATTCTCTCTCTCTTCAATACATTTTCTTATTCTTTTTTCTTACTGTATAGTGATACCAACTATATATTACGTATAATATAGCAGATTAAACTGTAACTCTACACAAATATTTTTATTTAGCAAGAAACCTTAAGCAACTATATATATTTGGATTTGGAGTCACATTGAAGCAACCTCTCCATATACCAAAAGCGGTATTATTTGCTTACATCTCACACGCTCCAAGTAAGATTTTACTGAGTTTAGTTGTTTTTGTATAATATATAAAAATAAATATATAAAAAAAGGGCTAGCAAAAAGAACTAAAAATCCCAAAAAAAAAAAAAAAATACAAAACGAAGCAAAAATTAAATTCACACCACCTCTCCCGATTACAGGATTTATTTGTAACTTGTAGAAAATACTTTCTTTTTATACATTATATTTATCTACAATCTTGAATGAGCAACTTTCAGCTTATGACATACCTACTCTACTCAACTCTATTTATGATTGAAGAAGACACATTGTGGGTTCCTCCTACATTTGTCACTTTTTGTTTACCCTAATTTCCAGGTTTCTTCTCCTCTCATAAATAAATACCCCTTCTTCAATTCCCAACATCATTCCTTTTCTTTCTTTCTTTCTTTTCTCATCAACGATACAGTTTTTGCACGTAAGTTACACTCTGAAATGCAGTTAATGATCCTCATCACACACTGTCGGTGACTCATCTTCTTCTTCTTCTTAAAAGATGCTCAGACTTAACTGTGATTCTACTCCACCTGTTTCTCCTCTCTCCTCTCGCCACTCCAGTTTTCAGGGGTACACAACACTTTTGGTTTTTTATTTCAGATTAAGTAAAAAACTTTTTGTTTGTTCGTGTAGGGGTGTTCATGGTTCGGTTCTGTCACCCTATGAGTCGGTTTTGGGCTCAGCTGAACCAAAATAGAAATTACGGTTTTTTTCGATATTGGGAAACCGAATAACCGATATATTTTGGTTTTTGGTTATGGGTCGGTTTTGGACTCAAACTTAACCACAATTGAAACTTTGGTTTTTTGGCTTAGAGGAAAGTGATGTGTTTCGGTATCACATATGGGTTTTGTTCGGTTTGGTTATGGGTCGGTTTTGGCTCAAGCCGAACCAAAATTGGTTTTTCGGTTTTAGGAAAGCGATGTATTTCGCTTTTCAGTTTTACGTATGGGTCGGTTTTCGGTTTTTCAACGGGTTTGAAATGTTTAGGCTAAAAGAAATTTGACCCAAAATGATGAAATTAGTCAAAACTTTTAGCCAAACTTTTTGTTAACCAGTAGTAAAGTAATAACTTTGTTCATGAAACTTTTGGTCCAAAATAATGAATTTGGACCATATATCCAATAACAAACATTTAAACAAGAACGGTCGGTTCGGTTTAGTTCATTGCAATTTGATTTTGGAATGAGGTGTAACCGAACCGTCTATTTTTATGTTTGGGTCAGTTATTTTGGTGTGGTTTTATCGGTTATTTCGATTTCAGTTCGGTTAATCAGGTTTTTACTCACCCCATTTCAATCATTCACAATTGTTTTTTTTGCTGGTTCATTAAAACTGTTTATTTTCATTTTCCTGAAACTTGATTCTCATGTTGAGTGGTTATATTTGCAGTTGTTCTTGGAATAATGGGCAGATTATAAAAGATGATCATGGTGTGTTAGATATGGCACCAAGAGCTTCCTATAATTTAAACCCTGTAAGTATACTCTATATGAAACAGAATAGTAATCTATCATATGTTTTTTTTTTTTTTTTTGAACTTATGGTTGTTTCTAATGTTCTAAATTTGATATTTTTTAACCTCTATTTCACAAGATTGGTAAAACACATATGAATCTGTTAAGAAAAATTGACTTTTTAGGAAAGTGTTTGTTTGTTTCCCAAATGATAAAGCACCATTCAACAATGACAAAATAAGGGAATCTTTGTGTTTGTAATGATGAGAATATATAGCACAAAAAATGTAATCTGAAATCTTTCCAAAATAAGATGTCACAAGTTCTTGACCAATCTTCATCATTTGACCATTTTTGTGGTTTCTTATGTCAATATATGACCAATATTCTTGTTCATAAAGATTGTTCATTTATCTTTTGCTTCTTGCTTATTAGAACTAGATTCGGTTTCTTGAATTTACCAACGCATTTTCTTAAATTGTGATGGCGAAACACGGCGTTACAAGTGTTTACAGTTTACATCACAAAACTTGTTATCGGGACTTCGAAAATTATAAGTTTGACTTCATATCTTTGACACAGGATGCAAAACTAGGGAAGATATTTCTTGATCAATCTTCAGTTTGGTCAGAGTCAGAGATGACACCATGTTCTAGTTCACTTTCTTCCAATACTTCAAATTGCACACCGAATTCAAAGGTGAATATGTTCATTATAAGTAGATATCTAGAACAATTTGTGAACCGAAATCATTTCGCGAATCATTCTTTTTGTTTTGTGGTGATTCTGCTGCAGTCATCGATGGAATTGGTGAAGGAAATCACCTCTCTCGAAATGGAAATACTTCATTTGGAACGGTATCTACTTTCGCTTTACCGCACAGCGTTTCAGCCGCATGTTCATGGTGTACAAACTAAGAAGTCCTCTTCAGAATATAAGATAGAATCACAACTACAAACTGTTTCTGATCAGTCAATCTTTAAAGTCAACTCTGATGCTTGGTCAAGTGGTCATCATAGTCAACTTTCGACTCCTCGTGAGGGATTTTTGGGTTTAAATCGTCAAATTAGTTCTTCAGTCTCGAATTCATCGTCTAGAAAAGTAAGTATTGCAATAATTGTTAGAAGTCGCGTCTCTGAGGTTTGGCTAGTTTTGCGACTTTAGTCCAAAGGTTTGTTTCTCCGCATCTGGATCCAAAAGGTTTGAAATCTTACCATTTTCATCTGTCACGTTAACTACATCCATTTTTCTGCGTTAAGTCATGGGTATTTTCGTCTTTTTTGTTAACTTAAAGAGCAGTAAGTCCTTTTTTCCTTTATGTACAAGCATTTAGCATAATGTACAAGCAAAACGACGGAAATACTCCTTTAAGTTAACAAAAAAGACGAAAATATCTTGACTTAACGGAGAAAAATGGATGGAGTTAACGAGCCGGATGAAAATGGCAAGATTTCAAGCCTTTTGGATCCAGACGAGGAAAAACAAACCTTTGGACGAAAGTTGCAAAACTAGCCAAACCTCAGGGACAAAAATGGCATTTTACTCAAAGGAAACAGATTGAAAGTTTGTCAATGTGCATTTTTAATGCATAAAATCTCTAACTTATAATGCAGTAATTTTTGTAATCATATTTGACTCGACCATTACAAGAAATGACACCCGACCCGTTACATAACCTTACTGACACGACCATTTTATGTGTATGACGAGTAACCTCAGGAGAGAAAAACAGTTCGTTGTAGTCTCGGGGATCACTTTGGAGCCTCTTGTGCTAATGATGCAATTCTCGACGGTCCAGATAAACTTTCGGAAGACATAATCAGATGCATCTCTTTGATCTACTGCAAGCTTGGGGACCAAAATCAAGCTCAATCTGGACCGTTGGTTTCATCTGCTTCGTCTATGACTTCATCGGGTACAAATTGTACCCGAAATCTTTCTGATACATGGAGTCCTTATTGCAACGAGGAACTCGTGTGGGACGGTAAACATGAGAACTTAAAAGAGGAAAGACGCCCGGATGCTGATATGATTGAAGTTTTGAAAATAAATGTTGATGATGATAAGTTCAATTATGCTTCAAGGATGCTTAAAAAATACAGGTAGTTTATTACATTGCAGTCACTTTGATCTTTTTTTATTTGTTTTAATTGCTTCAAACTTTAATTGATGTAGAACATTGGTAAAGAAACTTGAGACAGTTGACCCCGGGAAAATGAAGCGCGAACAAAAGCTTGCGTTTTGGATCAACATTCATAATGCTTTAGTCATGCATGTAGGTCCTTTGTTTCTCTGTATTCTACTCACTTATACGCCTTATTTGTCAAAATGACTAAAACACCCTTCCATAAACGTATACTTTTTTGTGACCGTGAAAACCCATCAGGGAAAACTCACGGGGCCCACCAATACCCTGCTAACCAGTGGAATACTGTCGTGTGCTTGTTTCTTGCAGGCTTATTTAGCATATGGGACGCATAACAACACAAAAAGTAATTCCATTATAAAGGTAAAACATGTTTACTATCATATGTTTATAGTAACGATTCGGATTAACTTTTAATGTGGGTTTCTAATCTTGTATATCAGGCGACTTATAACATCGGGGGACA
Source organism: Helianthus tuberosus (assembly GCA_030545235.1). NCBI lineage: Eukaryota > Viridiplantae > Streptophyta > Magnoliopsida > Asterales > Asteraceae > Helianthus > Helianthus tuberosus. The sequence goes on along the minus strand of CM060443.1, from coordinate 172,160,640 downwards.
CTCCATCAACGCATATATTATACAGATCTCTATATTAGGAATCAAATCACACTTTAGATCACCGGTTTGTCTCTCATCCGTATTTATCTGTCTTTAATATGATTTATCATTCACTTGTTTTAACCACTAATATTTTGTTGGTCATATAAGATGATGAATGCTGAATGTAAGAAAAATAGTATAACTAAATGGAATTTTTATGGTATCTTAAGTAACATAGCTTAATGCAGTGGCTACAGTCATTGTTATCTCCCGGTAGGAAGTTGAAGATGGAGCCTAACAAACACATGTATGCCATCGAATACCCGGAGCCACTTGTCCATTTTGCCCTTTCTTTAGGGTCATTTTCGGACCCCGCGGTACGCAAATATTTTTAATTTTACATTTTTTACATAATATACTAAGAGTAAAATTTCATTTTCGTTCCTGAGGTTTGGCCAGTTTTGCGACTTCGTTCAAAAGTTTGTTTTTTCGCATATGGATCCAAAAGGTTTTAAATATTGCCATTTTTATCTGGCTCATTAACTCCATCCATTTTTCTTCGTTAAGTCGGGTATTTCCGTCTTTTTTGTTAACTTAAAGGGCAATTCGGTCTTTTTCACTTTATGTAAAAAGACCGAATACCCCTTAAAAAGAAGGAATTGCTATGACTTAACGGAGAAAAATGAATAAACTTAACGAGCCGGATGAAAATGACAAGATTTCAAACTTTTTGGATCCAGATGCAGAAAAACAAACATTTAGACGAAAGTCGCAAGACTGTCTTAACCTCAGGGATGAAAATGGCATTTTACTCTAATACCAATGATGCAATTTAAATTATTGAGCACCATTTTGGTATTAATGATGAATCCTTAAAACATAGGTTCGGGTCTACAACGCAAAGACTGTTTTTCAGGATCTAAGGCTTGCAAAAGAAGAGTTTATACGATCAACGGTTTATGTGAACAAAGAAACAAGAATATACCTCCCCAAAATTTTATACTTTTTTGCAAAAGATATGGCAATGAGTATGGCAAGCCTTTTAGAAATAGTCAACGCATGCTTACCCGAAAGTCAACAGAAATTGATGAAAACGAGCATCAAAGGTAAACCTGAAAAATGCGTCTACTGGTTGTCCCAGAGTTGTATATTTCGATACGCGATTCATCGAGAGACAGTTGAAGGGGGACATCATCTGTAAGATATTTGAGTTTTGTTTTGTGATATATATATTTGTGAATTTGAATTGTTTTTTTATTATTAAGTTTTCGAGTGTATAGATTTGTTTATAACAACTTTGAATAGTGGATTAAGGTTTAATTGGCTTAGTTTGTTTCAACATTTTGAAGCTTCATAGCAAAATATAAAATGATCTTTAAATATCCTATAAACATTCTTATTTCAGACCCTTTACAGTAAATGACCAAAATCATTTTGGATAGCATGGCTGCACTTATGAAAAAGCTCAGACTATTAAACCGCGCAGACCCATACAGGCAGTAGTGGTTCACTGGTTCGATGTATGCTTGGAATCGGCTCGGTCCAAAACCGGACTACGAGGACTCAAACATTGAAACATTCTTTTATTCTCTCAACACTCAAAACACTAGTATTGTAAAAAGACATTATATTATATTACACTAGTTAAATTAAATAGTATCTTCTTTATCTGCCATGACTAAGAGACCTTGAGTGTTCGAGTTCATCAGACGGATCCCAGTCTAACGAAGAAGATAATATCTTAGACAGTGTCGCAAACACCTCTGAAATAGAAGGGCGGTCGTTTAGGTCAACCGCCACACATTTACTAGCAATCTCCGCCATCGAATATGCCAATTCCACTGGATACTCGCCGCTTAGCCTACTGTCCATAAACCTGGCCAACTTCTCCCTCACGTCATCCCCCCCTCGAACCACCTCTTTTACCATCTCCGACAGCAGCCCCTCTTGTAACTCCGCCACATCCTTCTCATCACCAGCGTCAGGTGATCGTGTGGCGGCTTCTTTTCCCGACAGTAGCTCGGAAATCAGTACCCCTAAAGCAAATACATCCATTTTAGGTGTGATCAAGCCGTTCTCGATGTATTCTGGTGGCATGTAACCGAATGTCCCTACAACATGTCTAGTCAACTGAAGCTCTCCATCATCGGTTTCCTCCACACTTCTAGCGAGCCCGAAGTTTGTTATTTTCGCTCGCATATGCACGTCTAGCAACACATTACTGCACTTTAAATTCTTGTGAATGTATGGTGGAGTGATGAAATTGTGTAGGTAATTCAATGCATCAGCTATATCATGTGCAATTTGAACTCGTTGTTTCCATTCCAAAACCGATTCATATTTCGTGTTCTTGGTGGTCGAGTGCAGCCAGTCGCTAAGCGAACTGTTGTCAGCGAACTCGTAAACCAGATAGGTGTTTCCTTGATGCAAGCAGAATCCAGATAGTCTGATTATGTTGGAGTGATTGATCTGTTTAAGTATGTTGATCTCACCGGAAACATCCCCTTTCATAATCTTCACCGCTGCAGAATCCCCATTGAAAATTCCCCTGTTGTTACCAGATATTAGTTAGAATTTATTGTAATTATCTCGACCATAATCAGAAGACTAAATTATTTAGTTTTCATTTATAATTGTTCTTACTCTACTAAACACATGATAAATCTATACCTAATAAATAAGTAACTGGTTGCGTCACATGTCACAATTATATGAGCACAAGGATCTTTTTTCCCGCTTCTCTCATTTCACCTCTTCGTATTTTATTTCTTCCTTAAAAAAAGTTAATTAAGTCTTCGGAGATTTATGAATTATAACTACATCTTCTCATTTTCAATATTATTACTTAAAATACTGTTATACTATACATAATTTTAATCATAAAATATAGCTTTGTAATTCCTAAGTCACTACTAACTATTTAATATTTCTTTTATTCGACCTGTGTTACTAACTATTTAATATTTCTTTTATTCAACCTGTGTAATGCACGAATTTCTAGCCTACCTGTATACAGATCCTTTCACTTTGTTTTCTTCCGAAAAATCTCCGGTAGCCTTTTGCAGATCCTCATACTTATAAACCGTCAAAGACCCAACCGCAATCCGAACCCCTTCCGATGAAATCGACCATGAATTACTCCTCCCAGGCGGGATTAAAGCGGTGGCCGGAGAGTGCTTCGTCAGAGGGAGACCATTCTTCCCCTCCTGAATCTTCCTTCTTCTAAAGCACCAAACAAGAACCCCAGACAGGGTAACAATCAGGAGCAAACCGACACCAATTCCGACACCGACAAAAACCCACTTGCTGGACGAACCACCACCACCGCTGCTAGGCGCCACCGGAATCACTGGTGGAGCAGGAGGCGGTGCTGGAGTTGCAGTAGTGTTGATTCTTGATGGTGTCGTTGTAAGCGGGATCAAAATCGGCGTAAAGGGGAAGATTATATGCGTTGCATTGAGCTCATTAGCATCTAAAATACTCTGAACATTAACACCATCAAAAAGATTGGACATATAGTCATATGTGTCGCCCCATGTGATGAGGTATGTAAGCAGATACCTACAGTTTTACAAGTATAATTAGAGTGTGTAAAGGACTAACGTAATTATGCTGCACAAATTTGAGCTAGCGTAATAATAATCACGTGTTTACAAGTAGCGTAATAATTTCATTTTGTTGTCGTTATTACTGTACAACAAAAGGAAGTAACGTAATAATAATAATTACGCTACTTATAAAGCAATTATGCTAATCTAGATGTGTTCTAACATAATTAACATAATTACTACACTATATTTACCAAAATGACACCGTATGTTTTTTTTTCATTCACTTCGCAAGCTAAGCGCAGTTTGTATTTGTATAATTAAAGAGTGTGTAAGTTATCCAACAAAAAAAAAAGTAAGCAAATAACTACAGTTTTAGGCTTTTAGCCGTTTCAAGTAAAATAAAATTATAGTCGATAAAAACGAAAAACAAAAGGAAAGAAAAAAAAGGCTAATACTATTAATCTATTTGTCTCTATATATTGATAGAGAAACAAAGGGGAGAGGTGTCTTAATATTAATTTAAAAAAGAGTTAAATGTCATTTTAGTTTATGTGGTTTTGATCGTTTTGTCATTTTATTTTAAAGATTTCATTTTTCACCTGTGGGTTCAAAAAGGTTTCACCATTGCCATTTTAATCCACTGGGTTAACTTTATTCATTTTTTCTGTTAACGAGAAGGGTAACTCGGTCATTTTATATGGCTGAATTGCCCTTCTAGTTAATAGAATTACATATAAAATGACTGAATTCCCCTTCTCGTTAACAGAAAAAATTGATGGATTCAACACAGTGGACTAAAATGGCAACGGTGAAACATTTTTGGACCCATAGACGAAAAATGAAACCTTTAGACTAAACTGACAAAATGACTCAAACACTGGGACTAAAATGAAATTTAACTCAAAATTTTATTTTCACATCTTTTATAGGTGAATATTAATTAAAAAAAAAAAAAAGCACATACATACCTAATTCCGGCGGCGGTCTGGTTGGCCGTGGGACACGCACATCTAATCGGAACAGTAACATTATTCCCAACAGCCAAACTCCGAAAATTATAGGGATTCTGAGCAATCATAGCCTGACAAGTAGTAAGCCCCTCATAAGTATTATTCGCAACAGAAAAGTAAGTCTCATTAGTCCCTCTAAGCACATAACTTGCGTTATGCTGATACCACCCACCAGAGCAAGCACAGTTGCCGATCGGAACCACGACGACGGTGTCGGCGGGGATGGTGGCGGAGGTGGAGGAGAAGTTGTTGAGGGAGGTGATGGTGGTGGGGTTAGAGTTGAGGAGGGTGGCGATGGTGGCGGGGGTGTTGTAGAGAGGTGGTTGTGATCGGAAAGTGATGTAGGAGAGGCAGGAGGTGGGGCCGTTGCAGGTGTAGCCGGAGGCGGTGGTGTAGTTGTTGTTGCAGTCGAGTTGTCGGTTGTCGACGTAGGTTTGTTGGGAGTGGGAGCGGTGGATGAATAACAATAATAATAAGAGCACCGCCGGTAACCACCGTAACATGGTAGCAGGTGGTATGGGGGTATGGATAGAATTGGGGAAAGTATTTTATTATGATTCTGGGAAAGAAAAGGATTGGAGTGAATTTGGATTATGATATTTTTAAGTAAGGAAGGAATGAAGAAGAATAATAATGGAAGACTAGAAAATTCAACGCGTTTACAGGTTTGACGATTGCGGTTTGCGGATTGGAGACGGAGGTGAGATAATGAAATGTCAACGAATTATTATTATTTCTCCAAACTAATAATTCATAAATGAAATTAACGGCCACTTCTTTCAACTATACTATAGCTCTTTTTTTAATAACAAAATCACTCGGAATAGCAAATCTAAAATAAGGTACGAGAATGATAAGGTCTAGATAACCTTACCTCTATCCCGTAGAAATAGAGAGACTGCTTCCAATGAGACCCCTGGTTCGATGGTAGTTTTGCATCAAACCTTTAGACACAAGGCACATAACATTTTGCAATTAAGACAAAGGCCAGTTAGTGCATGTACGTTTTTTGTCTTTCGGCTATTAACGCCACCACATGATGATGCATGATTAACCATCCCACTCTTTTAACATTATTTTCACGAAATTATTAAAATAACGTTAAAATTATTGTACTTTCACTTTTGCCTCCCGAACATTTACACATATATACATTATATGCGCATACCGCAAATTAGAAAACCCCTAAATGAAATTAAAAAATACTACATAATTAAAATGGTACTTAACAAAATATTGCGGATGGGTTCATCATCATCATCATTCTTCCCTCAAATCGATCTCAAAGAACCCTAACCATGTCTGCAACTTCATCATCAACAACTTTGAAATTACTGGCGGATCGAATGGTGTATGCTCGTGTGGTGTTCATACTTGCTTTTGTTTGTTGTTTTTTTTGGTTAATTGTGTTCAATAACAAAAGTATGCTTGAATTTTCTTAGATTCTAACACATTTATGATCATAAAGCAAGATGACAAATTCAACATAAGAAAGACATTGTCTGTCTAATACATTCCACAAGAAAAAATAATTGTTCAAACACCAGCAACATAACCATCCTAATTAAACAGAAACAATGACAAACAAACTAAAGTGTTAAAACACAACAACGAAAGATATAGCTGATGAGACGAGACCGGTGATTTTGTTGGCCTCTGAAGTATTAGAGATCTCTTATCTTTGAATGTTTCTTTCTCAACTAGTTAGTTATTTAGACAAATAACAACTGGGGAAGATGAAGAAGAAGAAATCATATGAGTTTTTTAGACAACAACTATAGACATAACAACAATGGATTCGTGAATCTTGAATAAAATTCTTATATTTTTTTGTAGTAAGTTTTAGAGTGTATGTATAGATTTGTTTTAACAACATTGAATAGTGGATTACGGTTTACTTGTTTTAACATTTTGAAGCTGGATTCCGAATAGATTCGAATTCGAAACAGATTTAAAAACAACAATTTGAAATTGAACATTCAATAAAATGAGCTTATTAAAGTAAACATTCTACTTTCAGACCCTGTACAAACTAGCATTTTTTCTGGACACCAAAAAACAAATATATAAAACTAATAAAACGTCACATGACCAAAATCCTTTTGGATAACATGGCAGCACTTGTGACTAATAAACCGCGCAGACCCGTACACACGCATGCTGCTGCATAACAAAGTGGTGATTCACTGGTTCGATGTAGGCTTCGGTTTAAACCTGGACTATGAGGATTCAAAATTATGAATAGGAATAGGACCTATTGCCATATAGAAGAATCTTATTTGTGATCTGTTTTTGTTTGGAAGTTGATCAAACTTCCTCTTAATGTCTTTCAATTATTACACTAGTTAAAGTTAAATAGTATCTTCTTTATCTGCCATGACTAAGAGAGCTTGAGTGTTCAAGTTCATCAGATGGATCCCAGTCTAAAGAAGAAGACAGTATCTTAGACAATGTCGCAAACACCTCCGAAACAGAAGGGCGGTCGTTTAAGTCAACCGCCACACATTTGCTAGCGGTCTCTGCCATGGAATAGGCCAGTTCCACCGGATACTCACCTCTTAGCCTGCCGTCCATAAATGCAGCCAGCTTATCCCTCACATTATCCCCCCCTCTAACCACCTCTTTTACCATCTCCGACAGCAGCAGCACCTCCGCCACATTCTTTTCGTCTCCACCACCCTCTACTGATCGACTAGCGGCTTCTTTTCCCGAAAGTAGCTCTGATATCAGAGCTCCTAAACAAAATACATCCATTTTAGGGGTAATCAAGCCATTCTCGATGTATTCTGGTGGCATGTAACCGTAAGTCCCGACAACATGTCGAGTCAACTGAAGCTTCCCATTGTCTGTTTCTTCCACACTTCTAGCGAGCCCGAAATTTGTTATTTTCGCTCGCATATGCACGTCCAACAACACATTGCTGCTCTTTAAATTTTTGTGAATGTATGGTGGAGTGATAAAATTGTGCAGATAATTCAATGCATCAGCTATATCATATGCAATTTGAACTCTTTGTTTCCATTCCAAAACTGAATCATATTTCGTGTTCTTGGTGGTCGAGTGCAGCCAGTCGCTAAGCGAACGGTTGTCAGCGAACTCATAAACGAGATACGTGTTTCCCTGATGCAAACAGAATCCAGAGAGTCTGATTATGTTGGAGTGATTGATTTGTTTAAGTATGTTAATCTCGCCGGAAACATCCCTTTTCATAATCTTCACTGCCGCAGAATCCCCATTGAAAACTCCCCTATTGTCGTCAAGTACCATAATTAAAACATAAGATTAATTTTCTTTTGTAATTAAAACATAAGATCAATCATATAAATAATACCTGTAGACAGATCCTTTCACTCTATTTTCTTCAGAAAAATCTCTAGTGGCCTTTTGTAGCTCCTCATACTTATAAATCGTCAATGACCCAACCGCAATTCGAACCCCTTCTGATGAAACCGACCACGAATTGTTCTCTGTCGGCGAGTGTTTTGTCGGAGGAAGACCATGCTGCTGTTGAACCTTCCTCTTTCTAACGCACCAAACAAGAACAGCGGAAAGCGAAAGCATTACAAGCAACCCGGCACCTATCCCGGCCACAATGAAAGCCCACTTGCTAGACGACCCGCCAGTGCCACCGTGGCTAGGCGCCACCGGAATCATTGGTGGAGCAGGCGGCGGTGCTGGCATTGCAGAAGTGTTGAATTTTATTCGCTCCGTTGTAAGTGGAATTAAGATCGGCGTAAACGGGAAGATAATATCATTCTCCAAGAGCCCGTTCGCATCTAAGATGCTTTGAACATCAGCACCTTCGAAAAGCCCCGCCATATATTCCACAGTGTTGCCCCATGTAATGAGAAAAGTAAGCAGATACCTATATATATTAATGACTGTGTAATTAATTATTACTTTTGAAGGCAATTACACTAGAAGATAACATGTACCTTATTCCGGCGGCTGTTTGTTTAGCGGTCGGACATGCGCATCTAATCGGAACGTTGAGATTCTCACCGGCTTCTAACTCACGTAAATCGTAGGGGTTATGTGTAATCATAGCTTGGCAGGTGGTGAGACCTTCGTAGGTATTATTAGCAATGGTGAAGTAATTGTCGTCACCCTGAACAACATAGCCGGCGCTGTGCTGGTACCAGCGGCCATCAGAGCAAGAACAGTTGCTGATCGGAACCACGACGACGGTTTCGGCGGGGATGGCGGCGGAGTTGGAGGAGAAGTTGTTGAGGGAGGTGATGGCGGTGGGGTTAGAGTTCAGGAGGGTGGCGATGGTGGTGGGAGTGTTGTAGAGTGGTGGTTGTGATCGGAAGGTTATGTAGGAGAAACAGGTGGTGGGGCCGTTGCAGGTGTAGCCGAAGGCGGTGGTGGAGTTGTCGCTGCAGTCGAGTTGGGTGTTGTTGACGTAGGTTTGTTGGGAGTGGGAGGTGTGGATGAATAAGAAAAAGAAGAAGAAGAGCACCGCCGGTAACCACCGTAGTGGCATTGTTTGTAGAGTGTGGTTGGGAAGAAGTGGTTGTGAGTTGTGGATATTTTATTTTATGAAAACGATTGGAGTAAATTTGGGTTGTGGAAATGAATAATGGAAGACTTGAAAATTCAATGCCTTTACAGGTTTGAGTGTTTGACGATTGCCGTGTTGGAGGTGCAGGTCAACGGATCATTTATCTCCAGTATTCATAATTATGTATTCTTTTTTAACAGCAAAGAAGGAATAACGTGTCAATCACCGTTGCTAGTGACGGATTGATGAATTATTTTCTGGAGGTGCGAACGAAGGGGTCAACCAAATTTTCAAAGGGTACAGACGAGATTTTTACCTCGAAAATACACTAATTTTTTTTTTTCAAGAGAGCGCCCCCACCCAAGCCAAAGCTTGGGTCTGCCCTTGACCGTGACACCGGACGCTATGGCCAAGGTCGACTACTCGACCACCGCCGGCTCATTGGCTATCCCAGATGCGCGGAAACACGACATCCACCCACCCGAAGGCTTGACAATGGAATAATCGGTAAAACATCGCCTCTCATCCAAGAAGAACCGGCGCCACCTGTATTCGCTGTTCACCTAGATATCGCAGAAAATAATGGAGGAAAGAGAGAGTCGAACCTAGGTCACAAAAAACACCAAGTTTTCCCAAACCACTCTACCACTACCTTATGGCACTAATTCATAATTATGTTAACTAAGTGGAAACTGGAATATGAATTAAAAGCTTCATTTTGGGTCCCTAAACCCAATGTTTTTTTTTTCTTTTTTTGTAAAGGAGTTGAGTTCCAAAACTTATTTACGAAAATTGCTAGTTTTAAAAGTATTTACTTAAATGGTGTATTTTATATAAAATGATATTTTAACCTCTTTTATTAGAAAACAAAAAACGTCATGTGTTTAGAAAAATCTAACAATACGAAAGAAGCCAACAATGAAGATGCATTCCCACAGCTTGTGGCAAACAATGACACGAAGAACATAGTTTGCAATTTGGTTAAACATATTATGGCGGACGACATCCTAAATCAGCGAGAAAATGTGGTTCGCAATTTGGTTGACCGATTGGCATGCCATTTGTGTGATAACGAAATGCAATTTGGTTACCTAAATTGGCGAGAGAGAGTGGTTACCAATTATTTATTTATTTTTTTATAACATGGATAAAATGTCGTTTTAGGCTGCACGGTGTTAGATTGTCCCCCACCGGCGCCGCACCTCCGCCCATATCCCCCCCCCCCCAAAGCGGAGTCCTCCCCGTCTCCCTCCAGACGATTGTGACGGTCCTCCCCCTCTCTCACACACCTATACATACAACTTATACATCTATACATATAATAAAAGAAACCAGTTGATGGACACTTGTCGATATGAGAGACATCTATTTTTTAGTTTTTCCACCCGGATTTAATAAAGATGTTTTGCCAGGATTTAAAAGTATCGTCATGTTAACTTTACCTCTGAACGACCTCATTTATAAATCCCAAGACCCAATTAAATATTACACACATCTATTATGCCCCCAATCCAGAAAATTGTTGGCAATGATTGAATTCAAAGTGCAAGATAGGTTCCTATGGAAATTCCTACGGTAAACCTTCTTGTTCGGCACTTTTGAAAAGGATCCAAGCAAACATAACATAATGGTAGGGTATGTAACTGTTCAAGGCCATTTTGGGAGGTCCCTAACTGATAATTGAGGTCCCAAAGTCGGAATATGAGGTTGCCCTTTCGAAATACTGAAAGAACAACAAATTTTGGTCCCTGATGAAGGCTTGCGCACCGCAAGCATGAAGCCTTACGGTGCGCAAGCAGTGCCCAGCGACAGGAAATGTTTCTGTTTGATGTTATGCGCGTGTAACTGCCCTTTAAACGATTTTCCTCATATCCCTTGGCCCCTAAATAACCCCTAAACATCTAGGACACCTGTGGGAATGTTGTGGTCAGTGCTAGACTTAGATGTCAACACATTGTGGTGCCTTGATCACTATATAAAGCTCCAATGTGCAAACACTTTGATCATTCCTTCCTCAAACATCTTCTGATCAATTGTGGAGCACAAGAGCACTCTCCAGGCCTTCCTAATCAACCATTAGACACTTGTAAGTTTGCTAATCCTTCTTTAATTAAGTTTAGCTTAGTTATTTAGCTAAAAGTCAAACCATCGTAATTACGGTTTGACTTCGAGATTAATTAATAATGGCTCAGTCAAATCTCGAATTAAAAGTAGTTATAAGTTGGTAATTATGTGGGTAATAAACCCTTAAAAGGGTTCCCCCTGATTCCCACTCTAACTATGTCAAATGTCGGGTCAAACTTGATAATAAAAAGTCAACAGGATACTTAGTTTCTAATTTATGTATGATTAGCAATGTAGAACACGTACAACCTGTTTGATCATTAATATAACTTGGTAATAAGTGTAAGAACATGTCTAAACATGTTCGACCCGAAAACTTTCAGTAAAGACCCGGTTCGGAACCGAAAGTCGCATAGTTTGACTTTCACTTTGACTTTCAGTTCTGACCCGTTATGGTATGTTTTAGAAATACCTAAGAGCTTCATTTGGACCAGGTTACATGCTAGTATAACCCTCTTTGATTATACATAGGGCTGTAAACGAACCGAACGAACACGAACAAGGCCTTGTTCGTGTTCGTTCGTTAAGGAAATAAATGTGTTCACGAACGGTTCATGAACACTTACCGAACGAGATTTTATGTCCGTGTTCGTTCATTAAGGAAATGAGCGTGTTCGTGAACGGTTCACGAACACAAACAAACACAAATAAATTTGGCGAACGCGACGAAGGATTAAGACAGATGGCCCAGAGAGTAGCACTCGAACTTGAATCCCTTATTGTATAACGGATGTGGATCGTATTCGCCAATGTAAATAAAGAGAAATGAAAGGGAAATGATACATAAACAAGGTGAAAGTGGGTTTCCTAGTTTAATTGTTAGGGTAATAAAATAAATAAAAGTTTAATAATATAAAAAAGTACAAAGTTCTTTAATTAAAACACAAACATACAAACATAAACGAACGCAAATCAACGAATGTTCATGAACATGTTCACGAACACGTTCACAAACACCTTACCGAACGTTCACGAACACAATCGAACGAACGAGACCTCTGTTCATGTTCGTTCATTTAACTAATCGAACGAAATTTCTTGTTCATGTTCGTTCGTTTATTAAACGAACGAACATAAACGAACTTCCCGCCGAACGGTTCACGAACTGTTCGCTGAACGTTCGGTTCGTTTACAGCCCTAATTATACACCATGGTTCATTAGTTAACCGAATAATACGCATGATTCCGTTAATTGCTCATATGTTGACCATTATGCCCTTTTCACCTTAAAACGTGATTTTTGGAAATGTAAAAGAGTAGAAACCTTACTTACTGATATTTAAACTTGCATACAAAATTTGACATCAGTTTGAGGTGTAGGTTAAGAGTTATGCTCGTTAGCGAAAAATGAAAGCTTTATGTTAATAAAACGGCGTAATTAGCATATAGCCTAGTAAAGCCTACTTTTTGATACCAAACTTATTACCCACTGATGTAATATATTATTTTGGGATTTTTAAAGATTTTTAATTAATTTTAGGCTGAGCATGACTCATAGTCGTAGGCTTAATCCGGTAATTGTCGGTTTTGCCCTTACGGGCCATAAAATGAGTTTTACTTATCTAAACGACTCCAAACCTTTTGCTACTGACTCTAAATGATAAATAAAATATTTTAAGCCTCCTGGAATAATAAAAGTATCAGCATTATGTATCGAACCTGGAAATGGCTTCTAAATCGCCTTTTTAAGCGTTTTTAACGCATAGTATGTGCTATAACTATATTAAACATACAAGGGTTGATACCTACTGATATTTGAGGCAAATTATAATATTTTAACCGTAAGCAAAGATTTTTAAACTCAGACTTCAGTTTTGAGCTTATCGGCTTATGTGAAATTACCAAAATACCCATACGGGACATAGTTTGGTTATAATTGATAAATTTCACATATATACTTTACCCTACTGTTATAACATGGTAAAATAAGTATTTTTGCTGATTACATCAGACCTGTAACTCAGGTAAATACTTAAACTCTTTTATAACCTTTTTAATGACCAAACTACCCCTACGGGGCATAGTTTGTGTTTAAATTCGTTTCGGACATAATAAAAGACATCTTACTGATGTCACAACATATATGAAGCATATTAACTTATGAAACCTGTAAATGGCTCTCATTATTACCCGTTACGCTTATTATGCGTTCGGTTCGGTTTATGTAACTAGTTTACATAAACTAGCCTAAACGGGTCAAACCTTATCGGTTTTATCTCAAAATCCAGAATGTGTATAATATACCCATATTAAACAAGTCTTCATACTTGTCGGGTCTAAAACTATAACACCCATTCTTATAAATCAAGGTTTAACGTATATTTTGCGAAAATAATCATGTAATTAATGATTATATATACATCGGAAATACGGGTTTGTTAAAAACTTTTACAAATTAAGTGATATACATAATGTGATTTAATTCGCCGTTTAGAATAACGACAAAACAACGTTGCGGAAGCTTTGTTTAATGTGTGTTCGGTTCTTGCTCGATGCTCGATCTTTATCCGGGACTCTCGACATTCACCTGTGATCAAAACCAACTTAAATGTCAGTTTTGTTAATTAATTAAACTAATACAACGGGGAAATTAGGAAAATCCAACATGGATATCTTAAACCCAAAACAAAAACTTATTTCTGACCTCCACCGTAACTTACGGTGTCACCGTAAGTTACGGTGGCACCGTAAGTTACGGTGGCCTCTGTGTTTCAATTATTCAACCGTACAACAGTAGGTGTTTACCGTAACCAAATCATGTCCACCGTAACTTACGGTGGCACCGTAAGTTACGGTGGCCCCTGCATCATTTCTTTCCTTTTTGCCGTTTTCGACACGAAAACTTTCGTATCTTTCAATCCGCTTGTCCGTTTAACCTACCGTTTCTTCCTACGTGTTTGTAATTTGATTCTCCATCATATGGGGTTAAAATCTAACATCCGGTTTAACAAAATTTCAGACTTTTAAGTCTTTGGCTTATTACCCTTTTTGCCAACTTTTGATCTGTTCGTGATTTCATCATCAAACTTGTGTATTTGACCTTTATATCTCATATACTTCTTCAACTTAATGTTATTTACCATACTAGATTATAATCCCCGGTTTATTACACAAATTAAACCCGTTTTCGTTTGTATGTTTATTTTGACCCGTTAAGGGTATTTATGCACTAAGGTCCCATACATCCCTTTTATACTTATCTTAAGGATTTAATCTACCAAAACACTTATTTCCAACAACCTTTAAAGGTCGTTTGCCCGGTTTACCCAACAATGGCATTTTAGTCAACTTTAGCCCCTCATTTACGACGAAGGGCATTTGCTACAATTTGACCCAAAAAAATGTATGTTTAACCACAATCGTATTTATACGTACCTGGCTCGAGTCAACCTAGTGACCCGTTTCAACACCTTGCTTTTATTACCGATATTCTATGGCGACGCAATTATCCAAATTACTATTCGCTCCTGTAACACATGACTTGACCACAACATAAGTTGATTTTGTCAAATGACGTTATTCCCACCATTTGACCCGTTCGATCTATATATAACCCAACATTTTCATATGTAACAAAAACATGGTTTTTATTTACAAATCACACATCCGAACCTTTTCGGATTTTCTCACTAGATCCCTTTCTTTCTAAAGTCAATTTCCTATATTTTTAACCCATTCGGCTTATGCTATGGGTGTCCTTTGAAACTTATTTTACTTTAGTCAATACTTGACTAAATTTCCATTTTTACCCATTTTCCATTACTAGTTACGCTATAAGGTAACTTTAAGAAAACTCTTAAACTATTAACCAATTCATGACTAGTTTACCATTTTGCCTTTTTCACCATTAATCATGGTTTAAAATGTTTCTATTCGTTCCAACCCAATTCGTTTCATGTTGGAACTCATAATTCGAACCAAATCCTTTGTTGTATTTATCGCCTATAAAATAAACACGTATACTGCAAGTAGGTGTAAGTTTTACTTACCTTGCATCCGAAACATGCTTTTACTTCTTATTTGCTTCGTTTGACCCGCTTCCTTTCCAAGCCTCCACCTAGTTTGTCAAGCGTCAAACTATCATCATAATTCGTAAGACGATTAGTTTAGTCTTAATCATTTACGACTATTCCATCCTACGGGTTTTATGTCAAATTTATCATTCGTCCATATCAAAATTATCATTCGATCTAATCATTGGTCAGTTTGACTTTTTAAAAGTCAATTGACTTATCAACATATTCAAATGCGCATTTGGTTCAATGAACTCACTTAGGCATATTTCATCCGAACTCTTAACGAAATCAAATTTCACATACTAACTAGTAGGCCGCGATTTCATTTAGGCATTTCATATCACTGAAAATGGGCTGTTTTTGGTGACTTGTTTAACCTGTTTACATGTCTTCAAAAATTATGATTTTTTTATATGGCGTACATCTCAGAGGGTTAGGCCTTGTGTTAAAATTTCAAGATCTAACTCTTTACCAAAAATTCATAAAAATTCATTTACTAAGCTGCAATCAGATTCGTCACTTCTGACTGCAGCTTACGGAAAAATTCATTTAAAATTACTCGTTTATCCGATTGACGAAATTCCAATTGGAGATTCTTTTAATCACTTAAAACTTTCTACAGTAAGAATTTGAGACCATAACTCAATTCCTAAATTGAGTTATGACATTCGTAATGGGCTGCAAATTCTGCCAGAAAACGCAGCTTGAACCTTTGATACGGAAAAATTCATAAAACGCTCAATTCTTGTCGAAAAAATGCGATTCCAGTGGGGTTTTAAAGATATTTCCTGGAATTACATTTTAGACTCAAGAAACACATGTTTTTATCACGTTTTGTCCAGGTTACAGCCGATACAAGTCGGCTGTAAATTCTGATCAAGAGTCGTTTGAATTCAGCTTTCAATTTAAGCAAGTTCTTGACATCATAACACCATTTTAGCAATCAAAAACCCTAACAACAATCACCTTCAATGGTGTTCATGGATTTTTTTTTTACTAAAATTAGGCACGATTTCAACATATCTTGTCTAGGGTTTACTCCTAAACACTACAAGGTTCCTATTTCCTCCATATAACAAGCATGCATCAACAAATTTCGAATACCCTAAATTCATGAGAATTTCAAGTAGAGAATTAACATCAAATTTTACATACCTTACAACCCCCTTGCGATGAGGATCACGATTCTAAGCTCGGATTTCGTTTTGGACCAGATTTGCACCTCCAATTGAGAGTTTTTGTGAGTTTTCTAGGGTTTGGAGCATGGGGATCGCCCCTGTCTTTCTTCTGATCGACCAGACTCTCATTTTGGGGTGTTTGGTTTATTTTTTTATTTGTTTTATCAATTTTGGTTTCAATTTTAACAACTTAGGTCCCTCCACTTTAGTTTCTGTAATAACTTTGGTTAATTTTAACCCTATTATAAGTTATTTCTAAACTATTAGCTAACTAGGTTAAAATCCCTAGTTAGCAAATTCTTGTTTATTTAAGAATCCTAATATTCACCGGGTTTCTTTTACCACTAAAGGTAAATTACCCGTCTTTTAGTATAAACGTGGTTTGATTACCAAACCCGTTTTCGGGGTGTTACAAGTCTACCCCCCTTAAAGAGGTTTCGTCCTCGAAACCCTTTCTTACTTAATTCATTGAGTTTAAACTCAATGTATTTGATCCGAGATATCATTTAAACATTAATTATACTTTTAACCAATTGTTAGTATTACCAGATAAGTATGGTAACATCTTTTTGGTCACTAATTGTCTACATATCTCATACGACATAGTGCAACTTAAAATAACGTAATCCCGTTATTTCCACTAGTTTAGTTAACTTAGCGATATCCATCACTTTCATATGCTATCGAATTCTTTATGAATCCGTTACTTTGACCCGTTTAAAGGTCTTTAGTGGAATCCTTCACTTTTAGCAACAAGTTCTTTTGTTTTCAAATTTATTTATTTTGTTCAGTTATACCGAATCTACCACTTACAAGCAAACCAAATTTCTTGATTTGAATTGCTGACCTTAACCGGTCTCACTAACTAGACTTTTTAGTCCAGTTACTTTTTACCGCTCACTTGGTTATAATGTGATTTTACTTCACATTACATTTCCTAACCGTGATCGTGTTACATCATGTTTAATTTATATCAAAATTTCATTTTCGAAAATATCACTTTTCGAATATATCGTCTTGCGCCTATCAGTGTCAAGACTTGTATCTTTCATGCTTACTATTTAAATTCCTATCAGAATTTATGTTTGTAAGAACATTATTTCTTACTAAAACTGAAGTTTTAGTTTTAGGATCTTCTCTTTAACTTTTGTCAATTATCCATACCAGGATATTGACAGTCCATAATTTATTCTTATTTAGTTATATCCCATTACCGGGCTCATTATTCTATTGCATTTAACGCTACCTTTATCTGGCTAGCGCTCATTTGTGCCATTCGGCGTTATATTGTATTCAACATGTTTGACCTATTAATGTGAAATCCATCACTTATAAACAATCAACTTTATTCTTTATTCAACCCATTCGACTTCGAATAGTTGAACATATTTACTCACAATTTCTATATACGAGATTTTATAGTCATAACTCATAATCCAAGTCCTTTGATTTTTTTTTTCAACCCGCGTTCACGTCTCTTGGTTTACGCATGTGTTTAATTCTTACCCATCAACCGGGTGTTTTACCGAAGTCGTTATTATAGCAACCCTCCGGGTATGCATTAAGACCTCGCTTCATTTTTATATTCTGACTTTATCCTTAAGTTTGACGTTTTACAAAAACGACCCGTTAAGGGACATATTTGCATTTTCCGGGTTCGAGTGTAAGTACACTCCCTCCCAATGCTTGTCTAAATCGTTTTACATGTTTGCGTTTTCTGGGTTCGAGTGTAAGTACACTCCCTCCCAATACTTGTCTAAATCATTTTACATGCTTGCGTTTTCTGGGTTCGAGTGTAAGTACACTCCCTCCCAATACTTGTCTAAATCATTTTTCATGCTTGCGTTTTCTGGGTTTGAGTGTAAGTACACTCCCTCCCAATACTTGTCTAAATCATTTTTCATGCTTCTTTGTCCCTTCACTCGGGCTCATTATCTTGATGTAATACGCTTCCGTCACTCGGTTGTGCGTTTACATTATTATCAAATATTTTGCTTATCTGATTCATTTGGGTACTTTTTAATTAGTCCCATTCACTCCGCCCTTACTACATCGGATGTAAATGTAAGTAACGCCTCTATTTGTTTCTCTTGAAAACAATATCCCGAATACATTTTTTTTTATTCGGGGTTTTCCAAGTTTTTAATCTACATATGCAACTTTTAAATTTCTACTTATTTGTTGCATATTAATATTTGTGCGGTTATTTAAAATGTGCACCTGGTAATGTTTGCTCTAACAGGCTCCCCTTGCCATTAACTTATTCGCAATCGTTGCACGATTTTGGTCCTTGGTGAGCATGCTCTTCTTGTCAAACTTCAGACCGTTCCTCTATCATATCCGTAATTTGTTCAATCCTCGTCATCTTCAAATGCAAGTGTCCTTCAATCAAGATATTCACAAAAGTTAGTAATATCAACTTCAATAATCGCCTGTATTATAATACAAGGCTTTTTCTACTGTACGCGTCAACGCGCGTATTTTTTTTTTGTCAACTATATCAATCATTTAATTGGGGTAACGTGTATTACACGATAGCCCTATGTGTTGTTTACAACACCTTAGCATGCTAAACTATTAACATACATGTACTTACCGGATTTGCGATCAAGCCTCGAACCGAACACATTTGTCAACAACCTTGAGCTCTGATTACCAACTTGTAACACCCGTTCATATAAATCAAGGTTTAACGTATATTTTGCGAAAATAATCATGTAATTAATGATTATATATACATCGGAAATACGGGTTTGTTAAAAACTTTTACAAATTAAGTGACATACATAATGTGATTTAATTCGCCGTTTAGAATAACGACAAAACAACGTTGCGGAAGCTTTGTTTAATGTGTGTTCGGTTCTTGCTCGATGCTCGATCTTTATCCGGGACTTTCGACATTCACCTGTGATCAAAACCAACTTAAATGTCAGTTTTGTTAATTAATTAAACTAATACAACGGGGAAATTAGGAAAATCCAACATGGATATCTTAAACCCAAAACAAAAACTTATTTCTGACCTCCACCGTAACTTACGGTGTCACCGTAAGTTACGGTGGCCTCTGTGTTTCAATTATTCAACCGTACAACAGTAGGTGTTTACCGTAACCAAATCATGTCCACCGTAACTTACGGTGGCACCGTAAGTTACGGTGGCCCATGCATCATTTCTTTCCTTTTTGCCGTTTTCGACACGAAAACTTTCGTATCTTTCAATCCGCTCGTCCGTTTAACCTACCGTTTCTTCCTACGTGTTTGTAATTTGATTCTCCATCATATGGAGTTAAAATCTAACATCCGATTTAACAAAATTTCAGACTTATAAGTCTTTGGCTTATTACCCTTTTTGCCAACTTTTGACCCGTTCGTGATTTCATAATCAAACTTGTGTATTTGACCTTTATATCTCATATACTTCTTCAACTTAATGTTATTTACCATACTAGATTATAATCCCCGGTTTATTACACAAATTAAACCCGTTTTCGTTTGTATGCTTATTTTGACCCGTTAAGGGTATTTATGCACTAAGGTCCCATACATCCCTTTTATACTTATCTTAAGAATTTAATCTACCAAAACACTTATTTCCAACAACCTTTAAAGGTCGTTTGCCCGGTTTACCCAACAAGGGCATTTTAGTCAACTTTAGCCCCTCATTTACGACGAAGGGCATTTGCTACAATTTGACCCAAAAAAATGTATGTTTAACCACAATCGTATTTATACGTACCTGGCTCGAGTCAACCTAGTGACCCGTTTCAACACCTTGCTTTTATTACTGATATTCTATGGCGACGCAATTATCCAAATTACTATTCGCTCCTGTAACACATGACTTGACCACCACATTAGTTGATTTTGTCAAATGACGTTATTCCCACCATTTGACCCGTTCGATCTGTATATAACCCAACATTTTCATATGTAACAAAAACATGGTTTTTATTTACAAATCACACATCCGAACCATTTCGGATTTTCTCACTAGATCCCTTTCTTTCTAAAGTCAATTTCCTATATTTTTAACCCATTCGGCTTATGCTATGGGTGTCCTTTGAAACTTATTTTACTTTAGTCAATACTTGACTAAATTTCCATTTTTACCCATTTTCCATTACTAGTTACGCTATAAGGTAACTTTAAGAAAACTCTTAAACTATTAACCAATTCATGACTAGTTTACCATTTTGCCTTTTTCACCATTAATCATGGTTTAAAATGTTTCTATTCGTTCCAACCCAATTCGTTTCATGTTGGAACTCATAATTCGAACCAAATCCTTTGTTGTATTTATCGCCTATAAAATAAACACGTATACTGCAAGTAGGTGTAAGTTTTACTTACCTTGCATCCGAAACATGCTTTTACTTCTTATTTGCTTCGTTTGACCCGCTTCCTTTCCAAGCCTCCACCTAGTTTGTCAAGCGTCAAACTATCATCATAATTCGTAAGACGATTAGTTTAGTCATAATCATTTACGACTATTCCATCCTACGGGTTTTATGTCAAATTTATCATTCGTCCATATCAAAATTATCATTCGATCTAATCATTGGTCAATTTGACTTTTTAAAAGTCAATTGACTTATCAACATATTCAAATGCACATTTGGTTCAATGAACTCACTTAGGCATATTTCATCCGAACTCTTAACGAAATCAAATTTCACATACTAACTAGTAGGCCGCGATTTCATTTAGGCATTTCATATCACTGAAAATGGGCTGTTTTTGGTGACTTGTTTAACCTGTTTACATGTCTTCAAAAATTATGATTTTTTTATATGGCGTACATCTCAGAGGTTTAGGCCTTGTGTTAAAATTTCAAGATCTAACTCTTTACCAAAAATTCATAAAAATTCATTTACTAAGCTGCAATCAGATTCGTCACTTCTGACTGCAGCTTACGGAAAAATTCATTTAAAATTCCTCGTTTATCTGATTGACGAAATTCCAATTGGCGATTCTTTTAATCACTTAAAAATTTCTACAGTAAGAATTTGAGACCATAACTCAATTCCTAAATTGAGTTATGACATTCGTAATGGGCTGCAAATTCTGCCAGAAAACGCAGCTTGAACCTTTGATACGGAAAAATTCATAAAACGCTCAATTCTCGTCGAAAAAATGCGATTCCAGTGGGGTTTTAAAGATATTTCCTGGAATTACATTTTAGACTTAAGAAACACATGTTTTAATCACGTTTTGTCCAGGTTACAGCCGATACAAGTCGGCTGTAAATTCTGATCAAGAGTCGTTTGAATTCATCTTTCAATTTAAGCAAGTTCTTGACATCATAACACCATTTTAGCAATCAAAAACCCTAACAACAATCACCTTCAATGGTGTTCATGGATTTTTTTTTACTAAAATTAAGCACGATTTCAACATATCTTGTCTAGGGTTTACTCCTAAACACTACAAGGTTCATATTTCATCCATATAACAAGCATGCATCAACAAATTTCGAATACCCTAAATTCATGAGAATTTCAAGTAGAGAATTAACATCAAATTTTACATACCTTACAACCCCCTTGCGATGAGGATCACGATTCTAAGCTCGGATTTCGTTTTGGACCAGATTTGCACCTCCAATTGAGAGTTTTTGTGAGTTTTCTAGGGTTTGGAGCATGGGGATCGCCCCTGTCTTTCTTCTGATCGACCAGACTCTCATTTTGGGGTGTTTGGTTTATTTTTTTATTTGTTTTTATCAATTTTGGTTTCAATTTTAACAACTTAGGTCCCTCCACTTTAGTTTCTATAATAACTTTGGTTAATTTTAACCCTATTATAAGTTATTTCTAAACTATTAGCTAACTAGGTTAAAATCCCTAGTTAGCAAATTCTTGTTTATTTAAGAATCCTAATATTCACCGTGTTTCTTTTACCACTAAAGGTAAATTACCCGTCTTTTAGTATAAACGTGGTTTGATTACCAAACCCGTTTTCGGGGTGTTACAAAAACACATTCTATCCGGTCATCTTTGAAACTAACCGGTCTAAGCTTTAGCTTAATTAAAGACCCGTTAGGATTCTAATAGGTTATTATAAACCTTCGTTCCAGATTAGGAGTACCAGTAAAAGCTACTTGCAATTTTCTTATTGTGATTTATACTTTGCTCAGGTAAATACTTTTAACTTATTTTCCCTATACGGGCTTGGGTTACGGTATATAGAATACCGCTTGATCGGGCATCAAATCCTTCACCATTGGGTGGGTAATTGAATAATTTGATCGGCTCGTTTAAACAGTCTTGTTACTTAAAGCCTTTGGGGGGTTAATGACCATGTCCCGGATATCCCTGGCATCATTTTACGAAATGGCCACGACTTAAGCGCGGGGTGTAGGCGTACACCCATCAGTGCACAAAAGAATAATATGGTGTGTCTATTGATCTTTAACCCGGACTTGATCCGGGCTACTGAACGCACAAGGAACATGTAATTCGTTCACAAGATTATATATTTAAATAATTCTCCCAAGTTATAAAAGGTTAATTTTGCCTCTGTGCATTTTAATCAAATTATAAAAGATATTTTGTGCCACGTGCATCCAAACCAATTTTCTTAAACCATTTTCAAAATGAGTCAGTTAATTGTATTTACCAGTGTAAACTGACGTATTTTCCAAAAAGGCTAAATGCAGGTACTATACGTAATTGGCTGGACATCTCTCCTTAGCATCAATAGAAGTCTCGCAAGCTTAAGATGCCTAAAAGTCTGTTGAACTATTGTTTCCATTTTATTTACGATCCGTCTGTGGATAAACAATCGACAGTTGTGATATTTGATATTACAATATTATATTCGGTTGTATTATATCTTTTAAATTGCTTCCGTTGTGTATAGTATATATTGTGTTGTTTGACTATTATGTTGCCAACCACGTCACGATACTCCCCACCGGGCCCACCGGTGACACATGGAAATCCGGGGTGTGACAGGTTGGTATCAGAGCCAACATTGAGTGAATTAAACACTAGTTTTTTGGTGTTTAATCTCAATGACACAGTAGCACATTCCTTGACCTTCTGAGTCTAGACTTAACATAGGAATATTCTCAATCCTCATCTGGAAATTTTGCTTCCAATTTTTATTGGATACGTCGCCAAGCGAAGAAGCCGTAATAGGAGTTCTCCACACCCGGAGCCTTGAAATGCTGAGCTTCGTACCACGGCTAGAATGAAACGAGCATCCAAGGAGAAAGCATTCAGAAATAAAATGAAGAAAAAACTCCTTTTGCTGAAGATCGTTTCCTTAATAGTCCTCATAAGGACATGTTTTTCTTTTAGTTCCTCCGAGGACACATTATTCCTTTCAAGTCCCGCTTAGGGCAACTCTGTACTTTTATTTTTATATAGTGGATTGATTAAATTAAGTTTTCATTCTAAACATGAAATATGAAATAACTGAAGAATAACATCCCTGTTATAAGATCTACCATTATAATAAAATGGCAAAATCTAAAAAGGACAAGACCTAGCCTGGTGTCATTATTAAGACGCGGCCAAGATGGCAGTTCCTCAATTTAGGTTCAGATCCTTATTAACATTTCAATTTAGGATTGCTCTGCGTTAAATGTTAAAAGAATCTTAAGAGTGAAACCTAGCCTGAGTGTCATTATAAAGACCTGGCCAAGATGGTAAGACCTGTTTAAAAGATTCGAATCCCTGTTAACATCTGAAAACGTGTTAACGCTCCTGGCGGACGTGATTCATTAAAAATCACACACGCCATTTTTATATAGGATTCTTCAAAAGATTCCTAACCCAATTTAATGATCTCCGAATCAGGGGTTTAAATCATCAATTAGGATGATCATATTTTGACCATACGTGGTAATATAATGCCTACGGGCCTTGCTCATTTCTACATGAGCCAAAATACAGTGGTAGCTATGACTCCCTGTCAGAAAAAGGTAATGAACTAGGTTCAAACCTCAAATGCTTTGATTCTCTGAAATCATAGCATATAATTTATATATGTCCTTGTGACTAAGCCTGTTGTGCTAATTTACTTAAAGGCCTTGATTCTTTGAAATCATGGCTTATAATTTAAAATTGTCCTTGTGACTAGGCCTTTTGGGCTATTAAATAAAACTGTTATTGTTGCTTTGATTCTCTGAAATCATAAGCTTAAAATTTATAAATGTCCATGTGACCAGGCCTTGGGTGCCACTAATAAAACTGTTAATGTTTTATAATTAGGATAAATTATAATAGAAATCCTAAATAAATGTTAGCAATAAATTAACCGAATATGGTCTCTGTTTACCATGGTTAATGAATTACCCTAAGGGGAAATTCCATAATAAACATCCCTTAGAAGGGAAGTGCCTACGGGCTATAGTTAATGTCCTCTGAGACTAAAGACAGTGGTAGCCTACAACTCCCTGTCATGAAAAGGTAATGAACTTTGATTCAAACCTTAATGCCTCGATTCTCTGAAATCATGGCTTATAAATTAAACTTGTATACGCAACTAGGCCATTTATGCTATTATTAAAACCTTAATGCCTCGATTCTCCGAAATCATGGCTTATAAATTAAACTTGTCTACGCGACTAGGCCATTTGTGCTATTATTAACTTATAAATTAGGATTTATGATAAAAAATCCTGAATAAAATAAATATCTTTCCTTCCCTGCCAGTATGCAGTTTAAAAAAGAATCTTAAAGGTGAAACCTAGCCTACGCGGCCAAGATGGTGAAACCTACTCAAGGGATTCAGATCCTTGTTAACACCTAAGAACGTGTTAGCACTCCTGACAAATGTGATTCGATAAAATCACAACAGTTATCCCTATATTGGAAATTGTAAATTCCTAATTTGCCTTATGATCTAGAAATCATGGCCTATATCATCTTATAAGATGATCATAAATTCATAATATTGACATCCCTAGTGATGAATTGCCTACGGGCTATGCTTTATTCTACTGTCGATAAGACAAAATAGTGGTGATCTTTATGATCCCCTATTCAAAATGGTGGGATTATACCCAAAACCTAATAGTCAATATGATCGATGTGATCATGACTAATATCATTAGATACGAAAATTATAGATAGATATCCATTAGTGATGTTAATTGGTTTACCTTTCTGTCAAAAGAATCGCCTGTCAAGACGATGACAGTTGTGGTCTATGACTCCCTGTCCAATGGTGAAGAACTATGTTCAAGCCTTAAGACTCCTGATCTAATAAGATTGCAGCCTATGAATTGATGTCCTTGTGACAAATCCACAAGTTATATTTCAAGTCACCCATAACAAGCCTCCGTGCTATAATTCGTCGTTCGTGAGAAGTTAACATACTAAATGTTAACATCGCTGGTGACAGGCCTTAGTGCCATATCCTATAACGTCCTAGAGACAAGGCCATTTGTGCCGCATCTAAATGTCATTACGACAAGGCCTTCGCGCCATATGATTACTTATGTCCTTCATGACTAGGCTTATTGCCATATCTTTCTACGTCCCTCGTGACAGGCTTCTATGCCATTTATGTATATATATATATATAACCAAAGTCATGTAAGGCTAGCCTTTGAGCTATTTATAATCGTCCTTGTGACAAAGACAGTTGTGACATTATGGTCCCCTGTCAAGCAGGTATTGGACACGCTCCAAACCTTGAATGCCATTGATAGTCCTTTTGTGACCTAAGCTAAATGTAATAGATATACATTCAAATAGCATTCATTAAGAATGTTCGGAACATAATGGCCTATACGGTTCGTGGATGCCATGGCTAATCTATGTCAGGTCATCAGGATGATGACTCATAATGGTTTAATTTGATATTTAGTACCAAGTTTTGAGTATGGAAAACTCGGATGAGATAGGCAATAGTCGCGATGCTATTAATGCGACAAAAGCAAATAATGTCTCAAACGTAAACCTCAATATTAATGGAGTGAATTTCCAAGCGGTGGTTAACGTAGCAGTTTGAAAGGCCAAGGGGAAAAAGGTCATGAAACAACCCAAAGAGCCGAATGCTTCTCGCTCTAAATTTCATCCAAAACCACGTTCAAATGCTCGTGAGAAGAGCTTTATTCACACTTCGGATATGAAGGATGAACCAAAGGAGGATGATAACTCCCAGAAATCTAAGAAAGAGAGCAAGTACAGGCTTAATAAAAAGCAACGAAAGTTCAATAAGAAGCCTGTATGTAAGAATTGCTATCAAAGACACTAGGGACAGTGTCGAATAGAACCAGGACCAAAGCAGTGTGACATCTGCTAAGGAACAGGTCATCATTTCCCAGGAATGTAGGGACATAAATAATGCAGTCTATCACGGCTGTGGTGAGTAAGGCCGCATCAGAACTAGATACCATAAAGCTGCCAAAGAAAGTGCAGCTAAGCCTGGAAAGGCTAAAGGAAGAAATGCCTGAACTCACCTGATGAACGCCAGAGGCAGTTCACGATGTCATCAAGTACGTTCATTATCATTTACCAATGATAATTTTCTGCTAAGTGTCCTGATTTAATACAGGCAATAATAAATCTTCATAAACCATAAGCTTAGCAAACTTTTATATTATCCACAAGGTATAACTTACCAAGGAAACCATAGTAATCGATTCTTCTCGTATCGGCAAGAAATCCTTCCAAAAAATCTAAGGGTACTCTCTCTTCGCATAGAGTACGACAACATATGTTATTTTAATTATTTTTCTCATTGTTTTTCTATCACCTGTGAATGCCAAACTATGTTTGATCAAAGTGCCATATGAGGATTGGCGTAGCCTAGGGTGTCCCATAGATTACTTCCATGCCTGATCAGTATGGAGGTTTAATACATGGAACCCCTAAGATATCCCAATGATCATATTGTACTAAAGTCGACTAGTAGTATTCAAAGAAGATATCCAGAATGGAATTGTCCAAGTAAATGTTCCCGATTAAGGAATTCGTGGACTTATAACATAAATGTGTCACTTATTTGACACGAGCAATGATGGATGAACTGGAGCCTGAGATATGGAAAATCTTTGTAGCCTCCTTGGATCTTGATTATCTTCTCATAAGTTTTCCCTGCTTACCTCCTGGAAGGCAGGTAGAATTAAGATTAGCATCCCGCTGTGGGCTGGAGTATTGTGAAAACTCCATATTGATTATGGAATAATCGAAACCTTGATTAAGTAGGTTTTAAGACATAGGCTCATATAGCCTGACTCAATATTCTGAGGGTTTTATGTTATTGAATAAGAAAGACGGTTCATATTGCTTATGTATGAATTGCCGCAACCCTAATCAGGCAACGATTAAGAATTGCCATCAGCTACTCAGGATCGTCGATTTGTTAGACTAACGGCAAGGATTAGCTCTTCCTTAAAATTTGTTAAGCAGTGGATGGAATAACCATTCCACCGTAAGATAAGCTTTTCTATAATAGTTGCTATATAAGTATCAAGGTGGCTCCTTTGGAGACCTTGTATAAATGAAATATCAAAACATCCGTTGGATGGACGAGACTTTGGGAAGTCCACTTATAAGGATCAGAAAGTTGACTTGGAAACAACGAATAAGATCAAACAAATCCCTAATTATCTATAAGTTGCCATTATTCGGCAGAAGAGTTACGCAGATCCAAAGCGTAAAGCTTTTCACTTCGAAGTAGGTGACAAAGTGTTACTTAAAGTATCACCCTAGAAGGGGGTGATGCGATTTGGTAAGAAAGGCAAGCTAAGCCCGAGATACATAGGACCTTTTGAGGTTATCGAACGTGTCGGGTCAGTTGCCTATAAGTTAAACTTACCGGAAGAGCTCAGTGGAATTCACAACGTGTTCCACATCTGCAATCTGAAGAAGTGCTTCGCTGATGAATCACTGGTAATACCACATACAGATGTGCATATAGATGAGAGCTTAAAATTTGTGGAAAAAACTTTGTCGATTGAAGATCGACAGGTAAAGAAGCTTCGAAGGAAGCATGTACCTATTGTAAAGGTAAAATGGGATGTCGTAGAGGACCCGAATATACGTGGGAGGTTGAATCCACAATGAAAGAAAAGTACCCTTATTTATTTCAGTAAATCTCGGGTCGAGATTTATTTTAAGGGGGTGAGGATGTAACACCTCGAAAATCCGTGTTCAATGAAATAACGACACGTGTCATGTAAGACAAAACGCGTTGTAAACCCGGATTTAATAAAGATGTTTTGGCAGGATTTAAAAGTATCGTCATGTTAACTTTACCTCTGAACGACCTCATTTATAAATCCCAAGACCCAATTAAATATTACACACATCTATTATGCCCCCAATCCAGAAAATTGTTGGCAATGATTGAATTCAAAGTGCAAGATAGGTTCCTATGGAAATTCCTACGGTAAACCTTCTTGTTCGGCACTTTTGAAAATGATCCAAGCAAACATAACATAATGGTAGGGTATGTAACTGTTCAAGGCCATTTTGGGAGGTCCCTAACTGATAATTGAGGTCCCAAAGTCGGAATATGAGGCTGCCCTTTCGAAATACCGAAAGAACAACAAATTTTGGTCCCTGATGAAGGCTTGCGCACCGCAAGCATGAAGCCTTACGGTGCGCAAGCAGTGCCCAGCGACAGGAAATGTTTCTGTTTGCTGTTATGCGCGTGTAACTGCCCTTTAAACGATTTTCCTCATATCCCTTGGCCCCTAAACAACCCCTAAACATCTAGGACACCTGTGGGAATGTTGTGGTCAGTGCTAGACTTAGATGTCAACACATTGTGGTGCCTTGATCACTATATAAAGCTCCAATGTGCAAACACTTTGATCATTCCTTCCTCAAACATCTTCTGATCAATTGTGGAGCACAAGAGCACTCTCCAGGCCTTCCTAATCAACCATTAGACACTTGTAAGTTTGCTAATCCTTCTTTAATTAAGTTTAGCTTAGTTATTTAGCTAAAAGTCAAACCATCGTAATTACGGTTTGACTTCGAGATTAATTAATAATGGCTCAGTCAAATCTCGAATTAAAAGTAGTTATAAGTTGGTAATTATGTGGGTAATACACCATTAAAAGGGTTCCCCCTGATTCCCACTCTAACTATGTCAAATGTCGGGTCAAACTTGATAATAAAAAGTCAACATGATACTTAGTTTCTAATTTATGCATGATTAGCAATGTAGAACACGTACAACCTGTTTGATCATTAATATAACTTGGTAATAAGTGTAAGAACATGTCTAAACATGTTCGACCCGACAACTTTCAGTAAAGACCCGGTTTGGAACCGAAAGTCGCATAGTTTGACTTTCACTTTGACTTTCAGTTCTGACCCGTTATGGTATGTTTTAGAAATAC
Source organism: Helianthus tuberosus (assembly GCA_030545235.1). Lineage (NCBI taxonomy): Eukaryota > Viridiplantae > Streptophyta > Magnoliopsida > Asterales > Asteraceae > Helianthus > Helianthus tuberosus. The sequence continues at coordinate 172,130,967 of CM060443.1, read as the reverse complement.
CTAAGAGCTTCATTTGGACCAGGTTACATGCTAGTATAACCCTCTTTGATTATACACCATGGTTCATTAGTTAACTGATTAATACGCATGATTCCGTTAATTGCTCATATGTTGACCATTATGCCCTTTTCACCTTAAAACGTGAAATTATTCCTAAGTTCTTTGTCTAGACTCGAAGGTTTAGGAATGTGCAATTGTGTCATTGAGATTAAACAAAAAAAAAGCTAGTGTTTAATTCACTCAATGTTGGCTCTGATACCAACCTATCACACCCCGGATTTCCACGTGTTACCGGTGGGCCCGGTAGGGGAGTATCGTGACATGGTTGGTAACATAATAATCAAACAACACAATATTTAAATGCACAGCGGAAGCAAAGTATAGATTCATTTCAACTAAACAGTATTGTAATATTAAGTATCACAAGTAGTCGAATATAAATCCACAGGTAGATCAAAATAAAAGGAAACAATGTTCAACAGTCTACGACATCCAAGCTTGCGAGACTTATTGTGGATGCTAGGAGAAAAGCCAGCCTATTACGCGTAGTACCTGCACTTAACCTTTTTGAGAAAATACGTCAGTTTACACTGGTAAATACAATCAACTGACTCATTTTGAAAAGAGTTTAAGAAAATGCATTTAAGGCACAAGGCACAAATAATATTTTATAACTTGGGATAATTATTTGAATATAATGCTTGTAAAGGATTTACATGTTACTTATGCGTTCAGTAGCCCGGATCGAGCCGGGTTAAAGATCAATAGACACACCACATTATGTATATGAGACACCGACGAGCGTACGCCTACGCCCCGTGCTTAGGTCGAGGCCATTTCGTAAAATGATGCCAGGGATATCCGGGACATGGTCATTAACCCCCCAAAGGCTTTAAGCAAACAAAACAAATTAAACGAGACATCTCAATACTTTATCCATAAAACAATTAAAGATTCAATGCCCGACCAAGCGGTATTTTATATACCGTACCCCAAGCCCGTATAGGGAAAATAAGTTAAAAGTATTTACCTGAGCAAGTATAAATCAAAATCAGCGAGTGCAAGTATCTTTTACTGGTCCTCCTAATCTGGAACGAAGGTTTATAATAACCTATTAGAATCCTAACGGGTCTTTAGTTAAGCTTAAGCTTAGACCGGTTGGTTTTAAAGATACGGTTCGTACGCACGATTAAGCGAAGACCGGATAGAATGTGATTTAGACCCGACAAGTTTGAAGACTTGCTTAATATGGGTATATTATACACATTCTGGATTTTGAGATAAAACCGATAAGGTTTGACCCGTTTCGGCTAATTTATGTAAACTAGTTACATAAACCGAACCGAACGCGCATGAAGCGTAACGGGTAACCATAAGAGTTCTAAACAGGTTTCCTAAGTTAACATGCCTTAAATATGTTGTGATGTCAGTAGGATACCTTCCATTATGCCCAAAACGAGTTTAACCTATAATTAAGCCCCGTAGGGGTATTTTAGTCATTTTAAAGATTATAAAAGGAATTAATTAATCTTCTGTGATCCGGGTCTGAATAAATCAGTAAAATAGCTCATTTTAACAGGTTATAACATTTGATGATAAGTCTTAAGAGACAAAATGGTTTTAAACTCAAACTATGCGTATAATACGCGTATAAAGCCGTTTTAAGCGGCGTACGGGTTAAAATAGGATTCTGAGATTTCTGATCAGTTAAACAGGTTCAAAACACTTCATTTATTATTTAAAATCAGTAGCAATTAGATTGGTAGCAAAATGACTTGTAAAACTCATTTTATGGCCGAAAAGGGTATATTCGGTATTTACCGAATCAAGGCACTAATCCTAGCTTATGATCAGTTTAAAAATATTCAAAAATCCCAAAATATTATATTACATCAGTGGGTAAAAGGTTTGGTGTCAAAAATTGGGTTTAGATAGGCTTTATGCTAATGACGCCGTTTAATTACTAAGAAGCGTTCTAATTACGTCATTAGGCATAACTCCTAATCTAGACCTCCAACTGATGTGAAAATTTAGGGACATGTTTTATAATCAGTAACAAAGATTATTGTACTTTCACATTTCCAAAATTCTTGTTGTATGGTCATAAGGGCATTATGGTCCATATTTAAGCACTTAACGGAAACGTCGGACACTTAAGGATTTAAGTGGTATAAACGCAGAGGATTACACAATCATGTAACTAGGTCCTAATGGAACGTTAAGGCATGTCTAAACCTATATAAATTGGGTCATAACTGAAGTCAAAGCAAAAGTCAAACTTTTGCGTCTTTCGGTTCCGAATCGGTTCAAAACAGAAAGTTGTCGAATCAAACAAGCTTAGACAAGTTATTATACCTATTATCAGGTTATATGAATGATAAAACAGGTTACACGCCTTCTATATCGCTAATTACGCGTTTAATGGTTCTGTTGACTTTTTCGTAAGAAGTTTGACCCGTCATTCGACCTAGTTAGATCGGGAATCAGAGGGTGCCCTTTTAAAGGTTAATTGGCCACATAATTACCAACTTATAAAAACTTTCATTTCGGCAAAACACTGGACCGCTTGTGTTTTATCGTTAAGTCAAACCGTAATTACGACGGTTTGACTTTTAAGCTAAATACTAATCAAAACTTAATTAAGAAGGGTCAAGGGTACTTACACGTGTCTAATGGATGATTAGGAAGGTCTTGGGTCTGCTGTGGAGTTCCAGAGATGATCAATAATGATGTTGAAAGGAATGATCATAAGTTGCAACTTTGTGTGACTTATATAGTGAGTCAAACTCACTTAGATTGATGACATGCAACTCTATAATTGATCAAGGATGCTTACAAGTGCCATCTACAGCCTATAAACCACTTTAGGACGCCCATGGTATGCAATACAAGTGATCAAAGTCGGTTAAGTGGCTGAAACAGGCACCTGTCATTGTTTCTGTCGCTGGTACCTGTCACGCGGCCCGCGTAAGATATTGTTAAGTCTTACGCGGCCCGCCTGGACCTCCTGCTCAGGTTACAAAACTTTCTTTTATTGCATTTTTGGTCCTTGGTCCCCCGAAAGGTCGCTTTCTCATGGTTTCTTGCATTAAGAGGCTTTTATATTTGACATATGGGGGCTTTAAGGCTTATACCATCTTTGTCAAGTCCTCGGGTAACCTTGTGATCACCCGAAAAGCCCTAATTTTCAATGTTGACAATTCTAACCCTCACACACGAATTTTATCATAACTTTCTCATACGGTAACGAAACTTGGTGAAATTTTTATGGTGCATTCTAGTGAGCATAATTAATCGTTACAAGGCTTCGGGTTTGCTAAAAGGTCACTCAGAGGTATATCTTAACGTGTTGACACATTTAACCCCTGTAGTTTGTAATCTCTCACTTTCTTTCACAATTCGCTTCGTATGATCCATGATCCATTTGTTTAAGGTTATAAACATCATGTAGGGTTATTGTAAAGTATATTTATTCATTGTTGACACTTTGAACCCTTATATTTACATAGTTTCATTGTTTGTCAACTTTAGTCCTTCAAGAACATTCTTTCACACGTTCAAACCTATGACACGTGTCAACACATTATAGGACGTAAATTTTCGAGGTGTTACATCCTCACCCCCTTAAAAGAAATCTCGACCTCAAGATTTACTGAAATAGATAAGGGTACTTTTCTTTCATCGTGGACTCAACCTCCCACGTATACTCGGGACCTCTACGGGCATCCCATTTGACCTTTACAATCGGTACATGCTTCCTTCGAAGCTTTTTAACCTGTCGATCCTCGATCGACAATGGTTTTTCCACAAATTTCAAGCTCTCATCTATATGCACATCCGTATGTGGTATAACCAGTGATTCATCAGCGAAACACTTCTTCAGATTACAGATGTGGAACACATTGTGAATTCCACTGAGCTCTTCAGGTAAGTTTAACTTATAGGCAACTAACCCGATACGTTCGATAACCTCGAAAAGTCCTATGTATCTCGGGCTTAGCTTGCCTTTCTTACCAAACCGCATCACTCCCTTCCAGGGTGATACTTTAAGTAAGACTTTATCACCTACTTCAAAGTGAAAAGATTTACGCTTGGGATCAGCGTAGCTCTTTTGCCTATCTCGGGCAGCTTTGAGACGGTCACGAATCTGGACAATTTTGTCCGTCGTTTCAAAGACTATCTCCGGTCCTGATAACTGGACATCTCCAATTTCCGCCCAACAAACGGGTGTTCTACACTTTCTACCGTACAAGGCCTCGAAAGGCGCAACCTTAATGCTGGTATGGTAGCTATTGTTGTAGGAGAACTCGATTAATGGCAGGTGGTTATCCCAACTACCACCCAAGTCAATCACGCATGCTCGAAGCATGTCTTCCAACGTTTGAATAGTACGCTCACTCTGACCGTCTATCTGTGGATGGTAAGCCGTACTAAAATTCAAACGCGTGCCCAAAGATTGTTGGAAGCTTTTCCAAAAATGTGACGTGTATCTAGTATCTCGGTCAGAGATAATAGACACAGGTATGCCATGTAAAGCTACAATCTTATCCACATACAACTGGGCTAACATGTCGGAGCTGAAAGTCTCCTTAATGGGTAGGAAATGTGCTGACTTAGTTAGTCTATCAACTATCACCCATATTGTATCATTTCCTTTCCTTGTCTTAGGTAACTTGGTAATAAATTCCATAGTTACCATTTCCCACTTCCACGTAGGAAGTTCAGGCTGTTGTAGCAAACCTGACGACTTCTGATGTTCTGCTTTTACTTGCGCACACGTCAAGCATTTAGCTACATAGGCGGCTACAGGCTTTTTCAAGCCTATCCACCAATAATTTGCCCTTAAATCCTGGTACATCTTATCTGCTCCAGGATGAACGGAATATTTAGAGCTATGGGCTTCCTGGAGGATAACATCTCGAAGTGCTCCAAAAATTGGAACCCATATTCGTCCATTCAATCTAAGAATTCCATCCTTGCTAAGAGATAACTGCTCCTCAGTTACTCCTAGCTTTTCGTTAGGATAGTTAGCTTCCAACACAACTTCCTTCTGTGCAGCTAACAACCTTTCATTCAAGCTGTTCTTGTTAGTACAGTATGTCTATCGCCTCCGTCAATCTTAACTGTAGCAGAAATAGAAGAGATCTAGACTTTGTGTAACATGATGTAGCTAAAAGGGCAAGGTGGCAATCTTGTAAATAAGGAGAGTCTCCTTATATCCTTTGCCTATAAATAGAATCCTTAGGGTGAGTTTTAGGGACTTTTGGCTCATTTGAGAACTTAGAGCTAGGTGCTTAGAGAGAGAAACTAGAGAGAGAAAGTTCTCAAAGTGATTCCCGGAGCTTGTACACGTCATACGGATCTATTGAATCACTGTTATTGTACGTTTTTGTGTGTTCGGTCACGTACGTTCACGGATTCCACACGTTGAACGTTCGTTACGCAATCGATTCGGTGACGAAACCGGTCCTACAAGTGGTATCAGAGCTTCCTTGTTCGCGAAGCATGAATCGGCATCTTTATTGTAGTTGGTTAAATTGTAGTTTATTTTGTGCAGGACCTTCCACAACTGATATCCAGATGGATTATGGATAGTGGTTATGTGGTTATCCAGATGGATAGTGGATAGTGGTTATGTGGTGCATCTCGACATATGACAGGAAAAACCGCGTTGCTGTATGATGTGAGAAACATTAATGGTGGTTATGTGGGATTTGCTGGTCATGAAGGTGGTAGAATTGTTGGTGAAGGAACGTTATCCAATGGGATTGTAACGTTTGAGAGAGTTAACTACATCACTGAGCTGGAGAACAATCTGCTTAGTATCTCGCAGATTTGTGACAATCAGTATACTACTCACTTCACTGATAAAGAATGTTTGATCTTGAAACCTGGTTTTGTTATCCCTGAAGAATGGATTATTATGAGGGCACCTAGAGTGAATGATTTATATGTGTTAGATATGTCTATAGCAACTACAACAACTGGTCAAGCACATTGTTTCGTGTCTAGAGCAACTGAGAAAGAATCAAGATTGTGGCACCGAAAGATGGGGCATATACATCTTAGAAAAATGAATCATTTGGTGCACAATGATTTGGTATTGGGAGTTAATATCAAAGGTTTTCATCTGGAAGGGGAGTGCATTAGCTGCATCAAAGGCAAGCAGAAGAAAAAGTCACACCCTACAAAGGAAGTCAATTCAGTTTCGAGACCTCTGGAAAGACTTCACATGGATTTGTTTGGTCCTGTGAATGTCAAAAGTATTACAGGAGATTACTATTGTTTGGTCGTTACTGATGATTATTCCAGATTTTCGTGGTTTTCTTTCTTGAAGACGAAAGAGGAAACATTTGACAGTTTGATGGGGTTTTTCAGGAAGATTGAGAATTTGTACCAAAGGCGTATCAAGAGAATTCGAAGTGATAATGGTACTGAATTCAAGAACAGCAAGATGGAAGAATTTTGTGATGAAAGAGGTATTTTGCATGAGTTTAGTGCTCCGTATACTCCGCAACAGAATGGAGTCGCAGAACGCAAAAACCGGACACTAATCGAGACGGCTAGAACTATGCTCGCAGATTCAAAGTTACCGATTAATTTTTGGGCTGAAGCTGTTTCCGCCGCATGCTACACGCTCAACAGAGTTCTAACTGTCAAAAAATTCAACAAAACATGCTTTGAGTTGATCAATAACCGAAAACCGAATTTGAAGTATCTTGAACCGTTTGGGTCACCCTGTACAGTTCTAGAACCTTTTGGAAAGATGGGTCCGAAGAGTTTTGAAGGAATATTTGTGGGATATGCAAGTCCTTTACGACGAGTCTTCGTTCCAAGTCTAAAGCGAATTATTGAAGCTCAAAATGTTGAATGCCAAGGTCACACAATGCCTCCACAGAATCCGGGCGACTCATGGCGTTTCAATTATGATGTTTTGTGGGAGTCTTTCAACATGGAAGAAGAACCAGAGTTCTTTGATGAGTTGGATATTCTTAGAGAGTATGAAGACGAAAGGTTTCCAGCAGAATCTTTTCGAAAACGATAAGCTTCAAATGATGACGAGGCAGGTCCAAGAAATGCTGGAGAACATGACGATGTTGAAAATGATGTTGCTCAAGAAAATCAGACGGTAGAGAATGTCAATCAAGAATCTGAAAACAGACCAATATTTGATCATGATGATTCAGAATCTGAGGGGGAGCTAATCCAGTTTTCAAATCAAACTATTCCAGTCAGTGTACAAGTTGCTGATCAAAACGTTACAAATTTGGAGAGTGAAGTAGATGTTTCAGGCGAAGTGATGCCAAGAACGCTTTCTTATCATCCTGAGGAACTGATAATCGGAGAACTGCAATCAGGCGTCCGCACTCGAAGACAACTTGATCAAGGGCTTACATGTTTTTACTCAAAAGTTGCTCCTTTACAAACTGAATTCTCATTAAGTTGTTTTATCTCGCAGATAGAACCAAGGACGTACAAAGAGGCACTTTCTGAAGATTCATGGGTAAATGCAATGCAGGAAGAGTTAAGCCAATTCGAGAAGCTTGGCGTATGGAAGCTAGTAGATTTGCCCGATGGTCACCGAAAGATTAATACAAAATGGGTGTTTAAATGCAAGAGGGATGATCGAGGAGTTATCATTCGAAACAAAGCTCGACTCGTTGTCCAAGGTTTCAGTCAGCAGGAGGGGATAGATTTCACCGAAGTATATGCCCCTGTCGCAAGACTTGAAGCTATCAGAATCTTCCTTGCATTCGCATCATGGAAAGGATTTAAAGTTTTTCAGTTAGATGTGAAGTCGGCATTTCTCTATGGCAAAGTGAAAGAGGAGGTTTATGTCGGACAGCCACCGGGCTTCACCGACCCAATTCACAAAGATAAAGTTTATCTCCTTGACAAAGCGTTGTACGGCTTACATCAGGCCCCGAGAGCCTGGTATGAGACTTTGTCTCAACATCTGTTAGCCAACCACTTCACTCGAGGAAAGATAGACGCCACTCTTTTCACAAAAGAAGTCGACGGGCATCTTCTGATTGTCCAAATTTATGTGGACGACATAATTTTCGGGTCAACAAATGAGCAACTCTGCAAAGATTTTGAACAAGTTATGAAGCAGAAGTTTGAAATGTCTTCAATGGGTGAGATGAAGTTCTTCTTGGGACTTCAAGTTGATCAACTTCCCGAAGGAACTTTCATACATCAAACAAAATACGTTCATGATGTTCTGGAGAAATTCGGGATGTCAGGAATGTCACCAATTTCCACTCCATTAGCGACGAATCATGGGATACATCCTGATCTCACCGGAGAGAAGGTAGACGAAACATTATATCGTTCCATGATCGGCTCGTTAATGTACTTGACGGCATCAAGACCGGATATTATGTATCCAACCTGCCTCGCGGCTCGATTTCAGTCAAATCCTAGAGCTTCGCACATGGTAATTGTGAAAAGGATTCTACGCTACCTGAAAGGAACTCCATCTCTGGGGTTGTGGTATCCAAAAGATGGCGACTTCATGCTCGAAGGATATTCTAATTCTGATTTCGGATGCTGCAAAGTTAATGCTAAATCAACAACAGCGGGGTGCCAGTTTTTCGGACCACGATTGGTCACCTGGCAATGCAAGAAGCAGACCTCTGTCGCTTTATCCACTTGTGAAGCCGAATATGTATCTGCTAGCAGCTGCTGCTCTCAGATACTGTGGATCCAGCAACAGATGCGAGACTACGGTTTGCAATTTCTTAACACCCCTATTTTTGTTGATAATGAGGCAGCAATTAACATAACAAAAAATCCTGTTCATCACGCTAAAACAAAACACATTGAAATTCGTCATCACTTCATCCGAGACTGTTTCGAGAAGAAGTTGATACGAATAGAGAAAATCCACACCGATGAACAAAAAGCTGACTTACATACCAAAGCTTTTGACAAAACTCGCTTTAAATATCTTTTGAAACTTAATGGTATGAAGTTGTTATCGGATGCGGAGGAAATTGTTGGCGTTGATGAAGGTGCCACTGTAGATGATGTTGAGAAACAATCTGCAATGGTTTGTCGAATTTTTACTTGTTTTGGTTTTTAGGGGGAGATAGTAGTTTTATTTTCAGAAAATACAAAAACAATAAAAAATTCGAAAAAGCCAAAAACATTAGAAAATTTCAAAAACCCAAAAACATGATAAAATTTCAAAAAGAGTTTGTGTAAAAAGAGAAAATGATAGTACATCAGCTAGACAGTTACTGTACGCTAAAGAAATGGAAAGTTCAAATACGTTAAACAGTCTCACTAATGATGTGTCGATAGGTTTTTACACATTTAGTAGATTTGTTCGGGATATAAACCTAAAATCTTACTGGCTTATTTCGTGGGGAACACCACTTGGATATATAGGTAACCCCTGAAATCTCGTTTGAAAGGTTTCATAATCTGATATACTAGGTCTTTATTCTCAATGATGTCTGGGGTATTATTCCGGGACTTCTGCTGAACGGTAGTTCTGACCTAGTCCCTGGATAATACTTTCTGCAAATGCTTGAAACATAGCATTAAAACCCTCAGCATGCTGAAACAATAAAATTGATAAACGCTGCTGTTGTAGCAAAAAGATCCTCTAAAGGGGACACACCTTAAAGTCGAAGCCGATATCTCTCTGCGTATACGGAAGTATCGACCTGAGATCCCTCGGCCCTCGCATACCTAAATTATGTACAGATATCATTGATGTATACTCACCTGTAAGACTGATTATTGAGATTCTGGATACGGGAGTATATTCAAGATGTGGGACACACGTATAAGTTTAAGTCTCTAAAACACTAAAACCGTATCCTGAACAGATTGAAATGTGTGTAAAAATTTAAGATGGATCAGTATATCGACAATCGAGGTGAATTGTTTAATGTTTAGCATGAAATTAAGCTTAATGGTACTTGTGACTTGTCGGAAGCTGATATGATTCCCTAACTCGCTCACCAAAAATATGTTTGTAAATAGTTTACTTTACTGCTTTCTGTTTTATTCTTCTTGCTTCATTAAAAATCCCAAAAAGATTTTATTTTTCTGCTTTATTTTTTCGACAAACCAAAGTGGAGAGTTGATCTTCGGATTTGAAAGTGATAGAAGATGCAGGAAGTTTCTGGAATGGAAGATGAGTTTGGAGCTAATCATGCCTAATCTGTAATTGATAGTGTGAAACACAAGTTCATTAAGTTGATACTTGTAATTTTTCAGAAAAATGTCTGAACAAAATTTTCAAAAGTCAGTATGTTTTGCTTCAAGTCAACCAAGGTCATTAAGTTGGACTTGGTCGACAAATTAAGTTCCTTGGGTCATTAATTTGAACCAAGCAATTTAAGTGGATTTCTAAAATCTGACAAATGTTGAGAAAAATCAAAGTTTTCATTGAAAAAGTAAAGTGTGCCTCATTCGGATGTTCATCCGGAGGGGTAGCCATACGCACGGATGGCAATGCGCTCGGGTGACCATACGCGTCTGATGATAGTATTAATAGAGAGTCAAAGAGTCAGTCAAAGCTATACGTGCGCACGATACTCTTTCTCTCTCACACTTTGACTTTCTGATTTTGGAATCTTTTGCACGGATCGTTGTTTTCGTTGGTTTGTACAACATTAGCAATGGCAAAGGTATGTTTTTCTAACTTAAATCTGCAATAATCCATTGTTTAATGTCTGTTCATCGTTGTTCATCACGTATCTGTTTTCTTTCGGAGCTTTAAATCTCAGATCTAGTCTGTGTTAGTTCGTTTTGTCATGAATAAATCATAGGTTCTTGTTTAGAATGCTTAGATCTAGGATTTTACCGGATGAATTTGTGTTATAACAAGCTAAAATCTGATAGATCTGATGTTTGAACGGTACGAAGTGTCGGGTAGGTTTTTGTTAAATTGATCTGTGTATAGGACGTTTTAGACATCGTTGAACATAGGGTTTTGATCGATTTAACATTCTCTGTGTAGATCTATGTTAAATTTTAGATTTTGACATAGAAATTTGTGATGTTCATAAAATGTTCTTCATATGTGACTTGTATCTGCACGTACAACTTGTACGTGCGTATGGCAATCCGTGACACATCATGTTGTACGCACGTATGGTAATCCGTAGCAATGGCATGTTGTACGTGTGCATAGTAATACTTGACAAGTAATGCTGTACGCACGTATGACAATCCGTGTCAAGGACAGGCTGTACGCACGGATGGTAATCCGGAGCTATGCTATGTTGTACGCACGGATGGTAATCCGGAGCAATGCTATGTTGTACGCACGGATGACAATCCGTGGCAATGCTATGCTGTTCGCACGAATGGCAATCCGGGACTATGGGTTGCTGTACGCACGGGTGGATATACGCGATGTAGACAAGTTGTCCGCACGGACAACTTATCCGCACAAACAAGTCATGCATACGGATAACTCTTCAAGTGTTATATCTTGCAACAAGTTTTTCTTGACAAAATATTTTGAGATCCCAAAATTTTAAAATGAATAAAATTTCTGCAGGATTGGGATAAAGCTCATAATATATATTGTGCTTTGGATGGTGTGTATACCGAAAACACAGTAGTTCAAGATGTTGCAAAATTTTTGAGGGAAAGTAGAGTTTCTAAGGCCTTAACTGATAAGACAGTAGTATATGAATCGCATGTGAAACGTTTTTGGACTGCTGCAAGATACGAAGAAAGTGATAAGACCATTTATTCAGCTGTATCAAAGAAAGATGAGAATGGAAAAGATGTAGATTTAGAAATAAAAGTGACTGTTGGTATCATAAGGAGAGTGTTGAATTTAGGAGATAATGATAGTGATCCAACCATAGTTTCTGAACGTTTAGTAAAAGGATTGTGGTGTAGGATGGGTTTTGCTGGGAGTGTGAATGGAAGAATGCAGAAGACAAGTTTTAGCCATGCTTATAAGCTCATGATTCATTGTGTGCTTCATGCTTTGTCACACAGAAAAGGTGGATATGATGAAACTCAAGATTACATCATGAATATCATTGCTTGTCTTGTTCTGAACAGACCATACAATATTTCTCAAGTAATTTTTGATCACATGACTGAGAATGTAAAGGATGGAAGCAAGAGGTTTCTTATGTATCCTAGGTTTGTCCAGATGTTGATAGATGATCAGTTTCAAGGTTTAGAAAAGAAAAGTAGTGACATTTTGGGCCTGAGGCACATGACACCAGATACAATCAGCAGATTGATCAAAGGTCCAGATCCTGGAGCAAAGAGAATGATTTGCAAAATTTCAAATCCAGATTATGTAGCTCCAGAGAATGATGCGTGGAGACATGAAGACAGCAATTCTGATAATGAAGATGACAAGATGAGTTTGTTCTATAAAAAGGATACAAGATGGTGGTGTGTCAAAGATGGAAAAAGGAAGAGAACTCCAAAGACGTCCCCTGCAGTTTCTATTCCAAAGAATGTGAAAAAGGGTATTGTGAAAGGGGGAGTTACAAGGAAATTAGAATTTTATATTGTGAAAATTTCTAATAAATGTGTCAAACATCTGTTTTGCAGGGACTTCTAGAAAACAGCAGCACAAGTTGATAGATGAACAAGTTCTGGAGCCGTCAGCTGTTATTCAAGAAGGAACTGAGTTATTATCACAATCTCTTGAAAGTTTCTTAAAGAAAAATGAGGATGCTGCTCAAGGAGTTAAAGATCAAGAAGGTGTTAAAGATCAAGAAGGAGTCGTTCAAGATCTTTCAAGTGATGATGATTCTGAAACCACAATATCAGAATCTGAACTTGATCCTCTTACTCTTGGCAAAGGAAAAGTTCAGTTAAAGAAAAGGTTACCAAAGAAAAGGAAGGGATCAGATGAAGAAGATACAACTTATGATCCTGAGAATCCAAATAAACAAATCAAGAAAAGAAAAGCTGTTGTAGCAGGTCTCATTCCAAGAAGTGTTCGAGCAAGAAAAGGAGAAAGTCAAGTTCAAAAGGAACATGATGGCAAAGATCCTCTACATGTTAAATCTCCTCAACCACAAGAAACAGAGGCAGAAAAACAGACGAGCCATGATGACTACATTGAAGTTACTGATGCTGGAGTCTTTTCCTCACAATTTCCAAATGTACCAGAAATAATAGAGATTCCAAAATCATCCTCACGGCCAAAAGATTCAGAAGATTTCTTTAGCCATATACCATCTGCTTCAGGAGATCCGTTGGAAGATCTAAATTTTGATGATGACTTATTCAACAATGACGCAGTAAGAGTTCTTGCACAAAAAGTCAAAGATCTTGAGAAAGAAAAAGAAAAAGCTGAAAATGAACGTGATCTTTTAAAAGAGCAAGTGAAGAAGATAATGAAAGCTCATGATCAACTTAGAACGGTGATAATTCAGGATGAGCGCACCATAAAGAAGATAAAGGAAGATGGTGAAAGTAACACTAAAGTGATTGAAGCTCTTCTGGCAGAAATTTCTTCACTGAACAAGAATCTACAAGATGTAAATCAAACACTCAATCAGGTGGTCAGTGAAATGAGTGAATCTACTTCAAACGAAATGAAAATAATGAAGTTGGAGATGGAAGCCATGAAAGCTGACAAAGTGATGAAAGATGAACAACTCAAGATGTTATATTCTGTTGTAGAAAATCTTTTGAAGAAGGATGTTCATGCTGCTTACAATGAAATTGAAGTAAAGAAAGTTGAAGAGAGAAGACTTGAAAGAGAACGAAGACTGGCTGAGGATGCTATCCAAAAGAACAAAAGTATAATTGAAGATGTTCAAGAAGCTGGTGGTTCTTCTCTTCAAGATGATGCTGAAATGATTGATGCTCAACATGCTCAAGAACAAGTTGTACATGATCAAGATTTCATGTTGGTTGGAGTGCCTTCTCAAATCATTGATTCTGATGAAATCATTCGTAGAGTTGCTGTTTCTCAAAAGAAGAAAAAGGCCAAAGAAGTGATGCTACTTGAATGGAAGACAAAGCAGTTTGTTCTTGTTGGTAAGGCAGAAACTGTGCCACTCAACACAAAAGATGGTCTTTACAGAATAAAAATTATGAAAAGGAGAAAAGAAGCGAAGAAGGCTCGGGGTGAAGAAGTTAGTGATTCTGATGAAGAACTTCTTGTAGATGATGAAGCAGATGAAGATGAAGAAAAAGACAACGATGATGAGAAAGACGATGAGAATAAGAAAGATGATGATAAGAAGAATGATGACGATAATCAAGGTTCATCAGGATTGATTGTGAAGAATTCTATTGATGAACAAAGGATAGAGGAGTTTTTGAATGATCAGATTAACGAGCAAGAAGATGATGATCATCAAGAAACTTCCATTTTTGGAAAGCAACACTCAGATCAGGTATTCCTTTCAAATCCCACTGTCATTTTCTTACAAGATAAAAGTCAAGAGGTGATTGAGGTTAGTAGAACAAGGGAAGAAATGTTAGAGGAATTGGGGTTGCAAGAAGGAAAATTTAAGTTCGATATTGAAGATGAAATCCCTGAAACTTCTGAAGATGTATTTGAGCCAAGATATGCCTTTGAAGCTGATAACTACAATGATGTAATCGTTGAAGACGCTTCAGATTCATCTGATGATGAAGTTCGTTTTCATTATTCTGGGATTGATGCAACATTTCTTTCATTATCGGAAATGTTCAAGGATCGAAATGAAGATGAAATTAGAAGGAAGATAGTGGAGAAGGTGTCTACAGAAGGTATTCCAAATACTATACCAAGAGAAAATCTTGTAGAAGAAAGAAAGAAATGGTATAAAGTCATGCCTAAAGAGAGAAAGAAACTACGGGCACTTCAATTCTTTAAGCACGACAAAGAACTCTCTTGGGGTGACATTCTCTCATGGGGATATTTGGAAGATTTAAAAGTTTATGCAATCAGAAGAGAACAGGGAGTGCAGTACTTTGAGTTCTTAGCTGATATCAAAACTTTGCCTTGGTGGGATATAGATGAGTTGGTAAAGACAAAGAACATCAAAGAATTCTATTATGGGTTAGATGTGAAGCAGCACGATCAGAGATTATGGAATTTTGTGAAACTGCAAGCTGAGAAAAGATATCCTGACTGGAAACCACACTTTCCTCAACAGATTGTCAGAACTCTGGAAAGTGGTGAGAAGGATATTACTCTGGATATCAAACCTCCAAGTTGTTTGAAGAATATGCCGTTAAGGGCGATGGAGCAAGATTTCCACGATGAGTTTGAAGGGTGGTTGTATAATCAAACTACAGCTGAAGCAATAATCTCGTTAAATAACAAGTCCACAGGAGAGGCTAGAAGGATCTGTGTGTTAGATCCTATGTGGCTTGTTAACTGCTCAAAGAAGGATATCGACTGTTTGTTCTACAACAAGATAGTTTACGAGAGACCTGATAGAGAGCAAGCTTTGCAATATCAAAAGGTTGTGGATGTTTGTTACGCAAAAGACATCAACTCTGGAAGATACTGGAAGACTAAATGGAGAGATCTAGAGATTGATGAGTTCTTGAAAGTATACAAGCGTGAACAACGTTCAAAGAAGATTGCTGAAAAAGCTGCTGAACGGGGAAGACGTAAATTGGGAATTGTTCCTCCAACAGATCAGACACCAATTGAATCTGAAGAAAACAAAATTCCAAGATGGGAACGAAAGCATGATGGAGATCCTGTCTACAGACATTGGTGGTTGACTGAGGGAAGACAAAAGAGAAAAAGAATGTTGGAGGAAAGAGCACAGAAAAGAAGAGTGAAAGCGCGTGAGCGAAGACGCAACAGAAGGAATTAAAAGACTATGTTGGAAGGTACTACAGCTACATTCGAGGGGGAGTCTGTTAGTACATTACGTCTGTAGCTTCCGTCAGCATGTAGTCATATTTTGTTCTGTGTTTATGTTTATTGTCTGATTGTATGTATGTAGTTAGCAGGACAACTCAGGAATAGGGTCTGAATGTAAAAGTGTTGTTTGGGACAAGTTTAACTCGTACGGATGGCAATACGCACGTATGGCCATACGCACGGATGACTTATCCGCACGGATAAGTCATACGCGCGGATGATCACACGTATGGGTGAGTCATACGTACGGGTAGCCCACCCGCACGTACAACACTTATTAGTATCCTGAGTCTGTCTATATATAGTAGGTCCGGTGCAACTTTGTAAGAACTTTTGACACACGCACGGGTAGTCTGTACGTTCACCGGAACTTTGTGACTTTCAGAACGATTAATAGAACGAACAGACAAGAAGTTAAACGTTGAATTCTCTGTTGCATAAATCTGTGATTTGTCTTAATGGATTCCGCACACTAAGACGAAATCGATTCATCTTGTTCCTACGATCAGATCCTGTGTCAACGGGACCAACAAGTGGTATCAGAGCTAGGAGCTCGGTCGCGAGATCAAACACACAATTACGCACTCAATTTCAGCAGATTCAGAGCGAAAAATCATTCAGATTTATCGAATTTCTCATATTTTTCATCCTTTCACGTTTTTAACTGAAAAACGCAAAATTAATCAACTTTTTACGGTTAAAAACGGATAAAAGTTGAATATGTTGTGCGAAATTCATTGATACACAAACCTACAAAGTTTCAGAATCTAATTCTTAGTAATTTGTGAGATATTTGAATTTTTGTGGTGCGAAAATGAATACTGTTGCTGTTGTTCTTGATGTTAACCGCACGGATCACCACCCGTGCGGATGACCATCCGTATTGACTTTGTTGACTCCTACGTGCGGATAAGTCGCACGCGCGGATGACATAATACGCGTTGACTGATTGTTGACCTATCCGTACGCATAAGTCGTACGCACGGATAACATTTCATTAATCCTTGTCATGCGTGCGTACAGCTATCCGGGTTGACTGATTATTTGACCATCCGGACGGACACTTGTCCGCACGAACAATAATCCGTGTCACTTCATATCACCTAAGCGTGTATCATTTTGTCAGAACCTCTTATCGGAACTTGAAATCAATCGGATTTAGAGCTTGCTGTTGAGTAGCACCGACCCATTTGTCTATACTTGATCAGTTCACGTGACATTGTTTGTTGGCCTCAATTAAATCAATTAAAAGAGTATTTGACATATTGACGGCCAAAGTTTGCATATGATTTAAAGTTGGGCGGCCCAATCATGTTCATGTAACAAATTGAAGTTGTCGGATACTTTAAAGAAAGGCTCAATCGGAATTAGGTGAACAATTAAAATTGTGACTGATTCATTACTTCACGTGATACACATATAAGTCAACATCATAATAACGGTCCAATAATAATTCATGCAAAATTAAAAAGGCTGTTGATTCAGTCCATGTGATCATTGATATCTTGAGGTCCAATATTCAATTAAAGAAATTGTGTTTAAAATGTTTGACGAAAAGGAAAACGATAAAATTAGAAGAATAAATGATTGGTTTGATATGAATTGGGAATGCAGGAAAGAAGATGAGAAAAAGGATTCTTGGATTATAAGATCTGAATACTTTTTGTGTAAAAAATTTGAAAAGTTTGATGATTTGAAAAAGAGGTATTATGAATTGCTTGATAAGTTGGAAAGGTTTGGGATTAAGATGACAAATGCTGAAAGAATATCAAAATTTGCAAATGCCTTACCTTTGGATTGGGATGAATTTTTGGGTAAACTAAAAAAAGATTCTAAGTTCTCAAAATTTAGTTCAAATGATTTCATCAGAGAGCTTAGAAAACACAATGATGAGAATGAAAATAAAAAGAAAGAGTTGATAGAAGAATTAAAAGGAAATTCAGAATATATAAGTTTGGATGTGATTTTTGAAATAATCAAAATAATTAGAAATGGTCTTAGTGCAAGAAGTAGGATGAAATATGATTTCAAGAGAGGTTGTTTTTTAAATGAAGATTTGAATCCTGCTGATATGGTTAAAAATTTTCTTGCAGGAACGTCAAAGATTGAAGAATCAAAGAAGGTTGAAACTTCAAAATGTGAAGTTGTGTGCCCAAAATGCGAAAAATTCGAAGCAGACAATGTCAAACTCTTGAAGGGTGTGGAGAGTTTAACATTGGAAATCAATCATTTGAAGGATGAGAGAAGATCTGTTGATAAACAGATACTTGAAATGAGAGAAAATTGTGAGAAATTGGAATATGAAAATGTCAAACTGTTGAGTAGTTTGGACAGTTTGACATTGAAAATAAAAAATTTAAAAGAAAATGAAAATGATTTTGAAAATAGAAAATTAAAAATTGAAAGAGATTTTCAAAGTCAAATAAAGATTTTAGAAGATGAGAAATCTATTTTTGGCAAAAATAACATTGAAAAACAAATTGCGATAAATTCTCATCTTGAAAAAATCATTCAGCTTGAAAAAGAAGCTGAAAGTGCTAGAAAAAGAGTCAATGACTTAGAAAATAAATTGAAAGGTTTTGTGAATGTTTCATCTGTACCAGATCTTGTATGTCCAAAACCGATCAATGAAGTTCCAATAAGTGACAAAGTCACAAATTTTGACAAAGTCAAAATTGAAGATTGTGATGATAAATCTGATGATGAAAAAGAAAAAGAAGAAAAAAGAAAAACATTTTTGGAATTAAATGAAATGTTTAAAAATACTGTTTTACATTCTACTGAGAAAGGTGAATGCTCAACGCAAAAACCTGTAAAGAAGAATGTGGAACAGAAACAAAAAGATAAAAAATCGAAAAATTTTCAAAAAGAAAATAAAAACTCATCAGATCAATCATCCAATCACAATAAAAAATCACAAAAATATGAAAATAAAAACTCACAAAAAGTTGGTAATCAGTGGTGCAGGTTTGACCATAGTGCTCAAATGCCAAATCAAGGATACAAGAGGAGAAATGACTACCACAAGGCAAATCAATGCTATGATCTAAGTGTGTGGTATGAAGACGGTGTTTGGTATGAAAGAAATGAGAGGTATGATAACAGAGGGTGTTATACTTGTGGATATCAAGGACACATTGCTGTTAACTGCCAAAGTTAGAGATTCGAAACGAGAAGGTGCTATGAATGCAACATCAGAGGACATATTGCCAGAGATTTCCCAATGAGATCAAAGGGAAGATTGAGGGCTGAATCTCAGAAAATGGCAAAGAAACCAGTCAATGTCAAGCCCAAAGAACAGAAAGTTCAAGAACCAAAAGTTCAAGAACAGAAAGTTCAAGAAAAGAAAGTGAAGCTTTCACAAGGGCAAAAAGACAAACTGAGAAAGAAAAGAAAGAAGGCGAGAGAATATCTCGAGAGGATTTTGTCCTCGGATACAACTGGTAATCCGATAAAAAGTTCTGATGAATCGATTTCCTCAACTAAAAAGGCAAGCAAAACGGATTCATCAGATACAAATCTGAGGACGAAAGAGGGAAAGAAGAAGAAGAAAGTTTGTGGCAATGAATCTGTTTCTTCGGAAACAAATGAGCCACATGTCGGCAATGAATCTGACGTCTCAAAGTCAGACAAGCCGCCATCAGGCAATGAATCTGACAGGTCAAAGTCAGACAAGCCATGTGCAGGCAATGATTCTGGTTCGTCAAAGCCAGAGGAGCCTAGTGTTGAGGTAAAATCTGAGAATTCAGGATTAACAATGGATGATGCAAATTTTCCACCATTGTTAAACAAGAATTCTAAATCACCCAAGGACAGTCAGGCTTGGGTGAAACTTTTCAAATAGAAAAACCTGACTTGCCGGAGTTCCCAGGTTGGTAAGTGTGGAATAGGAATCGGCATATTTCTTGAGAAATTCACAGGTTGGTAACTGTGATATTTCGAATCACAAAAGACTAATCAAGGACATTAAGTTGTACTTGATTTATCTTTTCGATAAGTGGATAAAGGTAAACAATGTGATGAAACCCCGAGTTTGTAAAAAGACAAACAAAACTAATTTTCCGGAAAAACCATTTTGATTAAAACAAACTTAAGTGTTTTGAAATCTAAATGGGAAAATAGTTTGTTATCAGGGGGAATTCTGATTGTTAAGCCGAGTGAACGGCGAATTGAAGTGATTCGATATCAGTTTGTCGCTTTACTCTGTAAAGTTTGTTTTCAAATTTTCCTTGAAAATCAAAATAGAAACATATTTTGATTTTAGGGGGAGAAATTTTTTTTTAAAAAAATTAGAAAATTTGAAAATGCCAAAAACATTGAAAAATTCAAATGAGTTTTGTTGAGAAAAGAGGAAATGATAGTAAATCAGTTGGACTATCACATCATGCTAAAGAATTAAAATGTCAAATGTGATAAACGGTCTCACTAAAGATGTGACGATAGGCTCAGCTAGACTAGTAGATTTGCGATAACGATACAAACTTAAATGAAAAAGCCTAGTTCTAGTGGAAAACATGGTTGAAAGCATAGTACTTAGTTTTGTCCTTCTTGACTGTGTGCCTGCTCAGTAATCGCTGATTGTCGAAAGACATAAAACTGGTTAAGTCTGTGAACTTTCAGAACTTTGCTGAAAAGTCACTGTGATTGTGCATTTCATTTTGCAAAGATTTAAACTTGTTTGATTTCTTTATTTTGTTTAAGCATTGGACATCCTCTGCGTATACGTGAGTATCGACCTGGATGTTATTGCCTAAACGTTCTGCTTTATTTTCTTTGGTGTTTCGTTTAAGCTTTGGACCTCCTCTGCGTATACGGGAGTATCGACCTGGTGGTTAAAGCCTAAACAACTTCAACTTGTTTTATTTTATTATTTTGTTTAAACATTGGACTTTCTCTGCGTATACGGAAGTATCGACCTGATTGTTAATGTTTAAACATTCTGCTTTGTTTTCGCACATATCACAGTTGATGAAAGTTTAAAGGCATTACTTGAGTCAGTGTATTGCATGATGAGGGGATATGCTGAGATCGTGGGGTCCATAAGAATTTAGTGCAAAATTAATATACCTTAACGTATCGGTAAGCATTTCGAAAGTTTTTAGATTGAGCTTAAGAGGACAAACATATCGTCAATCTATGTGAATCGTTTAGAACTTAAAATGTCTAAAGCTTAATGGTGCTAGTGATTTGTCTCAAAAACTGATATGATCCTCTTACACAAACTCACAAAAATATTGTTTGTATATATTTCTTTACTGCATTTCTTTAAACTCAAAATCCAAAAAGATTTTAGTGTGTTTTAGCATAAAGTTTTGAAAAATACAAAAAGATTTTCGACAATTGATGTTGGAAAGCGGATTTTCGAAATTCCAAGTGCTAAACATGATGAATTGGGTTGGGAGAGTTTGTAGAAAAATTTGAATGTTATATACAAATGTTTTGAAAGATTGTGTGATTAGTTAATCAAGGTCATTTACTTGAACTTGATGTAACTATAACAGATTGATATGAATGATTTCTACTAGTAAGTTTCTTAAATCAAAGTGTTATAAATTTGTGAAACTTATGTTGAGGTAGAGGATTTGCAGGTTAACCAAGTTTCAAATCCTGAGCAGATGCAGAATAGAGGCAGGAATTGATCCTGAACTTGTGAACATGTGAAAGCCAGACTACGATCCCGACAGCTGAGTCTAAGGGGGAGTCTGAAGACGAGCACAACGCAAGAGGAAGCGTGGATTCAAGAAGCCAGGAAACTATCCTGAAGGAGCTTGTATACGGAAAGCCAGGTGTCGATCCCAAAGCACGGAAGCTTGACGAAAGGGGGAGCCTGAAGAAAGAGTTTGCTGAAAGGGGGAGCTGAAGCTCAAGACAGATCCACCGGGATTCTGTTCAAGAAAGAGAGAGAGAGAAAGAAAAGTCGCTACGAGTTTGACTACGGATTGACTGCGGCAATATCCAAGGGGGAGTCTGTTAGTACAGTATGTCTATCGCCTCCGTCAATCTTAACTGTAGCAGAAATAGAAGAGATCTAGACTTTGTGTAACATGATGTAGCTAAAAGGGCAAGGTGGCAATCTTGTAAATAAGGAGAGTCTCCTTATATCCTTTGCCTATAAATAGAATCCTTAGGGTGAGTTTTAGGGACTTTTGGCTCATTTGAGAACTTAGAGCTAGGTGCTTAGAGAGAGAAACTAGAGAGAGAAAGTTCTCAAAGTGATTCCCGGAGCTTGTACACGTCATACGGATCTATTGAATCACTGTTATTGTACGTTTTTGTGTGTTCGGTCACGTACATTCACGGATTCCGCACGTTGAACGTTCGTTACGCAATCGATTCGGTGACGAAACCGGTCCTACAGTTCTTTATTTCCATGCGCTTGGCATTGATTCGGATGGGTTTCACCCTTTCCTTCCGACTCAAGGCATCGGCGACTACGTTCGCCTTGCCGGGATGGTATCTTATTTCACAGTCGTAATCATTAAGAGTTTCCATCCAACGGCGTTGCCTCATGTTCAAGTCCTTCTGATTGAACAGATGTTGAAGGCTCTTGTGATCAGAATAGATAACACATTTGATTCCATATAAGTAGTGCCTCCAAAGTTTTAGTGCGAATACAACGGCACCCAACTCCAAGTCATGGGTGGTGTAATTCTTTTCGTGCACCTTTAACTGGCGTGAAGCATAGGCAATGACTTTGCCTTTCTGCATAAGCACACACCCCATCCCGGTGTGTGATGCATCACAATAAACTACAAACTCCTCTATTCCATCAGGCAATGTCAATACTGGAGCATTGCTCAACTTTTGTTTCAGAATCTCGAAGGATTCCTGCTGCTTAGGACCCCAGTCAAACTTAATCTTCTTACGTGTCAGCGAAGTCAGGGGTGCAGCAATCCTTGAGAAGTTTTCAATGAATCGCCTATAGTATCCTGCCAAACCTAGGAAGCTACGAATTTCTGTAGGCGTCTTTGGCTCATGCCAATTCATGACAGCTTCAACTTTAGCGGGATCTACTTGGATACCATGCTCCCTAACAACATGTCCAAGAAATTGGACTTCTCAAAGCCAGAATTCACACTTCGAGAACTTGGCATAGAGCTTTTCCTTATGAAGTAGTTCCAGAATGCAATGAAGATGCTTCTCATGGTCAGCTTGGTTCTTTGAGTAGATGAGAATGTCGTCGATGAAAACGATGACGAATTTATCTAAGTATTGCTTGCAAACGCGATTCATGAGATCCATAAATGCGGCAGGTGCATTAGTGAGCCCAAAAGGCATCACTAGGAACTCGTAATGACCATAACGAGTCCTAAATGCGGTCTTGTGTACATCTTCATCTCTAACCTTCAGTTGGTGATAGCCTGACCTTAAGTCAATCTTAGAGAAGAAACTTGCCCCGTGAAGTTGATCGAACAGATCGTCGATTCTGGGCAAAGGATACCTATTCTTGATAGTGACCTTATTAAGCTCACGGTAGTCGATGCACAGACGCATCGATCCATCCTTCTTCTTGACAAATAAAACCGGTGCTCCCCAAGGAGACGAACTAGGTTTGATGAAACCTTTGGCTAGCAAATCATCTAACTGCGTTCTCAATTCCTTCATCTCTGTTGGTGCCAACCTGTAAGGCGCCCTTGCTACCGGTGCTGATCCAGGAATAATGTCAATTCTGAATTCTACTTGTCTATCTGGTGGCAAACCAGGTAGTTCTTCAGGAAAAACTTCAGGGTATTCAGAAACGACTGGAATATCCCCAATCTTGGGCTTCGGTTCATCAATAATCACTTGTGCCATGTAGATGACACAACCTTTCTTTAAACACTTTGAGTCCTTGAGCATAGACATTTACTCAGGCAGCCCATACTGGGTATCTCCTTGGATAGTAAGTGATTCACCAGACGAAGTCTTAATCACCACTTACTTCTTGTTACAGACAATTTGGGCCTGGTTATGAGACAACCAGTCCATACCCAATACTATGTCAAATCCGGCTAACTTAAAGGGAAGTAGGGACAAAGGAAAAGAGTGGTTCCTAATGGATATAAAACATCCATCTAAGATGGTTGAGGCGGTTTCTAAAGTACCATCTGCTAGTTCCACCTCATACTTCACACTTAAGTTCTTAACAGGTAGTTTCAATAATTCACAAAACTTATTATCTACGAACGACTTATCAGCGCCTGAATCAAATAACACTCTCGCATAAACATCATTTACGAGAAAGGTACCTGTTATCACATTGTCGTCCTTGACGGCTTCCTTAGCATCCATCCTGAAGACCCTAGCATTGGTCTTCTTAGCCTCTTCGGGCTTCTTGGCGTATTTTGGGCAATTGGTCTTGATGTGCCCCTTTTCATTGCAACCGTAGCAGGTCGCATCCTTCATCTTTTTGCAATCCAAGGTTTTGTGTTCCTTGGACTTGCACAACCCACATGCAAAAGATTTCGATTGTGAATTCGAATTTGATTCATACCTGCACTTCCCAAAGTGTTGTCTCTTGCAGATTTTACATCTGGGTTTTTCACCCGTCTGCTGACCATCCTTCCTAAATCCTAACCCCTTCCTGTGGTCATTGTTTCCTTTTATGCTTCTTGTCTGAACGTCGTGAGTTGTCATCCTCACGCTTCCTCTTTTCGGTATCGGTGCTCCTCTGCGATTTCAGCCTGACCGCATCCAAGGTAAGAGACAATGATATGTCTGCTACAGACCGAAAAGTAGCTGGTCTGGAGGCCTTCACACTTGCCTTGATCTCCGGGGCCAAACCCCCGATAAAACGAGCTATACGCTTGGGTTCCGGGGTTACTAAATATGGAACCAATCTTGACAAAGTGTTGAAACTGGTAAGGTAGGCCTGACAGTCTAGGTTTCTCATGACCAGCGACAAGAAGTCAGATTCAATTTTCTCAACCTCGTGTTGAGGGCAGTAGTTTTCCTTGACCAGTACCATGAACTGTTCCCAGGTCATATTGTACAACGGGATTTTCCTCGTAGCTTGGATCAAAGATCTCCACCAAGCTAATGCTTCTCCCTTAAAGGACTGTGACACGAATTTCACAATATCCCTATTATTGCAACCACTGATATCCACAACCGTATCCATCTCGTCCAACCAAGTCATGCAATCCACGGCTCCTTTTTCCCCAGTAAAATCCCTGGGTTTGCACGAAACGAAGTACTTATAGGAACAACCCTTATTACGGGGTTCTTGATTCTGTACGACTCTTTGGGATGGAGCACTCCTCTGATTTGATGAGTGGTGAGAATTACTGTTGTGGGCAGTGTGGGTCCTGGAGGGTGTTCTAGAGTGTGGTGCAGATTGGGTCCTTGCACGGGTACCACTGGATTCATGTAGTTGTCTATCCATAGCTCGATTTACGGCATTATCTATCATTGCCTGTAATTCTGCACCCGCTACATTTACTCGGGCATTATCATGCTCTCTCCCTGGGTGACTATTGATCTCGTTTGAGTCGGCCATGTAGCTTGAACTGTTACATATTGACAATAATTTATTGGTGAGTTTATTATAGAATTGTCTTTTATGGCAGTTTTTATTAACCGTGGTAAACATAGACCATATATGGTTAATTTATTACTCACATTTATTTAGGATTTCTAATATAATTTATCCTAATTATAAAACAATAACAGTTTTATTAGCACATAAGGCCTAGTCACAGGGACAAATTTTAAATTACAAGCCATGATTTCAGAGAATCAAAGCATGAAGGTTTGAACAAAGTTCATTACCTTTATCAGACAGGGTCACAGACTATTATTGTCTTTTGTCTCATATGAAAATGAGAAGGGCCCGTAGGCATTCTATTACCAATGGATGGTAAAAAGAACTGATCATATTTATTGATGATTTAACCCATGATTCAGAGATCATTTAGTTGGGTTAGGAATCCTTGAAAAGATCCTTATATATATAATAATAACACGTGTGATTTTAACGAATCATGTCTGCCAGGAGTGTTAACATGTTTTTAGATGTTAACAGGGATTTGAATCTTTTTAACGGGTCTTACCATCTTGGCCAGGTCTTAAAATGACATGCAGGCTAGGTTATACCTTTAAGATCCTTAACTAATAATTAAAATTTGGTAGATAAATTTTTTTAAAAGGAATGATTCCGATTTATTTATTTCATATATAATTTAATTATGCATAACATAGCAAAGATGAAATTTATAAACTTACATTCCATTAAAATTTAAAAGTAGTACACTTTGCCCTAAACGGGACTTTTCACAGAAACACTTGCCCACGCAGGAGCTATACTAATAATACAAGTCCTCGCAGGGACTGTCTACAAATGTCCTCGCAGGGACTAATAGAGACAAGTCCTCGTAGGGACTAAGTACAAAGACAGATGTCCACACAGTGACTACATACACACATAAATAAGTGTCCACGCAGGGACTTGATTTAAACTAGGAATTACAATAATACATATTGGGATTTAACGATCCCGTTTCTTCTTTCCTTTCAGCAAACTTTCCAAGCCACTCATGAATCCCTGATTCTTCCTACGCTCTCTCTGGAGGTCTCGCTCAACCCTATCCAACCTATGACGGAGATCCTCCTGCTCTGGCGGGGAAAACCGTGGTGGCTGATGCTGAAGTGGTGGCTGAGCAGGTACTTGATACCCACTAGCTGGGTGTCCCATTCCCCAAGGGGTTCCATATGGTCCCTCAGGGTTTTGGGCAAGGTAGTTTGCTGCCACTTGGTATGGGTCGGCCTCGGCATAGTTATAGTTAGTGTATGCTGGCGGTCCGTATGGGTTGTAAGCTGCCGGAGCAGTATAAGCAAGGATAGGGCTGCCAAAACCCGGTGATGGCGGTGCAATAGGTTCCGAATTCACCTCTGATACTGGAACTGAAGGTCCACCCACTTGTGGTTCTTCATATAGAGGCGGGTAGTGGCTGCCACTAGAGTGTTGAGGGGTGCTGAAATGAAAATCCCCTCCTCTTGCGGACATCCGTGCGCCAGTCCTCCTACGTCTTGGTGGTTCTAGAGGCACTAGATTAACTGGCGGCAGTGGAGGCGGTGGCGTGACTGCCATGAAACGTGGATCCCCAGAGGGATCTTGCTGCTGCTGATGCGGCTGCTGGTGAGGCGATGAATGGTGAGATGGTGTAAAGTACCACTCACACCGTTCGAACCGTGCCTGATGACTATCCGGACCTTGGTATGGTGTTTCGTGAAATGACGAACCATCAGAGATCTCAACAGGATGGTTCGGGGTTCCGGTTGCAGGCTCGACGGGGTCTGTGTCCTCGTCCATGTCCATCGCTTGATCACCAGAAAAGTGATCCTCCGGTCCTAGTGGGTTAAAGCCCCCCCTTGTTCTGGTAGGTAGTCCGCCGGGTTAAAATGGCCCCGAAAGACAGGAGTAGGGTCACCGAAGGAATGGTGTGATGAGGATTGCTGTAGAGGTATATATGAAGGTTGCGGGTTGTTGGGCTCATTCTCGGACTGAGGCCCAAAGGAGTGATGATATGGAGGCGTTGAGGTATGCGATGTAGATCGTCTGACAGGCTCCTCATAAGTCCTCCAAGGTTCTCGCGGATCGGCACTCCTTGTAGAAGAAGAAGTTCGCCGGTGCGAAGGCCCGACCTCGTGGTCGTTAGGAGCGCTGATCGGCTCTTTTCCTCGTCCTCCTCGCCTGAATCTTGGCGGCATTGTTAAACCTGTCAATATAAACAAAGCTAACAACAAGAAAATAACGGACAAAGTTAAAATAAAATAAAATAAAATAAAAACATTTTTGAATTATTCCTAAGTTCTTTGTCAAGACTCGAAGATTTAGGAATGTGCAATTGTGTCATTGAGATTAAACAAAAAAAAGCTAGTGTTTAATTCACTCAATGTTGGCTCTGATACCAACCTGTCACACCCCGGATTTCCATGTGTTACCGGTGGGCCCGGTAGGGGAGTATCGTGACGTGGTTGGTAACATAATAATCAAACAACACAATATTTAAATGCACAGCGGAAGCAAATTATAGATTCATTTCAACTAAACAGTATTGTAATATTAAGTATCACAAGTAGTCGAATATAAATCCACAGGTAGATCAAAATAAAAGGAAACAATGTTCAACAGTCTACGATATCCAAGCTTGCGAGACTTATTGTGGATGCTAGGAGAAAAGCCAGCCTATTACGCGTAGTACCTGCACTTAACCTTTTTGAGAAAATACGTCAGTTTACACTGGTAAATACAATCAACCGACTCATTTTGAAAAGAGTTTAAGAAAATGCATTTAAGGCACAAGGCACAAATAATATTTTATAACTTGGGATATTTATTTGAATATAATGCTTGTAAAGGATTTACATGTTACTTATGCGTTCAGAAGCCCGGATCGAGCCGGGTTAAAGATCAATAGACACACCACATTATGTATATGAGACACCGACGGGCGTACGCCTACGCCCCGTGCTTAGGTCGTGGCCATTTCGTAAAATGATGCCAGGGATATCCGGGACATGGTCATTAACCCCCCAAAGGCTTTAAGCAAACAAAACAAATTAAACGAGACATCTCAATACTTTAACCATAAAACAATTAAAGATTCAATGCCCGACCAAGCGGTATTTTATATATCGTACCCCAAGCCCGTATAGGGAAAATAAGTTAAAAGTATTTACCTGAGCAAGTATAAATCAAAATCAGCGAGTGCAAGTATCTTTTACTGGTCCTCCTAATCTGGAACGAAGGTTTAGAATAACCTATTAGAATTCTAACGGGTCTTTAGTTAAGCTTAAGCTTAGACCGGTTGGTTTTAAAGATACGGTTCGTACGCACGATTAAGCGAAGACCAGATAGAATGTGATTTAGACCCGACAAGTTTGAAGACTTGCTTAATATGGGTATATTATACACATTCTGGATTTTGAGATAAAACCGATAAGGTTTGACCCGTTTCGGCTAATTTATGTAAACTAGTTACATAAACCGAACCGAACGCGCATGAAGCGTAACGGGTAACCATAAGAGTCCTAAACAGGTTTCCTAAGTTAACATGCCTTAAATATGTTGTGATATCAGTAGGATACCTTCCATTATGCCCAAAACGAGTTTAACCTATAATTAAGCCCCGTAGGGGTATTTAGGTCATTTTAAAGATTATAAAAGGAATTAATTAATCTTCTGTGATCCGGGTCTGAATAAATCAGTAAAATAGCTCATTTTAACAGGTTATAACATTTGGTGATAAGTCTTAAGAGACAAAATGGTTTTAAACTCAAACTATGCGTATAATACGCGTATAAAGCCGTTTTAAGCGACGTACGGGTTAAAATAGGATTTTGAGTTTTCTGATCAGTTAAATAGGTTCAAAACACTTCATTTATTATTTAAAATCAGTAGCAATTGGATTGGTAGCAAAATGACTTGTAAAACTCATTTTATGGCCGAAAAGGGTATATTCGGTATTTACCGAATCAAGGCACTAATCCTAGCTTATGATCAGTTTAAAAATAATTAAAAATCTTCAAAAATCCCAAAATATTATATTACATCAGTGGGTAAAAGTTTTGGTGTCAAAAATTGGGTTTAGATAGGCTTTACGCTAATGACGCCGTTTAATTACTAAGAAGCGTTCTAATTACGTCATTAGGCATAACTCCTAATCTAGACCTCCAACTGATGTGAAAATTTAGGGACATGTTTTATAATCAGTAACAAATATTATTGTACTTTTACATTTCCAAAATTCTCGTTGTATGGTCATAAGGGCATTATGGTCCATATTTAAGCACTTAACGGAAACGTCGGACACTTAAGGATTTAAGTGGTATAAACACAGAGGATTATACAATCATGTAACTAGGTCCTAATGGAAGTTTAAGGCATGTCTAAACCTATATAAATCGGGTCAAAACTGAAGTCAAAGCAAAAGTCAAACTTTTGCGTCTTTCGGTTCCGAATCGGTTCAAAACAGAAAGTTGTCGAATCAAACAAGCTTAGACAAGTTATTATACTTATTATCAGGTTATATGAATGATAAAACAGGTTACACGCCTTCTATATCGCTAATTACGCGTTTAATGGTTCTGTTGACTTTTTCGTAAGAAGTTTGACCCGTCATTCGACCTAGTTAGATCGGGAATCAGAGGGTGCCCTTTTAAGGGTTAATTGCCCACATAATTACCAACTTATAACAACTTTCATTTCGGCAAAACACTGGACCACTTGTGTTTTATCATTAAGTCAAACCGTAATTACGACGGTTTGACTTTTAAGCTAAATACTAATCAAAACTTAATTAAGAAGGGTCAAGGGTACTTACACGTGTCTAATGGATGATTAGGAAGGTCTTGGGTCTGCTGTGGAGTTCCAGAGATGATCAGAAATGATGTTGAAAGGAATGATCATAAGTTGCAACTTTGTGTGACTTATATAGTGAGTCAAACTCACTTAGATTGATGACATGCAACTCTATAATTGATCAAGGATGCTTACAAGTGCCATCTACAGCCTATAAACCACTTTAGGACGCCCATGGTATGCAATACAAGTTATCAAAGTCGGTTAATTGGCTGAAACAGGCACCTGTCATTGTTTCTGTCGCTGGTACCTGTCACGCGGCCCGCGTAAGATATTGTTAAGTCTTACGCAACCCGCCTGGACCTCTTGCTCAGGTTACAAAACTTTCTTTTATTGCATTTTTGGTCCTTGGTCCCCCGAAAGGTCGCTTTCTCATGGTTTCTTGCATTAAGAGGCTTTTATATTTGCCATATGGGGGCTTTAAGGCTTATACCATCTTTGTCAAGTCCTCGGGTAACCTTGTGATCACCCGAAAAGCCCTAATTTTCAATGTTGACAATTCTAACCCTCACACACGAATTTTATCATAACTTTCTCATACGGTAACGAAACTTGGTGAAATTTTTATGGTGCATTCTAGTGTGCATAATTAATCGTTACAAGGCTTCGGGTTTGCTAAAAGGTCACTCAGTGGTATATCTTAACATGTTAACACATTTAACCCCTGTAGTTTGTAATCTCTCACTTTCTTTCACAATTCGCTTCGTATGATCGATGATCCATTCGTTTAAGGTTATAAACATCATGTAGGGTTATTGTAAAGTATATTTATTCATTTTTGACACTTTGAACCCTTATATTTACATAGTTTCATTGTTTGTCAACTTTAGTCCTTCAAGAACATTCTTTCACACGTTCAAACCTATGACACGTGTCAACACATTATAGGACGTAAATTTTCGAGGTGTTACATGATACCTATTGATATTTGAGGCAAATTATAATATTTTATCCGTAAGCAAAGATTTTTAAACTCAGACTTCAGTTTTGAGCTTATCGGCTTATGTGAAATTACCAAAATACCCCTACGGGGCATAGTTTGGTTATAATTGATAAATTTCACATATATACTTTACCCTATTGTTATAACATGGTAAAATAAGTATTTTTGCTGATTACATCAGACCTGTAACTCAGGTAAATACTTAAACTCTTTTATAACCTTTTTAATGACCAAACTACCCCTACGGGGCATAGTTTGTGTTTAAATTCGTTTCGGGCATAATAAAAGACATCTTACTGATGTCACAACATATATGAAGCATATTAACTTAGGAAACTTGTAAATGGCTCTCATTATTACCCGTTACGCTTATTATGCGTTCGGTTCGGTTTATGTAACTAGTTTACATAAACTAGCCTAAACGGGTCAAACCTTATCGGTTTTATCTCAAAATCCAGAATGTGTATAATATACCCATATTATACAAGTCTTCATACTTATCGGGTCTAAAACACATTCTATCCGGTCATCGCTTAATCGTGCGTACGAACCGTATCTTTGAAACTAACCAGTCTAAGCTTTAGCTTAATTAAAGACCCGTTAGGATTCTAATAGGTTATTATAAACCTTCGTTCCAGATTAGGAGTACCAGTAAAAGCTACTTGCAATTTTCTTATTGTGATTTATACTTTGCTCAGGTAAATACTTTTAACTTATTTTCCCTATACGGGCTTGGGTTACGGTATATAGAATACCGCTTGATCGGGCATCAAATCCTCCACCATTGGGTGGGTAATTGAATAATTTGATCGGATCGTTTAAACAGTCTTGTTACTTAAAGCCTTTGGGGGGTTAATGACCATGTCCCGAATATCCCTGGCATCATTTTACGAAATGGCCACGACTTAAGCGCGGGGTGTAGGCGTACACCCGTCAGTGCACAAAAGAATAATGTGTTGTGTCTATTGATCTTTAACCCGGACTTGATCCGGGCTACTGAATGCACAAGGAACATGTAATTCGTTCACAAGATTATATATTTAAATAATTCTCCCAAGTTATAAAAGGTTAATTTTGCCTCTGTGCATTTTAATCAAATTATAAAAGATATTTTGTGCCACGTGCATCCAAACCAATTTTCTTAAACCATTTGCAAAATGAGTCAGTTAATTGTATTTACCAGTGTAAACTGACGTATTTTCCAAAAAGGCTAAATGCAGGTACTATACGTAATTGGCTGGACATCTCTCCTTAGCATCAATAGAAGTCTTGCAAGCTTAAGATTCCTAAAAGTCTGTTGAACTATTGTTTCCATTTTATTTACGATCCATCTGTGGATAAACAATCGACAGTTGTGATATTTGATATTACAATATTATATTCGGTTGTATTATATCTTTTAAATTGCTTTCGCTGTGCATATTATATATTGTGTTGTTTGACTATTATGTTGCCAACCACGTCACGATACTCCCCACCGGGCCCACCGGTGACACGTGGAAATCCGGGGTGTGACATCTTCTAATATAATCTTTATACTTACCTTTATTTTATTATTTTGCGAGTAAATTGCATGAAATATCTTTTATGTTTCCTCAAACTTGCAGTTTCCAGTCTTAATGTTTAAAACTTGTTAAAAACAACATTTAAATTTATTTTTGTTGCTGGTTTTATCCTTTATGACTAACCAAGTTAATTATCTCAGTTTATTTCCCTCACATGCCTAACATGTGAGGGTCCCACTATCGTTTGATGACCAACATCAACTGACTCGCAAAATGGAACGGAGATGTGGTGCAAACGCAAAACTGTCTGAAACCCAAGCAAAATTGCTTCTGTTTTCACCGGAGATGTAGTCCAAACACAATTGGATCTCTTAAATTTGTGGGGTCATTCACATGGAGCAAGCCCCTTTTCATTCCGAGCTATCAACATCCACTCGGAGTAGAGATCCAGCCTGCGTTTCGCTGACTAAATGTCAAACAAGCCATATTTGCAGGTTGATAGCCTCACATTAGTTCTGTATGTAAATTCAAATTGAAAAGTGCATATCATTTTTTGTAATTGTTTTCCTCTTTAGTTTTGATTACTTAATTGAGATTACATGTATTAAATGTGGGAAGAATAAAAACTAATATTTAGGTACAAAGCAATAGGTCATGAATGAAGAAAGAAGAAATAAGTGGATTTAATGGACTGAATGTATATTTCAGTGCAAAATTTGCGTTTCTTTGAATTGTTAATAGATTTATTTCATACTCAAAAGTCTCTATTGGTGGTGGCTGAGGGCCTGAGGCTTTTTAGTTTTTATTTTTTACACTAAATAATAATAACTATTTAATATTTTTTTGATTCGACTACATGTAACACACACGTTTTTAACCTGTTAATAAATTAAAAAACAACAAAGTAAAATGTTATAATTTTTGTAATACACAAGTTTATAACCTAATAATAGAAAAATAAAAAAACAAAGTAAAATGTTCTAATATGTAAATAATATATCGAAGTTCTTTTTACCAAAAACATATTTTGACGACTATGTGTTAACTGATTACATTATATTTATTCAAGTCGTGTAGTACACGTGCTTATTCAACTCACGTTATACACGGGTAATTAAAGATGTAACTTTTTTATAAAAATATATTTAATCGGTTCTAACCTAATATATATACATATATACACACATATATATAGGGGATCGCTAGAATGAGAACCACCACGAGTTATGAGAACCACGAGAACCGCGCCCCGCGGGTGGCCGTCGGCGACGAAATTTTTTTTACACCTAGATCCGTATATATTAGGACCGGGTGTAAATTTGGGTTTTTTTTATTTTTCTTTTTTTTTACCAAACTTTGGACGTAAAAAACTACCCCCTCGGGCGCGCCGTTTGAACCGAAAATTTACACCCGGTCCTAAAATATACGGATCTAGGTGTAAAAAAAAATTTCATCGCCGACGGCCACCCGCGGGGCGCGATTCTCGTGGTTCTCATAACTCGTGGTGGTTCTCATTCTAGCGGCTCCCCATATATATATATATACACATATATATATAGGGGGCCGCTAGAATGAGAACCACCACGAGTTATGAGAACCACGAGAACCGCGTCCCGCGGGTGACCGTTGACCACGAATTTTTTTTTACGACTAGATGTGTATATTTTAACACCATACGTAAAGTTTGGGTTCTAACGGCGCGCCCGAGAGGGTAGTTTTTTACGCCCAAAGTTTGGGTTTTTTTTATTTTTTTTTAATTTTTCTTTTTTTTTTAACCAAACTTTGGACGTAAAAAACTACCCCTCGGGCGCGCCGTTTGAACCCAAACTTTACGTATGGTGTTAAAATATACACATCTAGTCGTAAAAAAAATTTCGTGGTCAACGGCCACCCGCGGGTCGCGGTTCTCGCGGTTCTCATAACTCGTGGTGGTTCTCATTCTAGCGGCTCCCTATATATATATACATATATATATATATATGGAGGGGCTCATGCGAGAACCACCTTATTGTGAGAACCGCGAAAACCAATGTGAACACAACCTAAAATAGCTAAAAAAACCTAAAAAAAACCCTAAAATATATATACACATATATATACATATATATATATATATAGGGAGGGGCTCATGCGAGAACCACCCTTATTGTGAGAACCGCGAGAACCAATGTGAACACAACCTAAAATAGATAAAAAAAAAAACCTAAAAAATACCCTAAAAAAACCTAACCCCACCCCCCCCCCCACACACACACACACCCCAAAAAACCTAAACCCCCCACCCTCCCCCCCCCCCCCCCCCCCTCCCCCCCAAAAAAAACCTAAACCCCCCTCCCCCACCCCCCAAAAACCTAAACACCCCCCCCAAGCTAAAATGCTAAAAACTAAACCCCCAACAAAACCTAAAAAAATCTAAAAAAAATCCAAATTTTTTTTTGATTTTTTTAATATTTTTTAGGTTAAAATCGCTACTTTTCGAAGCCAAAAAATTTTTTTTTTTTAATTTTTTTTTTGTTCGAAAAGTAGCGATTTTAACCTAAAAAATATTAAAAAAATCAAAAAAAAAAATTTGTGTGATTTTTAGCTATTTTTAGGCATTTTTGGTGTGTTCACATTGGTTCTCGCGGTTCTCACAATAAGAGGTGGTTCTCGCATGATCTTCTCCCTATATATATATATTAGGCTCATCCCCGATTTCCTTAGTTTCATCCCCTTTGCCCCATCCTCACACCCATCCTACGTGACGCATCACCATACCGCAAAACCTTATACCCGATATTTTGAAACTATCAGTTTTGATCAATAATTTTTAAAACTACACTCTTTTGAAAAATACTACCCTAAATACATTAAACAAGTTTTATTGAATTTGCTACATAAAACATTTCTATATACACAAAAGAATCCAATCGATTTTAACAAATCTATTACATTACATATATAAATAAAGAATTTTGAATTCTCAACTGAGTTAACTCATCATCACCCTAAACTCATCAAAATCCAACACCCCATCACCATTAACATCAAACCTTCCGATCATCATCTTACACTCATTCACCGTAGTCTCCTGCCCCAACCGCCCCATCATCTTCTTCAAACTCTTGGGTGTAATCACACTCGATTTCATCGAATACATCACAAACGCCTCTCGCAGCTCCTCCTCTTCCCCCTCCTTCATCATCTTCGCAAAATCCTCCAACCCCAAGACCCCATCTCCGTCTGCATCCGACGAACTCACCGCCATCTCCGCCTCCTCGTCTGACAACTGCAATTCGTTTTTCAGCCGGTTCTGCAGTTCCGACGCCGTTATCTTGCCGTCACCGTTCTCGTCAAAGTGGTTGAACACGTGGTGAATGTCTCCGGAACAGTCAGGAGACGGTGGTGATGTGGGTTTTCTCGGTGGGGATAGGAGGTGCCGGAAGAATCTGATTGGAGATGAAGATTGGTATGAATTCATAGTGAAAGTTTAAGTGGACGCAAGGTGTTTGATGAAATGCTTGTGTGAGGTGAGGTGAGGTGAATGAGCGGGTGATTTTTGTTTATATAGAAAGATTCCCGGGCGGTTTTGTGTGTGCCGCCCACACTCATTTACGCGTATCTTTTTAAAATATGGTGTGACTAATGCCTATCTTTTTCTTTCTTTTGATATTTTTTATTTTATATTTATTCAAAGATTGTGTCTGTTATCTTTGCATTATAATTATTGTTTTGTTTGTATGTTTGTTTGTGGTTATGTGTACGTAATTGAATAATAATAATAATAATAATAATAATAATAATAATAATAATAATAATAATATCCTTTTGTTTAAGCTGAATCATGGTGTAAGGATCATTAGAGTCGGTTAAATTCGGTTATATGTTGAATTTGTTGTATTGTTTTTCTTATATATAAATGGTCGGTTCCAATATTTTTTTTAGTAGACGAAAGTAGCTCGGTTAGTTGTCATTTGTCAATGTCAATGGAAGCCAATAAGTTATTTCAAGCTTTTAATCAAGTAAGAAATATAAGGGTAAATGGTGTTACCGAATCATCCTGATCCTCATCTAGGTAGTGAAACCACGTTCACCAATCATACTGAAGCAAGGTTCGTTCCAGCGTTTTTGGAGGCCCTAAGCAAAATACAAAGTGTGGGCCTTTAAATTTGTATTATTTCACAAAAAAGAACATGCATCAAAGAATATAAAGTAAAATCACCATAAGTCATAACAATCAGTGATTTGCTGACAGCAGACCGATGGGAAATAAGAACGAAAATGGCGGCTCTAATTGAGAGATTTTATATGGTATAACTAATACGTTGATGTATGCAATTATGTATATTAGTAGCTGGAGTTTTTAATTAAAAAGTGGGCCATTATTAAAACAGAAAACTGCTTTTATTTTGCAATTAGTTTGTTAATTTGGGCCTTAACACACATACCATGTATAATAAACTTACTAAAAAATGTAGGCCCTTGTTCTTTGGTGGCCCTAGTCCCGTGACTAGGGTGGAAAGCCTAACAGGCCGACCCTGTACTGAAGCCTCACCCTACTTCTCATTTTTCGTTCGTTGTTTTCCTCT
Organism: Helianthus tuberosus; assembly: GCA_030545235.1. NCBI lineage: Eukaryota > Viridiplantae > Streptophyta > Magnoliopsida > Asterales > Asteraceae > Helianthus > Helianthus tuberosus. The sequence goes on along the minus strand of CM060443.1, from coordinate 172,093,781 downwards.
ATCAAGACATGGCCCATGGGTATGCCGAACAACACCCTTAGGGTGAACGGGGTAGGTGCGTGACTAGGGGTGTTCATGAGCCGATCCGATCGAGGGTCTGCTCATGCTCGGATTGAATTACAACCGATCCGATCGGATCGAATTTGCAAAATCGAGCACAAAAGTGATGCTCATGCTCGGATTGAATTTGAATCGATCGGCTCGGTTTCGCTCGGTTTTTATCGCCCCGACCTGTCTGAACTGGCAGCGACTGGCAGCCGACGAGGGCTTGATGTGTGGCAGCGACGACGAGAACAATATGCAGATCTTCAAACAATATGCAGGCTTGTTTTAGGAATTAGGAATTTAGGGTTAGATTTTGGTGTGTTTGTGGAGCGGCGATATGCAGATCTTCACACAATCAAATTATGACTATGTGAATATTGTTTTAGGAATAGGGTTTTAGGGTTAGATTTTGATATTAATTATTAAGTTGGGCTGAATATTTTTTGGGCTTTTAATATTTTTTGGGCTAGTATATTTTTTGGGTTTTTAATCTTTAAAATCTATAATATACATATATTAATTATGAATAAAAATAACTCGAGCGAAACCGAGCGATCGACGAGCGAGCGGACCTTTGCTCATGCTTGGATTGAATTTGAATCGAACCGATCCGAACGGCTCATTTACAAACTGAGCGGGAATCGAACAAGCATTTTTCGAGCGATCGTCGAGCAGTTTGGACAGCCCTAGCGGTGACCCCTTTTACTGCGCGGCAACACCGCCGCCAACCATCCCCACCCTTGGTTGTTTCGGTTATTTATATCAATTAGTTTCGTTTTTTCAGTTCAGTTTCTCGATTATAATTTGATTATTCATTTTTTGTACTCCTCCCTAATGTAGCTCAACATAAGCATATTCAATGATCAATAGGTTGTATAATATATGACAAACGCAGCATTTAGCCACACAAAATAATATTAAACTCAATATCCTATATTTTTTTTTCACACAACCATCTCATTTGTATTACCAAGTGGACATTCACCAGATACATAATAGTTACACCATAAAAGAAACAACATAATAGACAGCACAAGCATGAGCATCCATAACTGGAGGAAATAAATATAGCACATTAATACATACAAGAAACAACTATGCAATTCAATTCTCCTCTCTAATTTCATGGCCATTTTCTGCTCTCTCTTAAGCTTCTCCCTCTTCTGTAATCGATTTCTGCATCCGAATTCGATTGCCCCATACCCATATGATACTTCACGTTCATTCGCGAACCACCCATCTTTGAGAATATGTCTTCATCGTCGGTCAAACAATGGTCAACAGGCTCTAAAATCACACCAACATGAAAACATATTATCAGACAAAGATTCTGGATTCAACTACATAAGGTTCATATAGAAGATTCCTGAAAGTCGAAAGACATATGTGCCTTTATAGGGTGCTAAACGAGTGACGTTCGTGGATTGATAGGAACATGGCCCGTTTAATCCGTTTTTAACTATTTTTTTAGCATTTTAACGCTCTAAATATATAACTTAAATTACAAAGGTTTATAAAAAAATTATGTTTGTTTAAATCATGACATAAACACAATTTAAAACAATAAATAAAAGGTTTATAGGTCAATCAGCAAAACCTTCAGGCTGCCCCAAAACTGACAAAATCTCATTTAGACTAAACCCAAACCCGTGAATTTCATGTTAGATTCATGTTGTTTCATAAATTTACACCCCTACATAAGAATAATCATAATAAGATATTATTCACCTTTTATAGCATGACATGAAGTCGGGTCACTTTTGCTAGAGTGAATTGCCTCCGCTCGACAACTTTTCGGGCTTGTTGCTTCATTTGGGACAAGGGTCGGTACAGTTTTGATCTCGGGCAGCTTATTGAGCCCAGCGGGCATCATGGAAAACGAGTCATCCGCAACATCAGAAATCTCAACATAATGAGGCGTGGAAACAATTTCATCAGCACTAAACCCAAACGAAGCTCTATACGCTTCTAGTTCTTCAATATCTTGTTTGCAAACTTTACTCTGCCTGCTTGGAACCCCATTTCCAGCATTAGAATACCCATCTGATTCCTTCGACACACTCAACCTCCCACCAGTTTGAGGAAACGAAGATTGATCGTAATAAAACTGCGCAAATGTTTCCGGACAGAAGAAATTAGCGTCTTGAGGTAACTTCGAGTCTGACCCTTTTTCTTGCGAATAATTCCATTGCGGGCTGAAATCCTGTTCAGGGAAAGATGATGACAGACCATCATTTGATGCGCGTGATATCGGTGATCTAAGTGTACTCGCCGGACTTCCAGGGTATAAAGAATACGTTGCTTGAAGATCGTTTGTTTTGTGATCATTTTTAAGTTTTAAAGTAGACGAAAGGAACTGTGCATACGGGACATCAGGGGACGAGGGTGTGGTTAGGTGGGCTAGCTCGGGTGGTGGTGTGAGTGGAGCCGTTGACGGCTCGGTGGTGAAGGTTGAGAACACGGGTGGTGATACGAGTTGGGTCTCGTGAGCGTATGGGCCGGTAGCAAACATTGATGGGCCTCCGGGTGAGCTTGCAGATAAGAAACAGTTGGGTGATTGGGCTGTAGACTGAAGAGCCGATTGTGAAAAAGATGCGGGTGAAGACGGTGGAGCTAATAACGACGGATGAACCGCGTTACTCGGGTTTGTCAGCCCGACAGCTTGAGGCCCGTTTTGCTGGTTCGCTGTCGCAACAGTCTCAGGCATACGAGACGCAGGCACAACCCGTTTTCCGCCCTTTTGTAACCCGAAACATGATAACCAACTTAAACAACCACCCCATCTTTTCCTCTGCAGCACAAGATCAAACAAAAAACAGATTACTTTTCACAATATCAACTTATTAGCAACATCACCCTCCAACAATTAAGTAAATAAATATAATAAGAGCTTCCATTTCTATATACAGATCAAATAATTCATGACGCGTTTGATACGGGTGTAAACGAGCCAAGCTGCTCGAGATTAGCTGGCTAAAAGCTTAAATCGAGCCGAGCAGCTCAAGCCAGAGCCTACACTTCACTTATCGAGCTTGAGCCAGGGTGCGAGTCTAAACTATAAACAAGCCTATTGTTATATATATATATATATTTTATATATTTACATTAAATGTAATTTTATATATAAAACTATGATAAAAACAACTAAAATTAATATATTATTATATGTTATACATTATAAAACAAGCCAAATAACAGATCTATAATAAGACTTGAAATAAAGTAAAAACAAACACAATGTAGATCTGAAAGTGATCATCAACCAAGGAATACTTTCTTTATTTATTTATTAACCAACAAAAGTAAAAGAATACAAACAGATCTGAACAAAACAAAACAACACCAACATAAGGAAGAATGATGACGTAAGATCTATCTATCTATGTAGATAGAGTTGGTAAAATTACCCGCGAAGAAGGTGGTTGATGTTGTGGATGAAGCAGTAATCTATGCTGCTCAGACGCCATTTTCAGCCAAAAATCAATCAATCCAGCTAAATAAATACAAATATGCCATTGTGATGTTTACAAATTACATACATACATACATACAGCTTTTAATCGAACTTGATAAGTGATCCGTACAAGTACGTGTGTGAGTTACACTATAAGAATTAAGAAATGTTTTGGTGAAGAAAGAAATGGGGGTGAGTTAATGGAGGTGGTATTGGGGAGCCAATGAAGGGGAGGCCATTGTTGAAGTTGTGTGCTTGCTTGCTTGCTTTATGATGCAGAGAAAAAGAGAAAGAGAGAGAAAAGGAAAAGGAAAGAAGAGGGGGGGTTTGTTTGTTTTTATTTGGCCTTAAAAGAAGATCAGAAGAACGTTCAGACTACGCGCCTGCCCAATTGTATATCGTCTCTTTTTAGTAAGGGTGTGTTTGGTCAATGCTTACTTCCTCAAGGGTTGTTTGTGTACATATTACATCTTTTTAATCCTTTACTTTATTCATTACTAGTTTTATACCCGTTCAGTGGAACGAACTTATTAAATTGTATGATGACATAGGTATTTTTTTCCTTTGCTTCATTGAAGGGTGAAACACAACCAAAAGATATAAATTTTGTGTTCTTCAAAGGGAGGAATCATGGTATTGTAGTTAAGATGGAAAACGTCAGCTTAGATGGAAATACATCAGGTAGAGTTGCATTTTGTCAAACGAACTTGAGTACCAAAACATTGCAGTTTAGATGGAAACACATCAAGTTAAAGTTGCATTTTATTAAAATGGGTGAAATGGTTAATATGTCTTTTAAGGAGAAAGAAGGTGAAATGAACAAATGGGTCAACAGTATTCAAATGCGTACAATGTCCTTAATCGTATTCAAAAAAATCTTATATCATTTTTTTATAATATATTTTCAGTAATGGTATATAATACATCATGTACAAAATATTTTTTTTAAAAGAATGGACAAAAGGCGTTGACATGTCACCCTAATATGACCCAACCCATTTTGACCTATCAGTCAAATAAAGATGTTCTCTAAAATAAAGTTCAAACTGACCAAACATTAACAAACTTAATAAAAACATATTACTTCTAATTTTAATAACACAAAGGTGAAGTAGTCACCCTCGACTAGTAGCCCGAACCATGTTGTTGACCGAGTGAAATAGGGTCGCATGTAACTCTTTTGGTTGTCCCATCACATTATGGAAACTTGATTGATAGTTTTCATCTCATACTTCACTTTGTTCCATTTTACTATCATGTAGATAATAAACTTTAACTAATTCGGAATTTAACTATTATAGTTAAATGTCATTTTAGTCCCTGTGGTTTGGGCCATTTTGCCAGTTTACTCCAAAGGTTTCATTTTTCACTTGTGAGTCCAAAAAGGTTTCACCGTTGCCATTTTAGTCCACTGGGTTAACTTCATTCATTATTTCTATTAACGAGAAGGGCAATTCGGTCATTTTATAAGCCCGAATTGTCCTTCTAGTTAACAGAATTATGTATAAAATGACTGAATTGCCCTTTCTCGTTAATAGAAAAAATGGATAAAGTTAACCCAGTGGACTAAAATGGCAACGATGAAATCTTTTTGGACCCATAGGCGAAAAATGAAACCTTTGAACTAAACTGACAAAATGACCCAAAATACAAGGACTAAAACGACATTTAACTCTAACTATTATGTTAAGATTTAACTAAAATGTAAAAAAAATATATATATGATTGGCTGATTTTGGGGTGGACCCTATGGAAAACCCTTCTCAGGGTGTTAATAGGGTTGGCGCCCCCATTCTTGGCACCCTCTCTTACTGCGGTGACGCGGTGTTTAGGGGCACTAAAGGGTGATATGGAGGGTAGTGTGACACTATAACATGCAGTCAAAGCTATTCTCATGATTTGAAGTTTGAGCTAAGGTATCATTCATCAATCTAAGCTCACTCACTACCCACTAACCACCTTTATTCCTCTCTCACTCCCAAGTTCCCCAACTTGATTTTCATCTTTGTCTCAAATACTCGGCTTAGAAGGGATGGTGTACCCCGATTACTTAATCCAACGTAAAAGTATCTGGGTTATCTGAGTGAAGCATCGCTTCCCCCTTATGATTTAAAGTTTGAACTATGACGTCATTGCTTATTAATTTTGTTCAAGGAATTCTTTATGAACCGAAATTAACTAGATTTTGTGTTCATTTGGTTATATAAGCGTATACGGATAAGTTTTTTGTTCATGTACATTTAGTTATTATTGATATTATATGTATATATGTTTACGTTCGTTTATTTATCAAATGAATGAATATGAGTAAACATATTTTCCTTTACTGGACGAACAAAAACAGAATGATGTGCTCATTTAGGTTATTTGGTGTTCTTGTCCGTGTTTGTTTATTTGTTCGATTAAATTTACATGAACAAAAACAAACCATTGTTTGTGTTTATCTGGTTCTTTTACATGTCTAAATTTAAATGTTTGTTTTCGGTTTTGGTCAACGTTGTCAGTTATTATTTTAAATGTTATCGAGTCTGATATCATTTTTATTGGTGACCATTTTATTTTGTTTTTAATTTTAAATCTTTGTTTACTTTAAGTTTTAGTTAACCCATACATTTGTAATTTTGAATACAACTAGCCCTTTGATTATATGTATAAACTAGTAATACACCCCGCGCTTCGCGGCGGATCTCACGTATAAGCTTATCTAGTTGACTCGTTCATATCCGATTTTATTTGCACCATTAAGTTAGCTCCAGGAAAGGTAGATATTGAACATTTTGTACTTCAAACAATACCACTATGGAATGTTAGGTCAGTCAAGAGTTGATCAAGTGTATGTCCAAGTCTGTGATGTTATAATTCATACATAATAGCAAACCATGAAAATACATTACTGATATTACAACACAACTTTGAACACTAATCAAACATTGAGTTAAATCGCTTAAAAATGAATGTAGTCTTGAATAACAACACAATCAGTAAATGAGTTCTTAACTTTTTAAGAACACTAAATCAAGTAGTTTTAGACTTATTATAATAATACAATCGATTAAGAGATAAGATGATTTAATCCATTTCTGATGGTAAATCAATCATGAACTTACATCGAGTTGAGTAGTACTTGATTCTTCCACTAAACTTTGGCGTTGCAGTTAGTATTCTATGAGCCTTGGTTACTCCCAAAGGTGTTCGCTGCCCCTGTTCCAACATCGTTTTCACCGAATTCTCACGCTGCATACATCAGATATATAACCTTACAATCTACTACTTTTTGCTATTATTAATAACTTCCAAATCCACCATTGTATTGAAGCCATTTGTAACTTCATTTTTTAATTGATTGTTGTTATTAAGAAATTCAACACTAAATCGTATAGATCCGTTTCTGAATATAATTTAGACGACAACATTGAATCTAAGACCGATTGTGAAACCACTTTTGATATGCTATTTGTTAGAATTAATTAATATTAGAAATGTAAACAAACAGAAGCCGCACACCTATTCGAACCTTAGCCGACACTGCAACTTGCACCTGGAAATCACGCCGACGATGACGAAGATGGCAGCGAGGGTTTGTGTCGTTGTAAGCGTGTCAATCATTGTCGACAGTTGTCGTTGTGTCCGCTATTGCCCACCACAAAGATTCAGCTCGGTCGTTGGAGGTGGTGAGTATATTGACTTATCAGAACCTAATAACATGACCACCGCCATCCTGCATGTGCGACGGTAGCGAGGCGCCCAGCCGGAGGCCATGGCCGACTCCATCTCGAACTCTCCAGTCTCCATGTCTCTGTCGTCTAACCCCTATATTCAAACCCTTCACCGTCGTTCGATAGCTCAGATTGAGAAGAACCACCCCAATTTCATCAGTTCGTCGGATGAAGTGATATGCTCCTTCTATTGACCCGTAGCACGGGCCGGATAAGTTACCGGAGCCTCGACGGACCCCTTCTCTTTCATGACTGCTCATTCTTTCCGTCTCTCTCTCTCTCTCTCTCTCTCTCTCTGATTAATCCGTGTGTATTTATCAAAGACCAAAACCATAGTGGCTAAATTATGAAACCAAAACATTATACCGGCGCAATCATACGATGATAATTGATATAAAATCGATGAACAGAGTTATACTGGCGCAATCATACAAAGATAATTGATATAAAATCGATGAACAGAGGCTGGAAAAAATCCAATTATGGAATACCCTAACGTGGTTCGTGCGAAAAAAAAGTAACCTGGTTCGGAATCGGCCGATTCAAGCAACGATGGTCAGCACGGGGGAGACGAAGCGGAAAGACGGTCAGATGAGGCGGTGCCGCAGCGGTAGGTTAATCTGGTGGTCTGAAGTGTAGGGAGAGGAGGAATGAGCCGGAGAAGAAAAGCGTGGTTGAACTTATTGTATTAAAGTCGAAATTACGAAAAGACCCTAACACTGTAGCAAACATGTGTTATCAATTGATATAGAGTTAATTACTGTTTTCGTCCCTGAGGTTTGTCAAAAATAACGGTTTCAGTCCATTAGTTTAAAAATTGCGATTTCAGTCCATTAGTTTCATTTTCGTAACCATTTCAGTCCACTTTTCAAACGGCGTTTGTTTTATGCAGTTAATGGAAGCACGTGCTTGTCACGTGATGGCCAATTTGGTCATTTCCATTCCAATTCTCACAAACCCAGTTGTATTAAACACCACCTACCCCTTATTCATCCAACAAACGCATAAAACTCAAGGGTCAGGTGAGCTACATTAACTGCATAAAACAAACGCCGTTTGAAAAGTGGACTGAAATGGTTACGAAAATGAAACTAATGGACTAAAATCGCAATTTTTAAACTAATGGACTGAAACCGTTATTTTTGACAAACCTCAGGGACGAAAACAGTAATTAACTCATTGATATATATAATAATATAATATAATATAATATAATTTAGTTTTTTAGAGTTCAACACACAAATACAAATGAGTTGTTAATTTTAAGAGTGAACAAATTTCAAACAAACAATAACAAAAGGAGATAAAATCCAAAAATTATGTTAAAAGTCGATAAACCAAATGGGAAATTCACATGTTAAAGTCGATAAACCAAATGGGAAATTCACGTAGTTTAATGTCTCGGGTACGTAAAAAAATTGGAGTTTAATACAAAGTTAAAATATGGGGTGTGGAGAAGAGTAGTCTTTAAAGGATGATTCGTCACGTAGTCGTCCATGTAAACGGGTGTGGGGATGAGCCTAAAGGGGATGGACCTAGGGTGTGGGGATAGGCCTCAATATATATATGTATGTGTATGTATGTATATGTATGTGAGAGATAAAAAGAAACCTGGAGTTTAATACAAAGTTAAAATATGGGGTGTGGAGAAGAGTAGTCTTTAAAGGATGATTCGTCACGTAGTCGTCCATGTAAACGGGCGTGGGGATGAGCCTAAAGGGGATGGACCTAGGGTGTGGGGATGGACCTCAATATATATATGTATGTGTATGTATGTATATGTATGTGAGAGATAAAAAGAAACCTGGCCCCTCTTCTCCGTCTTGCCTTCGACGTTTGCGACGGGGACGTCCCGGAGGGGGGCCAGGTTCCGGCCCGTCGCCACTTCTCGACGCCCCGGGACGAGCCCCACTCTGATTAGTCCAAGATTTACAAAACTTACCACATGAATTGAGTTATCAGCTTTTTTTAAGTTTATAAATAATCAATGTGTATATATTACAAATTATATATTTTTTTTTCTATACAATGATGTAATAGTCCCCCTCGCAATATATATAGTTAAAACTTTTTAAGTAATTATGTACATTTTACATAATTTTACTAGTCCCTCTATGTCTTATTAATTTTTTTTTCTATTTGATCAACTACCAATAAAATGGGAAAAGATCAAATAGAAAGTTTATTTTGGCTAGGAAGTGTAGGAAGCAATAGGATTAGGACATGTGACAACATTTAAAATAAAGAAAAAGGGTATTTTAGTCAATCCAACCCTTTCTTCTTCCTTTTCAAAACCCAGTAACTTCAAAACCCACCATTTTCAAAACCCACCATCTTCAACCATTTCTTCACTTTCTATCTCAATAATCACTACATTATAGTGCGATTTTCATCACCAATCAATGATTCAAACACCCGATCAACGTGTTCTTCAGCTTTTTTTGAAGAAAACCCAGTTTAATTTCATAAAAAAATCTCGTTTTTCCGGTGATTTTGGAGATAATCACTCGATTCGTTCGATTCGAGCGCTGATAAGTGTTTCAATCATTCAAACTTCGTCAATTGTTGAAGAAATCACTTCGATCCATGTAAGAAATTCTTTAATTTCATTTTTACGATTTGGGTTTTTAATTTATTCATTGCGTTTTACGATCTTGGCGGGGTCCGGGGGCAGCGCCCCTGGTAGCGGGGTCCCAGGGGCGGCAGCCCCTGGCGGGGTCCAAGGGGCAGAGCCCCTGGCTGGGGTTGAGCTGCTGGTTCTGTAAACAACAGGTTCTGGTCATTGCGTTTTAGTTAGATTCTGGTTCTGTGAACAACAGTTTCTGGTCATTGCGTTTTAGACAGTTTCTGGTTATGTGAACAACAGTTTCTGGTCATTGCGTTTTAGAAATAAAACATTTTTGAAGTGTTTTTACTCATTGGGTTTTAGTTAAACACATTTTTATGTGTATTCAGTTCATTGCGTTTTAGAGAGAACAGTTTCTTTTGTGTTTTTAGGCCATTGCGTTTTAGAAATAAGACATTTTTATGTGTTTTCTAGGCATTGCGTTTTAGAAATAAGACATTTTTAAGTGTTTTCTGGCCATTGCGTTTTAGAAATAAGACATTTCTTTGTGTTTTTTGTGCGTTGCGTTTTAGAAATAAGACATTTTTAAGTGTTTTCTGGCCATTGCGTTTTAGAAATAAGACATTTTTAAGCGTTTTGGGTGCATTGGGTTTTAGGTAAAACACATTCTTTTGTGTTTTTAGGCTATTGCGTTTTAGAAATAAGACATTTATTTGTGTTTTCTGGTCATTGCGTTTTAGAAATAAGACATTTCTTTGTGTTTTTGGTGCGTTGCGTTTTAGAAAAAAGTCATTTTTTTACGTTTTTTTTTCATTGCGTTTTACGCAACTGAGTTTTCTCCATTGCGTTTTACGCAACTGGGTTTTCAAAAAAAAAATCTCGAAAATATAGCAATAGTATACTCGTTTTAAAGATTAAAAAACACTCGTTTTTTTGGTGCAATTTTTATAAAAAAATAATGTCGTATGAAAAAGTTATTAACGTTTAAAAAATGGGGGGGAATTGGAGGAGAGGGAAACTATTGTGCTGGATTGACTAGAATGCCCCTAACAAACCCACGCGCCTCTTTTTTTTTTGCTTCAATTTCATTCTTTTAATCTTAGCCCTTGATTAACTAAGTAGATGGTCAAGATCATTTCCTAGCCAAATAAACTTCCTATTGTATATCCACCCCCAATAAAATATAACAATTTGTTGTTGTATAAAGATGCTAAAATTTGTTGCTTCATGCACATATCCTAGACATATTTTATATATTCAAAATACAAGGGACATGTTCAATAAAGACAATTTTTAATAAAGAATTACAAAAAGAACATATAAACATTTATACACTATGCTTGTGAAGTGTAGAGAGAAAGAATAGTGGTTATACACTCACGTAATGATCTTATGTGTCATGAGCAAAGTATTAGAGAAAAAGTAGTAACATAATTTTCACAGTTCTCTACTTTAAATTAATACTAGGTTTATCAACATTCGCCGCATTGCGGCAACTTCTTTTCTTATTTAGTCTGTGTTTAGATATGTTTTGAAATCACTACGAGCGTGTTGCGCACGGAACTATTAATAAGAATAAAAAGAAAATACAGAAAAAAAAAACACTAAAAAATAACCGAAAGAAAATCAACAAAAAAAGTTGTATGATAATGATGTTGTTTGTATGAAACTAATGGTCAGAGATGAGCAAATGGTACTGGGTACCGGTACCGAATTTCCCGAACCGAAAGATTTTAAGTACCAATTCGGTACCGACTTTTGGCGTTCTTGGTACCGGTTCGCAACCGGTTTTTATCTTCATATACCGGTACCGTAACCGGTATTTTCGGTATCAGTACTGATTCGGTATCGGTTGGCTCCAAGCTCATCCATACCTCTGAAACTAAAAAAAAAAAGAAATCATTAAAAGTTGAAGAAAATAAAAAAAAATTGTGTGATACCGTTGTTGTTCGTACGATACCCGTGATCAGGGATGAACAAATGGTATCAGGTAACATTTATCCTAACCTAAGAAAAATAATAAAGGAAATAATTATTATTATAATATTAGAAAAATAAAAGTTAAAAAAAAAAAACTATATATTATAATAATAAAAACACTATTAATTAGGTTTGTTTATTATTTGTTTATTAATATTAATATTAATATTAATAATATATAATAATAATAAAATAATAATATATAATATATAATATATATATAGATACTAATTGTAACAGGTTTCACTAGTATTGTATAACATTTGCTACTATATTGTATTCTCAACATTTTGTACACTATGATACATAACACACTTTTTAACAACAGACAATATAAAAAGGAGATATTTTTATATTTGTATTTTAATTATAAAGCTCTTTTGTATAAATGGGTAGAAGAATATAAAGCTTTTAATTACAGGATTACTTTAAAATGTTTTTCACCAACTTTAATTTGACGGTCTCTATCAATGGTCCCTTCATCCCTTGACAAGAGTCACACTCAAAGCCCTAAATCGATTCCTTTTTCAACTCAATTTGCCACGCATCCCTATGTGTTTTAAAGCAATTATGCAACTTATGCCTTTTTCAATAAATTGCACTTGTGAATTACATGGTAATTTAAACAAATCAAATTTGTATTACTGATGGATCACTGAAGATCATTGTGTCATTAGTGGAATCACTCGATTATATTCATCTCCACTAGATATAATGGCTATACACCAATTCAGGAGGAAACCCAATACATATGGTAAAACCCCCTTGCTGGAATCGAACAGAGGACCTATTGGTCCTAAAGCCTTATATCACCTCCAAGATGGATGCCACTAGGCTATAAAGTCATGGGCGATTAAACCTAATATATATGTTTTTTTTAAACGGCGACTTTCATTAAACCAAAAACTAGCAAGAAGCTAGCGATGCAACAACGGAAAGCAAAGTTACAAAGGGCAACGGTTCCAATCCGACCAAACCACATTCAAACATTTCGACCTATTCTTGTACCAAAGAAAGTTAAGCGATTTGATATCCTCAAAGACGGAGTAAATGTTCCTTCTTGTAGTTGTGAATGTAAGCTCGTTCATCGTCTTCCAAATGCACCAACACATCGTGTATAGAATGCCAAGAAACGTATCCATTTTGCTTTGATCAAGCCCCGAGAACTTATGAACTGTAAGAAGGTCCTTGACTGAATACGCATAAATGGGAGAAATTCTGCATCATCTGGATAATAAATATCATGTGAAAACCCGAAACTTCAAGACCGTTTATTGTGTGTTATTTCCTCTCACGACCCGTCTAGCGTTGTAATTATGTGTACGTATATGAATTAGTATTGCATGTTGGTTTAAATGTTAAGCGTTGTGTGTTGTAACTTGATCTCGGCCCAAACCTCCCTCACTCGGTGTTCGGCTCTCGGCCCAAAACGAAGCCCGGGGCTGGGCCCGATTCATTTGCTAGTCGCATACACCCTCCGATTGAGTGTGTACTCCTCATATTTTTCAAACACACAAAATATACAAAACCCTACTTCTTTCTCTCCCACTCGAAACCGGAGGCAACCATACCTTCATTTGAAGTTCTCTCCTCTCATCGATCCAAGCATCATCGTGTACACACAATACTCCGGTTAGTATGAGTACACTTGTTTTAATCTTTGTTGGTTATTCTTGATTATGTCCAAAATGGCTCATTCCAACACACCATCATCTTTTTGGCACGCATGCGCCAAAATGGCTCATTCTAGCACGACATTAGCTTTTCGGCACGCATGCGCCATAATGGCTCATTCCTGCACGCCATCAACTTTTCGGCATGCATGCGCCAAAATGGGTCATTCCTGTACGCCATCACCATTCCGGTACATATGCGCCAACATTCACCTCCTAAATAAATCATGTGCTGAGACAAGTACGCTACAACAGAGGTCCAAACACTCATCTAGTCTAGAGTTCCACTCGCTTGATATTCTCTTATGGAAGCAACACTGGACTAGGGGGACTTGAAGGGGTATGGTGCAAAATGGTGTGCAACACCATGCGTGTACAGGACCAAACCTACAGTTCACCAGCAAACACTCCGTTAATCCAGAGCTTCCTACATGTGCACCTCAACGTGTGCGCATTGTGACAGCTCACAAAGGGAACAAGTAGTACACGTGACAGTGCTATGCAACCAATCAGGTTGCAGCAGACGCTCCAAATGCAACTCCCACGATACGCAAATCATGCAGAGGACTTCAAGTACGAAAGGATAGTGACATGGCACCAATTAGCCATCGCTAATCGCTGCTCCATAATCCTCACTAATGTTTGATGTCAGACCCGACATAAGGTATACTTGGATAATGACGTGTAGCAAATCACGGTGCGCCATGCGACCTCCACCTCTGCAGACACTGTTTCTCGTGTCAGAGGGGACTAAGTGGATATTCCCTAAAAGCGAGGTCCGGCCTAAGGCCCATCAGCTGTAACACCCTTGTTATTATTTTAAGGTTTTCGTGTAGTTTACGGAAATAAACATGTAATTATGATTACATGTACTTTGAAAAATACGGTTAATTTAAAACTTTTACAAATGAAGGTTTATATACATCGTAATGAATTTGAGTTCGTCGTTTAAAAGTTACGACGAAATATCATGCAGAAGCTTTTAACTTTATCGTGTTCGGTTCCTCATCGAGCTTGATCTTCATCCAGGCACTCTTGACATTCACCTATGATCAAAACCAACTTAAAAGTTAGTTTTGATAGTTAAATAACAAGTTTAAACAAGTTATGTGGGTCAAACAAACAAAATTAAACAATTTTCGGATTCAGGGGGGGCTAGACGCCCCACCTAGGGGCTAGACGCTACACCTAGCCCCTTTTTTGACAGCAAGTTCCTTTATTTATTGCTGCATTTGCCCAGCTCCATTTTTAATCAAAATTTTAACTTCAAAGCTTCATAACTTTTGATCTAGATGTCCGTTTTGCGCGATTCTTTTTCCTACGCGTCCGTAATTTAATTCTCCATCTCTGGAGTTAAAATCCGACATCCGGATTAACAAAATTTCAGACTTATAAGTCTTCGGCTTACGACCCTTTTTATTAAATTTTGACCCGTTCATGATTTTATCACACAAACATGTTTATTTGATCTTTAAGCTCATGAAATTCATAACTTCAATATCTCCTATCATATTAATCTCAAATCACGAGTTTCTTACATAATAAAAACCCTTTTACGCTTAAGTGCTTATTTTGACCCGTTAAGGGTATTTAAGCACTTTCAAGCCTAAAATCGCTTTCGATTGCTTCTAGCATCCCATCACCACATTTCTCATCATATAATCATCCACCACAACTATATTTATGGTGGGTTTAATGTGGTGATCTATATAAACCAAATTTTACCTCTCGAATCATTATTTTACGGCAAAGACTCAAATAGTGTCATTTGACTAACATATTACCTCTTTCAGCTTCTATACTTATTCTAAGTATTTATCTAATCATGAAACTTGTTTCCTAACAACCTTTAAGGGTTGTTTGCTCAGTTTAACTTATAAGGGCATTTTGGTCCATTTTGGCCCTTCATTAACTATGAGAGATTATTGCAAACATGTTGACCCATAAGCCCTCTTTTTAACTATGGTTTTATTTGAAAAGTCATTATGCCTTTCAAATGTAATGACCATCGTCCGTAACATTTGGTTTACCTATTAAAGTAACCAGAAATCTATTTTTTGACTCCGTTTAACTCTCATCAAACCTTACATTTAAATGAGAGTTAATCTATCATGCGTACCTGGCTCGGATCAATATATTGACCCGTTTCGATACCTTGACTTAGTAACCGTTAAGCAATAGCGATGTACATATCCATCTGATATTTATTCCTATAATCATATAGCTCAACAAACCATTAGTCGATATTGTCAAAGGGTGATAATTTCACCTTTTGACCCGATTGGTCTAAAGGACCATGAAACTCTATGAGATGGTATTTATTACCATCTTATCCATATGACTAACTCCGGTTTACACCATATAGTCGTTCTACTTGTAAATCATCTATTGATTTCTTTGACCCATTATAACCCATGCTAAAACGTGTCTTTCCCCAATTTAACGGTTATTGTCAACAAGTGACCAAAGTACCATTTTACCCTTATTATTTGCAATGGTTTACCTTATAAGGTAACCATTTAAAAACTCGTTTTCTTTTAGTCATTTCATGACTAATTAACCGCATTAGCTCCTTTTTATCCATTAAACATGATTTAAGACCATTGTCTTTTGTTCCGGACCGCACTTGCCGTGTCGGAACATCATAATTTAAAACAAGACTTACTATTCATGACCTATCAAACCAATAGGTATTAATTAACTAGAGTGTAAGCTTTACTTACCTTGTATCCGGATTATGCTCTTTTCCGCGTATACGATCCGTTTGACCCGCTTCTTTCCCCAAGCCTCCATCTAGCTTGTCAAGAGTCAAACTAGCATCATAATTCGTAAGATGGTTAGATTAGTCATCATTATTATGACTAGTTCATCTTACGGACTTTATTTCGAAACTTCTATTTGACTTCATCATAGGTTAGTTCGACTTTCTAAAGTCAACTACCTTTAATCATATAATATGCACGATTAAGGCAAATCAACATTATGATTAGAACCCGTTTTATCCCATATCTCATGTAATTAGTCAAGCTTGCCAATTACGCGTTTCACTTGAATTTCAACACTTTACTTCTCATTTAGGCATTTTAACAAACACCTAATGGGCATAATTCTACATGTTTACTAACTAGTTCATAACTAGCTATTTTCACCAAGATTTACATCAAGAATCAAATCTCTATGTCTAGTGTTTATAAACAACATCTAGGTCTTGCATCCTATCTTCAAATTTCACAATTTAACATTCAGATTCATGTGTTCATCAATTTATCATGAAAACCCACTTAGCACATATAAGGGAAATCATTAAATCTCTAGTCTTATGGCACTAATTCTACAAGTTTGCTTCTAGGACTTGTTCCTAGACTTGTATTCATGTCAATATCACCCATACATTCCACATGCACTCAAGAATTTCGATTGTGGGTGTTCATCATAAATTCAAGATATCACCGAATTACAAAAATCGACATACCTTGTGACCTCCTAGCTTAGGGGATCAAGGATTTAGTTAAAGCCCCAATTTCTTTGCTTGATTCATCTTTGATTTTGCTGGATTTGTGAGCTTTAGGGTTTTGAGCTAGAGAGCTTCTTGGCTCCTGTGTTTATGTCGACCAGAACACACACTCAAGGTGTGTGTTTTGGTGTTGGGTTTTTTATTTAATAAAAAACTAGTTTCTAGTTTAACACCTTTAACCCCTCTACTTTTCCCAAGTTTTATTTATGGTGTTTTAATCAAGTTTCCTCATTACTACAAGACTTGTAATTAACTAGGTTATTTATTTCCTAGTTATTTTTATCTTGTTCATAACCCGTTTTATTTTAAGTCCCGTTAACTCGGGCTCTTATAAACTCAATTCCTTAAACCTTTGATTCGTTTGTATTTAATATTTGGATTTCTTATTTAAATCTAAATATTTACCGGGTTATTTTTACTACTAACGGTACTTTACCCGTCTTTTAGTATTAACGGAGTTTGATTACCAAACCCGTTTTCGGGGTGTTACAAGTCTACCCCCTTAAAGAGGTTTCGTCCTCGAAACCTTTTTCTTACATGATTTATCGAGTTTAACTCCATGCATTTGATCTCGTTAATCAATTGAGCATTACTCATATGTTAACTGATTGTTAGTATTACCAGAAAAGTATGGTAATATCTTTTTGGTTATTAATCATCTACGTATCTTATATGACATAATGCAACTTGAAATAACGTAATCTCGTTATTTCCACTAGTTTTATTAACTTAGCAATATTCATTACTTGGCTCTAATATTCGTCACTCGGCTCTAATGTGATTATACTTCACATTACACTTCCTGACTGTGATCATGTCACGTCATGCCAAATTTTATATCAACTTTCTATTTTCAGAATTATCACTTTTCAAATATATCGCCTTGCACCTATCAGTGTCAAGACTTATATCTTTCATGTTTACTGTTTATACATCTATCATAATTCATTTTTTTTGTAGAAATGTTATTTCTTACCAAAACTGAAGTTTTAGTTTAGCGTCTTCTCTTTAACCTTTGTCAATTATCCATACCGGGATATTGTCAGTGCAAAATTTATTCTTTTTTTTTTTTCAGTCTTTGACTTATGCGAGGATTCTCCATTTATTCCCTCGCTTTGTCTTATTAACCCGTAGGTTTTATCACTTAGTCTATGGGCTATTTTATTAGACCTTCACCTCTTTAAGGCGAGGTCCTTATAATCTATTTCTTTCTATTCATGACTCGTGGGTCGTTTTAGTCTCGTAGACCTTTTCATTGTTTATAACCCCAAAGGTTAGGTTGATCCTGTAGATCATTCCTTACTCATGTCATTCTTAAAATATATGTTTGGTGTCAAGGCATCCTGTTTTTGTTTAAAATCATTTATTTTCGCCTTGGTATTTTCTTTGACCTTGACCGTAGTCTAAGGCTACATTCGTTTCCTTTCGGACAATTTTTTTTCGACTTTATGACTTCTCACGTCATTTATGCGTCGGTTTATCTTATGCTCACCATTATCCAGTTTACATACATTCGTATTTGATTATGTCCCATTACCGGGCTCATTATTCTTTTGCTTTTAACGCTACTATTATCCCGCTTGCGTTTACTCATGCCGTCCGACATGATATTATATTCGACCCGTTCAACTTTAAAATAGTTGAACATAATTTATTCACAATTTCTATTTACATTATTGTTGGGATTGAACCCTACCAGAGGAACAGATAATTAAAGCCAAAAGTGGATCAGAACAGTGGATCCAGAATAAGCAGATGTTACATACAAGTCTCTCCCCTTGAAAGTGATTTCAACATCTGCTGACCTCCTATCTACTGATCGTGCAAACTGCTGACCTACAAATTGCTGCTGAAGTAAAGGCCTGATAAGAAGACTGAAGCTCTGCTGTTCATTCTACTGCCTTGAGTCAAGCACTGCTGATCCGGACAAGTACTGCTGGGTTCACAGCAGTGGAGGGATGCAACAGTTGTTTATTATGTCTTTATGTAATGTAATGTAATAGCAGTAGTTAGCATAGCAGTGTTTGTGTTGATCAGGGGTTAGAGTTTGTTAGGAGGTTAGATGTCACTTTCATGGTGACGTCAGCTTAGATGCTCAGTGGTTTGCTAGTGCCTATAAATAGAACAGTGCTCTGTACTGTTCTATTAGCTCTTTGCAACAATCGTCTTCTCTGCACGAACAAACACTGAGCTCTGGCTGAGGGGGAGTTTGTATTAAGCATTGCATTGTAATCGTTGTTGAAATTAAATTCAATCTTTCGGTTCTCTGTGAAAAGTGTTTAATCAAAGCAACACTCTCGTTTGATTGTATGCAAAGTTTGTTTCCATATTAATTCCGCTGCACAACTCATCCATTTTCATTCTAATTCAAACGTAAAATACCATCAAAACCAAACTCAGATCCAACAATTGGTATCAGAGCTTGGACAGTCAAATTTGATTTAATAATCATTTTGACATAAATAGTTCAGCTCAAAATCATTGATATCGATAGTTTGTTCGGTTTGTTGAAAAACAGAGTAAGGTTTAATCACCATTAAAGTTGATTAATCAGTGCCTGTAAAACAACCAGGATGACGTCACAATCACAAGATGATAAAAATAACATCGGGTCTCTTTTCAAACCACCTATGCTTAAACGTAATGAATACAACATCTGGGAGAGAAGGATGGGTCATATCCTTGCTCAACAGAACACTGGATGTTGGAGGTCTGTTGTTTTTGGTCCCCATGTTCCTATGGTGCCAAGTGCTGAGGATCCAAAGAAGTTCGTTCCTAAACCAACTGAAAACTATACCGAAATTGATTTTCAAAAGTTCGAACTCGATGCCAAAGCATTTAGCATCATAGCATCTGCATTACCAAATGAGATCTATGCTGGACTGTTACATTGTAACAGTGCCAAAGAGCTATGGGATGCATTGAAGGAACAGTTTGGGGGAACTGAAGAAGTCATTGAAAACAATAGGGAAATTCTGAATCAGCAGTATGAAACATTTTGTCACATCTAGGGTGAATCATTGACTCAGCAGTTTGAACGATTCAGTTGTCTCATTAGTGAACTAAGGCTTGTTAAAGTAACATTTCCAAATTCAACTCAAAATAGCAGGTTTCTTAGGTCACTACCAGAAAAATGGGACACCATAGCTTTTGTCACTAGAAACTCAGCTGAGTTCAAAGATCTGACCCTGACCCAACTTCATGGTAGACTCCTTACCTATGAAAGGGAGTTAAACTAGAAAAGGAAGTTGCAAGAGTCTGGCAAAGTTGCTGATGATTACTCATTCGGTAGCACAGCTCTTTTGGGCCAGGAAGAATCTGGTAGCAGTGGTAAGGACC
Organism: Helianthus tuberosus; assembly: GCA_030545235.1. NCBI lineage: Eukaryota > Viridiplantae > Streptophyta > Magnoliopsida > Asterales > Asteraceae > Helianthus > Helianthus tuberosus. Next base: position 172,073,494 of record CM060443.1, on the reverse strand, counting down.
AGGGTTATGATCATTTCATTGATATAACTACTGGTGCAAATTTTAACAACCCTGATCCTTACTCTGCAAACTACGCATTTACTGCTAATGAAAACCAGATGTCAGATAATTTGTGTTTTGAACTCAATGATTTACAACATTTTGATCCCACTGACTTAGAAGAGATGGACATTTTGCATCAGTTGGCTTTGCTTAGTGTAAGAAGAAGCAAATTCTACAAAAGAACAGGGAGAAAATTCCCAGTGTTACATGGGAATCTAAGGGTTGGGTTGGATAAATCGAAAATCAAGTGTTACAAGTGCAATAGGCTAGGTCATTTCGCTAGGGAATGCATGAGTCAAACTACTGGTCCTATAATCACTCATCCCAGTTCAAACCCTAGACCACAAAATCAAGGCACTGTTCACTATACCCAATATACTCCTGCAGCCCATGTTAACACTGCTCACTATGCTGCAACCCCTGTGCCTGTGCATTATGTCCAAACTACTGTTCCACAAATTCAGTATGTTCAAACCCCAGTCCCCCAGGCACAAGTGCAACCTGTTGCATCTCAAACAGCTGCTCCAGCAGTGGTACAACCAGATCAGCAAAGCTTTTTCACTCAAGGCTTTGTTGACTGGAGCAGCATGCCTGATGAGCTTGGTGATGAAAATTCTGCACTCTATGCTTTTAATGAACCTTCTAATGATAAATTTTGTTTGATGGCATTAGAGTCGATACCAGAGGGGGTTGAAACTGAAGGTGAACAGCTAAGTGCTGAAACAATGGATGAGGTGACTGAAGCTGTGGTTACTGCTGTGGCTGGTGAACTACTGCTGGGAGAAAGTTCAGGAACCCTGATTGAACCACTGACAGATCCATGGTCCAAAGAGGACAAAGAAGAAGAGAAAGAGAAAAGAGCAGGTGAGAAAGAAGCAAGAGCTGATGATGAAGAGGATCATCAATGTGATTGTGCAATGATGGCTGCTGCCAAGGGAGCTTCTGCCTGCTTAGATAGCCTCTGGTATGTTGATAGTGGAGGCTCCAGGCACATGACTGGATGTAAAGCCCTACTCAAAGATTTCAAAATTCATGGAGGGGGCGATATATCCTTTGGGTATAACAGTAAAGGGAAAGTTCTGGGGTCTGGTACAGTACAGTCTGGCAATGTAAAATTTGAAAATGTCAATCTGATAGACAGTCTGAAATTCAACCTCCTGAGTGTTTCACAAATGAGTGACAAGGGGTATGGGTCATTCTTCACAAAGGAGTGTTGTAGGATTGTTGGACCAGAAATGGTCAAAAAGATTGAAGCAATAATAAAAACTAGTCAAACAAAACTTGTTGCTCAAAGAAGTGGCAATGTTTATGTTGTTGATATGTCAAAAGAGTGTCCCAGAGCTGATGCCTGTTTGTTCTCAGCTGCCTCTAACAAAGAGACAGAACTTTGGCGTAGAAGACTGGGGCACACAAATCTTAAGACAATCACTGAAATTTCAAAAAATGGTTTGGTAAGAGGCTTACCACAAAAATTGTTTTCATGTTCTGAGCATTGTGTTTCCTGTTTAAAAGGAAAGCAACATAAAAGCTCCTTTAAGTCCATTGAAGAGTCCAAAACAACCCAGTGTTTGCAAATGCTGCACATGGATTTGTTTGGCCCAGTTCAAGTCATGAGTCTCAAGAAAAAGAGATATTGCTTGGTTATTATTGATGACTTTTCTAGGTTTACATGGACTTTCTTTTTACACTCAAAAGATGAGACTGCAGGCATTTTGCAAGACTTTGTGATACAGGTTGAAAAGCAATTTGACCTTCCAGTGAAAGTCTTCAGGAGTGACAATGGCACAGAATTCAAGAATAAGGAGTTGAATGCCTTCTGTGTGAAGAAAGGGATTGTAAGGCAGTACAGCATCCCTAGAACACCAGAGCAAAACGGGGTTGTGGAGAGAAAAAATAGAACACTGATTGAAGCTGCTAGGACTATGCTTGCTGATTCAGGTTTGCCTTTGACTTTTTTGGGCAGAGGCAGTAAACACTGCTTGCTATGTCCAAAACAGAGTTTTAATCAACCCTAGGCACAAAAAGACTGCCTATGAAATTCTGTACAAAATTAAACCACTGATCTCATATTTCAAAGTCTTTGGCTGCCCATGTTTCATTTTGAACTTAAAAGATTCCATCTCAAAATTTGCAGTCAAAGTTGATTGTGGTTATCATCTGAGATACTCAACCACTGCCAAGGCCTACAAAGTGTTTAATACACGGACCAAGGCAGTGGAGGAGACTTTAAATGTGAAGTTCAATGAACTTTCATCAATGAAAATCCCAGCAAATCCTGCTGATCTGTTTGACCTTGAAAAATTTACCTTTGAAAATACTGCAGTCAAGACTAACAGTGCAGGTACATCAATGGATGCAACACCAGACTATGGGTATGAAATCATCATCCCTCAAAAGTCTGCCACAATGGGAAAAGCATCAGTTGTTCAAAACAGCTGTCAAAGCTCAACCACTGCTACCTCAACAGTTGTTGACCAAAGTAGCCCATCAACCACTGCTTCCACATCAACAAACACTGCTGACAAAAGTCCCCAAACAGTGGATAAAAGTCAGCATGTGTCCTCATCATTACCACCAATTCCACCACCTTTTGAAGCCACTGCTGGGTCATCAAAGTCACCAGCAGTGGTTAGCTCAGATGATACACATCTGCAGCCCTCACCAACAAATGCCATCATACCATACCAAGGAGATTTAATCTTCTTAAGATCTCATCCACCTGATTAAATCATTGGCAACATCAATGAAGGGGTGCTCACAAGAAGCCAAACCCAAAACATTTGTCTTTTTGCTGGTTTTCTATCACTCCATCAGCCAGTCAAGTAACAAGAGGCACTGAAAGACAACAGCTGGGTAGAAGCCATGCAAGAAGAGCTCCAACAGTTCAAAAGACAACAAGTATGGGAGCTTGTACCACTGCCAAAAGATGTCAGTCCCATCGGCACAAAGTGGGTCTTTAAAAACAAAACTGATGAAAGGGGCATTGTTGTCAAGAATAAAGCCAGGCTTGTGGTTCAAGGTTACAGACAGGAAGAGGGGATTGATTATGATGAAACATTTGCCCCTGTAGCAAGACTGGAAGCTATAAGACTGTTCCTGGCCTTTGCTGTCAACCACAACATGAAGGTGTTTCAAATGGATATCAAAAGTGCTTTCCTCTATGGTACAATTCAAGAAGAGGTGTATGTTTGTCAACCTCCTGGTTTTGAGGATCCATTTTATCCAGATCATGTCTACAGGCTAAACAAAGCCTTGTATGGCCTGAAACAAGCACCTAGGGCCTGGTATGAAACTCTTTCTAACTTCCTACTCTCAAATGGTTTCAAAAGAGGTACCATTGATAAAACACTGTTTCTAAAATGGAGAGGGAAGAATTTAATGATTGTCCAAATTTATGTGGATGACATTATTTTTGGAAGCACATGTAACAAAATGTGTGAAGAGTTTAGAGAACTCATGACAGATGAGTTTGAGATGAGTGCAATGGGTGAGCTGCAATGCTTTCTTGGTCTCCAAGTTCAGCAAATGCAAAATGGAACTTTCATTCATCAAAGCAAATATGCTAAAGAACTTTTAAATAAATTTGATATGAATGATTGTAAACCATGCAGCACACCCATGGCAACAAATAAGCATGTCATGTCTGATGAAAAGGATGAGCTGATTGACCAAACACTTTATAGAAGCATGATTGGGTCTTTACTGTACCTAACTGCATCTAGACCAGACATCATGTTTGCAACATGTGTCTGTGCAAGAAGTCAATCAGCTCCCAGAAAATCAAATCTCATTGCTGTAAAAAGGATCTTTAGATACATAAAAGGTGCTCCCACACTTGGTATCTGGTATCCAGCTAATGGGAATATCAAGCTTTCAGGTTTTTCAGACAGTGACTTTGCTGGATGTCACACCACAAGGAAGTCCACTTCAGGAGGGTGGCAGTTTCTAGGTGATTGCTTAGTTTCTTGGCAAAGCAAAAAGCAAGCAGCTGTTTCAACATCCACTGCTGAAGCTGAATACATTGCTGCTGCAAGCTGTACAGCCCAACTCCTGTGGCTTCAAAACAAGTTGCTGGATTTTGGTATCACTGCCTTAAAGACACCACTCATGTTGGATAGCCAGGCAGCAGAAAATATTATCAAAAATCCAGTTTCCCATTCAACCACCAAACACATCGACATCAGACATCACTTTGTGAGGGATTGCTATGAAAAAGGTTTGATTTCTCTGCATCATATCCCAACTAAAGACCAGCTTGCAGATGTGCTCACAAAAGCACTTGATACAACCACCTTTGAAAGCCTGGTCTCTAGAATTGGGATGCTAAACATGAAATAACAAGCAACATCTTGTTTTTCTATAAATAAAAGCATTAAAATGTTTTCAGAAAATCAAAAATCCATCCTTAAAAATAGCTAAAAATGAAATTTTCATTAAAATCCCTAAAAGTCTGCCATTACCACTGCTTGTTCAAAAGTCTGCTTTGCTTCAAAGTCTGTCCACTGCTGAAAGTCAACCCCTGTTCCCTCATTTCCTTGATAAACACTGTTGTTCAAAAGCAGTGTCTTATTCCCTGATATGATATCCACTGATAGTGAACATCATCCACTGCTTCCATAACCACTGCCTTCACCAGTAACTTCATAAAAGTACTGTCCTTCATTTCATCAGGGATTGTCACGTGGGCAGTACATTGTGGTCAGACCTTTTGTAACCGCTGCCATGTCAGCCTTCACTTTTTCCTCTATAAAAGCCCCACTCACCACTAAAACAGGGTTTTACTGTCGAATTGAATTCTAAAAAATTCTCTTCTCAAAGCAGTTTTTCCATCTCATTTCTTCACAAATTTCTTCGATCATCATCCTCAAAATGACAAAATCGAAGCAATCTGCAAAACCCACCTCCAAATCATCGTCGAAAGCGGCCTCTCAAAAGGTCAATACCACTGAAATTCCACACAAACCATCTCACAATCTGCTGGGTCTTCTCACAAAACCCGACACCACAGATGCTTTCGACTCCATCATCAACAAAATGGCTAAATCAAAGTACAAAACTTTGTTAACAGCCGATGCACCAATTTACTTAGCAACCCAACGAGAGTTTTGGAAAAACGCAACCCTTGACAAACAAGGTGAAACTGTGGTAGCCATTAACTCCTCTTTAAAGGGTAAAGCTGTTCAAATCACGCCACAATCTATATCAGAAGTCTTTAAACTCGAGGATCAGCAAGGTAAAACTTCTTTCCCTAAAAACGAGTTAAAAATTGACTTCATTGAGAGAGGGTATGCAGACACAATGATGAAGAAAGCTACCTTACAAAAAGGTTTCTTTCCTTCTGCAACAAGGTTTTTATTCCATACCCTCCTAATGCGTGTTTCAAACAAAACCACTTCTTTTAATGAAATACCATTAAAGATTCAAAATCTGGGATATGCTATTCTTCAGGAAGAAAATTTTAATTTTTCTCGGGAAATCTTTAATGATTTGGTTAACAATGTTGAAACAAAATCATTCTTACTATTTCCAAGGTTTTTAAGTTATTATTTTGAAAAGAAATTCAGTAAGGATGATATTACTGCAATAAACCAAGGTGAATATTTTCAAATGCACAGCTTAACTGCTGAAACTTTTACAAGAATGTTAACACCTTGCAAAACACAAGCAGAGGTGCCTGAGCAGAATTTAGCAGCTACCACTGCTCCTCAGGTATCTGCTGCTGAGCCCACTGCTCAAGGTGATCAAAGCAGCAGAACAACTGTTTTGAAACCCACACCTACAATCCACAAAAAGCCACACAAAAAGAAAAGTCAAAAACCCTCCAAACCCATCAAAAAGGCAACTCTGGAGGATGAGATACCAGAGCAACTGCCAGTGACAAAACAAAAGTCACACAAAACCACTGATGCTACTTCCTCACAGCAGTTGGTCAAAATATCTCAACCCATAACCAAAACTCCTCCTGCTTCTTCACAAAAAGAACAGGTTGTACAAATTGGGACACCACATTATGATGCTCTGGAATCACTTGTTTCCATCATCCACAGCCCAATTCCTGGGGCAAATTCTGTTTCTAAACCAAACATCACATCCACAATTCCCCCACAAACAAAATTTTTGTTGGATGCAATTGATTTGAACCAGGCACAAACCAGTCCTTCTCAATCACCTATTAATGAGAACATGCCTCAACAAATGACTGGGTCTGTTGTATCAATCTTTGCTAACCCACCAACACAACCTGAGGAGGTTACACCCCTTGAGTTACATGTAACTCTTGGTGGTAATCCAAGTGAAGCAGCCACTACAACTGTTGAACCCATTGGTTTGCAGTTGGACAATGGTTACATTAATAAGACTTCCTTGGAGGCAATTCCTTCCATAGCACCTCTGACATCTACCAGTGGACTTTTCTTGACCTCTGGCAACATCAAAAGACTGTCAAGTGTTGAAGGGAGAAGACCCCAGTACCAAGAAAAAGGGGCATCAGTGGTTAATGTTTGGAGTAAACTCCCTACCTCAACCACTGATAAAACCACTGCTAGTGGGAAATCAGATGATTCCATTAAATTGGGTGATGGTTTAAAGTACTAGAAATTGACGGATCATGTTGAAAAACTTGATAACTCTGTAGCAGAACTCAAAGATATGCTGCAACAGTTGTTACAAGTACAAAAGGTGCAATCCACTGCTGTTCCACCTCAAGCACCTGCTCCACCACAAGGACCTGCTACAAATGAGCTCTGGAATCTATTTCAACCTTTTCTCCAACAACAAGCACAAATGGCAGATCAGCAACATGAAAAACATGTACTAAAGCTGAGAAATACAATGGAGTCTAGGTTCAAGAACACCCAGGCTGATCTCAAAGCTCTAAAGGCCCAGATCCTGCATACCACTGGCACTGCTCCTCCAACTGTCCTCTTTATTGATCAACTCCCTCCAGATAATGCCAAAAAGGGGGAGAAAATTCAGGAGTGGAAGAAAAAGGGAATAGATGATGGTCTTTACCTTGAACCAGAAAGAGAAAACATGACTAAAAATATCCCTTTGCTAGATGGTAGCAAGAAAATTGATGAGACCACAAATGCACTGGCAGAAGCAGTTGCAAGTGTCAAAAAGGATAGAGAGGCCAAGAAGAAAGCTAGGGTGGATTATCCAGATCAGGGTACTTCTGGGTCAAAGGATGATGAAAATCCTGTTGATGAAAAAAAGAAGCCTACTAGAAAAGTAAGGCAACCCAAATCCATCCCAACCAGACGTTCAAAGTCTGCTCCAAAACCACCATCCAAAACAGCTGTTGTAACTCCTGTTGTATCAACTACTGCTGGTATTTCAGTGATTTCAACATCTGTTCTCACTTCAACACACACCACTTTAACACACACCACATCTACTGCTTTACCACCATCACCACCAAAAACAACATCACCTGCTGACAAAAAGCAGAAGACAACAGATGTTATAACATCTGTTGTAATGACAACAGTGGTTGAAACACCTGTTGTTACAACAGCTGTTAGTCAATCACAAACCACTGCCACCCAATCTACCACCACTGTTCCACCCAAAACATCATCAGTCCCACCTCAAACTAAAAGGAGAAGGCTAATCCTCAAAGATGATGACACATCTCCACCACCAACATCTTCAAAATCTTTGTCACTTGGCACAATTCCAAAACCCACACCTCTCTCTTCAGCTCAAATTCTAAAGCCATTACCTCCTGCTGGTGTCTCATTTCCTCTGGAACTCATTGCAGTTAGGGAAGAAATCAAATCCTTCTACTATGAGGATGACCCAGCTAAAAGGAGTTTGCCACCAGTTGAAGGATATCCCAGGCCTAACAATATCGAAGAATATTTGAAACTCAAGGCCAAGCAAGCAGAGGATATCGCAATAAAAAACAGACAAGGGAAATTTGATAGAGAAATTCAGCAAAACCATCAGTTTCTACTTACACAGGTCAGTGCTATGGAGCAATTTGCCAAAAATGTATCTCAGAAACTCTCAGAAAGGGCAGATGAGTCCTTGAGAAAAGACTACATTGAGAACATCATGACCTACAAGAAATACAAGGGGGGGAAACATATGTACAAAAACTGGACCATTCCTGAGCTTGAAAAAGAGGCAGCCAGGATTCAAGAAATGATAAAAAACAAGGTCAAGCAGACTCCTCCTGAAAAATTCAAACAATTTGAAGCTGATAAGATCTTAGAGTTGAAGAGAATGAAAGAGGAGCTGATAGCAGCTGATTATGGGTCAAAGAATTCTGTGTCAAAGTGGGGAGAAGATAGGGTCAGGGCTACCTACAAAAAGTTGGAGGAACTTAGAAAGAAAGATCCAACAGTTCCACAAAAGCCTGACTATTCCAAAGCAGAGGTCTCAAAAAGACTACCAAAGCTACAAGTTAAAAGAACCACTGCTCCAGCTGGTGCTGCCATCTACAAAAGAAGGAGTCAAAACCAGTCAGGTGCTGAAACAGTTCAAGATCTAAAGGCTGGAAATGACCTTGTAAAAGAGGGCATTAAATTAATGATAAAAGAAGATCTTGAATTGGAACAATCTGCAAGTACTGCTCAGCCAGTCATGAATAGGCCAGCTTCACCAAACTCCTCATCAAATAAAAATCTCCCAAGAAACCCATCAGGCTCAAAAGTACTAAAGTGGGAAACTGACAAACAGATCCATGTACTGACTATGTTCAGGTCTGATGGAGAAGTGAAGAAAATATCAAGGGAACAAGCACTTGGCCTAAGTCTTGAAGATATGCAGGATCTCTTTGATCTTCCACTTAGCAGGGATGATGATGACACAGATGCCTTAACCTTTGAACTACAACTTAAAGGGCAAATAAGGGAACTGTTGATGAGGCAATAAAAATTCCACAATAATGAAGAGTTTTGGCATTATCTGTTTCAGGGGAAGATTGTTGGGATTGAACCCTACCAGAGGAACAGATAATTAAAGCCAAAACTGGATCAGAGCAGTGGATCCAGAATAAGGAGATGTTACATACAAGTCTCTCCCCTTGAAAGTGATTTCAACATCTGCTGACCTCCTATCTACTGATCGTGCAAACTGCTGACCTACAAACTGCTGCTGAAGTAAAGGCCTGATAAGAAGACTGAAGCTCTGCTGTTCATTCTACTGCCTTGAGTCAAGCACTGCTGATCCGGACAAGTACTGCTGGGTTCACAGCAGTGGAGGGATGCAACAGTTGTTTATTATGTCTTTATGTAATGTAATGTAATAGCAGTAGTTAGCATAGCAGTGTTTGTGTTGATCAGGGGTTAGAGTTTGTTAGGAGGTTAGATGTCACTTTCATGGTGACGTCAGCTTAGATGCTCAGTGGTTTGCTAGTGCCTATAAATAGAACAGTGCTCTGTACTGTTCTATTAGCTCTTTGCAACAATCGTCTTCTCTGCACGAACAAACACTGAGCTCTGGCTGAGGGGGAGTTTGTATTAAGCATTGCATTGTAATCTTTGTTGAAATTAAATTCAATCTTTCGGTTCTCTGTGAAAAGTGTTTAATCAAAGCAACACTCTCGTTTGATTGTATGCAAAGTTTGTTTCCATATTAATTCCGCTGCACAACTCATCCATTTTCATTCTAATTCAAACGCAAAATACAATCAAAACCAAACTCAGATCCAACAATTATCTTGTCATCTTTTAGTTATGACCCAAAACCCGAGTCTTTTAACTTTCCATCCGAGTTCCCATTTCTCGATCTACGCATGTTTTTAATTCTTACCCATCAACCGGGTGATTTACCGAAGTCATTATTATTGCAACCCTCCCGGTATGCATTAAGACCTCATTTCATTTTTATATTACGACTTTGTCCTCGAGTTTGACGTTTTACAAAAACGACCCGTTTAGAGACATATTCGCATTTTCCGGGTTCGAGTGTAAGTACACTCCCTCCCAATGCATATCTTGATCATTCTACATGTTTATATTCTTCGGGTTCGAGTGTAAGTACACCCCCTCCCAATACATGTCTACATCATTTTACATGTTTGCATTTTCCGGGTTCGAGTGTAAGTACACCCCCTCCCAGTGCATATCTTAATCGTTTTACATGTTTGCATTCTCCGGGTTCGAGTGTAAGTACACCCCCTCCCAATGCGTACCTTAATCATTTTACATGTTTACATTCTCCGGGTTCGAGTGTAAGTACACCCCCTCCCAATGCGTACCTTAATCATTTTACATGTTTCTTTGTCCCTTCTCTCGGGCTCATTATCCTAATATAATACGCTTCCGTCACTCGGCTGTGCGTTTACATTATGATCAAATATTTTGCTTATCTGATTCATTTGGGTACTTTTTAATTTGTCCCACTCACCCCGTCCTTACTACACTAGATGTAAGCATGTCCATCATAAAAAGTTCATGGTACCACGTGCTCACCACTTACTTGGCCAGAGTAAGCGATCAATACCTGGTATACATGACCTTTTTATAATTTTCACATTACACCCCATGTATGTAATGCCTCTATTTGTTTCTTTTGGAAACAATATCCCGGATAGATTTTCTATTCGGGTTTTTTTTCCAAGTTTTTTTAATCTACATATGCAACTTTCAATCTCTACATATTTGTTGCATATTACTATTCACGTAATAATTTAAAATGCGCACCTGTAAATGCTTGCCCTAACGGGCTTTTTATGTCGTTAACCTTGTTCGCGATCGTCACGCGATTCAGGTCCTTGATGAGTATGCTATGCTTGTCATACCTCGGACCGTTCCACCGTCATATCCGCAATTTGCTAAACTCTCGCTATCTTCAGATGCGAGTGTCCTTCAATTAAAACTTTTACAACAGTTAGTAATTTCGACATTAATGGATGCCCGTATTATAATACAAGGCTTTTCTACTATACGCATCAACGCGTGTAATTTCGTTGACTATATCTACTCTATATCGATTTTATTGGTGTAACGTGTATTACACGATAACCATATGTGTTGTTCTCAACACTTTAATCATACTAAACCATTGATATACATGTACTTACCGGATTTGCGATCAAGCCTCGAACCGAACACACTTTATTCTTTAACCATGAGCTCTGATTACCAACTTGTAACACCCTTGTTATAATTACATGTTTATTTCCGTAAACTATACGAAAACCTTAAAATAATAACAAGGGTGTTACATCATCCCACAATCTTCTCCTCATCATTCAGCTATAAATACCAGACTCCTCCAAAGATTTAAGGATCCAATTTCTAACTCTCTCACACTTAACACACACTTGTTTTCCTTTTCTTCCTTGAAAGAACATTGGTTATTCTCTCACCGAAAAGTGGTTACGAGAATAACCCCCACCTCGTCTTCTCGTAACGAGCTTCACCGTGTTATTTATTTTGCAAATTAACTCTCAAGACTCTTTGAGTCCGGTGATCTAGAAGGGATTAAGAATTAACCCTCTTGCTGAAACCACCCGATGAGTTCTATGCTGTACGGTTAAGAACAAGTGTTTCTTTAGTGGTAATGGATAAGCAGAAGTGATTTTCACTTTGAATAACAAAGTATGCTATTAATTTAATGGTGATTGAAGAATGTTAATTTGGGAGTTTGACTTGAGGATTTTGTGATGATTTCGCTAGTGATAAGGATGAAAGTGATGAATTGAATTGGAAAATAATAATAATAATAATAATAATAATAATAATAATAATAATAATAATAATAATGATGTCAAGAGTAAAATAGTATTTTCACGTTACGGTTGAGGGGTAAAACGAGGATTTCAAACGATTCTAACGATTAAACTAATGGAAGGGACTCAACATGTACGCTTTATAGAAGACAGAGAGTTAGGACTTAGGAGACGGAATTTTTCATTTTAGGTACTCATCTTGACATCATCCCTAAAGCACAAGAACGCAAATTGAATTTTATTTCTTAAGATTATGTGATGTTTTATTTTTTAAATTTGTTTTTTTATTCATCTTATTTCTTTAATTACTGTTAATGTTTTTTTTTAATTTTTAATAGTTTTGTTTTATTTATTAAATATAAAATAATAAAAAAAAATGTATGTCATGAGTCACACTACGTCACCCTTTCACGTCCAGTACCACCATGCCTTTTTTTTTGCACCACGCCACTTTTATGACAAGTGCTGATGTCATGTGCTTCTTGCCCTCTTGGCAAGCCCTCTCACTCTGTATAGTCTTAAATTATACGGCTTGGGTGTGGAAAACTAGCGGGGATGCCAGTCCATGTGTAACAACTCTCGCCAAAATTTTTATTTCTTATTTTATTATATCCAATAGGAAACCCTAATTGAGACCCCCACATAATATTGCATGACCCCTAAAATTTTCAGAACAATTGGAACTAGGATCAGAGCCCCTAAAACTCGGGGGGGGGGGGGGGTATTCCCTAATTGATATTATCTACACAGTTTGCTGTAAAAATCAAATTTCGTCGATCTGTTGACTCACCTAGGCTATAAATACACGAGGCTACCCTACCCTAAAAGTGTCCCTGTTGCGCCACGCGACAGGGACGGTTTTTCAGTATAAAATCCAGGGGTTTGGCACTTGCATGGTTGCGTTGGTTCGACATTCAATTTCGTTTTGTACACTGAGTTATTCACTTTTTCGTTCAAAAACACACACTAGCACGAAGCTCTGCTACGACAACAGGGTAATAACTCGATCACTGCTACGATACAATGTCCGATCGATTGAAACCAATCCGATGGATGTTTAAGTGCTGCCCGAACTCGGGCTATACTTTGTCATTCGTCGTGAGGGTTTTGATTTCGTGAGCTTATCGTAAATGTTATATTAAGTTACTGACCTAGTTTCGTATGCATTGTTATTTAAATTAGGTTACAAGGCTAAATCAGTAGGATAAACTCTGCCCGTCTAAACCTGCATAGTGAGTCATTCTCTTTTTATCAACAATGTTTTACAATACTCAAATTATTTTCAAAAGTTATAGTTACAGGGATTAAGTCTTGGTTATATTGAATCACTGGCAAGTGGGGTATTATGCACATTACTAATCTCTCACGGTTAGGTTAACAAACCTAACAGTGATAATCATCACTACTTGGGTGAAAGGACCCAATAGTGGTATGACCATCGTCACCAGGGTGTGACACGGCGCCAGATAAAAATAAGATAGCAGCCATTGTAATCGCTCTTATGCTGTAATTTATAACTATGTGTCGTTTTAGCAAAATTGAGTGACTCGCCAGTATTTCCCCGCTGATAAAATATTTTTAAACATGTTTCAGGTGACCTACTGTGAATCAAGGAAAAGTGCTATGGAGCACTAATAAAGCTTGAAGTGGTGGCTCAGTAAAATAAATAAACATGTTTTGTAAAACAGGGAATTTCCTCGTGAAATTCCTCTATTGTAAATTACGGGGTTTGTCCCAAATTATGAAATAAAATAATTGGGCATTTGCAAGTTTTAAAAGATCCTGTTAAACTTCCGCTGTCAACTCAAATAATAAATACCACAAGTTTCTGTCCCACGACTCCTGGACCGGGTAACACCGGGACGGGGGACGTGACAGAAAAAAGGTGGTATTAGAGCCACTAATTTAAGCTAATTAAGTATTTAGAAATACTTAATTTTTCAAATTGATATATTGTGATTCTGTGAAAATTCAAATTGATAAATAAAGTATTAACTTAAGTTTGTGTGTGTTTCTTCATATATGCTAACAGCATGAATGAGTTGTCTGAAGCTCTTCAGAATCTCACTATCTATCCTGCTGACATGGAAGTTTCCGGGGGCTTTTCCGGCTATCTGGCTGATACTGAAAAACCTATGGAATTCCAAGCTCAAACCCAGGAGAAACCCAAGCCGAAGAAAAGAAGGAGAATCATAGGTTGGAGACGCGTACGGAGAAAGAAGCCAGCTGCACAGAGGGTTAAAAAGACCGAGGACGCAAATGATAAAGGGAAAGGAAAGGAGATCGGGGAAAGTTCAGGGCAAGCCTAGGAAATGCCACCGTGGGAAGAGCTGGATCGCAAACTGGCAAATTGTGACCTCATTGGACCTGCCAATGAAGACCTCTTCAATTACCCTGCTGAATCACAACTTCCAGTTAACTTAGCACCTGCTATCCCAGATCCCATTGTCCACCACCAACTTCTACCCGGAGAGCTGGAGGAATGGTCGACAAGTGATTGGCAATTTCAGAATCTCTTGAATAACCCTCACACCCTTTTTCCCCAGTTTGACCCTAAGCCTGCACCAAACCTACCGATGAGCACAGAAAACTTGGCTGAACTCCGCCACTATGGTGAGGAGCTGGTGGACGCAGGAATTAGAATCCGGGAAGTGGGGGAGAGGATATAATGGAAATACGACGAGAGGGAACGTCGTTTTTGAAGTGCCAGCTAACGGGATCGTATGTGGTTGTGCGGTTATGTGTTTAATAATAATAAGATAATAATAATAATGATAATGATGGGATACAAGCCCCATTTCTTAAGAAAATGAAAGTTGCAACGCCTGGTTGCACTTACAAGGAATTTCTTGCCTGTGAACCTGTCGAATTTGCAGGCAATGAAGGGGAAACTGCCGCGCTACATTGGTTAGAGAAAACCGAAGCAGTAATTAAAGTAAGTAAATGTGCCGAGGAGGATAAGGTTATATATGCTTCTCATCTTTTCAAGGAAGAAGCATTAGAATGGTGGAATACGGTGTTACAAGCCAAGGGAAGTGACATGGCCTATGCCATGAGTTGGGAAGAATTTAAGCGTCTAGTGGAAAAGAAATTCTGCCCCGAATATGAAAAGGAACAAATGGCGAATAAATTCCTGAGCCACCGAATGGTGGATGTTGACTGTCGAGGGTATACTTCGAAATTCTTCGAATATGCCAGAATTGTGCCCACTCTGGCCTCGCCAGAACCGGTACTTATTTCTCGCTATATTTGGGGTTTAATTAGCGAGATTCGTGATATCGTCAAAGTTGCGAGACCTCGTACAATTGACGATGCAGTGGAATTAGCCAACACCTTGATCGACGGGCTGGTACGCACAAGAGAAGAAAATCAAAAAAAGGAAGTAGTCCAAAAGATTACCCAAGGATTCCGTATGGGTAATAGTAGTAATTTCAAGAAAAAGGGAACCGTGCAATCTTCCACTGCTCCATTTTGCAGTACCTGTAAAAGAAAGCATTTCGGAAAATGCAAAGGGTATTGCAATTTCTGTAAAATTCCAGGGCATCAAGAAGAAGATTGTAGGAGGAAGAAATCAACAATTTGCTTCAACTGTGGAGAAGCTGGACATTTTAGACCAGACTGCCCTAAACTGGTCAAACCAGCCGACAACAAAGCCAAACCTGCAGAAGAAACTACCAAGAAAAACGCAAGAGCCTTCCAGTTGACTACCCAGGAAGCAGAGCTAATCCCCGATGTGATAGCTGGTACGTTCCTAGTTCACGACGTTTATGCAAAAGTATTATTTGACTCTGGTGCAAACCAAAGTTTTATAAATACTTTATTCTGCCAAGCTCTTAACCTACCCTTAGCCAACCTTAGGCAAATTTTTACTGTAGAAACGGCAGATAGGAATTCTGTTAACATAGATAAGGTTTTGCGAGAAGGAAAGATAGAACTTTTAGGCCATAAATTCTCTGCAAACCGGTTACCTATGAATTTAGCGGGATTCGATGTCGTATTAGGAATGGATTGGTTAGTTGCCAACCATGCTCGAATCCTCTGTGATAAGAATTCCATAGAAATTCATACACCATCAGGAGAAATAATCATGGTTACAGGAGATAAGCCACGTAAATCAATGAAGTTCATTTCTGTAATGAAAGTTGCTAGTTATGAACGAAAGCAAGGAATAGTGTATATGATTTCGGTAATCATTAGCACTAAGGCTAAGGAACTTAAGGAAATTCCTGTAGTATCAGAATACTCGGATGTATTTCCAGAAGAACTACCTGGATTACCACCCGATAGGGAAGTAGAATTTAGAATTCATCTAATTCCTGGAACTACCCCGATAGCCAAGGCACCTTATCGGTTAGCACCCACCGAAATGCTAGAATTGAAAAAGCAGTTAGATGAATTATTAAGCAAAGGATTCATACAACCTAGTTCATCCCCGTGGGGAGAACCAGTGTTGTTTGTGAAAAAGAAGGATGGTTCCATGCGAATGTGTATTGATTATAGAGAACTGAATAAGATTACAATTAAGAATCGATACCCATTACCTAGGATTGATGATCTTTTCGATCAACTTCAGGGAGCTAGATACTTTTCTAAGATAGATTTGCGATCCGGATACCATCAGTTGAAGGTACAAGAAGATGACATACCTAAAACAACTTTCAGAACTAGGTATGGTCATTACGAGTTTACAGTCATGCCCTTTGGACTAACAAATGCTCCTGCCGCATTCATGGACATGATGAATAGAATCTGTAAGCCGTACTTGGATAAATTTGTGATTGTCTTCATCGACGATATACTTATTCCAAAAATCAGGAAGAACATTGTGAGCACCTGCATGCACTCTTAACTTTGTTAAGAAAAGAGAAGCTTTATGCCAAATTCTCGAAGTGTGAATTTTGGCTGCAGGAGGTACAATTTTTAGGACACATGGTGAATCACGAAGGTATTCACGTAGATTCCTCCAAAATAGAAGCGATTACCAAATGGAAGGTCCCGCAATCAGCTATGGAAGTTAGAAGTTTTCTAGGATTAGCCAGATACTATAGACGGTTTATCAAGGATTTTTCCAAAATAGCTGTGCCATTAACTAAGCTAACCTGTAAAGCAGTGAAGTTTGAATGGGGATCTAGACAAGAAGAGGATTTTAAGATTTTAAAGCAAAGGTTAACAAACGGCCCAATTCTTGCCTTACCAAACGGGACAGAAGATTTTGAAGTTTATTGTGATGCTTCTAAGCTAGGATTAGGATGTGTGATAATGCAACGCAAGGTAATTGCGTACGCCTAAAGGAAATTGAAGAAGCACGAGGAAAACTATACGACACATGACTTAGAATTAGGATCAACAATTTTTGCCCTTAAGATTTGGAGACACTATCTGTATGGAAGTAAGTTTACTATTTATACAGATCATAAAAGCTTAAAGTACATATTTGGGCAAAAAGAATTAAACATGAGGCAAAGAAGATGGATGGAAATTCTAAGTGACTACGATTGTAATATTCAATATCACGAAGGAAAGGCAAATGTAGTAGCAGATGCCTTAAGTCGTAAGTATAATGAGAAACAACGACGAGTTCGTGCTCTTAGATTAAGTTTACAATTAGATTTAATAGAACAATTGAAAAACATTCAAGAAACAGCAATCAAGGATGATGCTGAAGGAATGAAAGGAAGGATAAAAGACTTGGAGCAAGGGGCTGATGGAATTTGGAAATTCCACAAGAAAAGGATGTGGGTACCTAAGCAAGGAGATTTAAGAAATAAGATTTTAGAAGAAGCCCATAAATCTAGGTATACTATGCGCCCTGGAATAATAAGATGTACCAAGATTTAAGAAATAATTTCTGGTGGATAGGAATGAAAAAGGACATAGCTAGATACGTCTCTAAGTGCCTAACTTGTTCACAAGTTAAGGCGGAACACCAGAAACCTTCAGGATTACTCCAACAATTAGAAATTCCTGTTTGGAAATGGGAACTAATAACCATGGATTTCATTACTAAGTTACCCAAAACCAGAAAAGGTAACAATGCGATTTGGGTAATTGTGGATCGATTAACCAAATCAGCTCATTTCCTTCCCATGAAAGAAACATTTAGCATGGAAAGGTTAGCCAAGTTATACGTAGACGAGGTAGTATCCTTACATGGAGTCCCACTCTCCATTGTATCGGATAGGGATAGTCGTTTCACTTCACATTTCTGGACCAGTTTCCAGGAAGCAATGGGAACCCGACAAAATTTAAGTACTTCATATCATCCCCAAACAGATGGACAAAGTGAAAGGACGATCCAAACCCTGGAAGACATGCTTAGAGCATGTGTTATAGATTTTGGTGGAAACTTGGATGACCACCTACCTTTAATTGAATTCTCCTATAACAATAGTTACCATTCAAGTATCGAAGCTGCCCCGTTCGAAGCACTGTATGGACGAAAGTGTAGAACTCCAGTTTGCTGGGCAGGAATAGGAGAAATTCAATTATCAGGTCCTGAAATCATACAAGAAACCACCGACAAGATCACTCAAATCAAGGAAAGACTGAAAACGGCTCGAGATCGCCAGAAGAGTTATACAGACAATAGACGCAAACCGCTAGAATTTCAAATTGGAGACAAGGTACTCTTAAAAGTTTCTCCTTGGAAAGGAGTAGTTCAGTTCGGTAAGAAAGGAAAGCTAAGTCCAAGGTACGTAGGACCCTTCCCAGTAATCCAATGCATAGGACCGGCTGCCTATCGTTTACAACTACCAGAAGAACTGGCTGGAGTACATGACGTGTTTCATGTATCTAATCTCAAGAAGTGTTTATCCGATGAATCCCTGGTAGTACCTCTCCAAGACATAGAGGTAAATGAAAAGTTAAAATTTGTAGAGAAACCACTTCAGATAGAAGATAAAAAGGTCAAATTTCTCAAGCACAAAATACTAGTACTGGTCAAGGTCAAATGGGATTCAAAGAAAGGACCTGAGTACACGTGGGAACTGGAATCGTAGATGAAGCGAAAATATCCCTACTTGTTCCAGTAAATCTCGAGGACGAGATTTTAATAAGGTGGGAAGGATGTAACAACTCTCGCCAAAATTTTTATTTCTTATTTTATTATGTCCAATAGGAAACCCTAATTGAGACCCCCACATAATATTGCATGACCCCTAAAATTTTCAGAACAATTGGAACTAGGATCAGGGCCCCTAAAACTCAGGGGGTATTCCCTAATTGATATTATCTACACAGTTTGCTGTAAAAATCAAATTTCGTCGATCTGTTGACTCACCTAGGCTATAAATACACGAGGCTACCCTACCCTAAAAGTGTCCCCATCGCGCCACGCGACAGGGACGGTTTTTCAGTATAAAATCCAGGGGTTTGGCACTTGCATGGCTGCGTTGGTTCGACGTTCAATTTCGTTTTGTACACCGAGTTATTCACTTTTTCGTTAAAAAATACACACTAGCACGAAGCTCTGCTGCGACAATAGGGTAATAACTCGATCACTGCTTCGATACAATGTCCGATCGATTGAAACCAATCCGATGGATGTTTAAGTGCTGCCGGAACTCGGGCTATACTTTGTCATTTGTCGTGAGGGTTTTGATTTCATGAGCTTATCGTAAATGTTGTATTAAGTTACTGACCTAGTTTCGTATGCATTGTCATTTAAATTAGGTTACAAGGCTAAATCAGTAGGATAAACTCTGCCCGTCTAAACCTGCAAAGTGAGTCATTCTCTTTTTATCAACAATGTTTTACAATACTCAAATTATTTTCAAAAGTTATAGTTACAGGGATTAAGTCTTGGTTATCTTGAATCACTGGCAAGTGGGGTATTGTGCACATTACTAATCTCTCACGGTTAGGTTAACAAACCTAACAGTGATAATCATCACTACTTGGGTGAAAGGACCCAATAGTGGTATGACCATCGTCACCAGGGTGTGACACGGCGCCAGATAAAAATAAGATAGCAGCCATTGTAATCGCTCTTATGCTGTAATTTATAACTATGTGTCGTTTTAGCAAAATTGAGTGACTAGCCAGTATTTCCCCGCTGATAAAAGATTTTTAAACATGTTTCAGGTGACCTACTGTGAATCAAGGAAAAGTGCTACGGAGCACTAATAAAGCTTGAAGTGGTGGCTCAGTAAAATAAATAAACATGTTTTGTAAAACAGGGAATTTCCTCATAAAATTCCTCTATTGTAAATTACGGGGTTTGTCCCAAATTATGAAATAAAATAATTAGGCATTTGCAAGTTTTAAAAGATCCTGTTAAACTTCCGCTGTCAACTCAAATAATAAATACCACGGGTTTCTGTCCCGCGAGTCCTGGACCGGGCAACACCGGGATGGGGGACGTGACACCATGCCGGGCACACCACCCTGGAAATGGTGTGGTCAGTGGCATGGGGGAGAGGGTGGGGGTTATCTGCCGGTATGGAGGGCTTTTGTTTGATGATGTGGAGACTCTTGATTCGTGGATGTAGTTTGGGCTGGCTTTGAATGATTGATGTTGTTTATTATTATTATTATTATTATTATTATTATTATTATTATTATTATTATTATTATTATTATTATTATTATTTAATGACGCCACTATCATGCCCTTCCACTCCGTGCTTTTTTTTTTTGCCACGCTCCTCAGCTAACATGGCTACAATATGACGCTTCATACCCCGCTTTATGCCCGTCCACAGTGGTGGACCCAGAAATGTTTTTTAATGGGGTCCATTTTTTCGGTGTCCAAAATTTTCAAAACAAAACGTTAAAATTCTCGGGTTGGTCCTCATTCGGGTCGGGTCATAGCGAGGTTTGAACTATATTAAAAAAAAAAACAGGAAAAAACAAGTTATACATGGATTGAACCCATGACCTCTTGTTGGTATATAGTGGAATTTACTACTACACCAGGTTTCCTTTTCTTTCTATGGTGTCCACCTACTTATATTTATGGGGTCCTTATACAATTTAATATACCGAATCTACTAATTTTTTTAAAAACATTGGGGTCCGGGGACCCCGACCCACTCTATGTGGGTCCGCCCCTGCCCGTCCACTCTATTTGTTCTTAGTGAGTTAAGATTAAAATATACATATATAAAGTAAAAGTTTTAACCCATAAAAACATAGGATTACACATTTTTAGGCAGGCCTCTCATCCTTTATCTACCCATATCTTCTTTTTTAACTTTAAGATTATATAGTGGTAATGTGAATAATAATATTTAAAACACATAATTTCTTCCCTGTTTATATATATAAAATATATTAACTTCAATATTATACAAACCAGATGTCACCCAATCAATTGAATTTATACCAGAAAAGGTTCAATTTTATAGCTTTATACGACACATTACTATTGCTATATAAAAAAGCCTATGTCGGTTTTTGTCTCTTTTGTCTCTTTTTTATTATTTTTTTGTTTTATCTTTTCTTATGCTTTTATTCTTTTAATATTGTAATATTATATTACTTGAACTATATATTTTACTTCACTTGTAACCTTTAAATACGATGTTTTATATGGTATCAACATTTTTTTTTATGGTTTTCATTCGATGTGATTGTTATACCGAATACTAATATTGTATTGGTACTTTAATAAACCAACCAGATACTGACAAAAACTCGCCATGAAGCGCGAGAAAATCCCAATGGTTTATAAAGTATTGCATCGTAATTTCACCATAGTTTTTTTTGAATGGCTCAGCGGTACACCCCTCTACGGAACTCACCCACGTCCCGAGTTCGATCCCGAGCCCCCCTAAGGTCCAGCCCCCCAGGCTTTTACTCAGGGATTCGAACCCGCACCCCTCCAGAAGAAACCCCCCAAGGAGAAAAGCTTCTGACCTCCTCCCAACCACTTTGGCTGGGACTCTAAAAAGATGTAGACTTTATTATTTTAAACAAATGTATTTTAGAATACCTCATTATCTTCTTCCATCTTCCTCTTCCGTACCAACCTCGAACCTGCGATCTCCCGATTCCAATAGGAACTTGGAAACCAACAAGCCACAAGAAGGGCAGTGTAATTTCACCATAGTTAACTCTTTAAAAGATAGAAAGAAAACATATATGTATAATAAATTCAAGTGTAAAAATATGTATCACACAAAATTTTATATTTATAAAACTAGATTAAAAATCTTTTGTATTACATTGGCTGAATAAAGGAAATATTGTTATAAAGAAATTATTTATGATGACTCTCCACGTTTTTAACTACCGTCTCTTCATATACTCTTGTATTAATAACATGACCTATATATATAGGTCCTTTGTATTTGATATGATATACTCAACATCAATAAGAAATTTATTCTCCAATTCTCTCATTCTTTCTATACATTGCTAATAGATTTCTAGTTATTACATAACACGTTATCAGCACGAACGCTTTTAAAGTTGGATCATGTTATCGTAAGTCAAAGTGATCTCACATGAACAAGGATCAAGGTATGATTCGATTTCCTTTTCTTCTAAAATGTTCTATCAATGCTAACTTATTAGGTTTGGTATGAAAATCTGAATATGAGATTGTGGAAGATTACCTGGAACCATATTTTCTTGAGAGTTGTTACATATGAATGTGGTACTAATTTTAATATACATCGTAGATGTTTCGACCATTGAAAAATTATAATTCATTTGGTATACTCTTTGAAGCACATTATCTCTAGTCCACTTTGTAACACCCCAAAAACTTGAATTATTCAGTTACTAGTATGTACCACGTTTAAAAGAAGGAAATGAAATAACTAGGTTATTAAACCTAGTTATATGCTTGGTTAAAACAAATAAGGATAGGAAATTAAGTTAATTATGAACAAATGACAAACTTGAGGGGTTGATTTGGAAAAGATGGAAAGATGAAATATAAAATAAAAATAAAAACTCAAAAACACACACTGGGTGTGTGTGGGGGTGCGTACGATCGCACAGGAGAAGAGGCAGAAAGGGGCACAAACCCTAATTCAAGATAAACCTTCAAATTGAAAGGGGAAACTGGCTCTAATCGGATGCATGGACCTAGATTCTTAATCATCTAGACTTTCTACACATAAGGTAAGTTGTAGAAGTTAATTTTATGATTTGGTGTGAAGTGAGACTATGATCAAACTACGAAATTGTATGAAATTGTGAATGTAGAGGTGTTAAAATCACCATTTAGGTTATGTTTTATGAATAAGTTCAAGTAATTTGGTGATTTAAGGTGAATCCCATAATGGTGGGTGAAGGTGACGACTTGGGTGTTCTACCCATGTCCAAATCCTTGTTTGATGTACTTGTTCCTAGCTTGAATCTATGTTAGTTGATGTCAATTGATGATAATAATTACTAGGGTGCTTAGACTTGGTGAAAATCCTAGTGAAAACTACAAGTTTTAAAGGGTTAAGAACCATCTTGACATGTTAAAGAATCATGTGTTAAATGGTTGCACATTAAGTGTTTGATAAAATGCCTACATGAAACTTGAATTGATTCAAGTTTGTGTTAAAAAGTTAGTAAATTCGTCACTTTTGACAGCCCTTGATAGTCATCTTGTAAAGGCCGTATCTCATTCGTTATTAGGAGTTAGACAACGAGCCTTATATCGTTGAAAAGGTTGTTCCGCATATTACATTTCATATTTGGTCATAAGAGGCTGGTTATGAGATTTAGTGGGTCAAAATAGCATGAAAAGTTGGTAAATTTGTCACTTTTGACAGCCCTAGATAGTCATCTTGTAAAGGACGTATCTCATTCGTTATTAGGAGTTAGACAACGAGCCTTATATCGTTGAAAATGTTGTTTCGCATATTACATTTCATATTTGGTCATAAGAGGCTGGTTATGAGATTTAGTGGGTCAAAACAGCATGAAAAGTTAGTAAATTCGTCACTTTTGACAGCCCTAGATAATCATCTTGTAAAGGCCGTATCTCATTCGTTATTAGGAGTTAGACAACGAGCCTTATATCGTTGAAAAGGTTGTTTCGCATATTACATTTCATATTTGGTCATAAGAGGCTGGTTATGAGATTTAGTGGGTCAAAACAGCATGAAAAGTTGGTAAATTCGTCACTTTTGACAGCCCTAGATAGTCATCTTGTAAATGCCGTATCTCATTCGTTATTAGGAGTTAGACAACGAGCCTTATATCGTTGAAAAGGTTGTTTCGCATATTACATTTCATATTTGGTCATAAGAGGCTGGTTATGAGAGTTAGTGGGTCAAAACAGCATGAAAAGTTAGTAAATTAGTTTTGACAGCAAGCTGTTTACACATAATTTAGTTTCTGACCTGATCTTTCAAAAATCGTATAAAATCATAGAAAAATCGTATGGAGGTGTTATTTATATGCCTGGAAAGGTATTTAAATGAAGCACAATTCTTATTTGAAAGTCGAAGTCAGATTATGTGATTAAAAAGGGGGAAAATGACCCCGAACAGTTGCTGCGTGAAAAAATAATGTGTTTTATGAACTTAAAACATATGATTTTGTAGTTACCAATTTACTAAACACTAAATATTGCTTCGGGTGAATGTTTACAGTTGTTAAGGTGTGTTTAAAGCGTTTGTATGTAATAGTTGGAAGATATACTTATCTATAAGTGGTTTGACTTCTAAAAGTCAAGCTGACCCAAAACTAGTATCTTGATAAATGTGGTAATAAAATCCATAAGGTCTAATTATTATGATATTGGATGGCTAAACTAATCATCTTATGGTTATGATGTAATAGCTTGACTCTTGACAAGCTATATGGGATCTTGGAGAAGAATGGGTTAAACGGATCAAGTACGCAAAGAAGCTCTAAAGGACACAAAGTAAGTAAAGCTTACATCTTTTGTAGAATATGAATTTGTTTTTCTGAACTATAAATACGATAAAATCGAAATGTGGTTTCCGACGCGATATAATACATGTCGGAGTAGATATAAACGATAAAAACCATGGTTAATAGTAAAAAGGGGCAAATTGGTAATTTAGTCATGAATGACTAAGATTTAACGAGTTTTCGTTAAGGTTACCTTATAGTGTAACTAATAAAAGAAATAGCGGGGTAAAATCCGAAATGGGTCGGATGCGTGAATTTGAAATTAAAATATCAAGTTTTATAAACATCAATATTTGGTCAGTTAGACCACACGGGTCAAATGGTAGTGATAATACCATTTGCAAAATTCAACTAATGTTTGGTTGGCAAGTCACTTGTTCATAGGAGCGAATAGCAATTTGGATAATTGCGTCGCCATAAAGTTTCGGCTAATAAAGCGAGGTATAAAAACGGGTCTATGAGTTGACTCGAGCAAGGTACGCGACGAAACGTTTTGTTGTTGTTAATTGTTAATACGTAAATCTTATACATTGATGATATATGAAAGTTCGAGATGTAAAAATGTTTGATTTGTTTATAATAAGGATTTATGATAGACAAATCAACGAGTTGAGCAATAATAGGTGCAAACCGGGTAAATGGGTGCACAATTCGATAAGTGCTAAGCCCGGGGTTACGGGTAAAGAAACATTAAACACACAAGCCGGTAGTCGAAGCGAGAATGCGAGTACATTAAAGGATTTGGGGATGGGTTGTCAAATTGAGCATTTAGTCCCATGCATAGTGATGTGTGTTAGGTGTATATGTAGGTTTAAGTATATTTTAAGCCCTTTTACACTTTTTTAGCCAAGTTTTAAATTTATAAAACACGATATTTACTAACACTAAACACACATATGGGCAAGTGCACCCATCGTGAGCGTAGTATAGTGTTGGTAAGATACCGAGGTCGTCCAAGGACACAAGAGCTTTTAATACCGGTTTATCCTCAACGTCTAATCAAATCAAAAAGTTAGAAAAAGGTTTTAAACTAGAAAAATAAAAACTAACTAAAATGCTAAAAAAATAAATAAAAGTAAAACAGATAGACAAGATGAATCACTTGGTTCCGACTCGTGTATAGTGTAACCTTTGATTATTTCCGCACTTTTGCACTTTTTAAGAGATTATCTTAGTTATTGTAGTAGGCCCCTCTTTTGAAGGTGACGTTACCCTCAACCCAGTAGTTTGAGTCAGCAAGGATACAATCCTAAAGGGTCGGATTATTGAAAGATAATTAATTAAGTTATTAATGCATATTATGGTAGGCCCCTCTTTTGAAGGCGACGTTACCCTCGGCTAAGTAGTCTGAGTCAGCAGGGATACAGTCCTAAATAGCCAGGTTATTGTATTAATAGTAGCTTACATATGAGGGGGTCAAAGAGTTTGGACCCCCGCCATCCAATACCGTTAAGTATTGAAGGAGGTCCTACTAAATTTGACCCAGGTCCTTGCAGGATCTATACATTGAACAAGGCAAGACTTTTACCAAACCGTTCCCTTAACCCCCGACCAGGTAGCCAACATACCTCCATATAGACCATGGAGATATGAATGGTGAAAATCTTTTATTTTATATAGACAGTAAAATAATGCCAAGACACCACGGACAAACGATAAGGAAAAATCACCTTCAACATAAGAAACTAGTTATTAAAGTCATTAATACATAACCAAGTAAAAAGTGCGAAAAGATTAAAAATAAAAAGTATTACACTAGACACTTTGTCTTCACCAAGTGATGTAAGAGACTTAGGCAAACATGGCCTTGATTGTTAAGAACTCTTATGATCAATCTTGGATCCCGAGACGACTCACACACTCTATGATGGACAATGGATGATGGTGGTGGATGATGGTGTTATGGTGGTGGGTGGTGGGTGAAGTGTGAGAGAGGTGGTGTGCCAAGGGATGATTTGAGCTTGAGCCAAGCACTCCTATTTATAGGCTGAACAGAAGCTCGGGCACGGCCCCGTGTCCAGTGGGCACGGCCCCGTGTCCACATCCTTCTCTGTCTTCATTAATTGCTCTTTGTCTGTATTAGTTGACCACGGCCCCGTGTCCGCTGGGCACGACCCCGTGTGCAGAAGCATATCTGTACTATCAAGATTTGCCTGGATTCTGCGAATCTTATAGTTGACCACGGCCCCATGTCCGCTGAGCACGGCCCCGTGGTGGGCGATGGAAGCTTCTACAACTTTGTCTTTTATGCTGACACTTGGGCACGCCCCCGTGCTCACTGAGCACGGGGCGTGTTCAACCTTCTGCTCTCTTGTTTTGCTTGGGAAGATGCTGTCGTGGGGTCGGGCATGTCACGTTTGTTCCTTTTCTTGTATTTATGCTAGATTTAGCTGCCTTTTTGCTTCTTTTGTTAATTTGAGCTCATTTAATCCTGAAAATACAAAAGGAAGACAAAAACACACTTTTTCCAACATTAGTACTAAAAAGGGTTAGTTTTATGCCACAATTGATGTAATTTATATGTTGCATTTTGCACATATCAAATACCCCCACACTTGAATCTTTGCTTGTCCTCAAGCAAAACTCTTTATAATGTGGCTTTACACTCCCAAATGGAATGGGTAGAAGAGAAGATTTTTGGGCTTGTCATAGAGTGTCGGGATTTCCAAGATTCTTTACTAAGTTTTATTTTTATTTATTTACAATCCTATTCGTCATGATTTATTTAAAACTTTTCATAAGATAAATTACTTATTAGGGCATAACATGCCTTTTTAAAATTCCATTTATATACAAGTTCACATACCTCACGGGGATCACTCAACACTTGGCCGAAAATGTATTTTTAGTGAATCACTCGAGAGCGGCATGGAACTTACTCCTACCATAAGCTTGCCAAGCAATCAATCCTTCTCCTTTTTAACTATAAACATTTGTAAATATCAAGAGGACTTTTTGGGTGAACGGTTAGGCTTGGGTTAAAGGTAGGTGGTTGGGTTATAGGTTAGTGAAAGGGCGAAAAGCGTAATAAGCGTCGGTTTTCGTAAGACTTTTTATTTTTATTTTATTTTTATTTTTATTTTTTACAATTTTTATTTTGATGTAGCCTTTATTCAAACAAAGTTATTTTTGATAAACTTGTTTGTTTATTTCTCTTTTGCTTCATCACCAACATTTTTTTTAAAGTCATACGAAAACCGAGCTTGTTACTAAAACAAAGGGTTAAAAATGAAAAAAGGTTTTGGTGGGTGAAAGGGTTTTTGGTTTGGGTTAAGAAATGAAAAGGGTTTAGGCTCAAAGGGGCTAACTAGGGGGATTTTGGGTAGGTGGTAAAAAAAGAAAGAAAAATAATGGTGTAGAAATAAAAAGGGTTAGTCCTAATGCCTCCATCATTTACTTACTCGGGTTTAAGTTGGTAAGGACCGGGAATGTATCGTCGTGGCAAGTTCTAGAGTTGTAAGAACCAAACGGCTATTCACACAAGAAACGAAAAATGAGCATTTAGTTTAATGATATGTATTTGTGTGCTCAATAAAGGCTCAAAACTCACTTTTGTGGGAATGGGTTTTTATGTGATCAAGTATATATAATCAAATTTTAACTAAGCTTGCCATGCCTTTTCTTAATTTTCTTATGTTGGTTCTTTTTATCACGACGCTATCGGTTGTAAATTTGTAAAAATATAACCTTTTTAAACTTGTAATTCCCAATTTAAACCAAGACAAGTAAAAAAAATGAAATTTTTTGAAAAAATTTGAGTGATTAGCGGTTCCAATAAAGTTTTGTGTAAGGCTTGTATTTAGGACTTGCAAAATTCAAGGTTTTAGCATCCCCCCCACACTTAAATTACACATTGTCCTCAATGTGTCCCAAAAATAAGTTTTTCGGTTGATTAAAATGTGTAAAAGTGGGTTAAAAACAAGTTTTTATGTCACTGGGTAGCTGAACACGGGGTGGTGTGGGCTGAGCACGGCCCCGTGTCCAGACTGCCAGTACCAAAAGTAAACAGAAGGCTGGGCACGGGGGCGTGTTCAGTGAGCACGGCCCCGTGTCCAAATACCTGAACTGGGCATTTCTCCTTCAGACCATGAGCACGGGCCGTGTTGGCTGAGCACGGCCCCGTGCTGAACTTGCTGTAATGAAGAAAAATTATCGGGAGGCTCTGTTTTCATGCATGAAGTGTTGGTTCAAGCTTCCCTTAGTATCCTTCACCATCCGAGTGTGTTTTATTCCTGAAAAGTAAAACTAAACTAGGAAACATAAAAGTTAAACTAATCTAAAACTAAGGATAGTTCCACGGAATGCCTCCGTGGTGCGCCACGTTTATTAGGGTCCTTGGCTAGACCCTCCTTATCGGGTGGTTCTGGCTCATCTTCAATTAGGGGGTCGTCATTGCCGATTGGATATTTCATTGACCGCTCAAGATCGACACTCTTTTTAAATGCCCCTAATTGAAGAGGTAGATTGTTGTACTTCTGGTTTTTCAAAGCTTCGTGAGTTTTTACAAATGGTCGTCCCAACACTAGAGGAGCGTCATCGAGGATGACAAAGTCGGTTGGGATTACCATTTGATTTGTTTGAACCAAGACGTCCTCAACTACACCGATTGATTTTATTACTTTCCGATTGGATAGGAAAATGGGTATTTGAAGTGGAGAAAAATCACTAATACTTAATTTTTTGAAAATGTAGTTAGGCATTATGTTAACACAAAGATCTTTATCGATTGTGACATTACTAATAAATGAATTTTGAAAGAAACATGGAACCGGTGTAATGTTAATTTCAAATGGGTCTTCTTTTATTAGTGAGGTTTGATCAATAGTTAACTTAACACTTACCGTTTCGTCAATTTTAGTGTTAGTGTTTAACTCTTTTAAAAACTTAGCATGAGTGGGTACTAAACAATGATTTTCAAAAGAAGGTGACAAGAGATTAATTTCTTCAAAATTAGACTCTTCTTATATTTTAGCGTTGTTAGACTCACCTTTTTCGTTGTTTAACTCATGTGTCGGTTTTTCACTTATTTGTTCTTCCATTTCCACACTTTCAGTTATCTCTTCTTTATTTAATTCTTCTCTTGCGCAGGACTCCTCTTCCCTTGCGCGAGATTCTTTTATATAGCGATCGATAACTCTAAGGTGTTCTAATATCCTATCGGTCACTTCGGTTATAGAAAAAGGATCGGGATTTTCAAAGCTTGAATCCGGTTGTTCGATCCTTTGTTCCTCATAGTACCCATAAGAAGTAGATGGTTCACACCATTGTTCTTCATTGTAAGCATATGATGGATAAGGGTCGTAATTTTGTTCTTCATAATACTCATACGAGGTGGGGTGTTCACGCCATGGTTCCTCATAATAAGCATATGAAGGTGGTGGCTCATATCTTAGTTCCTCAAAGTATGAGTAAGAAGGCTCATACCTTGGTTCATCAAAATATGAGTATGAGGGAGGAGGTTCATACCTTTGGTCTTCATAAGATGTGTATGAAGTCGATGGCTCGTACCTGGGTTCCTCATAGTAGGTGTATGAATTGGATGGTTGATATGAGTTACAATATTGGACCGAGTGCGGGTCACCGCAATTAGTGCAATAGTTATTCCTATAATCATCCTCCTCATAGGTGTAGTTGTAACCTCCTGAGTATTGATCCATGAGGATCACTCAGCAGACCACAACCAAGTCTCGAGATCAGAAAACAAAAATAAAAACGGAAACATAGGCTGGACACGGCCCTGTGTTCAGTGGACACGGCCCCTTGTACAGAATCTGTATCTGGGCGTTTTAATTGAAGTTACTGATTTCGTTGAGCACGGGGCGTGTTCAGCGAGCACGGCCCGTGTTCAAGCTACTGTATCTGGGTGTTTTATGAAAATTATGCAGCACGGCCCCGTGTTCAGCGAGCACGGCCCGTGTTCAACCTACTGTAAATGCAAAACTAAACTAAACTGCAGAAAAATGTGCGCGCGTTTTGAAAAGGTTTTGAAAAACTGATTAGGCCGTCGATTTTAAGCTTTCTTAAAATCCTTGTGTCCCCGGCAACGGCGCCAAAAACTTGATGTGCGTTAGGTGTATATGTAGGTTTAAGTATATTTTAAGCCCTTTTACACTTTTTTAGCCAAGTTTTAAATTTATAAAACACGATATTTACTAACACTAAACACACATATGGGCAAGTGCACCCATCGTGAGCGTAGTATAGTGTTGGTAAGATACCGAGGTCGTCCAAGGACACAAGAGCTTTTAGTACCGGTTTATCCTCAACGTCTAATCAAATCAAAAAGTTAGAAAAATGTTTTAAACTAGAAAAATAAAAACTAACTAAAATGCTGAAAATAAAAATAAAAGTAAAACAGATAGACAAGATGAATCACTTGGTTCCGACTCGTGTATAGTGTAACCTTTGATTATTTCCGCACTTTTGCACTTTTTAAGAGATTATCTTAGTTATTGTAGTAGGCCCCTCTTTTGAAGGTGACGTTACCCTCAACCCAGTAGTTTGAGTCAGCAAGGATACAATCCTAAAGGGTCGGATTATTGAAAGATAATTAATTAAGTTATTAATGCATATTATGGTAGGCCCCTCTTTTGAATGCGACGTTACCCTCGGCTAAGTAGTCTGAGTCAGCAGGGATACAGTCCTAAATAGCCAGGTTATTGTATTAATAGTAGCTTACATATGAGGGGGTCAAAGAGTTTGGACCCCCGCCATCCAATACCATTAAGTATTGAAGGAGGTCCTACTAAATTTGACCCAGGTCCTTGCAGGATCTATACACTGAACAAGGCAAGACTTTTACCAAACTGTTCCCTTAACCCCCGACCAGGTAGCCAACATACCTCCATATAGACCGTGGAGATATGAATGGTGAAAATCTTTTATTTTATATAGACAGTAAAATAATGCCAAGACACCACAGACAAACGATAAGGAAAAATCACCTTCAACATAAGAAACTAGTTATTAAAGTCATTAATACATAACCAAGTAAAAAGTGCAAAAAGATTAAAAATAAAAAGTATTACACTAGACACTTTGTCTTCACCAAGTGATGTAAGAGACTTAGGCAAACATGGCCTTGATTGTCAAGAACTCTTACGATCAATCTTGGATCCCGAGACGACTCACACACTCTATGATGGACAATGGATGATGGTGGTGGATGATGGTGTTATGGTGGTGGTGGGTGAAGTGTGAGAGAGGTGGTGTGCCAAGGGATGATTTGGGCTTGAGCCAAGCACTCCTATTTATAGGCTGAACAGAAGCTCGGGCACGGCCCCGTGTCCAGTGGGCACGGCCCCGTGTCCACATCCTTCTCTGTCTTCATTAATTGCTCTTTGTCTGTATTAGTTGACCACGGCCCCGTGTCCGCTGGGCACGACCCTGTGTGCAGAAGCATATCTGTACTATCAAGATTTACCTGGATTCTGCGAATCTTATAGTTGACCACGGCCCCGTGTCCGCTGAGCACAGCCCCGTGGTGGGCGATGGAAGCTTCTACAACTTTGTCTTTTATGCTGACACTTGGGCACGCCCCCGTGCTCGCTGAGCACGGGGCGTGTTCAACCTTCTGCTCTCTTGTTTTGCTTGGGAAGATGTTGTCGTGGGGTCGGGCATGTCACGTTTGTTCCTTTTCTTGTATTTATGCTAGATTTAGCTGCCTTTTTGCTTCTTTTGTTAATTTGAACTCATTTAATCCTGAAAATACAAAAGGAAGACAAAAGCACACTTTTTCCAACATTAGTACTAAAAAAAGGTTAGTTTTATGCCACAATTGATGTAATTTATATGTTGCATTTTGCACACATCACATAGGAATGTGATTGAAATAGGATTTATTGCTTATTGGCGAACTAATCTTGTGTATGTGTTTATACAGTTTAAATCAGTTGAAGTAATAAGTTACTAAACCATTGTCTTGAGTATGAAATGAGAATGCAGGTATTCTTTTAACATCGTTATCAGGGTTAAAGAATTTGGAATGCATGAATGTACACGGAAAGCTTATTCGTGGGGATTAGTATGGGAAGAAGGAACGCGGACTGGCTATTGATTACGTATGTCTAGTTTAGGAATGATGTCATTGTATCTAACCGATGTATATGTATGTGGTGAATGCAGGTGGCGTGGACTTAGCATCTTTACGAAGAAAAGAAGGTTTGAAGATCGAGTCAAGAGCGAGGGTTGTACGGGAAGGATCGGTCACATAATTTGACAAAAAAAATATATAGGTCTTGAAGTATTAATATAACGGGACGTGGTAAATCCTTTTTAATGAGTGTATGAATTTTTGTAGTTGAACCTTCCTGTAAGTATTATGTCTAGTAAAGAACGAAATTTTTTGTGCTCGTATTTTCCGCTGTGTCGTAATTTAAGTTATTACACGTTAGTCTTACAGGGAATTGTTCTTATTACGAACGGGTCATGCCCGAATTTTGTTAAATAATAGTATGATAATAGTCCCTTTTGGAATATGAAACTTGGGCGTTACACACTTTCTTACTATTTTTCTTTTGGGATTTAGTTTAATTTAGTAATAATAATATAACTTAAATTCAATCAAATGGAATTGAAAAGTATTAATTGTGATATTAATTCTTATTAACCTCATTACAAAATGTTATTCATTTGAATTTATGTTTCTTTATTCTTTTTAATCATTACTTAATTAGTTGAATTAATAAAATGGTTTATTAAAACTTATAATAAGTTAAGTTTACATTATTTATTATTATTATTATTATAGAAGTATAGCAACGGAAGTGGTCTTATTAAGAGGTTATCTCATGTTATCTTTATTCATAATTAATATTATTAGTATTATTGCAATTAAAAGTTCAATGTGAGTAGATGTATAACAACACAATTGTTTAATGGGTACATGTATAATAGCCTAGTTGTTTAATTTTTTTAATGTTTTGTTATCGAAAGATTATTATTTGCCACATTATAATAATATGATGTAAAGTTATGTTATCATGTAGAAATTGCATACTTTACATTGGCCGATGTTCCCACATACATACTTAAGATGATTAATTATTCTAAAGTTTTATTGCGTAAGATCTATGGGATTTGAGAAGGCCTCTCAAAACAAAGTAATATATTGCTTTTCTTTTATATACTAAAAGAGATACTATGCATCGATAAGTTTTATATGCTATATTTGGTTCAACTTCCCAATCATAAAAGGATGTTCAACAGTAAGTTTCCAGCCAGTTAACACATCGGTATGTTTTCTATGCTCTGATGTTAAATTTCTGTTGGATCTGAGATCTCATGCTCTTAAGTTTAGATCTTGTATTTGATGATTAATTTACAATTTATCTCGTTTAAGTTTGTGTACTGAAACTTCATGACTTCACGCCCTTGATAATTATATCTTAAAGTGATATTGCTTCTATATGTAAGTCAGGATATCTAATGACCTATAGTGTATTTACATAGCTTTCTTTTCTAAAATAATAGTTGCTACTTATTCTTGTTTGTTTGTATAGTTGTATGTGTAATCTTATTTAACAATTTTTTGTAATTCCTAAATGAAAAGAATTATTATACCATGAAAAATATGCTATAATATTTTATGTATTCATGTACATTCAATTCTGAGAATGTGTAATATGTATATTTGATATATAATGTAAGTGTTCATAGTCATTTTACTATAAATACAATATATGATAGGTCTATGCTTTGGTGCGTTATATGATTATTTTTACTCCCACTGATGACAAATAATTGCTACAAATTAGTAGCTAGTAAAAAGACATATTAAGTTAATGTTAAGACTTTCTGGATACCTCTCAAAGGAGTTT
The DNA here is from genome assembly GCA_030545235.1 of Helianthus tuberosus. NCBI lineage: Eukaryota > Viridiplantae > Streptophyta > Magnoliopsida > Asterales > Asteraceae > Helianthus > Helianthus tuberosus. Next base: position 172,039,123 of record CM060443.1, on the reverse strand, counting down.
ATATGAAATCATTTAATGAGGCATATTAAGTTAATGTTAAGACTTTCTGGATACCTCTCAAAGGAGTTTATTTGATAAAAAAAATATTACTATTGAAACCTTATGGAGATATTTTGGTGTATGATATACTTGTGATTGTTTATATTGTGATAGGATAATACATATTTATGATACGATAACATAGAACATAAATCATATATATTTGTAAGTTGTAAGTGATGAAAACGGGTTATGAAGTTTTATCATAACTTGCTCGCTTTACTGGTGACACGATTGAACAACTAAACCAAACTTGTGGTTTATCAATATTATGAAAAGTATAAATACGCTTACGTTTGACATCCAAAGTGTCATACTCCCTGTATCTCATTATAAAGGTCGTAAGATATAAGATTGATAAATCTTATACGACTCAACTACTTCTCAATTGATGGCAAGAAAAGAGAACATTAGGAAAAACAAGATAAAGTTTTCCATTGGTCACACATGAGATATACTCTTGAAGTAGCAATATCAAATGAAAAGTTCGAAATGATTTCATATAATGATCAAATTAATAATGAAATCGATTATAAAAAAAAAACGTAATGATGGTCATGTTAATAACGAGATAGACCACCAAAAGAGGCGAATAAATGGAGTGATCATATGAGAATAAAGTGTTGAAAGTTTGAGTTGCTAATACAATGTTGGCTCATATTTTATACGTTTAGTATACAAACAATGTGCACCTATAACATAGTGCAAGTAATAAATATATGATCATATGCTCATAAAGTAGCAACATTAATAAAGAATGTTCAAGGTTATTACAAGAATAAAAGTTGTGTGGAGCTATCCTTTCCCTAAAGTGAATGTAATGATATAACGATAAGTGAAAGGTCACAATCATGTAATAACTAAGGAAATTGTAAGGATACCACCATGAATGTTGTATGATTATTCCTTGAATAAAATGTGATGATATAATAATTGGTGCAAAGATCGTGATCATGGTAATTGAGGAATGATGCTCATGTAATGAGATCAACCATGTTTATATTGCGATGACTATAAAACGATCATTATAAAGGTTATGATCATGGTAAATGAGGAAACTGTAATGATCCGCAACCATGTTTATATTGAAATCGACCACAAGAAGTGGCAATATAAGGGAGTGATTATAATACGAGAATAAAATATGGAAAACATGTTATAATATGAATGATTGAAATAATAATTGTTATTCTCTTGTATTTTCTATTTGTGTATTGAACAAACACGAGTGCAACTAAAAGCATATATGATGATCACATACCCGAAGTTTATGGTTCATAAGCATTTAATGATTGGCATGACCGGTTAGACCATACCGAGTCTAGATGATGTGAAAAATATCAAAGAACTAGAAGATTCTTCATGGTACTTACACATGTAATATTTGCTCTCAAGGGAAGTTAATGATATACCAACTAAAGTATGGTTTAGATCCCTAAATATTCTGGAAATAATAAGGGAATATGTGTATCCCAACATAATACCATTTAGTATACTGAAATCGATGCATCGTTTAAATGGTTATCAAATCCACAACCTGAAACTTGTGTGATTGTGGCTTAGCTATAGTGATAGCAAACATATTAATCCAGATTACTATTGTTACAAAGCCAATGATCACGAGAGGAGCAAAAGTTCATTTAGGTACATGTAATTTTATATATAGTACCATCAATTTACATCAAGCCAATAAGTTATAGTTCTCCCCATACAGTTGGTTTTTGGTCAGGAACCAAAGATGTCTCATCAAAGATTTTGGTTGTGCGATATATATTGAAACTCATCCACCACACCGCACAAAGATGGGACTTTTAAAAAAGTTTGAGAATATGTTGGGTATAAATAATCGTAGATTGAATACTTAAAGCCATTAGTGAGAAATTTGTTTATGGCTCATTGGTTTTCACTTTAGTGAATAAATGTTCCTAACACTAGGGGGAGATAACAAGCAGTTGGAAAGTGAAAAGTGAAATGAATTATCATGTCATATTGATCCTCGGATTATAAACTATAAATAGAAGTTTAAAGTATAATTCATTTACCAATATTAAAGAACAAATTACCAGACAAGTTCACTGACCTAAATAGAGTGACTAAGCGTTTTGGTCAAAAATCAAGCAAAGATAATGCAACCAAATCTTTTGTTGTGGGGTGTGATGCTTGAATCAATGAACAATATTAAGGATCACTAAGAAATGTAATGAACAAATGACACAAGGATTTATACGAGGAAAAAGCCCTTGATCAAGAGTTGATCTCCGGCACAAAAAACCTCGGGTGATGGAAACTACCGATCACCAACTAAAATTAATCAAAAGAAGTTTACAACTCGGGATGATAACAAGCTTGTTATAAGGATCACTAGTGTGTAATGTGCAAAATTGTATGAAATCGCCGAGTATTGCTTGAGAGCTGGTTGAGAGCTGTTACGAGAGTATGTGTGTTTGCTAAATTTGCTAAGTGTTCTATCTCAAGCTTGTTATCCCCATTTTAAATTAGAAAATAACTATACTAACTAACTATCTGCAAATAATGCAAGCTCCCCATGATCTCCATAACGTCCATAAGAGCCAAGCACGTGCGGAATATTAAGGGAATATGCTCTAGGAATTTCGGTGAGACTTGGTCCATGCCTGTGCTCCTGCAAAACAAGTTTACGTATAAGGTAGACAATTGTTAGTATAAGGATAAAAATAAGGATCCTGAATCCTGATCCTGCAACACCTACTGAGGATCCTTAATTCAAACAGAATTAAGGATCCATGATCCTAGTAGCATTTGAGGACCCGTGATCCTTAGGATGTAAAAATCCTCCCCTAACAATTACCCCCAAAATATAAGGAGTGAAGTGTAATTTTGGCGAGTTATATTTTCTTGATCTTATCCGTAACAAACTAACGGATATATAGCCGTTAGGATCGAACTATCCATTGTAGATCCTACGTCACTTGAAGAGAAATCCCTGCAAAATCATGATTATAAATTCAAGTTAGAGATAAGGGTTAGGAAGCATTTAAATTCGTGCGTTACATCATTTAAATCCTCATTCGAAGATCAAGTAGGTACTTCTCTTTCTTCTTTTCTCTTCACATTCTTGCTCTGTTCCTTCTTTCTCTTAATCTCTGAATCACAATGAAGTTACGGTCATCCCCTGCTAAGGATCATCAGAAAGACAGTCCTTTGAAGAGCCAAGGGATCATCAAAGATTCTCCGAAGGAACGTTGCTGCTTCACTGATCCTGAGATCGACAGGATTCGTCATTGCTTTCCGGCGAACACTGTTTTCAAACCCTTTGACCCTACCATCCTGAGTGATTTTATCTCTGAAACCTGGGTTGCATTTCCAGTCACCCCATTTCTGATAGGATACTCTTATCCTTTTCCTGCTTTTACCCAGTCTTTCTTCTCCCTTACCGGCATATCCTATATCCAAGCTATGCCAATGATGTGGAGGGTTTTGTATACCCTAGAAAGGATCATTGAGCAGGAGGATATAGAGTTAGGAATGTCTGAGCTTGCTGAACTGTACAACCTTGTGAGCCATGGTTCACATCACTTTCTATTCAAACACAAACCCGGCGAAGAACACCCAATCCTGAAGACCACCAAAAACGACACTAAGTGGAAGAAACGTTTTTTCTTCGTCAGGAGGGATTCTATCCCCGATGGGAAGGATCTCCCTAGAAAATGGGCCACTCATGGTAGGATAGAGGATCCTTATAGAAGGATCATAGGATAACCCTGTTTCTGCTGAGGATCACAAACCCCTTTTCTTTTTGTTGTTTTGCAGCTATCTCTGTCTCTCATATCATTCCATCACCTGCTACCAAAGAGAGGATCAACGCTTTTCGGAATCTTGATCATTTCAAGCAAGTACCAAGGATTCTCAAGAAGTATCCTCAGGCTCAGTTACAATGTCAAGTAAGTATCCATGTCTGTATGTAACTAAATGTTTAAATAAGAATGAAACAAGAATACTTATCTGTTCCTTTGGATTGACAGGCGCTGGAAAATTTTCAAGGTCTGCCTCCCGCTTCAGTGTCAGTGATCTTAACGTTGTGGCTCCTCGCTCCGGAAGAAAGAAAACTGCCTCAAGCCCGAGTGCCATAGTTCCCAAGCCTGTCACCTCGAAAGGGGGAAAGAAGAGGAAGGCCTCTGAGGCTGACAATCTTGAAGGCTTGCCTCTTATCCGCCACCAGTTCCAAGAATACTTTACTGATGTAAGGATCACTGACTCTGCTTGATTATCCTGCCCACTTGAGGATCACTGATCCTGAACCTCACCTTGTCTTTTTGCAGCAATTCATCGAGGTTGAAATGCTCTTTGATGCATACGTTGAGGAAGCTGATCAGAAGCATCTGGAGTTCCAAAAGATCTTCCTGGCAAAGGATGAGACTATTTCTCTCCTCGAAAAGGATCTCAATCTGGCGAAGAAGCAGGTGGTCATGGCCCAGATGAATGCTGATCACGAGAAGAATGATCTGCTGGAGGATGCCAAAGTCTCTGCTGCCATCACCATGTACAAGATCAAGCTGCAAATGGCTCAGGAGGCTGAGGATCCTGACTTCGACAGGACCACTTGGGACAAGGAGGGCTGGAAGGCGAAGCTGGTTGAGCTAGAGGATGAAGAGGAGGAGGCTACTGAGGTCTTGGCAATTGAGGTAAGTGGCAGCGGGAAGGATCAGGCTGGTGGTGATCATGCTGGTGGTGATGCAGCCAAGGTGTGAGCTGCAGAAATAGGCGATGATGGATATTTCTAGACGTGGCCGGAGCCCATTTTTTAGGATTTGGTAGTGTTTTTTGGTTATGGTGTTTTTCATGAATAATTGTTGGTCTGTAATAACTAAACAATAGCTATTAGGGTTAAGGATCATGGATCCTTTGAACAATAGGTAGGATAATAGGTGGTGGAGGGATCCTCTGTTTGGGGGATGAAACCACTTGTTATCCTGCCATCTTTTATTTTATGCACTTTCAAAACCCGTTAACAATGGACACCCTTTGCCAACCCAAGTGGACGGGCCACGTATTGCTGGTAGAAATTTGGGTTGGCAATTTTGACAACCTTAAAAGGGTTTAACTTTTGTGAATAAATAAAACTTTAACTTTTTGGCTATTTCTTGTGTTGTTATCCTTGTGAATTCTTTATTTTCCAACTGTTGTTATACACTTTGTTTGAATTTATCAAGTTTAATAAATCAGGTTTAAAATTTTTAGGATATGATCAAGGATCAAATATCCTATAGTCGATAAACTCAGAAAAGTTATGCAACTTAAGGACCATTAGTTCTGTTGTCAAAGGATAAGGGTCACTTATACAAATAATGAATAAAATCAGAGTGATCAAGGATCATACCTAAGAACCCAAGTTAGGATCCTAACCCCTTAACATTTATAATCAGGATAACCAAAAGACAAACCTTAGTAGAAGGTAAGGATCAAGGATCCTTGGTCGTTTAGCTTCAAAGACCTGAAATAGAATATAACTTGGGACTAAGCCAATATAAGAGAAAAGTTAGTAACTGGGGACAAGCCCAACAATTCTGGGGACAAGCCCAAAGGATAACTGGGGACAAGCCCAAAGGATCTTGTGTAAACTGGAGTATGGCCCTCACTGGCGACTATCCAAACTTAATGACATGAAAATGCCAAAACCTTAGCTAACGTGAAAACGTTAGAAACCTTAGGAACGGATGTATGGTACATCTACCATTATACATAGGATCCCGGATACAGCCTGTACAATGAAATTGTCAGCCCCTAAAGCGAGTACCGGTCCCATTGCCATGAACTGTACCAGGATCATCGTGCGCTACTGGCGATACTAGGGACAGGCCCAAGAACTGGGGACTAGCCCAAACAACTGGGGTTAAGCCCAAATAATTGGGGTCAAGCCCAAATAGCTGGGGTCAAGCCCAAATAACTAGATACTTCTGTGGATACTCAATCCTTTGTTAAGGATACCCAAACCTTCTGCAAAACTCAGAATCAAGTGAAAGGGGGATAAAGGATCCAGGATCCTTATCCTTGTATATAGGATACTTAAAGAATGAAATAGTTTGAGATTAGATCATTACCAAAATGAGGATCCTCTGTCCTATAAGGATCCTTCAAGGATACTTGTCAGGTAAGGATCATGGATCCTTATCACATGAAGTATTTCTTCAAGTGGACAGCATTCCAAGCTATTGGTAGCAAATCACCTTCCATTGTTAGCAATCGATATGCCCCTTTCCTGCTTCAGCTTCAATCAAATAGGGGCCTTCCCACTTTGGTGCTAACTTTCCATCAGCAGGATTGGTGGTATTCTGAAATGCTTTCCTTAACACCATATCATCAACTTGGAATTTCCTGATCCTGACATTTTTGTTGTAGGCTCCAGCCATCCTTTGTTGATAACTAGCCATCCTTATCCTTGCCAAATCCCTGAGTTCTTCAATAGTATCCAAGTCTTGAACCAAGTTTTCAGCATTTTCTTCAGGATCACGAATGCTTGTTCTTGCAGTAGGAACCACCATCTCTGTAGGGATCACTGATTCTGCTCCAAATACCAAAGAGAATGGGGTTTGGCCGGTAGCATTCTTGGGAGTTGTCCTATTAGCCCATAATACATAAGGTAGTTCTTCTGCCCACGTTCCTTTCTTGGATCCAAGCTTCTTCTTCAAATTGTTGATGACGATCTTGTTGGATGATTCTGCCTGGCCATTAGCTTGTGGGGGGACTGGTGTTCATGTTATCATCCTAATCCCCCAGCTGTCACAAAAGTTAGTAGTTCTACTCCCAATAAATTGGGATCCATTATCACAAATAATTTCAGAAGGAATACCAAATCTAGTAATAATGTTTCTCTTAATAAAGGATATCACTTCCTTTTCTCTGACAAATGTGGATCAATGATCCTTAACCAAACAGGATAAGAGACAACTTGCAGCTTAGAAAAAGTTAGAATATAACATACCAGAGAATCCAAGTTAGGATTCTATATCCTTGTAAACTAATACTGAATAAAATGTATGAAAAGTAAAGTTTCCAGGATCCAGGATCCTTATTGTCAGAACTTGTATAACTTTAGAGCTCCAAGATCCTGTAAGAAAAACAAACTTGGGACAAAGCCAAATAATTGGGAATGAACCCATAATAACTAGGGACAAGCCCAAATAAACTGGGGACAAGCCCAACAAATTAGGGACAAGCCCACATAAACTGGGGACAAGCCCAACAAACTGGGGACAAGCCCAAATAAACTAGGGACAAGCCCAAATAAACGGATGTAAAGGGTCAAGCCTAAATAAACTTGTGTAAACTGGAGTATGGCCCTCACTGGCGACTATCCAAACTTGAGCGACATGAAAATGCCGAAACCTTAGCTAACGTGAAAACGTTAGAAACCTTAGGAATGGATTTATGGTACGTCTACCATTATACATAGGATCCCGGATACAGCCAGTATAATGAAATTGTCAGCCCCTAAAGCGAGTACTGGTCCCATTGCCATGAACTGTACCTGGATCATTGTGCGCTACTGGCGAAACTGGGGACAGGCCCAAACTGGGGACAAGCCCAAAACTGGGGACAAGCCCAAATAACTGGGGACAAGCCCAAATAAACCTTGGAGAGTTGGCCAACCACTTTGATCTTCTGTAAAATGATAACAACTCTGCAAAAGTTTAAACTTTATGAAAATAGATGTTAAATGTTTAACATCTTTGCCTTATGATAAGTAATAAGTATAAGATGAATGAAGATGAAAGTAATGTGTTACCAAATGTAGAATCATATATCCTTTGAGGATCCTGGATCATTAATCAGAATACTGGTATCGCTGAGTGTTAGGGGAGGATTTTCTAACAATTAGTGATCCTTACACGTTATCCTAATTAATGATCCTTTCTTCTGTGACAGATAGTGATCCTCAGAAGAGCTTCAGGATCAGGATCATGGATCACTTTGAGGATCCTCGTACTGACGATTGTTTATTTGTGTTTTGTGTTACTTTGCAGGAGTAACAAGCTTGACTTAGTCTTGGCGACATTCCTGGAGAATATTCCCAAACTATCCCGCACGTGCTTGGCCAAAAATGGACGTTGTGGAGAACGTGGAAGCTTGGCACAAAAGTCGGATAGTTAGTTTTGGTAGTTAATTTCTATTTTAAAAGGGGTAACGAGCTAGTAGAAAAATACTTAGTCATTTTCTCAGCTACACACTCTCGTATACTCGCACACTTGAAGCTCTCGACGAACATACATTCATTTTCACTCACTTTTACACATTTCACGATAGTGATCCTTGTACCTAGCTCGTTACTATCCGAAGTTGTAAACATTTATTCATTTATTTGAGCTTGGTGATCGGTAGTTTCCATCACCCGGGGTTTTTTGTGCCGGAGATCGACTCTTGATCAAGGGCTTTTTCCCCGTATAAATCCTTGTGTCATTTGTGCAATTTACATTGAAGTGATCCTTGTGATTGTCATACATTATTAGCATCATACCCCATTACAGAGAGTTTGGTTGCAATATCCTCAACAGATTTTTTGACCAAAACAGTTTGGCGCCCACCGTGGGGCAATTGGTGCTTCGTCCTTAGAAAAATTCGCATTTCTGTGCTGGTTTCAGTTCACTACGACCGAGCAAATGGCTTCCTCAGCGAAGAATGCTTCAAATTTGATGCCCTCATTCACTTCTTCTCAAGGCGTTCCCCCTTTGCCTCCACCACCTTCTGGATCCCAGAAGAATGCTGAGAATGCTGCGAAGAAACCAACTCCCATTTTCTCAAAACCTCCAACTTCTTCTGCTCCTTACACTCCCACTACTAGTGACATGTTTACTTTGATTTTGCAGATGAAGGATCAGATACGGCAACAGGATAAGACCAATGAGAGGATTCTCAAAGAAATTGGAGATCTCAAGAAACAAAAGACAACGGCAGAGGATCATTCCCCACTGCTGCCGAAATCCTTGAATTTTGATACTCCGGTGATTACTTCTCATCCATCAATGGTTCCAGACGTTCAATATGTGGGTGGACCGAAAGGAGTGCACTACGGAACAACAACGGTGACCCAGGCATCAGGTTCATATTTCCAGCCAGCGGGATCCTATCCTCAGCATATGGGATCCCTCACGAATTCAGGAGGATATTCAGGAATGCAGCAGATTCAACGATCCTCCTTTGTTCCAGGATCATCCCAGGTTCAAGGATCCTCCTTTGTTCCAGGATCATCCCAGGTTCAAGGATCCTCCTTTGTTCCAGGATCATCCCAGGTTCAAGGATCCTCCTATGCTCTAGGATCATCCCAGGTTCAAGGATCCTCCTTTGTTCCAGGATCGTCCCAGTTTCAGGGATCCTTCCAGATGCCAGGATCCTTGAGGAGTTTGCAAACAGGAAGTTCAGATGTCCATCAGGGAGATTTTATTCCAATGCAGACCAATGCTTCTACTGGTCCCTCGATCATTCCAGAGCCTCAACAATATGGATTAACATCCAATCTTCCTAATCTGAATCCAATGGGAGGTAACACTTTTAATAATTCTTATACTACTAACCATGGTCTTATGCAGGATCCAGGTATCAATCATGCCATGGCCAGAGAATTGCAAAAGCTAAAGGATATGATATCAAGTGTTCCAGGAGTGGTCAAACCTATCCCAGAGATTGCAGATGGAAGCCACAAAATATCTCGTTTTGCACCACCAATCTGTGATGCTGAGATACCTAAGAGGTTCCATGTGCCAACAATGAAGCTGTATGATGGTTCGACAGATCCTGAGGAACACATAGCACAATACAGGGAGAGGATGGAGATCAATCCAATTCCAGAAAGGTTAAAGGAAGCGTGCCTGTGCAAGGGATTCGGATCCACTCTTACTGGATCAGCTCTCAAATGGCTGCTAAGTCTTCCTCCCTATTCTATTACCTCATTTGCTAACCTAGTTAACTTGTTTAATAATCAGTTTTCTTGTAGTACAAAATTTGAACGATTAACTAGTGATCTATATAGGATAACCCAGGGTCATAATGAATCATTAAGGGATTACATTACCAAATTCAGTAAAGAATCCTTAGACATTCCCAACTTAGATATAGCTACGGCTGTTGAGGCCTTCAAAATGGGATTGCTTAGGGATTCGTCGTTTTATGATGATCTTGTTATGACACCATGCAGGAACTTAGATGAGGTAAGAACACGAGCACTTAGGTTCATTCGGCTAGAGGATGACAAGAGGATCCAGGAGAGGTTAGCAGGATCCTCAAAGCAGGATAAGCAAGGATCCTCATTCAGGAACAACAAGTTCAGATCCTACAATAGATCTGATAACCAGAACGTGCATTCTGTTGATCAAGAAGAGGATGATGAGGATTATCCTCCAATTTCTGAATATTGTTTTTGTGTTGATAACAATGAACTAATCCTTGCTATGCAGAACCTAGGTGATAAAGCTAGATGGCCAAGAAAAAATGATAGGCCAGCTGCAACTAAGGATAAATCAAAGTGGTGTGCATACCATGAAGATTTTGGGCATCTCACAGAAGAATGCATTGCACTAAGAAAGGAAATTGGATACTTGTTGAACAAGGGGCATCTAAAGGAATTGTTGGGAAGAAAAAAGTCAAGGACTCAGGATCCTGAAAGGATCCCTGAGAAGGCTCCAGCCCCTCCAGCAGATGCACAAGTGATAAACTTCATTTCTGGAGGATCAGACATTTGTGGCACATCCTTCTCAGCTGCTAAAAGGCATGCAAAGGAAACTAAAATGGATAATGGAGAAAGACCAGTTCGAACATCAAGTGTCTCCGAAGGAAAAGTCATAACCTTTGATGAGGATGATCGTGTTGATATTCAGGATCCTCATCACGATGGTTTAGTTATTACTCTTTTCATATCTAACCATTTTGTCCGCAGGATCCTTATAGACGGAGGAAGTTCAGTGAACATTATCCAGCTTGATGTTCTAAAGAAGATGGGTATTCCTGAATCGGACATCATACCAAGATCCTCCGTGCTCGTGGGATTTAGTGGCGAAACTAAGAATACCCTGGGGGACATTAAACTCCCAATATACATCGAAGGCCTACACTCTTATCAAAAATTTTATGTTATTGACTGTTTATCTTGTTGTAATGTTATCCTTGGCAGGCCTTGGATACACGATATGAAAGCAGTCCCATCTACCTACCATCAATGTGTGAAGCTCCCTAGTCCTTGGGGAATAGTGAAGATTGATAGTGATCAGCAGGAGGCCAAGAATTGCTACACTTCATCGATGAAACCAGCCTCGAAGTCAAGGGAGCAATAGCAATCAAGGTATCCTCCAAGGGATGTCTTGGAGGCAAGAAAGCAGGATGTGGTAGAAATCCTTATGGATCCTGATGATCCTGAATCTAAAATCTATATCGGATCAGGGATCCTTGGCGAAGTGAAAGAAGACCTCGTATCCTTCCTCAAAAGGAGAAAGACTACCTTTGCATGAAAACATGAAGACATGACTGGTATATCCAAAGATGTAATCACTCACAAACTCGGGATAGACAGATCCTTCAAACCAATCCATCAAAGGAGAAGAAAGTTTGCACCGGAAAGGAACGCCATTATCCAGGAAGAGGTAGAGAAATTGCTCCGGGCAGGTATGATTAGAGAGGTCAAGTATCCAAGATGGTTGGCCAATGTGGTTGTTGTTCAAAAGAAAAACGGAAAGTGGAGGGTATGTGTCGATTTTACCGATCTAAATAAGGCATGTCCCAAGGATCCTTTCCCTTTACCCCACATTGACTCCATGGTGGATGCAACCGCGGGTTATGAACTGTTAACTTTTATGGATGCTTCATCTGGATTTCAAGAAATCCAAATGGAACCATCCGACCAAGAGGATACAGCCTTCATGACTCCAACTGGTATATATTGCTATATTGCTATGCCGTTCGGATTAAGAAATGCAGGTGCAACATATCAAAGGCTGGTGAATATGATGTTCAAGGATCAGATTGGACAAACTATGGAGGTTTACATAGATGATATGGTGGTAAAATCCTTAAAAGCTGAGGATCACCTAAGAGACTTGGAGGAAGCATTCGATATCCTTGACAAATATAACATGAAACTTAATCCTTCAAAATGTCACTTTGGTGTTAAAGCAGGTAAATTCTTAGGATATATGGTGACAAAGAGAGGCATTGAAGCTAGCCCGGAACAAATCAAAGCAATAGTGAACATCAAATCTCCGGCCAATGCTAAGGATGTTCAAAGGCTAACAGGCAGGATAGCGGCTTTGAACAGATTTATATCCAAATCCTCAGAGAAGTGCAAAGAATTCTATGATATCCTAAGGAAGAACAAGAAATTTGAGTGGACTGAGAAGCATGAAAATGCTTTAAGATCCCTCAAAGATTACCTATCCTCAGCCCCGGCTTTGATGAAACCAGAAAAAGGCGATGTGCTGTCCTTGTATCTTGCAGTATCCTCAAAAGCAGTAAGTGCGGTCCTTGTTAAGGATCATGAAGGTACACAACATCCTGTCTATTATGTAAGTAAAAGTTTACTTGATGCCGAATCCAGGTATTCACACCTTGAAAAGCTTTTTCTTGCGTTAATTATGGCATCTACTAAGTTAAGACATTATTTTGAAACTCATGTTATCATTGTTAAAACTAATTTTCCAATTAAGAATGTCCTCAGGAAACCAGAGATGTCAGGAAGGATGGCTAAGTGGGCAGTGAAGCTGAGTGCATATGATATAAGATATGAGCCTAGGACAGCCATCAAATCCCAAGCATTAGCTGACTTTGTGGCTGATTTCAGTAGTGATTTACAAGAAGAAGCTGAGTTAGAAGTCCAGCAGCTAGAGGAGACCAAGGATCCTTGGATACTCTATACTGATGGATCCTCGAATGTCAAAGGCACAGGACTTGGAATACTACTAAAATCGCCACAGGGGGACATAATACCCCACTCTATAGCTTGTGAGTTCCAAACCACTAACAATGAGGCTGAATATGAAGCCTTAATTGCTGGTTTGCAAATTGCAAAACATATGGGGATCAGGTATCTTGAGGTACATGTAGATTCATTGTTAATTACAAACCACTTTAATGGATCCTATGCTGTTAAAGGTGAAAAGCTAACCAAATATTTAGAGATAGTCAAAAGTTTGGCACTCTCTTTTGTTTCCTTTAGTTTGACGCAGGTACTAAGGGAAGAAAATACAGAAGCTGATGCATTGGCTAACTTAGGATCATCCTTGAAGATCCCGGAGGATATCAAGATCCCTATTATCCATATCCTGGCCCCGGCTATCGAGGATCATGCGGCTATGGAGATAGGAAATGATTCTACAATTATCCCTTGTGAGGATACTCAATCCCATTCAGGATCAGGATCATGGATCTCACCAATTGTGAGATACTTACAACATGGAGAGATTCCTTCAGGAGAAAACCCTAGGGCTTTCAAAACTAAGGTATCTCAATTCACAATTTTAAATAATATGTTGTATAGACGATCTCTTGCAGGACCATACTTGAGATGCATTGAGGATCCTGAAATCCAAGAAGTTTTAAAAGACTTCCATGAAGGAGATTGTGGAAACCACACTGGGGGCAGGGCATTGTTCTCAAGGATCCTGAGGACAGGATACTACTGGCCAACCATGAAGAGAGATGCTGCGGAGTATGCTAAGAGATGTGATCCTTGTCAGAGGCACAGCGATATCCTTCATCAACCAGCTGAATTATTGCATCCTATATCCTCCTCTTGGCCATTTATGAGATGGGGTATGGATATAGTTGGTAAGCTCCCTAAGGCACCTGGTGGAAAAGTATTCATGCTTGCTATGACTGATTACTTCTCCAAGTGGATAGAGGCTGAAGCTTTTGCCCAAGTCAGAGAAAAGGAAGTTATATCCTTCATTAAAAGAAATATTATAACTAGATTTGGAATTCCTTCTGAGATTATATGTGATAATGGTTCCCAATTTATTGGGGGCAGAACCACTAACTTTTGTGACAGCTGGGGGATTAAGATGATAACATCAACACCAGTCCACCCACAAGCTAATGGTCAGGCAGAATCATCCAACAAGATCATCATCAACAATTTGAAGAAGAAGCTTGGATCCAAGAAAGGGAAATGGTCAGAAGAACTACCCTATGTGCTTTGGGCTGATAGGACAACCCCTAAGAATGCTACTGGTCAAACACCATTCTCTTTGGTATTTGGGGCAGAATCAGTGATCCCAACAGAAATGGTGGTTCCAACTGCAAGAACAAGTACCCGTGATCCTGAGGAGAATGATGAGAACTTGGCTCAAGACCTGGATACTATTGAAGAAATCAGGGATATGGCTAGGATAAGGATGGCCAGTTATCAGCAAAGAATGGCTGGTGCTTACAACAAGAATGTCAGGATCAGGAGGTTTCAAGTTGGAGATATGGTATTAAGGAAAGCATTTCAGAATACCACCAATCCTGCTGATGGAAAATTGGCTCCAAAATGGGAAGGCCCTTATTTGATTGAAGCTGAAGCAGGAAAGGGGGCATATAGATTGCAAACCATGGAAGGTGATTTGCTACCAAGAGCTTGGAATGCTGTCCACTTGAAGAAATATTTCATGTGAGCAGGATCCTCATGACACAGATGATCCTCACGATAAGGATATCCTTAAAGGATCCTCAAAGTATCGGTGATCCTTACTTAGGTAATATCCTAAACTTGAACTATTTCATTTCTTTATTTTCTCATATAAGGATAAGGATCATGTATCCTTTATCCATCTCTCACGTGAGTTTAAGTTTTGAAAGTTCAGGTATCCTTAGCATAACATTGCTTATCCGCTGAAGCAATTCGTTCCTTGGGTTTAACCCCAGTTATTTGGGTTTGACCCCAGTTCCGCCTGTAGCGCATGATGATCCTGGTATAGTTCAAGGCAGTGGGACCAGTACTCGTTTTAGGGGCTGATAATTCCATTGTACTGGCTATGCCTAGGATCCTACGTATAATGGTAGACGTACCATACATCCGTTCTTAAGGTTTCTAACGTTTTCACGTTAGCTAAGGTTTCTAACGTTTTCACGTTAGCTAAGGTTTTGGCATTTTCATGTCACTAAGTTTGGATAGTCGCCAGTTAGGGCCATACTCCAGTTTACATACGATCCTTGGGCTTGTCCCCAGTTATCCTTGGGCTTGTCCCCAGTTATCCTCGGGCTTGTCCCCAGTTATCCTTGGGCTTGTCCCCAGTTATCCTTGGGCTTGCCCCTAGTTGCTAACTCTTTTCTTATGTTGGCTTAGTCCCAAGTTATGCTCTATTTCAGGTTCTTGAAGATAGGCAACTAGGGATCCTTGATCCTTACTTTATTCTAAGGTTTATCTTATAGTTATCCTTATTATGGTTAGGATCCTAACTTGGACCCTCAGGTATGATCCTTAACTATTTTTAATTTTATTCATTATTTATTTGAATAACCCTTAAAGTTTGACAACTAGACTTGTGATCCTTAAAACATATTGCTTTTTGAGATTCTTTAACTAAAGGATATTTGATCATGGATCATATCCTAAATATTTTCAATCTGACTTATTCAAAATTATTTATTCAATGAATATGCATCAAAACAAAGGAAAATCAAAGAAACACAAGGATAACAACACAAGATAAGCGACAAAAGGTTAATATTTTATTTATTAACAGAGTAGTAACCCTTAAAAGGTTGTCAAAATTACCTACCCCGAGCATCTACCAGCAAAACGTGGCCCGTCCGCTGGGGTAGGTAAAGGGTGTCCATGATAACAAGTTCGAAAGTAGTGCAGGAATATAAAGGCG
This sequence comes from Helianthus tuberosus, assembly GCA_030545235.1. Classification (NCBI taxonomy): domain Eukaryota; kingdom Viridiplantae; phylum Streptophyta; class Magnoliopsida; order Asterales; family Asteraceae; genus Helianthus; species Helianthus tuberosus. The sequence continues at coordinate 172,023,272 of CM060443.1, read as the reverse complement.
GCAGGATCACAATGGCTTCATCCCCCAAACAGAGGATCCCTCCACCAATTGCAAGCCTGCCTATCGTCCAAAGGATCATACATGATCCTTAATCCTAAAACCTATTGTTCAAGTATAACCCATCATTGTTCAGCAAAAAACACCATAACCAAAACAAACTATCAAACTTAAAAAATGGGCTCCGGCTACGTCTAGAAATGTCCTTCATCGCCCATCCATGCAGCCTATGCCTTCGCTGCATCCTCTTCCCCTCCAGCTGCGGTATCCTTTATCAGATCCTTTCCACTGCCACTTGCCTCAATTGCCAAGACCTCAGTAGCCTCCTCCTCCTCATCCTCAAGATCAGCCAACCTTGCCTTCCAGCCCTCAACATCCCAGCTGCTTTTGTCAAAACTAGGATCTTGAGCTTCCTGGGCCATCTTCAATTTGGTCTGATACATCGTGATGGCGGCAGAGACCTTAGCATTTTCTATGAGATCATGCTTCTCATAGTCAAGGTCAATCAGAAGCTTAGCCGTCTTGGTCTTGGCATCTTGGAGTTCCTTCTGAAGATCAGCAATTGCAAGGTCCTTGAGCACTGCAACCTGTTGGAGGTCAGCGATCTTCTTGTCCTGCTCCTCAACATTCCCCACGTAATCTTCAATCTCAGCAAATTTCTGCAAAGAAAATGATAAAGCAGTTCAAGATCAGGTGATCCTTATACGAGTAGGATACCTAGGCAGAGTTGGTGATCCTTACATCATTGAAGTATTCGAGGAACTGGTGGCGGATCAGTGGTAGGCCTTGAAGATCCTCAGCATCAGAAGTTTTCCTCTTCTTAACACCCTTTCCTTTAGTGGGTGCCTTTGGAATGGAGATGCTAGGACTGGTAGTGGATCTCTTCTTCCTGGATCGTACGACATCAAGGTCAGCCGTGTTGAACTGGGATACAGGCTTGGCAGATTTTCCAGCGCCTACACATTCAAAGCAAGATGAGTATCCTTATCCTATTTCAATTTATTTATTTATTTTAATATTCAAACTATGTAAAAGGCAGGATACTTACTTGACATGGTAATGGAACCTGAGGATACTTCTTGTGAGTCTTGGGTGTCTATCTTGAATGTCCTTGTTTCAGGATCAAGCTTCCAAAAAGCAGCGAGCCTATCCTTGGTTTCAGGTGATGTGATGATGTGTGAGACAGAAATAGCTGCATAACACAAGACAAAAAAGGGGTCAGTAATCCTTATACAAAAACAAGACTACCTGGTGATCCTTCTCAGGATCCTCCGGCCTACCATGGGTGGACCATGTTCTTGGTAAATGCTTTCCGTTGGGAATGGTATCCCTCCTGACAAAGAAGAAACGACGTTTCCAATTTGTATCATTCTTGGTAACTTTAAGAAGAGGGTGTTCTCCGCCGGGTTTTCGTTTGAACAAATAACGATGGGATCCAAAGGTGGTAACATCATACAATTGTGTCAGCTCTGACATGCCTAAATCAATGCCCTCCTGCTCGATGATCCTCTCCAGGGTATACAAAACCCTCCAAATCATCGGCATGGCTTGGATGTAAGAGATGCCGGTAAGGGAAAAGAAGGATTGTGTAAATTCTGGGAAAGGATAGGTGTATCCTATGGCAAATGGAGTAACTGGAAAGGCAACCCATGTTTCTGAAACATAGTCGCTCAGAATAGTAGGATCATAGGGTTTGAAAAAAGCGCTCGCCGGAAAGCGACAATGAATCTTGTCTATCTGAGCATCATTAAAGTAACACCTTTCATTTGTGGAGTCTTTGATAATCTTTTGACTCTTCAAGGGACTATCCTTCTGGTGATCCTTGGCGGGGGAGGACCGGAGCATCATTCTCAAAGTGATGGTGATAAAGAAAGAAAAACAGAGTAAGAGAGGGAGAAAGAGGAGAAAGAGATACCTGATTGATCTTCGACTGAGAATATAAAGGGAGTTTCTTTCGGATTTAAATGCATTTGATCCTATCTCTATCTCCTATTTATAATCATGATCGTGCAGGGTTGTCACTTCTGTGACGTCATGGTTGCAACGGCTAGTTCGATATCAACGGCTATATATCCGTTAGTTAGTTGCGGATAAGATTAAGAAAATATAACTCGCTTATTTTACAAATTACTCCTTATATTTTGGGGGTAATTGTTAGGGGAGGATTTTCTAACAATTAGTGATCCTTACACGTTATCCTAATTAATGATCCTTTCTTCTGTGACAGATAGTGATCCTCAGAAGAGCTTCAGGATCAGGATCATGGATCACTTTGAGGATCCTCGTACTGACGATTGTTTATTTGTGTTTTGTGTTACTTTGCAGGAGTAACAAGCTTGACTTAGTCTTGGCGACATTCCTGGAGAATATTCCCAAACTATCCCGCACGTGCTTGGCCAAAAATGGACGTTGTGGAGAACGTGGAAGCTTGGCACAAAAGTCGGATAGTTAGTTTTGGTAGTTAATTTCTATTTTAAAAGGGGTAACGAGCTAGTAGAAAAACACTTAGTCATTTTCTCAGCTACACACTCTCGTATACTCGCACACTTGAAGCTCTCGACGAACATACATTCATTTTCACTCACTTTTACACATTTCACGATAGTGATCCTTGTACCTAGCTCGTTACTATCCGAAGTTGTAAACATTTATTCATTTATTTGAGCTTGGTGATCGGTAGTTTCCATCACCCGGGGTTTTTTGTGCCGGAGATCGACTCTTGATCAAGGGCTTTTTCCCCGTATAAATCCTTGTGTCATTTGTGCAATTTACATTGAAGTGATCCTTGTGATTGTCATACATTATTAGCATCATACCCCATTACAGAGAGTTTGGTTGCAATATCCTCAACAGATTTTTTGACCAAAACACTGAGGATCCCTGATCCTTCTTACTTAAAGTATTTTTTGAGATGAACAACATTCCAAGCTCTTGGTAAGAGATCACCATCCATTGTTAACAAACGATATGCCCCCAAATTTATGGATCCTCGAGAATAGTGTTCTGCCCCCAGTGTGATTTCCATAGTCTCCTTTATGAAAATCCTTTAAAACTTCTCAAATTTATGGATCCTCGATGCATCTTAAATATGGACCTGCAAGAGACCTTTTATATAAGATGTTATTTAATAATGTGAATTGAGATACCTTAGTCTTGAAGGCTCTAGGATTTTCTCCAACAGGAATTTCTCCATTCTGTATATATCTCAAGATTGGAAGGATCCAGGATCCTGAATTTGACTGTGCACCATTGTTGGGTACAATTGCAGAATCTTCCACTATCATCATGGCTACGTGATCCTCAATTGCAGGAGTTAAAACATGGATGATGAGTATTTTCACATCCTCTGGAATCTTCAGTGATGATCCAAGATTAGCTAGAGCATCAGCTTCTGCATTTTCTTCCCTGGGTACCTGTGATAGCATAAGAATCTGCCAATTTCTTGACTATTTCTAAGTATTTGGTTAGCTTTTCCCGTTTGATAGCATAAGAACCGTTATAATGGTTTGTAATTAATAGAGAATCTACATATACTTGAAGATACCTGATCCTCATATTGTTAGCTAATTGCAAACCTGCTATCAAGGCCTCATACTCTGCCTCATTATTAGTGGTTTGGAATTCATATGCAATTGATTGGGGTATAATGTTCCCCTGTGGTGATTTTAGTAGTGTGCTTTGTCTAGTTCCTTTAACATTTGAAGCTCCATCCGTGAAGAGTGTCCAAGGATCCTTGGTCTTCTCAAGTTGTTGAACTTCTAATTCAGCTTCCCTTTGTAGATCACTACTGAAATCAGCCACAAAGTCAATTAAAGCTTGGGACTTGATTGCCCACTTTGCCATTCTACCTGACATTTGAAGTTTCCTGAGAACATTCTTGATAGGAAGGTTAGTTTTCACAATAATAGTGTGAGTTTCGAAATAATGTCTATGTTTAGCGGAAGCCATAATTAAATCAAGAATTAATTTCTCTAAATGAGAATACTTGGCCTCAGCATCAAGTAGAATTTTACTTACGTAGTATATCGGATGTTGAGAGCCTTAATGATCCTTAACTAGGATCGCACTTATTGCTTTAGCTGAAACAGCTGTTTTGGTCAAAAATTACCGAAGCAATTTAGTGATCAAATTAGTTAAGTGAGGTAGTGTGCTAAAATTATGTGTGAAAAATATGTTAACCAAGTTAGTTATAAAAACAGTTTCGGGATACGGCTCAAGATATAGAGCTGTATCTATGATCAAACGGTGAGCAGAAAAGTAAAGGTTGACACGTGATGTACGAGGAAAGCCCTTGATCAATCTAGATCGCCGGCATAAAACCTCGGGAGCTGACAATCGTAGCTGCCTTGTTCTTCTATTGCTTCAAATATCAGGATACAGTGCAGGATGTGGTGCGGATCAACTATGTGTTACAATGTAATTCGAATACAAGTGTTGTGTGTAGTGTTTGCAGTGAGCTAGAGAGAAAGTGTTTGAAAATGTGAAAGTTGAGTGCCTTAATCTGATCCGCCCCCATATATTTATAGTAAAACAAATATAACAAACTATCCTAAATAACCGGGATCCAACGAATATTCCTCACTCGAACGTTGTGGACCTAGTCTTTCGGGTTCAACGTCTCTCCCATAACAAACATGCCCGAGTCTTGAGGAGAAGAAGTCCATCTGACCGTTAGCGAACCCCAGCCTTTAACCTGCACGTGGTTAATTCAATATTCCTCAGGATATCGCCCAACATGTTAGCAATATCCCCGTCCAGTATCCTGATCACAAATAAACAATTAAAAGCAGGATATTGATCAAGATATGTATGCTCAGAAAATGACCCATAACAATTGTCCCCAAATATATCTGTTGGTATACCAATCCAACGGATATATTTTAAAAGTTTTATCTCACCAATTAAGGCAATCAATATGATGAGACCCTTGAAATGACAATGCGCAACTTCCAAGGCGTTATTTACTCTTTACCCCCTTACATTTAGCCTTTATTAACCGAGGGTCATCTCATTACGATTTATCTTTATCTTCAACCAAATATCAGGTATTTTTCTCTCTCTTTTTTCTATTTTCCTTCTTTATATCTCCTGTTCTTCCGATTGTGATCCTTCATGGCTACCCGTACTAGATCACAAATGGCGGATTCTGTTTCCACCTTCCACAAACAGAATTTGCTTCAGAAACCTTCAAAAGAGGTGTGTTCTTTTGATAATTCCGACATCGCGGCCCTACGAGCTTCCGGTGCCTTTCCCGCCGGGACAATCTTCCGTCCATTTGACCGAGAGGTCCGATCGGATTTTTGTTCCGACGAATGGGTCTGCTTCTTTGCCTACCCTTTCTCCATAGGACTTCAATACCCGTTTTCACCTTTTATTTCTCGTTTCTTCGAACTTACTGGCCTGAGCTTTGCCCAAATCATGCCCATGGTTTGGCGCATATTAGTCACCTTGGAAGGAATTAAGGCTCGCCATATGCCCGACCTGTGCATCTAGGATTTGCCAAAGGCTTATCGCTTAAGATCTCATGGTTCCAGCCGATTCCTTCTATTCTCTATTTCCAAAGATCCTCTGATCCTCAAAGCTACCAAGAACGAGGATAAGTGGGCAAGAAAATTCTTTTTTGTGAAAAGAGACTCCATTGATAAGGGTTTTGACCTTCCTAAAAGATGGTTGACTTCTGGTAGGATTTAGGGTTTTAGGAATATCCCCAATCATATCCCGAACCTCCATCCTGAACCAATATCCTGATGTGTTTATTTTCTTTCTTGCAGCAAACTTCAAGGAACTAGCTCCCCCTAGTGCTGAATCAGAAGGAAGAATAAAAGAGATCTACAAGCTTCCAGAGGGTGAAAGAACCTTTAACCTGCTACTCACAAGCTCAAGTCAAAGATCAAGCTCCAACATGTCTGGTAAGCATATTTTCAGGAATTATCTTTATATTAAATTGATTATTATTTTTAGAGGTATAATAAGCCTAAAACATCTTCCCTTATGTAGTGCCAGTTATTAACCTTGAAGGCTTCCAACTTGACGAGTTGGATAGTTACTCCAGCCTTGTACCTGTCAAACAAGAACCTAAGCCGAAGCCATCTGCCACACCGAAGCCCAGCACTTCAAAGACTACTAAAGCTCCTCCGGCATCTAGGACCCGGGCCTCTAGTTCCCGAAGGAGGAAAGAAATGGATTCTCCAGCCGCCTCTGAGACATTCTCTCTTGAGAATCATGGGTTTAATGAAGCTACTTCATTCCTCAAGCAGGTAAAAATTCCCTTTCAATATCCTGAACATGCATGTTAGTCATTATCCTGTTCATTTTACACTGATACCTGTATCTTTAACTACAGGGCTTGGAACGTCTCATGCATTTGTATGAAGACGCCTGCGGGCTTAATAAGATGCTGGAGATCAGGCTCGAAAAAGCTGAAGCCACCATAGCTGATCAAGGAACAATTGCAGCTGCCAAGTCCCAGCATTATGAGGACAAATACAAGGCAATGACCCAGGAACACCAAGCTGCCATCCACAAAGCCAATGAGGATGCTCAAGCCAAACTAGATGCCGCCCTTCTCCAATACCAGCAGGATATGAGTTCATATCGGGACAGTCTCAAAGCATCCGTGGTCATCTCTCTTCTCCAAGCCAGGTTAAGGATGGCTTACGAGGCCAGGGATTTGGGCTTCGAATGCCCCTCGTGGAATGTAAAGGCTTGGGAGGTGAAACTACAGGATCTTGGAGGTCATCCCGTCGCTCATCCTGCAAAGCATGCTGGTGAAGAGCCTTCTAAGGCGGCAGAGGAAGTGGCCAATGCTGGTGATGATGCCGAGAAGAATCCTGAGGCTGATGCTGGTGCAAATGCTGGGAAAGAGGTTGCTGATCAAGAAGGTGCCGCTTCTTAGGCGGCGAAGTGGGCGATGATGGATATACGTGCCAAGGCCGGAGCCCACTTTTTAAATTTCATGGTTGTGGTTGTGTAAACAATTTACTTTTCCTGTTTTTGAACAATTTATATTTCCTGTATTAAAACAATATGATGACCAAAGGTGGATGGGTCCTGGGTTTTCAAGATGAAGCCCTTGGTCATCAGTTAGTATAACCTATTTTGAATGTCGTAACGGTTGAAGGTGGACAGGTTTCGTTTTGAGATAAAACCTTCAACCATTACCTAGATATGGTAAAAACTAATCGTGCTTTTGGAAGATGGGCCTCGGTTTGAGGTGAAACCAAAAGCACAACTTTTGACATGTTAATAATATAACTTGCTTTTGACTTATTTGTTGTTGTCTCTTAATTTTCGTTATGCATTCCTTAATGTATATTTTAGCTTTGCAAAATTTTGTACAACTGTCTTTCAAAAATATTCTGATCAATATGCTCAGAGATATATTATGAAAACTTTTATTAGATAGGACTTCTAAAAATTCGTTCAACTTTGTAGAAAGCTTTTTAAAGAGTGAAAGACAGTCCACTTTTCCAAAACCTGTTTTGATAATACTTGAATGATCAAAGATTCAAACTAGTATCAGTTTCAAATATGTTAATCAAATATCCTGAGAAGTATTTTGAAAATATATTCTGAGAATATATCCCGAGAATTTATCCTAATCAGGATGTTTGACCTTTTGTCAAACATAGTATTGTCAAAAACTTAAATAACGTTTACAAAGGAAAGATCATACCAGGAATAGGGTACAACCCTATTCTCAAACTTCAATCCCTTTGCAACTTTTCCAATGAAGATGTCCCCTGTCTGAGACACTTAGTGTATTAGGTCCGAGCCTTATCCTTTGAGCTTTACACCATTGCTTCACTGGGAATATCCCCTGTGTACAATGCCTTCAAATACTTAGAAATCCTATGGATATCAGTTCCCATTGTGTAGACAATTCTTCATGTTACAGGGTAAAACCCAAAAAATATATTGGGGATGAATCCCTAGTATCCTGGGGAAAATCCCAAATTTTCGTGCGCTACAGGCGGGAGTGTATAAACTCCAAGACTTAGAAAGGTGAAAACCTTTAAACCTTAGTGTTTTGGTCAAAAATTACCTAAGCAATTAAGTGATCAAATTAGTTAAGTGAGGTAGTGTGCTAGAAATATGTGTGAAAAATGTGTTTGTTGAGTTATTTAGAAAATCAGTATTCAGGATACGGCTCAGGATATTGAGCTGTATCAATGATCAAACTATGAGCAAAAGTAAAGTAAACGACACGAGATGTACGAGGAAAGCCCTTGATCAATCTAGATCGCCGGCATAAAATCTCGGGAGCTGACAATCGCAGCTGCCTTGTTCTTCTTATTACTTCAAACGTCAGGATACAGTGCAGGATGTGGTGCGGATCGACTATGTGTTACAATGAAATTTGAATACAAGTGTGGTGTTTGCAATGAGCTAGAGAGTGAAAGTGTTCGAGAGTGTCAGTGTAAATTGTGTGTCTTAAACTGATCCGCCCCCATCTATTTATAGTAAAGATAATGTAACAAACTATCCTAAACTTCCGGGATCCAGCGAATATTCCCACTTGAACGTTGAGGACCAAGTCTTTCGGGTTCAACGGCTTCCTCATAACAAATACGCCCGAGTCTTGAGGAGAAGAAGTCCTGATGACCGTTAGTAACTTACAGCCATTAACCTGCACGTGTTTAATTCACTCAAACTCAGGATATCGCCCAAGATGTTAGCAATATCCCCGTCCAGCATCCTGGTCACAAACAAACAATTAAAAGCGGGATATTAGTCAGGATATGTATATTCAGAAAATGACCCATAACAATTGTCCCCAAATATATCGGTTGGTATACCAATCCAACGGATATATTTCAAAACCTTTTCTCGTAGATCGAGGCTATTAAAACGAAACGATGGTTGAAATGACAGTGTGCCATTTTCAATGCAACATTTACTCTTTACCCCCCTATATTCAGCCTATATTTAGCCAAATCATTTCTGCTTCTTCTTATCTTTCTTCAAGCGATTTTCAGGTAATCACTTTTCTCTCTATCCTTTATCCTTCTTTCTTGAATTTCTTTCAGTTTGCTCAACACCTTTCATGGCATCACGATCAAGATCCCAATCGGACAGACCGGCCTCAAGCCTCGTAAGTCAAAATTTCATTGTTGATCCAGCAAAGGAGATCTGCTGCTTCAACAACGCCGACATCGCTGCTCTTAAAGATTCCGGCGCCTTTCCCACCGGAACAGTCTTTCGCCCTTTTGATCGGGAAGCCCGATCAGACGCGTTATCCGATGAGTGGGTTCGTTTCTTCGCCTACCCCTTCTCTCTTGGACTCCGGTACCCATTTCCACCCTTCATCTCTCGCTTTTTCGAACTCACCGGCCTTAGCTATGCCCAGATTATGCCAATGGTTTGGCGAGTTTTAATAGTGCTGGATCAAATCAAATCTCGTCATTTTCCTGACCTACTTGTTGAGGACCTCCCCATAGCATACCGGTTGAGATCCCACGGCAATCACCGTTTCCTCCTGTTTTCTACCTCCAAGAACCCTTTGGTTCTTAAAGCCACCAAGAACGAGGATCGATGGCGACGAAAATTCTTTTTCGTAAAAAGAGACTCTATTGATAAGGGTTTCGATCTACCGGTTAAATGGTTAACCAAGGGTAGGATTTAGGGTTTTAGGAATATCCCTAATTATATCTTCAAACTGTATCCCGGACTTATATCTTGATGTTTTTATGCAGCGAATTTCAGAGATTTAGTGCCTCCCAGTGCAGAATCCGAATCCAAGATCAAGGAAATCTACCGACTTCCTGCCAGTGAAAGAACTTTCTCCCTGTCTCTTACAGATTCAAGCCAGAAATCAAGCTCAGAAATGTCTGGTAAGCACATTCTCAGCATATATTTTAAATTAATTACTTTTCAAAAGTATGATGAGTTTAAGAATATCTTCCCTTGTGCAGTACCAGTTGTCAACCTTGAAGGTTTCCAACTTGACGAGTTGGATTGCTACTCCAGCCTCGCACCCATCAAACAGGAATCCAAGCCAAAGTCGTCTGCTACACCAAAACCTACCTCTTCAAGGACCGTTTCTGCTCCTAAAGCCCCTCCGGCATCTAGGACCCGAGCATCCACTTCTCGGAAGAGAAAGGAGTCGGATTCTCCAACTGTTTCTGAAACATTCTCTCTCGAGAACCATGGGTTTAACGAAGCCACCTCATTCCTCAAACAGGTAAAATTTTCCTCTCAATATCCTGCACAAGTATGTTAGTCCTTATCCTGCTCATTTTTACATCGATACCTGTGTCTTTATCGATAGGGTTTGGATCGTCTTATGCACTTGTATGAAGACGCCTGCGGGCTTAACAAGATGTTGGAGATCAAGCTAGAGAAAGCTGAAGCCACCATAGCCGACCAAGGAACCATTGCAGCTGCCAAATCCCAGCATTACGAAGACAAATATAAGGCCATGATCCAGGAACACCAAGCTACCCTCCACAAAGCCAATGAGGATGCCCAAGCCAAACTTGATGCTGCCCTTCTCCAGTACCAGCAGAACATGAGTTCCTATCGGGACAGCCTCAAAACATCCGTGGTCGTCTCTCTTCTCCAATCCAGGATAAGGATGGTTTATGAAGCCAGGGATTTGGGCTTCAAATGCCCCTCCTGGAACATAAAGACTTGGGAAGCGAAACTAAAGGATCTTGGAGGTCATCCCGTTGCTCATCCTGCAAAGCATGCTGGTGAAGAGCCTTCTAAGGCGACAGAGGAAGTGGCCAATGCTGACGATGGTGATGTCGAGAAGAATTCTGAGGCCGATGCTGGTGCGGATGCTGGGAAGGAGGCTGTTGATCAAGAAGGTACCGCTTCTTAAGCGACGAAGTGGGCGATGATGGATATAGGTGCCAAGGCCGGAGCCCACTTTTAAGTTTCATGGTTGTGGTTATGTAAACAATTTACTTTTCCTGTCTTCAAACAATTTATATTCCCCGCATTAGAACAATGTGATGACCAAAGGTGGATGGGTCCTAGGTTTTAGGACGAAGCCCTTGGTCATCAATTAGTATAACTTGTTTTGAATCTGGTAACGGTTGTCGGTGGACAGGTCCTGTTTTGAGATATATCCTGCAACCGTTACATAAGTATGGTAAAAACTAATTGTGCTTTTGACGGATGGGCTTGGTTTAAGGTGAAACCAAAAGCACAACTTTTGACTTGTTAATAATATAACTATCTTTTGATTTGTTTGTTATTGCCTTGCATCACTTAATGTAATTCTTAGCTTTGTAAAAATTTTATTTTGTTATCTTATGAAAATATCCTGATCAGTATACTCAGCAATATATTACAAAAACTTTTTTATTAGATAGGACTCCCAAATGCTCGTTCAACTTTGTAGAAAGCTTTTGAAAAACAATCTATGTTTCCAGAACCAGTTTTCGATAATACTTAAATGATCAAGGTTCCAAACTAATACGAGTTTCCAACACCTTAATCAAATATCCTGAAAAGGACTTTGAGAATATATCAGGATACTTAACCTTTTATAAAACATAGTGTTACTAAAAACTTAGATGATGTTTACAAAGGAAAGATCATACCCGGAGTAGTATATAACCCTATTACCAAGCCTCAATCTCTTTGCAACTTCTTCAATGAAGATGTCCCCTGTGCGAGGTATTTAGTGCATTAGTTCCGAGCCTTATCCTTTTAACTTTACATCACCACCTTAGTAGGAATGTCCCCTGTGTACAATGTCTTCAAATACTTTAGAAATCTTCTGAATGTCAGTTTCCATTGTATAGGCAATTTTTTACATCCCAAAGGATGTACTGGAGATAAATCCCTTGTATCCTGGGGAAAATCCCAAATTTTCATGCGCTACAGGCGGGAGTGTATAAACTCCAAGACTTAGAAAGGTGAAAACCTTTAAACCTTAGAGAGTATGAAAATACCCTTTCGTGAGAGAGGGTGATCAATCCTCATATACCTTTAGGATTCAGGATATAGCCAACAGTAACGAAATTGTCAGCCACTTTTACATGGACAGGTCCCGCCACCTTGTACTATCCCTGAATAACTTGCGCTCCAGGCGGGGTGTTTAAACCCAATTCGGAAGAAAGGTGAATACCTTTAAACCTGTGAAGGGATCAGGATCCCTTGTACGTGAGAGAGGGGGCCAATCCTCTAATCTTCCGAAATATCCTGAGTGAGCATCCCGGAGCTATATCCCGAAGCATATACTGCAAAACATCCTTACACTAAGGTGTGTTTTAGCTTGGCTAACACCCCTCCGATGCTTAAGTCAGTATTGGGTTACAAAGAACAAATTAAACCAAACATATTTAAAAAAGGTAGAATTCATACCATCCTGAGTTAGAAATTAAATTCTAAACTCACTTGAAATAGAGCTTGAGGTGTATAGCATTCCAAGATCTCGGTAGCATATCCCCCTCCATATTCTTGAGTCTGTATGCTCCTTTCCCTGCTTCTGATTCACCTTCGTATGGTCCTTCCCATTTTGGAGCTAACTTGCCATCGGCAGGATTAGTAGTATTTTGAAAAGCCTTTCTTAACACCCAATCTCCAACCTTAAATCTTCTGGTCCTAATATTCTTGTTATATGCCCTGGATATTCTCTGTTGATATGCTGCCATCCTTAGCCTTGCCGCATCTCTCTTCTCATCTATAGTGTCTAAATCCTGACTCAAGGCTCCAGGATTCTGCTCAGGATCAGTTAGGGTAGATCTTGCAGTAGGTATTGTCATTTCCGTTGGAATCATTGCTTCTGCTCCAAATACCAAGGAAAATGGGGTTTGGCCTGTTGCATTCTTTACCGTTGTCCTATCAGCCCATAAAACAAAGGGTAATTCTTCTGCCCATCTTCCTTTTTTGGCTCCAAGCCTTTTCTTTAAGTTATTGACAATTATTTTGTTTGAGGATTCTGCTTGTCCATTCGCTTGAGGTTGTACTGGAGTAGATGTTATCATTTTGATTCCCCAACTCTTGCAAAAGTCAGTAGTTCTCTTGCTTATAAACTGAGAACCATTGTCACAGATTATCTCGGCTGGTACTCCTAATTGTCAGGATATTCCTTTTTATGAAGGATACTACTTCTTGGTCTCTAACTTGAACAAATGCTTCAGCTTCAACCCATTTAGAGAAATAATCCGTCATTGCTAGCATAAAGACTTTTCCTCCCGGAGCTTTTGGTAGTTTTCCCACTATATCCATACCCCACTTCATAAATGGCCAAGGGGAAACAATAGGATATAATGGTTCAGCAGGTTGATGCAGTATGTTACTATGTCTTTGACATGCGTCACATCTTCGAGCATATTCTGCGGCATCTTTTCTCATTGTTGGCCAATAATATCCTGTCCTTAATACTTTTGAGAATAACGACCTGCCCCCAGTATGGTTACCACAATCCCCTTCATGTATATCCTGAAGTACTTCTTTGGCTTCAGGATCCTCCAAGTACCTCAAATACGGTCCTGCAAGAGATTTCTTGTATAAAATATTATTTATAATAGTGAATCGTGATACCTTCATCCTAAATGCCTTAGGATTTTCATTTCCAGGGATGTGTCCTTCTTTAAGATATCTCACAATTGGAGCCGTCCAGGATTTAGGATCCTGTTCAGGATATTCCGCTCCAGGATCCCGAATACCCGCTACTTCTTTATCCTGAGGATTCGTTGCAGGATATAAGACATGTAATGTTGGTATTTGGGTCCCTTCAGGTATCCTGATCGATGATCCCAAATTTGCTAAGGCATCTGCTTCAGTATTATCCTCCCTTGGTACCTGTTCAAGTATAAAAACATCGAAATATCCTGCTAATTTTTTGAGAATATCGAGATATTCGATTAATTTCTCACCCTTAACTGCATAGGATCCATTAAAATGGTTAGTAATTAACAAAGAGTCAACATATACTTGCAAATTTTTGATACTCATGCTCTTAGCCAACTCTAATCCTGCAATTAAAGCCTCATACTCTGCTTCATTATTAGTAGCAGGAAATTCACATCTAATAGCCTGGGGTAATATGTCCCCCTGTGGCGATTTTAGTAGTATTCCTAATCCTACTCCTCTTACATTAGATGCACCATCAGTATATAATGTCCAGGATCCTGAGGATTCTCCTAACTGTTGAACTTCTAGGTCTACCTCGTCCTGAATGTCGCTACTAAAATCAGCCACAAAGTCAGCTAAAGCCTGAGACTTTATGGCATTTCTAGGTTCATATACTAAATCATAAGCACTCAGCTTTACCGACCACTTAGCCATTCTGCCTGACATCTCTGGTTTCCTAAGCACATTTTTAACAGGATAATTTGTTTTAACATGAATCCTATGTGTCTCAAAGTAATTTCTAAGTTTCGTCGACGCCATGACTAGAGCTAATATTAATTTTTCTAAATGAGAATACCTAGTTTCAGCATCTAACAAACTTTTACTAATATAATAAACAGGATATTGCTGACCTTCATGGTCTTTTATAAGAACGGCACTTACTGCATTCCCTGATACAGCAAGGTATAGGGATAGTGGTTCACCATTTTCAGGCTTCATCAATAGAGGTGCGGTTGAGAGATATCGCTTCAAATCCTGCAAGGCTGCTTCATGCTTTGCTCCCCATTCAAATTTCTTATTCTTCTTGAGGATATCATAGAATTCCTTGCATTTTTCTGAGGATCTTGAGATAAATCTGTTTAATGCTGCCACTCGCCCCGTTAATCGTTGAACATCCTTCATATTTGAGGGCGATTTAATATCCAAGATGGCTTTAATCTGCTCCGGGATCGCTTCTATTCCTCTTTTGGTCACCATATATCCTAGAAATTTTCCTGCCCCCACTCCAAAATGGCACTTAGCAGGATTCAGCTTCATGTTATACTGATCCAGGATATCGAACGCTCCTTTAATATCCTGGAGGTGATCCTGAGCTTTCTTTGATTTTACCACCATATCGTCGATGTACACCTCCATGGTGTCCCCCAGTTTGTCTTTAAACATCATGTTTACCAATCTTTGGTATGTTGCACCTGCATTTTTCAAACCAAAAGGCATAGCTGTATAACAATAAATACCTGTTGGTGTCATGAAGGCAGTATCCTCCTGGTCAGAAGGCTCCATTTGGATCTGTTGAAATCCTGAGGATGCGTCCATGAAGGTCAGCATTTCATGCCCGGCAGTGGCATCTACCATTGCATCAATGTGGGGAAGAGGAAATGGGTCTTTAGGACAAGCTTTGTTCAAGTCTGTGTAGTCTACACAAACTCTCCATTTCCCATTTTTCTTCTGTACCACAACCACGTTTGCTAGCCACCTTGGGAACTTAACCTCTCTGATCATCCTGGACTTCAATAATCTCTCAACTTCCTCTTGGATAATCGTATTCCGCTCAGGAGCAAACTTCCTTCTTTTTTGCTGAACAGGCTTGAATGATTTATCAATTCCAAGCTTGTTAGTGATAATGTCCTTGGATATGCCTGTCATATCCTCATGCTTCCATGCAAACGTTGACATCCTGCATTTCAAAAAGTTAATTAATTGTTCTTCAATATCCTGAGGGATATTGGTCCCTACGAGCACCGAAATATCGGGATTATCCTGGTCCAGGATAATTTTCTTCACATCCTGCTCCGGATCCTCCACGATATCCTGGGCCCGCGTCTTTAATTGCTATGCTGCACTAGGTTTGGTTGAGGATTTCATCGAGGATGAGTAGCATTCTTTCGCCTCCTGCTGATCACTATCAACTTTGACAACTCCCCAAGGGGTAGGGATCTTGATGCATTGGTGATATGTTGATGGCAGAGCCTTCATATCGTGAATCCACGGTCTTCCCAGTATGATGTTATAGCAGGATAGAGAATCCATGACACAGAAACGTTGTATCGAGTTGTCTCCTTCAACGTATACTGGCAACTTTATCTCTCCCACCGTGTTTCTAGCCTCTCCACTGAACCCAACAAGCACGGTAGACTTTGAAGTGATATCCATTGGAGATACATTCATTCTCTTTAGAGTCTCTAATTGGATTATGTTAACGGAGCTGCCGTTATCAACCAATATCCTGCGTACAAAATGGTTAGCCACATATAACGTTATTACCAGAGCATCATGGTAAGGATCCTGGACAGTATCCCTGTCATCAGCATCAAAAGTGATCACTTTGTCAGTTGTGAGGGTAGTCATCCTGACAGGTTTGTCTCCCCTTTCGGCCTTAGCTTCCTTTGCATGTCTCTTTGCCGCCGAATACGAAGTCCCACAAATGTCGGATCCTCCCGAAATGAAGTTGATTATCTTGGCATCCGCGGGAGGTGATGCTGCTCGCTCAGGATCCTTCTCAGTATCCTGACCCTTATTCTTCTTTCTTCCTAAGAGATCTTTCAGATATCCCTTGCTTAGGAGATAACTTATTTCTTTCCTTAAAGCAATGCAATCCTCAGTTACATGTCCGAAATCTTCGTGGAAAGCGCACCATTTTGACTTATCTTTCCAATCGGCCTTTTGTTGATTCTTTCGAGGCCACCTAGCCTTGTCTCCTAAACCCTGCATGGCATACATTAATTCAGGAATGTTAACAGAAAAGCAATATTCAGATAGTTCAGGATATTCTTCAGGATCCTCGTCTTCAACAGCATTCACTCTCTTGTTTTCATTTCTACCATATGGCTTAGGCCGATATGACTTGAATGAGGATTCTGACTTCCTGTTAGTTGACTCATAAGTGTTAGATGAGTTCATCCTTTCTTGCATCTTCCTGTCATCCTCCAATCGAATATATCTTAGGGCCCTGTTTCGAGCTTCATCCAAGTTCCTGCATGGGTTCATTACAAGATCTTGATAAAATTGAGAATCTTTTTGTAGCCCCATCTTGAAAGCTTGCACAGCTGTTGCAACATCAAGATGAGGAATGTCTAGGGATTCCCGGCTGAACTTGTTCACATAATCCCTAAGGGATTCCTGAGGCCCCTGTGTTATCCTGTAGAGATCACTTGTTAATTTTTCAAAGCTTCTACTACAAGAAAACTGACTATTAAATAAATTTACTAAGTGAGCAAAAGATGTAATCGAATGCGGAGGAACATTCAAGAGCCATTTCAAGGCTGATCCTGTTAAGGTTGAACCAAAACCCTTGCACAAGCATGCTTCCTTGAGATCCGGAGGGATAGGGTTATCTCCATTCTTTCCCTATACTGAGCAATATGCTCCTCAGGATCCGTAGTTCCGTCGTAAAGCTTCATGTTGGGGGTTTGGAATCTCTTTGGGATCTCAGCATCACAGATAGGATATGCAAAACGAGATATCTTATGGCTGTCTTGGGACACCTCCGGGATCGGCTGGACCACCCCAGGTACACTGGATATCATGTCCTTCAACTTCTGAAGTTCCCTAGTAAGTGCTGTTGTCACACCTGTATCCTGCAAAGATCCACTATTAGTAGCATGAGTATTATTATTATTTGACACGTTACCCGTTGGAGGATTTTGCCCCTATCCTGAAGCATATCCTGAGCTCCTCATGGTTGACATCCTGACCGAGGAGGGTATTTCAGGAGTATGATTCTGAGGAATGCTGGGCACAATATTCCCCCTGTTATCCTCAGTATACACAGCTGAACTGAAGTTCAACGTTCTGGGATGTAATGGAGTGACAATATCCTCAGCAGATCTGCTCGAGCCAGACTTCAGGAGTTGTATTTCCCTTAAAAGCATTTGGTTTGTTTCCTGTTGCTGCCTCATTTGTTCCTACACACTTCCAAATAAGGTTAAAATTTCATCGTTAGAAGCTAAAACAGGAGCAGATTCCTGAACACTGCGGGTAGGGATAATGTCCTGAGGTCATGAAGAGGCTGGCATCCTTGGAGGAGGTGGTGGAAGCACCGAACCGGTAGTAGCAGAAGTCATAGCAGACACAGTGGAGGAGCTCATGTTTGATCTTGAGGCCATTATGGACAATGTGGCAAAAAGTTTTGAAAATAGAAAGCCGATTAGCGATTTCACAAAAATTTTTAGTAAAGAGAGCACCACTTGCCCCACGGTGGGCGCCAAATTGTTTTGGTCAAAAATTACCTAAGCAATTAAGTGATCAAATTAGTTAAGTGAGGTAGTGTGCTAGAGATATGTGTGAAAAATGTGTTTGTTGAGTTATTTAGAAAATCAGTATTCAGGATACGGCTCAGGATATTGAGCTGTATCAATGATCAAACTATGAGCAAAAGTAAAGTAAACGACACGAGATGTACGAGGAAAGCCCTTGATCAATCTAGATCGTCGGTATAAAACCTCGGGAGCTGACAATCGCAGCTGCCTTGTTCTTCTTATTACTTCAAACGTCAGGATACAGTGCAGGATGTGGTGCGGATCGACTATGTGTTACAATGAAATTTGAATACAAGTGTGGTGTTTGCAATGAGCTAGAGAGTGAAAGTGTTCGAGAGTGTCAGTGTAAATTGTGTGCCTTAAACTGATCCGCCCCCATCTATTTGTAGTAAAGATAATGTAACAAACTATCCTAAACTTTTGGGATCCAGCGAATATTCCGACTCGAACGTTGAAGACCAAGTCTTTCGGGTTCAACGGCTTCCTCATAACAAATACGCCCGAGTCTTGAGGAGAAGAAGTCCTGATGACCGTTAGTAACTTACAGCCATTAACCTGCACGTGTTTAATTCACTCAAACAACGGATATCGCCCAAGATGTTAGCAATATCCCCGTCCAGTATCCTGGTCACAAATAAACAATAAAAAGCGGGATATTAGTCAGGATATGTATATTCAGAAAATGACCCATAACAATTGTCCCCAAATATATCGGTTGGTATACCAATCCAATGGATATATTTCAAAACCTTTTCTCGTAGATCGAGGCTATTAAAACGAAACGATGGTTGAAATGACAGTGTGCCATTTTCAATGCAACATTTACTCTTTACCCCCCTATATTCAGCCTATATTTAGCCAAATCATTTCTGCTTCTTCTTATCTTTCTTCAAGCGATTTTCAGGTAATCACTTTTCTCTCTATCCTCTATCCTTCTTTCTTGAATTTCTTTCAGTTTGCTCAACACCTTTCATGGCATCACGATCAAGATCCCAATCGGACAGACCGGCCTCAAGCCTCGTAAGTCAAAATTTCATTGTTGATCCAGCAAAGGAGATCTGCTGCTTCAACAACGCCGACATCGCTGCTCTTAAAGATTCCGGCGCCTTTCCCACCGGAACAGTCTTTCGCCCTTTTGATCGGGAAGCCCGATCAGACGCGTTATCCGATGAGTGGGTTCGTTTCTTCGCCTACCCCTTCTCTCTTGGACTCCGGTACCCATTTCCACCCTTCATCTCTCGCTTTTTCGAACTCACCGGCCTTAGCTATGCCCAGATTATGCCAATGGTTTGGCGAGTTTTAATAGTGCTGGATCAAATCAAATCTCGTCATTTTCCTGACCTACTTGTTGAGGACCTCCCCATAGCATACCGGTTGAGATCCCACGGCAATCACCGTTTCCTCCTGTTTTCTACCTCCAAGAACCCTTTGGTTCTTAAAGCCACCAAGAACGAAGATCGACGGCGACGAAAATTCTTTTTCGTAAAAAGAGACTCTATTGATAAGGGTTTCGATCTACCGGTTAAATGGTTAACCAAGGGTAGGATTTAGGGTTTTAGGAATATCCCTAATTATATCTTCAAACTGTATCCCGGACTTATATCTTGATGTTTTTATGCAGCGAATTTCAGAGATTTAGTGCCTCCCAGTGCAGAATCCGAATCCAAGATCAAGGAAATCTACCGACTTCCTGCCAGTGAAAGAACTTTCTCCCTGTCTCTTACAGATTCAAGCCAGAAATCAAGCTCAGAAATGTCTGGTAAGCACATTCTCAGCATATATTTTAAATTAATTACTTTTCAAAAGTATGATGAGTTTAAGAATATCTTCCCTTGTGCAGTACCAGTTGTCAACCTTGAAGGTTTCCAACTTGACGAGTTGGATTGCTACTCCAGCCTCACACCCATCAAACAGGAATCCAAGCCAAAGTCGTCTGCTACACCAAAACCTACCTCTTCAAGGACCGTTTCTGCTCCTAAAGCCCCTCCGGCATCTAGGACCCGAGCATCCACTTCTCGGAAGAGAAAGGAGTCGGATTCTCCAACTGTTTCTGAAACATTCTCTCTCAAGAACCATGGGTTTAACGAAGCCACCTCATTCCTCAAACAGGTAAAATTTTCCTCTCAATATCCTGCACAAGTATGTTAGTCCTTATCCTGCTCATTTTTACATCGATACCTGTGTCTTTATCGATAGGGTTTGGATCGTCTTATGCACTTGTATGAAGACGCCTGCGGGCTTAACAAGATGTTGGAGATCAAGCTAGAGAAAGTTGAAGCCACCATAGCCGACCAAGGAACCATTGCAGCTGCCAAATCCCAGCATTACGAAGACAAATATAAGGCCATGATCCAGGAACACCAAGCTACCCTCCACAAAGCCAATGAGGATGCCCAAGCCAAACTTAATGCTGCCCTTCTCCAGTACCAGCAGAACAAGAGTTCCTATCGGGACAGCCTCAAAGCATCCGTGGTCGTCTCTCTTCTCCAAGCCAGGATAAGGATGGCTTATGAAGCCAGGGATTTGGGCTTCGAATGCCCCTCCTGGAACATAAAGACTTGGGAAGCGAAACTAAAGGATCTTGGAGGTCATCCCGTTGCTCATCCTGCAAAGCATGCTGGTGAAGAGCCTTCTAAGGCGACAGAGGAAGTGGCCAATGCTGACGATGGTGATGCCGAGAAGAATCCTGAGGCCGATGCTGGTGCGGATGCTGGGAAGGAGGCTGTTGATCAAGAAGGTACCGCTTCTTAAGCGACGAAGTGGGCGATGATGGATATAGGTGCCAAGGCCGGAGCCCACTTTTAAGTTTCATGGTTGTGGTTATGTAAACAATTTACTTTTCCTGTCTTCAAACAATTTATATTCCCTGCATTAGAACAATGTGATGACCAAAGGTGGATGGGTCCTAGGTTTTAGGACGAAGCCCTTGGTCATCAATTAGTATAACTTGTTTTGAATCTGGTAACGGTTGTAGGTGGACAGGTCCTGTTTTGAGATATATCCTGCAACCGTTACATAAGTATGGTAAAAACTAATTGTGCTTTTGGCGGATGGGCCTTGGTTTAAGGTGAAACCAAAAGCACAACTTTTGACTTGTTAATAATATAACTATCTTTTGATTTGTTTGTTATTGCCTTGCATCACTTAATGTAATTCTTAGCTTTGTAAAAATTTTATTTTGTTATCTTATGAAAATATCCTGATCAGTATACTCAGCAATATATTACAAAAACTTTTTTATTAGATAGGACTCCCAAATGCTCGTTCAACTTTGTAGAAAGCTTTTGAAAAACAATCTATGTTTCCAAAACCAGTTTTCGATAATACTTAAATGATCAAGGTTCCAAACTAATATGAGTTTCCAACACCTTAATCAAATATCCTGAAAAGGACTTTGAGAATATATCAGGATACTTAACCTTTTATAAAACATAGTGTTACTAAAAACTTAGATGATGTTTACAAAGGAAAGATCATACCCGGAGTAGTATATAACCCTATTACCAAGCCTCAATCTCTTTGCAACTTCTTCAATGAAGATGTCCCCTGTGCGAGGTATTTAGTGCATTAGTTCCGAGCCTTATCCTTTTAACTTTACATCACCACCTTAGTAGGAATGTCCCCTGTGTACAATGTCTTCAAATACTTTAGAAATCTTCTGAATGTCAGTTTCCATTGTATAGGCAATTTTTTACATCCCAAAGGATGTACTGGAGATAAATCCCTTGTATCCTGGGGAAAATCCCAAATTTTCATGCGCTACAGGCGGGAGTGTATAAACTCCAAGACTTAGAAAGGTGAAAACCTTTAAACCTTAGAGAGTATGAAAATACCCCTTCGTGAGAGAGGGTGATCAATCCTCATATACCTTTAGGATTCAGGATATAGCCAACAGTAACGAAATTGTCAGCCACTTTTACATGGACTGGTCCCGCCACCTTGAACTATCCCTGAATAACTTGCGCTCCAGGCGGGGTGTTTAAACCCAATTCGGAAGAAAGGTGAATACCTTTAAACCTGTGAAGGGATCAGGATCCCTTGTACGTGAGAGAGGGGGCCAATCCTCTAATCTTCTGAAATATCCTGAGTGAGCATCCCGGAGCTATATCCCGAAGCATATACTGCAAAACATCCTTACACTAAGGTGGGTGTTAGCTTGGCTAACACCCCTCCGATGCTTAAGTCAGTATTGGGTTACAAAGAACAAATTAAACCAAACATATTTAAAAAAGGAAAAATTCATACCATCCTGAGTTAGAAATTAAATTCTAAACTCACTTGAAATAGAGCTTGAGGTATATAGCATTCCAAGATCTCGGTAGCATATCCCCCTCCATATTCTTGAGTCTGTATGCTCCTTTCCCTGCTTCTGATTCAACTTCGTATGGTCCTTCCCATTTTGGAGCTAACTTGCTGTTTTGGTCAAAAATTACCGAAGCAATTTAGTGATCAAATTAGTAATGTGAGGTAGTGTGCTGAAAAGTTTATAGAAAATATGCTTGTTGAGTTATTTAGAAAATCAGTATTCAGGATACGGCTCAGGATATTGAGCTGTATCTGCGATCAAACAGTGAGCAAGTAATAAGCAAAAAGTAAAGGAAATGACACGAGATGTACGAGGAAAGCCCTTGATCAATCTAGATCGCCGGCATAAAACCTCGGGAGCTGACAATCGCAGCTGCCTTGTTCTTCTTATTGCTTTAAACTTCAGGATACAGTGCAGGATATCAACCAGATCGCTAAGTGTTACAATGAATTCGTGTGAGAGTACAAATTGCGAAAGAACAAGTGTTAGTGTGTAGTGGGTGTGATTGCAGTGAAATTGTTGTGTCCTATTTGATCTGGTGTTCCTCCTATTTATAGTAACGAAGTACAAACAAATATTCCTATAAATATGGGATGCTCCGAATATTCCACCACGAACGTTGTAGACCGAGTAATAAGGTTTCAACGTCTTTCTTTGAACGGCCTGGACCGAGTCTTCCGCGGAATAAGTCTTTGTGAACGTTGTTAGCTTCTAACATACGTACCTGCACATAATCCATTAGTAATCCCGAGGATATCGTTCAGGATACTACCAATATCCTGAACCAGCATCCCGGACGTAAACAGATAAAATATAGATCAAGATATTTCCCAGGATATGGGCTCAGAATTTCACCCATAACAATTGTCCCCAAAAATCTTACCGTTTGATATCTTAACGGTTACATTTTTTCACAATGGCCGAGACAATTAAGAGATAAGACTTCTGATGTGACAGCTTTCAACTACCCAGCCTATATTTACTCATCATACCCTATATCTTCTCATCCTCATCTTCTTTTTTACCCACAGTCGTCAAGAAAAGGTAATATTCTCTCTTCCATCTTCATAACCATTTCTCATTTTACTCCGGCAAGAATTCAGGCGACCAAATGCCTAGGCAAACGAGATCCAGTTCAGGCGACTCGGCTCCCACATTCATCCAACAGAATCTTCTCCAAGAACCGGAGAATGAAACATGCACCTTTGATAGTGCTCATCTGTCGGCTCTGAAATCTTCCGGAATCTTTCCGGATGGAACCATATTCCGACCCTTTGACAGAGAAATCCGGTCAGATATGGTTTCCACCAAGTGGATTTGTTTCAATGCTTTCCCCTTCACCCTAGGGCTACGATTCCCCTTTCCGGATTTTATTACCGAGTTCTTTAACATCACTAACATTTCTTTCAGCCAAACCATGCCAATGCTTTGGCGTGTTTTGTCTGTTCTTGACCAAATCAAGAGAAACCACATACCTGACCTTTCTGTCCACGATCTTCCTTTAGCTTACAAGCTTAGATGCCATGGCTCTTCTAGGTTTCTATTTTACTCTATCTCCGGTCCCCCATTGATCCTTCGTGCCACCAAAAACGAGGATGGTTGGCAATCCAAGTTTTTCTTTGTAAAAAGGGATTCGATCCCCGGTGGAACGGATTATCCGATGAGATGGTTAAGAAAGGGTAGGAATTAGGGTTTAAGAATGATCCTGTCTCTTATCCTGTCTCGTATTCTGAACTAATAAATTTTCATTATTGTGCAGCTGATTTTAGGAAGATTGCTCCTCCTCTTGCTAATTCCCAAGAAAGAATAGACGCCATTAGACTTCTCCCAGAGGCAGAAAGAAGTTTCAATCCTTCTCCACCAACTCCAAGCCCTCTTTCAAGTGCCAGCATGTCTGGTAAGGATCCTGCAAGATATCCTGCACACATATGCTTCTTATCTGTTATTTATAGGAGGGATTTAGAATTTACTCCCTGTGTGCAGATTCCAGCAAAGTCCCAGTCTATCTAGACCTGGATGAACTTGACAGCTATCCAACTCCAGCCATAGTCAAGAAGGAGACTCCTGCTACCACCAGCTCCAAGCCACTCCCGGCTCCCAAGGCCAATCCAAGAACCCGTGCTTCCGCAGCGAAAAAGAG
Source organism: Helianthus tuberosus (assembly GCA_030545235.1). Lineage (NCBI taxonomy): Eukaryota > Viridiplantae > Streptophyta > Magnoliopsida > Asterales > Asteraceae > Helianthus > Helianthus tuberosus. The sequence goes on along the minus strand of CM060443.1, from coordinate 171,998,758 downwards.
AAAGGGCCTTGAGGTCAGTGCTCCAGGCTCAGAAGGGTTCTCCTATGATGAACTCAGCTTCTCTGACTCCTTAGATCCAATGACATCCTTCCTCAACAAGGTAATATCCTGCCGCATATCCTTCATATATATCCTGCACATATATCCTGCACGTATATCCTAACAGGATATCCTGGTAGGATGTCTTAGTCAGCATACATTCTAACCCCATACCTGTGATCAATGTGCAGGGCCTCCAGCATTTGCTCCACTTGTACAATGACGCTTGTGGTACTGTGGCACTTCATGAAGCTAGGATCAAGCAGCTCGAGAGCACCGTTGCTGATCAAGGTGCTATTGCCGAAGCAAAGAGCCGGCACTATGAAAGCTTGCTAAAGAAGGTCACCCAAGATGCTGAGGTCAAACTTGCCAGCGTTCAAATGGACCATGATCAGGCCTTGATCAGCTTTCGAGAGGGAATCAAGGCTTCTGCTATCGTCTCCCTGCTACAAGCACGCATCAAGATGGCCTATGAGGCCAAGGAGACGGGCCTTGTTTGTCCATCTTGGCCAGTTGAATCCTGGGTGGCTAAATTGAAGGAGCTCGGAGGCAAAGCTGTGCCACTTCCTGCTGAAGCCGGTGAGTCTTCCAAGTCAACAGAGGTGGTGGTCCAAGCTGGAGAGAAGAAGGATGCTGGAGGTGATGCTGAGATGGACATCGGTCAGGATGCTGCGCAGGATGCTGGTCAAGATGCTGGAGCGGAGAAGTCTGAGAAGGTTGGAGGTGATGCCGCTATGTGAGGGCACTTAGGTGGGCGATGACGGATATACGTGCCAAGGCCAGAGCCCACCTTTTTGAATTTGAATGTTGGTTTGCAGTTCCACAAACAATTTACTTTTCTGCATTTTACTTTTCCGTACCTGAACAATTTATATTTCCTGCATGCTTTTTGAACAATACAACAGTTGAAGGTGGATGGGTCTCGGTTTGAGATGAAGCCCTCAACTGTTGGGTAAATATGGTTATGAACTACTAGTGCTCTTAGTGGATGGGCCTTGTTTTGAGGTGAAACTAAGAGCACATCTTTTGGTATGTTAATAATATAACTACTTTCTTGACTTTATTGTTATTGTCATACAAATTTTACTTATGAAAATTGTTTGGTTTGAACATTCTTAGGAACATACATTATAAATGAATCCTAGAAGATATCCTGAAAGATATCTTGATTAGGATATAAAAATACACCAAATAAAAAGGAGAAATCATACCAGAGATCCTTAGAGGATCAGTTCCGATTTTTTATCATAAGTTTGTCCCCAGTGCATACTTATAAACTTGGATCCATCCTTTGAGCAGTATTACGTATGTCCCCTGTGTTTGACAAAAACACAAATGTATTTACATTTTGACTCGAAAGAATTCCGAATGCCCAAGGGCAGAACCCCTGATATCCTGAAAAGAATCCTTAGTATATTGGGGATAAACCCTGATATCTGGGGATAAACCCTGAATTTCATGCGCTACAGGCGAGAGTGTATAAACTCTTAGACTTAGAAAGGTGAAAACCTTTAAACCTTTGAGAGTATGAAAATACTCTTTCGTGAGAGAGGGTGATCAATCCTCATATACCTTTAGGATCCAGGATATAGCCAACAGTAACGAAATTGTCAGCCACTTTTACATGAACTGGTCCCGCTACCTTGAACTATACCTAGATAACTTGCGCTCCAGGCGAGGTGTTTAAACCCAATTCGAAAGAAAGGTGAATACCTTTAAACCTTTGAAGGGATCAGGATCCCTTAAACGTGAGAGAGGGGGCCAATCCTCTAATCTTTCGACTTATCCTGAGTATGTATCCTGGAGCTATATTCTGAAACATATCCTGCAAAACAATTGTAAACTAAGGTGGGTGTTAGCTTGGCTAACACCCCTCCGATGCTTAAGTCAGTATTGGGTTCAAGATAATAAACAAATATATTTAAAAGAGATAAAACACATACCATTCCGAGATAGAAAATAAATTCTACTCTTACTTGAAATAGAGCTTCAAATGTATTGCATTCCAGGATCTTGGTAGCATATCCCCTTCCACATTCCTGAGTCGATATGCTCCTTTCCCTGCTTCTGACTCGACTTCATAAGGTCCTTCCCATTTCGGAGCTAGCTTGCCATCGGCAGGATTAGTAGTATTTTGAAAAGCCTTTCTCAGCACCCAATCACCAACTCGAAATCTTCTAGTCCTTATGTTCTTATTGTATGCTATGGATATTCTTTGTTGATATGCTGCTATCCTTAGCCTTGCTGCATCTCTTTTTTCATCTATAGTATCCAAATCCTGACATAAGACTTCAGGATTCTGTTCAGGATCCTGTAGCATAGATCTTGCAGTAGGTATCGTCATTTCTGTTGGAATCATTGCCTCTGCTCCAAATACCAAGGAAAACGGGGTTTGGCCAGTTGCATTCTTCACCGTTGTCCTATCAGCCCACAAAACAAAGGGTAACTCTTCCGCCCAGCTTCCTTTTTTGGCTCCAAGTCTCTTCTTTAAGTTGTTGACTATTATCTTGTTCGAGGATTCGGCTTGTCCATTCGCTTGAGGATGTACCGGAGTAGATGTGATCATTTTGATTCCCCAACTCTTGCAAAAGTCAGTAGTCCTTTTGCTTATAAACTGGGACCCATTATCACAAATGATCTCAGCTGGTACTCCAAACCTAGTCAGGATATTCCTCTTTATGAAGGATACTACTTCTTGGTCTCTTACTTGAACGAATGCTTCAGCCTCGACCCACTTAGAGAAATAATCCGTCATTGCTAACATAAATACCTTTCCTCCCGGAGCTTTTGGTAACTTCCCTACTATATCCATTCCCCACTTCATGAATGGCCAAGGGGAAACTACCGGATATAGTGGTTCAGCTGGTTGATGTAGTATGTTACTATGCCTTTGACATGCATCACATCTTCGAGCATATTCTGCAGCATCTTTTCTCATTGTTGGCCAAAAGTATCCTGTCCTCAATACTTTCGAGAATAATGATCTGCCCCCAGTGTGATTACCACAGTCCCCTTCATGTATATCCTGAAGTACTTCTTTGGCTTCATGATCCTCCAAGCACCTTAAATATGGTCCTGCAAGAGATTTCTTGTACAAAATATTATTTATAATAGTAAATCATGATACCTTCATCCTAAATGCCTTAGGATTTTCATTTTCGGGGATGTGTCCATCTTTAAGATATTTCAGAATTGGAGTTGTCCAGGATTTAGGATCCTGTTCAGGATATTCCACTCCAGGATCCCGAATATCCGCTACTTCTTTATCCTGAGGATTCGTTGCAGGATATAAGACATGTATTATTGGTATTTGGGTCCCTTCCAGTATCCTGATTGATGATCCCAGATTTACTAGGGCATCCGCTTCAGCATTATCCTCTCTTGGTACCTGTTCAAGTGTAAAAACATCGAAATATCCTGCTAATTTTTTGAGAATATCAAGATATTCAGTCAATTTCTCACCCTTAACTGCATAGGATCCATTAAAATGGTTAGTAATTAACAAAGAGTCAACATATGCTTGTAAATTTTTTATACTCATACTCTTAGCCAATTCTAATCCTGCAATTAAAGCTTCATATTCTGCCTCATTATTGGTAGCAGGAAATTCACACCTAATAGCCTGGGGTAATATGTCCCCCTGTGGCGATTTTAGTAGTATTCCCAATCCTACTCCTCTTATATTAGATGCACCATCAGTATATAATGTCCAGGATCCTGAGGATTCTCCTAACTGTTGAACTTCTAGGTCTACCTCATCCTGAATGTCACTACTAAAATCAGCCACAAAGTCAGCTAAAGCCTGAGACTTTATGGCATTCCTAGGTTCATATACTAAATCATAGGCACTTAGCTTTACCGACCACTTAGCCATCCTGCCTGACATCTCTGGTTTCCTAAGCACATTTTTGACAGGATAATTTGTTTTAACATGAATCCTGTGTGTCTCAAAGTAATGTCTAAGTTTCGTTGACGCCATGACTAATGCTAGTATTAATTTTTCTAAGTGAGAATACCTAGTTTCAGCATCTAACAAACTTTTGCTAACATAATAAACAGGATATTGCTGACCTTCATGGTCCTTTACAAGGACGGCACTTACAGCATTCCTTGATACCGCGAGGTATAGGGATAATGGTTCACCATTCTCAGGCTTCATCAATAGAGGTGCGGTTGAAAGATATTGCTTTAAATCCTGTAGGGCCGCTTCATGCTTCTCACCCCACTCGAATTTTTTGTTCTTCTTCAGGATATCATAAAAATCTTTGCATTTCTCTGAGGATCTTGAGATAAATCGGTTTAATGCCGCCACTCGCCCTGTTAATCGTTGAACATCTTTCATATTTGAGGGCGATTTAATATCCAAGATGGCTCTAATCTGCTCCGGGCTCGCTTCTATTCCTCTTTTGGTCACCATATATCCTAGAAATTTTCCTGCCCCCACTCCAAAATGGCACTTAGCAGGATTCAGCTTCATATTATAGTGATCCAGGATATCAAACGCTCCTTTAATATCCTGGAGGTGATCCTGAGCTTTCTTTGACTTTACCACCATATCGTCAATGTACACCTCCATGGTGTCCCCCAGTTTGTCTTTGAACATCATGTTTACCAATCTTTGGTATGTTGCACCTGCATTTTTCAAACCAAAAGGCATAGCTGTATAACAATAAATACCTATTGGTGTCATGAAGGCAGTATCCTCCTGGTCAGAAGGTTCCATTTGGATCTGTTGAAATCCTGAGGATGCATCCATGAAAGTCAGCATTTCATGCCCAGCAGTGGCATCTACCATTGCATCAATGTGGGGGAGAGGAAATGGGTCTTTAGGACAAGCTTTATTCAAGTCTGTGTAATCCACACAGACTCTCCATTTTCCGTTTTTCTTCTGTACCACAACCACGTTTGCTAGCCACCTTGGGAACTTGACTTCTCTAATCATTTTGGACTTCAACAATCTTTCAACTTCTTCTTGAATAATTGTATTGCGTTCAGGAGCAAACTTCCTTCTTTTTTGTTGCACGGGCTTGAATGATTTATCAATTCCAAGCTTGTGAGTGATAATATCTTTGGATATGCCTGTCATATCCTCATGCTTCCATGCAAACGTTGACATCCTGCATTTTAAAAAGTTAATTAATTGCTCTTCAATATCCTGAGGGATATTGGTTCCCACGAGCACCGAAATATCGGGATTATCCTGGTCCAGGACAATTTTCTTCACATCCTGCTCCGGATCCTCCACGATATCCTGGGCCCGCGTCTTTAATTGCTATGCTGCACTAGGTTTGGTTGAGGATTTCATCGAGGATGAGTAGCATTCTTTCGCCTCCTGCTGATCACTATCAACTTTAACAACTCCCCAAGGGGTAGGTATCTTGATGCATTGGTGATATGTTGATGGCACGGCCTTCATATCGTGAATCCACGGTCTTCCCAGTATAATGTTATAGCAGGATAGAGAGTCCATCACACAGAAACGTTGTATCGAGTTGACTCCTCCAACGTACACCGGCAACTTTATCTCTCCCACTGTGTTTCTGGCCTCTCCGCTGAACCCAACAAGCACGGTGGACTTCGAAGTGATATCCATTGGAGATACATTCATTCTTTTAAGTGTCTCTAGTTGGATTATGTTGACGGAGCTGCCATTATCAACCAATATCCTGCGTACAAAATGGTTAGCCACATATAACGTTATTACCAGAGCATCATGGTGAGGATCCTGGACAGTATCCCTGTCATCAGCATCAAATGTGATCACTTTGTCAGTTGTGAGTGTAGTCATCCTGACAGGTTTGTCTCCCCTTTCGGCCTTAGCTTCTTTTGCATGTCTCTTTGCTGCCGAATACGAAGTCCCACAAATGTCGGATCCTCCCGAAATGAAGTTGATTATCTTGGCATCCGCGGGAGGTGAGGCTGCTCGCTCAGGATCCTTCTCAGTATCCTGAACCTTATTCTTCTTTCTTCCTAAGAGATCTTTCAAATATCCCTTGCTTAGAAGATAGCTTATCTCTTTCCTCAAAGCAATGCAATCCTCGGTCATATGTCCGAAATCTTCGTGGAAAGCACACCATTTTGATTTGTCTTTCCAATCCACTTTTTGTTGATTCTTTCGAGGCCATCGTGCCTTGTCCCCGAGACCCTGCATGGCATACATCAATTCAGGAATGTTAACAGAAAAGCAATATTCAGATAATTCAGGATATTCTTTTAGGATCCTCATCTTCAACAGCATTCACTCTCTTGTTCTCATTCCTGCCATATGGCTTGGACCGATACGACTTGAATGAGGATTCCGACTTCCTGTTAGTTGACTCATAAGTGTTGGATGAGTTCATCCTTTCTTGCATCTTTCTGTCATCTTCCAACCGAATGTATCTTAGGGCCCTGTTCCGAGCTTCATCCAGGTTCCTGCATGGGTTCATTACAAGGTCTTGGTAGAATTGAGAATCCTTTTGCAACCCCATCTTGAAAGCTTGCACAGCTGTTGCAACATCAAGATGAGGAATGTCTAGTGATTCTCAGCTAAACTTGTTCACATAATCCCTAAGGGATTCCTGAGGCCCCTGCGTTATCCTGTAGAGATCACTTGTTAATTTTTCAAAGCTCCTACTACAAGAAAATTGACTATTAAATAAATTTACTAAATGAGCAAAAGATGTAATTGAATGTGGAGGAACATTCAAGAGCCACTTCAAAGCTGATCCTGTCAAGGTTGAACCAAAACCCTTGCACAAGCATGCTTCCTTGAGATCCGGAGGGATAGGGTTGATCTCCATCCTCTCCCTATACTGATCAATATGCTCCTCAGGATCCGTCGTTCCGTCGTAAAGCTTCATGTTGGGGGTTTGGAACCTCTTTGGAATCTCAGCATCACAGATAGGATATGCAAAACGAGATATCTTATGGCTGTCTTGAGACACTTCCGGGATTGGCTGGACCACCCCGGGTACACTTGATATCATGTCCTTCAACTTCTGAAGTTCCCTGGTAAGTGCTGACGTCACACCTGTATCCTGCAAGGATCCACTATTGTTAGTAGTATGAGTATTATTATTATTTAATATGTTACCCGTTGGAGGATTCTGCCCATATCCTGAAGCATATCCTGAGCTCCTTATGGTCGATATCCTGACCGAGGAGGGTATTTCAGGGGTATGATTCTGAGGAAGGCTTGGCACAATATTCCCCCTGTTATCCTCTGTATACACGGCTGAACTGAAGTTCAAAGCTCTGGGTTGTAATGGAGTGACAATATCCTCAGCGGATCTGCTCGAGCCAGACTTCAGGAGTTGTATTTCCCTTAAAAGCATTTGGTTCGTTTCCTGCTGCTGCCTCATTTGTTCCTGCACACTTCCAAATAAGGTTAAAATTTCGTCGTTAAATGCTAAAACAGGGGCAGATTCTTGAACACTGCGGGTAGGGATAATATCCTGAGGTCGTGTAGAGGCTGGCATTCTTGGAGGAGGTGGTGGCAGCACCGAACCTGTAGTAGCAGAAGTCGTAGCAGACATAGTAGAGGAACTCATGTTTGATCGTGAGGCCATTGTGGACAATGTAGCAAAAAGTTTTGAAAATAAAAAACCGATTAGCGATTTAACAAAAATTTTTAGTAAAGAGAGCACCACTTGCCCCACGGTGGGCGCCAAATTGTTTTGGTCAAAAATTACCAAAGCAATTTAGTGATCAAATTAGTAATGTGAGGTAGTGTGCTGAAAAGTTTATAGAAAATATGCTTGTTGAGTTATTTAGAAAATCAGTATTCAGGATACGGCTCAGGATATTGAGCTGTATCTGCGATCAAACAGTGAGCAAGTAATAAGCAAAAAGTAAAGGAAATGACACGAGATGTACGAGGAAAGCCCTTGATCAATCTAGATCGCCGGCATAAAACCTCGGGAGCTGACAATCGCAGCTGCCTTGTTCTTCTTATTGCTTTAAACTTCAGGATACAGTGCAGGATATCAACCAGATCGCTAAGTGTTACAATGAATTCGTGTGAGAGTACAAATTGCGAAAGAACAAGTGTTAGTGTGTAGTGGGTGTGATTGCAGTGAAATTGTTGTGTCCTATTTGATCTGGTGTTCCTCCTATTTATAGTAACGAAGTACAAACAAATATTCCTATAAATATGGGATGCTCCGAATATTCCACCACGAACGTTGTAGACCGAGTAATAAGGTTTCAACGTCTTTCTTTGAACGGCCTGGACCGAGTCTTCCGCGGAATAAGTCTTTGTGAACGTTGTTAGCTTCTAACATACGTACCTGCACATAATCCATTAGTAATCCCGAGGATATCGTTCAGGATACTACCAATATCCTGAACCAGCATCCCGGACGTAAACAGATAAAATATAGATCAAGATATTTCCCAGGATATGGGCTCAGAATTTCACCCATAACACTTGCCATCAGCAGGATTAGTAGTATTTTGAAAAGCCTTTCTTAACACCCAATCTCCAACCTTAAATCTTCTGGTCCTAATATTCTTGTTATATGCCCTGGATATTCTCTGTTGATATGCTGCCATCCTTAGCCTTGCCGCATCTCTCTTCTCATCTATAGTGTCTAAATCCTGACTCAAGGCTCCAGGATTCTGCTCAGGATCACTTAGGGTAGATCTTGCAGTAGGTATTGTCATTTCCGTTGGAATCATTGCTTCTGCTCCAAATACCAAGGAAAATGGGGTTTGGCCTGTTGCATTCTTTACCGTTGTCCTATCAGCCCATAAAACAAAGGGTAATTCTTCTGCCCATCTTCCTTTTTTGGCTCCAAGCCTTTTCTTTAAGTTATTGACAATTATTTTGTTTGAGGATTCTGCTTGTCCATTCGCTTGAGGATGTACTGGAGTAGATGTTATCATTTTGATTCCCCAACTCTTGCAAAAGTCAGTAGTTCTCTTGCTTATAAACTGAGAACCATTGTCACAGATTATCTCGGCTGGTACTCCGAATCTGGTCAGGATATTCCTTTTTATGAAGGACACTACTTCTTGGTCTCTAACTTGAACAAATGCTTCAGCTTCAACCCATTTAGAGAAATAATCCGTCATTGCTAGCATAAAGACTTTTCCTCCCGGAGCTTTTGGTAGTTTTCCCACTATATCCATACCCCACTTCATAAATGGCCAAGGGGAAACAATAGGATATAATGGTTCAGCAGGTTGATGCAGTATGTTACTATGTCTTTGACATGCGTCACATCTTCGAGCATATTCTGCGGCATCTTTTCTCATTGTTGGCCAATAATATCCTGTCCTTAATACTTTTGAGAATAGCGACCTGCCCCCAGTATGGTTACCACAATCCCCTTCATGTATATCCTGAAGTACTTCTTTGGCTTCAGGATCCTCCAAGCACCTCAAATACGGTCCTGCAAGAGATTTCTTGTATAAAATATTATTTATAATAGTGAATCGTGATACCTTCATCCTAAATGCCTTAGGATTTTCATTTCCAGGGATGTGTCCTTCTTTAAGATATCTCACAATTGGAGCCGTCCAGGATTTAGGATCCTGTTCAGGATATTCCGCTCCAGGATCCCGAATACCCGCTACTTCTTTATCCTGAGGATTCGTTGCAGGATATAAGACATGTAATATTGGTATTTGGGTCCCTTCAGGTATCCTGATCGATGATCCCAAATTTGCTAAGGCATCCGCTTCAGCGTTATCCTCCCTTAGTACCTGTTCAAGTATAAAAACATCGAAATATCCTGCTAATTTTTTGAGAATATCGAGATATTCGATTAATTTCTCACCCTTAACTGCATAGGATCCATTAAAATGGTTAGTAATTAACAAAGAGTCAACATATACTTGCAAATTTTTGATACTCATGCTCTTAGCCAACTCTAATCCTGCAATTAAAGCCTCATACTCTGCTTCATTATTAGTAGCAGGAAATTCACATCTAATAGCCTGGGGTAATATGTCCCCCTGTGGCGATTTTAGTAGTATTCCTAATCCTACTCCTCTTACATTAGATGCACCATCAGTATATAATGTCCAGGATCCTGAGGATTCTCCTAACTGTTGAACTTCTAGGTCTACCTCGTCCTGAATGTCGCTACTAAAATCAGCCACAAAGTCAGCTAAAGCCTGAGACTTTATGGCATTTCTAGGTTCATATACTAAATCATAAGCACTCAGCTTTACCGACCACTTAGCCATTCTGCCTGACATCTCTGGTTTCCTAAGCACATTTTTAACAGGATAATTTGTTTTAACATGAATCCTATGTGTCTCAAAGTAATGTCTAAGTTTCGTCGACGCCATGACTAGAGCTAATATTAATTTTTCTAAATGAGAATACCTAGTTTCAGCATCTAACAAACTTTTACTAACATAATAAACAGGATATTGCTGACCTTCATGGTCTTTTATAAGAACGGCACTTACAGCATTCCCTGATACAGCAAGGTATAGGGATAGTGGTTCACCATTTTCAGGCTTCATCAATAGAGGTGCGGTTGAGAGATATCGCTTCAAATCCTGCAAGGCTGCTTCATGCTTTGCTCCCCATTCAAATTTCTTATTCTTCTTGAGGATATCATAGAATTCCTTGCATTTTTCTGAGGATCTTGAGATAAATCTGTTTAATGCTGCCACTCGCCCCGTTAATCGTTGAACATCCTTCATATTTGAGGGCGATTTAATATCCAAGATGGCTTTAATCTGCTCCGAGCTCGCTTCTATTCCTCTTTTGGTCACCATATATCCTAGAAATTTTCCTGCCCCCACTCCAAAATGGCACTTAGCAGGATTCAGCTTCATGTTATACTGATCCAGGATATCGAACGCTCCTTTAATATCCTGGAGGTGATCCTGAGCTTTCTTTGATTTTACCACCATATCGTCGATGTACACCTCCATGGTGTCCCCCAGTTTGTCTTTAAACATCATGTTTACCAATCTTTGGTATGTTGCACCTGCATTTTTCAAACCAAAAGGCATAGCTGTATAACAATAAATACCTGTTGGTGTCATGAAGGAAGTATCCTCCTGGTCAGAAGGCTCCATTTGGATCTGTTGAAATGCTGAGAATGCGTCCATGAAGGTCAGCATTTCATGCCCGGCAGTGGCATCTACCATTGCATCAATGTGGGGAAGAGGAAATGGGTCTTTAGGACAAGCTTTGTTCAAGTCTGTGTAGTCTACACAAACTCTCCATTTCCCATTTTTCTTCTGTACCACAACCACGTTTGCTAGCCACCTTGGGAACTTAACCTCTCTGATCATCCTGGACTTCAATAATCTCTCAACTTCCTCTTGGATAATCGTATTCCGCTCAGGAGCAAACTTCCTTCTTTTTTGCTGAACAGGCTTGAATGATTTATCAATTCCAAGCTTGTGAGTGATAATGTCTTTGGATATGCCTGTCATATCCTCATGCTTCCATGCAAACGTTGACATCCTGCATTTCAAAAAGTTAATTAATTGTTCTTCAATATCCTGAGGGATATTGGTCCCTACGAGCACCGAAATATCGGGATTATCCTGGTCCAGGATAATTTTCTTCACATCCTGCTCCGGATCCTCCACGATATCCTGGGCCCGCGTCTTTAATTGCTATGCTGCACTAGGTTTGGTTGAGGATTTCATCGAGGATGAGTAGCATTCTTTCGCCTCCTGCTGATCACTATCAACTTTGACAACTCCCCAAGGGGTAGGGATCTTGATGCATTGGTGATATGTTGATGGCACAGCCTTCATATCGTGAATCCACGGTCTTCCCAGTATGATGTTATAGCAGGATAGAGAATCCATCACATAGAAACGTTGTATTGAGTTGACTCCTTCAACGTATACTGGCAACTTTATCTCTCCCACCGTGTTTCTAGCCTCTCCACTGAACCCAACAAGCACGGTAGACTTTGAAGTGATATCCATTGGAGATACATTCATTCTCTTTAGAGTCTCTAATTGGATTATGTTAACGGAGCTGCCGTTATCAACCAATATCCTGCGTACAAAATGGTTAGCCACATATAACGTTATTACCAGAGCATCATGGTGAGGATCCTGGACAGTATCCCTGTTATCAGCATCAAAAGTGATCACTTTGTCAGTTGTGAGGGTAGTCATCCTGACAGGTTTGTCTCCCCTTTCGGCCTTAGCTTCCTTTGCATGTCTCTTTGCCGCCGAATACGAAGTCCCACAAATGTCGGATCCTCCCGAAATGAAGTTGATTATCTTGGCATCCGCGGGAGGTGATGCTGCTCGCTCAGGATCCTTCTCAGTATCCTGACCCTTATTCTTCTTTCTTCCTAAGAGATCTTTCAGATATCCCTTGCTTAGGAGATAGCTTATTTCTTTCCTTAGAGCAATGCAATCCTCAGTTACATGTCCGAAATCTTCGTAGAAAGCGCACCATTTTGACTTATCTTTCCAATCGGCCTTTTGTTGATTCTTTCGAGGCCACCTAGCCTTGTCTCCTAAACCCTGCATGGCATACATTAATTCAGGAATGTTAACAGAAAAGCAATATTCAGATAGTTCAGGATATTCTTCAGGATCCTCGTCTTCAACAGCATTCACTCTCTTGTTTTCATTTCTACCATATGGCTTAGGCCGATATGACTTGAATGAGGATTCTGACTTCCAGTTAGTTGACTCATAAGTGTTAGATGAGTTCATCCTTTCTTGCATCTTCCTGTCATCCTCCAATCGAATATATCTTAGGGCCCTGTTTCGAGCTTCATCCAAGTTCCTGCATGGGTTCATTACAAGATCTTGATAAAATTGAGAATCTTTTTGTAGCCCCATCTTGAAAGCTTGCACAGCTGTTACAACATCAAGATGAGGAATGTCTAGGGATTCCCGGCTGAACTTGTTCACATAATCCCTAAGGGATTCCTGAGGCCCCTGTGTTATCCTGTAGAGATCACTTGTTAATTTTGCAAAGCTTCTACTACAAGAAAACTGACTATTAAATAAATTTACTAAGTGAGCAAAAGATGTAATCGAATGCGGAGGAACATTCAAGAGCCATTTCAAGGCTGATCCTGTTAAGGTTGAACCAAAACCCTTGCACAAGCATGCTTCCTTGAGATCCGGAGGGATAGGGTTAATCTCCATTCTTTCCCTATACTGAGCAATATGCTCCTCAGGATCCGTAGTTCCGTCGTAAAGCTTCATGTTGGGGGTTTGGAATCTCTTTGGGATCTCAGCATCACAGATAGGATATGCAAAACGAGATATCTTATGGCTGTCTTGGGACACCTCCGGGATCGGCTGGACCACCCCAGGTATACTGGATATCATGTCCTTCAACTTCTGAAGTTCCCTAGTAAGTGCTGTTGTCACACCTGTATCCTGCAAAGATCCACTATTAGTAGCATGAGTATTATTATTATTTGACACGTTACCCGTTGGAGGATTTTGCCCATATCCTGAAGCATATCCTGAGCTCCTCATGGTTGACATCCTGACCGAGGAGGGTATTTCAGGAGTATGATTCTGAGGAATGCTAGGCACAATATTCCCCCTGTTATCCTCAGTATACACAGCTGAACTGAAGTTCAACGTTCTGGGATGTAATGGAGTGACAATATCCTCAGCAGATCTGCTCGAGCCAGACTTCAGGAGTTGTATTTCCCTTAAAAGTATTTGGTTTGTTTCCTGTTGCTGCCTCATTTGTTCCTGCACACTTCCAAATAAGGTTAAAATTTCATCGTTAGAAGCTAAAACAGGAGCAGATTCCTGAACACTGCGGGTAGGGATAATGTCCTGAGGTCGTGAAGAGGCTGGCATCCTTGGAGGAGGTGGTGGAAGCACCGAACCGATAGTAGCAGAAGTCATAGCAGACACAGTGGAGGAGCTCATGTTTGATCTTGAGGCCATTATGGACAATGTGGCAAAAAGTTTTGAAAATAGAAAGCCGATTAGCGATTTCACAAAAATTTTTAGTAAAGAGAGCACCACTTGCCCCACGGTGGGCGCCAAATTGTTTTGGTCAAAAATTACCTAAGCAATTAAGTGATCAAATTAGTTAAGTGAGGTAGTGTGCTAGAGATATGTGTGAAAAATGTGTTTGTTGAGTTATTTAGAAAATCAGTATTCAGGATACGGCTCAGGATATTGAGCTGTATCAATGATCAAACTATGAGCAAAAGTAAAGTAAACGACACGAGATGTACGAGGAAAGCCCTTGATCAATCTAGATCGCCGGCATAAAACCTCGGGAGCTGACAATCGCAGCTGCCTTGTTCTTCTTATTACTTCAAACGTCAGGATACAGTGCAGGATGTGGTGCGGATCGACTATGTGTTACAATGAAATTTGAATACAGTGTGGTGTTTGCAATGAGCTAGAGAGTGAAAGTGTTCGAGAGTGTCAGTGTAAATTGTGTGCCTTAAACTGATCCGCCCTCATCTATTTATAGTAAAGATAATGTAACAAACTATCCTGAACTTCCGGGATCCAGCGAATATTCCCACTCGAACGTTGAAGACCAAGTCTTTCGGGTTCAACGGCTTCCTCATAACAAATACGCCCGAGTCTTGAGGAGAAGAAGTCCTGATGACCGTTAGTAACTTACAGCCATTAACCTGCACGTGTTTAATTCACTCAAACAACGGATATCGCCCAAGATGTTAGCAATATCCCCGTCCAGTATCCTGGTCACAAATAAACAATAAAAAGTGGGATATTAGTCAGGATATGTATATTCAGAAAATGACCCATAACACCAAACACCTCAAATACGGTCCTGCGAGAGATTTCTTGTATAAAACATTATTTATAATAGTGAATCGTGATACCTTCATCCTAAATGCCTTAGGATTTTCATTTCCGGGGATGTGTCCATCCTTGAGATATCTCACGATTGGAGCCGTCCAGGATTCAGGATCCTTTTCAGGGTACTCTGCTCCAGGATCCTGAATAGCCGCTACTTCTTTATCCTGAGGATTCGTTGCAGGATATAAGACATGTAATATTGGTATTTGGGTCCCTTCTGGTATCCTGATCGATGATCCCAAATTTGCTAAGGCATCTACTTCAGCATTATCCTCCCTTGGTACCTGTTCAAGTGTAAAAACATCGAAATATCCTGCTAATTTTTTGAGAATATCGAGATATTCGATTAATTTCTCACCCTTAACTGCATAGGATCCATTAAAATGGTTAGTAATTAACAAGGAGTCAACATATACTTGCAAATTCTTGATACTCATATTCTTAGCCAACTCTAATCCTGCAAATAAAGCTTCATATTCTGCCTCATTATTAGTAGCAGGGAATTCACACCTAATAGCCTGGGGTAATATGTCCCCTTGTGGCGATTTTAGTAGTATTCCCAATCCTACTCCTCTTACATTAGATGCACCATCAGTATATAATGTCCAGGATCCTGAGTGTTAGGGGAGGATTTTCTAACAATTAGTGATCCTTATTCGTTATCCTAATTAATGATCCTTACTTCTGTGACAGGTGGTGATCCTCAGAAGAGTTTCAAGATCAGGATCAGGATCATGGATCACTTTAAGGATCCTTGTACTAACAATTGTTTACTCATGTTTTGTACTATCTCGCAGGTATAACAAGCTTGACCAAGTCTTGGCGACATTCCTGGAGAATATTCCTAAACTATTCTACACGTGCTTGACCAAAAATAGACGTTATGGAGAACGTGGAGGCTTGGCACGAAAGTCGGATAGTTAGTTTAGGTGGTTATTTCTATTTTAAAAAGGGAGTAACGAGCTAGTAGAAAACACTTAGTCATTTTTCCAGTTACACACACTCATACAAGCGCTCATACAAGCTCTCGTTCAAACACTTAGCAATTTCATACACTTTTTACACATTCCACCATAGTGATCATTGTACCTAGCTCGTTACTATCCGAAGTTGTAAACATTCATTCATTTATTTGAGCTTGGTGATCGGTAGTTTCCATCACCCGGGGTTTTTTGTGCCGGAGATCAACTTTTGATCAAGGGCTTTTTCCCCGTATAAACCCTTGTGTTGTTTGTGCAATTTTACACTAAAGTGATCCTCATCATTGTTACACATTTTAAGCATCATACCCCGTAATCTAGAGTTTGGTTGCAATATTCTCAACAGATTTTTTGACCAAAACAGTTTGGCGCCCACCGTGGGGCAATTGGTGCTTTGTCCTTAGAAGAATTCGCATTTCTGTGCTCATTCCGGTTCATTACAACCAAGCAAATGGCTTCCTCAGCGAAGAATACTTCAAACTTGATGCCTTCATTCACTTCTTCACAAGGCGTCCCTCCTTTGCCTCCACCACCTTCTGGATCCCAGAAGAATACTGAGAATGCCGCGAAGAAACCAACTCCCATTTTCTCAAAACCACCTACTTCTTCTGTTTCAACTAATCCTACTACTAATGATCTCTATGCCTTGATTTTGCAGATGAGGAATCATGCACAAGAGCAGGATAAGACCAACGAAAGGATCCTCTGGGAGATTGATGAAATTAAGAAACAGAAGAAAACGGCAGAGGATCGTTCCCCACTGATGCCCAGATCTTTGAATTTTGATACTCCGGTGATTACTTCTCAGCCATCAGTGGTTCCAGACATTCAATATGTGGGTGGACCAAAAGGAGTGCACTACGGAACAACGACAATGACCCAGGCATCAGGTTCATATTTCCAGCCAGCGGGATCCTATCCTCAGCATATGGGATCCCTTACGAGTTCAGGAGGATATTCAGGAATGCAGCAATTTCAAGGATCCTCCTTCGTTCCAGGATCATCCCAGGTTCAAGGATCCTCCTTTGTTCCAGGATCATCCCAGGTTCAAGGATCCTCCTTTGTTCCAGGATCCTCCTTCGCCCCAGGATCATCCCAGGTTCAAGGATCCTCCTTTGTTCCAGGATCATCCTAGGTTCAAGGATCCTCCTTTGTTCCAGGATCATCCCAGGTTCAAGGATCCTCCTATGTTCCAGGATCATCCCAGGTTCAAGGATCCTCCTTTGTTCCAGGATCGTCTCAGTTTCAGGGATCCTTCCAGATGCCAGGATCCTTGAGGAGTTTGCAAACAGGAAGTTCAGATGTCCATCAGGGAGATTTTATTCCAATGCATACCAATGCCTCTACTGGTCCCTCGATCATTCCAGAGCCTCAACAATACGGATTAACATCTATTCTTCCTAACTTGAATCCAATGGGAGGTAACACTTTTAATAATTCTCATACTACTAACCATGGTCTTGTGCAGGATCCAGGTATCAATCATGCCATGGCCAGAGAATTGCAAAAGCTAAAGGATATGATATCAAGTGTTCCGGGAGTGGTCAAACCTATCCCAGAGATTGCAGATGGGAGCCACAAGATATCTCGTTTTGCACCACCAATCTGTGATGCTGAGATACCCAAGAGATTCCATGTGCCTACAATGAAGCTGTATGATGGTTCGACTGATCCTGAAGAACACATAGCACAATATAGGGAAAGGATGGAAATCAATCCAATTCCAGAAAGGTTAAAAGAAGCATGCCTGTGCAAGGGATTCGGATCCACTCTTACTGGATCAGCTCTCAAATGGCTGCTAAGTCTTCCTCCTTATTCTATTACCTCATTTGTAGTAGAAAATTTGAACGATTAACTAGTGATTTATATAGGATAACCCAGGGTCATAATGAATCATTAAGGGATTACATTACCAAATTCAGTAAAGAATCCTTAGACATTCCCAACTTAGATATAGCCACGGCTGTTGAGGCCTTTAAAATGGGATTGCTTAGGGATTCGTTATTTTATGATGACCTTGTTATGACACCATGCAGGAACCTAGATGAGGTAAGAACCCGGGCCCTTAGGTACATCCGGCTAGAGGACGACAAGAGGATCCAGGAAAGGTTAGCAGGATCCTCAAAGCAGGATAAGCAAGGATCCTCATTCAGGAACAACAAGTTCAGATCCTACAATAGATCTGATAACCAGAACGTGCATTCTATTGATCAAGAGGAGGATGATGAGGATTATCCTCCAATTTCTGAATATTGTTTTAGTGTTGATAATAATGAACTAATCCTTGCGATGCAGAGTCTAGGTGATAAAGCTAGATGGCCCAGAAAAAATGATAGGCCAGCTGCAACTAAGGATAAATCAAAGTGGTGTGCATACCATGAAGATTTTGGGCACCTCACAGAAGAGTGCATTGCACTAAGAAAGGAAATTGGATACTTGTTGAGCAAGGGGCATCTAAAAGAATTGTTGGGAAGAAAAAAGTCAAGGACTCAGGATCCTGAAAGGATCCCTGAAAAGGCTCCAGCCCCTCCAGCGGATGCACAAGTGATAAACTTCATTTCTGGAGGGTCAGACATTTGCGGCACATCCTTCTCAGCAGCTAAAAGGCATGCAAAGGAAACTAAAATGGATAACGGAGAAAGACCAGTTCGAACATCAAGTGTCTCCGAAGGAAAAGTCATAACCTTTGATGAAGAGGATCGTGTTGATATTCAGGATCCTCATCACGATGGTTTAGTTATTACTCTTTTTATATCTAACCATTTTGTCCGCAGGATCCTTATAGACGGAGGAAGTTCAGTGAACATTATACAGCTTGATGTTCTAAAGAAGATGGGTATCCCTGAATCAGAGATCATACCAAGATCCTCCGTGCTCGTGGGATTTAGTGGAGAAACTAAGAATACCCTGGGGGACATTAAACTCCCAATATACATTGAAGGCCTACACTCTTATCAAAAATTCTGTGTTATTGACTGTTTATCTTGTTGTAATGTTATCCTTGGCAGGCCCTGGATACACGATATGAAAGAAGTCCCATCCACTTACCATCAATGTGTGAAGCTCCCTAGTCCTTGGGGAATAGTGAAGATTGATAGTGATCAGCAGGAGGCTAAGAATTGCTACACTTCATCGATGAAACCAGCCTCGAAGTCAAGGGAGCAATAGCAATCAAAGTATCCTCCAAGGGATGTCTTGGAGGCAAGAGAGCATGATGTGGTCGAAATCCTCATGGATCCCGATGATCCTGAATCCAAAATCTATATCGGATCAGGGATCCTTGGCGAAATGAAAGAAGACCTCGTATCCTTCCTCAAAAGGAGAAAGACTACCTTTGCATGGAAACACGAAGACATGACTGGTATATCCAAAGATGTTATCACCCACAAACTCGGCATTGACAGATCCTTCAAACCAATCCATCAAAGGAGAAGGAAGTTTGCACCGGAAAGGAATGCCATTATCCAGGAAGAGGTAGAGAAATTGCTCCGGGCAGGTATGATTAGAGAGGTCAAGTATCCAAGATGGTTGGCCAATGTGGTGGTTGTGCAAAAGAAAAACGGAAAGTGGAGGGTATGTGTCGATTTTACCGATTTAAATAAGGCATGTCCCAAGGATCCTTTCCCTTTACCCCACATTGACTCCATGGTGGATGCAACAGCGGGTCATGAACTGTTAACTTTTGTGGATGCTTCATCTGGATTTCAACAAATCCAAATGGAACCATCCGACCAAGAGGATACAGCCTTCATGACTCCAACTGGTATATACTGCTATATTGCTATGCCGTTCGGATTAAGAAATGCAGGTGTAACATACCAAAGGCTGGTGAATATGATGTTCAAGGATCAGATTGGACAAACTATGGAGGTTTACATAGATGATATGGTGGTAAAATCCTTAAAGGCTGAGGATCACCTAAGAGACTTGGAGGAAGCATTCGATATCCTTGATAAATATAACATGAAACTTAATCCTTCAAAATGTCACTTTGGTGTTAAAGCAGGTAAATTCTTAGGATATATGGTGACAAAGAGAGGCATTGAAGCTAGCCCGGAACAAATCAAAGCAATAGTGAACATCAAATCTCCGGCCAATGCTAAGGATGTTCAAAGGCTAACAGGAAGGATAGCAGCCTTGAACAGATTTATATCCAAGTCCTCCGAGAAGTGTAAAGAATTCTATGATATCCTAAGGAAGAACAAGAAATTTGAGTGTACGGAGAAGCATGAAAATGCTTTAAAAGCCCTTAAAGATTACCTATCCTCGGCCCCGGCTTTGATGAAACCAGAAAAAGGTGATATGTTATCCTTGTATCTTGCAGTATCCTCAAAAGCAGTAAGTGCGGTCCTTGTTAAGGATCATCAAGGTACACAACATCCTGTCTATTATGTAAGTAAAAGTTTACTTGATGCCGAATCCAGGTATTCACACCTTGAAAAGCTTATTCTTGCATTAATTATGGCATCTACCAAGTTAAGGCATTATTTTGAAACTCATGTTATCATTGTTAAAACTAATTTTCCAATTAAGAATGTCCTCAGGAAACCAGAGATGTCAGGAAGGATGGCTAAGTGGGCAGTGAAGCTGAGTGCATATGATATAAGATATGAGCCTAGGACAGCCATCAAATCCCAAGCATTAGCTGACTTTGTGGCTGATTTCAGTAGTGATTTACAAGAAGAAGCTGAGCTAGAAGTCCAGCAGCTAGAAGAGACCAAGGATCCTTGGATACTCTATACTGATGGATCCTCAAACGTCAAAGGCACAGGGCTTGGAATACTACTAAAATCGCCACAGGGGGACATAATACCCCATTCTATAGCTTGTGAGTTCCAAACCACTAATAATGAGGCTGAATATGAAGCCTTAATTGCTGGTTTGCAAATTGCAAAGCATATGGGGATCAGGTATCTTGAGGTACACGTAGACTCTTTGTTAATTATAAACCACTTTAATGGATCATATGCTGTTAAAGGTGAAAAGCTAACCAAATATTTGGAGATAGTCAAAAGTTTGGCATTCTCTTTTGTTTCCTTTAGTTTGTCACAGGTACCAAGGGAAGAAAATACAGAAGCTGATGCATTGGCTAACTTAGGATCATCTTTGAAGATCCCAGAGGATATCAAGATCCCTATTATTCATATCCTGACCCCAGCTATTGAGGATCATGTGGCTATGGAGATAGGGAATAATTCTGCAATGATCCCTAGTGAGGATACTCGATCCCATTCAGGATCAGGATCATGGATCTCACCAATTATGAGATACTTACAACATGGAGAGATTCCTACAGGAGAAAACCCTAGGGCTTTCAAATCTAAGGTATCTCAATTCACAATTTTAAATAATATGTTGTATAGACGATCTCTTGCAGGACCATACTTGAGATGCATTGAGGATCCTGAAGTTCAAGAAGTTTTAAAAGACTTCCATGAAGGAGATTGTGGAAACCACACTGGGGGCAGGGCATTATTCTCAAGGATCCTGAGGACAGGATACTACTGGCCAACCATGAAGAAAGATGCTGTGGATATGCCAGAAGATGTGATCCTTGCCAGAGACACAGCAATATCCTTCATCAACCAGCTGAATTATTGCATCCTATATCCTCCTCTTGGCCATTTATGAGATGGGGTATGGATATAGTTGGCAAGCTCCCTAAGGCACCTGGTGGAAAAATATTCATGCTAGCTATGACTGACTACTTCTCCAAGTGGATAGAGGCTGAAGCTTTTGCCCAAGTTAGAGAAAAGGAAGTTATATCCTTCATTAAAAGAAATATTATAACTAGATTTGGAATTCCTTCTGAGATTATATGTGATAATGGTTCCCAATTTATTGGGGGCAGAACCACTAACTTTTGTGACAGCTGGGGGATTAGGATGATAACATCAACACCAGTCCACCCACAAGCTAATGGCCAAGCAGAATCATCCAACAAGATCATCATCAACAATTTGAAGAAGAAGCTTGGATCCAAGAAAGGGAAATGGGCAGAAGAACTACCCTATGTGCTTTGGGCTGACAGGACAACCCCTAAGAATGCTACTGGTCAAACACCATTCTCTTTGGTGTTTGGGGCAGAATCGGTGATCCCAACAGAAATGGTGGTTCCAACTGCTAGAACAACTACTCGTGATCCTGAGGAAAACAATGAAAACTTGGCTCAAGACCTGGATACTATTGAAGAAATCAGGGATATGGCTAGGATAAGGATGGCCAGTTATCAGCAAAGAATGGCTGGTGCTTACAACAAAAATGTCAGGATCAGGAGGTTTCAAGTTGGAGATATGGTATTAAGGAAAGCATTTCAAAATACTACCAATCCTGCTGATGGGAAACTGGCTCCAAAATGGGAAGGCCCTTATTTGATTGAAGCTGAACCAGGAAAGGGGGCATATAGATTGCTAACCATGGAAGGTGATCTGCTTCCAAGAGCTTGGAATGCTGTCCACTTGAAGAAATATTTCATGTGACCAGGATCCTCATGGCAGAGGTGATCCTTACTTAGGTAATATCCTAAACTTAAGCTGTTTCATTTTATTATTTTCTCTTATAAGGATAAGGATCATGTATCCTTTAGCCATCTCTCACGTGAGTTCAAGTTTTGAAAGTTCAGGTATCCTTTGCATAACGTTGGTTATCCACAGAAGCAATCCGTCTTTTGGGTTTAACCCCAGTTATCCTTGGGCTTGTCCCCAGATTCCGCCTGTAGCGCACGATGATCCTGGTGTAGTTCAAGGCTTTGGGACCAGTACTCGTTCTAGGGGCTGATAATTCTATTGTTCTGGCTATGCTTAGGATCCTACGTATAATGGTAGACGTACCATACATCCGTTCATATGGTTTCTAACGTTTTCACGTTAGCTAAGGTTTTGGCATTTTCATGTCACTAAGTTTGGATAGTCGCCAGTTAGGGCCATACTCCAGTTTACATACGATCCTTGGGCTTGTCCCCAGTTTACATACGATCCTTGGGCTTGTCCCCAGCTATCCTTGGGCTTGTCCCCAGTTATCCTTGGGCTTGTCCCCAGTTGCTAACTCTTTTCTTATGATGGCTTAGTCCCAAGTTATGCTCTATTTCAGGTTCTTGAAGATAGGCAACTAGGGATCCTTGATCCTTACTTTATTCTAAGGTTTATCTTATAGTTATCCTTACTATGGTCAGGATCCTAACTTGGATCCTCAGGTATGATCCTTAACTAATTTTAATTCTATTCATTATTTATTTGAATAACCCTTATATTTGACAACTGAACTTGTGATTCTTAAACCATATCACTTTTTAGGACTTATCGGTTATGGGATAGGTGATCCTTGATCATATCCTAAGCTTTTTGGATATCTTTTTTAATTTTTCGAGGATTGATAAGTATAAACAAAATAAACATTACAACAGTTGGAAAGTAACATATTGAAAAGGATAACAACACGAGATAAGCGACAAAAGGTTAAGTTTTTATTTATAAACAAAAGACTAACCCTTAAAGGTTGTCAAAATTACCTACCCGAGCATCTACCAGCAAAACGTGGCCCGTCCGCTGGGGTAGGTAAAGGGTGTCCACGATAATAAGTTCAAAGATAGTGCAGGAATATAAAGGCGGCAGGATCACAATGGCTTCATCCCCCAAACAGAGGATCCCTCCACCGATTGCAATCCTACCTATTGTCCAAAGGATCATACATGATCCTTAATCCTAAAGTCTATTGTTCAAGTACCAACCATTAAATTGTTTTAAACATCACAACCACAAAAAACTACCACTAAACTAAAAAATTGGGCTCCGGCTATGTCTAGAAGTTTCCATCATCGCCCAATCATGCAGCCTAAGCCTTTCCTGCATCATCATCCCCTTCAGCTGCGGTATCCTTCGTCAGATCCTTTCCACTGCCACTTGCTTCAATCGCCAAGACCTCAGTAGCCTCCTCCTCATCATCCTCAAGATCAGCCAACCTTGCCTTCCAACCCTCAACATCCCAGCTGTTTTTGTCAAAGCTAGGATCTTGAGCTTCCTGGGCCATCTTCAATTTTGTCTGATACATCGTAATGGCGGCAGAGACCTTAGCATTTTCAATGAGGTCATGCTTCTCATAGTCAAGGTCGATCAGAAGTTTGGCTGTCTTAGTCTTCTCATCTAGGAGTTCCTTCCGAAGATCAGCAAGTGCAAGGTCCTTGAGCACGGCAACCTGTTGGAGGTCAGCAATTTTCTTGTCCTGCTCCTCAACATTCCCCACGTAATCCTCAATCTCAGCAAATTTCTGCGAAGAAAAGGATAAAGCAGTTCAAGATCAGGTGATCCTCATACGAGTAGGATACCTAGGCAGAATAAAGGATCCTTACATCATTGAAGTATTCAAGGAACTGGTGGCGGATCAGTGGTAGACCTTGAAGATCCTCAGCATCAGAAGTTTTCCTCTTCTTGACACCCTTTCCTTTAGTGGGTGCCTTTGGAATGGAAATGCTAGGATTGGTGGTGGATCTCTTCTTCCTGGATCGTACGACATCAAGGTCAGCCGTGTTGAACTGGGATACAGGCTTGGCAGATTTTCCAGCGCCTATACATTCAAAGCAAGATGAGTATCCTTGTCCTATTTCAATTTATTTATTTATTTTTATATTCAAACTATATAACAGGCAGGATACTTACTTGACATGGTAATGGAACCTGAGGATACTTCTTGTGAGTCTTGGGTGTCTATCTTGAATGTCCTTGTTTCAGGATCGAGCTTCCAAAAAGCAGCGAGCCTATCCTTGGTTTCAGGTGATGTGATGATGTGTGAGACGGCAATAGCTGCATGATACAAGACAAAAAGGGTTAGTGATCCTATTACAAAAACAAGACTACTTGGTGATCCTTCTAAGGATCCTCTGTCCTACCATTGGTGGACCACTCCTTTGGTAAATGCTTTCCATCTGGAATGGTATCCCTTCTTACAAAGAAGAAGCGACGTTTCCAATCTTTGTCATTCTTGGTGACTTTAAGAAGGGGATGTTCTGCACTGGGTTTTCGTTTGAACAGATAACGGTGGGATCCAAAGGTGGTAAGATCATACAATTGTGTCAGTTCTGACATGCCCAAATCAATGCCCTCCTGCTCGATGATCCTCTCCAGGGTATACAAAACCCTCCAAATCATCGGCATGGCTTGGATGTAAGAGATGCCGGTAAGAGAAAAGAAGGATTGTGTAAATTCTGGGAAGGGATAAGTATATCCTATGGCAAATGGAGTAACTGGAAAAGCAACCCATGTTTCTGAAACATAGTCACTCAGGACAGTAGGATCAAAGGGTTTGAAAAAGGCATTCGCCGGAAAACGGTGACGGATGTTATCTATTTGTGCATCGTTAAAGCAACATCTCTCATTCGCCGAGTCTTTGATGATCTTTTGACTTTTCAAAGGGCTATCCTTCTTGTGATCCTTGCCCGGTGAACTTCGGAGTAACATTTTCGAAGTGACGGAGATAAAGATAGAGAAACAGAGTAAGAAGGGAGAAAGAGGAGAAAGAATTACCTGGTTGTTCGTCGACTGAGAATTTAAAGGGGGTCTCTTTCGAATTTGAATGCATAATGATCCTATATATATCTCTATTTATAATTATGATTCTGCAGGATTGTCACTTCCATGACATCATCATCGTAACGGCTAGTTCTATTTTAACGGCTATATATCCGTTAGTTAGTTGTGGATAAGATCAAGAAAATATAACTCGCCAATTTTACAAATTACTCCTTATATTTTGGGGGCAATTGTTAGGGGAGGATTTTCTAACAATTAGTGATCCTTATTCGTTATCCTAATTAATGATCCTTACTTCTGTGACAGGTGGTGATCCTCAGAAGAGTTTCAGGATCAGGATCAGGATCATGGATCACTTTAAGGATCCTTGTACTAACAATTGTTTACTCATGTTTTGTACTATCTCGCAGGTATAACAAGCTTGACCAAGTCTTGGCGACATTCCTGGAGAATATTCCTAAACTATTCTACACGTGCTTGACCAAAAATAGACGTTATGGAGAACGTGGAGGCTTGGCACGAAAGTCGGATAGTTAGTTTAGGTGGTTATTTCTATTTTAAAAAGGGAGTAACGAGCTAGTAGAAAACACTTAGTCATTTTTCCAGTTACACACACTCATACAAGCGCTCATACAAGCTCTCGTTCAAACACTTAGCAATTTCATACACTTTTTACACATTCCACCATAGTGATCATTGTACCTAGCTCGTTACTATCCGAAGTTGTAAACATTCATTCATTTATTTGAGCTTGGTGATCGGTAGTTTCCATCACCCGGGGTTTTTTGTGCCGGAGATCAACTTTTGATCAAGGGCTTTTTCCCCGTATAAACCCTTGTGTTGTTTGTGCAATTTTACACTAAAGTGATCCTCATCATTGTTACACATTTTAAGCATCATACCCCGTAATCTAGAGTTTGGTTGCAATATTCTCAACAGATTTTTTGACCAAAACACTGAGGATTCTCCTAACTGTTGAACTTCTAGGTCTACCTCATTCTGAATGTCACTACTGAAATCAGCCACAAAGTCAGCTAAAGCCTGAGACTTTATGGCATTTCTAGGTTCATATACTAAATCATAAGCACTTAACTTTACTGACCACTTGGCCATCCTGCCTGACATCTCTGGTTTCCTAAGCACATTTTTGACAGGATAATTTGTTTTAACATGGATCCTATGTGTCTCAAAATAATGTCTAAGCTTTGTCGATGCCATAACTAGAGCTAATATCAATTTTTCTAAATGAGAATACCTAGTTTCAGCATCTAACAAACTTTTACTAACATAATAAACAGGATATTGCTGACCTTCATGGTCCTTTATAAGAACGGCACTTACAGCATTCCCTGATACAGCGAGATATAGGGATAGTGGTTCACCATTTTCAGGTTTCATCAATAGAGGTGCAGTTGAGAGATATCGCTTCAAATCCTGCAAGGCTGCTTCATGCTTTGCTCCCCATTCAAATTTCTTATTCTTCTTGAGGATATCATAGAATTCCTTGCATTTTTCCGAGGATCTTGAAATAAATCTGTTCAAAGCTGCTACTCGGCCTGTTAACCATTGAACGTCCTTCATATTCAAGGGTGATTTTATATCTAGGATAGCTTTAATCTGCTCCGGGCTTGCCTCTATCCCCCTTTTCGTCACCATATATCCTAGAAACTTTCCTGCCCCCACTCCGAAATGGCACTTAGCAGGATTCAGCTTCATGTTATACTGATCCAGAATATCAAATGCTCCCTTGATATCCTGGAGGTGATCCTCAGCCTTTTTAGATTTCACCACCATATCGTCAATATACACCTCCATGGTGTCCCCCAGCTTATCTTTGAACATCATGTTCACCAATCTCTGGTATGTTGCACCTGCATTGTTCAAACCGAAAGGCATAGCAGTATAGCAATAAATACCTGTTGGTGTCATGAAAGCAGTATCCTCCTGGTCCGAAGGCTCCATTTGAATCTGCTGAAATCCTGAGGATGCGTCCATGAACGTTAACATTTCATGCCCAGCAGTAGCATCCACCATTGCATCGATATGAGGAAGGGGGAATGGGTCTTTAGGACAAGCCTTATTCAAGTCTGTGTAATCTACACAGACTCTCCATTTCCCATTTTTCTTCTGCACTACGACCACATTCGCCAACCATCTTGGGAACTTGACTTCTCTGATCATTTTGGACTTTAACAATCTTTCAACTTCCTCTTGGATTATTATATTCCGCTCAGGAGCAAACTTCCTTCTTTTTTGCTGAACAGGCTTGAATGACCTGTCAATTCCAAGCTTGTGAGTAATAATGTCTTTGGATATACCTGTCATATCCTCATGCCTCCATGCAAACGTTGACATCCTGCACTTCAAAAAGTCAGTTAATTGTTTTCCAATATCCCGAGGGATATTGGTTCCTACGAGCACCGAGATATCAGGATTATCCTGATCCAGGATAACTTTCTTCACATCCTGCTCCGAAGCTTCCAAGGTATCCCGGGCCCGCATCCTTAATTGCTATGCTGGATTAGACTTGGTCGAGGATTTCATTGAGGATGTGTAGCATTCCTTCGCCTCCTGCTGATCACTATCAACTTTGACGACCCCCAAGGGGTTGGAATCTTGATGCATTGGTGATAAGTCGAAGGCACAGCCTTCATGTCATGGATCCATGGCCTGCCTAGTATGATGTTATAGCAGGATAAGGAGTCAATCACACAGAAGCGTTGTATCGAGTTGACCCCTTCAACATATACTGGTAACTTTATCTCTCCTACAGTATTTCTAGCTTCTCCACTGAAACCAACGAGCACAGTGGACTTCGAAGTAATGTCCATCGGAGATACATTCATCCTTTTCAATGTTTCAAGCTGAATTATATTGACAGAACTACCGTTGTCCACCAATATCTTGCGTACAAAATGGTTAGCCACATATAACGTTATTACCAAAGCATCATGGTGAGGATCCTGAACAGTATCCCTGTCATCACTATCGAAAGTGATCACTTTATCAGTTGTGAGGGTAGTCATCCTGACTGGTTTGTCTCCCCTTTCACTCTTAGCTTCCTTTGCATGTCTCTTAGCCGCTGATGACGGGGGTAGCCCAAATCTCAATAAAATGACTAATATACATAATAGCTTAAAAGGTTAAAAGGTTGAGAGGTTCAATACGCGCAAACTCAGGAGAACAGTAAAAAGGACAAGCACAGTGTCCGGTCACATCAACACTTAACGTCTGAACCATTTCTGCACAGACAGAACATGTGCACAGAGAACACCCTTTTATCCGCAGGTCTAAACCCTTCAACCCCCAAATGGGCAAGTCCCTCACTGTAGCCACGGATCACTGGTCAAAGGCTTCCTCTTATAGAAGATTCTTTCCCTATAAATAACAGCCTCTTGCCACCCATTCCGGCCATTCCAGATCAACACAGATTACCCTTGATCTCTGATCTTACTTCTCCTCTCTAGAACTTGCTCCATGCTTGTTCTATTCTCGGCTCACTACAATATTATCTCACTTAACATAGACATTCTGGGTTGAACCCTTCAATCCAGAATTCAAAGTGAATAATAACAAAGTGATCCGCCTCCAGGTGCTACAAACGTGGGGGGACCCCACGACCTGCGTTAGGCTAATTGAAACCTTGAACCCTTTTACCCCGGAGATATCGCTACTATCTTTGGTCTATTATTTGTTGCATCAACAAGTTGGCGCCCACCGTGGGGCTACGCCGCTTACTTTATCTTAAAGACCAGTTGTGTAGCTCCATTTTCTCTTTACATCATGTCTGAAAGCGAGTCTCTCGGTCAGGTAAATCAAGTGCCTAACAACACCGATTTAACACCAAATTCGGGTCGGATCTCACCGGTCTTATCTACACCTCTTTCTACTCCCGGAAGTACTCCACCGGGATATGTTCCCGGAGTTCACTTCTTTTCAAACACAAACCCATCTCGGTCAGGGGTTGCACCTACTCAAATCAATGTAATGCATACACCGGAACGCATAAGATCTAACACCCGAGTGACTAGCTAGAAATTTCTTACAACTGAGATTTCTTCTCAACTAGCATGTGAGCTTAGAAAGGGAAAAAAGGGTGAGAATAAGACTAAATTATGAGGAGTCTGAACCCTCATTATCACATGGCCCTCCATCTCTTCCTTTTAGCAGCTCACGTTCAGCCACATCTTACCTTGAAGCTGGTCCTAGTGTGACAGACCAACCACTCAAGCCCTTTAGCTTTGGGGGAGGCCAAGTCCAACCGTTTTTCCCTTATTTACCTCCCAACCCGTTACAACCGGTGCACCTATGGGGCATAAAATCACTCTTGATCAATTATGGCAGTCACCAGCTTCAAGTGTTCCCCCTCCCATTGCTACTTCGTGAAAACAAGCCATGGTCACCCCGCCTTTGGCTCGAGGTGCGGTCATGAGCACGTCCATGGGAATGCCTTATACAGTAAGCCTTTAAGGCTTTAACCTTATGACACAGATAATGGCATCTTTTATGAGTACCATCAGAAAGCCTTTAAGGCTTTAACCTTATGCCCTAGCTGATGACACAAATGATGGCACAATTTCCTTTGCAGCATGTGAAAGCTGGATGATGACACAGAAAGCCTTCAAGGCTTTAACCTTAACTTCATCAACCAAGTGCCAACCACTCACCAGGGTACCTCAAACGGTAATCCAGCTTCAAGGGTAATAAAATACCTCTCAAAACCTTACAAGCCCAATATCTTGCTTCAACAAATTGTTGAGTACGAGTTTCAAACCCAGATAAAGATGCCATCACGGTACTGAAGACTACTTCCAAATCTTCGCCGGGACTACAAGAATAAAAAAATGACCCAACTCCGAATGTTGTCTCATGTTCAGGCAAACCCTTGAAGGGTCTTCGCGCATATGGTTCAATGACCTTCCTGGACGAAGCGTTCAGACCTTTGACGATCTTAGCAAAAGTTCCCTATAAAAACATAGGTATGTCAAGGACGCCATGATAATCTTCCAGATCAAACAACATGATGATGAAAGTCTCAGAGACTTCATCGAAAGTTACAAGAAGGAAGGTTTAACTTACGCCGATGAAAAGGTTAGGGTTGCAGGGTTCATGAATGCTATAAATTCCAAATATCTCACAAGAGACTTCAATAAATGCTGCCCAAAACCCTTGAAGAAACACTCGAAAGGGCTGAAGCCCACATTCGAGGAGAATAAGCTGAAGACATCAAAGAAAAAAGAGAGAGAACTCTTAACTGGAGCTTCCAGTATGGCTCTTATGACAAATGGTTCAAAGGTTCGGATTCCTGAAGGCTTGAAGGCCGGAACCCTCCAAGCCGAGAAAAAACCATAAACTTTACAGCCTTAACCAAGGCTACATAAGAGATCTTGGCAACCGAAGAGGTAAAACACAGCTTCCGCCCTCCTCAACCTTTGCCAAAAAACAAAAGATTGGAAAAATCAAGCCAGTATTGTGAGTTTCACGAATAGAAAGGTCACCATACCAATAATTGCTTCCAACCCAAAAAGAGGATCGAAAAAACCGTCAAGTCCGAACTGGCTCACTTGGTTAAAGGGGTCAAGGACAAAATGGTTGAAGAATAAAAGTAGGAAGTGAACATGGTCGACCTTGAAAACAAAGCTTTAACCCTCTCAGCTGATGAAAAGCTTGAAACGCTTTAACCCTCTCAGCGACAATGAGCGTTCAAAGCTTCAACAGTCTTAATCCTCCAAAATCATGCTTAAGAAATGCTTTAACCCTCTCAGCTGATGAAAAGCTTGAAACGCTTTAACCCTCTCAGCGATGATGAGCGTTCAAAGCTTCAACAGTCTGAATCCTCCAAAATCATGCTTGAGAAATGCTTTAACCCTCTCAGCTGATGAAAAGCTTGAAACGCTTTAATCCTCTTAGCGACGATGAGCGTTCAAAGCTTCAACAGTCTGAAGGTATCGCATACATACCTATCAAGCCTTTAGGCCAAATAACCCATTATGTTTGTTCAACGAGAGAACAAAGTGATGAACCGAACAACTCACTTTTGCGGTGATCAATATCCCTTCCAACTATGATATCATCATAGGAAGGCCAGGGCAAGGTGTGTTTGGAATGGCAGTTTTAGTTGGTCAAGGCACTGTGAAGTTTCCCACTGAAAAAGGGATCGCAAGCCTTCAACCTAACCAAGAAGCTTTTGTGGTTGAAGGGGAAAGCTCAAGAAAGGACGAAGACGATGAACAAGGGTTGAACATAAACCCAAAATATCGTCAACAGGGGATAAGGGTAAACACTAACCTTTACAATGAAACCCTCTCATACCTTGAAAAGCTGCTCTTGCACTATGTATTTGCTTGATGCCCCGAAGATATGACCGGCATCCCTCGTAGCATTGTTGAAACATGAGTTATGGATCCCACCTGATGTTAAGCCCATTATACAAAAGAAACGGAGTCAAGCCCTTAAAAGAAGCCTTGCAGAATGCCAAAAGATGGAAAAGCTTGTTCTAGCCAGAACCCTTCGAGAGGTCAAGTATCAATCATGGGTGGCCAATCCGATAATGGTTTAAAAACCCGATAAGTCTTGGAGGATGTATATCGATTTTAAAGACTTGAACAAAGCACGCCCAAAGGATTGCTACCCGCTGCCCTAGATAGACCTCAAGGTTAACTCACTCACGGGCTTCTCGTGTTTTCTTGACACCTAAAAGGGTTACCATCAGATCCTAATGAAAGAAGAAGACGAATAAAAAACCGCATTACACACTGATAAAGGCATATTTTTATACCAAAAAATGCCTTTTGTTTTAAGAAACGCAGGTGCCACTTATCAACGCCTGGTTGACAAAGCGTTTACCGAACAAACTGGCAAGAACATAGAAGCTTATGTTGAAGATTTGATGATCAAGAGCAAAACGGAATACCAAATGCTCAATGACATACAAGAAACCTTCCAAACCTTGAGAAAGATAAACATGAAAGCTTAATCCAGTCAAGTGCTCGTTTCTAGGGCACATCATGGGGAAACAAAACATAAAAGCCAACCCTCAAAGGATGTGCTAACAAGAAAGACTTTCAATGGAAAGCTTACAGCTTTGAAGCGTTTTACCTCAAAAGGAAGCCTTCAACCAAATGAAGCAACACTTAGCTTCACTCCCAGCCATTTCGGCTCCAGAAACAGGAGAAACGGCCTCTATCTACCTTTCGATTGCTGAAAATACCATAAGTACGACTCTAATCATTGAACGAAACAAAGTTCAGATACCCGTTTACTTTTTCAAAACTTCAAAATTAGCAGAAATCAAATATTCTTCTTTGGAAAAAAAAAAAAAAAAAAAAAAAAAAAAAAAAAAAAACCTTGCTCTAGCCCTAGCCCAAACAGCTAGAAGGCTTCGAAGGTACTCTCAGTCACACCCGATACAAGTGATCATTGACTGACCAATTAAGAATGTGCTTGAAAAACAAGAAAATTTCGGACGATTAGCCAAATGAGCTGTGAAACTAGGTGAACACAAAATCACCTATGTCCTGAGAAAAGTTGTCAAAAGCTCAAATCTTGGCTGACTTCATCTTGTAAGTCCCTAAAGAAGCCATAACAAAAGTTAATACAACTGCAGCTGAACCCTCCAACCCTAATACCTGGAAGCTCTTTACCGACGAAGCTTCCAGCATTGAAGGGTCAGGAGCAGGGCTAGTTCTAATTGATCCTAACGAATTGTAATTCACGTATGCCCTTCGTCTTGAATTTCAGACTACAAACAACAAAGCTGAGTATGAAGCATTGATTGCTGGGCTCAAGCTTGCAAAATATGGGTGTCAAAAGGCTTCAAGTCTTCACAGACTTGTTGCTTGTTTCAAACCAAATAAGTGACAACTACATAGCCAAAGAAATGGGGGTTCAAAAGCTTCAAGTCCTTACAGACTCTCTCAAGCTAAGACAATAGCAGCTACATAGCAAAAGAACCCAACATGTATTAGTACCGAGAGAAATCAAAGGAATTGATGAACACATTTCAAACATTTTCCATCAAAAAAGTTCCAAGATCTCAAAACAAGAGAACTAATGCACTAAGCAAACTTGTATCTCCTACGTTTGCCCACCTCACCAAGAAGGTACTAATTGAGGTGTTAAAAACCTCATCCATCCAAAGACTTGAGGTTCAAGATGTGATCACTAAAAAAGGGCCAAATTGGATGACTCCCATTGAAAGGTTCCTCAAAATGGTGAATTACCTAATGACCAGACTAAGGCTAAAAGGGTTCGTATCAAGTCAAGGCAGTATGTGTTAAAAGGAGATATCCTTTACAAAAAGGATACCTTGCACCACTACTTCGATGCGTTGGCCCAGAACAAAGCCAATATCTGATCAAAGAGGTTCACGAAGGGATATGTGGAGCTCATTGTGGCCCAAAATCGGTAGTGTCAAAGTTGATGAACCTCGAACACTTTTGGCCTTCCATGCATCGAGATACCGTCGAACAACTGCGAAAATGTGAAGCTTGATAGTTACATGCTCCGGTACCCAAAAGAACTAAACATGACCCCGTTCCTATCTCCTCGGCTTGGCTATTTCACAAGTAAAGAATCAACATCGTTGGTCCATCCCCACTAGCCAAATGAGGAGTCAAGCTCTTATTGGTAGCCGTGAACTACTTCACCAAGTGGCCAAAAGTAAAACTATTGGCAAAAATCTCAGGGAAACAGTTCATTGATTTCGTTTATGAAAACATAATCTGTCGTTTTGGGCTCCAGGGGTACTAGTCACGAATAACGGGAAGTAGTTTGCCGAGAAGCCTTCTAGCTCCTGGTGTAAGGAGTTCAAAATAACCCAAGTATTCAGCTCGGTAGCTCACCCACAATCCAACGGCCAAGTTAATAGGACAAACAACAACATTGTTGAAAGGATTAAATCTCGATTGGAAAGATACAACAACAACTGGCTCGAATAGCTTCCCAATGTGCTATTGGAAATTCGAACAACCAAGAAAACGAGCCACAAGAAAACACCCTACAGCCTAGTGTTTGGATCAGAGGTTGTATTCCTAGCCGAAATCGGAGTAACAATACAAAGAACACTCGACATCAACCTCGAATCAAATAAGAAAGAGACAATGTTGAATTTGGAACTCCTCGAAGAGGCTCGTGATCAAGCAGCCATACAAAAAGCGAGGTACAAGCAAAACATGGAATTGTATTACAATACACGGGTGAAGCATAAACGTTTCAAGCCTGGGGACCTCGTGCTTCGAAATAATGAGGCCTGCAAGAAAGAAAGCTAAGGAAAGCTCGGCCCTAAGTAGGAAGGGCCATACACTATCCTTAAAGCCCACAAAGGGGGATCATACAAGCTGGCAGGACCGCAAGGCAAAAAGCTTCCCCGTCATTGGAATGGCAAAAACCTTAAAAGGTTCCACGTTTAACCAAAACGTGTTACAAATAGTTCCCAAAAGTTGTTCTATTCCCCTAGTAATTGAATTACTTTGAAATAAATGAACGACGAATCAAAATTTGTCTTTCTATCCTATAATCAGGTTGAGAACCTAGCAAGAAACTCCATGGCAAGGGCCATGTAAGGGGATGAGCTCCTAGGCCACATCGCTCAATAGGTTCAAGGGTTGAATGGACCTATATAAGGGGTGAGTTCCTAAATCAATACAACTCCATGAGACTCATAGAAATCTTAAAAAGCATGTCTCATAGACGGGTTTGAACAGCCTACACCAAATGTTCCTTAAGCCCTAACATTGGCTTACGAACCAAAAATACTCTAAGTGAATGTCATACATAGGATAGAGGTTGTATCTTCTTGTTAAAAATATCCTAAGGCTAAGTGACTGCAGCACTGAACCCTTTAAGGTATAAGTAACATAAGATGCACCGCCCAAAACAAAGACAACATACAAAACCAATAAAAACACAAGGGAGTAAACAGAACAACACAATAGACATAACAAGATAAGTTAAAGATAGCAAGGGCCATACTGGCCATCAAACATAAAACATTGTCCACAAGCCTGCCAGGCTTTAACCACCAAGGGACCTAAACGGTTCCCTTAAAATAAAAGGATGTTCAAACAAACAATCCATAACATTGTTCGACATGCTAAGAATACTACAAATCAAAGTTTCTTCTTCACTTGTCAGCATCAGAGATGGTAGACTTTGCTGCATCATCCTTATTCGAAACCCCATCATCTTGGGTGTTTTTAGCCATCCTCTTTTTCCTCCCTACGACACCCGTTGTCTCGGAGGCTTCAAGGCTTGAACCATTTGAGCCCTCACCACCTTCAGAACACGTTTCCTCGCTATCTCCGGAGCAAGGACACTTCTTCGAGAGGGACTTCAACACTTCGTTACAAACAACCTCATTAAGGCCCTAGGGCTTTAGCTCCCGCAAGACAAACAAAGGTTTACCAAAACACTGGAGACTTCACCCACATAAGGGTAAATCATATGCTCAATCTTAAAAAGTGGTTCCCTTGAAGACTTTGAAGGCTTTGGGTTGAAAAAGAGAAGACTTTTCCCAAGGCTCCCCAGGTTCACAAAGCTTTGTAACCAGCAAACAAACCTTGGTGTCTCCCATGAGCAAGAAGCTTGGTGTACACATCACCCAAGACTTTGTTGAACTCCAACGGATGGAGAAGATAGGTAACCACTTGCTGGAATCCATGCTCAATGAGCCATTCATTATCAGTAGTTGCCTGGGCAAGTGAAGCCTTTAACCCTTCTTTCTCCTCTAATAAGGCCTTTTTCTGAACAACCAAGGCAACCTCATCGACCCTGACTTAAACCTTGTCAGCCTCCAAGCGTTTTTCCAACTAAACCATATCAGTCTTGTGCTGGGAAGAAAGCTCATCAATCCTCAACATCAGCTTTTCTCCCTCCCAGCATAACCCTCTGCCTCCTTCTTTAGAGTAGCTAGTGAAGCATTCATCTCATCCCTCTTATTCGAGAAGAAATCATATTCTCACATCCTCTTGCGAAATCGGGATAAACCCTCTGGAAGCAAGGAAACAAGGTTATAAGCACCCATTACCATTTTTCAAAATCATCAGGTCATCATCCATAGATGAGCAAGAACCT
Source organism: Helianthus tuberosus (assembly GCA_030545235.1). NCBI lineage: Eukaryota > Viridiplantae > Streptophyta > Magnoliopsida > Asterales > Asteraceae > Helianthus > Helianthus tuberosus. The sequence goes on along the minus strand of CM060443.1, from coordinate 171,962,400 downwards.
CGAACAATAGGAGAATCAAAGTGGGTAAGAACATGCTCACAAACGGATGAAGGCTTGAAGCTGTCACCAACTGTGACCTTCCAATCCGGCACATAAACCACATTGGTGGAACCTTCACCACCCTTCCCGGAACCCTTCAAGCTCACAACCTTTTTACCCGCCAAACCACCAAAGGCCGTCCCTTGCCCTTTTTTATTTTCCCCAACCCCAACTTCTAAATCATCTGAAGCCTCTATGTCATTACTTAGTTCCACCGGCTCAGAAGCCGATGGTTGGTCAGCAATCTTTATCAAACAGCAGCTCGAACGACGAGTAGAGACTTTGGAAGCAACAACTTTGGTGAAACCTTTGACATTTGGAAGGTTCACATAACCTGAACCCTCGAACCTGTGTTCAGCACCTCTGGCAACAACATCTTCACCGGGGGTGGCCTCAGCATCCCCAAACACAACATCAGAGGTATCATCACTCTTGATAAACCATAAGGCAAAACATCATACCCTGATCATACCTCATGAGCACAGGGTCACGATCCGGCATGTCCCACAAGGTGCTCACACCCATCAACACTAAAAAGTGTTCAGGAAAGGGACGAAGCCTTGAAGGACACTTCCTAATGGCTTTTAAACAATCTAGTTCAGACTCAAATGGCTTAAGCTTGTTTAACATAGCATCAGGGTGCCTCCAAACAAGCTTGAAGAAAACAATGGACTCAGAAATCCAGAAAATTCGGTCCTTCCAAGAACCAAGGGTAGTAACCATAGACGAAATTAAACACACATCAACCTGAGATGTTTCAAAGGTAAAACAATCGACGTTCTTGGCTAACTGGAAGAAATAGCGAAACAACAACAAGGATGGGTCATACCCTATCGCTGGACACAAAACATCAAAGTGTAAAACCCTAGCAAGACCTTAAGGGTGTAACTGACCAAACGACACACGATAATACTCTAAAACATTCAGAACAAAGACCGAAAACGGATGACGCAAGTTGGAAAACTCAGCAATAAAGAACAATCAAACCAACGGGACACTAGTCGATCGATTTGCCAAAACCCAGAGCCACCGGATTAAACTTTAGATCGATCCCCCATTCTTTACAAAAATCCTCAACTTCCTCTTTAGTGAGACAAGTTGAAGCCTTTAAACCTTCAAGCCTTAAAGCCTATCATATCTACTATCATTCTGAAATTCAAATCTCAAAACTCAAATGCCTTGAAGCCTTTAAGCAATAAAAAATAATGTGTAAAAGTCAGAAGCATTTGAGCTTACATCCCAAACACCTCTGACTTGGGGGGCTGATGACGGGGGTAGCCCAAATCTCAATAAAATGACTAATATACATAATAGCTTAAAAGGTTAAAAGGTTGAGAGGTTCAATACGCGCAAACTCAGGAGAACCGTAAAAAGGACAAGCACAGTGTCCGGTCACATCAACACTTAACGTCTGAACCATTTCTGCACAGACAGAACATGTGCACAGAGAACACCCTTTTGTCCGCAGGTCTAAACCCTTCAACCCCCAAATGGGCAAGTCCCTCACTGTAGCCACGGATCACTGGTCAAAGGCTTCCTCTTATAGAAGATTCTTTCCCTATAAATAACAGCCTCTTGCCACCCATTCCGGCCATTCCAGATCAACACAGATTACCCTTGATCTCTGATCTTACTTCTCCTCTCTAGAACTTGCTCCATGCTTGTTCTATTCTCGGCTCACTACAATATTATCTCACTTAACATAGACATTCTGGGTTGAACCCTTCAATCCAGAATTCAAAGTGAATAATAACAAAGTGATCCGCCTCCAGGTGCTACAAACGTGGGGGGACCCCACGACCTGCGTTAGGCTAATCGAAACCTTGAACCCTTTTACCCCGGAGATATCGCTACTATCTTTGGTCTATTATTTGTTGCATCAACAGCCGCCGAATACGAAGTCCCACAAATGTCGGATCCTCCTGAAATAAAGTTAATTATCTTGGCATCTGCTGGGGGTGATGCTGCTCGTTCAGGATCCTTCTCGGGATCCTGCCCTTTATTCTTCTTTCTTCCCAGCAAGTCCTTCAGATACCCCTTGCTTAACAGGTATCTTATTTCTTTCCTTAAAGCAATGCAATCCTCGGTCATATGTCCGAAGTCTTCATGGAAGGCACACCATTTGGATTTATCCTTCCAATCAGCTTTCTGTTGGTTCTTTCGAGGCCACCTAGCTTTGTCCCCTAAACCCTGCATAGCATACATTAACTCAGGTATATTAACAGAAAAGCAGTATTCAGATAAGTCAGGATATTCTTCAGGATCCTCGTCTTCAACAGCATTCACTTTCTTGTTATCATTTCTGCCATATGGCTTGGAGCGATATGGCTTATATGAGGATTCTGATTTCCTGTTAGTTGATTCATAGGTTGAGGTAGAATTCATCCTCTCCTGCATCTTCTTGTCATCTTCCAAACGGATATATCTCAAAGCCCTGTTACGAGCTTCGTCGAGATTCCTGCAGGGATTCATTACAAGATCTTGATAAAACTGAGAATCCTTTTGCAACCCCATCTTAAAAGCTTGCACAGCTGTTGCAACATCAAGACGTGGGATATCCAAGGATTCTCGACTGAATTTGTTCACATAATCCCTCAAGGATTCCTGAGGCCCTTGAGTTATCCTGTAAAGATCACTGGTTAGTTTCTCAAAACTCTGGCTGCAAGAAAACTGACTATTAAATAAATTAACCAAATGAGCAAACGAAGTAATTGAGTGAGGAGGAACATTTAATAGCCATTTTAAGGCTGATCCTGTCAGGGTAGATCCAAAACCCTTGCACAAGCATGCTTCCTTGAGCTCCGGAGGGATAGGGTTGATCTCCATTCTTTCCCTATACTGGGCAATATGCTCTTCAGGATCCGTAGTCCCATCATACAGCTTCATGTTGGGAGTCTGAAATCTTTTTGGGATTTCAGCATTACAGATAGGATATGCAAAGCGGGATATCCTGTGGCTGTCTTGGGATACTTCTAGAATTAGCTGGACCACTCCAGGTACACTGGATATCATGTCCTTCAATTTCTGGAGCTCCCTGGTAAATGTTGACGTCATACCTGCATCCTGCAAAGAGCCATTGTTGTTAGTAGCAAGAACATTATTATTTGACACATTACCGGTCTGAGGATTTTGGCCATATCCTGAAGCATATCCTGAACTCCTCACAGTTGACATCTTGACCGAGGAGGGTATCTCAGGGGTATGATTCTGAGAATGGCTTGGGATGATATTCCCCCTGTTATCCTCAGTGTAAACTGCGGAACTGAAGTTCAAAGCCCTGGGCTTTATAGGAGTGACAGTTTCTTCAGCAGGGCTACTCGAGCTAGCTTTTAAGAGTTGTATTTCTCTTAACAGCATTTGGTTAGTTTCCTGTTGCTGCCTCATTTGTTCCTGCACACTTCCAAATAGAGTTAGAATTTCATCATTAGAGGCTAAAACGGGAGCAGATCCCTGAACACTCCGAGTAGGGATAACATCTTGAGGTTGTGAAGAAAATGGCATCCTTGGAGGAGGTGGTGGAAGCACCAAACCGGTAGTAGCGGAGGTTGCAGCAGACATAGTGGAGGACCTCATGTTTGATCTTGAGGCCATTGTAAACAATGTGGCAAAAAGTTTTGAAAATAGAAAACCGATTAACGATTTCACAAAGATTTTTAGTAAAAGTAGCACCACTTGCCCCACGGTGGGCGCCAAATTGTTTTGGTCAAAAATTACTGAAGCAATTTAGTGATCAAATTAGTTAAGTGAGGTAGTGTGCTAAAATTATGTGTGAAAAATATGTTAACCAAGTTAGTTATAAAAACAGTTTCGGGATACGGCTCAAGATATAGAGCTGTATCTATGATCAAACAATGAGCAGAAAAGTAAAGGTTGACACGTGATGTACGAGGAAAGCCCTTGATCAATCTAGATCGCCGGCATAAAACCTCGGGAGCTGACAATCGCAGCTGCCTTGTTCTTCTATTGCTTCAAATATCAGGATACAGTGCAGGATGTGGTGCGGATCAACTATGTGTTACAATGTAATTCGAATACAAGTGTTGTGTGTAGTGTTTGCAGTGAGCTAGAGAGAAAGTGTTTGAAAATGTGAAAGTTGAGTGCCTTAATCTGATCCGCCCCCATCTATTTATAGTAAAACAAATATAACAAACTATCCTAAATAACCGGGATCCAACGAATATTCCTCACTCGAACGTTGTGGACCAGTCTTTCGGGTTCAACGTCTCTCCCATAACAAACATGCCCGAGTCTTGAGGAGAAGAAGTCCATCTGACCGTTAGCGAACCCCAGCCTTTAACCTGCACGTGGTTAATTCAATATTCCTCAGGATATCGCCCAACATGTTAGCAATATCCCCATCCAGTATCCTGATCACAAATAAACAATTAAAAGCAGGATATTGATCAAGATATGTATGCTCAGAAAATGACCCATAACAACAGCTAAGTATAAGGATAATGATTCTCCATTTTCTGGTTTCATTAGGGGTGGTGCTGAGGATAGATAATCCTTAAGAGCCTTGAGTGCAGCTTCATGCTTATCAGTCCACTCAAACTTCTTATTCTTCCTTAATATGTCTTAGCTGCCTTGAGCAATTTGTCTACCTCTTCTTGGATAATGGTATTCCTTTCAAGTGCAAACTTTTTCCTTTTTGGTGTATTGGCTTGAAAGACCTGTCAATACCAAGTTTGTGAGTAATAACATCCTTAGATATACCTGTCATGTCTTCATGTTTCCAAGCAAAGGTAGATTTTCTTCTTTTCAAGAAGGATACTAAATCCTGCTCAATACTATCTAGGATCCTGGATCCTATAAAAATTTTGGATTCAGGATCCTCTGGGTTCACCAGAATATCCTTGACGTCTTGCTCTTTTGCCTCTATGGCGTCTTGCTCCTTGGAAGCTGGCTTTATTGAAGAAGTGTAACAGTTCTTTGCCTCTTGCTGATCACTTTCTATCTTCACCACATCCCATAGAGTTGGGAGCTTGACACATTGATGATATGTTGAGGGGAACTGCCTTCATATCGTGTATCCATGGCCTGCCAAAGATAACATTACAACAAGATAAGCAATCAATAACATAGAATTTTTTAACAGAATTCACTCCCTCTATATAAATAGGAAGTTTGATGTCCCCCAATGTAATCTTTGTCTCTCCACTGAATCCCACAAGGACAGATGTTCTTGGGACACTATCAGATTCAAGGATGTTCATTCTTTTGAGGACATCCAACTGGATTATGTTCACTGAGCTTCCCTTATCAATGAGAATCCTGCGAACAAAATGGTTAGATATAAATATTGTAATAATCAAACCGTCATGATGAGGATCCTGTTTGTCCACACGATCATCCTCATCAAAGGATATGACTTTTTCCTGGGTAAGAATGGAAGTTCGAACAGGTCTGTCCCCATTCTCCTTCTTTGTTTCTTTTGCATGTCTTTTAGCTGCTAAGAACATCCAGAGATGAAATGGATGATTTGAGCATCAGCTGGTGGAGGAGGAGCTTTTTCAGGAATTTTCTCAGAATCCTGGATCCTTGACTTTTTCCTTCCAAGCAATTCCTTCAAGTATCCTTTGCTCAAAAGATAACCTATCTCCTTCCTTAATGCTATGCACTCATCTGTGAGATGACCAAAATCCTAATGGTAAGCACACCATTTCGATTTGTCTTTGGTAGTAGGCGATTTGTCATTCTTCCTTGGCCACCTAGCCTTGTCACCTAAATTCTGCATAACAAGGATTAGTTCATTATTATCAGCAGAAAAACAATATTAAAAATTAGGAGGATAATCCTCATCATCTTCCTCTTGTTTCACAGCATGCACATTCTGGTTGTCATGCTTGGAGTATTGCTTGGATCAGTTATCCTTGAGATAGGATCCTTATTTATCTTGCTTTGAGGATCCTGACAATCTCTCATGGATCCTTTTGTCATCCTCTAAATGGATGAACCTAAGGGCCCTGTTCGTTACCTCATCTAGGTTCTTGCAAGGTGTCATAACAAGATCATCATAGAACTGAGAATCCTTAAGTAAACCCATTTTAAAAGCTTCAATAGCAGTAGCAATATCTAAGTTAGGGATTTCTAAGGATTCTCTACTAAATTTAGTTATGTAATCCCTTAATGATTCATTATGACCTTGGGTGATCCTATATAAGTCTCTAGTTAATCGTTCAAATTTTCTACTACATGAAAATAGACTATTAAACAGATTAACTAGATTAGCAAATGGAGTAATAGAGTAAGGGGGAAGACTTAGCAGCCATTTAAGAGCAGATCCTGTGAGTGTGGATCCAAAACCCTTGCATAGACATGCTTCTTTTAACCTCTCAGGAATGGGATTGATCTCCATTCTTTCCCTTGTGACTTCCATCTGGAATTTCAGGAATGGGCTTAACCACTCCTGGAACGCTGGATATCATATCTTTGAGTTTCTGCAATTCCTTAGCCATAGCTTGGTTGATTCCTGTATCCTGCACGAAGCCATGGTTAGCATTATAAGAAGTATTCAAAGTGTTACCTCCTAATGGATTCAAGGTTGGAATCCCAGATGTGAATCCATATTGACGGGATTCTGGTATAACTGAGGGACTAGAAGAAGCAATAGTATGCATCGGTATGAAGTCTCCTAGATGAACATCTGAACTTCCGGGATGCACACTCCTTAAGTATCCTTGATCCTGGAAGATGTTGGATCCTTGATGTGTTGTGAATGAAGGTCTTGGAGGATAATCCATGGATCCGGAAGTCTGAGATGAGGATCCTTGAACCTGGAAGGAGGATCCTTGAACCTGAGAGGATCCTTGAACCTGAGAGGATCCTTGAACCTGATAGGATCCTTGAATTGGCTGCGTCCCCATGCATTCTCCTAAACTGGTGAAGAATCCCTAATGCTGAAATGAGGATCCTGAAGGCTGGAAAGAGGATCTTTGAGCCTGAGACATTGCCGATGATCCAGAACGCATTCCTGTTGATCCACCCTGGTATTGGACATCTGGAGCTGCAAAGTGCCGGGAAGTTATGACCGGAGTGTCGAAATTCAGCGACCTCAGCATCAAAGGGGAGTGATCCTCTGCTGATTTTATCAATTTCGCGAAGGATCCTGCTATTAGTTTGGTCCTGTTGTTGCATGTATCCTCTCATCTGTAAAATCAAAGCATAAAGATCACTGTTAGTAAGTGTAGAGGAAGAAACAACAGTTGGTTTTGTGAAAACGGGGTTTGTCTTCTTCGGAGCATTCTCAGCATTCTTCTGGAATGCAGGGATAAGATGATGCAACGGTGGAATGCCATGTGATGAGGTAACCACCGACATGGAACTTGAAGAAGTTTTTCCTTGAGAAGCCATGTGGTTGAAGGTGATGAACCGAAATGACCGAAATGAACAAAATTTCTCAGAAATGAAGCACCAACAGCCCCACGGTGGGCGCCAAACTGTTTTGGTCAAAAATAACACAAGGATAATGCAACCAAATCTGATTTGTGAGGTATGATGCTTGGTTAATTGTATGAACGACAAGTATATGAAATCAACTATGAACACCAAGATTTATACGAGGAAAAAGCCCTTGATCAAGAGACGATCTCCGGCATAAAAAACCTCGGGTGATGGAAACTACCGATCACCAAATATATTGGAAAAACAATAATGATCCTTGTACAACTTCGCAAGAAAACAAGCTCAATACATTGAATTGCTAATGTAAGCGTGTGTTTTTGCTAAGTGTTTGCAGAGAATTATGTGTTTGTGTGTGTTGAACTCGAATTATTCCCTAAAATGAGCTGTTTTCCCCTTAAAAGATAGCAAAATATCAAGAAACCAACTTTCCTAAAAAGGTGGAGGTGGCCCATGATCATCATAACGGTTATATTTTATCAAACATGTGCCATATGAACGAATATTCCCCAAAATTCCAGCTAAGAATGAGTCCACTACGTCCATTACCTGTGTATAAGCATTAAAAACATGACAATTGTTAGAAAATATAAGTACTGTTAAGGATCCTGGATCCTCAGACTCGTGATCCTCAGACTCTGGATCCTCAGACTCTCTGCATCATACATTAAGGATCCGTGATCCATGCCCAGTCTCAGGATAGATGATCCTTAGCATAAAATTCATGCCCTAACAGTAAGCATGAATACTTTTCCACCAGGTGCCTTAGGAAGCTTACCAACTATATCCATTCCCCATCTCATAAATGGCCAAGAAGAGGATATAGGATGCAAAAGCTCTGCTGGTTGGTAAAGGATATTACTATGTCTCTGACAAGGATCACACTTCTTGGCATATTCCACAGCATCCTTCTTCATAGTAGGCCAATAGTATCCTATCCTCAGGATCCTTGAGAATAATGCCCTGCCCCCAGTGTGGTTTCCACAATCTCCTTCATGGAAATCCTTTAGGACTTCTTGGATTTCAGGATCCTCAATGCACCTTAGATATGGACCTGCAAGGGATCGTTTATATAACATGTTATTCAATATTGTAAATTGAGATACCTTAATTTTGAAAGCCCTGGGGTTTTCTCCTGTAGGAATCTCTCCATGTTGTATGTATCTCATGATTGGAATGATCCATGATCCTGAATGAGATTGTGTATCATTACTAGGGATGATTGTAGAATCCTCTCCTATCTCCATGGCTACATGATCCTCGATAGCAGGGCTTAGGATGTGGATAATAGGGATCCTGATATCCTCAGGAATCTTCAAGGATGATCCTAGATTGGCCAATGCATCAGCTTCTGCATTCTCTTCTCTGGGTACCTGTGTCTAACTAAAGGAAACAAAAGAGAGTGCCAATTCTTTGACTATCTCTAAATATTTGATTAGCTTTTCACCTTTGACAGCATAGGATCCATTAAAGTGATTAGTAATTAACAATGAATCCACATGTACCTCAAGATACCTGATCCTCATATGCTTGGCAATTTGCAAACCAGCTATCAAGGCTTCATATTCAGCCTCATTATTAGTAGTTTGAAACTCACAAGCTATGGAGTGGGGTATTATGTCCCCCTGTGGCGATTTTAGTAGTATTCCAAGTCCTGTTCCTTTGACATTAGAAGCTCCATCAGTAAAGAGTATCCAAGGATCCTTAGTTTCTTCTAGCTGTTGGACTTCTAATTCAGCTTCCTTTTGCAAGTCACTACTGAAATCTGCCATAAAGTCAGCTAAGGCTTGGGATTTAATGGCAATCCTTGGTTCATATATTATATCATAAGCACTAAGCTTCACTGCTCACTTAGCCATCCTTCCTGACATTTCAGGTTTCCTGAGAACATTCTTAATTGGAAAATTAGTCTTAACAATAATGGCATGAGTTTCAAAATAATGCCTTAATTTAGTAGATGTCATAATTAATGCAAGGATAAGTTTTTTCTAAATGTGAATACCTGGATTCAGCATCAAGCAAACTCTTACTTACATAATAAAAAAGGATGTTGTGTACCTTCGTGATCCTTAACAAGGACCGCACTTACTGCTTTAGATGATACCGCCAAATACAAGGATAATACATCCCCTTTTTCTGGTTTCATCAAGGCAGGGGCTGAGGATAGGTAATCCTTAAGAGCTTTGAGAGCATTTTCATGCTTTTCAGTCCACTCAAATTTCTTGTTCTTCCTCAAAATGTCATAGAATTCCTTGCATTTTTCTGAGGATTTGGATATGAATATGTTCAAGGCTGCGATCCTGCCTGTCAATCTTTGCACATCCTTGGTATTGGCAGGAGATTTGATATTCACAATAGCCTTAATTTGTTCTGGACTTGCTTCAATGCCTCTTTTTGTCACCATATAGCCTAGGAATTTACCTGCTTTAACACCAAAGTGACACTTGGAAGGATTTAGTTTCATATTAAATTTATCAAGGATATTGAATGCTTCCTCCAAGTCTCTAAGGTGATCCTCAGCTTTCTTGGACTTAACCACCATGTCATCTATGTAGACTTCCATAGTGTGTCCAATTTGTTCCTTGAACATCATATTGACTAGCCTTTGATAAGTAGCACCTGCATTCCTTAGTCCAAATGGCATAGCAATATAACAATATATACCAGTTGGGGTCATAAAGGCTGTATCCTCTTAATCAGATGGTTCCATCTGAATTTGTTGAAATCCAGATGAAGCATCCATAAAAGTCAACAACTCATGACCCGCGGTAGCATCCACCATGGAGTCAATGTGGGGTAATGGGAAAGGATCCTTGGGACATGCCTTGTTTAAATCAGTAAAATCGACACATACCCTCCACTTTCCATTTTTCTTTTGAACAACAACCACATTGGCTAACCACCTTGGATACTTAACCTCTCTTATCATACCTGCCCGAAATAGTTTATCTACCTCTTCCTGAATAATGGCATTCCTTTCAGGTGCAAACTTCCTCCTTTTTTGATGAATTGGCTTGAATGACCTGTCAATGCCAAGTTTATGAGTAATTATATCTTTAGATATGCCTGTCATGTCCTCATGCTTCCAGGCAAAGGTAGTTTTACTCCTATTAAGGAAGGATACTAGCTCTTGTTCAATGTTGCTGAGGATCCCTGATCCTATGTAGACTATGGATTCAGGATCATGAGGATCCATAAGGATTTCTTTCACATCCTGTTCTCTTGCCTCCAAGACATCTCTTGAAGGATGCTTTAATTGCTATTGCTCCCTTGGTCTTGAGGCTGGCTTCATTGATGACGTGTAGCAATTCTTAGCTTCTTGTTGATCACTCTCAATTTTCACCACTCCCCATGGACTAGGAAGCTTTACACATTAATGATAGGTAGATGGGACTGCCTTCATGTCATGTATCCATGGCCTGCCAAGGATAACATTACAACAAGATAAGCAATCTATAACACAAAATTTTTGATAAGAATGAAGTCCTTCAATATAGATGGGGAGTTTGATGTCCCCCAATGTATTCTTGGTCTCTCCGCTGAATCCCACAAGAACTGAGGATCTCGGGACAATGTCTGATTCAGGGATGTTCATCTTCTTGAGGACGTCAAGCTGAATGATGTTTACTGAGCTTCCTCCATCTATCAGGATCCTGCAAACAAAATGGTTAGAAATAAACAGAGTAATAACAAGACCATCATGGTGAGGATCCTGCACATCAACACGATCATCCTCATCAAAAGTTATAATTTTATCCTGTGTGACAGTGGAGGTCCGGATGGGTCTATCTCCATTATCCATCTTGGTTTCCTTGGCGTGTCTTTTGGCTGCGGAAAAGGAAGTACCACAAATGTCTGATCCACCGGATATGAAGTTTATAACTTGTGCATCTGCTGGAGGAGCAGGAGCCTTTTCTGGGATCCTTTCAGGATCCTGGATCCTTGACTTCTTTCGTCCCGAAAGCTCCTTCAAGTTCCCCTTGCTTAACAAGTAACCAATTTCTTTTCTAAGTGCAATACACTCTTCAGTGAGATGTCCGAAATCCTCATGATATGCACACCATTTGGACTTGTCTTTTGTTGCGGCTGGTTTATCACTTTTCCTTGGCCATCTTGCTTTCTCACCTAGATTCTGCATTGCAAGAATTAGTTCATTGTTATCAACAGAAAAACAGTATTCAGAAATTGGAGGATAATCCTCATCATCCTCTTCTTGTTCTACTGCATGCACATTCTGGTTATCAGACTTGTTGTAGGACTTAAACTTGTTATTCTTGAAGTAGGATCCTTGCTTCTCCTATTTTGAGGATCCTGCTAATCTCTCCTGGATCCTTTTGTCATCCTCTAGACGGATGAACCTAAGGGCCCTGGTTCTTACTTCATCAAGATTCCTGCATGGGGTCATAACAAGATCATCATAGAATAATGAATCCCTAAGCAATCCCATTTTAAAGGCTTCCACAGCCGTAGCTATATCCAGATTAGGAATGTCTAAGGATTCTTTACTAAACTTAGTGATATAATCTCTAAGTGATTCATTTTGACCTTGTGTTACCCTATATAAATCACTAGTTAATCGTTCAAATTTTTTGCTACATGAGAATTGACTATTAAACAGGTTAACTAGATTAGCAAATGAAGTAATAGAGTAAGGGGGAAGACTTAGCAGCCATTTAAGAGCTGATCCTGTGAGTGTGGATCCAAAACCCTTGCATAGACATGCTTCCTTTAGCCTCTCAGGAATTGGATTGATCTCCATCCTCTCCCTGTATTGAGCTACATGCTCCTCTGGATCCGTTGAACCATCATATAGCTTCATAGTTGGTATCTAGAACCTTTTGGGTATCTCAGCATCACAAATAGGTGGTGCAAAACGAGATATCCTATGGCTACCATCTGCAATTTCAGGAATGGGTTTAACCACTCCTGGTACGCTGGATATCATATCCTTAAGCTTCTGTAACTCCCTAGCCATAGCTTGATTGATACCTGTATCCTGCATGGAGCCATGGTTAGTGTTATAAGAATTATTAAAAGTGTTACCTCCCATGGGATTCAAGTTTGGAATTGCAGATGTGAATCCATATTGACGGGATTCTGGTATGATTGAAGGACCAGAATAGGCAATGGTCTGCATTGGAATGAAGTCTCCTTGATGAACATCTGTGCTTGGGGGTTGTACACTTCTTAAGAATCCTCGATCCTGAAAGATGTTGGATCCTTGATGCTGAGAGGATCTTTGAACCTGAAAGGATCCCTGGGGCTGAGAGGATCCTTGAACCTGAAAGGAGGATCCTTGAACCTGAGAGGATCCTGGAACCATGGAGGATCCTTGGACCTGAGAGGATCCTGGAACCATGGAGGATCCTTGGAGTGTGTGCATTCCCAAATATCCTCTTGAGCTGACGAAGGATCCCTGATGCTGGAAGGAGGGTCATGAAGACTGAAAACAGGATCCTTGAGGCTGGAAGTGAGACCCTAAGGCCTGACTCATAGTTGCTGTTCCATAACGCCTTCCCAATGGTCCACTCTGATACTGGATGTCCGGAGCTACGGTTTGCAAGGCGGTTATAGCTGGAGTATCGAAATCCAATGACCTTGGTATCAGAGGAGAGTGATCCTCCACTGATTTCTTCTGTTTCTTGATATCACCAATCTCCCGGAGGATCCTTTCATTGGTTTTGTCCTGCTCTTGTATGCGATCCTTCATCTGCAAAATCAAAGTAAAAAGATCACTATTAGTAGGATTAGTGGAAACAGAAGAAGTTGGTGGTTTTGGAAAAATTGGGCTTTGTTTCTTCGCAGCATTTTCAGCATTCTTCTAGGATCCAAAAGGTGGTGGAGGCAAAGGTGGAACGCCCTGTGAAGAACTGATTGCCGGCATAGAGCTTGATGTGTTCTTTGCTGAAGAAGCCATCTGCTTGGTTGTAATGAACCGAAATGATCACAAGAACAAGAATTTCTTAGGAATGAAGCACCAATTGCCCCACGGTGGGCGCCAAACTGTTTTGGTCAAAAATCAAGCAAAGATAATGCAACCAAATCGTTTGTTGTGGGGTGTGATGCTTGAATCAATGAACAATATTAAGGATCACTTAGAAATGTAATGAACAAGTGACACAAGGATTTATACGAGGAAAAAGCCCTTGATCAAGAGTTGATCTCCGGCACAAAAAACCTCGGGTGATGGAAACCACCGATCACCAACTAAGATTGATCAAAAGAAGTTTACAACTCGGGATGATAACAAGCTTGTTACAAGGATCACTAGTGTGTAATGTGCAAAAATGTATGAAATCGCCGAGTATTGGTTGAGAGCTGGTTGAGAGCTGTTACGAGAGTATGTGTGTTTGCTAAATTTGCTAAGTGTTCTATCTCAAGCTTGTTATCCCCATTTTAAATTAGAAAATAACTATACTAACTAACTATCCGCAAATAATGCAAGCTCCCCACGATCTCCATGGCGTCCATAAGAGCCAAGCATGTGCTGAATATTAAGGGAATATGCTCCAGGAATTTCGGTGAGACTTAGTCCATGCCTTTGCTCCTGCAAAACAAGTTTACGTACAAGGTAGACAATTGTTAGTATAAGGATAACAATAAGGATCCTGAATCCTGATCCTGCAACACCTACTGAGGATCCTTAATTCAAACAGAATTGAGGATCCATGATCCTAGTAGCATTTGAGGACCCGTGATCCTTAGGATGTAAAAATCCTCCCCTAACACTAAGTAAGTCATCAACTGCTTATGCTCCAGTTATATTTGTGTCCAAAGAGGACAACCACATATTTTGTAGTGAGTCTATTGCACGCCTGAAGCGTGGTAGACTAGCCGATTCCAATAATAAAATTCCTCGAAAATTGGAGCAAGTAATTAAGATGGTCAAGTCGAGGTTATAGAAATAAGATCTCCTGAAGAGACAATAGACATGATGGTTCAAGAAGAACCTCAGGTACCTGAAAATAAAGAGATCTCGATAAGTTATATCATGTCTAAGATATGTATGGAATCGAAATAAAATCGACGTCGTTATACTTTTGTATATAATATAGCGCTTGAAATGATGAAGTGACGAGGATCAAGATTTAAGATCTGCCTATGAATGAAAACATATAAATGATTGGCCAAAATGGAAAGACACAAATAAGGCAGAGTTGAATTCTCTAATAAGATGGAAAGTTTCTGGATCAACAGTCCATACAAATGGGTCTTTTATGCGAATCGTGTGAAAAATTAAATAAATTGATATAAGGCAAAATTGGTGGCACAAGTATTTTCGTAAAGACCTATAACTGATTATGAGGAGACGTATCCTCCAGTGGTGGATCTAGTTAGTCCGGTAATATAAAGAGAGAATTGATATGTGTCTTATGAAAGTTATGAATCGCTGGATACTAAAAGTTTACATGAAAGTCCCTCGAGGATTTAATTTATTAAATAAATGTAAAATAAGTTCTCGAGAACGATATAATCGTTGTATACAGATTTATATTTGAATACGTTGAATATAATTGGAACTCTTGATGAGTATCCTAAAGCATTTAAGTGCTTATAAGGTTAAGTGGAAACATCTTATGGATGTAATTCTTGTGCACCAATAAACATACATAGAATACCTGTACTTGGTGATTATGGTATCTCAATGTACAGTGTATAAGCATGGTACAATATGTATTATACAAATGAAGCAAGTGTTCAAGACATCCTTGCATATGATATAGAAATCAATAAGGAGGTTTATGTAACAAAACTCCTAAAGAGTGTATGCACATACATTGTTTTTCAAAGTGGAAAGAAGTAAGTGAATGATTGTAAATGTCTGAAGCATTGATTTCAAAACCTCATGAATGTATCTTTATAAACTTAAAAATATAGTATGGATAAAATAGTTGGATTGAGTGTTGTACAACTCATGAGATATTCTGATAAAGAGCAATATGAGTTTGATAATATCATCCATCTTTATCAAAAGTCCTCTTCTAAAAGATCAATATAATCGCAGTTTAGAGTGATGATGTCTAGGCACCATCGAGAGAAACTGTCAAGCTTTTAGAGAGAGAATTTTTTAATGACCTTGACACATTGTAATTATTGCTCGACCTGCAGTTCGAGTATATGTGTAATCAATCAAACTATATCTATTAGAGGTTTACGCGTTTTACCATGGACAAAGTTTATCCTTTAACTACGTTAAAGGTTGTTCAATTACTTGATATATAAAATGGCTGTTATAGCTTCATATGAAAGAAATTGAAATTTTTGGTCTAGAGGTACCATCTTTAAGTGCAATTGTGCATTAGTATTTCTTGCTATCTATTCATGATTTTATATATCTTTATTGAATTTATTAATTTGATATAGCATGTGTTAAACGACGAAATATTGAAATGGGAAAACATCTATTTCAATACATCTAAGGTATGTAAGATATGAATTTATATTTTACTAACCTATCAAAACAAGTTTGGTTAGTTTTGTAAATGCAGGGAATGTAACAAATCACAGTTGTGGATCTTATGATATTTATTTAAAATAAGAGGCATTAGAAGGCTCATATGAAGATATACAACATTGCGAACATAAAGAATTGCACATTAAGAGATCAAGCGGCAAATCATTGACTACAAAAACTTTGAGCAAATTTCAAGAAAAATGGGCACTAGTCACTTGAATAATACATGTTCAAATGAGGGGGAGTATTATACAAGTTGCACTATTTTCCCTTCACTAAGTTTTATCCTATTGGGTTTTCTTAGTAAGGTTTTTAACGAGGCAACGTACATGATCTAGAAGTATCAGGGGAGACGATACGTGTTGCACTCTTTTTCCCTTGGCTTAGGTTTTGTCCCACTGGGTTTTCCTGGCAAGGTTTTTAACGAGGCAACATCTCCAAGTGTATCAAGTTGATAACCAAGCATATTAAAAGTTTATAGATAATTTTCATTTATCACGTGGATAGTCAAGGGGGAGTGTTATAAAGAAATTATTTATGATGACTCTTCACGTTTTTAACTACCGTCTCTTCATATACTCTTGTATTAATAACATGACTTATATATATAGGTCCTTTGTATTTGATATGATATACTCAACATCAATAAGAAATTTATTCTCTCATTCTTTCTATACATTGCTAATAGATTTCTAGTTATTACATAACAAATATTAAATAGTTAGTAATGAGAATATAATAATCATAAAACGATATTTTGAGATAAGATATGTTTAAAATCATGTATAAAAAAAGGGTAGTTGCACGGTACCCCGACCGCAGAAGTGGATAACCACTTCCCAAGCTAGCGGCCCGACAGCGCTGCCTGGCAGTTAATACCCTGCCAACCCTAGGGGTTCGAAGAGCCTGGGGTTGCCAGGTTTCGAACCCGAGACCTCAAGGATCCTAGAGTTGGTTTAAAGCGGGTGTCGGTGGCCACTGAGCCAAGACCCAGTGGTTAAAAAAAAAAAAAAAAAAACCTAGAGTTGGTTTAAAATCATGTATAAGAAATAGAATACAAAGGGTTGAAATAAAAAGAAACGAAAAAAACCTAATACTCACGTAATTATGACACATGAATTCCAATAATAACTTATTTATTAGACTAGAAGGTATGGGGGCCGGCTTAGGCCCGGCGAGGCCCGGCGCCGGTCCCCCACACCGCCCCTCCCATCCTCTCCGGCTCCCACCAGCCGATCTCGCCGGCCCTCTTTCTCTCTCCCTTCTCTCACATATACCTATACATACATACATATATATACATAAAGGGGTTCATCCCCTACCCCCCTAGGTCCATCCCCTCCGAGCCACTCCTACGTGGCGCCTACGTGGCAGCCCATCCTCGTGGGGATGGGCCTCACCATACCCCTTAGTCTTAGGATAGATTTTGGCATTATTTGACGTAGTAAAAATTATAATTTGATTATGTTGTAGAGGGTACCCATGTTGTATATATCAATCAAGTAAGTAAGAGAAAAATAGAAAACCACCACTTATCAGTTATCGCCGCCCATTGGCCCACTTTGATCCGCCTATATTTTATAATGAATAAATCACCCGGCCCATACCACAGAACGGCCATTTGAGGTTTTTAATTGATATCTCGCAAGTTCAATGCACATGGTTAAATAATTTCACATGTTCTCACAAAGTCACAAGTGTAAATAAGACCACAAATGATTCGAATTTATAACGACCTTGAAATATATAACAAGGTTTTTTTAACAAGATTTAATTATGTTTTACGAGCCAATTGTTATTGTACTACCTTGGTATTGTAAGTGATTGGAATTTATTTTAGGAAACTTTTCAGTCCCTAAGACCATGTGTAGTGGTAATGTGTTATAATGTCCCCACCATGGGGCATTATCCGACACGTGGCGTCCTAGTCAGCGATGGGGCATTATAGCAAAAGTGGCGTAGTGGGGCATTATGCCAATAACCCCCATTCAATCATTTCACAATCATTTCACAATTATTTATTTTAATTTAAAACATAAAAACTTCATTAATTAAAAAAAATTACATTACTTGAAATAAAAATAAAAAAAAACAGAAAAAAAAAACGAAAATAAAAAAAAAAACCGAAATAATTAAAAGCCGATGAAATTAAAAAAAAAAACACTAGTTTTCATCTTCGCTTTCTTCACCCTCGCCAACTTCGTCTTCGTCGTACTCCGTTTCTTCCTCTCCCTCAGGTGGTACATACCGAACCGACCATGCGTGGTGTAGCAAATCAACCATTAACTGGGAATGGTACGGTTCGTAACGCAACTCTCGCGCATTATTCACTCTTTCATCCATTGACGCCTGTGGATGCTCCTCTTGAACGGCTTCTGGCACATAATTCTGGCATATCGCATTTCCTTCGTCTTCCAAGATCATGTTGTGCATGATTATACACGCGTACATAGCATCTCTCATTTTTTGCTTGCTCCATGCACGACAAGGATTTCTCAAATATTGCCAGCGTTGTTTAAGAACCCCAAAGCATCTCTCAATGTCTTTTCGTGAAGACTCTTGAACCTTTTTAAAGTATGCTCTTTTTTCATCAAAAGGATCACTATACGTCTTCACGAAAATCGAATACCTAGGATAAATTCCGTCGCTCAAATAATATCCATGAGGGTAGTAGTTTCCATTTGCGTAAAACGACGCTTTTGGAGCTTTGCCAGAAATCCACTCCTCTAACTGCAGAGATTGTTCAAAAACATTGATATCATTGCATGACCCGACCACGCCAAAGTAAGCCGACCAAACCCAAAGATCCTGTGAAGCAACCGCCTGAAGAATAATAGTGGGTCCTTTTTGGTCACCCCGTGTGTGTTGGCCTCGCCATGCAGTCGGGCAGTTATCCCAACGCCAATGCATGCAATCTATGCTCCCGATCATACCAGGCAAACCATGCTCGGCATTATGTACCTCGTAGATCTTTTGAAGGTCCTCCCATGTAGGCGTTCTAAGATAACGCGCACCGTACACATCAATTATACCTTTATAAAAAAATATAGACAAACATAAGATTCAAAAAAAATAAAAAAAATAAATAGTAAAGTATAAGAATTGTACCGCGACAAAAATGTTCCAAGCTGTCCCGTGTTGTTTTCTCCGCCATTTTTAGATACTCGTCGTTGATGTCGGTAGTGTTACCATAAGCAAGGATTCGTAACGCCGACGTACACTTTTGGATACCGGTAAATCCAAGTTCCCCTCTCGCATCCGGTTTTTGTTTAAAATAATCGTAGTTGGCTTCCAAGTCGTCGACTATGCGTAGAAACAACCGCTTACTCATTCGGAAACGACGCCTAAACATTTCGTTCGAAAATGTCGGCGCCTCATCAAAATAATCTTTCATCAAACGATCGTGTGCCGCGCGTCGGTCTCTTTCAATATAACCTCTTTTATTTTTTTCTGCTTGGGGCCGACTAGAATGCTTGGCATATCTCACCGCTAGTTGACATGCACTCGTAACCGCCTCTTGCTCAAGCTCCTCATCGGTCGAACCATCGCCATCCGCAAAATACTCGTTGTAGTAAAAATTTACCATGGATGAAGAACTAGGAGAATCCATTTTTTTTAAAATGGTTGTATTTTTTTAGAGAGTTTTTGAGAGTTTTGGTTGAAAATGAATGAGTTTTGATTGTGTTTGTATATATATATATATATATATATATATATAGGAAAAAAGGTTTAAAAAAAAAAATAAATAATATAGCCGTTAACTAGCCGTTGTGGCTTTTGATTGGCTGGTCAACATCGAACAAGCGTTTTAATAATCACGCGGGCTTAATTTTTTTTCGATTATAACGCCCTATAACGCTGGGTGTAGTGGCTTATGGGGCGTTATAGGGCGTTTTTTTTTGAAAAATTTTTAAAAAACACGCCCCACTACGGACGGTCTAATGTAAAACCGAATATGAAGCCATAATCGAAATTGATACATAAAACCAAAAACCGAAACAAATAATTTCGGTTTTTGGTCCGATTTGAGCCTGAACTTACCATATCAGCATGACTAGGGCTAGAAAGTAGACACCGTCCTCCTGATTTGAAACCTAGGAGATCTTGTCATTGAGAAAAATAACAACGAACCATCTTGTCCTCAGAATTTGTATCCTTTCACATATAAAATAATATATTACATTTACACAGGTGGGTAGAACCTAAAATAAAAAATAAAGCTACAATCCAAGGTAGTAACTCAGTCAGTGCTACTTATTTTTTTAGATTTTTTCATTTTTGTAAAAAGAAAAAAAAAAAAAAAAAACAGAATAAAACCGGATCATAGATTGTAAAATATTATCCATAAAACGTCTTTGTATATTTTAAACCATGTGCATGCATATGTGCTTAGTTGTTGATTACTACAAAAGTTATGTATTGATTCTAAAATCAATCTTATTTTCAAACATAGTTATAATCATCATATTGCCACTTTGACCCCCTCGAGAGTTTTTGGCTTGATGGTATAAATTCGAGTTAGTCGGGTCGCGTATAATACGTTATGATTGTACGATATAAATTCGATTTACGTTACAATTGGTATATATCAAGTTGAATTGGAACCTGTATCAAGACATTTGGGGTGCAATAAGGCAACTGAAATTAGTAAAATGTCAATGATGTCATTTACACCAAATTCAACATAGGCTACACTACTATATCCATCCCATTCAAAATCTAACAGCACCCACAACATGTGGGTGTCCGAATCTACGTGGCAACTTTGGTGAAGTTTGCCAACGATGTAGCTCAAGTTTATGGTGAAGTCCTTGGTTGTAGACTTGTTCTGGATGAGAAAGGTGCCCACCCCCATACATACTCTCATAAACATTCTTAATTCGGTTTTTGAGTTTTTCCATATACAAAAAGTGAGAGTTTTTTTAGACTAGTTTGAAAATTTATTATTACGCTGAGATTAGGGTAGGTTTGTGCAATTTTGCAGTTGTGGGTGCCTTAAAGACTACTTCTGTAGTCTGTACTCACCTTTCCCAAATACCGCTTGACATGTCACTCCCGACGTCTATTTCTCGCCTCGTATTTCATTTTCTTTCGCGTACAACATATTTTGTACCTTCCTTAGTTGTAAGTAGTTTGTATTTTTTTACATCATATCTTATTGTTAAATGGACAATATTTATGGCACATCTATCATCTATCTATGTATAGTGTCTCAACTTCAAACTCTTGTGCTAAAAACTTAAAAAGTTAAGATGCAACAAAAACCTCAAAATAGTCAATAATGAAGGATTTGACTCATTTCTAAACTTCAAAGCTGAATGATCAAAACTGAAAGGGGGGACACACACAGTCTGTCTCAATCGCATTGCTCTTTTGATCATACAGATTCAACCAGTTTGATCTGTTAACCTAAAACAATCAATCAGCAACTGCCCAACTGAATTCCGTTCAATCGTTACCGCCATTGCCATGGATGACATGGAGGATTCCTTGTTCGAGGGTATGGTCCTCTTCGATCCTTCTTCTTCTTCTCCTCAATTTCCAGCAGAATTACCACTAGATCATACTAATAAACACGATGATTCGGTTGAACTATTGAATCATCATGAAATTAGTCAACAATCTGTTCAATCCACCACTTCTGGAGCTTCGTTTGAGCCGCTAGATGAAAACCTGTTCTCGGATCTAACCCTAATTCAACCGCAATCCGAATACGACGACGTTTCCAACTCTCTCGATCCTCCGCTTTCACCGTCCTCTTCATCCACATCATCTCGTAGTACTGTTACTACTGATTTCGCTGCAACGACGTCGTTCGCATCGATTCAACAAACCTCAATAACTTCAACCAGATCACTCACTTCGCAGATTTCATCAACCAGGAAGAAGAAGAGAGCTGGATTACGCATCGGTTATGGCAGAACTTCTGCTGTTCAATCACTCGATTCCGATTCCGCCATTGATGTTGATAATTCGCAGCTTCCGGTTCCGGCTTCTGTTTCGGTTTCATCTGTATCATCGCCTGTAGTTGTTTCCCAAGTAAAACTTGAATTAGAAGAAGAAAAACCGCAAAATCGAGTTACTGAGTCTGAAATTAAAGCAGTGGCAACAGAAACCGAAGATCTCGAAGGACGGATCGAGATAAACGAGGCGGTTACGACTTCATCGACGATAGAACATAAAGTAGAAGAAGAAGAAGAACAGGAGGTTGCGGAAGATGAAAGCAAGGAGGATTCGATAGAGGTGAGATACGAGCAGGTTAAGAAACAGGTTGCGGATAAACTGGATTGTGCGCGGGGAATGGTAGCGTCTGTGTCTGGTAAACGGAAGGAGGTTATTCGGAAGAGAAGGAAGGCTGCGGAGGAGTTGAATAGTGTGTCTGTGAAGTATAAGGAGATGGAGAAGGAGTTGGAGGAGGCGGTTGAGTCGGAGGATTTTGAGACTGCGGAAAGGGTTAGTGATGGTCTTGCAGCAGCGGAGAAAGAGAAGGAGGTTCTGTCTGTTGCGTTAAGAGAAGCGGAAGCGGAGTGTGATGCGATTGATTTGAAGATGCAGGAGGCTTTGGAGATGCAGATTGTGGCTGAAGAGGAATGTGCAGCTCTGCTACAAAGCTTTGCGGTGGTAAGTTTGCTATCTTTGTTATCAAGCTTATGATCTAATATCTGTATATCATGTGTTTAGTGATTTAAAACACGGTTGTGTGTTTTCACTTACTCCTGGTTAACATAGTATAAATGTACTCTTCCATTGGGAAATTCATGACTTGTTACATTAAGGACTCATTAAGTGGCTGCATAGCGTTAGTAATAACTTAGATATCAGATCATACACACATATGTAGGAAGTAGTTCTAATTCTATTATAACTGGGACTTAAAATGTGTTCAAAGCAAAACAGATTGCTAGGAATAAACTGATAATTCTAAGTGGTTTACACCTCAGAAGGTGATGCCATCGTATTTATCTAGTTTAATCGCCTTTGTTAGCATCCTTATTCTAGTAGTGAAATTAGGGTCAGATACATATAGATTTAACGTGCAAAGCATACAAATAACTAGAGTAATTATTATTACTCTACAGTTTTTGAACCAGTGTAATTATTATTATTACTCTCTACATTTTTTGTAGTATAATTACTCTAGTTCAAAACTGTAGAGTAATAATAATTACTCTAGTTATTTGTACGTTTAGTAGGTTAATTTCATTTGTAGAGGATCCCACCCCTATTTTAGTAACTCTAGTAATCTGGACTTCTGGTTTTTCTTCTCAGGATGCTGATCATAATGCAGATTCTATCATCACAAATGCCAAAACTAAAACTTCAGAAGAAATGGAAAAATGGGTTTCATTATCCGAAGCTTTAGAGGTGAAGAAAATGGAAGCTGAGGTAGAATCCGACGTTCTATCCGGAGCACGTAAAGGGTTAGATGATTCCATTGAACATATAGTCAAGGAGGACAAACAAAAAAGTCAACTCCTCCACGAGAAAAAGAAGATTTTAGCAGACGAACTACAGGAACTACTTGCTTTAGTGAAACAAAAAGAAGCAGAAATATCAGAAAACAATTCACAAATCGAAGAGATCGAGAAAAAGATGGCGGGTGCGGTTTCTAGCTTCCAGGATGCACTATCGGACATTGATTTAAAGTCTGCAAATCTTCAATCGGGTCTCTCGCAACTGGAATCAGAGAGCGATGATTTATCTAAAAGAAAGAAGGAAATTGACGATTTTGCCCTTCAGGAAGAAGCCAGAGGTTTGAAAATCAGGGAACTTGGACGGGTTTCTGCAGATGAAGCGGCTGTGCACCAAGAAGTTATAAACATGCGTAAGAGTTTAATAAAGTTTATCTCGAAATCACGCGAAGATAAGATACGGTTAGCTGCAACTGAACAGAAGTTGTTTGATGATGTCCAAATGCTCAAACAAGATATCTCTGCTGTAAGAGCTTCTCTCCAGGTTAGTCATCAGATTATTCGTAGACTCACGCTTTGATGGACATTCATATAAATTTTTTCCAAAAGTATCAGAAATACAATCTTATTTGAGGTTCAGTGGGCTTTTATTATGTTTAGAGTAAAATGCCATTTTTGTCCCTGAGGTTTGACCAGTTTTGTGACTTTTGTCCAGAGGTTTGTTTTTTCGCATTTGGATCCAAAAAGTCTGAAATCTTGCCATTTTCATCTGGCTAGTTAACTCCATCCATTTTTTCTCAGTTAAGTCAGGGGTCTTTCAGTCTTTTTTGTTAATTTAAAGGGCGATTCAATATTTTTTCAGGGGTATTTAGTCTTTTTACATAAGGTGAAAAAGACCGAATTGCCCTTTAAGTAAAAGATGGAAATACCCCTGAATTAACGGAGAAATTGAGAGGAGTTACGAACCGGATGAAAATGGCAAGATTTCGAACCTTTTGGATCCAGATACGAAAAAACAAACCTTTGAAAGAAAGTCGCAAAATTGGCCAGAGCTCAGGGACGAAAATAGCAATTTACTCTTTATGTTTATTATGTTTACATATGGTCATGAAGTGTAATGATCCATTCCAAAACCTTGCATATCACATTATTGATATATGATTATTCAATTAAAACCATCATATTGTAGCAGTACAATTTTTGTTAACTTTTTTTTATTGATGTTATAGGATCTATCTTCAACGAAATCAGGAACCCAACAATCAATTGAATCATCCAAACAGAGGCTTCTCTTCATAGAAAAACGGGTCCCAGAAATGGAATCCGAAAAGAAAGTCTTTGCAACCGCAAGAAATTTCAAGGAAGCAGCCCGAATAGCCAACGAGGCAAAGGCATTGTACGTTGAAAAAGAAACCTTACAGCTTAAAATAGATGAAGATACAACCACCCTTAAGAAGATAGAAGATGATATCAACCACAATGTGCAGAAACTACAAGAGAAAGAAGAAAATATCGCACTAATGGAAAAGGAGTTGGAAACAGTTAGATACCAACGTCTTATTTTGCTTGCTGGTGCTGCAACAGCTGAACGATCGGCTGCTATGAAGTTAGGTGATGTTGAAGAAGCAGATATTTTGCTGCAAGAAGCTCAGGCTGCAGATTCGGAAGCTAAAAATATTCAACCGGATTCTAAAAATGAAAAATTTGATAGTAAGATATTGAATTCGTTCATTTCGATGGAACTTGTTTCCACTCTTGATAAAAATCAGTTGGCTGAGCTGGTAGCATCCACTCAGATTTCAGCACCATGATATCAAGCAACACCAGTGGTGAATCTCGAATTTACCTTGAATGTATCTTTAGAGCTATTCTTTTTCTTTTATTTCTCATACACCCATTTGTTATGGGATTTTGATTTGTTAAAACTGTGTGTTTGTTTCATTGTTTGTGTTTCCTATACAATGTTGTATAAACAATTGAACTTGATGATTTGCAAAGCTAAGATATTTCATTTGGTTTTACTCTGTTATTTGTTTGGAGCCAATTTTTTTTTTCTGTGACTAAAGCGACACGGTATTGATTGGTGGCCGGTGGTGGTTTAAAACCACGGTATCGCTTGAGTTCAGTGAAGTCACATAATGGGTTTCTTGATGTTGCATCTTTAACGTATGTTTGAGTGGGTTCTGGGGGGTTAAATGGGTCGTTTGGCAGGTGGACCGAATAGTTTTACACGAACTTGAAAATCGTGTCAAACATATAAAGCTGGACAAAACATGATTTTCCGTGGATTAACACGGTCCAGTTTTAGTTTTATTTTATATATTTGGATATCAATACTATAAAATTATAAATTTACAACCAATGAACCAAAAATACAAATTTACATAAAACGTTCACACTAAAATTTGATGCTCATTTCTCTTTTCAATTTTGACATATAATATTCAATCAGTTCAAATTATGACAACACATTTTAAACAAATTAATATAAAATTAAATAGGACAACTCGTAAACCTGGCAGGAACCAAACACGACCCGTTTAGCTAAGTGTGTAAATGGGTTTGACTAAGTAACTCGGGCCCGTTCAAACTACAACAAAATTACGGGTTTCACACCCCTGGACAGTTTGCTGGTTTCATATTAAGGCCTCCATATGATGCAAACTTAGGATATCAGCATTCAGAGCGTTTTCAGGGTTAAAACACAACCGGATCGGAAACAGACCGATCTAAGCATGATCCCAAACTAAAATGGAGAAAAAAAAAAGAAAAAGAAAAAAAAAAGAAAAAACAGAATCAACCTGTTGATATTTAATAAATCTATTAACTGGACACAAGAGTTTCTATAACTGCATAAACAAATGATCTTAAAAGCTACATAAATACTATAGATTCCAATATGGAAGAACAAAGAACAAAACCACATTAAAAACATACAAAACCACATTAAAAAGCAAGCAAAACTATGGATTCCAATTTGGAAGAACAATAAACCAAATGCATATTTCAAATTTCTCTATTTGGATTCCCCAAACTCAGGGTCCTTAATTGGACCCTTCTCCAATCCATCTTTCAATAAAGTCAACTCTTCTTCAGTCAAACTGTGCTTTGAAAGCGGTACGCTTTTGTTAGCCGCCTTTTCGACCTCAACCGCCCAACTATAGATCACCATACCCGCAACCGCAACAAGCATTCCCGCAATGTTCTTGAAAGTCAACTCAGAGTCAAACAACAGCCACCCTAAGGTCAACACGGCTACGGTTTTCATGTGACCCAAAACTTGAAATGAAACGGCTGAAAACCGTCCAATGCAGAGGTATTGGCTAATGTTGCAGAAAACCGCCAATGAGCATGAAATCAGTATGAAAATCTGTAATTTGTGAGATCGAAATTAGCTTCACGGTTCACCAAAACAACCAAAATGAAACAAGAAAGAAAATCGAATATGTTTTGCTTACAATTGCACCGGAAGATATGGTTTTCATGTAATCTGAAATTAATCTTCCGCTTAAATAATAATCAATGAAAGGACCCAATACGAGAAGTGAGAGAGCTTGAATAGGAGCGGTTTTACTCAACAACTCAAAAGCTCCGATCGAGTATTTCTTCTGCAAGGACCCGATAGACTACACCATCGAAATAAAATCGTTATTAAAGATTTGCATGCAAAAAAGATTACTAAACAAACACCCGTGATCTGTAAACTCACAATTTGTTGCAATGATGTCGCCAACACTGCTACACACGCGCATATAAAACCTTTGGCATTGACTTTAACATCAGTCACAGTGCAAACACCAACGCCTATAACCACAACCACAACGGCAGCTTTGACTTCCTTTGAATACCGCTTGCTATGAAGAATCCATTCCATCACACAAACCACCGGAATCATGCTGAGTTTGGAAATCTAGAATATAAGAAAAACATAAGTAATACTCAAGGAAGCAACTTTTTTTTTTTTGGTGAGAATGAGAACCGGTTAGGGAAAACTCATGGGCCCACCAGTACCCTATTGACAGGCAGGAAATTAGTGGAAGTTGGATCGGAACCTAAGGCCTCTACTAGAGGGGAATCAGGCACTTACCACTGCGCCACCCTTTGAAGGTTTCAAGGATGCAACATATAACATGAAATTGTAATTTTATTTGTAAAAAAAGTATGCAAAGAAATGTTACCTGGTAAAATCCAACTGAATTCAGCATGAGACTAAGGTTCATCCCTGTAATCGACATATTCGCTACAATCGAAAACCAAAGAAGTTCCCACAAAGGAACATGCTTGGCTGAAGTGTATCCCGTGGAATTCGACACGAATCCAACCAGCGCAGTTACCGCAAAATGAAATCCAGTTAACGTCGTAGCTGAAAAAAGCACACATTGCATCAAAACCACTTAGCAATGTTACCAAATATCGTCTACGAATCCGACTACAACCACTTGTGTTCAATCAAAAAATCAACTACCAAATTCAAGATCTATACAAGTATACAACAAAGTAATTTTTAAACACTTCTTGCATAACTAGAGCAATGTAGACAATATAAAAATTACCTCGTAAAGATCATGAACTAAAAGCAAACCAATCAAATTAACAGATCAACAAGATCACCAAAAAATGAAAAAAAAACATATTTTTATGAAATTCCAGATCTACCCACATAACAAATTGAAGTAATTTACATAACAACAAACAAGATCTGAGCAACAAGTGACTAACCAAAGGTGAACGAGTACCCATTAGCAGACATAAGTTGCTTGTTCGCCATAATGATCCCAACAGAACTTACAACATTCATGGCCCATGCTCCCACATCAGACACCGGTGAAGTTTTCTTCTCGGTGGCCATGATTGATTGATCGATCTGTGTTCGATTTCACACAAGGGTTTTGAGTGAAATTGAAGAAAGATCGAATTGGGAGCAGACCCAGTTGACGGCAAGTTCAAGAAATTGAAATGATGGGGGTGAAGACGATGATTGACAGCTTGAAGAAATCAAGATTCGGAAGAAGAATAATAGGATATTGAAGTATGATGATATGAACGGTGATCTAGCATATGGAGACAACTAGACAAGATCCCGTTTGAGGAAAATTAATAAAGCTTTGAAATTTATTTTAAAGTTGTTGTCTTGGTGAGTTCTATTTTTGTCACTTTTACTAGATAAAGACTATTGGTTTACTCTTTTTATCTTTTTTTTTTGTTGGTAGTAAAAAAGATGTTTTAGGATTTGGTTTTTGAAATTAAGGGTGTTTTATGTCTGGGACTAGGATTATTCGGTTATTATGGTAAGGAAGCTGTAAACGAATCGAACAAATGTGTTTACGAACTGTTCATGAACGTTTATCGAACAAGATTTCATGTTCGTGTTCGTTTGTTAAGAAATGAGCTTGTTCGTGTTCGTTTGTATTTGTTTGTTAATTTTAATCAACAAATGAAAAAAAAAAACGTTGATGAACACAAACTAATGTTAATGAACACAAATGGAAACAAACGAACACAAACACACGTTCATAAACATAATATATAATACACTGATACTTATTAAATATTTTATTTGTCGGAATTTTAAAGTATTTAAATAAAATATAAAATCAAAAAACACTAATGAACTATGGGACACAATTGAACTGAGGGCGAAATCATAATTTTTTAAACGGGGAAAAATAACATTTTTTAACAGAGGGCAAAATCGTAATTTTTTGCTGGGGGCAAAAACATAATTTTATTTTGAACTTGGGGCGAAAAAGTAATTCTGAGCTGAGGTCAAACCACAATTTTATTTTGAATTATTTTGAATCTAGGGAAAAATCGAAATTTTGAGCTGGGGACAAAAGGGTACTTTTATTTTGAGCTGGGGGCACAACCGTAATTTTAAGGAGGGGCAAAAACGTAATTTTAAAATGGGTATAAAATAATAAACTGGTTGATCCAATGGAGGAGTGCCAGGCAAAATCGTAATTTTGAATTGAGGGCAAAATCGTAATTTTGAGGTGGGGACAAAAACGTAATTTTATTTTGAGCTGGGGCAAAACGGTAATTTTAAGCAGTAGCAAAAACGTAATTTAGAAATGAATATAAAATATTAATCTTGTTGGTCCAACGGGGGAGTGCCAGACAACTGCGTGACACTATTCCTCCTTTTGGGAAATGTATGCATGGGAAATAACACGTCAGCATAGTAACCATTTTCAGATCTTTACCCGTTTTTTAGGTTAGGAATAACTTATAGAATTTAATAAAGAATATCCATTTTGAATAGATTAAATAGTAAATTTGATAAGTAGTAAATTATATCATCTAGTAGGTGTGCCGTGTGTGTGTATATAAATATTTTATGTAATATCCTAAGTAATAACACCAAAGTACTCAACTTGGTCTAAAGCATTCAAAGATTTTAATTTCTTTTTAATATACCAATAACTATGGAACTAGCTTTTAAGGGTTAGGCTTTGAATGATCTTTGGGGTTCTGTTTTATTTCTTAGTTTAATTAAATATGTAGATTATAAAAAAAAATCATTGGGCATCTAAAAAAAGGGGTCAAGTTATTCTACAAAGACTTCTAATTGTAAGAAGTGTAAGAAGGATTTATAGAGTGACAAGTGTCCAATAACTTAAAACTAAACCCACTACATCACCACCAAAAACCTAAACACCCACCCCCACCCCACCCCACCACCACCCAAAAACCTAAACCCCCCCCCCCCCCCCCCCCGCAAAAAAAAAAAAAACAAAAAAAAACTATACCTCACCAAAAAAAACCCCCAAAAAACCTAACCCCCCCCCCACCTCCACCCCCCAAAAACCTAAAAAAAACCTAACCCCCCCCCC
This sequence comes from Helianthus tuberosus, assembly GCA_030545235.1. Lineage (NCBI taxonomy): Eukaryota > Viridiplantae > Streptophyta > Magnoliopsida > Asterales > Asteraceae > Helianthus > Helianthus tuberosus. The sequence goes on along the minus strand of CM060443.1, from coordinate 171,932,260 downwards.
CCCCACCCCCCAAAAAACCTAAAAAAAAAATATAAAAAAAACTAAACACCCACCACCACCCAAAAACCTAAACCCCCACCCCCTCGGCAAAAAAAAAAAAAAAAAAAAAATTTTTTTTTTTTTTTTTTTTTGTGGGTGAGGTGGTGGGGTGGGCGGGGTGGGTGGGGGGGGGGGGGTTGGTGGTGGTGGATGTTTAAGGTTTTTTTTTTTTTTTAGTGGGTTTTTTTGTGTAGTGGGTTTTTTAGGTTATTGGACACTTGTCACTCTATAAATCCTTCTTACACTTCTTACAATTAGGATCCTTTGTATTTGATCCTAATCCCTAAAAAAAGAGTAATATATGGCATTAGGATCAACCAATATAGTTGTTGGCATGTGGCATGAAAGCTATAGTTGGATACATGTTCACAATTTTTATTACAATGGTCATGTGGCCATTGGCGGACCTAGGTTATGCCCAAGGTGGGCGGGCGCACCCCTTGAAAAAAAATTTTTAGTGTATATTTTAGGTAAAAAAACCCGACCGCACCCCTTGAAAATATGCTTGAGCCACTCATCCGCACCCCCCAGCAAATAATTCCTGGGTCCGCCACTGCATGTGACATGTTCATGATTTAGTTTTATTTTTATAAGGTTACATACTCAGCACCGACAATTCATAGTAAAATATGTGATTTTTCGGATGTATGCTGTGTAAAAAAACCCATTTCACAAATTTTAAGTTTTTATTGTTTTTTGTTTAAATTGTATTTACCAATTCTAATCATGAATCAAATCAATGTAAATATCTTTTATTTTTACGATTTTTTTTTTTTTGTAGATTTTACCATTTCTTACTACTGAAATTTCCCATTTTATCCAATAATCAAAATCAATAACAGTATATATAAGAAGGAACAAAATATTTCGAAAGGTTTCCAATTAAATTATTTAACGCCACATTTTTCTCCCAAGTTTTTAATCAAACAACATTGTTTATCCAAGACATGGCATAAAAACTTCAAATTCTTTTGGATTTATTTATTTCTTCGAGCAATCATCATTAATATTTTTGTGTAATTTTACTTCTTTATATCAATATTCTAAAATTATTTTTCCTTGCCCATATTTGACCCGAGACTTTCCCTCTAAGGCCATTGGGTGTATCTTAACATTTGAGGTGTTAACGATAACATGATATGTTAACCGGTATTGCAAACCACTCCCTCCTTGTAGGGGTGTTCATCGAATCGAATATCGAATTTTCGAATTACTCGAATCGAATTATTCGAATAATTTTTATTTTCCCTTGAATTCGTATTCGATTCGAATTCGATTAAAAACTATCAAATTCGATTCGAATTCGTATTCGAATAAAAAATCCAATTTGTATTCGATTCGTATTCGATTAAAAAATCGAATTCGAATCGAATTCGAATAAATTCGATTTGATTTAGATTCTTTTAAAACATGTAAAAAACTATCAAAATGAAACATAAATTTTAAAGCAATCATAAAGCACGATATCATATTAAAACAGTTCCAAATAAAGTATCATAAATCTAAAATTCAAAACGAGAAGTCGGGAATTATCACTCCACATTACAAGTTAATATTTTTAGGGTTAGATATTTGTAACTTAGGTTTTAGTTATGAGCCATGTAGTTGGTTTGGTAATGGGTAATTTTAATATTTGGAATAAATTTTGAAAATAATTTGTAGTATAGCCTAATAAAAGTTATATATATGTATTATATATAAAAATAATAAATAAAAATGTATAATTTTTATTCGAATTTCGAATCGAATCGAATTTGAAATTGTAAATTCGTATTCGATTAATATTCGATTTACTTAACTCGAATTGAATCGAATTCGAATTCTTATAATCGAAACGAATTCTTATAATCGAAACGAATTCTTGATAATCGAATCGAATTTAAACGAATTTCGAATTTTTCGAATTCGAAACGAATTCTGAACACCCCTACCTCCTTGTGTTAAGGGGCGTTAAAGTGGTTATTTGTTAACATGTTAACCGGATGTCAAGAGATTGTATTAATTGTTCTTTTTCCTTTTTAAACAAAAAACCACTAAAAATAGTGTTAGTTAAAGTTAACGAGATTAAACCATTTCCTTAGAATAAAACATCATAAAATAAGGAAAACAGGTGATGTGACACATAAGTAAAGTTAAAGAGCATTAAAGTACACCCCAAAGAACCTTACATTAGCCAATAATCATTAATTGGTTTGATTTTTTTTAGAAAAAGTATCAACCAATCATGTTGAAGATAACAAAATTTTGATAAAAACAGAGCACTTACAATATAACACAATAACAATCAACACAATATTATTAGTATTACTATTACTGGTATTACTATATTTAATTTTTTATTAAAATAATTTTTAAAATTATATATGTTGAAATGTCAAAAGAAAATATTAATATTTATATTTATTAAAGGGATATTGGATTTAAATAATATCAACTTTCATCAATTGGCCGATAACACTTCCAATTTTTGGTTTGTACCACACTACTCCTAACTTTCAACTTATTTTCCTACATCACTCCCAAGCTAAGCCAACACTAACCCAGTTTGCAGACGTCAGTTGCCACATCAACAAACCAGCACCACATGAGCTACCACATCATCAAAAAGCCAAATCAGATGCCACATCATCAAAAAGCCAAAATCAGATGTCATGCCAGTTGCCAAGTCATTAAAAAACGCCACGTCACCACACAAGTACCAAACATCAGCAAAAAAATTAACTGGGGTGGTGTACAATTAGTTTGGGAGTGCCAGAGGAAAATAAGTTGAAATTTGGGAGTGGTGTGGTTCAAATCGAAAGTTGAAAGTGTTATCGACCAATTGGTGAAAGTTGAGGTTATTTAAATCCAATATCTCTTTATTAAATGTTACAGTGAAGACTTCTCTCACAAAACTGTAAGTGAGAGGTATGAACTTGGTTAAATTCATTCCAACCCTTTTTGTATGACATTTTGAAAATAATGGATGTGGTTCATTAGGCTATAGGGTTTGGTCATGATCCTCATGAACACCATGACCCTCCACATCAGTGACATATCACCTACTTTTAATCCATCAGCCAAAACCACTACCCTAAGGGTGTGGTCATGACTCAAACCACTTGTAACAACCCGACTTTTTGGATTGTTATCCGTTTGCTACTTACTTCGATTTGTAACCATTTTGTACTCCAAGATTCGATATAAATAAAGGGTTATGTTATACTAAATACATTTTCATCACACAGCACCACTGCACGCTTAAACGCTTTATATTCGCAAACGCTCAACGCTAAAGCAACATGAATCACAGAGAATTATGCTACTTTACTTGCCGAGTGTGTTTGTTTGTTCGGTAACCACTCTCGCCTTCGCACTCGCTTATCGCGCTAAATCGCTAAATCGCAAACGCTGTTAATAGTAGTAATATTATGCTGTGTGTTCTTATATGCTTTACTTGTGTGTGCTTGATATGTGTTGATTACATCGCTTAAAACGCTCAAACGCTACTCGCACAACTCGATTTATCACGCTAAAACGCAACGCAACGCAATACACACTATCTCATTAAAATACTTAACATACTAGTACTAACTAACGCAACAAAACGCATTAAACGAGTATCCTAAGCGCGAAACGAAGAACTTCCTCACCAAACTGGCACCTTCGAACGAAGCCAGGCAGCTTCGTACGAAGGCAGACAGTTCGAACAGAAGGGCCAGCCCACCTATATAAATACCCAAGCCCTCCTCATTCATTCTAACTTGCTGCCATTCATATCGAAACGCTACCGAATTGCTGTCCGATTGTTTTCAAGTAAGATTTATCATTTTTGCATGATTACACAACGTTTTCTACTACGATTTTCCACAAGAATTACTTCGATTTCATCCAAACTCTTTTGGTTTCAACTAAACTTCATCTTCTTCACCTAAACTCTAACTTTTTCGTCATAACTTCATCTTTTTCCAGAAAACCTTCATCTTTTTCATCAAATCTTCTTGTTTTACAATGGATCTACACTTAACCGAGTGTATTGGGCCTAGCTCCGGCTTCCCAAGTAAGGGATCTACAGATTTCGCACTCTCCAAGTGTTAGATATAAGAGAAAACCTTTTAAAAACCCTTTTTAAACTTGATTTTACACTAAAACAGACCTAAAACGACATGTATTTCGTTCACTGGATAGTGGAACGAAGTAGAGTCGAAACCTCCTTGAATAGGACTCCAAAATACATTCGATTCAGGCGAAAACACCACTCCGAACGCCAAGAACAGCCCGAATGCGAGCTGGACTGTTCTGTGCGAAGCCCGGTACACATGGCTTCATACGAAGGCACTGACTTCGCGCATCACAGCCCGATTCTCATCCGTGGCTCAGAAAAAGACCTCTCCGACTCTAAGTTTAATCAGTAGCTTAAGGTTGGAGGGATGAACACTCGATTTTCCAAAGACAGACGCGAAGAACACTCGATTTTGGACAACGGAAACATCACTTGTGCGAAGACCCAGCTTCGTATGAAGGCACGCTTTCGTACGAAGCCTCTGTTTCCCCACCGACACTTTGATTTTCGACCGTTTCAGCACTTTGGAGGACTTACGCTTCTGTTCCCGTACGCAGGCTGATCCGGCGCTCCCTTTAATCCATTTTTAGAACATGTTTACTTGTTAGACACGCACTGTAAGTATACTCGAACCCTTTTTCTCTTAACGCACTTTTGGGTGTTACATACGTTTTCTATCAAAACACAACACACACCGCTTAACACTTTTATAAACGCTAACCGCTCCCGCATGCTATATGTGATTAGTTGAATGCTTGTTGCTATGCTTACACAGTGATTACTTGCCCAACCGCCTTTAGCAACAATAGTACTATAGTTTGGACTCAGCACCTGTTTGTTCAGGGGTTGCTAAGGATCACATACTTTACTTCACGTGTTCGCCTAGGTGAACATGTGTCACGCATACTCTACTCGCAATCACGTGGTTAGGTTGTATCATTGTTGGTAGTTGCTTGATTCACCCGTTACGTGTTACATGCTGGTTATGCGTAAACGCTTTTTATACTATATCTATGCAAACTTGTGTACTCACCTTTACATTATTGTATTGACTTTATTTTAACGTATGTGATAGGTTGATGGATTATGCGCTGCAAATGGATAGGAAGTCTAGAAACTCACCAAATAAAATCTAGGTTGTCAGACTTGTTTTGTTTGAGAGATGTGAACTCCGTTATGACTGTTTGTTGAAATATTTGTTTATTAGTATGGGATAATGAAACTTTTAAATATTGTCACTAAATAGTTCTTATGGATTCTCTTGAGCAATCTGGTTCGCCTAGTGCCGCGCCCCGATGATTCCGCCATCGGTTGGGGTCTGACACCACTATTATCTAATTTTAATTTATTTTTGTGAAAAGGAAAGGAAATATTGAATAAGGAAAGGAGGCTTATGGTTGCCATTTTTTAATCCATGGGAATCATGGTGGATGAGACAATAGGGTAGTGTAGCAATCTATTAATGGTCCTACGTGGCGATTGATGACCTAACCATGCCCCTCTCACCCTATAGCCTTAGTGAAACTAGTTATCGACTTGATCAAAATACTAAGTGTACTTCAAGAAAAGGGCACGTTTTTATATTAGGAAGGATAAAGCTACATATAATAGGAGTCAGAATTTTTAACACGGTCTGAAAATGCGACATAACCTAAGATGTAGTTGGTAAGTTTGGGTTCAGTCTAAACAAGTCAAGGTCAATTTCAGGTTGAATACGTGAACCTGTTTACCTAAACGGGTTGGGTTCGTGTAGAACATAGCGGATTGGCAGGTTGACATGTTGTAACGCCCCAAAATCCAATCTTTTAATAAACATGATGTTTACAATATTTATGGTGTGAAATAACCTAACTAGGTTGTTTAACCTAGTTAACATAAAAGGTTAAATTGAAAGAATGAAGGAAAGTACAAGGGCCAATTGTGAAATAATTGAAAATTGATGAAAATGCTCAACAAAAGGGGATTTAGAGTCAAAATCTTGTATTCTCGGGACATCTACTGGACCAAACGGAGTACTCCAAAAGTAACCCAAGTCCACCAACAATTCCGGGGAAAACCCGGTAACCCATCCGCCCGTAGGCACGACAGTTGGCTTACCGGTAAAACACGTTTGGCTCAAGGATCGAACTCAGGTTTCCCTGGGATTCCTATCATTGCCTACCAGTGCCTCTGTGACAACCCGTAATTTGAAGGGTTCTTCCTTGTACTGATTCCTTGTTACTTGCGTGTACGCTAGTTGAAGTGTTCGATTAAATACAAACGGCTACGAGTTTATGCATTATATAAATGTTATGAGTTTGTGCGAAGGAATGAGTGAAGTTTGATCGCACAAGGATTCCGAGTTGCACACCCGCTCATCGGCCGTACACCCTTCTAAATCATGCGGGCTTCATGGAGCCCAAAACCCTTAAACCCAAACCGAGCCCAAGCCCACCTTTTGTAGCACACGTATATGCATCAGGAGATGCGTATCATTTCTTTTGGCAGACCTTTGTAAACCCTAAGCACTCTCCTAGTTCCTTTAAAGTGTCGACAGCCTTTCTCTTGCGATCGAAGGCTTTCTTCTCGGCCCTACCACCCTCCTTAACATCTTGAAATCTGGTTAGTATGATTCACCACTGAATTGATTTATATTCTTTGTTAATCCTGGTTATGTGTGATAAACTAAAGTGAATATGGTTGATTTGAAGTTTTGTGTTCGCATTGATTAGTATGGATATCCATGAAAGCATGATTTAGTACTGATTGAGTAGTGGAAGAGGACTTAGTAATTGGGGTTGTATAAAAATCGAGTTCTTGATGAATATATCATAATAACTAACTGTTGAATTATAAATGTGGTAACATGTTTAGTGACAATTGATGATTGAGCGCAGTGTATAGTTAGAATATTGATTATGATTAATATTGAATCAGGTTGGCATGATGTTAGTATTTTAGAGAATTTTGTGTGCATGATGATCATAGATCTATTTGGATGATTATTGATGCTGAGTATTCGATGATATTAGTGAATGAGCAAGGTCTGATGTTATTCGACACGAAAACGAGATAATAAATTGTTAAAACTAGGGTGTTATGTTGATAGAGTCGTTGAATAAGATGATTAATGTTGTTTAATCCGATTGGAAGATGAAACCGTTGATGAATTGTGTTTGCGATAATTTAGGGAATGATTGTAACTGATTGACTAAGGATTTGATTAGCCGAGATTGGTGATAAACTGTAACTGATCGCACAACACAAGCCAAATCGCACAATATGGCTGGGCTAGCCATGTTGGGCTGCACAATATAGCCCAGTCGCACAAGATAGCAGAGTCGCACAAGGAGGTCCAGATCGCACAAGGTGGTCTGAATCGTACATGTATATTGGCCGAGGGGTCTGTTTTGGGCCAAACTTGGGTTGCACATCATCAGCTGTCGCACAAGGGAGTGTGGATCGCACGCTTCCTTGGGCCGGTGCAACTGGTCCACACACACACACGAACATATTCTGTAATTGGGCTGAACAGTTTAAGTAATCAGTTATGAAGTTTCACACTTGAATGTTTAATGTTCTGAACTGCTAAGTTGTTACATGGCTGTGAACTTGCATATCCACTTGATTGAGAACTGAACTAGACATGTGCTAAGGTGAATTATGAGCACGTGATGTGAACCTTGCATGAGACTTAACTACTTGTTACATGCTGTTATGAATTATTGTGTTACGTGAACTCTTGTTACAACTTGTATAATGATGTGTGATTACGTGTACGCTACTTGTGTAATGTGAATGTGGGATACGTGATTCATGTGTATAGGAAACTGATTTGTCATTGGTAACCACACTAGGATTTGGTTGATTAATATGGAACAAGTAACATTACATACCGAGCAATTCTAAGGTGAGTTCACTGCTCTTTTTCAAGCATGCGTCCCGGGGAGGAATATTGGGTAATGGGTTTGACTGGAACGTTAAACCGGAATGTTGGATAATACACTCACTCCTATCACCTTAAGTCCCATCGTCTACCGAATTAGTTGCCGGGGAGGCAACGGGGTATTTAGTTGATAGCGCTATTAGGTTTGGCACCCTCACACCGTACCGGGGAGGACGGGCGTGAACTAATTACCTTAAGTCATGCCCAATACTTTGATAGGGGCATTGGGGAAAGGGCAAAATAATCTGGAGCCATCTTGTACGGTATCGAGTTATTATCAACATTGTTTTTGGAATTGCTTTTGAACTAAACTAAACTTTTGGCAGCTAAACTTGTAACACGATTTTTGGTAAACAAAACTGTGAACTCGCTAGTGTTAGCTGATACACTTTTCTGCATGCTTGCAGGACTATAGGTACATTCATTTGGGACTTGCTGTCTGGGATGCTGGAGTGGTCATCGGTCGAAATACATGGAATCACGAGACAAGTCTAATGGTTTTTATACACTTGGGTTATGAAATTCTTAACTATTGTATTATGCTTCTGCTGAACAATGAGTGATGTTTTGTAACGACTTATTTTAATAAATGAAAGTTTTATTGGAAATCTTGTTATGAGTTCAATGTGATTGGTGGCTAGATCCTGGTACGTCACACGCCTCCCGGGGGATTTCGCATATGGTATTTTGGGGGTGTGACAGTTTGGTATCAGAGCCACCGGTTATTGTGAATTTGGTTTTAAAAATGTTTTTATAAAACCAAACTATAACCGTACAATTCTGAATACGTGAATACGACCATGACACTCAGCTCCAGATTGCAAGGTTCGTCTTTTACCTACTATATACATTACATGACTAGTACACACTTGTTTATGATGTAGCATACGGACACACACTCGTCACTATAGCATAATTACATGAATTGCTTGCTTACATTATGAAGCGTTGTTAGTATGTCATAGTCCTTGGGTTTCTGTGACCTTGTTATTTTGACAACCTTCGTTTGACATTTGAGATTGAGGAACCATTTGACATGAGTTAGGAGGAACTGAGATGAGCATGCAAATTACAATATTATTGTGGGTGCACACATAATAATAATGTGGGGTGTATGTGAGTCCCAGTGAGGCTTAATAAGTGAAAAAGGGGTTCTGTTCTGTTATTCGATCAAATGAGAAACATAACAAATCTATAGGAGTCATAGCAGTGATTGTCTCCTACTCGAGCGTGATCTTTTCACTTCCCTCTGAATCCTTACGAATCTCAATGATAGTGAGTATTGACTGAACACGTATCTGAACGTCTTGAGCTAGTTATCGAACCATTGAATGCTTGGTCTGTGTCTTCCTCACTTTCTTCGTTTACTCGAACCCAACGGATTGACGCCTTAGATCCCGAAGTATAATCACCTTTATACTCACTAGCAACTTACCGTGCATTGTTCAATTGACTCGCAAGGCCGATGGATAAGAAGATGAACGTGATACATTACCAACCCTCGTATTAGGACGACCCTGCTTGCAGACAATGAACACCAGTAAATTGACTTCAATCGAGTCCTTAACCCTAGTCAGTGACTTCTGGGAGCCAAATCTTACGAATCAATCGGGACATAAACAATGACACTTGACTATAGTGTGGAATGTGTAACTGTTAGCACAATGGGTAGTGCCGAAGGACGTGGCACAGAATGTGAAAATATGGACCCTTTTGGTGAAAGCTCGCAGGGCTCCGTTACAAGCAACGACATTGGAGGCAACAGTCACAACGACATCAAGGTACTTGTCATCGTAGCCTACAGTATGGAATAGAAGGTGACTACTACAAGGATTGGCTGTTGTTAATTCCAGATGTCAACAACTAAGCGAACAATGACGGTATTGGGAATCCTCGTAATGATAACAACAACGCTGGAAGTGGTGCTCGTGGAATAGCACTTAGGATTGGTGTGGGCGACGCCAGGTATAATAGCAACAAGGTGGTCTGTACGTTCTTGGTAGCTAGTCGCTTCGTCTCTGTTCTATTCAATCCTGATACCTCTTGAAGCCAGACATGTTGTAGAAGCGACTAGTGGCAAGCCAATTGAAGTCTCACACATTCGCTTGGGGTGCAAACCCAAACTTGTAGGTCACGTGTTTGACATTGACTCTTTTCCCGTTACTTTTGGATGCTTTGATGTAGTCGTCAGTATGGACTGGTTGTTCAAGCATTGAGCAGAAACCTTTGTAAAGATAAAAATTGCATGTATATCTCTCCCAGGTGGAGATTCACTGTATGTCAATATCACTTCGACTATGGAAGTCTAGAAGCGGTTCAGCTATCCTGCCATCCTAGCACTGGTTGTAGGTACCCAACCCTAGGAGGAGAAGAGTGAAGATCCATCGATTTGTGCCACGACAAAAGCAACCCTGAATTCTGGTACCTCTCATCGTCTCGCACCAGGGAAGGTGCAAGAACTGTTTAAACAACTTCAGGGACTACTAGTAGGGGGTTCTAATTGACCTAGCTTCTTGCTTTGGGGAGCCCGAGATCTATTTGCGAAAAGAAGGACCTGTTTGACCAGCTGCAAGGACTAAGCTCCTAATCAGAAATCAACTTAAGATCAGACTGTCATCTAATGGAAGACCCAAGAGAGGACGTTCCCAAAACAGAATTACAGACGCAGTATGGCCATCACGATTTTCTGTTCATGACTTTCAAGTTACTTAAACACATCAGCAGTCATATGGAGCATCGGAATAGTATGTGTAATCTCACCGAATTCGTCAACCGTGTTTATCGATGGCATTTTGAACCATCTCCAGGAGAAAGGAACACAGTGAGCGGCACTTGTATCTTATCGTAGAGCTCCTAGGGGAGGAGCAACTCCACGCGAAGTCTTTCTAAGTATGGCTTCAGGATTTGAGAAGTACACTTTCTTGGTCAAGTAGTAAACGAATTGGGAAATACACGTGGGATTCACTAAGATTCATTTTATTGGAAATTGTTCGGCAACGAAGAATCCTTCAGAGGAGTGGCAATTTCTTGGCCTCGCTGAGTACTATCGCAGATTCATCAAGGGAATTTTCGAAGGTCACTCAGTTTTTACTACTTTAACAAGGGTACGGTGCATCCGTGAGGGAAACAAAACAGGAGAACGTCTTTTCCAGCTTTCGAAGCCAAACTTTACAATACACTGAGAATTGTCCATACTTGATTGTACAAGTGATTTGATAGTGCACCGTGTCATTTCGAGTCAGGGTCTCGGTTGTGTGCTGATGCGACGCAAGAAGAGTGACAGCTTACGCCTCTCAGCAGCTGTAGGTTTAGAAGAAGAATTGCGCGATTCACAAACCTGGGGTGGAAGCCATGGCCTTTGGAATTCAAGTTTTGGGGGCATGACTTGGACGGTACCAAATGCACTATTTAGACCGATCACAACGGCCTCCCGCGTACCCTTGACTTGAGAGAGCTAATCATGTGACGGCGTCGCTGGATGGAACATTTGAATGATTACGACTGTGAAACCTAAATGTGTTTAAGCTTTGCAACTCACCGTCAACTCTAACCTACCTGATCGGATTCGTTCTGCTCAACCCGAAGCTCTGGGGGAAGAAAAATGGTCAAGCATGTAACAACCCTCAGTAAAACCGACACTCTCGAATATTTCCGACACCTTAGTATATGTTAAAAATGTCTCAATATGTCTTTAAATACACCCCGTATGTGAAAACCGAGCCCGAAATACAGTATATCATTAAAAATAAAATAAAAATATGATTTTTTTGTTCAGGCGGGCCGCGTAAAGGATCCTTAACCCTTACGCGGGCCGCGTCAACTTATTGAGTAGGCGGGCTCCGGTGTTGACACGTGTCGTGCAACGTGTTGAACCTAGTCATGACCCGGATCAGCTACGCCTAGACCCCTAAGCCACGTGGGCCGCGTAAGCCCTGCCTTTGTTTTACGCGGGCCGCGAGAGGACCAGATTTCAGCACTATAAATAGAACGCATCGGATTTCATTTCAATTCGTTCACTTTCTTTCTGTATCTCGAATTTCTGAAGTAGTAGGCATAATTTTCAAGTATAATACCCCCTAATTAGCGAGGTTCTGCTCCGTTGTAAGTATTATAACCCCGGTTTCATACTAGATACGCTGCCCGATTGATTTAGGGTTCCGTAACAACTGTCGCGGTTCTGCCCGACATAGGTTGGAATGCCGTCTCGGGGAGGGTATCATTAATATTTTCAAAGGGTTATGATACTAACCTATGTACATTTGTGTAAATTATAGATTATTCCCAGGAAACCCTTACGCGAAGTCTAAGATAGCAATGTGAGTTTATCCTCTTTTGTTAACCTTTTTGTAATATTTTACAAAACCTAAATGTTTTACAATGTGATTAAGCGGTGATTGAGTCTTTGTAGTTCTTCAATTACTGCCGGTATGTTGGGGTTTTGTATACAAAATTTACTACACTGTGAGTAGTAAGTCGGGGATGACAGTACGTTACCATTGGACAACGAGTTAGCCAATGTGTAATATGACCCACAAGTCAGGATTGACAGTACTGAATGAGTAATTGTGTAGAAATAAACAATGTGATCGCTCTCAATACTGTTTTAATTGATAAAATGTTTCTGATTAAATTGGGATTCACTCACCAGTATTTCCCGCTGACAAATGTTTTTAAAACACGTTTCAGGTAACACAATGTGACAGCAGTTAGTAAAAAGCCAGCTGGAGAGCACTGAAGGCTTGGGAAAAATGTGGCTATAAAAGTTACCTAAAAGACGATGTTTTAAATTCAATAAAATAGGGTTTATCCCTATAAACGTATTGTAATAAGAAACTTGGATTTTGCCCATGTGATTATTAATATTAAATGAGGTGGTTTTACTCTGATAAACATTTCCTAACTACGGTCCTGATGTAATTTCCGCTGCCAAATTAACAAACTGATACCACCAAAACTCTGAGTTCGCGTCCGCCCGTTCCCGGGACAGATAAGGGATTGGGGGTTGCGACAGAAGGTGGTATCAGAGCCTAGCCACTGGTCTAAGCCAAAGAAGTGTTCTGCTGACACTTAAATTTTGTGTTAGGAAATAAATTACGGAAATACGTGCATAACTGTATTTATTCGTTATATGTTATTTGACTATTTGTTAGTCTACAGTATGAGTGATCAAGGACTCTCTGTGTCGTCAGTTGTCTGATTCACCTAGGAGTGAAGGTACCTCTTCACAGCCTGCCCTTTCTGGGTATTCTGCTGATCAGGAAGAAAGAATGTTTGCTTTTAAAGCTCAGTCTGAAGAGCCATTCCCTCATAAGAAAAGAGGATGGTTCAGTAAGGAAGCTTTTGCGCGTAGGAAAAGAATGCGAAAGTTGCAACAACAAAGAGTTCTAGCAGCTGCTAAGCGAAGGACAAATGCCCATACACAGGATATGCTTAATAGAAGCCTAGCCAATTTCCATATCCTAGCCACAACTGCTGCTGACCCTAATCTGGAGCAAACAATAGCACCCCAACCACAATTGCAAATCCCTGACCAACCAATGGAAAAAGAAAACCCTGAAAACCAAGTGGAGATGCATGACTTCAACCCAGAAGAAATCCCTAGGGTACCAGCACCAAATCCCCTAGACCCAAATTACGATCCCTGGTGGAATGACGTTAGGGACTATGTGCAACGTTACCCGATTCATGAAGACACACCTATACAGAACACAGGAGCCTATCCAGGTATGGACCCTTTAGATCCCTATTACCATGATAACTACATTAGGGAAATCTTAGAAGATCCTTACCGATTTCAGGCACTTTCACCCCCTTATCAGGAACCCACACCCCAGATTCCGAACCCAGTCCTAGAACCTGCACCCCCAATGAGTGCAGAAAACGTGCAAGAACTTAGGACATTTGGTGAGGAAATTTTAGAGAGCAGTGAGAGAATGAGACAGGTGGGAGAGCGACTCGTATGGAAATACGATGAGCGCAATATGGATTTTTGGATGAATCCATATCCTTGAATGTGATGGTGATACGGTAATAGTAATAATAATAATAAAATAAAATAAAATATGTGTGTACATCCACTATTAGTGTAATTCTATTTCAGTTGGTATTGTAATTTTTATTCCAGTACTAGTGTGTAATAGATGCATAATAGTATATGAATAGAGTAAAGTCGCAATGATCAACGCTTTTGGCAAAAATGCGTGTCATGTGATTGACTATATTAATATTATTTTGTGATATTAATACGGGGTAAATGTTTAAAATTCATATGGCCGACGAAGGAAATCAAGGAAATCTGAATAATGATAACCAGAGTAACATTAACGTGGTTAATGAGAATCCGAGCATCAATAACAATGGAAACCAAATGGATAATAGTGTTGTTCAACACATAGTGGCACAAGGAATCATAGATGCAATGCCATTTATTATTCAAACAATTTAAGAAGCGAATAATAAAAATAAGCATAGCAGTAAGCGATCCATCGAACCCTAAAACAATATAAACAATGGACCTGTACTTCAAATGCCCATTCCCAAAAGGAGAAGAACTATGCCTTATGGTTGTTCTTATAAAGAATTCTGGTCTTGTAAACCAATGGAATTCTCGGGCAATAAAGGAGCCATTGCAACCCTACGCTGGATAGAGAAAACTGAGGCAGTCTTAAGAATAAGCAAGTGTGCTGAAGAAGATAAGATACTGTTTGCTTCTAATCTGTTTAAGAATTCAGCACTAGAATGGTGGAACACTATCCTCCAATCAAGAGGAAGTGATAGAACTTACAATATGGAATGGGAAGAATTTAAGAACAAGGTAGAAAGAAAATTCTGCCCACCAAATGAGAAGGAACAGATAGCTAACAAATTCCTAAACCTTAGGATGACCGGTGTGGATAGTAAGGGATACACAAAATTATTCTTCGAATATGCTAGAATAGTGCCAACTCTTGCTTCACCAGAACCAGTATTGATCTCCCGTTATATCTGGGGATTAATTGGGGAGATAAGACACGTAGTCAAGGCAGCTAGACCTCAAACCATAGAAGAAGCTGTAGAACTAGCAAATACCTTGACAGACGAATTAGTCCGTACCCGAGAAGAAGATCAAAGGAGGAACCTAACCCAGAAGCTCACACAAGAATTTTGTTCTGAAAATTCTAATCGTGGGAAAAATGTAGGTTCTACCTCTCCACCTTACTGTAAGCATTGCAAAAGAAAGCATTCAGGAAGATGCTCCATATACTGTAACTTTTGCAAAATATAGGGACGCAAGGAAGAAAATTGCAGGAAGAAAGCTAATAACATGATATGTTACAAATGCGGAGAACAAGGCCATATCAAGCTTAATTGTCCGAAATTAACTCCAGCTACAAACAACAAGAATGCTCAAAATGCTAGAGCATTTGTTCTGACTGCAGATGAAGCTAAGATGATTCCAGATGTTATAGCTGGTACGTTTTTAGTTAATGATATTTTTTGCTAAAGTATTATTTGACTCTGGTGCGAACCAAAGTTTTATTAATACATCCTTTTGCAAATTTCTAAATCAATCACTAACTAAACTACCACAAGAATGTTTAGTAGAGACAGCTAATGGAGAAACCGTTAGGATTTCTGAAATCTTGCAGGGAGCAAGAATAGAAATTTTAAATCAGAAATTTATTGCAAATCTTTATCCCATGAATTTGGCAGGATTTGATGTTGTTTTAGGAATGGATTGGTTAATAACCAATAAAGCCAGTATTTTATGTGATTAAAAGTCAATTCAAGTAAATTCACCAAAAGATAAAACGATCACAATAAAAGGAGATAAACCATCTAGATCCACAAAATTCATCTCTGTGATGAAAACTGCAAATTATATAAGAAAAGGGTCATTAGTGTATTTGATTTCTATAATCACTAACACTAAAGGAAAGGATTTGAAAGATATTTCCGTAGTATCTCAGTTTTCAGATGTATTTCCAGAAGAATTGCCAGGGCAACCTCCAAATAGAGAAGTTGAATTCAGAATCCATTTAATACCAGGAACAGTACCGATTGCCAAAGCACCTTACCATTTGGCACCTGCAGAAATGCAAGAATTGAAGAAACAATTAGACGAATTGTTGGAGACAGGATTTATACAACCATGTTCGTCGCCATGGGGAGCGCCGATACTATTTGTTAAAAAGAAGGACGGATCAATGCGTATGTTCATTGACTACCGTGAATTGAACAAAGTCACGGTTAAGAATCGGCACCCATTACCAAGAATCGATGATCTGTTCGATCAACTGCAAGGAGCTCGATTTTTCTCTAAAATCGATTTAAGGTCAGGATATCATCAATTAAAGGTACAGGAAGAGGACATTCCTAAGACCGCATTTAGAACAAGGTATGGCCATTATGAATTTACTGTCATGCCATTCGGTTTAACCAATGCCCCAGCCACATTTATGGACATGATGAACTGAATATGTAAGCCATATTTGGATAAATTCATAATTGTTTTTATAGATGATATTCTTATTTATTCTAAAAATAAGGAGGAACATGCAAAGCATTTGCACGCACTTTTAAGTTTATTAAGAAAGGAAAAGCTTTACGCAAAATTTTCCAAGTGCGAGTTTTGGTTATAACAAGTACAATTTCTTGGACACCTAGTCAATCATGAAGGAATTCAAGTGGATCCAACAAAGATCGAGGCAATTACTAAATGGAAAACCCCTAAGTCACCAACCGAGGTTAGAAGTTTCTTAGGATTGGCCGGTTATTATAGAAGATTTATTCAAGATTTTTCTAGAATAGCCATTCCTTTAACTAAGCTAACCTGTAAATCTGTTAAGTTTGAATGGGGATTGAAACAAGAAGAAGCATTTAGAACCCTTAAGCATAAATTAACCCATACACCCATATTAGCCTTACCAGAAGGAACTGAAGATTTTGTAGTATATTGTGACGCTTCTAAATTAGGTTATGGATGTGTATTGATGCAACGTCAAAAGGTTATAGCTTACGCATCTAGACAACTTAAGAATCATGAAGAGAATTATTCAACCCATGATTTAGAGGTAGGAGCTATAATTTTTGCTCTTAAGATTTGGAGACTGATATTCGCTAATTTACACATATTTTAGTCCCCCGTTTTACCCCTATTTTATGCGTTTTCGGCCGTAAAACCGTCATTCGGATGCTTAATCATCTACACTTTTGTTTACTTGCCTAAAACAGCATACCAGACAAGATGATAGCGAAAACGAAGACTTTCCGGACAAAACGACGAAGCTGCGAACCTTCTGTTAGAAAACTGACCTGGGCGTGTGGAACGGTCGTGCGACCTAATGCACGACCGTGCATTTCCGATAAATCATGATAAGCCCGGAAATG
This sequence comes from Helianthus tuberosus, assembly GCA_030545235.1. Classification (NCBI taxonomy): domain Eukaryota; kingdom Viridiplantae; phylum Streptophyta; class Magnoliopsida; order Asterales; family Asteraceae; genus Helianthus; species Helianthus tuberosus. The sequence goes on along the minus strand of CM060443.1, from coordinate 171,914,885 downwards.
AACGAGGGTGCGACTCCGCGTGCAGGGCATTCAAGGCCAATCCGGTGATGCACGGTCGTTCCACATCTTGCACCCCGTGCGGATCCGATGATCCAGCCAAACCTCGGAACTGAACGACCGGTGCGACCAAGCGTGAAACAAGAACCCGGCATTGAACGACCGTGCCATCTGAAGAACGGTTGTGCGATATCGAATCTGGTCAACGATCTGATGACGTCATGCAGTATGGTGCACCATACTTCAATAATTGCTTAAAGTGCACGGTCGTGCCATATGAAGAACGACCGTGCGACATCGAAAAAATATAAAAACAGAACAGAAACATTCTGTTCGACATTCTGGTATTTTGGGAGCTTCACAGGCGATTTTACAGGCTCCAGAGGCTATGCTTTTGACCCAGATTCAAGCCACATTGTGCCGTTTAGCTCCATTACTATCCGAATTCTTAGTCTAGTACTTGTTTATGGTTTGGTTTTCTAATCTTTCCATGATTTTGTTAATCTTTCAAGCGTTTAGATTAATGTTTATGTATTATTGTAGCCTTTGGGCAAAAAACACAACAATCCCTTGCTTGATTATAGCCATTAGTGTGTTAATCTTTGTTTGTAATGACACTTTGAAGTATTTTCTATGTTAATCTTTGATGATTAGTTTGCAACCTTGTTATTGATATTGATTTCTTGATTATAAATAATTATGTTGGATGATTGATGCTTGGTTAGTTAAGATAGTTGAAAAATGAAGCTTAATTAATCTTATATTAGTAAACTTTGAACTTGGTTAACTAGTTTAGCTTGGTTTAAATGTATGCATCATGATACTAGAAATGGTTAGTGATTTAATAAAATGTAATTATTGTTAATCAAGAGAGCTTGCCGTCACGTAAGGACCTTAACGGGTTAGATGGTGTCGTTATAAATTCTTGCCATGATTTGTTAGCTTAGTTAGTAGTTTAGGCCAAAATTGCTATCTTGGTGAATTATTATGCAAGATTTGTAAAATGAACTCGGTTGTGATTTAATCTAGTTTATGCTTGTCTCGGTGGTTGCATTGTGTTTATCGGTGCCTCTTTCCTTGATTAAGTGCGGTTAGAAAACTCCTAACGGATGACTAACTTATTTTTAAGAGATTTTCATAGACATTTATCAATTGCACGTTAAAGAACAATTTTAGGTGGTTAAAGTGTGTTTATTGTTTTAACTTTCCGAATGATTGTCATGTTAGGATTCCCGAAAGGGATACTAATTGTCTTAAAATAGAAAATTGACCGAATGCTTCTAGTGCCAAAACCGACTTAGTTGACATGCTTTGGTTGTGTATTAAGCAAGGCTATTTATCTATTATCTATTATGTTTTTATATGTACTTGTTTACGCTTACTTTAGTTTAATTAAAATCAAACAAACCTATGTTTTTACCGGTAGTTTAGTGACAAAGGTCTAGTATTATTTCTCCGCCCATTTCCTTGGATCGATACTTGGTTCTTACATATACTTTACTACATATATGACGGGGTACACTTGCCTCTTTCGTGTGTGTTTTGATGTTAAAGTAATAATCACTTTTATAAATTTAAAACCGAATCGTGTGTAATTTCATTGCAATATTATGTATATATACGCACACGTCAAGTTTTTGGCGCCGCTGCCGGGGAAGTGGCGAGTTTTAGGAACGACCCGAGTCATTATTTTATCGGCGTATATATTTGTTAATATTTGTGTATATTTTCTTGATTATTTATTTATTTGTTAATATTTCTTGCTTTTATTTCATTTATTCGTTTTCCAAGTCTATTTTTTGTATACATGTAAATTTTTATTCCATTTATTTATTCGGTCCGGATTTATTTATTCATTTATTCTTTGATTTTACGGCTTTGAAAAATCATTTTTATATTAACCGATTCGATTATTTTTATTGTGTTGATTTTTATAAAATTTCGGGCCAATTTTTGGATTTTTATAAAATTTTCAGCCCATTGTTAATAACATTCTGTTTCTATTCAGCTGAAAAAAAAACAGCATTATTATATTAATAAAATATTCATTGTGTCAATTTTTCGTTTGCAGGTTAATGTCCTATACCCCCGCTCCAGAAGTTGTTGAACCGTCAGACGAGCCTGAACGCGATCTTAGGAGACATCTTCACGCGAAAGGGCGTGCAGTTGGGCTACTGCTCGCATCTGGTGAGCAGGAGCAGGTGGTACCCGCTGAAGGCGAGGGCTCAGGGGCAGCAGGAGATAGAACTATGGCGGACGATGAACGACCTTTGAATGAGACAAATCAGCCCGGAAGAACGGGCCTGGAGCCGAGTATCCTTCAGCCTACTATTGATGCACCTACTTTTGAAATTAGATCTATTATTCTTAATATGGTGCAGAATTCAGTACAGTTTGACGGTCGTGAGCATGAGGATCCCGGACGACATATAGCGGCTTTTCTCCACATTTGTTCCACGTTTAAGATTACAGGTGTTTCGGAGGATGCAATTCGGTTGAGGTTGTTTCCGTTTTCGGTACGTGACAAAGCTAGAGCTTGGCTTATGTCACTCACAGCCGGGTCCATCAGGACCTGGAATCAGTTGGCGGAGCAGTTTATGCAGAAATATTTTCCACCTGAGAAAACAAACAAGCTACGGAACCGAATTGTTTCCTTTCGCCAGGACGAGGGCGATTCGTTGCATGCGGCCTGGGAGAGATTCAAGGATTTATTGATTGATGTTCCACATCATGGCTACTCCAAGCGACAGCTGGTTTTGACGTTCTATCAGGGGCTCAGTTATAATACGCAGGAGCGATTAGACGTGAACGCGGGAGGCGATCTAGGAACTAAGACGCCGACTGAAGCATATGATATTATAGAAAAAGCTGCGTTGAAATCCAGCTCGCGTCGGGAAGGAGATAGAGGTCGGGCATCATCCTCATCATCTCGCGCAGGAGTTCATGCTGTAGACGACTACACGGCCATTATTGCACAAATCTCGGCTCTTGCATCGAGATTCGACAGGTCCCAGATGATTGCGCATGCTGGCTCGGGATGTGACCAGTGCGGAGTGTCACACGAGCCTGGGGCATGTTTTCAGGGAGTCGTATATGAGGGCCACGAAGAAGTAGATTTCGTGAGTAATCAAGTGAGGCCGCAGAACAACCCGTACAGTAACACCTATAATCCCGGTTGGAGAAATCACCCAAATTTTGGGTGGCGAGCGAATACAGGTAATCAAAACCCCTTGGGATTTACTCAGCGCGCTCCAGCACCACAGCAAGGTCAGGGTCAGCAGTTCCAGCAATACAACCAACCTTACCAGCAGCGTCCATATTCGTATCAGAATCAGGGCACTGGGAGTAGTTCCCAGTAGCAGGCCCCTCAGTCTTGTTCTAAGCTGGAGGATATGATGTCTCAGCTTCTTACTAGCTCCTCGAGTGCGAATCAGTTGGCTGAAAAACGCTACCAACAGAGCGAGGATCATTTTCTTTCTCATGAGGGAGAAATAAGGAGTCACAAGGCCTTGATTCAGAATATCGAGAATCAGGTTGGTCAGCTGGCACAGATGATGTCTAAAAGACCCCAGGGTGGTCTTCCGGGTAATACAGAACCAAACCCAGGCGGACTAAGGGATGTGAATGCTGTCATGACCAGGAGTGGAAAACCTACCGGACCCGTCATATCGTACTCAGCACCGATCACTGAAGCGGTCCCAACTGACACACCGGACGAGGTGCAAGCCAGGCTACGCCCAGCAAGTACAACACAAGTCCAGAAGCCGGTCAAAGATTACACTCCTCCAGTACCTTATCCAGGCAGGCTGAAGAAGCAGAAGAATGAAGAACAATACGGTAAGTTCCTTGAGTTGTTTAAGCAACTACACATCAATATACCGTTTGTTGAAGCCTTGGCCCAGATGCCAAAGTATGCGAAATTCCTTAAGGATATCCTCTCGAATAAACAAAAGCTCGAGGATATTTCATGTGTGGTGATGAATGAAACTTGTTCTGCCGTTCTACAAAACCGTCTGCCCATGAAAATGGGAGATCCAGGTAGTTTTACGCTCCCGTGTTTGATTGGAAACATGTCTGTTAGCCATGCATTGGCTGACTTGGGAGCGAGTATCAACCTTATGCCTTATAAGGTTTTTACTAAACTGGATCTAGGTGAGCCGTCACCTATTAGGATGAGTATTCGGTTGGCAGACCGTTCAATCAAGTATCCGCGTGGATTTGTGGAAAACATGCTTGTAAAAATTGATAAATTTGTTTTCCCCGTGGACTTTGTTATTCTTGACATGGACGAGGATTCAAAAGTACCTTTGATACTTGGACGTCCTTTCCTCAATACAGCGAGGATGATTGTTGATGTGGCAGCTGGCCAAATCACGCTCCGAGTGAATGATGAGCACGTGACATTCGATATCTAAAGATCGATGCAGCATCCGCAATGTCACGATGACAAGCTTTATTACGTCGACATTGTCGATGCATGTGTGTGCTCTCATTTTCAAGGTACTGTTGACGAGATTGATTCGGACACACGTCTGTCGTGTGGGGACCTGATTGGCATTACGCAGGAGGGCCACGATTTCGAGCAGCCAGTCTATCAGATTGGTGACGATGGTTCCCAGAGTCCGGAGAGATTTCTTGAAATTGTCCATGTAGAAGAAGAGAAAGCAAAACCGTCGGTTGAAGATCCACCGTCTTTGGAGTTGAAAGAACTCCCGCCACATCTCGAGTATGCATTTCTTGACGAGGAGCATCGCTTACCGGTAATAATTTTGGCGTCATTGGAAAAGGTTGAGAAAATCAGCTTCTTGAGGTTCTGAGACTTCATAAGAGAGCCATTGCATGGAAAATCATGGATATCAAAGGCATCAATCCTTCTTTCTGTACTCACACGATTCTGATGGAAGACGAGTACAAACCATGTGCACAGCATCAGAGGCGTTTAAATCCAAATATGCAAGACGTGGTGAAGAAGGAAGTGATTAAATTGTTGGATGCCGGGATGATTTATCCCATTTCTGACTCTGTGTGGGTGAGTCCAGTGCAGGTTGTACCTAAGAAAGGTGGTATGACTGTAGTCTCGAATGATATGAATGAACTAATTCCTACCCGTACCGTCACTGGGTGGCGAGTTTGCATTGACTACCGCAAACTCAATGATGCTACTCGTAAGGATCACTTCCCGCTTCCATTCATCGATCAGATATTGGAACGTCTGTCGGGGAAGTTGAATTACTGTTTCCTAGACGGGTTCTCTGGGTACTTTCAAATACCTATCGCTCCTGAGGATCAGGAGAAGACTACCTTTACCTGCCCCTTCGGCACATTCGCCTATCGGCGGATGCCTTTTGGGTTGTGTAATGCACCAGCGACCTTCCAGAGATGCATGGTTGCAATTTTCCATGACATGATCGAGGATTCCATGGAGGTTTTCATGGATGATTTTTCGGTATTTGGGGATTCCTTTGATCACTGCTTGGAAAATTTGAGAAAGATGTTGTAGAGGTATGAGGAGACGAATCTGGTCCTGAACTGGGAGAAATGCCACTTCATGGTGAAGAAGGGCATAGTTCTGGGACACAAAATTTCTCACGCGGGCATGGAAGTCAATCCAGCTAAAGTCGATGTTATTTCACGACTTCCGCCCCCCACCTCTGTTAGAGCTATACGGAGCTTTCTCGGTCATGCCGGGTTCTATCGGCGATTCATCAAAGATTTTTCAAAAATCGCCAGACCCATGACCCGTTTGTTGGAGAAAGATGCTTCGTTCGTGTTTGGAGATGATTGCTTGAGGGTTTTTGACCTTCTCAAGCAAAAGTTGATTGAGGCCCCTATTTTAGTCGCACCGGACTGGAGTCTACCGTTTGAAATCGTGTGCGACGTGAGTGATTACGCTATAGGGGCCGTCCTGGGTCAAAAGAAAGAAAAGCACTTTCACCCGATCTATTATGCGAGCAAAACTCTTCACGACGCCCAAGAGTATTACACCACGACTGAAAAAGAGCTCTTGGTGGTCGTTTTCGCATTTGATAAATTTAGATCGTATTTAGTGCTTTCGAAAACCGTTGTATATACTGATCACGCAGCCATCAGATATCTTTTCAGCAAACAGGACGCTAAACCGCGTCTAATCAGATGGATCCTGTTGCTGCAAGAGTTTGATATAGAAATCCAAGATAAAAAGGATGCTTTGAATGTAGCGGCTGACCATCTATCTCGGTTAGAGCACGGAGACATCGAGGACGCGCGTTGGGATTCAATCAATGACAATTTCCCACACGAGTCTTTGATGGGTGTTGAGATATGCGATGAGTCGCCTTGGTTCGCCGACTTTGCGAACTATCTTGCTTGTGGGATTCTGATTAAAGGGTTGACTCACCAGCAAAAGAGGAAATTCTTTTCGGATCTCAAGCACTATATATGGGACGACCCTTTCTTATTCAAGGTGGGTGCTGATCAGGTGATCAGAAGATGTGTATCAGGGACTGAGGCGACCGATATTCTGCGCCAGTGTCATGAGGGACCTACCGGAGGCCACCACGGAGCCAACTTCACCGCGAAGAAGGTGTTGGATTCCGGGTTTTACTGGCCGACCATTTTCCGTGACGCACAGAGTTGGGTGAAAGCGTGCGATGCTTGTCAGAGGGCGACGAACATATCAGCAGGCGACGAAATGCCCCAGAACTGGATACAAGTATGTGAAGTCTTTGATGTTTGGGGGATAGACTTCATGGGACCATTCCCCCCCTCACGTGGAAACAAGTACATACTCGTGGCTGTTGACTATGTATCAAAGTGGGCGGAGGCGCAAGCCTTACCCACTAACGACACCAGAGTAGTTGTGAGGTTTCTAAAAAGTTTGTTCGCCCTATTTGGCACTCCGAAAGCGCTCATTAGTGACCGAGGGACTCATTTCTGTAACACACAGCTTGAAAAGGCTTTGTCCCGATACGGTGTGCATCACCGTTTATCCACGCCCTATCACCCGCAGACGAGCGGGCAGGTGGAAGTCACGAACCGTGGGCTTAAGCGCATCCTTGAGCGGTCTGTTGGTGCAAACCGCAAGGAGTGGTCGGACAAACTTGAGGAAGCATTATGGGCATTCCGTACAGCTTATAAGACCCCTATAGGGACCACCCCCTTTAGGTTGGTATACGGAAATGCATGCCATTTACCGGTGGAGTTGGAGCACAAGGCTATGTGGGCTTTGAAAACCACGAATTTGGACCTAAAAACCGGAGGTGAAGCCCGGTTTCTCCAAATTCATGAATTGGAAGAATTGCGACAACAAGCCTACGAAAGCTCCGTACTCTACAAAGAGCACACGAAGAAACTTCACGACAAACGCTTGAAGGACCATAAAGAATTCCAAGCGGGTGATCTTGTTCTTCTCTATAATTCAAGGCTGCGCTTATTTCCTTGGAAGCTTCATTCACGCTGGACAGGACCATACACGGTTAAGGAAGTATTTCCGTATGGTACTGTTGCAGTAGAGAACGCGGATGGCGTTACATTCAAGGTAAATGGTCACCGGTTGAAGTTGTACGTTGCCGGGCCGATAGAGTCGGCGGTGGAGGTAATTGAGCTCCAAACTCCGCACACATCATAAGTGTGGGGAGGAGAGAGTCTATGCTACTGACTCGCTGATAAAAAATGTAGCAAGAGCGTATTTTGCGCTTTAGGGGTAGTATCGTCTTTTTAGGAATTTTTCTAGTTTTAGCTTGGAGTCTTGCTATCGACTCGCCGACAAAAATTTAGCATGAGTCTACGCTACTGACTCGCCGACAAAAATGTAGCAGGAGCGTCTTTGGCGCTATAAGGGTAAAATAGTCCATTTTTATGTTTTTATAGTTTTAGCGTAATTTAGGTAAGTTAGGTAGTTTCCGTTAGTTTGTTTAAGTTTCTTACGTGCCGGGCGAAGGTTCTGTGTTGAAATATTGTTTAAACAGTTTGTGTGTCGAAAAAATGGCGAAAAACGGCCGAAACAGTTGCTGGAAATAGCTTCTGCGGAAAATTCTGATCTGCAGCTGTTGCACGGTCGTTCCTCGGATCGCACGACCGTGCGTTTCCGAGGGCCGGCACGGTGGATCGCACCCCCGGTGCATCTCCGAGAACAGTTGTTTGGGTTTGAGCGATGTCGGTGACACACGACCGTGCGAAAGGTCGAACGACCGTGCATCAGGCTGAGGGCATTTTTTTCATTTGGTACTATAAATACCCTCATCTGCAGCCCCCATTCACAATTCGCGAAACCCTAGTCGCACCAGGCCGTTCCAGACCGTTTTTACTTCAAATCGCACGGTTCTTCGCACGATCTCACACCCTACTTCGCACGGTACGTTCCTAGTTGTAGATTATCTGTTTCTTTGCTTTCTAGGTTAGATTTCCTCCGATTCTTCAAGGCATTTTTAGGGTTCTCTTCATAAACAAATCGAAACCCTAACCCTTGTTTGAATCTTGCTTATCGTGAACACCCGGTTAAGTTTCCGACCCCTGTTTGTACAAAAAAGTTGTTGATTTTGAGAAAATCAGGCTATTCGATGTACAGGGGTTCGAAATCTGCAGAACAGGTGTCGCACGGACGGTCCTTGGATGGAACGGTCGTGCCACTCCGGGTGATTCACGATATCAGCTTGTTGGTCGGTATTGCACGGTGGTGCCGTTGGTCGCACGCCGTGCAGTTCCGACATCTTTGGGCAACTGGTACTTGTCATCGGCGACGCACGACCGTGCGACGAGTCGCACGACCGTGCCATATGCCCAGATCAGTTTCACAGAATCTTCATAATTGGCTGCTCGACTGTTTTTGATTCAAATTTCTCCTGTTTCCATCTTTCTAACGTTATTTCCCATACAGATGGATCACCCTTTCCTTCAATTCGACCCTAATGATGAGCGAGAAGCACTTTGCATTCCGAAACGCGATGCCTTATGGGCAAGGCGGGGGCAATTCGGAGTCCCCCGATGGTTGGATTGGGAAGTTATGCGGGAACTAAATCAGTATGACAGACTAGACGACATGATGAGTCGCCCGCTTACAAATCTGGTCGGTATCAACCGACCCGTCTACCGAGAGCTGACAATAGAGTTCTTCGCGTCTTACGCCTATGAAAAGCCAGTTGCACATAGAAGACCCAAATTCCGCCACAAGGAGCGGGTAGCTTTCAGGTTATGTGGACGATGGCATACGTGGTCGGTTGGTCGTTTGGGAAGGAGGCTCGGGATCTATACAAGGGATGACATGGATGATACCGATGTCTTTACAGATCAGTTCACCTTCCCTTTTGATGCAGCACGGGATGCATTTTGGGCTGAAAACGCTATTGGGGACCCCTACAACCCGAGGATGTCGAAGGCTTCACGACTGAGAAACCCTTTGGTGCGAGTGATGCACCATGTATTTAGCCATACGATATGCGGTCGCATGGACAGTCTTGGTAACTGTCCAACACCAGATTTGATTTTTCTTTATGCGTTGGTTGAGAAAGCACCTATCAACCTAGCCGCACGAATGGCTGAATACTTTGTGAAGTGCTCGGGGCGGACTCCCAACAGTGAGATACATGGCGGTCAGTATGTGACCGAAATAGCTTACAACGAACGCTATATGACTGAGGAGGTGCTTCAGAGTCTCACTCTGATAACCGAGGGGGTTCATGTCGACATTAGGTCACTGAAGGCCATGGGGTTGATTGTAGAGCTAGATAGGGGGGATAGGTTGAAGGGGTTGAACAATGAGGTCTGGGACCCGTTGCCTCCAGCTGTGGAGGAACATGAGGATGAGGATATGCATGATCAGGAGCATCCGGAGCAGCAGCACGTACCACATCCACCGACACCACCACATTCACCGCAGCACCATGCATTCCACCAGCATCAGGACTGGCCCGAGTTCTATCAGCAGTTCCAGCAGATGAAAGTTAACCAGGATCAGATCAGGGTTAACCAGGAACAGCATGGGGTTTACATTGACCAGATCCGGTCTAGACAGGACGAGATTCGGGCCAGTCAGGATCAGCTTCGGGCCACTCAGGACCAGCTTCGGCAGAGCCAGGATAGTTTATATCAGGGAGTAAGTGCTGGGTTTTCATATCTGTTTGGGGAGATGCATCATGCATATCCCAACTATTTTCAGCACCCTCCACAGTTCCCACCGTGGAACCCACCTGGTTACGGAGATGCGGGTCCGTCCTTTACTAGAGACGATGATGGTGATGACGCTTAGGAGTCCGTGGTATCGATAGTTGGTGGTTGTTTTTAGTATTTCAGTACTTTGTTTTGGGTGTTTATTTTGACTGTTATTTCGAACACCCCGGTTATGTATGCTTTATTTTTCAGACTCTTTACTTTAGTTTTTATGTTATGTCTTTGTTGGGATTGCTAGTATTTCTACTTTTGTAAATTATGGTTTATTTGTGATTTTTTTGTTTCTGTTCTGATTTGGTGCACATGTGACATACTTGCAGGTTTTTGGCCGACATATCTTGGACCGGAGCACGTGGCAGATACAGCTTCGGAAGTCTCGTTGCATCAACATCATCTTGAGGGGAGTATTATTATCCTTTTCTCTATATTTCGGGTCTCGCATTGGGGACAATGCGAAGTTCAAGTGTGGGGAGGGGGTTAACTTTGTTAACTTTGTTTGTCCTCTATATAAAAAAAATCAGAAAATCAGAAAAATCATTCAAAAATACCTGTATTTTGTATATATTTTAGTAAATAAACCGGTCGGTTGTGTTTTAGAAAGCTTCGGACTTGATAAAAACTCAACAAGCAAAATATTTTTGAAAAAGGAAACCGGAAAGCGTGACAAACAAAGAAAGACTTACATGATAATTTTCACACTTTTACCCATTCCTTCCGTTATGTGAGCATATTTGAGCCTTGATATTGTTATATATTTGTTCATTTCGGATATAGGAGTGAGCCGGATGTTATGTGTAATTTAGAACTTGTCACTAGTATGCTTGTTAAGACCATGAACGTGCGGATTTGTGTAAAAGTGATAGAGGCACTTAGATTACCACTTTGTTGTAAACCGTTCTTTGTGTTGTGCTTCCCGTTCACCTTATATTACCCTTTAGGATTAACCATGTCGAGCCTTCCCGTTTACCTTTGTTTACCCACATTATCGCCCACTTAGCCAAATTTAGCCTTTGTATGTTTTAAACCTTTTTAGTGTTGAAACTCGGACAAAATAATCGTTTAACTAGCGTTTATTTCAGTTTATTGTATAATTAGTTTAAAAAAAAAAATAGAAAATAAAACACCCTAAAATAGGGTGAAGTTGAAAAAAAAAATCGAGCAATTTTGAATGCTTAAGTGTTAAAATTTCGTTGATGAGCTCTAGTCGCCTTTTTAAGGCGTTTGTATGTATAGTTGTATTGTTTGTTGCTAGTTAAACGCTACTACCGAGTTTTAACCATTTTCGCCACTTTAAATGTCCACTTCCATACCCTTCACCCAAGCCTAACGTTACAACCCGTAAAGACCTCTTGATTTACACTTGTTTGTATGTTAGTTGGTGGAGACGAGATCTTATGACAAGCTTATGATATTGCACATTTCATTGACGAGGCATTGAGTGTTTGCACATACACATTTTATGTATGTTTCATAAATAAAACTGAGTGTGTGTGAACATTGTGAGTTGTGTGTAGAATAACATGTGAGTCAATTAAATGTGATGTCACGGCTTTTTGGTTGTCGCTTTATATTTGCATATGCTTGTTGAGTTTGAGTCTTTTGATGTTGTTCTTCGAAAAACCGACTAACCGTTTATAGTAGTTTTCAATAAAATAGTGTGTAAATTATCGTTCTTGTTTGTTTCTGTCTTTTATTGCTTTTTAGTTTAGCTTGCTTGAGGACATATTTTAGTCCCCCGTTTTACCCCTATTTTATGCGTTTTCGGCCGTAAAACCGTCATTCGGATGCTTAATCATCTACACTTTTGTTTACAGGCCTAAAACAGCATACTAGACAAGATGATAGCGAAAACGAAGACTTTCCGGACAAAACGACGAAGCTGCGAACCTTCTGTTAGAAAACTGACCTGGGGGTGTGGAACGGTCGTGCGACCTAATGCACGACCGTGCATTTCTGATAAATCATGATAAGCCCGGCAATGAACGAGGGTGCGACTCCGCGTGCAGGGCATTCAAGGCCAATCCGGTGATGCATGGTCGTTCCACATCTTGCACCCCGTGCGGATCCGATGATCCAGCCAAACCTCGGAACTGAACGACCGGTGCGACCAAGCGTGCAACAAGAACCCGGCATTGAACGACCGTGCCATCTGAAGAACGGTCGTGCGATATCGAATCTGGTCAACGATCTGATGACGTCATGCAGTATGGTGCACCATACTCCAATAATTGCTTAAAGTGCACGGTCGTGCCATATGAAGAACGACCGTGCGACATCGAAAAAATATAAAAACAGAACAGAAACATTCTGTTCGACATTCTGGAATTTTGGGAGCTTCACAGGCGATTTTACAGGCTCCGGAGGCTATGCTTTTGACCCGGATTCAAGCCACATTGTGCCGTTTAGCTCCATTATTATCCGGATTCTTAGTCTAGTGCTTGTTTATGGTTTGGTTTTCTAATCTTTCCATGATTTTGTTAATCTTTCAAGCATTTAGATTAATGTTTATGTATTATTGTAGCCTTTGGGCAAAAACACAACAATCCCTTGCTTGATTATAGCCATTAGTGTGTTAATCTTTGTTTGTAATGACACTTTGAAGTATTTTCTATGTTAATCTTTGATGATTAGTTTGCAACCTTGTTATTGATATTGATTTCTTGATTATAAATAATTATGTTGGATGATTGATGCTTGGTTAGTTAAGATAGTTGAAAAATGAAGCTTAATTAATCTTGTATTAGTAAACTTTGAACTTGGTTAACTAGTTTAGCTTGGTTTAAATGTATGCATCATGATACTAGAAATGGTTAGTGATTTAATAAAATGTAATTATTGTTAATCAAGAGAGCTTGCCGTCACGTAAGGACCTTAACGGGTTAGATGGTGTCGTTATAAATTCTTGCCATGATTTGTTAGCTTAGTTAGTAGTTTAGGCCAAAATTGCTATCTTGGTGAATTATTATGCAAGATTTGTAAAATGAACTCGGTTGTGATTTAATCTAGTTTATGCTTGTCTCGGTGGTTGCATTGTGTTTATCGGTGCCTCTTTCCTTGATTAAGTGCGGTTAGAAAACTCCTAACGGATGACTAACTTATTTTTAAGAGATTTTCATAGACATTTATCAATTGCACGTTAAAGAACAATTTTAGGTGGTTAAAGTGTGTTTATTGTTTTAACTTTCCGAATGATTGTCATGTTAGGATTCCCGAAAGGGATACTAATTGTCTTAAAATAGAAAATTGACCGAATGCTTCAAGTGCCAAAACCGACTTAGTTGACATGCTTTGGTTGTGTATTAAGCAAGGCTATTTATCTATTATCTATTATGTTTTTATATGTAGTTGTTTACGCTTACTTTAGTTTAATTAAAATCAAACAAACCTATGTTTTTACCGGTAGTTTAGTGACAAAGGTCTAGTATTATTTCTCCGCCCATTTCCTTGGATCGATACTTGGTTCTTACATATACTTTACTACATATATGACGGGTGTAACACCCCGAAAACCGGTTTGGTAATTAAACCCCGTTAATACTAAAGATGGGGAAAGTACCGTTAGTGGTAAAAGTAAACTGGCAAGTATTAGGAATTAATTGAATAATCCTAATATTTATTTAAAGTGAATAAGAGCTTTCAAGAAAATAGGAAGATAAAAGGCCCGATTTAACGGGACTTAAAGTAAAACGGGTTACGACTTTCCGAACCTACTAAGCTAATTAGGAATAATTCTAACCTAGTTAGATAGTGACTTATGAGTGGGTTAAAACACTTAAATTATGAACTAAGGAAAATGGAGGGGCCAAAGATGTTAAAATTGAAACTTATGTTGCTAATTCTAATTAAAACAAAAACCAAACACCCCATTTGGGGATGTCTGGTCGTACAAAGAAGCAGGGGGCGACCTGGGTTTCTTCAAACCCTAAAATCCTCACAAAACTCACAAATTGGAGCCTCTAATCAAGTCTAAATCGAATTTCAAGCACAAATTCATGAACACCTAGTTGAAAGGATCATAAGGTATGTAAAATTGTGATGTTTTGATCCATATTAAATTCTAGGTTAATTGTAAGAAACTGAAATTGAGCTTGATTATGTCATGCATGGATAAATCTTGAAGTAATATTATGTCTAGGAGTAAACCCTAGTCATTTATTTGTTAAATTGATGTTCATGATTGTGAATTCATGATCATACTCTCATGTGTCAAGTGGGTTTTGGAGAATTATGTTAAACACTAGGATTATCCTTGTTAACTTAGTGTATTAGAGCTCTATGAAGCAAATCCAAAGTTTTTGTTATGAAGATTTGTCATGAACATGTAAAAAGATGTTTAAATCTTGGTTAAATAGTTAGTCTTGAGCTTGATTTCTAGTAGTAAAAATTTCATGCTCATAAGGTGTTCGATGTAATGCCTAAGTGAAATTGGGTACCTACTAGTTCATATGAAGAACTTGATTATATAAGATGTCATGATGAATGCTAGTGATATGATGAACGGGTCTCACTTAAAGATAAGAACCCATAGTTCTTGTGAAATGAATGAATAAATTAGTCTTGATAATCGCTTGAACTAACTAAAGTGATTAAAATGTGATAAACGTGGTTAGAACTTTGGTTAAAACGGTGGTCTAAAGATAACGCCTACCGGGTAATTAAAGAATGCTAAAACTAGTTGATGAACTCGAAAATGCAATTAGTATACTAATGGACATTTGACTTTTAAAAAGTCAAACTGACCTACGATGTGATGAATGATAATTAGACATAGAAAATAAGTGAGGTGGAATAGTCGTGATTGTCAATGACTAATTTAACCGCCTTGTAAATGATTGACAATAGTTTGACGCGTAACAAGCTAGGTGAAAGCTTGGAGGAGGGAGCGGGTCAAACGGAGCAAGTACAGAAAGAAAAGCGTGGCGTGGATGCGAGGTAAGTGTAATTTACACACTTACGTAGATTACCCGTTTATTCGATACGTTGTAAATGTGATAACGATAATATTGGAAATATGGAAATTTGTCAAGTGTCGACTAATGTAAATCAAGGTTAAAAGGATACCCATGGCGTAAGCCGAAATGGGTTGAATTTGTAAGAAAAGAGTGTAAAAGAAAATGGGTATGGTTATAAAATCCGGGATGGGATGGATGTATGAATTGGAAATCAAAAACGATGTTTTTGATTAAATAGATAATGTTGGGCATATAGTCCAAACGGGTCGAATGGTGGTGATAACACCATTTGACAATATCGACTAATATGGTTGTCAAGTCTTATGTTAACAGGACCGGTTAGCAAATCGGATAATTGCGTCACCATTGATGGTGTGATAATGAAAACGAGGTATAAATCGGGTCTACTTGTTGATCCGGGCCAGGTACGCATAATTATGTTGTAATTAAAAATGCTATTTTGGTCGAATAATTTGAGAGAGAGTCCTTCGTCATAAAAGGACTAAAATCGACCAAAACGCCCTTGTAGGCTAAATGGAACAAACAACCCTTAAAGGTAGTTTGGAAATGAGTTTTATGACTAGGTAAATGCTTAGAATAAATATAGAAGCTGAAAGAGGTATTATATTAGCCAAATGGCACTATTTGAGTTTTTGCCGTAAAATAATGATTCGAGAGGTAAAATTTGGTTTATATTGATCACCACATTAAATCTACCTTAAATACAATTATGGTGGGAGATTATAGGATAAGAAATGTGGTAATGGAATGCTAGAAGCAATCGAAAGCTATTTTAGGCTCGAAAGTGCTTAAATACCCTTAACGGGTCAAAATAAGCATACGCGCGAAAATGGGTTTAAATTGTGTAATAAACCTGTGTTTAGAACCTAATATGGTATAGTTTGAAGATGTATAGGGGATATAGGAATCAAACAAATATGTTTGTTTGATAAAATGCATAAACGGGTTAAAATTCGGTAAAAAGGTAACGAGTTGAAGGCTTAGAAGTCTTAAAATTTCTTATGTTGGATGTAGGATTTTAACTCCATAAGATGGAGGATTAAATTACGGACGCGTAGGAAAAAGAATCGGGTAAAACGGATCAATAACGAAGAAGTTATGGCCGTTTCCGTGAAATCAGGTCGTGCTGGTATGTACAACATCAGCTGAAGGCAACATTCTGTGAAAAAGGGGGCTAGGCGTGACGCCTAGGCCCTTGGCGTCACGCGAGGCCCCTAAACTCCGAAATTTTTTTAAATTTTGTCATTTTAACCCCTGTACTTGTTTGAACTTAATATTTGACTATCAAAACTAACTTTTAAGTTGGTTTTGATCATAGGTGAATGCCAAGAGTGCACGGATGAAGATCAAGCGACGAGCAAGAACCGAACACGATCACGAAATAAGCTTCCACACTATGTATCGTTATTATGTTAAACGGCGAACGTACACATGATATGTTGTATACTTTTAATTTGTAAAAAGTTTTAATAAACCTATAATTTCCAATGCATATGTAATCTTAATTACATGATGGTTTTTCGTAAATGATACGTTAAATCTTAATTTATAAGAACGGGTGTTACAAGTTGGTATCAGAGCCTTGGTTTAAGAGATTCAAGTATGGCGGGAAAGCTATGCTTGGTGCATAGCTTATTAGATCTAGTATTATTAATATGGTGCAGAATTCAATACAGTTTGACGGTCGTCAGCCTACTATTGATGCACCTGCTTTTCTCCACATTTGTTCCACGTTTAAGATTACAGGTGTTTCGGAGGATGCAATTCGGTTGAGGTTGTTTCCGTTTTCGGTACGTGACAAAGCTAGAGCTTGGCTTATGTCACTCCCAGCCGGGTCCATCAGGACCTGGAATCAGTTGGCGGAGCAGTTTATGCAGAAATATTTTCCACCTGAGAAAACAAACAAGCTACGGAACCGAATTGTTTCCTTTCGCTAGGACGAGGGAGAGTCGTTGCATGCGGCCTGGGAGAGATTCAAGGATTTATTGATTGATGTTCCACATCATGGCTACTCCAAGCGACAGCTGGTTTTGACGTTCCATCAGGGGCTCAGTTATAATACGCAGGAGCGATTAGACGTGAACGCGGGAGGCGATCTAGGAACTAAGACGCCGACTGAAGCGTATGATATTATAGAAAAAGCTGCGTTGAAATCCAGCTCGCGTCGGGAAGGAGATAGAGGTCGGGCATCATCCTCATCATCTCGCGCAGGAGTTCATGCTGTAGACGACTACACAGCCATTACTGCACAAATCTCGGCTCTTGCATCGAGATTCGACAGGTCCCAGATGATTGCGCATGCTGGCTCGGGATGTGACCAGTGCGGAGTGTCACACGAGCCTGGGGCATGTTTTCAGGGAGTCGTATATGAGGGCCACGAAG
Source organism: Helianthus tuberosus (assembly GCA_030545235.1). NCBI lineage: Eukaryota > Viridiplantae > Streptophyta > Magnoliopsida > Asterales > Asteraceae > Helianthus > Helianthus tuberosus. The sequence goes on along the minus strand of CM060443.1, from coordinate 171,897,390 downwards.
AAGTAGACTTTGTGAGTAATCAAGTGAGGCCGCAGAACAACCCGTACAGTAACACCTATAATCCCGGTTGGAGAAATCACCCAAATTTTGGGTGGCGAGCGAATACAGGTAATCAAAACCCCTTGGGATTTACTCAGCGCGCTCCAGCGCCACAGCAAGGTCAGGGTCAGCAGTTCCAGCAATACAACCAACCTTACCAACAGCGTCCATATTCGTATCAGAATCAGGGCACTGGGAGTAGTTCCCAGCAGCAGGCCCCTCAGTCTAGTTCTAAGCTGGAGGATATGATGTCTCAGCTTCTTACTAGCTCCTCGAGTGCGAATCAGTTGGCTGAAAAACGCTACCAACAGAGCGAGGATCGTTTTCTTTCTCATGAGGGAGAAATGAGGAGTCACAAGGCCTCGATTCAGAATATCGAGAATCAGGTTGGTCAGCTGGCACAGGTGATGTCTAAAAGACCCCAGGGTGGTCTTCCGGGTAATACAGAACCAAACCCGGGCGGACTAAGGGATGTGAATGCTGTCATGACCAGGAGTGGAAAACCTACCGGACCCGTCATATCGGACTCAGCACCGATCACTGAAGCGGTCCCGACTGACACACCGATCATATCGGACTCAAATAAGAGAAGCACAAGAATCAGTAATCAAGGATGATGCTGAAAAATTAAAAGGTATGCTAAAAGAATTAGAACAAGGAACCGATGGAATTTGGAGATTCCATGAAAAGAGAATGTGGATACCTAAATTAGGAAACCTACGTCATCGTATATTAGAAGAAGCCCATAAGTCTAAGTATACGATGCATCCAGGAAATGATAAAATGTACCAGGATTTAAGGAAAAATTTCTGGTGGATAGGAATGAAAAAGGACATAGCAGCCTATGTTTCTAAATGTTTAACTTGTTCACAAGTCAAAGCTGAACACCAGAAACCCTCAGGTTTGTTACAGCAATTAGAAATGGCAGTATGGAAATGGGAATTAATAACAATGGATTTTGTTACTAAATTACCCAAAACAAAGAAAAGTAATGATACAATCTGGGTGATTGTAGATAGGACGGACAAAGCGAAAGGACAATTCAAACGATGGAAGACATGCTTAGAGCTTGTGTAATTGATTTCGGAGGTAATTGGGACGATCACTTACCTTTAATAGAATTTTCTTATAATAATAGTTATCACACAAGTATCAATGCTGCACTATTCGAAGCACTTTAGGGACGAAAGTGCCGAACCCCAGTCTGTTGGGCAGAAATTGGGGAAAAGCAACTATCTGGACCTGAGATAGTGCAAGAAACAACTGACAAGATCATTCAAGTCAAGGAACGACTGAAAGCAGCACGTGATCGACAGAAGAGTTATGCCGATAACCGACGTAAGCCATTAGAATTTCAAGTGGGAGATAAAGTATTGTTGAAGGTCTCTCCTTGGAAAGGAGTGGTAAGATTCATCAAACGAGGAAAGCTAAGTCCCAGGTATATTGGACCTTTTGAGATTATTAGAAGAATAGGACCTGTAGCCTATCAGCTACAACTGCCAGAGGAAATGGCAGGAATACATGATGTGTTTCATGTATCTAATCTCAAGAAATGCTTCGCTGATGAATCACTGATAGTACCTCTTAAGGATATAAAGGTAAATGAACAACTCAAGTTTGTAGAAATGCCTCTACAAATCGAAGACAGGAAAGTCAAAAACCTCAAGCATAAGAGATTAGTTCTGGTTAAAGTGAAATGGGACTCCAAAAGAGGACCTGAGTACACATGGGAGCTTGAATCTGAAATGCAAAGGAAATATCCACACTTGTTCCAGTAGATCTCGAGGACGAGCTCTAATACAAGGTGGGGAGGATGTAACAACCCTCAGTAAAACCGACACTCTCGAATATTTCCGACACCTTAGTATATGTTAAAAATGTCTCAATATGTCTTTAAATACACCCCGTATGTGAAAACCGAGCCCGAAATACAGTATAGCATTAAAAATAAAATAAAAATCTGATTTTTTTTGTTCAGGCGGGCCGCGTAAAGGATCCTTAACCCTTACGCGGGCCACGTCAACTTATTGAGTAGGCGGGCTCCGGTGTTGACACGTGTCGTGCAACGTGTTGAACCTAGTCATGACCCGGATCAGCTACGCCTAGACCCCTAAGCCACGCGGGCCGCGTAAGCCCTGCCTTTGTTTTTCGCGGGCCGCGAGAGGACCAGATTTCAGCACTATAAATAGAACGCATCGGATTTCATTTCAATTCGTTCACTTTCTTTCTGTATCTCGAATTTCTGAAGTAGTAGGCATAATTTTCAAGTATAATACCCCCTAATTAGCGAGGTTCTGCTCCATTGTAAGTATTATAACCCCGGTTTCATACTAGATATGCTGCCCAATTGATTTAGGGTTCCGTAACAACTGTCGCGGTTCTGCCCGACGTAGTTATTAGAATGCCGTCTCAGGGAGGGTATTATTAATATTTTCAAAGGGTTATAATACTAACCTATGTACATTTGTGTAAATTATAGATTATTCCCAGGAAACCCTTACGCGAAGTCTAAGATAGCAATGTGAGTTTATCCTCTTTTTGTTAACCTTTTTGTAATATTTTACAAAACCTAAATGTTTTACAATGTGATTAAGCGGTGATTGAGTCTTTGTAGTTCTTCAATTACTGCCGGTATGTTGGGGTTTTGTATACAAAATTTACTACACTGTGAGTAGTAAGTCGGGGATGACAGTACGTTAGCATTGGACAACGAGTTAGCCAATGTGTAATATGACCCACAAGTCAGGATTGACAGTACTAAATGAGTAATTGTGTAGAAATAAACAATATGATCGCTCTCAATACTGTTTTAATTGATAAAATGTTTCCTGATTAAATTGGGATTCACTCACCAGTATTTCCCGCTGACAAATGTTTTTAAAACACGTTTCAGGTAACATAATGTGACAGCCAGTTAGTAAAAAGTCAGCTGGAAAGCACTGAAGGCTTGGAAAAAATGTGGCTATAAAAGTTACCTAAAAGACGATGTTTTAAATTCAATAAAATAGGGTTTATCCCTATAATGTATTGTAATAAGAAACTTGGGGTTTGCCCATGTGATTATTAATATTAAATGAGGTGGTTTTACTCTGATAAACATTTCCTAACTACGGTCCTGATGTAATTTCCGCTGCCAAATTAACAAACTGATACCACCAAAACTCTGAGTTCGCGTCCGCCCGTTCCCGGGACAGATAAGGGATCGGGGGTTGCGACAAAGCAGAATCCATGCGAGGCATGGAGAAACAACTTTTGGTAAATCAGACGGTATTCTCTATTTTCATGGAATGAATATGGGTCCCTCCGCGCGGAAATCTTGGAGAACTTGTTTTGGACGAAGTACCTAAGTCTCGATATTTAAATTCATCTGGGTTTGGATAGGATGTATTAGGATCCAACGATCTGGTACTGGTAACCAGGCATGAAGGCCCACATAGCAACGCATGTGAACAATGTTGGACTTGTGCGAAAGTCAAGGTGGAGTATCAGAAACCTTCTGGTTTGGGTCAGTAACCAGAAACACCCATATGGAAATGGGAACAGACTGCCACGGATTTTGTCACTGGTTTACCTAAAACTTTGAAACGACAACAATATCACTTGGATGAATGTTGGTTGTCTCACGTAACCAACACACTTTCTCGCAATCAAGGAACTTGACGAGTCTTCGCAGCTTGTGTATACTTCGCTAAAAGAGGCGGTTTCTAGGCACGAGATGCCAACTTCTACTACCTCTGATTGTGATTTACGTTTATACTCGATTTGTGGCAGGCAGTACACAAGTCCTGTGGCCACATCTAGACATGAGCACTCCTCGGATGGTCAGAGTAAACGAACAATCCAAACACTCGAAGACATGCCGCGAGCATGTGTGATTGACTTTGATAAAGGTTGGAAGGCATTTACCTTTGACAGAGTTTTACTACAACGGTAACCCATTCTTGTATTCGGACAGCTCCGTTCGAGACATTGTATGGGTGACAATGCCGACCTCTTGGTTAGGCTAAGGTGGGTGACAGCCTGACCACAAGTTCAGGACTTGTACTCGAAATTCCTGAGAAGATTTTAGGTCGGAAATCGTATGGCGGCAGTGCATGACCGTCAGAAAAAAAAACCGTTAGGCATAGGAAACCCTTAGAAGGCAATCGTGTTTTGTTGGAAGCTTCACCCTAGGAGGATGTGGTGCGCTTTGGGCAGCACAATAGACTTAATCCACGCTACAATGAGCCATTCAAGATTCTAGAAAGAATCGGTGAAGTGGCTTACAAAAACTTGATTTATCTGATGGACTGAGTAACATTCACTATGTTTTCACGTCTCAAATCTAAATAGGTGTTTGCCGATGCAAGAACTAAAAATTGACAACAAGTTACAGTTTGTCAAGGAACCTAAGGAAATGATGGACAGGAAGTCCAGGTTCACACACGGCCGAATTCCAACTATGAGGGCTCGTTGGAATTCAAGACTAAGCATCCTCAATCGTGCTAAAATGCGGAAACAATCCTGCTACCACTGGTGAATTTCAGGACGAAATTCCCTTTCAAGTTGGGGATGATGTGGCACCCGAGAAAATCCACAGGCATCCGGATCCGTCACTTCACTTCTGTGAGACCGTTGTTTTACTTTTATGAGACTGCATAAATTGCTTATCAAATTTCCGGACAAAATTTCTTTCAAGTTGGGGATGATGTGACAACCCGTAATTTGAAGGGTTCTTCCTTGTACTGATTCCTTGTTACTTGCGTGTACGCTTGTTGAAGTGTTCGATTAAATACAAACGGCTACGAGTTTATGCATTATATAAATGTTATGAGTTTGTGCAGAGGAATGAGTGAAGTTTGATCGCACAAGGATTCCGAGTTGCACACCCGCTCATCGGCCGTACACCCTTCTATATCATGCGGGCTTCATGGAGCCCAAAACCTTTAAACCCAAACCGAGCCTAAGCCCACCTTTTGTAGCACACATATATGCATCAGGAGATGTGTATCATTTCTTTTGGCATACCTTTGTAAACCCTAAGCGCTCTCCTTGTTCCTTTGAAGTGTCGGTAGCCTTTCTCTTGCGATCGAAGGCTTCTTCTCGGCCCTACCACCCTCCTCAACATCTTGAAATCTGGTTAGTATGATTCACCACTGAATTGATTTATATTCTTTGTTAATCCTGGTTATGTGTGATAAACTAAAGTGAATATGGTTGATTTGAAGTTCTGTGTTTGTATTGATTAGTATGGATATCCATGAAAGCACGATTTAGTACTGATTGAGTAGTGGAAGAGGACTTAGTATAATTGGGGTTGTATAAAAATTGAGTTCATGATGAATATATCATAATAACTAACTGTTGAATTTTAAATGTGGTAACATGTTTAGTGACAATTGATGATTGAGGGCAGTGTATAGTTAGAATATTGATTATGATTAATATTGAATCAGGTTGGCATGATGTTAGTATTTTAGAGAATTTTGTGTGCATGATGATCACAGATCTATTTGGATGATTATTGATGCTGAGTATTCGATAATATTAGTGAATGAGCAAGGTCTGATGTTATTCGACACGAAAACGAGATGATAAATTGTTAAAACTAGGGTGTTATGTTGATAGAGTCGTTGAATAAGATGATTAATGTTGTTTAATCCGATTGGAAGATGAAACCGTTGATTAATTGTGTTTGCGATAATTTAGGGAATGATCGTAACTGATTGACTAAGGATCTGATTAGCCGAGATTGGTGATAAATTGTAACTGATCGCACAACACAAGCCAAATCGCACAATATGGTTGGGCTAGCCATGTTGGGCTGCACGATATAGCCCAGTCGCACAAGATAGCACAGTCACACAAGGAGGTCCGGATAGCATAAGTTGATCCGGATCGCACAAGGTGGTCTGAATCGCACATGTACATGGGCCGAGGGGTCTGTTTTGGGCCAAACTTAGGTCGCACAACTCAGTCGCACATCATCGGCTGTCGCACAAGGGAGTGTGGATCGCACGCTTCCTTGGGCCGGTGCAACTGGGCCACACACACACGAACATATTCTGTAATTGGGCTGAACAGTTTAAGTAATCAGTTATGAAGTTTCACACTTGAATGTTTAATGTTCTGAACTGCTAAGTTGTTACATGGCTGTGAACTTGCATATCCACTTGATTGAGAACTGAACTAGACATGTGCTAAGGTGAATTATGAGCACGTGATGTGAACCTTGCATGAGACTTAACTACTTGTTACATGCTGTTATGAATTATTGTGTTACGTGAACTCTTGTTACAACTTGTATAATGATGTGTGATTACGTGTACGCTACTTGTGTAATGTGAATGTGGGATACGTGATTCATGTGTATACGAAACTGATTTGTCATTGGTAACCACACTAGGATTTGGTTGATTAATATGTAACAAGTAACATTACATACCGAGCAATCTAAGGAGAGTTCACTGCTCTTTTTCAAGCATGCGTCTCGGGGAGGGACATCTGGTAAATATTACGGGGAGGAATATTGGGTAATGAGTTTGACTGGAACGTTAAACCAGAATGTTGGATAATACACTCACTCCTATCACCTTAAGTCCCATCATCTACCGAATTAGTTGCCGGGGAGGCAACGGGGTATTTAGTTGATAGCGCTATTAGGTTTGGCACCCTCACACCATACCGGCGAGGACGAGCGTGAACTAATTACCATAAGTCATGCCCAATGCTTTGATAGGGGCATTGGGGAAATGGCAAAATAATACGGAGCCATCTTGTACGGTATCGAGTTATTATCAACATTGTTTTTGGAATTGCTTTTGAACTGAACTAAACTTTTGGCAGCTAAACTTGTAACACGATTTTCGGTAAACAAAACTGTGAACTCGCCAGCGTTAGCTGATACACTTTTCTGCATGCTTGCAGGACTATAGGTACATTCATTTGGGACTTGCTGTCTGGGATGCTGGAGTGGTCATGGGTCGAAATACATGGAATCACGAGACAAGTCTAATGGTTTTTATACACTTGGGTTATGAAATTCTTAACTATTGTATTATGCTTCCGCTGAACAATGAGTGATGTTTTGTAACGACTTATTTTAATAAATGAAAGTTTTATTTGAAATCTTGTTATGAGTTCAATGTGATTGGTGGCTAGATCCTGGTACGTCACACGCCTCGCGGGGGATTTCGCATATGGTATTTTGGGGGTGTGACAGCCTCACTCTGCACCAAGTGGGAGTTGAACCTTCATCTCCCAAAAGAAATGCAAGCCTTCCACCACTTGATCTAGAGATTATTGCCACAAGCCAATGACTTTAGTGGAACATGTGTAGTTAAAGAAAGCTTTATAAAGAATGACTATTTTTATCATTCTTCGATGATATTTCTTACATTTCTTGAAAATTATGTAGCTTCTTTCAAAACAACACATGCAAGTTTGATTACAAATAGTCATAATACGAAATAGATCCCGTAAAACCATTTGTAAATGACAGAACACATATCTTAGACTAGACTATAATATATGTAATACGTTTCCTAGTGCTTGTGTAGAATCAGGTGAGCACCAAATTGAGGTTGTAAAGTAGGCATTGCATATGGAGCATGAGAGTACGATGGAGATAGCTCAAAAGAAAAGCGTTGTAGAATCATTGCAAGAGCCATTTTCGCTTCCAGTATAGCAAAATTCTGGCCAATGCATATACGTGGGCCACCACCAAATGGAAGGTATGCAGCTTGTCCCTTAGTAACTTTTGAAACACCTTCAGAAAATCTTTGAGGATTAAACTCGTTTGCATCCTCACCCCACATATCTTTGTCGTGATGCACAATCAATACATTTATTTGGATAAGGGTTTCTGCTGGTAAGGTTAAGTTACCTAGCTTGGACTCATCATGTATTAGTCGCCTAAATGATGCGGCTGGTGAATAGAGTCTGAGAACCTCATTGAAGATAATGTTTATCTGCAAGACGAGATACAAAAGAAATAAGAGCATCAACATAATCCGTAGTCATCAATATCTATTTTTATAACAAAAAAAACTTACAACTTTTAAATGAGTCAAGCCGTCAATATCTGGTTTTTTATCTCCGAAGACATGTAAAACTTCCTCCCTAGCACGTGTTTGCCATTCCGAGTGTTGAGCTAATAAAATCATAGTCCAAACAAGCATATTTCCTGTGGTCTCTTGCCCCGCAAAGTAGAAAAGTTTGCATTCTTCAATAACGTCGTCAATGCTTAATCCGAAATTGCTATTCCCTTTTTGTTTAATTTCTTTGTAATTTGAATCAAGAAGTATGCCTAAAAGGTCATCGTGGCCAGCATCCCCGGCTTTCATTGCAACAACTCGTTTGTTGATTATGCTCTTTATTGATCCCTTCACTTGTTGGTTAATCTCTTTCATCCTCTTATTGTCTTGTGTGGGCAAAAATCTATTGAATTTCCTTTTATTAGCACAAAATTCTAGTGATAACAGTTTAAGCTTCCAATGGACATGTTGGAAACTAACTTACCTTGTTCCTGGAATGTAAACTGAATTTATAGCCTTCATAACTAGCCTAGCTTGTTCTCTTTGAAGTTCAAATATCTTTCTTCCTTCCTTAAAACTACTACCAAAAGCCGTACGCGAAATTACATCACTTGAAAAAGTTTGAAGATAAGGCCACACATCCACTTCACATGAGCTTTCTTGGGTTAAAAGTTTCTCCCATTTGCCGATCATCTCACTACAGCTCACATAAAAGGCTGGTATCATATGCTGCAAAAGAGTTATGGACATCCATGTAATGGTTTTTAGGGCATGGTAAATTAAGGGTAAATGATCTTGTCACAAAAAAAAAAAAAAAAAAAAAAAAAAAAAAAGAAAGAAAGAAAAATGAACCGTAAGAAAGTAACCTTGAGCTTCTCCATGTGGAATGCAGGATTAATGATTTTTCTATGTTTAACCCATTGCTCTCCCTCAAGATCTACTAATCCTCTAACTAGCAACTTTGTTAATGGATTACCTCCTCTTGGCTTTTGATATGTATTATAATTAGCCAAGACTTCTCGTATCATAGCAGGTTCAGATACGTGTACCAAAGGTCTTGTTCCCACCCATGTAAAACAAGTCTTACCTATATAATCAACACAAAAGCCCGAAAAAAATATAATACCCATAACATATATGTGTGTGTTTTTAACTAAATATTTTACTTCTATGATAACAATGAATTGATGTCCTCATAATTGATAAAAGGAGTTATATTCTAAAATATGATTTTTCAAATAGCTCGTGGCTTAAACTTTAATTACAAATTACAATTGTAAATGAGCATGGCTCTACTCAGTTTGACTCGAATCACTTTATTTGTAATTTATATAGTATGTGCTTATATTTTACATAAAGCTCGTAAAATTTTCATTGATTTTTTTATACAATTACATGTAATAAACATACATCTTGGTGATAAATAATATCACAACTATTTTTTTTACGCCGAACGTTGCGACGAAATCAAGCAAATGATAATGTAACATTAGCTTTTATATTATTTTTTAAGTGAACATGAAGTATTTTTTATACAATCCAACTTTTATGTAATGGGTTTTCTTAATCTTTGTCATAACACACAGACTTGACAAATGTTTTTGAATAAATTATTCAACTTTTAAACTTATCAAGTTGAATAAAAAGTGGTCTGAAATGTGTAAAAATATTAAAAGACAACAGTTTATCATATAAATGTTTTAGTTTTTTTTTTTAATTTAAGATAGTTTTTTTAATATTTGCACGTTTACTTTTTTATTAGAGACTCGTAATTTATTTATTTATTTATAATGAACCTTTTCACTTTCGTGTTTATAATAAAGTGTCTTGATTATTTATTTATTAATATTGATATTAATACTAATACTAATAATATTATAACAAAATATAAAAAGTAACAAAAGTATTATAAAATAAAACAATATAAAAATATAATTATTACTTTTGACTTTAGAATAAAATAATGTATTAAAACATTTAATCATTACCAAGTTTGACTAATTAGGTATATTAATCCATCTGTTGGGTGTATTTATCACACCCCAAACATAAAACATGTTTAGAAAGCCAAACCACTAGAACGGTTTAGTTTATCATCGTACTGTTTTATGATACAAAATAAATACTTTATTTTGAGTACAACTTCGTTTTTAACAAAACTTATAACGAAATATCGAGGGAAAAAAATAAGCACAACTACGTACTTAAGTTTTTAGAAAAAAAGTTATAAATGTAATTTATTAAAGAAGTATCAAATTAATTGATAAATTAATATATGTTCTAAAAAAAGAAAAAGAATTATTAAAAAAATGGTAAAGGAAATATGTGGTTTAAAAAAATATGTTAGTAAAAGTAAATATAATAATAAACTATTATAATATTAAAAATAACAATAAAAAGCTATATATTATTATAAAAATAAAGTTACTATTCATTGTAAAAAAAGAAAAAAGAATTATCAAAATAAGTGGTAAAGGAAATATGTGGTTTAAAAAAAGAAAAAAAATATATGCTAGTAAAAGTAAATATAATAATAAACTATTATAATATTAAAAATAATAATAATAAAAAGCTATATATTATTATAAAAATAAATTTACTATTCATGGCATTCATAGCAAAAAAAGAAAAAAAAAAGAATTATTAAAAAAATTGGTAAAGAAAATATGTGGTTAAAAAAAAGAAAAAAATAAAATATGTTAGTAAAAGTAAATATAATAATAAACTATTGTAATAATAATAATAATAATAATGATAATAATAATAATAATAATATTAATAAAAAGCTATAAATTATCATAAAAATAAAATTACTATTCATGACCCTTCGTTAAAAATATATATAATATAATATAATATAATAGTTACCACTTATTTTTTTTAATTCTTTTGGAAAGGCATATTATTAATTAAAGATAGTTTTTTTATACAGTTACATGTCATAAACATACATCTTTGTGATAAATAATATCACAATAGTTACCACTTTTTTTTTTTTTTTTAGTTCTTTTGGAAAGGCATATATTATTAATTAAAGATAGTTTTTTTTTATACAGTTACATGTAATAAACATACATCTTGGTAATAAATAATATCACAATAGTTACCACTTATTTTTTTTTAATTCTTTTGGAAAGGCATATTATTAGTTAAAGATAGTATAACAAATATAAAAAAGAAGACCCAAAGTTTCTTACCAAGAGTGGTGAGGGACTTGTGGAAGAATGGCGAGGCACGAGGCGCGATATCGTGAGTAAGATTCATGGGTTTAGATTTGGCTTCGTTCATCATCTGCACCATCTCTTTGAGATCCCCATACAAGAATTTATAAGGGGTACCCTTGAGTCCTTGATCGTTTAGAAACTTCTCAATCTTCTTTGGTTTGAACCACAACCAATTCAAGATCCTCCATATAAAATACAAGAAGATTGATATTGATGCTACTCCAACAACACAAGAAACTGTGGTGATCTCCATGGACCAGAACAAGAATTTGGTCTGATAAGAAAGAGAATGATAAGATGGTATTTTTTGTTGGGATGATGTTCAGTTAACCTCCTTTTAATTTGAGTTATGACATTACTGTATATAACAAATAAGATATATAACAAGATACATTTTCATTTTCAATATTTACATTCAATGGTTTGAGTGTGAACATGACTATGTAGTGTGAATATCATAATATGATTTACAAGTTCAGGAAATAGTGTCAGGAAGCTTGTCTAGCACTTTCCTATTGAACCAACCTATTTTTTATTTAATTTTATTCCCAATTTAAAATTACGCTTTCATCATTCGTTTAAAAATTACGTTTTTCCCCAAGCTAAAAATAAAATTATAATTATGCCCCTAGCTCAAAATTACGCTTTTGCCCCCTGTTCAAAAACTCATTTTTAATTTTGTTCCCAGTTTAAAATTACGGTTTCGTCCTCCGTTTAAAATTACGTTTTTGCCTCCAGTTCAAAATAAAATGTTGTTTTTTCCTCTAGCTAAAAATTACGTTTCTGCCCTCAGCTCAAAATTATGTTTGCCTAGCACTTCCCTATTAGACCAACCCACTTTTATTTTAATTTTATTCCTAGTTTAAAGTTACGCTTTCATTCTTTGTTTAAAATTACGGTTTTGCTCTCAGCTAAAAATAAAATTATAATTTTGCCCCTAGCTCAAAATTACGCTTTTGCCCTCGGTTCAAAAACTCATTTTTTATTTTGTTCCCAGTTTAAAATTACGGTTTCGCCCTCCGTTTAAAATTACGTTTTTGCCCCCAGTTCAAAATAAAATGTTGTTTTTTTCCTCTAGCTCAAAATTACGATTCTGCCCTCAGCTCAAAATTACGTTTTTTCCCACAGTTCAAAATAAAATTATATTTTCCCCTAGCTCAAAATTATGATTTTGCTCTCAGTTTACAATTATGATTTCGCCTACAGTTCAAAATATAATTACGATTTTACTCTATGTATAGACATACATGTTATGAGATAGAAATATTCGGCCTATTGCCCCGCAACGCGGGCGGGGCAAAAACTAGTTACTATATATAACAAATAAGATATATAACAAGATACATTTTCATTTTCAACTAGAAGAATTCCCTCGCGCGATGCGGCGGGATTTCAGTCGGTATCAGTTCGGTTTATTGCGGTACTTGGACATCGACACTCTTTGTATCAACCGTTGTATATCGATCGAAGGCCACAAAAACAAAAATTGACAACTATTCCGATGATACCACTACCGATGTTGTTTAGTCAAAGTCAGATCAGTTTGTGACGGTACCGTAGGCGAAACATCCTAAAATATAGATATACACACGTTTTGAATCATGTCATTACCGTTTTTTTAATAATCTCAAAAATAACAAAAAGAGTAAAATGATTATTTTTTTCATTTTCTTTTTGTTAATAATACACCTGTGTTTTTTAAATATCATATATTTGTATCTTAAGGTCTCAGTTTTATAAAATGTATGCATCACATATTATATACCCACAATTTAAAACTTTACAAATATGTAAATAGGTTTTAACTTTATTACAACTGTATACATAAAAGATGAGATTTATTTTGCAAATAAAGTAATATGTTAATAAAAGGAAAGTTGTGATTTTTTTTAATATGAGTGAAATGAATAATAAAGAAATGTGAATCAACTAATTTAAAAAACTTATTTTAATATTCTAAAAGAAAACTACTGTTCATCAGCAGTTTCTATTAATATATATAACTAGTTGATTTCCCCTGCGCTTCGCGGCGGGATCTCGATCGGTATTGATTTGGTTTTTTTCCGTACCGACACAATACATGCATTCGGTATAACAATCAACACCTGCTTTACAACGACCAAAAACCATAAAACGAACACGGTGCCAATACCGATGTTGTTCGGTCTGGCTCAATATGATACAATATAACAGTAGTGATACAGTATTAGTTTATTGAAACTAAAAATATAGATATAAATATTGGTACCAAATATCGATGTTGTTTGTTTGGTACAATAGCGACACAGTGTCTACTTTCAATAAGATTTATCGAAAATCATAAATATGAATAGCGACACTTATGTTGTTCAGTCGGTTTTCTTTTCGGTATGGTAGCAACACGGTATCTATTTTCAAAAAGATATACATTTTCAAAAAGCTATATATCAGAATGTTGAAAAAAAAAATACATAGATGCGTATTTAGATTATTTTTAAAAAATTAACGTACAAAAATATTAAAAAGTTATGTTAAATGAACAATACTTAAAAAAAATACTTTAAAGCTATTTTTTTATTCATTGTCCCTTTACTTTAATATATATATATATATATATATATATATAAAATAATAAAAATATCTTTTAGTTGAATTAAAAGATTATAACAAACTAAAATAAACAATATTTTAAGAATTGAATAATTGAAATTTAAATAAAAGATAAAGAATTAAAATACCACTAAAAACTCTATAATAATTATTTATTTATCTTAGTTACTATTTATCAATTACGGTACCCGTAAACACAAACTTGTGGTGCTCAAAACTACACACACCACATTTTTTTTAATTTTTTTACAAATATGTTTATAATACACGTATCTACGTTTATGAAAAAAATTTTTGGTCCAACTCGCCCCGTACGGTGTAGTTCTCATGGTTCTTACAACTGGAGGTGGTTTTCATTTTAGCGGTCCCCATACATACATATATATATATATATATATATATATATATATATATATATATATATATATATATATATATATATATATATATATATATAAAGTAATAAAAATATCTTTTAGTTGAATTAAAAGATTATAACAAACTAAAATAAACAATATTTTAAGAATTGAAATTTAAATAAAAGATAAAGAATTAAAATACCACTAAAAACTCTATAATATTTATTTATCTTAGTTACTATTCATCAAGACTTTGAATAGGGCCAAACTATCTACACACTTGGTGTGTAGATAGTCACCCAAAAAAGGTGGTTTTTGTCCTTATAAGCACACCCTGCAGTGTCGAACTATGGCTAAAACGCGGCGTTTTGGTCTGGTTAACCAGACAAAGACTGACGGGTCTGTTGACCGGACCAAAACGCCGAGCTTTGGCAGCGTTTTGGTCCTGTCAACCAGACCGGGTATCAGTCTTTTGTCTGGTTGACAGGACCAAAACGCGGCCAAAGCTCGGCGTTTTGGTCCGGTCAACAGACCCGTCAGACACTCGTCAGTCTTTTTCTGATTAACCGGACCAAAACTCCACGTTTTGGCCACAGTTCGACACTGCAGGGTATGCATGTAAAGACAAAAAACCACCTTTTTAAGTGTGTATATAGTGAAATGGGTGTGCCAATAGGTACACCCTTGGAATAATATGTATAATATTTACATTCAGGATGAACATGACTATGTTGGTGGGCCAGCCACTAAAATAATTTCCTTTTGTTTTTTCTCATTATAGCTACTAGTTGTAGGACCCGTGTAACCATACGGGTAGGTTTAATAATGATCGAAATCAAATACTAAAAAACAGATTATAAGAGACAGTATGTGTTAGTATTATAATAACTATAATGATAAAAGTTTTTGTCTATGTAAATATGTAAACTATCATGTGAACAAATATTTGATGAATTCACATTCGCATTTTAGTTAAGTATACATTAAACTTGTCGACTGATTAACTATAGACATAAGAGAAGCATAACTAACACAAGAAACATTATTTGTTGCCAATATACCAGTTCAATACAAGAAAAGCATAACGAACACACGGGTAAGTTTAATAACCATCGAAATCAAATACTAAAAAATAGATTATACCCTTAACCCTTAATTCTTCGTCGCTAAAGGTTTCAAACTTTGTATTTAGTAGAATTGGTTTTTCTATTCAAAAGGGGGTGGCGGCGCAACTTGTTGCCCGACTACCTGCCATTGCTTTGTAATTGCCCTTTTTCGTGTGGAATGGTATTGGTTTCATATAAAAAAAATCACAAGTTTAAATATCTACTTATAATATCACATATGAATGATCAGATCCATCACACTTCTCAAAAAGATCTCGAAATCTCTTCTCCCAACTCCCAACACCGATCATCATCATCATCATCATCTTCATCTTCATCTTCATCTTCATCTTCATCTTCATCATCTTCATTCATCTTCATCTTCAAAACAGAGGTTTGGATCATCATCTTATCTGTATATGTTTTTGATATTTGTGATGTTTTTGTGAAAATATTGTTTGAATCATCATCTTATCTGTATCTCTTCATCTTCATATTCATGATCTTTATGTTTTTGTGAAAATATTTGTGATATTTGGATCATCATCTTCAAGAATCGTTTGTGATGTTTTTGTGAAAATATTTTCAAGAATCGTGATTGAATGTAATCCGCATGTAGATATTGGATGCCAATCAACCCAACCATTAAACGATTTCTTCATCTTCTTCTTGGTACACATTTCTTCTTCTTCTTCTTCTTCTCTGTGATAGAATAGAACACAATTTTGATAATCAGTTCTTTGTTCTGCATATGTATAGTTCACCAATTTGTTTGTTGGAGTACTGACAGTACAATAATATGACGATGATTAGAGTTGTTTGATAATCAGTTCTTTGTTCTGCTTTGGTTTCAGTTTTTGATAACCAAATCTTTATCAATGAATAAACTTATTAATTGGTTAACATTCAAGAAAAAGTGTCAATAAATGGGTTGATTTGGGTATTTTTTTTTGTTAGCTAAATGGGTCACTCTGGTCAAAATGGGTTGCTGAAACTACTTTGTTTAATGTTTGCTTGTTTTTTTTTGTTCTATGCTATCGTAGTAGTATCAAAACAGAAGGTTTGTTTGTGATGTTTTTGTGAAAATATTGTTTGTTCTTGGAAGGTTTCTATTATCTACTTTCTTTAATGTTTGCTTGTTTTGTTTTTGTTCTATGCTATCGTAGTAGTATCAAAACAGAAGGTTTGTTTGTGATGTTTTTGTGAAAATATTGTTTGTTCTTGGAAGGTTTGTATTACCTACTTTGTTTAATGTTTGCTTGTTTTGTTTTTGTTCTATGCTATCGTAGTAGTATAAAAACAGAAGGTTTGTTTGTGATGTTGTTGTGAAAATCTTGTTTGATTCTTGTGGGTTTTGTCTCGGGTATCAAAACAGAGGTTTTGTTTGATTCTTATGGGTTTTGTTGAAATTTGGGTTTCTTACTATGGATGTTTTTATTGTACAGAATGGCTGCGGATGTAAAGATACGCAAAACACCAACTACGAAGGCGAGAACACTTGACAACCTCCTAGAAGATGGTGCGGTGCACATAAGGAAGTGATTGATCAGAACGATCAATTGCATATGAATGAATATAACCCCAGTGGCAGATATGTAATTATCGAGCTCTGGAATTTCAAGGAAAATCGAAGAGCTACACTAAAGGGGGTTATCAGCTACATTTCGAAGTGCACCAGTCAGTAAACATCCACAATTTCTTTCTTTGGTATGACGTTTTGTCTCTGTATTGTGTGTTACGGTCTTTTGTTATCGATTCTGATCATTCTCTCAGTCTACGAAGTTGGATATCCTTCTATCTTTCTTGGTATTACGTTTTGTCTCTGTATTGTATGTATAATGCAAGTGTGCATTCAATACTTTGTTCGACTGTGATATATTGTTTGCTTAACATGTTTATATTACATATGAATGAATACAACCATCAAATATTTCACATGAATTGAATACCTATATTAAATAAAGATGTTGATACATAAGAGGGGTGTACAAAAGAGGTACATCAAATTCATTTCATGAGCATGTCACCAAGGAACAATGGACAACCATCCAATATTTCACAAACTAAACCTACTCCATATTTCCCAGTTAAGGGCCCTCTCCTTAGACCTGCAATTCAGCCACCAAAGAATCAAAGTCTTGATATCTCACATTGTTTTCTTTAACGAAACCGGCTGAACCTGGAAACACAAGCACTTGACATTGTTTTCTTCACAAAACACTGTTTTAGCCGAACAGTGATTTCAAACCACAGTCTTTGTAGGTCACCCATACTCTGAACCATGTAGAAGATCCATCAGCCGACTCTTAACTCATGTAACAGATTTGAAACCATAATTATGGATTATAGAGATCTATTTACATAATGTAAAAACAATATGTCTCCAATGCACAAACTTTCATTAAAAACAGTCTTATTTGGCCCAAACAAAACTTTTTCTTAGTTAAGTGTAACAAACGGGTTTTCTTTAGTGGATGAGATCAAAATACATCTTACATTCTATTAAAAAGAATTTGTTTAATAAAATCTTAATGTGGGCATGTTGAAATAGAGATTGTTTGTGATTTCAAGCATTATAATGGAAACTGTATTTTCGGATTGCTTGTGGGATTCTTCTGTAAAACTTCTGCAATCGGTTTATAGTGTTGATATAACTGATTTGTAAGTGAATAGAGTGATAGGTGACAAAGTACATTTTGAAGTTTGTTGATATGTTTTATGAACATGTTTTTAGGATTTAATACTTTATCTTTTGGTGGTTATCCTAGGTGGACAAATTTGGTTTTCTTAAGTAGAACTTTAACAGTCACTAACCGTTACGATGGTATCGTAATTTTGTTTTTGGGATGTCTAACAGATATAAGTAAATTTGGTATATCGATTTTCTTGTCCTGTGTTATATATAACTATATATTATGTATGGTGTATCCGTAGAGAACATAATATAAATATTCATGAAAATAAGGGAAAAATCCAAAAGTACAGGAAACATTAAGGAAACATTGTCGTTTGTCTTAACACTCTGAAATAATGACAAATTGCTGGATTAAAACAGTGTTGTTAAAACACTGTTTTGAAAACGCCATTGGGTTAAAACAGTGGTTTCAAACACTGTTTTAAATCAAGAGGGTTTCAAACATTGTTAACCCAAAAGTGGTTTCAAAAAACATCATTAACAACACTATTTCGATGGTTAATAAAACAGATTATAATAATTTGGCAAATGGTAAGTAAATAAAAATATTATGATATTGAAAAATAAGATGGTGGTACCTCTTCTTCTAACTTGAATATATGAATGTTGAAATGCTGCAATTGTTCTTTTGCATATTAATGTAAAACTGTTATATTAGCCATAACATAAGAACAAATACACTCCAAATAGAACAAAAACAACAAACAAACTACACAGAAGCCTATACAAAACCCAAGTTTTACAAAATTGTTCCAGCTATCTAAGGTGAGATCCGCAATTTTGCTCATTTTAACCATCCACCAGTATGATTTCATTCTGCTTTAATACTTTCCAGGAGCATGGTTGTATGCTTATACTTTAGTTCAAAAACCCTCTCGTCTCGGTTCTTCCAATAAAGCTCTAAAAACATTTCATAAATTCAGACAATTTCACTACATACAAATAGAAAAAAACGTAAATGGAAAGAACTACATTGATATGAAACCACCAAATCACTAAACCACTTTATTACCCTTCGCTTCAACACTTGCACAAAAGCCAAAGTGCCCGGCACACTCCAGCAGCACCGCTTTAACCTGATCAAGATGAACATCTTGCGCCTCTTTGCATTGCTACAAAATGAATCATAAAAAATGAATGAATCTATATTTATTGCAATTTAAATCTAACACTGATGTACAGAATACAAACTACTTATGAAGGAATTTATGGTGAAATGTATTGACTTTTTTAGTCAAACCAGTTACCGTTCAAATTCAAATTTAAAATTGAATAAGAAATTCAAATCTTAAATTGAAAAGGAATTAATGGTCAATTGTTGTGAAAATTATATTGAGCAGGTTTGACATGGGTAGTAATAGTAACGACATACCGTTAACATTTAGAAGCATGAAGATCACAAATGATGCCCATAGTACTGGAATGAAAGTTTTCAGAATTATGAAAAGTTACGGTGATTATAATTCGATGAAAATGTCGGATTTGTACCTGACTCCCATAGTACCGGGTACATAAACACGTAGTTGGAAAACATGTTTCCTCAAACCCTAATTCTTATTTAATCAGCTTCAAGTTTTCTTTATCCATCGATTTGAAGATACTCGCTTCCTCCATCAATTTCAAAAGGTAAGGTTGTCGAAAAAAATTTGCGTTTCATTGTGGTTTTCAGTGATATCTGTTTGGATTCTTTTGTATTTGGAAGTTGTTTTGTTATTATTGAAACTGGTAAAAGTGAAATTGCACCATATACTGGATTTTGAAGGTTTGAATTTTCTTCATTCGATATTAAATAGTATTACAAAATTCTGAGTTTGAAAAATATTAAAAATTAAACATTACAATAAACACTTCCTAGGATATCTATGACTCTCGCCTTCTTCTATGCAATTTCATTTTTTCTTTTAATTTGCAGATCAACTAGCATATCACAGGTCTTCTGATCCTGTTTCAGCAGATGTGGGATAAACTCTTCTGCTTTTTCTTTAAACTCTGATGGAGTAGAACAGACAACTTCATCCAGCAGTGCAATGCTACTCCACGTTTGCTTATAATATTTATCACTCACCATAGCAACTTTTTTGTTGAGTTCTTCATCTTTTCTCTGTTCATGGAGTGACCATCTTGAATATTCAATTTTAAGATCGGTAGTATCCGACTAGTGGTAGAAGGTTTTGCTTGCCATTTAGAAAGACTGTGAGTGGTTTTGGACGTTTTATTTTAGGATGAAGGGTTTTTTAAAAATGAAGTCTTGATGTTTTCAAGTAGACTAATCATGATCCTTTATAGTGTTTAAAATATTTGATAGGGTAAACGAAGAGACGTCTGCTAATAAAGATCACCTTTTTTTGAAAGTTTAAATTTTGTTCTTTGGTTTTCTAGATATTTAATTTTACTTGGTTTCCCATTAAAATTCATTTTTCAAATGTTTTACATTAAAATGTTTGATAGGGTAAATGAAGAGACATCTCCCATATACACGTTTTTCATTATTAAATCATTAAATGTACATGGTTTTTAAATATAAATTTTTATTTAATGGTTGCATTTAAATCTGACCTTTGAGCTGTTACATATTCTATATAATACCATTGCAAATTCAAATGTTGTTTCATCATACCCAGATTCATTCAGTGAAATAGAAGAGCAACTGTTATTGTTTTGCCTTAGTTCTTATAAATACATTAAAATGGAGTCACATACTTCTGCACAATCCGAGGATTTCAAGCAACGCTTTATTAAACAAATCGAAGAGCAAGTTTTTGCTGATAGGTCTACTCTTCAAGAGTTGAAGAGGTGTTTTAACGGACTGCAACTTGGTCTGCTGACAAGAGACCAAGTTTCGAGAGACCTGAGGGTGATGCCGACTACTTCCGTTCGTGACCTGTGTGTTGCGAGTAATATAGAGTGTGGAGACAGAGACCTGGACTTCATGAGAAAGATCAATGACATACATCGAGAAGTTCAGTGCTCCATGGAGTTGAAGTTAAAGTTTCTTGATTCTTGCTATTAGAGTTTAAGTGTCTGATTAGTTTTCTTTTTTATATGTAATTTTTACTTTTTTTAATACTTTATATTTTAATCGTATTAATTTTTTTTATGACAGTTTATTTTTGCTTCTTTTTATGAGTCTGAAGATAAAGAGACAGTGTTCCATTGTCGATAATTTAGAAAATCTTTAATCTGATTTTTTTTTTAAGATTGTTGTTTGGTACCATTTTCTGTATAGATATTATTTTTTCATGTCCTAATTATACAAATCCATTAACGTTTTCCTGTGTTTCATCCAAATCTTTGCTGGCTTCACTGCTCTAATTAAGGTATACAGATCATCCATGAAGATTTGTTCATTTATTGTGTTTTATTAGCATTTTACAGATTCTTTGTTAGTTACATTTGATTATGATCATAGTATCTTACACATGGTTGTTGTGAGTTATCCACATATATATTCTGATTATATCTCTTAAATTCTTGCTTGTATGTATCTTGATTTGCTTCAGTCGTTGAGTTTGTCTACAACCCTCCAGCTTCTGTTTCATTATAATTTTAGGTATGGTTTTAGGCTGACCAATTTTTTTTGGTTTTGTTTTAAATGCTGAACAAAGATTGTTATAGGTTCTTCAATAACCATCGAAATAGATTGTTAAACTTACCCGTGTTAAGCTCGATTGTTAAACAGCGAACTAAAACCCTAAACCTCCAATCACTTTATAGTTCAAGACGAAATTAAAAATCCAGATAGCAAACACAGTAGAAAGTAGAGATTTTTGTTTTAAGTATCCAGAAATTAAGTAAAGTATGAAGAACTTACCTGATAATCGGATCGACAAACAATGAGTGGGGGCCTGCACAGATCCAACAGTGACATGGTCACCTTCTTTCACTCGGAAACAATGCGTTTCTCATAACTGCATACAACACATAAATGGCGCTTATCATAACTGCATACAACACATAAATCTTGCAAATTGGATTAGTTATGGATAAGAACACTGGTAAATTGTAGCAAAGGGTTTTGACTCTCTGAATCTAACCGCTGATACTTCTTCACATAATGGAGGTAATCCCGACGAACAATATTGGTCCTAACCATTTTCACATTGAGGCAACTACCAGCAAGAATACGACCTCTAATGGAGACATCACCAATGAAAGGACACTTCTTGTCAATGTAAGTTCCTAAAGTAATCAAATATCGGATCATGTCTCAGATAAATGTCAGAAATTCTTTAAACAAACTTAAAGAATAATGTAATCTCTCTTAACTGAACAACCCATTTAGATAATCCTTCCATTCCCGAAACACAGTCCATATATTTCACCCAAGTCATCACTCAACTTTACAAACCATTTCACTTAAACCGACTTGCATTCTTGCGAAAATAGAAACAGTCACCCAAATACACTAACTTTAGCATAGAATTTCACAGTAATAAATATTTCATTTGCAATGGAAATTCAGAAGAAATATTTTAAAAAATCAATCATCCTACTTGACTTTCTAAAGTAGGCAGCATGAACTACCGATTTGTGAAGGAGGCAACATGAACTACCGATTTGAGAAAGTTTCAGCATGCCGATTTGAATTTGAAATGATTTGTGATAGGTTTTTTAGTGAGAGAGAGATAGAGAAGAAAAGAGGGCGGTTTAATTTCCTGGCATTTATTGAGCCCCTTCTCTATTTTGAATTTCAAATTTCAAAATTCAAATTATATCTATATAATATAATATCAAAGTAGTGTTCTGCACAAAACAATATATGTAAATATGCACACATATACTTTCAAAATATATATAATATAACCCTGAATATAGTAAAGGTTAAATCCAACATTTTATGTAAATTCAGCAACAACATATCTATGATAACATATTTATGTAAATCCAACATTTTACATGTATTCAAGTTATGATGGTCCTAATACATCAAAAGTTTTCAAACGGTTCAGGTCACGTATCCTGTTCTTCAAATCAATTCTTACCGAATCAGATCAGCAAATCTAATTCTCTTATTCTAACCCTAAGTCACTAACCCTAACCTAACACATAACACATTTTTTTGACATCTAATCCAAAAAAATGATAATCGGAAACCTAAACTAACAATAAACAACTTATTCACACATTAACACAAACAAATCAAATGTCTTAACCAAAAAAAATGAAAAGATCAAAAAGGCTTAGAATGATGTTGTACAAACTTGATTTGTGGAATTCTCTTGATCGCTTCTGCTGCTCCCATATCCAATGTGTACCAATACAAAACCCTATAAACAAAATATAATAACAATTTTGAAAAGGGTTTCGAAGAGGTGAAAACCAAAAGAACTATTACAAAAGCATCAAAACTAACATAATCGAGTGATATGAATCCCCTTCATCTCCGACCATTGCTCACATCGTCGTTTCTCCAACCCTAAACACCAACATCATTGTCTTCCATACTTCGATAAAAAAGAAACAGAGTTTCTTAGTTACAGTTGATTCTTTGTTAGTTATGTAATGATTCAACTATAAATTTTTTTTTTCTTTTTGTAATCATTCAGACTGACCTCAACTTCTCAAAAAGATTATCCCCATCCAAGATAGCTTGCCGATCTTGATTTCCCTCTTGATTGAACCAACCCAAGTCACTAACCCACCCTAATCGCAAGACAGGTACTGAAACAATACAACAATCAAATCCATAACACCTACCAAAAAACAATGAGCCTGATTGTTACAAAAACAAAACAAAATAATCAACCTTACAACAATGATCTATCATAAAAAACAAAATAATCAGGTAACAAAACAAAGCCTCATCAACATCAGGTAACGCTAAATCAATGTAGTGAAAATGAAAAGGAAATAATACCTGATGAATGAACTGGACGGTCTGATTATAAACCACTGATCAACCTAAACATAAACCACATACCAACAAACAATCACAAAACAAAACAAAACAAAACAAATTCAAGAATCAACTTTGTAAATATAATCATCATTAAAACAAAATAAACCAACAAACAATCACAAAACAAAACAAACCAAATTCACACACAACAAACCTGAAATCACCACAAACTGCACACACACCACCAGTAACCGCCGGTAACCGCTCAACAAACTTCTTCAACTCACCGGTTTCATGCAACTGCTTCACCTCATCCGCTCCTCCGATGTACTTTCCGCCGATGAAAACCCTAGGTAAGTGTAACTGCAACTTCGTCTTGTCAATCTCGTCTTCATCTTCAAACTCACCGGCTTCTGACATGATATTCTGCAGATCGATTGAACGCGTCTACACACTTCGAACGTCGGCCAGACCACTCACAGGCTTGTTGTGTAGAGTATTACGCGTTTTTCGGCTCCAGGAATCGAGATCTGACGGTCGGATTTTACACATTTTGTAGAATTTGTTGATTTTGTAGGTTTTGGTGAATTCGGTTGAAATTTGGGGGAATTAGGGCGATTGTGAGGATGATGGAAGAGAAATTGGTTTTAGAAAGAGAATGATGGAAGAGAGAGAAAATCTTTATCTGAGATGTGTTTTTAGGTTTATGTTTTAAAAGGGGCTTTCAAATTTGAAATTTTTTAAATTGTCCCGCCTAAAAATACCACTAATTAATTCTAATAAAAATCAGATTTATAGATTATTTATAAATTTATAAATCGGAATTATGACATCATCATTGACATGTGGCATAGCTTAGGAGTTGACACATAGACAGATTTACATCAGCCCAAAGTCTCTTATTATAGATAGTATAGATATATACAGGTGAAGACAAAATATATTACTAAGTATGGAAAGTGGTGTAGTGGAAAAATTGGTAGGTTTTAAACCCGCTGATGTGGGTTTGAACTTTTTTGCGGTAAATTGCTTTTTTTGGGTAGAAGTGGATAACGAGAACCCTCAATTTTAATAATTTACGCTAATACACTTAAACTTTTGTTTTTTATTTTTTGGTAGAAGTGTTGAACGAGATCACTGAACTTTAATAATTTACGCTACTACCCTTAAACTTTAAAAGTACTATATAGTCGTCAATATTTAATAACGTACTACCCTTTGACATTAAAACTTACCATATAGTCTTCAAGATTTAATAAAGGTTTTTTTTTTTTTTTTCTGTTTTTACTTTGGTTTTTTTATGTTGTCCAAACTTAATTTTTTTTATTTACCGTAATGAACTGAATCAGTAATTAAAATGCAAAAATTTTAGTTTTTCTTTCTCAAAATGATGGTAAAATGATGGTAGTGTTTTGTTTTAGTTGTTGACTTGGTGTAGTTTTTATTCGTGTCATGCCTGCCACTCGCTCATTGGTCCTGACAAATTTGCCCGCAGTTCAAAATTACAATGTTTCCATTGTTTTAGTTTTTGTTTTTTGCAAAACTATGATAGTGTTTTGTTTTAATTGGTTTACTCGATGTAATTTTTATTGAGATCGCGTTATGAGTAGTATGTACAAGTAACCGAAACAAAAGCGTATATGTTATGAAAGTGGGAAATTTTTGGCTTAAAGTATACAACAAACTACATGGAGGGGAATAGTGCCAGGCAGCTGTCTGGCACTTCCCATTGGTCCAACCAAATTACGATTTTACTCCGTTTAAATTTACAGTTTTGCTATTGGTTTTGTTTTTTTTTCTCCCAGCTTAATTACGATTTTTCCCTCATTTCAGATTTACAGTTTTAGTGTCGTTTTCGTTTTTTTTTCCTGTCAAATTGCGAATTTGCCCCCAAGTGTAAAATTACAGTTATGCCATCGTTTTAGTTTTTTTTTTATAAAACTAAGGTAGTGTTTTGTTTTAATTGGTTGACTCAGTCTAGTTTGTGTTTGGTGGCTACCTGGCTCACGCTAATTTGTCCTCAAAGGGACTTTTGAAATAAAATTAGAATACTTGTTCACATAGGGACTTTTGAAAATGAAATAACAATGACATGTTCTAGAAATTTAAATTACAATAAGATAAAAGATAAATAAAAAATCTTCACTCATCCTTATTCTTTCCTCTGTATAACTTGGAAAGCTTCCTGACGATTTTGTTTGTTCTCTTCTCGTTCTTTTCTGCCTGACGCTGAATCTGCTCCGCTCTCTCCAAGGCTTTATTAATAGTCTCGAGTTGTGGCGGTGGCTGTGGTTGTGGTTGTGGCACAACAGGATACTGGTACCCGTAATTGGGATATCCAGCATTTGGATATGCGGGAGGAAATTGTGATGGGTAAAGTGTATTATGCACAACCGCCTGCATGTAGGGGTCGTACGACGGCGCTAGATAATTAAAATCCGTAGGAGGTGCCGAATAAGACGAACAATATCCAGTCATATCTGGATATGTGGGAATGGGGTTATCAAAACCCAAAAGTGGTTGTTGAGCAGATGATTGCTGAAGTGGCTCAACAACAGGTTCAGTGTTAGAGGGTCCACCCATTTGTGGGTCCTCTGGGATAGTGGGATAAGTTGGAGGCAATGATGGAAGCAAACCTGACCATTGTCCCACACGTACCGACATCCGTGCACTAGGAGGCTTCCTCAGTTGCGGTGGCGGTTGAAGTTGCTTTGCGGGCACCATCAGCTCGGCCTCTAGTGGAGGCGGTGGCGTTTGTGGAGGTTGATAAGGAGGTGTGTAAAAAAAAGTAAATTGGTTTAAGTATTGGTTCCATTCATCAGGACCCTGGTATGGTGAACCTGCATAAGATGCAATATCACTTGAGAGTTCAATTAGGTGCATGTGGGACCCAGATGGTGGCATCTCCGGATTAGAATCGTCATCCAGTTGGTTTTGCTGATTTAGTTTGTTTTGGCATATAACTTTTGAATAAATATGTATAAATAAGCATAAGACATTTGAGAGGGATAAAATAATAAATATCACCAATTATTAAGACACTTGAAGGATAACATGGTAAATTTATCATTATCCTGTAATTAAGAGCTACATTTCAATTTCACCTTTACCCTTTTGACCTTTCCTCTATCCTCAGTACTCTTACTTGCCTTTTCTTTCTTAGTTGTGTTTTATACTTTTATTCATCCATTAAAGACTAAAACTAAATGGAACATTAAGGGTTTGCTTGCATTGGGATAATGGAATGGACGACAGAATGGAATGGACGAGTTAATGGAATGGACGAGGGAATGCAATTGATCATTACCATTACATGTCTTGTTTGGTTACCATGTGGAAATGGAATAAATTATTACTGTGTATTGTTTGTTGGCAAGAAAAGACGAGGAAATAAAATCAGTAGTGAGTGGTGGTGGTCGGTGGCGATGATTGTGGGTGGTGATAAGTGACGACAGTGGGTGGTGGTGGTTAGTGGCGACGGCGGCGGCCGTTGATGGTGGTTGGTGGCAGCGGAGGTGGAAGTGGATGGAAACGACAATGAGTGGGCGACGACGGTGGTTGGTGGCAGCGGAGGCGGTGGTGGGTGGCGGCGGTGGCTGGTGGCGGCGTCTAGTGTGGAGGCTGCGGCAATGTCACACCCTGATTTTCCGGTGGGCTCGGACTTGGGGTAAATGACAAACTGATACAAATACACAAATAACACAGCGGAAGTCTTGGGAATTAAAATACTATTACAAATTACAAGTGTCCGAATGTTCAAATAATATACAGACGGAAATGGATAAAAGATCCACAGGTGGATCGAAATAACAAAATGACTATGTAAACAGGCTACTAGGCTTCAATGCATGGAGTTACAAATTCCACTTAAGCATTTACCGGACTGCTTCCAGATTATTTACGTACTTTGTGACCTGCGCTTAGTCTTTTGAAGATACGCCAGTTTACACTAGTAAATACAAATAACCGACACATTTGAAAATATTTCAAAATCATTTTAAATGCACTAGGCACATGTTTTTTCATAAATAACTTAGGATAAAATATGTCTATTGTATTCTGTATTTACATGGTTGTCAATAAATATGGGGCCCGGTACTAAACATCGATAACACGATGAACCGACATGCCACTTTAACCCATAAAGGGTATCCCCAATATGGGTAAGAAACATGTTTTATTATAGCATTAGCATCTGTCGGGTGTATGCCTACACCGTGTGCTTATGTCGTGGTCATTTGCAATTAAATGAGCCAAGGATATCCAGGACACTGTCGCATTAACCCCCAATGTTTAAGTTATCAAGCAAAATGAATTAAAACGGGTTATGTGGATTTTTAGTCACAACCGACATTGATCCATACCTGACCAAGCGGTAATAATTTACGGTATCCCAAGCCCGTATAGGGAAAATAGGTTAAGCGTATTTACCTGGCTTAAATCTTACAATCCAAGATATATATATAAGCACAACCGTTCAAACAAAATAACTAGCAAGGTTTGCAATTTACTAGACGCCCTAGTTTGGAATGAATGGTATAATAACCAATTAGAATGTTAACGGGTCCTGTTCAAGTCATAGACTTTGGACCGGTTAACTATAATATAAAGGAAACGGTACGGTACGCTAGATTAAGCGGTGACCAAATAGAATGTAGTTTAAACCCTCACAAGTACTAAGACTTGTATAATATAGGTAAACAATAATGCATTCTGGAATTTATAAGAATTTGAAGGATTTTGACCAAATTCGGTTAACTTACGTAAACTAAGTTACATAAGTCAACCGTGCGCGCATAGGCGGTATCAGGTGATTGGATGAGTCATAAACAAGTTCATTATGACAAATATTAATTATTAACTTACCATATCAGTAGGTTTAACAATTTATATGTACATTACATTTTAAAACCATTCTATGCTCAAAAGGGCATTTTGGTCAACATTAAGGCATAATACATGAACTTGTATAAAAACCCGACAACTGATTATGATCAAATAGTATAACCTCAGAGGGTTATCCTATACATAATTATGATCATAATGCAACTTCAAATCAGTAGGTAAGTTGGCCAAATCGGGTCAGAATCGAAAGTCAAAGAAGAAGTCAAACTGCATGACTTTCGGTTGCGAACCGAGCTATAAATTGGAAATGACGGGTTGAACATGCTTAGACATGTTCTAATATTATTTACCAACTGATATAGTGTTAAAAACAAGTGTGTAAACATTTATAAGTTTTCCGAAAAACTGCGTTTTGACTTTTAATTGAACATAACTTTGACCCGTTATTTGACCAATTTAATGTGATCTTCAGGAGGTGTCCTCTTACGGGATTATCACCTATCTTATTACGATCACGTAGCCATGTTCGATTCGAACAATGGCTGGACCATAATGGTCTTAACCGAAAGTCAAAGCAAAAGTCAATTTGCTTGATTTTTTGCTAAATACTTAGCCTATAAATGAAAAGAACTGAGAAGGAACACTTACTTGTGATCCAAGATGAAATAGAACTCAGTTGGGAGGCCTCCTTAGGCCAGGAAGCAGCTCCAAGAGTATAAGAGGAGAAATGAAGGAAATGAGCAAGTTTAATGGCTTGAACTAGTTGCTATTTATACTAAAAAGGAGTAGTGTAGGATCATGACATGTGTTGGGGGTGTTCTAAGATGTCTCCAGGTGGTTTTTGAGGTGTCAAGTGCTGCACAAGAGTTCAGGTTCGCGAGCAAGGTGGCATAAGGGAAGAATGCCTTGGACTCCAAACAAAACTGCCAGATACTTGCCTTACGAACCGTAAGGGCCTTAGGCTTATGGTCCGTAAGCCTCTTTACCGCCTATTGTTTTGAACTGCTTATGGTCCGTAAGCAATTAAAGCTTACGGTCCATAAGACCTTTCCAGTAACAATATATTAATAGCCTAATGGTCCGTAAGGGTTACTCAGAGGCCAATAAAATGGCATGTTGATATAAATGGTCCCTCCACAATAATTCTTCCACAACTTTACAAAATTAGTCCCTCTGGTCCAACTATGTGGCATAATTTTGAGAGTTGATTGGACACCTGTTATTATATAATTTGCCACAATTTCCGAGGTGTTACAGGCGGTGGGAGTTGGTGGTGGGTGACGACGACAGTGGGTAGTAGTCGTGGCGGCAGTTGTGGGTGGTGGCGGCGATGACTGTTGTGGATGGGGGCGACTAGTGGGTGGTGGCGGCGATGACGGTTGTGGATGGGGGGCGACTGGTGGGTGGTGGCGGAAATGGTAGGCGTCGGTGGTTGTTAATGGCGTCAGTGGTGGTTGATGGCGTCGGTGGTGGTTGATGGCGGTAGAGGCGGCAGTGGGTGCCAACGGTGGCAGGTGGGTGGCAGGTGGGTGGCAGCTGGGTGGCGGCGTTGGTGGTGGGCATTGGGGATGGGTGGTGGCGATGGTGATGGTGATGGGTTGTGGTGGTGTTAATGTTGGGTGCAAGAAGGGGTGGAATGAAAAAAAACATCGGGGGCAGATGGAATGATTTTGAGATAATGGGATTTCATTCCATTGACCAACCAAACACTATTTTCTTCATTCTCCTATAACGGTACATTCCATTTCGACTCTTATTCCTGTATACAAAACACTACCTGAAACCGAAAGGAACAATGTAACCCATATACATCATGACTAGTTACCGGGCGACCACCCAGGTGCCACCACAAGTAATTTATGCCAAGGGGCGCACGTGTAACAACCCGCTTTTTGGAAAGTCAAAGTACAAGTCAAAGGAAGAAAAGATTGCTAATTGCGAGCTGTCACTCCTTGCTTAACTATTGATTGTACGTTAATGACTTGTAATCAAATTCTATTATTTACTTGTTTTAGTTGTATTATGTGGAGTATCTATTAATAATCGAGGTTTAATCGCTATTTAATCGCATGTTTAATCGCTAATCGACTTATCGCCATCGCATTCGCAACTCGAATTATGTGTTCTGGATATTGTTTTACATGTGTTACTTGTGCATGCTATGTTTATGTTGAGGTGCTTAATCCCAATCGCAATTGCAATTCTATCGCATCGCAATCTAAATCGCAAATGCTAAACACATGTTATTTATAGTGATTGTATGTTAGATATAGTAGTTAGGTTATTTGTGTAATTAATGGTTAATACTATCGCATCGCTCACTCGAATCGCATCGCAACGCTCAACACGCGAATCGAAACGACAAAACTCAACGCGCCGGACACCTGGATCGAGTGGCCAACCGATCGGATTGCCATCCTATCGGTGACTAATCCGACACTTATGCACTTTCCACTTTGGGACACCCTATAAATACCCTCCTGACATCTCCTCCACTCGACCAGCCGCACTCAAGCCCTCTTTTCTCTTGATTTCTTGCGATTCTTGTAAGTTTTCAACTCAAATCTTGTACTTCTATGATCTACACGCACTCCTTCATCTTTTTCACCTTTGAATCTTAACTTTTAACCATGAAATCAATGGATTTGAGGTGTTCTAG
This sequence comes from Helianthus tuberosus, assembly GCA_030545235.1. NCBI lineage: Eukaryota > Viridiplantae > Streptophyta > Magnoliopsida > Asterales > Asteraceae > Helianthus > Helianthus tuberosus. The sequence continues at coordinate 171,866,020 of CM060443.1, read as the reverse complement.
GGTGATGTCATCATGGGTTTCTTATGAACTTCAAGTTTTGGCTTCATTCCACCAAGAACAACTTAGATCTGAAGGATTTCCACAAGATTAAACAAAGTTTTCGCATAAATCTACACATATTCATGGTTAAAAGGATTGAAAGATGGTTTTCTAACTTTCTTTCAACTCTTTTACACTCAATGCACTCAAAACCGATAGAATCAGAGCTCGTTCCGACCTTCTACTCTTTCTTAGTGATGTGTTGGTTCAAGATCTGAATTCTATCCAAGGGACAACTGATTTCGGGTTAAGCATGAACCACCGTCTCGAACAGTTAACTGATCGGACTAGGGTGATTCTTGTTCGATCGGATCACTTGGGTCAAGAAGGGGTTTCTGTTGTTTAGCACGTTGTCAAACCATCTCGAACGAACCGCAAACTTTCAAAATAATCAAGTTCAAAACGATTGGAATCGTTGGGACGGATTGCCGTCCGATCGGATTGCCATCCGATCGAACTGCAATCCGATCGGATTGCACTTGAGGATTTTAAACACTTAACAATTTTCAGCATGTTCAATGTTCAGTCAGTTCTATCGGATTGCCATCCGATCGGATTGCCATCTGATCGAACCGCAATCCCATCGGATTGCACTTGAATTTTCAACACTTAAGACATTTCCAATTTTTCAAAGAGAAATAGTTTCCAACGGATTGCCATCCGATCGAGTAACCATCCTGCTGTGAACTTGTTCTCACTAAGTATCTTGCCAATCGGATCGCTATCCGATCGAACGGCCGTTCGATCGATCGACCTGAAGGATAGAGATACTTCGCTATTTTCAAAATGCTACAACGAAAACTTCAAAGCCATACACAAACACATCCTTACCAACGAATGTCAATCCAATCTAATGGCCATCCGATCGGATTGCCATCCGATCGGATTACATTTCGACACTTGGTCACTTTTCACCATTTTACGCACCGCTCCTCGCTTATGCTATCGTTAACTGTTCAGGCTAATCACTCTAGCGCTCCCTTCAATCCATTTCCATCACTGTGAGTATACTCGAACCGTTTTTTCTTATCGCACTTTTGGGTGTTACATACATTACTTATTCTAAATCACATCAATCACACAACGCAAATACTATTTATGCGCTGACCGTTATTGCATGTTATGTGTTACTCGATGAATGCTTGTATGTTATGTTAACACAGTGATTGTTGCCTGACGCCTTAGCAATGATAGTACTATTTGTTTGGACTCAGCACCTGTCGTGGACGGGGGTTGTTAAGGTTACCTCTCTCATGTCACAGTGGTGATATGTGTTGCACATTCTACAACTCGCAGTCTAGTCTGTGCATATTTCATTGTCGATAACCTACTAGCTTCGCATTATGCATGTTACATGCTGGTTATGCGTAAACGATTTCGAACTCTACTATTACTATTAAACTTGTATGCTCACCTTTACACTATGTGTATTGACCTCTATTTTAACGTATGTGACAGGTGCTTAGGATGTTGTGCTTTACTTGCTATTTGATGGAATCGAGCTTAGGAGAGTCTAGAAACCAACAAAGACAATTTACTTTTATTTAAATCTGAGTTGTCGGAACATGTTATTCGTCTTTGAGATATCGCTGTCTGTAATAACTGATTTTGCTTAATAGATTATGGTATGGGATATAATATTTACTATTCGGTAAAGTAGTTGTTATGGAATTTCTCTCGGACAATTTGTTTCGCTCAGTGCCATGCCCCAATGTTTCCGTCATCGGTTGGGGTGTGACAGCAGGATTTAAGGGGCGGGGAGGGGCGCCCGTCTGTCACACCCCAACCGATGGCGGAATCATCGGGGCGCGGCACTAGGCGAATCAGATTGCTCAAGAGAATCCATAACAACTATATTGCGATAATATTTAATACATTCGTTATCCCATACTAACAAATAATACAATCACATAAGTTATCACAGATTTCTTGTCCTCTCGAACAATAAAAATCCGACAACCTAGATTTTTTTTAGTTGAGTTTCTAGACTTCCTAGCTTGATTTGACATAGCCTGCGATCTAACCTGCAACATACGTTAAAATATTTGTCAATACAAAAGTATTGGCGAGTATACAGGTTTGATATGTATAGCGTAATAGATAAAAAGTGTAGCGAATTTCCACATGCATAAACGTAACACACGACATATATACTCTCAAAGCTGATACTACCAACTAAGTCCTCGATGCTCGAATATGCGATGGCAAACTAGACCCCGTCGGGCGCAATAGTACTATACTAGTCATGGTGGGACGTCGCGAGTATAAGCCCTAGCACATATGCAACTAGCATCATGTATATCTATGCATAACAGTTATTCGCCAGTGATAGTTCTATTGATTGAATAATTCGTTTGATAAGTTCGATTTGTTAGAAACGTATGTTACACCCAAAATACGATTAAAAAGGGTTCAAGTATACTCACAGTGCGTATTTAGCGAGAATACAACTTGATTGGGTCGGTTGCGAGTACGTCTGCGTTAATCATTGAAGGATATAGTAAACGATGTACGGTTAAGCGAGATTAGCATCGAAAAGTCAGTTATCTGGTCGGATGGTGCTCATCCGTTCGGATGGGCTCATCCGATCGGACGACACATGGATCGGATGACATGCTATCCGATCGGATGACATGTGGTCCATTCAGATGACATGTTGTCTGGTCGGATAACACGTCCGTTTTAGCGTCCCGATCAACTGTTTTCGAGTGTTTTCGGAAGAAATACGTGCGGTTGTACTGGGACAGTGTAATTTCGTACTAACACTTGAAATTCCATCAGTTCCGACCCGTTCTAACGACCGGGAATCACCCCGTTCCCTCAGATCTGGCCGTTCTTGTCGGTTTCTCGTGGTTAACTCGAAATCGCACCGTTCCTTGGTTAAATACGTAGATTTAGGTGAGATTTGTTATCAAAACATGTGGAAATCACCCAGATCTGAGTCGTTTATGGTGGGATGAGGTCACACTTTGAAGTTCATATGAACTCTTGGTGACATCACCTTAAAACACCTTAAATCAGTAGATTTCACGGTTAGAAATTGAGTTTTGAAAGACAGAATGATGTAGAATTGAGTGTAGATCATAGAAGTACAAGTTTTAGGTTGAAATCTTACCGGAATCGCGAGGAATCGAGAGAAAAGAGTCCAAGAGCATGCTTGGTCGAGTGGGAGCTGTCACATCACTGTTTGAGTGATGTGGCATGCTATTTATAGGCAACAGAGAAGACTGAAAAGGTGTTTGGGTCGGATGGCCCATCCGTTCGGATGGCCCATCCGTTCGGATGAGGCTGTCCATCCGGATGGCCACTCCGGCGTGATGGATTTCTCCGTTTCTGAGCGTTGCGACAGATTTTGAAGTACGTGCTTTTTATATCATTATTATATATGCATATATGTATCACTAGGGGTCGTATTTACGTATCCATATTCCCAAGTTTCGATAATTAACAATCGGTTTTCGATTCGAGTGTGCGATTATTAGCGACGTTTCACGGCCATCAAGGAGGGTAGTATAGGTCCTTTCTCGATGTCATCGTGAACGTTATTGTGTGTTGTGCCACAAAGACTGACGTGGTACCACTTACTCGTATTGTCATCATCGTCACAACGACTAGAGCTATAGCACTCACCCGAGAGTCTTTGTGAGCGTTAGTTGTCTGCGTTTCGACACATCACGGCCACCGAGGAGGGTAGAATAGGTCCTCACTCAATGTCATCGTGAGTGTTAGTGTTTGTGATATGATGTATTTATAATATATTGCGAAAGTATGCGATTTTATCCTTCGAATAGCGATGTATGGGATATAGTTACATTATGATCCGAATCTCTGGTGCTAGGCGTAACGAGTATATCGAGTAGTAACAACGCACGAAAGTGCGGGTTGTTACACCGTCCCCCTGAACTTTTCGATCAGTAGTGTGATATATGTACGTTTCGTATAGGAGATGGTAGGTATAAACGTTTTCGACCCCCTGGTTTTAATTTTTTTTATTTATTATAGCCCAAATAAAATATTTCCCAAATCAAATCATTATATAGTCTAACTTAAAAGCCCACCATATAAAAAAAAAAACCCAAATTCGTTTACTTTGGGACATCGACCAGAAGAACATAAGCACAAGCCAGAACTGCAGAAGGTGGGAAAACACGGGTTCCAAAATTGTTCGACTTCAGCTTCTTGTTCGAGAATAGAAGCCAAAACGCTGCTCGTTGTTGTGGTCTTGTACTCTTGTTCGACTTCTTCAATCTTCATAAGGTTATAGGTATGTGCTTTTTATCTTTAGGTTTAATTTAGGGCTGCAATTTATGTGATTTAGGTTGAAATTAGGGGTGAAATTGATTTGAATTTTTGCCCCAAAATTTTTGAATTTTTCTGTAACTATGTCTAATTTTATTTGTTTAATTTTATTGTGATTTGATTTAGATAGAAATTAGAGTTTGAAATTTAGGGTGATTTGTTAACTTGTTTTGTTATTAGATAATGCTATGGGGAAGAATAAAATGATAACTTCTTTTATAATATTTGAGAACGTTTTTTATTTGATATTAATGTTTGACCCGACCCGACCCGAATCGAATCACCGACGTCCGACCCGAACATACACCTCGAAACTACGCGATAGAAATTTTTTTAGGTCCGTTACCTTCCGACCCCCGAACTTTTTTTTCAAGCTTCGCCACTGTTTATGCCTGTTCTGTTAAACCGCCATCGCACATCGCCTCTGGTTCGCGAGTTCCTGGCTGCCGTTGTACTTACGGCATCATCACTAAGATTTTATTTCAAACTTAAGGTAACCCTCTTCCTAAAATTTCATTGTCAAAGCAAATCGATTTAAGGGCATGTTTGGCTAAGCTTTTCCAACCCAACTTATAACTTATTGACTTAATCAAAAAGCTAAAAAGGAGGTTTAATGTTTGGCAAACCTAAAAGTCCTTTTCAAAATGACTATTTGAAAAAGGAGAAAAAACCATCAAAAAGAGTTTTTGAGAAGTTAGGGGCTTGTGACTTTTTATCAGCTTTTAACTTTTCAAAGACAAAATTACCTGATTACCCCTCATTTTACAAAAAAACAACTTATGAAAGACTGTCCCTTTTAATTATTTTATATCAATAAACTAAGCCAAACACTTTTTAAAAAACAACTTATTGATTTTCCCATCCCATAAGCTAATCCAAACACTTTTTTAAAAACTCTTTTTTCAAAAAGTCATAAGTCAATAAGTCCTTTTTCACAAAAAGTTCTTTTTACCTTAAATAAGCTTAGCAAAACATGCCCTAAATATGTGAAACTTGGGTTTTGGTGTAACACATGCTACAACTGTATATTTAGGGTTATATTTCGGACGGGTGAGGCACCTGTAGAGAAGGAAAAGATGAAGATCGAGAACCTTAATGGCACTAGGATCATTTTGTTTGATTTTTCATGTACATATAAATGATCATAACTTTAGGTTACATTTTTTTTTATTTTTGTAATAAATATAAATATTGCAGGTCAATGATGGCATCTAAAGGAAACCCTGGAGACAATAGAACCAGGCGATCATATAGGTGACACTATTTTGATTTTTGTAAGGCCTTTGAAGATTTTGGTCGATAATACGAATTCACGAATGTGTTATATCTATTATTATAGCAAGCAGTTTATTACTGTTTTTAATACATGGTTGCCAACAACCAATAGTTGTTTGTTTCATCTGGGCCGTGTTGATTTTGACACATTGCCAGGTAATTGTAGCTCGAGAAATGCTTCAACAACACAGCAACTTGAAGACGATAAAAAGGAACTTATTAGGAAGGCATTTGACATGATTCACAAGCTTGCTGAAGAGGACCCTGATGAAATTTATGATAAAGAAAAGAAAGGTAAGTCAAAGCTTAATTTTCTTATATTAATAATCAATATGTTTTGTGATGAGACATTTTCACATGTGGTTAAAAATTCACCTTTAGAGTGATGTCCTTAACATTAGCTAGTGATTTAGAATTTCAACAACCTGATGTAAAACCCTGCAATTTTACATAGAGAATTTGGAGAACATATTTACATAAAGCAGCCACAACGGTTTGAGATTTAGAGCATAGAAAACAATGTGTGCACATTTAATAGGTCTTTATATGGTCTCAAATAGTCCCTATGCGACGGTACTTATAAAAGAATAGACCTTTAGGTGTGTCAGGTATGCATCAATACTTCCCTCCCGGTAAAACGACTTGTCCTCAAGTCGGAAATCTGGAAATTGGCCAACTAAAAGATCATAGTCTTCCCATGTAGCCTCCTCAGTGGGTCGATCATTCCAGGAAATTAGCAGTTCCAAAGTAGGATTGTGAGGGGAGGGAACCCAACGATGAGCTAAGACCTGGTGTGGCGTCAAATCAAGTTCCCAATCCCTGGTGATTGGTAAAGGGGTAGCGAGAGTCGAAGGAACCTGGCCCCGGGCTGGTTTTAGCATTGAAACATGAAAGACCAGATGAATGCGAGAACCCGGTGGTAATTCCAACTCATAAGCGACTGCACCTATCTTCTTGAGCACCCGATAGGGACCAAAAAAACATGGGGAGAGTTTTTCAAAACGTTTCTTGGCGAAGCTTTTCTGGCGATACGGCTGGATGCGAAGAAAAACAATATCCCCTGGTTCAAATGATAACTCCCGATGCTTTAAATCGGCTTGGGCTTTCATGCGATCTTGAGCTTTCTTAAGATTGGCTCGAAGAATCTGGAGCATGTCATCACGTGTGACCAATTGTGTTTCCAATTCTGCATTGTTTGTATCCCCGATTACATAGGAGTGTAAAGGTGGGGGATCCCAACCATAAACAACGTTGAATGGTGTAGTACGGGTGGAAGTGTGAAAACCGGTATTGTAGGAATATTCTGCCCAAAGTAAGAAGGTACTCCATTTGTTAGGTTGCTCATGAGCAAAACATCTAAGTTATGCCTCAAGGCAACGGTTGACCACCTCGGTTTGACCGTCCGTTTGTGGATGGTAACTAATACTCATCGTTAAGGAGGTCTGACCCAATCTGAACAATTCTTGCCAAAAATTGCTTAGAAAAATGACATCTCGGTCAGAAACGATTGAATGCGGATACCCGTGTAATATCACAATCTCCTTACAAAACAAAGCAGCAACTCCTTTGCCTGTAAACGGGTGAGCTAATGGCAAGACATGAGCGTATTTTCTTAACCTGTCAACCACGACAAAGATAGTATCAAACCGATTAGATGGGGGTAAACCTACAATAAAATCCAAGGATATATCCTCCCAAATCTGATTAGGGATCGGCAGAGGTTGGAGAAGACCGGCGGGAGAAAGAGCTTCATATTTGTGTTGTTGACAAGTGAGGCAATTTTGTACAAGTTCCCGAACTTCCCGTTTTCATATTGGGCCAATAAAACTGGGCAGTCACGCGTTTGTAGGTCTTAAGAAACCCACCGTGGCCTGCCACAAGAGTTCCATGGGCTTCTTATAAGATGTTGTGATGAACGGGCGAGTCAGCGGGTATATAAATCTTGCCATTATACATCAGTGACTGGCCCATTAGAGAATAAGGAGGGAGGGCTTCTGGGTTTTGTTGCAGTTGCTCGATAATATCCTTGGTAAACGGGTCAGAACGTAGCCCTTCTTCAATCTCAGTTAAAGTAACACAATGGGGCAGCACCAACGTATATAATAACGTTGTTGAGGGTCGGCGAGAGAGGGAATCAGCCCCACGATTCTCTTTTCCAGACCTGAAAATAATTGAAAAATCGTATGGCATAAGCTTTAATAACAACCTCTGCTGTTCAGTAGTGGTTACCCGTAGTTCTAATAAAAATTTGAAACTGTAATGGTCTGTGCGGATAAAGAAATGTCGGCCAAGCAAGTAATGACTCCATTTTTGGACTGCTGAAACCAAAGAGAGTAATTCCCGATCATAGGCAGATGTCAACCGGTTATTTGGTGATAATCCCTTGCTGAAATAAGGAATTGGATGATCTTTTTGTATTAAAATTGCCCCCAATCCAACGGAAGAAGCATCACATTCAACAGTAAATGGTTTCAAGAAATCTGGTAGTCGCAAAACTGGTGCAGTAATTAGTGCATGTTTCAGTTTATTAAAATCCAAAGTAGTCTCTTCAGTCCATTTGAACCCATCTTTTTTCGTGAGAACGGTGAGTGGCTTAGCGATGAGTCCATAACGTCAAACAAACCGACGATAATAACCTGTTAAGCCCAAAAACCCTCATACTTCTCGTGCATCGGTTGGTAAGGGCCAAGATTTAACTGATGCGACCTTGTCTTGGTCAACCTCTACTCCTGCAGCTGAAATAATATGGCCCAGAAATAGGACCTGATTTTGTTCGAAACAACACTTGGTAATTTTGGCAAAAAACCAGTGGGAAGTAAGTAATTCCAAGGTTGTTTTCAAATGTAATAAGTGTTGGTCTACTGATGGGCTATAGACAAGAATATCATAAAAAAATAACAACACAAATCTGCGTAAATAGGGTCGAAACAGGTCATTCGTTGCTGCTTGGAAAGTAGACGGGGCATTAGTAAGCCCGAAAGGCATTACCTTAAACTCGTAGTGACCAGAATGAGTACGAAAAGCCGTCTTCATAATGTCGGAGGGATTGACTCGGATTTGGTAATACCCGGAGCGCAAGTCTATTTTTGAAAAGACTGTGGCCCCGTATAATTCATCTAGCAGCTCATCGATGTTGGGTATAGGGTATTTGTCAGCTATATTAATCTTGTTGAGGGCCCGGTAATCGACACACATACGCCATGTATCATCCTTCTTTTTTACCAACAATACCGGGCTTAAAAACGGACTCGTACTCGGCTCTATAAAATCCGCACCTAAGAGGGCTTCCACTTGTCGTTCTATTTCTGTTTTTTGAGCATGAGGGTAACGGTAGGGGCGGATGTTTGGTGGTGTAGCATTTGGGATAAGGGGAATTGAATGATAATGGTTTCTAAATGGGGGTAAGGTTAAAGGTTCTTGGAATAAATGTGCAAAGGAGGTGATGAGAGGTTGTAATATGTTGGGAATAGGAGCTGATGTTTTCGATTCGAGACTAATATGTTGAAATTCAGCGGATTTTCTTGGACCAGAATCAACCCCCTGCAGTTTATATTTTTTTTCCATCTAATGTGAAAATCATGAACATATCCTTCCAATTAGCTTGAACCGTATTTAACGTAGCTAGCCACTGAATACCCAGGACTAAATCAGCTCCTCCAATGGAAAACGGATAGAAATCTTGAACAATTTTGAGATCAGAAACCTGTAATGGAAGGCCTCGACATACTCGGCTACAACGTATAATGTCCCCATTCCCGATTTGGACTCCTAACGGTGTCACGAGTTGGGTGGCCAATTTCAACTCATTCACCAAAACATCTGAGATAAAATTATGAGTCGATCCCCCGTCAATCAGAATGAGTATCTCAGTTGAATTCAGCATACCGTAAACTTTCATAGTGGCCGGCTTTGAGTTACCTAAAATTGCATTCAGACTGATCTAAGCAGCACCCTGCTGAATCTGCTCAACTTCACAAGTATCGTTAACCGACTGTTCCTCAGAAAACTCGTCGGCTTCTAATGACTTGAGAGTGCCGGTTTTACAGGGATGACCGGGACCATACTTATCTCCGTAACAGAAACATTCACCATGGAGAAAGCGGGCTTGTTTTTCAAAATCAGTGATACGAGCAGGTGTTTTTGTGTCATATTGAGGTTGATTGGTGAACGGGTGTGGGGTAGAGGCCAATGGTTTGGATTCCGGTTTGGGTGATGGGAAGGCGATTTTCTTTTCTAGACGGGTGTGGTTGAGTTTGGATTCAAATTCAAGGGCTAGGCTCACAGCCATGTAAACGGTACGAGGTTTATGGATACGAACATCAGCTTTGAATTCTTCTTTAAGCCCATTAAGGAATACCCCTAATAAACAATGGTCGGGCCAATTTGTAACCCTAGCGGATCTTCAAGTGAACTCTTGTATGTACTCGTGGACAGTACCGGTTTGTTTTATGCTGCAAAGATACTCATCGGGGTTTTGGAATTCCGGTGGTCCGAAATGCTTGTGTAAGGAGAGGGTTAATTCATCCCAATAGATTATCTCTTGTTCGGTAGATAGCCATGAATAGAGATCCAAAGCATCACCCTCAAGATGGATCGCTACAACATCAACCTTTTCTTCATCTAGGGTGTTATAAAACTGAAAATACTTCTCTGCTTTTAATATCCAGCCTCTAGGGTCACCTCCGCTGAAGGCTAGGAATTCGATCTTGTGATAAGGTCTGCAGTTGAAGCGAGAATTACTGGAATCTCCTTCGTCAAACTTGCTACCGAATCCACTGGATTTTTCTCGGACTACTGACTGCTGTTTCAATATGGCTATGTCCTCCTTTAAGGATTCCATAGACTCGAGTTTAGCAGCAATTGCAGCTAACTGGGCAGCGACTGGGTCAGGTGGATTGGAGCCGCCATCGGGGTTATTCCGGGTTTGCACCGTCTTTGCTTCTTCGATTTCCTGGCAATGGAACCAAATGATAGATACTAAGAGCTTTTAGGATGAAATCTGCTGTGAATTCAAAAGGTAAAGCCTGATTCGAGATAGGCAATCTCCAATACAAGAGGTTTATTAGAAAATTAACAAGACAAAGAAAAACAGCAAATGACTGATTAAATATATAATGCAAAAAGACTGAAATAACAGTAACTTTCATCCTTTTAACTTCCATCCATTTAGCTTCCCTTCAACCACAACTATTTCCCTTCTCTCGCATTAAATGGGTCAAAACCATATCCGAAAATGACCTGAAGCAGCTCCATGGAATTGATGTTAGACTTGGACCCACCTGCTCTCTTCTTGCATCTCGAATAGACCTTTAGGGGTGTCGGGTATGCATCAGATTCTACACATACAAGTTTTAATGTTGATGATACGATAGATATACCATATGCCAAAGCATGAGGGTTGTAAGGATCACATTGATGGTGGATAGGAGGTTTGACTAACTGGAGCAATAGTGGAACTTTCGGGACTTGATGAATCCCCAATGTGTTTTGATTCCCAGTTAGGATATGATGAGTGAAAGTCTTATTTCCACTACTATTAAGACTATGGTTTTGATGTTATAAAAGGATGTACCATGTTAGCTTTTAGATTATGTTCCATGATTTGAGACTATATATTTATGTTAATGAGTGAAAGTCTTATTTCCACTGCGTAGTTGCTCGATATGATTGATCACATTACAACCCGCCGAGACAAGTATGTGACATGATTTAATTGAGATTCATTTTTTTATTAATATTGATATAAGCCCATGGTTCTATCTAAATAGTTTTAGTGTAAGAAAACTTTTTAAGGAATGGTTATTTTATCTTTAACATTTTTAAACTAAAGGGATGAACGGTTTAACTATAGAATTTTGAAATTTATGTATTATTAATAATATGAAACACATGGAGTACAACCCTTTATATATGACAAAACATATATCTTAAAGTTAACTATAATATAGTTGATACACGGTTTAAAGTTTGTGTAGAATCAAGTGAGCCCCAAATTGAGGTTGTAGAGTAGGCATTCCGTGTGGGGCATGTGAGTACGATGGAGATAGCTCAAAAGAAAAGCGTTGCAAAATCATTGCAAGAGCCATTTTTGCTTCCAGTAAGGCAAAATTTTGGCCAATGCAGATACGTGGGCCACCACCAAATGGAACGTAAGCAACTTGTCCCTTGGTAACCTTTGAAACACCTTCGGAAAATCTTTGAGGCTTAAACTCGTTCACATCTTCACCCCACATATCTTTGTCATGATGCAAAATCAATGCGTTTATTTGGACAAGGGTTCCTTCCGGTAAGGTTAAGTTACCTAATTTGGATTCTTGGTGTATTAGTCGTCTAAGTAATATGCCAGGTGGATATAGTCTGAGAACCTCATTGAAGATAATGCTCATCTACAAAATGAGATACAAAAGAAATTCTAATATCAAAATATTCAGAAGTCATAAATATCTAGTTTTAAAAGTACGAAAACTTACAACTTTTAGATGACTCAAGCCTTCGATATCTGGTTTCTTATCTCCGAAGACATCTAAAACTTCCTCTCTAGCACAGGTCTGCCATTCCGAGTGTTGAGCTAATAAAATCATAGTCCAAACAAGCATATTTCCTGTGGTCTCTTGCCCTGCAAAGTAGAAAAGTTTGCATTCTTCAATAACGTCGTCAATGCTTAATCCGAAATTGCTATTCCCTTTTTGTTTAATTTCTTTGTAATTTGAATCAAGAAGTATGCCTAAAAGGTCATCATGGCTAGCATCCCCCGCTTTCATTGCAACATCTCGTTTGTTGATTATGCTCTTTATAGTATCCCTCACTTGTCGGTCAATCTCTTTCATCTGTTTATTGTTTTTTGTTGGCAAAAATCTACCGGACCGTACTTTATTAGCACAAAATAATAGTGATACAAATATAAGCTTCCAATAGACATGGAAATTAATATTTCAAAACTAACTTACCGTGATCCGGGAATGTAAACTGAATTTGTAGCCTTTATAACTAGCCTTGCTTGTTCTCTTTGAAGTTCAAATATCTTTCTTCCTTCCTCAAAACTGCTACCAAAAGCTGTACGTGAAATTACATCACTTGAAAAAGTTAGAAGATAAGGCCACACATCCACTTCACATGAACTTTCTTGGGTTAAAAGTTTCTCCCATTTGCCGATCATCTCACTACAACTCACAAAAAAGGCTGGAATCATATGCTGCAAAAGACATCCATATAATGGTTTTAAGGCATAACAAATTAAGTGCAAATCGGTCTGGTAACAAAAAGTAGAAAAGAAAAGCAAGAAAGTAACCTTGAGCTTCTCCATGTGGAATGCAGGATTGATGATTTTTCTGTGTTTAACCCACTGATCACCCTCAGCATCCATCAATCCTCTAGCTAGCATCTTAGTTAATGGATTACCTCCTCTTGGCTTTTGATATGTATTATAATTAGTCAGTACCTCTCGTATCATAGCAGGTTCAGATACATGTACCACAGGTTTTGTTCCCATCCATGTAAAACAAGTCTTACCTATATAATCAACACAAAAGCCCAATACCATAATACCCAATAAACATAAATTATAGCCACCCTTTGTCTACAGAGTATAGATTAATTCATAGCATATGTGTGTCCACATTTAACTAAATTGCATTTCCATGATATCAATGAATTGATGCCACTCTTATAATCACTGGTAACAAAAGAGTTACATCCTAAAACAAAGATGTTCAAATTGACCATGGCTCAAAGCTAGCTCAAAATTAGCGGTATGTAAATGAGTCAAGCTTGAGCTAGCCCTGGCTCAACTCCAGTTCGTTAACTTTCTCATTGCACTTGAATTATTTTATTTTTAATTCATTAATATATATACGCACACATTGACATAGCCACATTGGGTTGAGTTCAATGTAGAACACTAAAAAAGTAGGAAATCAAGGAGCCAAGCATTTAACATGTTGAAAATTATTTCTTTCCATTTTTTTCAAGGCTTTTGCATATAAATACATGTAAAAGCTTTTTTAATAAGAAAAACTCAAAAAATAAAAAAATATAGAAAAATGTTTAAAAAACAGTTTAAAAGGTAAAAAAATTATTATTTAAAAAAAAAAAAATTTTGTTGCAGTAGTTTATACTCATCTTTATATGCAAAAACTCTAAAAAAAATTGAAAAAAAAAATAATTTTAACATTTTAAGTTAAATTTTTATGATATATGTAACGTTAAATGCATCGTTCCCCGGTTAGGGCTGTTCAAGAGCCGAACCGAGCCGGGATCGGCTCAGTTATAAACCGAGCTAGCGCGGCTCGGATTTGAAATCGAGCTGGAAATCTAAGCTCGGGCTTGACTTGGTTTTAAACCGAGCTGGCTCGGCTCGGCTTGGTTTGGCTCGATTTTAAAAATAAATATTAATAAAAGCTCTCAAAATTCAGTAGTCTAAAATATTTTTCAATAGTTTAAAAGAACATATCCAAAATAAACTCAACTTAACAAATTAAAAGCCAAAATAAAGTTCAACAAAACAAAATAAATTCTAAAATTCAATGAAATACAATATAAGTTCATTAGCATCATAATAAACCTTCAAATATGCTATAAATACCAAAGTTTCAAACCAAGAGTGGTGATGGCTTTGCAGAAGAAAGGCGAAGCTCGAGGTGCGACATCGTGAGTAAGACTCATGGGTTTAGATTTGGCTTCGTTCATCATTTGCACCATCTCTTTGAGATCCCCATACAAGAATCTATACGGGGTACCCTTGATTCCTTGATCTCTTAAAAACTTCTCGATTTTCTTTGGTTTCAACCATAACAAGTTCAAAAACCTCCATATAAAATACAAGAAGATTGATATTGATGCAACTCCAACAACACAAGAAAGTGTAGTGAAATCCATGGCCAGCGGGTTAAAAGAAAACAAAATAAATTGACCTTTTGAGAATGAGAATGATCGAGGAGGGTATTTATTGTTGGGGTGGTGTTCATTTAACCTCCTTATGGTTTGAGTGGTTGATGGTTATCATCCATGTGTTTTTAATGTTTTCCATGACAAGCCCTCCAGAGTTCCTTCACTTCACATGGCTATTGTGTGAACGGTACACTAGGTTTTATGGGGAGCATTAAATTAGTGTTGGATTAGACTATCAATAAACTAAAAAAATCTTGGAATCTTGGAACGTGGATATGTTTGTTTATGTTTATATTTTTGTTTATGTGTATGATTTGTTCTTAAGTCAAACCAATCAAAAAGAATTAAGCCCAATGAAATCAAGGTGCTAAAATGATATATTTCTCCTACCATGATGAGTGTTTTAACTATCATCGTGAACAAATAGTGTAATTTTTTATATAGTTATAGGGGGAAAGATCTACTAAAAAGTGGATTTTGCCTAAGTAGTCTAAGAAGGATTGTGATGATGACATGTGGCACTCCTAATAAGTAGGAATAAAGGGCATTTTGGTCCTTATAAATAGGAGTGAAAATGACATGGCACCCTTTTTGTTTTTTAAAAATACAAAAAAAAAAATCTAGTACAAAAAATTTAGCACAAAAAATCGAGCACAAAAAAATATAGCACAAAAAATCTAGTACAAAAAATCTAGCACAAAAATGTAGTACAAAAAAATATAGCACAAAAAATCTAGTACAGAAAATATAGCACAAAAAAATTTAGCAAAAAAATGTAGTACAAAAAAATCCAGCACAAAAAATTGAGAAAAAAAAATTTAAAACAAAAAAAATCAGCACAAAATTTTTAGTACAAAAATATAGTACAAAAATCCAGCACAAAAAATGTTATATAACATAGAAATACAACACATTTTAGTGGGTTTTTTGAGTCTTCATATTTTATATAGCAATATGGTACTCAAATTAAAGATAAAAAGACGCTCGATTTTATGGTGAAATTTTTATGAAAAAATAATGTCGTATAAAAAAGTTATGAACGTTTAAAAAATGGGGGTGAAATATGCATGTGTCTTGCATGTGGAGAGAGAAAGTCCATAAATAGGATTTTCCGAAGATACCCTTGCACTCCTCCTTTCTCATACCCTTTCATCTTAACCATTGATTTGAAAAATGAATGGTTAAGATTCTTTCTTAGACTACTTAGGCAAAATCCACTTTTTAGTGGATTCTTCCCCTAGTTACAGGTATCTGTAATTTTGCAATCTGCTTATTGTGTGTGGATTTTATGGTGCTTCAAATAGTGGGTAATAGTCCATATATAAGCGAATTTGGATGTACATATGAAAGGAATGACAGGACTTAAATATATCATATATACAATTTATGCATGGTTTGTAGAGTAGTGGCAATACTAATAGTTAACTGTGTTCTGGTTCTGCCACTAGTTAACGATTTGCTCAAAAGTGTCGTAAATACCGAATCAAACCATAACATTTGAGGATAAGTAAAAGAAAATAAAGTTAAGATGGAAATACTTAAAGAGTGTTATATGCGTCACCCAATAACTAAATATTTATCATTCATCAATCCAATAAAAATACGTCAACTTGTAATAAAAAAAAAGAAAAAAAGATACTTTCTTAATTCGATAGAAAAATCAAATAAAAATAAGTCAACTTCTAATAAAAAAGAAAAAAGATACTTTCTTCAATAGAAAATATAATATCCATTCTAACATGTATTATGAATTATTATTTTAATATATATTATGAATTATTAAATTGGTGACGAGTGCAATGATTTAGCCCTCTCATCAAAACCTATTCTAGAAGGCCTATTACGCAATGTTTTCAGACCCGGACCGGACCGGACAGGCCGGCCGGACCGGTCGGGCCGGGGTCCGGAAGCTTTACCGGATCGGTTCGCTATGTCAGCCCGTTTTTGCATCAGGCGGGGGTCCGACCAGGGACCAGTGGTTCGACCAGCGGTTCTTTATGAGAGGTCGGGCCAGAGCTTTTTTAGTCGCAGAAGGAAGATGAGAAGCTCTGCAACTCAACTGAAGGAAAGTCGATGAAGATGATGACAGATGCATGCTTTTTAAAAAACCAAACATATTATATAGAGAAAATTACGAAAATAGTCAAAGGCCATGGTTGAGTTACGAAAATAGCCACCTCATGCGTCCTTGGAGTGGCGCGTCACGAATTCAAATGCGCGGGATGCGTCTGGAAACAATGGGATGCGTCTTTGGAGCGAAACCCAATAGAAAATGGACAAGTGGCGGCAGACTCCTCCAAGGGGTCAGACAGACTCCTTCAAGGGGTCAGACAGACTCCTCCAATGAGTCAGGCAGACTCCTCCGAGTGTGAGATCCAAGGAGTCAGGCCTGACCACTTGGAAGAGTCTGCCTGACCCTTTGGAAGAGTCTCCCTGACCCCTTGGAGGAGTCTGCCGCCACATGTCCATTTTCTATTGGGTTTCGCTCCAAAGACGCATCTCACACATTTGAATCCGTGATGCGCCACTCTAAGAACGCATGAGGTGGCTATTTTCGTAATTCAACCTTGGTCTTGGCTATTTTCGTAATTGATATTATTATATATTAATGTTTTCATTCTTGGAAATTGTTACACCATCATACCCTACACTAGCCAATAGCCTATTACTTTAATTTATTAATAATTCTAAATTTGTGTACTACTTATTGATTTAAATTTGAATTATAATATTCCATTGGTTCCTATTTGTTAGTTTTTTTTTTTGTTTTTTTTTAACTATTTACTGATTTAACTTTGAATTAGATTGTTTTATTTTTATTTTTTTAATTAAAAAATGCCTTAAATGATCTTGTATATGTGCATTACAACTTACGTTTACAAAAGAAGGAACCGTTTGGAGCATCAAAGGCTAAGTGATCTCTATATTTTATATATATATTTATATAATTTATGACGTAACCCGGGTTTTAAATCCGGTCGAACCGGTCCGACCGGTCCGACCTTTGACCTCGTAAGACGACCGGGTCGACCTCCGGTCCGATTCTGAAAACATTGCTATTACGTATTTCTTGTCTTCACTCATATGTCCCAGGGTCAGCTCAACCTTTGTGGAGGCCTAAAGCAAACTTGAAAAATTGGGTCTTCTCAAATCTTATTGTCCTCAACAGTAAAAATTTCAAGTGTTTTGATCGGAACAATTTACGCAAAATCTACCGAAATAACATCAAAATGTTCAAGAATGATCAAGCATGGCCTTCATATAATTACATCCAACTTGATTATTTATATATATACTTTGAATAGCCAATCTGAATTACACTTACATTTATTTATTTTTCTCAAAAG
Source organism: Helianthus tuberosus (assembly GCA_030545235.1). Taxonomy (NCBI): domain Eukaryota; kingdom Viridiplantae; phylum Streptophyta; class Magnoliopsida; order Asterales; family Asteraceae; genus Helianthus; species Helianthus tuberosus. Next base: position 171,848,174 of record CM060443.1, on the reverse strand, counting down.
TGTGGCCTTTTAGAATTTGTGGCTCAGAGCAAGATCCTTATTTCACTTCCTCAAAAGCCGGCACTGATATGTCCATGTTGTATTTGGGTTTTTCTCCCTTTATAATTTTTTTTATTTGACTTTGTAAACTAATCTATCCCACCTTTCTTGTTCTTCACTTGTTAACACCGAAAAGGGTTGAAAACATTCAAAAACGTTACAAGTTAGATGTAACATCATATGATAACTAAGAACCTGAAGCAAACATATATAAATACAAGTACTTCCCTTCTGTGCTCAACTGGTGTTTCATATCCTCTTGAAGCTGAATTCAAAGCAATCGCACCTGAAAACATAAAAAGTAACTGAAGAGGTATGGTCCCAAATCCATGCACATATGGCAGGGACTACACCAATTTTCTCCAGCATGGCGCCTACATTAGCAGGATGCATCCAGAAGATGCTCTCCCAGACATAAAGGATGACACATGTCACCTATGAACAGTGGCGGACCCAGAAATTATTTGCTGGGGGTGCGGATGAGATGTTCAACCATATTTTCAAGGGGTGCGATCAGGTTTTTTGCCTAAAGTATACACTAAATTTTTTTTTTCAAGGGGTGCGGCCGCCCACCCTGACCACTATGTAGGTCCGCCCCTGCCTATGAATGGACGCCAGCTGGACCCACAAGATATCTATAGGACAGGCCGGCAGCCACGGCCAGAATTCTCCTAACTAGACGAATAAGGGCGCGCCACATCATCCACTACTCTGGTAACAGCTGAGGAGACCAAGAGGATATTCCTCTTGGTCGGACAGTTGGCGCTCGCTGGCAGCTGGCAGGTAGCCTCTTCCCTCCTTCATCATTCGGCTATAAATAGAGGACTCCTCCTTCAGGTTTAACACTCTGCTCTCTCTCTATTTCACCTACAACACACACTATTTTCCTCAGAACAGTACTTATTCTCACGCCGGAGGGTGGTCACAGGGAGAACCCCCTATTCCCCTCCTTGTGGCAAGTCACCGGTGTTCTGTTTTGCAGGATTCCAGGATACACGAGACAGCCCCGCTGGATAACCTTGTGTTAACTAGTGTTTCATCATTGGCGCCCATCGCATTTTTTACAACCATTTTCATCTCTTTTCTCATTGAAAACTCTCTCTAATGGCTGAACCAAACCCCTCTCTTCATATCGACAGAGAAAGCTCTTCTTTTGGACTGCCTATGGACACCGTTCACGTCCAAGGGCACCAAAGGAACGCGGCCGTCAGAGAGGAACCAATAAGTAATGAAATTCCTGACTTCTTTGGAAGTGCCTCCAGAGTTATCAACCAGACAACTCCTGGAGTCATCAACCAGACAACTCCTGGGATTCAAACGCCAAACCATGGTGCAAGCCCTTCAGCACCATCAGCACCGGCACAACTGAATATCTTAGTACTTTTGGGATTACCAGAAGGAGAGACCCTCACCTCCTGGTATGCCAAACAGACAGCATCACTAAACTTGGTCTATGCATAGTTAAGCGCACAACAAGCATTACTCCGGGCACAACCTCTTCCGTCTGCTTTTGTTACCCTATCTCAAAGATAGACGAACACCCAAAATCCGCCAACATGCGCACACGCATACGCGGACCCAGCAGCATGAAAGATCATCCACCATCAGGAGACAAAGCGCACACAACACACGCGATACCTATGGCGAAACAGAAAGCAATTATGAGCAGTACACTCATCAGCAGAAAAAACCTCCATTGCATAGTCATCTTGGCCTGCGCAACATCAATAAAGAATGGGAGAACTACAGTAAAGAAGAAGACTCCTCTTATAGACAGGAAGAAACTTATGTTTTCAGCAGGCTGCCACCAAACCACGAGGCATACAGAACCCCCACGCGCCCGGGATATAATCCAAATGCTGAACATGACTTCACCTTGAGCTACCGTCCTGAGGGCGTAGCCGAAAGATCCAAGTTCATTAGAGAAATTGCTATGGCCCCATTGGAGAAGACAAAGCTACCACACAATGTGGGAAAATATAATGGCCTCACAGATCCTGATGATCACCTTCAAGTCTTCAGTGACGTAGGAGTTGTAGGCGGTTGCTCATTACCAGTTTGGTGCCACATGTTCGTACAAACCTTCGTTGGCGCATCACGCGCATGGTTTGATAGTTTGCCAGGAGGAAGAATCAAGTCCTGGATGGACTTTCAACACAAGTTTTTAGCACACTTCTCCCAGCTGCGTAGGCACACCAAAGACTCTGCAGACTGTCTAAATATATGGAGGAAAGAGCATGAGAGTATCGAAGATTTTATCTCCAGATATAACAAGGAGTGCTTGGAGATAGGAGACGTTGGAGAACAGATGATGCGCGCGCACTTCATGTGCGTAGTTAAATGCGATGACCTGATCAAGTGAGTCAAAGGCAGAGATGGAGGCCCCAAAGACTGGGACACCTTCATAGAAGCAGCCAATACCATTGCAAGAACTGAAAAGCAACTGACCGGTGATGACAGCTGTCAGTATAGCTATAGCCAACATGCTAGTGATAAACGCAACAAGAAAGGGAAGGGTCAACCTTGGAAAGCATCTGGTTATAGAGAAAGAAGCCCACCAGTTGAAGACGCGCGCGTGACTATCAACCAAATAGGCTATCGGAAAGAGGTTAAGAAAGAAAACAGGGAAAAAATGGATGCCTCTCATAAAAACTCCCTCTGAAGTCTTGTCTACCGAAAACCACCAATTCAAAGCTCCGTTACAGATATGCAATAAGAGAGGGCAAGACCCAAACCTCTTTTGTGAATATCACAAAGATACAAGCCATCTAACAGATGACTATATTAGCTTGAGACAAGAAATAAAACGAGCATTGAAGGGTGGCAAACTCACTCGTCTGATTAAAGGGGCAAAAGAGATAATCGTTAGATTCAAAGAAGAGAGGAAGGTCTTGACAACAAGAAACTCCGAAAGCTGGAAAATCACATGATACAAGGGGGTCAGAGAAGACCCAGGAAGAATTTTAACAAGCGCACTCAGGATGACTCCTGGCGCGAAAGACAGGTCGTTTTTCCGGTATTAAGAGGAGGACCAAGAGAAATAAGACCCATCGTAATTTCAGGTGTGTTTGGGCACTATCAAACAGATTACATCTTCATCGACCCTGGGAGTACCGCGGATATCATCTATGAACAGTGATTTAACCAGCTGGATCAAGAGGACAAGGCACGCTTAGAGCCAGCTGACAACCCACTCACTGGTTTCTGCAACAAAGCCGTCTTTCCTCTCGGCCAGATATTTTTCCCAGTGCTACTTTCCTATGGAAAAATTCGAGAACTGAGGAGGTTATGTTCATGGTCTTACCGAAAAATTCACGACATGATATTCTTTTGGGGAGAGAATCCCAAGGCGACTTCAGTATGATCTGCTCAGGGCCACACTCAGCAGTAGGGTTTCCAACAGAAATCGGGGTTGCTATCATCTATGCAAGCAAAGAAGTGCTCGTGACTGAAGAAGCGCGACCTTAAAAAACAAGCAAGCCAACCCCACGCGCCGAACCAGAAAAGTGGATCCTGAATAGGAAGTATCCGGAACAAACAATCACCTTAGGTCCATCAATGTCGGAAGCGACCCGCGCATCGCTCAAACAGTTGTTATTCAAGAACATGGATGTCTTTGCCTGGATGCCAGCTGATATGATTGGCGTTCCACAGCCAACAGGATTGTATTGTTACACAAAAATGCCTTTCGGGTTAAAGAATGCAGGGGCAACATTCCAAAGGCTAATGAACGAAACGTTTGGAGACGCCATGGGCAAGTATATCGAAGTCTACATAGATGATTTAGTCATCATGAGCAAAGGAGAAGATCTGATGTTACAAAACATTCAGAAGACTTTCGACACACTGCTAGGGGTGAACATCAAACTAAACCCAGTCAAATGCTCCTTTGGGATGGAGGAAGGAAAATTTCTTGGCTTCATAGTTATGAAAGATGGGTTCAAGGTTAATCCTGAAAAGGTGCAAGCAATTGAACGAATGCCTTCCCCATCAACAATAAAAAAAGATGCAGAAACTAGCAGGACGTTTAGCCGCGCTAAACCGCTTCCTCGCTAATCATGCAGCAAAGTCATTCCCATTCATCAAAACCCTCCGAAATTGTGTGAAGAAAAACCAATTCTCATGGACCCTAGAGCAGAACTTGCGTTTAGAGAAATGAAAGATTGTTTAATACGCTTGCCAACTCTGACAGCTCCAATGAAAGATGAGCCGCTAGTCATGTATTTGTCAGCATCAGAGAAGACGGTTAGTGCAGTCCGTTTAGTTGACCAGCAGGGTGTGCAAACGCCAGTGTACTACGTCAGTCGTACTTTGAATGATCCGGAAACCAGATATTTTATGATGGAGAAGCTAGTTCTAGCACTTATTCATGCATCAAGGAGACTACGTAGATACTTCGGCAACTATGTCATCCACGTCCTGACAAACTACAACATCGGAAACATCTTAGCTCGACTAGAAATTTCAAGAAGACTCACGAAATGGGCAATAGAGTTGAGTGGACACAACATGGTTTTTAGGCCTCGACCGGTAATTAAGGGACAGGTATTAGCTGACTTTCTTACAGAAGTACCTGACGATAAGGATCGCGAATGCAAAGCAATGGAGAAAGCTGAGAAACAGTTTTCTGAATAGTCATGGTTGCTATACACAGATGGCACGTCTAACGAAGATGGTGCAGGGGCGGGCTTAAGGTTAGTGAGCCCAAAAAACATGAATTTATGTACGCTATCCGTTTGGATTTCAAGAGTACAAATAACAAAGCAGAGTACGAAGCTTTTCTCGCGGGGTTACGCTTAGCAATCAAAATGGGAGTCAAACACCTTGAAGCGCACATTGACTCAGTACTTGTTGCAGGTCAAATCAACGGTCAATACGATGCCAAAGGTGATGTCATGGCGTTATACCTCGAACAAGAAAAAAAACCTGCTGCAAAGTTTTTGTTGGTGCATATTTCATACGTTTGCCACTGTGCGAATAGCTAGATAGAGCGTGTGTTGAATATTGTCTAGAATAGAGTGAAATCCAATAACGAACCAAGGTTATGTGATGTAACAGTGGCTTCGTACGAAGGCATAGCTTCGTACGAAGTGACTGAATATTGGGTTGAAATCAAAGACCAAGCAGGTTCTTACGAAGCCACCATATGTGTGTTGGTACGAAGCCCTGATGCCTATCTATATGTTGCTTGGGTCTTGTGTTGGATAAGCTTTTGGATCCCAAAGGGAACATGCTGTCCAACTGGTCTCACGGTGATGTAATGTTGGATTATGAATAAGTGACCAGACTATAAGTGACTGCTCGGTGTTCTATTCTATCTTCTACTCATTTATTATCGGTTCTTATCACTGAACACGTCGTATCGGAACCAAAGCTCCGTCAAACTCGCCGGATCCTGTTTTTGGAGTTTTGACTCTTTCAACATCCATCACATCAACCGGAGCTAGAACAAGCCTGCAGATGCCCTGAGCAAGCTTGCATCTACTAGTTTCCAGCTCTTATCCAAGGACGTGCGCATTGAAGTATTGAGAAACCCGTCAGTTCCGTTGAGACGAGTCAGTGTCATCCTACTAGGATCGTCATCCTGGATGACCCCTATCATTATGTACCTTCAGTCAGGGATCTTACCTGAAAACAAAGCGGAGGCCAGGAAGATACAACACAAAGCAGAACATTATCAAATGTCTGATGGCATCTTATACAGAAGATCTTACCTAGGACCCCTACTTCTTTGTATAGACCCTGAAGATGCTAATTACTTGATTCGTGGAGTGCATGAAGAGATTTGTGGCATCCACCCGGGTCCTAGGATGGTAGTTGCAAAGGTGATGAATGTGGGGTATTATTGGCCAGGGATGCATTTAGACCCAATAAAGGTGTTAAGAAAATGTAATGGATGTCAATGGCACGCGCCTAAAACCCTGCGGCCCAAGAATGAACTAGTCTCTGTTACGACGACATGGTCATTTCAGCAATGGGGAATTGACATGGTTGGTCTTTTTCCCGAAGCCCCAGGAGCAGTAAAGTTCATTATAGTCGTTGTAGACTATTTTACTAAATTGGTGTAGGCGAAAGCTTTGGCATCAACAACAACCATGGTAGTACGAAGTTTTATCTGGGAATAGATAATTTGTCGATTTGGGTTACCCCTAAGAATCATCACAGATAACGGAACAAACTTTGCAGCCGAAGACCTCCAAAATTGGTTTAAAGAATTGAACATCGAGCAAACGTTCTCCTCACTGGCACACCCACAAGGAAACGGTCAGGTCGAGGCAGTAAATAAAAGCATCATCGATGGCATCAAAGCGCGACTTGGAACTCAACAGAGAGGCTGGGTAGATGAACTACCCAGTATCTTGTGGGCTCACAGGACGATGCCAGAAATGAGTAATGGTGAAACCCCATTCAGTCTGGTGTATGGGTCAGAAGCAGTAATACCTGCAGAGATTGGCCTGCCATCCCCATGAATGTTGTCGATGAATGCCATAAACAACGAAGAACAGCTGATGTGTGCAAAATGCAACATATAAATTTGTAAGACCCTTACTATTATTTTACGATTTTCGTATAGTTTAAGACCATAATCATGTAATTACGGTTACAATTACAATGAAAAATACGAGTTTATTAAAAACTTTTACAATTTAAAGTAATACAACATAATGTGATTTAATTCATTATTTAAGATTAACGACGAAACAACTTGCGGAAGCTTCATTTTCGTGTGTTCGGTCCTTTGTCATCGCTTGATCTCCATCCGGGTACACCTGATATCACCTATGATCAAAACAAACATAAAAGTTAGTTTTGATAACTTAAATATAAGTTTAAACAAGTTCTATGCATCGAATAATCAACAAAATAATTATTTCCAACTTCGATGTCTCTCGCGTGTCGCGCGAGACTCATCTCAACGTGTCGCGTGTCGCGACGTCTGTCGCGTGTCGAGCCCGAAACAAAGTTACCCGTCGCGTGGCGTGGGGGAGACCCTTTTCCAGCGATTCCAGGTCAGGGAGCTGCATATCTGCCCAGCTATGGTTTTAGTCGAAAAACGGACTTTAAAATGGCATAACTTTCACTCTACTTACCCGTTTTGCATGATTCTTTTTCCTACGCGTTCGTAATTTGATTCCCCATCACATGGAGTTAAAATCCGACATCCGGATTTAAATTTTCTAGGTTTTACGCCTTCGGCTTAATTTTAATTATTAAACTTTTAACAAAGCTTTTGACCCGTTTATACTATCATCAAACCAACTTGTTTATTACACCATGATTCTCTTGGATATCATATTTTAAGGTTTCCTATCACACGAGGTTTAAATCACGGGTTATTATACATCATTAACCTGTTTATACTTATGCGCTTGTTTTGACCCGTTAGGGGTATTTAAGCGCTTTTACGCACAATCCATACTCATTCATGCCTAACTTCATATTCCCATATTTTAATATCTACTTATATTCCGCCACCACTATTTTCGTGGTGGATTTAACATATTGAACCCATTATCCCAAGTTTTACCATTCGGTTAGTCATTTTACGCTAATGACCCATTTTTTTAACTGTAAACTTACTTATGCGTACCTAGCTCGGATCAACATATTGACCCATTTTAAAACCTTGTCTCAATAATCGCTAATGCATAGCATCGCTAATTTATAAGCGGATTTATCCTGTGTGCATAAAAACTCCACAAACACTTATTAGTCGTTAATTGTCAAATGGTATCAACATTACCATTTGACCCGTTTGGTCTAAACGTCCAAACATTTTGCGCTTATATTTGACTAGAACACCATTTTAACCTTTTTATTCGTTTAGGCTTACTTAGAAAGTAGCCATTCAAAAACTCATTTTTATTTATGTCATCCCATGACCAAATTACCATTTCACCCATTTTTACTATTAAACATGATTTTTTTTTCGTCTTTTGATACATTCCGACCCGTATCTTTTCGTGTCAAAATCATATTTTGAATATAACCTTGTCGTATTTATAATCTATAAATAAATACATATCTTACGATAAAGGTGTAAGCTTTACTTACCTCGCGTCCGCGCAAACATTCTTCGCATCCATCATCCGTTTGACCCGTTCCTTTCCAAGTTCCCACCTAGCTTGTTTAGAGTCAAACTATACCATAACATCCATAAGATGGTTAGATTGGTCATTCTATACAATGGTCATCACCCTATGGTCTTTTTTTTACACATTTATCAATCAAAGCATGCCATATATTCAACAACTAGTTTTATACCATAATTCTTTTCATTCACTAACCGTTTGACCCGTTAGTGAAGTTACTTATACAAACTAGTTAGTAAGTGATTTTAAACACTTTAGACATGTCACATAAAGTGATATTTGTTCCCAACAATTAATACTTCATGCCTAAAGCAAGTATGTACAATCATATGCCTTTTTCTTGGTTAATAATAAAATTATTAATGTGCAGCGATTTTGTATTCAACTGCTGTAATTGACCATTTTGACCCATATAAAAGCTGAATTAGATCAACATGTTCAAAGATGGATTGTAGAACTCTCAAATAGCTTTCCAGGCATATATGGTACGTCTTCTAACGATGTTTCTATGATTTTATATGATTTTTACAAAATCAGGACAACAACTTACTTTTAGCCCAAACAGCATGCTGTCTTTTCGAAATAGCCACTGTATTCGACGTTTTTGACCCATTTAACATCTGAACCAACTCATCATGTTAACTAGCGAAATGCAGATTACTCAGAGACCTTTCTAGGCATATAAAGTACACACCCATACGATTTTTCTGTGATTTATTGTGAATTTTCAAAATTCAGGTCTGCACCATATTTATTAAGCATTTTATCGAACACTTGGCGGGTTTCGCATTCAAGATTAGTCTCTAACCTATCTCTTGAACACCTTACCCCAATTTTATCAACATATCATTACAAACACACGTATGTCACTAAGTTTTAGCATCAAAATCAAGCCCTTATGTCTAGTGTATATGAACGACATCAAGAACTTGAATTATAACATCAACTTTCACGATTTTAAACACTCGATTTCACGTGTTCATCATATTGATATAAAACCCACTTAGCTCATATGATTAGTTGACTAATCACTAGTTTATGGCATAAATTCAACAAGTTTGCATCTAGGGTTTGTTCCTAGACTTGTACTCACATCAATTTCACTAAAACATTCAACATTCATACGAGAATTTCGTTCATGCATGTTCATCACAAACTCAAAATATCACCAAACATCAAAATTCAACATACCTTGTGATTTCTCTAGCTTGGTTGATTACGAAATCAGCTTGGTTTCGATCCTAATCTGTTTTCCCCCTTGGAATTTGATGGAAATTATGAGTTAGGGTTCAAGAAGGAGAACCCCTTTTTTCTCTGTGAATATGTCGACCAGAAACACACACTTGTGTGTGTTTTTGGTGTAAATTTTCTTTATTAATATCTACTTTCAAAGTTGTCCATTTTAGTCCTTCCATTTTTCAAGGTTATAAAAAGTTTAGCCATATCATGTTTCCTTTATCGTTTTAACATCACTTAACTAACTAGGTTGATATTCCTAGTTACTTAGTGGGTTCGGGGAATTCATAACCGTTTTATTTTTAAGTCCCGTTAACCCGGGGCTCTTACGAACTTTATCTCCTCAAAAGCTTTTATTATTATTTTTTATTAATATTAGGTTTATTTATTTAAATCCTAATATTTACCGGGTTAATTTTCTTTACCACTAACGGTAGTTACCCGTTCATTAATGTTAACGTGGCTTGATTACCAAACCCGTTTTTTGGGTGTTACAAAATTACATCAATTGTGGCATAAAACTAACCTTTTTTTAGTACTAATGTTGGAAAAAAGTGTGTTTTTGTCTTCCTTTTGTATTTTCAGGATTAAATGAGCTCAAATGAACAAAAGAAGCAAAAAGGCAGCTAAATCTAACATAAATACAAGAAAAGGAATAAACGTGGCATGCCCGGCCTCCCCGACAGCATCTTCCCAAGCAAAACATGAGAACAAAAGGCTGAACACGCCACGTGCTCAATGAGCACGGGGGTGTGCCCAAGTGTAAGCAGAAAAGACAAACCTGTAGAAGCTTCTATCAGTCACCACGGGGTCATGCTCAGCGGACACGGGGCCGTGGTCAACTCTAAGATTCACAGAATCTGAGGAAATCTTGATAGTACAGATACGCTTCTGCACACGGGGCGTGCCCAGCGGACACGGGGGCGTGGTCAACTAATGCAGACAAACTGCAGTTAATGAAGAAAGAGAAGGAAGGTGGACACGGGGCCGTGCCCAATGGATACGGGGCCGTACCCGAGCTGCTGTTCAGCCTATAAATAGGGGTGCTTGGCTCATTTGCAAACCATCCCTTGGCACACCACCTCTCTCACATTTCACCCATCACCCACCACCATTACACCACCATCATCCACCACCATCATCCATTGTCTATCGTAGAGTGTGTGAGTCATCTCGGGATCCAAGATTGATCGTAAGAGTTCTTGACAAACAAAGGCCATGTTTGCCTAAGTCTCTTACATCACTTGGTGAAGACAAGTGTCTAGTGTAATACTTTTTATTTTTAATCTTTTCGCACTTTTTATTTGGTTATGTATTAATGACTTTAATAACTAGTTTCTTATGTTGAAGGTGATTCTTCCTTATCGTTTGTCCGTGGTGTCTTGGCATTATTTTACTGTCTATATAAAATAAAATATTTTCACCATTCATATCTCCACGGTCTATATGGAGATATGTTGGCTACCTGGTCGGGGGTTAAGGGAACGGTTTGGTAAGAGTCTTGCCTTGTTCAGTGTATAGATCCTGCAAGGACCTGGGTCAAATTTAGTAGGACCTCCTTCAACACCCACAGGTATTGGATGGCGGGGGTCCAAACTCTTTGATCCCCTCATATGTAAGCTACTATTAATACTTTAACCCGACTACTTAGGACTGTATCCCTGCTGACTCAGACTACTTAGCCGAGGGTAACGTCACCTTCAAAAGAGGGGCCTACCATAATATGCATTAATAACTTAATTAATTATCTTTCAATAATCCGACCCTTTAGGATTGTATCCTTGCTGACTCAAACTACTGGGTTGAGGGTAACGTCACCTTCAAAAGAGGGGCCTACTACAATAACTAAGATAATCTCTTAAAAAGTGCAAAATTGCGGAAATAATCAAATGTTACACTAAACACGAGTCGGAGCCAAGTGATTCATCTTGTCTATCTGTTTTTATTTTTATTTTATTTTTCAGCATTTTAGTTAGTTTTTATTTTTCTAGTTTAAAAACCTTTTTCTAACTTTTGATTTGATTAGACGTTGAGGATAAACCGGTACTAAAAGCTCTTGTGTCCTTGGACGACCTCGGTATCTTACCAACACTATACTACGCTCACGATGGGTGCACTTGCCCATATGTGTGTTTAGTGTTAGTAAATATCGTGTTTTATAAATTTAAAACTTGACTAAAAAGTGTAAAAGGGCTTAAAATATACTTAAACTTATATACACACTCGCACACATCAACAGCGAAGGCTAGATCTGGATCTCCTGGAAGAAAGGAGAGAAATGGCGGAAATTAATGAAGCAAAATACAAGACAAAGTTGGAAAAGTACTACAACAGCAAGGTGCGGATCTGCACCTTCAATCCTGGTGATTACGTCCTGAGAGACAATGAAGCGTCTAACGCTGAAAGACTGGGCAAGTTGGCTCCGAAATGGGAGGGACCCTACATCGTCGATAAGGTCCTAGGCAAATGAGCATATCAGTTGCGCACCTTGGACAACAAAGAAGTACCAAGGACTTGGAATGCCCAGCAATTACGGAAGTGTTACATGTAACCATCAGACGTTATTTTCTTATATATGTAAGGCTATAGGCCCAACACAAACATCTTATACACAGGAAGTGTTGATTATCCTGCATCCCATTTTTTGTGAATTTTTGTTACAAATGCATACATTACTTCGGGTTCACACGAAAACATTGTTGGCTTAACGACAGAAAACATTGTAGACCTCCAAGGCTCGTCATGACCAAGTGCACGGCCGAGTCGGTTACACACAATAAAACATGTCAGCCAACTTTCACTTGGTACCCACTCACACATGAAAGCATCATAGACAAGGCAGCGCAAACATTGTAGACCTCCAAGGCTCGTCACCACCAAGTGCACAACCGGGTCGATATAACACAATAACCTGTCAACGATCACTTCGTAATATTTCAGGCATACGTGAACAAAGTGTTGGTATAATGATAAAACAAACATTGTAAACCCCCAAGGCTCGTCACAACCAAGTGCACAACTGGGTTAATCAAACACAATAACCTGTCATAGCCACCATTCATTCGCAACACCTGATCAAAGCAATTATCATATGCACAAATTGTAACTCAAACAAACTTTACACAAACAATTTAACAACTAAAATTTTAACATATATGCTAGCAAAATTATGGCAGTTATGCATACAACACAACACCATGAGTGGGACATATTGCTTACAAACATCGAACAAGTATCAAATTGTCTAAAATTACACGGTCTATAGACCAATACACGACATGCAAGCCCGAAGAACAACAAAGTTAGACTTTGTGACTTGTACCAGCACCATCAGTCTCTGCATCGGCGTCCTCAATCACTTTCTTCAAAGTTTCCACCACAATACCCTTTCGGGTCAGTTTCTCGATGGCCTTTAAAATCCCAAAATCAAGGAATTCATACTCTTGACGTTTGGCCGTATAATTACCCGTGCAATCAACCTTAAAGAGCTCGAACTGGTGATCTTTCTCTTTGGCAAGAGCAGCTGCTTTACCCTCGCCATACCCATCTTTACATCCACTATCATACGCAGTCCCACCAAGCTCGAACATGTATTTCGCAAGCTCGGCTGACTTCACCAATCGATCAGCAATCTACACAAAAGACAAAAGAAGAAATATAACAAATAAGAAGAAATACCAGACAAGCTGAAATGACAAGGAAACATACCAAGGGGATGCCACGTGCAAGTAACCACTTGCAATCTTCGCCAAGATCCTCAGCCAAGAGCTCCAAAGCCTTGTTCTGAGACTTTTGCTCTTCAACTATTTTTTTCCAAGGCAACAATGCACGCCTGCGACTCAGTTTCTTTCTCCTTGTGTGCAGCAGCCAGACGCTCATACTCTTGGCTGTCCTTAATTTTCTCAGCCTTTAATTTCACGACCTTATCACGTGCAGATTTTAGATCTCGGTTAGATCTCTCACACGCTGCCGTCCAGTCCTTCTAACGGTCAGCGTTGAGTTGTTTTTCCTTTGCAAGCTTCTCTTCACTATCGGCAACTCTCCATAGCAACCCCTTTTTCTCAGAGTTAAGGCCTCCCTCTTAGCAGCAAACTCCTTCTTGGCAGCCTCAAACTCCAAAATGTCTTCACCCATCGATTGCCAGTTTCTCACAATCTCTTGTGTAGTGGAGAAAAAGTTAACACCCGAATGGATGTGCTCATCCAAGAGGTCTAAACGATGGCGATTCTTTTGTAATAATCTTTCAGCAGGAGTGAGTGACAATGAGTAAAACTCACGACAGTTACCAAGGTCATCCATCCTGGAGCCTTGTGTCAAACCCCAATGGGGGACATGAGGGAGATCATCACAAGCCGGGTTATGATCCGTCCATGACCCACCACCTTCCACCCTTCGAAGCTCCGGACCTTGCCGGCTACCATAAGGACCACCCCCTCCAGGATTAGGAGGCCCACGTCGGGTGTATATCGTCCCTTGAGGAGTGGCCTCGCTTGATTCCCAGTCCGTTTCAGCTCCTTCAACGCGAGCGCCACCCTCTTAAACCACCACCCCAGGAGCAACACTCTGTACCACCTTCTCCGCAGCATCCCCCTCAACTTTGCCCTCCTTACCCTTTCCCTTGGGGTCTGGGTGAGGAGGTGATACATCAAATGGAATAGGGGGAGGAGATGTAGGTGGGGTAATAGCAGATATATTAACCTTAGCTCCGAAATGGGTGGACTTGGCAGATGCTGTAACAAGAAACAATGGTTACCTTCAAAAAGGGAGGTAAAGATCCACAAAAACTAACTATAAGGAATGGATAATCGTACATCGACGCGCAGAAGATGCTTTAAATATTTTCTCCAAAACCTTGCCAGACTTTTTGCTGAAAACTCCAAGATCCACTTCGGATTCAGAAGGCGCAATCGTCTCACCCATCATCTGCAACTTTATTCTCAGATAGAACAGCAGCAGCCTGCTCATCTAACTCACATTTCTTCTCTTCAAGAATCTTCTGCTTCTTGGCTAACATCTTGGTCAATGTGACATCATCATCTGGGTCAGGAGCAGACCGTTAGACTCCTGCATCTAAACCAGACAATGAGTCAGAAATAACAACGTAATCCAAAAGTTTGACGTTAGAAGAGCGCTTACGAATCGGTGCATTGGCAGGTTCTTCAGTGGACTTCTTATCCTCCGGTTTCTTTTCCTCCCGTTTCTTCATCCTAGCCTCTTTTCGTTGAGCAGCAGCAGCAGGTGGATCGACAATAAGAGGAACATATGCACTTTCACCACCAGGCTCTTGAGTAGGTCCCTGTTGTGGGCCTGCACGCGATGAACGGTGAATGAGGTCGTGAGATGAACCAGCAGATTTCTCACTCGAAAGGAGAATAAGCTCCTCTTGAGTAGGAATGGCATCAACATAAGTTTCATCCTTAGCAACACCTAAAATGACATTGCCATAGGCAGTCATGCTCTCGTTGGAAGGATGCAAAAAGTTGTCCCTGATCCGAGAGATCCACCCTGGTTCACCCTCAGGCAATGCCGCCACAGCCATCCCACCAGCAACCTTGGGATCGAAAATATTCATCAAACTATAACCTGCTGGAAAAAGGAAAGATGTGTGAGGAAATAGCCGAAGAAAAGAAATAGCAAGAAAAATGGTAAGGAAATAATAACTTTCCCTTTGTGCGCATAAACTGGGTAAGCCCTAAGATCACGGGGCACCCACAACATACTCATACCAGCCGCAAAAAGGGCCCTCTCTTCCAGTTGAATCATCGGAGTAGCCCCCTGGCTCAAAGTCTTGTACCAGTCTTCATCAGCAAAGGCTATAGAAACCGCAACCCTTGGCACACCCTCACTTTCCGATCGATAATGCATATCGATCAGGATAACTCCACGACGAATGTAGAAAAATTTCTATTTCCAGTCGTGAAGACTCTTCGGAGGGTCCCAGCTACAAGGCAACACACCAGCAGTACGGGAGTTGAAGGAATAGAAACCCCCGGTGTAAGTCACGTAATAAAAAAAACGTTGAACTTCTCAAACGTCGGCTTTATCCTTTGAGCCCGACAGATAAACTCAAAATGAGTAATCCGTGTGACAACCCTCATAATTACATGTATCTGTACGATTAATTAATATTAAATTATGCTTAATGACTGTGCTTAATTACAACTGATGACGTAACTGCTTTATGATTTCTGCATTCTTCAGCAAAATTCAGCTTTTAACATACTAGTCTTGTGCAGAAAAATTGACTAAATGGTCCTGAATGTTTTCCTAAGTGTTGGGAATTAAAAGTGTTACAAATAGTTACATAAAAGACACTATACGGAATAAATTAACACTTTAACAAAACGGTATCTAACCGAACAACCGGACATTACCCGGAACACCAAAATTTTACTAGAAACATTCTTTTATTATTTCTTGGCTAGTTATGATCCCCGAACACCCTAACATACTACATAATGCATGATATACATAAAACACTAGACTTTATAATTATCTTCCACCAATTACCTACTTACCATCAAATTTACACATGGACCCCCTCCCCCTTTTGATGTTTACGATTTTGGGGATGGCCCCACCATAATATTTATAAGATCTTATAATATCTTACTTAGATTTCTTGGATTCCCCAAAGATTTGATAAGATCTTGTAATATCTTGCTTAGATTTCTCAAGGATTATAAGTAACCATCCTCCTTCATCTTTCTCACAACTCACCTCCCTCAACCTCTCTCTCCTCCTCTCGGCTCACCCATGTGCCGCCACCATCACCACCTTGCCACCACCATCATTCCATTTTCAAGCTCAATCCAAGTACTAGAAGGTGTCTTGTGAAGATTGAAGCTTGAAGAACTTTCATCCATTGCTTTTATCATCCACTTTCATTACCTTTTCTCTAGTGATCTTCCCTAGCTTTAAGCTAGTTGTAAGACTTCTTTAAACTTTTGTTTACTTCATGTTCTAGTGGTTAAAGATTGTATTATGATAAAATAACTAGAACACTAAAAGACTTGAATCTTGAATCTTAAATCATGAGATGAAATATGATGATATGATGATATATTGTTAGATTGATGTTGTTTAGTAGATGGATGATGATTGCATGTTGATTTCTAGTAATATGATGATTGATCATTATATGGAACTTTATTAGAAAGTATGGTGATCGTATGTGTGCATTTTAGTGGTATTTAAGCTATAAAAAGCATGCTGAGTAACATTTACAGCCAACTTCAGTTGGCTGTAAACGGACCGTTACAAATCGAAAAATTGATTTTCTGAAGTCCAAATTATGTATTTTCGAAAAACAAATCAAATGGCACCGGAATCATATATTTTCGAGGTCGTTTACTATTTTTAAAGGTCCGTTTTGTACAGCAGCAAAAGCTGTGTTTTTACTGCAAAAAATGTGTGTAATGTTTTCATCATAACTTGAAATCTGTGCAGAATTAGCTCATGAAATTTGTACTGTAGATGACCACTGATGTCGTTGTAATGCTCCAACAGGAATTTCATCAATCGGACTTACGATGAATTTTAAATGAATTATTCCGTGGACTGCAGTCAGAAAGAATTGAATCTGATTGCAGTCCGGTAAATGATATTTTTATAAAATATTGGTAATGAATTGGATCCCGCTATATTTACACAGTAATATTTGGATTGTTTAAAACATTCTGTAAAAGTTTGGGAATTTTTGGATTAAGTTAACTATTTTATTAAAATACCTGAAAACAGTCCAGTTTTGGATGTTCAAGCTGAAACAATATAACTAGTGATTTGCATGTCTAAATGTCAGTTATGTTATCCGATAATGATCTAACGTGTTATACGTCAATGAAAGTGTTATGTGCAATATCGTATGCTTGCTCACACCGTGCCGGTCGGACGGGCGTGTACTAATGGATCATGGCAAACATTCAATGATGATAGACATTGACTTAGGGCACAACTTACTTTCGTCAGTAGTCGATATGGTAACGGTCTAGTGGTTCACATGGGGAAGCCCCCACTGATTATGGATATGGTTTGGGGAAAAATAAAGATACTGGTTAACTCGTGGTTTATGAAACAACTTATGGTTTCCAAAACAAACTCTAAAACTAAACAACCAACTGTGAACTCGCTCAACTTTGTTGTTGACTCCTTGTTACATGCCTTGCAGGTCGTTATGTGCTTATGGAGCTTGCACAGGGAGGAGTGGTCGTTGTGGGACATGGACTGTTGAGTCTCATGTCGAACTTTTAAACTTTATGAACTTATTACTTATGTTTGGGTTTTACAATTTACGCTTCCGCTGTTAACTTAAAGTTGGTTACTTTCTTTTGGTCACCAATTATATTGTGGTTGGTTTTATTTACTTAATTACGTTGTTCAATATGATTGTTGGCTGGATCCTGGTCATGTCACGCCTCCAAGCGGTGATACTCCGCATGGAGGATTTTGGGGGTGTGACAGATTGGTATCAGAGCCATTGGTTATAGTGAACTTGGTTTTAAAAAGGGGGAAAATCTTTTGATATTAAAACCAGACTATAACCTGTTTAGTGCTTGACAATCGACAACGACGCTTCGCTCCACATGCAAGGCTCAACACACTAGGTGGTATGATTTAAGTTTTATATTGCTTACTTGCTAGATTACCTTTGTATGGTGTGATGTTAATTGTGTGTTTATTTAGGGTAGTAGCATGCTGTCTATTAGCCCTACTGCGTTCTTTATGACACGCAATTGTTTACATGAAATTTGACAAGTGGTGGTCAAATTCTTTTCTGATTTCTCGTCACCCCGCTACGACAACTGTTTATGCATTCTATCTATTTACACGCTTATCTCGACATGACGTCACCATCTGACCCTCCGTACATTCGGTTTTCACATCAATGTTCACGAAGACCAGACCTAGCTCAAACGAACTCAGGATTAGGAGAACTATATCCACGCATCTTTGTTGACGAACCTTATCATCTCCACCGGTCATCGTCACCAGAAACGAAGCAGTCATAGTTATACGTGTTCATCGTTTTGCAACTCGAAACCCTACCAACCAAATTTTGTTTTGGACAAGTGATATACTTCCGCGACCGTGACGCAACGAACTTCCTTTTCGTGCCATGCCGCCATACACGACTACTGGAATTGCTTCTAGACAACAGATTAGTTGGTTGAATTATTCGGTTATTATTGGACTCATGTTTTCCCTAAATTCTTCGTATGAACCTCACCAATCCCCTGTTTCTTCGATTGGCAACCAATATAACGAAACGCTAACAACCATACCATGATTTCCACCGATCACAAGATTACCCCCCCCCCCATTACCTTGTTGGGTGGTTAATGCTTCTTCTACTTGATTTACTCCTTCGTAAACCCAACCTAGCGAATGGATGCCCTTATTGATGGGATAGTCTTCAGGACGTTCAAGGACGGAGATATGGATCACTCAACCTACAGGCGAACACGATAATCTATACGCTTACCTGACCCACCTTACACTACAAGAAATTGTATTATTCCATGATAGTCTTCTTAAATACGCGAAATCTTTACACTAGCTTTTGTACTGACACATGATTGCTGATTTATGTTATGTCTAATTTCTACCATTTGCTTAGACCAAACCGCCATTCTCTTACCACAGTGACATTTCGTTCTCGCTTCTCCATGCAAAGACACTGAAACGAACACCCTCTAGCATAGAGAGTTTGGAAGGCTTGACTCTCGCTCCTTGGTGATCACTCCTTGAGACCTTGAGGGTGACGCGAGGAACGATCCCAACGTTGTGATGGGTAAGTTTCTTCTGGATGATTTCTTTGTTACTGTTTTATTCGATTCGGGTGCCGATACTAGTTATGTGTCCTTAAAAGTTAGTCAAATGCTTAAGCGCACCCCAACACTTTTGAACACCAAACACATGGTAGAGCTAGCAAATGGTAAAAGTTTAGAGGCCACACACATAGTTAAGGGTTGTAATCTTGTTCTTGCTGATCAGACCTTTCTATCGACCCCATTCCTATCGTTCTGGGTAGTTTCGACGTTGTTATTGGGATGGATTGGTTATCTCATCAGCAAGCGGAAATTCTTTGCAACAAGAAGATTGTCCGCATCCCTCGTTCTGGTGAAGAACCCCTCGTGTTTCGTGGCGACAAGATTGGTGCAGTCGTAGGCATCATCTCTTTCGTTAAGGCCCAGAAGTGTTTGCGAAAGGGCCACACTGCTATTCTAGCCCTCGTTTCTAATACATGTTCGAAGGAAAAGAAGATAGAAGACATTCCTATTGTGCGCGACTTTCTTGAGGTATTTCCCGAGGAATTACTTGGTCTTCCGCCTCATCGACAAGTCGAGTTCCAAATCGAGCTAGCTCCTGGAGCAGCGCCCATAGCTCGAGCACCTTATCGTCTAGCTCCATCGGAACTTGAAGAACTGTCCTCGTAACTACAAGAGCTCTTGGACAAGGCTTTTATTCGCCCTAGCTCTTCGCCTTGGGGAACTCCAGTGTTATTTGTGAAGAAGAAAGACGATACCTTCAGAATGTGTATTGACTACCGCGAACTCAACAAGGTGACCGTGAAGAATCGTTATCCTCTTCCACGCATTGATGACTTATTCGACCAGTTGCAAGGGTCGAGTTTTTATTCCAAGATTGACCTGAGGTCATGTTACCATCAACTGAGAGTCCGAGACGAGGATATCTCTAAAACAGCGTTCAGGACTAGTTATGGGCATTACGAGTTTCTGGTTATGCCTTTCGGATTGACGAATGCACCTGCGGTCTTCATGGATCTCATGAACCGAGCGTGCAAACCTTACCTGGATAAGTTTGTCATAGTTTTCATCGACGATATCCTGATCTATTCGAAGAGTCAGGAAGAACACGAGCAACACCTGAGGCTTATTTTGGAACTTCTTCGAACAGAGCAGTTGTATGCCAAATTTTTGAAATGTGACTTCTGGCTTCGCGAAGTCCACTTTCTAGTCCACGTGGTAAACAAGGACGGGATTCATGTGGATCCATCCAAGGTTGGCTCGATCAAGAACTCGCCTGCACCCCGTACACCAACAGAAATCCGCCAATTCTTGGGTTTGGCAGGATATTACAGAAGGTTTATCAAGGATTTCTCTAGGATTGCGCAACCTCTCACCTCGCTAACTCAGAAGGGTGTCACCTATCGTTGGGGTGATGCACAGGAATCCGCATTTCAGCACTTAAAAGATAGACTTTGTAGCGCGCCTATCCTCTCATTGCCTGAAGGCACATATGATTTTGTGGTTTATTGCGACGCTTCCATCCAAGGACTTGGTTGCGTATTGATGCAACGTGAGAAGGTCATTGCCTACGCATCGCGCCAACTTAAAGTTCACGAAAGGAACTACACTACGCACGACTTGGAATTGGGAGCCGTTGTTTTCGCACTAAAGATATGGAGACATTACCTGTACGGTACCAAGTGCACCATTTACACCGATCACAGGAGTCTCGAGCATATCTTCAAGAAAAAGGAGTTAAACATGCGACAACGTCAATGGGTCGAGCTCTTGAATGATTACAAATGTGCGATCAAGTACCATCCGGGCAAAGCCAATGTTGTGGCCGACGCCCTCAGTCGAAAGGATACTACTCCTAAACGTGTGCGAGCGTTACAACTTACCATCCAATCTAGTCTTCCTACTCAGATACGAGATGCTCAGGTCGAAGCATTGAAAGCAGAGAACATCAGGGTTGAGTCCTTACGAGGATCGAGGAAGCGGTTAGAACAAAAGGAAGACGACGCCTACTATGTAACAGGGCGCATCTGGGTCCCACTTTACGGAAACTTACGCGAGCTTGTGATGGATGAAGAGCACAAGTCTCGTTACTCAGTACATCCTGGTTCGGATAAGATGTACCACGACATAAAGACTACATACTGGTGGCCTAGCATGAAAGCCAACATAGCAACCTATGTCAGTAAATATTTGACTTGTGCGAGAGTCAAGATTGAATATCAGAAACCATCAGGCCTACTCCAACAACCAGAGATCCCGACATGGAAATGGGAGCAAATTTCCATGGATTTCGTTACTAGCCTGCCTAGATCTCAACGTGGAAATGACACTATTTGGGTGATAGTGGATCGATTGACTAAGTCTGCACACTTCTTGGCTATCATGATGGAGGAGAGGCAAAGAGAAAGCAAATGACGATTGAGGGAAAGATTCTCCAAGGGATTAATGTTGAGAACATTTTGGTGAGGTTTGGTGATCGTGGAGGTGTTAGAGCGGGTGACTGTAGGGTGGTGCATTCTTTGCTATACGGGACCCCGACATTGTCATGGAGACACATAGTGATGATGAATACGTGGGCTACTCGGGAGTCATCCTAGAGGCGTTTTATTCCATACGCACGCCTCATTAGTGCCATGATTGTTCAACAAAATTGCTTACCTTCGGAATCACTATGGGTAACTAAACCGTTGGAGGAAATTAACAAGGCCTCCATGAAGAAGAACTGGAATATAGAAGTTAAACTCTCGGGGAACAAGTATGTTGTGACCGACAGGTTGGGTCATAAGTATGAGTTCCTTACTTCAGGGGCACCACCGGAATCGGGAGAAGATGAAGAGATGGGTGATGAAGAGAAGGAAGTTGAACCCTCCGGTCCACAAAGACCAAGACAAAGATACATGAGGCCGCATAGAGAAATTAATGCAGATGTGGCGGGCTTTGTGAACATTAGACGGGTGCCCTCCTACAAAAATTTTGATCGGGGACAGCAAGAGATATATGACAATGTCTCTGCATGCATAGGTGAAGGCCGAGAGTATAACCGAAGGAGGGAAGCCTATGAGGAGGCACAGGGACCTCAAATGCAGGAGTTTTGAGCAGTTCAAGCAGCCCATCGGGAGAGAATGGATAAGTTTGTGGAAGAGCAACAACTGTTCCAAGCAATGCAGAGGTCACAAATGGAACAGTTGGCGAAGAGGCAAGAGGATGAGGCAGCCCGAAGACGGGCATGGGAAGAAGAGGAGGCTACGCGTCAAAATGAAGCAAGAGAATTGGAACGACGCCGCTGGAGTGCTTGGTATGTCTCTCACCAAATGGCCATTAATAACACCAAGATACTCCATGATCAGGAGCGCCACCAAAGAGACTACCAAGCCGGCCTCCCATATGCCGAACATTCGGGGTGGACCAATTACCCCGACCTTCCCCATCCACAAGGTCCGTCCGACCCGACTCCTCACTGGCCCGAAGCGGTAGGCTCAAGCTTCATCCCAATTCCCTACCATCCACCACCACAAGGGGAGCAAAGTCCACTCGATAACTATAGGGAGATGTTTGAGGCCCTCACTGGTTATCAATACCAGCCCAACCCGCCAGTTGATCCCAACGAGCGATATCAGCGGTAGAGGCGAGGTATGTTTTTGTTGTTGTTGTTGTATATTATTTTGTTTCCGATATTTTTATTTCATGATTATTTATTTTCGCCTAGTTAAATGAACGTTGTGGGTGTGTTCCCTATATAACCCTCACGAGACCTCTCATCCTCCCAAGCTATTGGGGGGTTTAAAAGGGCTTGTTGCATAAGCTAAATGCAACCGTGATTCCTACGAAAGTGAGTTAGGTTTGTTGTTGTTGTAAATTATTTTCCACATAAATCAAAGTGAAGTAACGCATGGCTTGGTAATATGTTCATAAAAAGGGTAGAACTAGGTAACTAATAAATTTTGATGGTTGTGAGAAGCATGTTTCTACACAAGGATTAGAATTTGTAGGTACAACATGTTCGCGGGACAACCGTTTTTATGAAGAGACGAAGGAGATATGAGTATCAAGCGACGAAAATCAGGTGCATGTGTTTCTTTTTACTTTGATTCTTAGTTAGTAATAAGTGGAATGTATCTTGTATATTATTTTTCGGGGTGAAATGTTGGGAAGGGTAGTCGTGTCACATCCCTTGTGCGTTTTAAAAACTCTAGTTCTTACACATTGAGGACAATATGTACTTCAAGTGTGGGGATGGGGGAGTAGTAAAAGTTTTCGATTTTGACCCGTTCATTTAAATACTATACATTGAGGACAATGTTTACCTCAAGTATGGGGATGGGGGAAAATTTCAAAAAATTTTCAAAATTTCTTGTTTCAAAAGCGATCTTAAAAGCACAAGTAACCAACTCAACGAGGGATGTCACAACCCATTTGGTCTTTTGTCATGGTCAAGTTCAAATTAATAAGCATAACGGGTATTTAGTGGGTGGTTATTTGGGAATAATCCGCCTAAGGAACTAGCAACTTATGCATATCACATATCATACCCTTATACGTGAGGTTTGAGCCACTTTTATATCATAGATTTACATTTACATGTTTCTTTGTTTGAGTGGACCATTAGTCGCGTATTGTAGAACTTGCAACTTTTGATACGTTTGAGACTATAGACCGAATACAAGCACGAGAATGATTAAGGCATTAGGTAAACCTTTTCTCTTAAAACCATTTATCTATCCTTACCCGAACAAATTCCCTAGTCGCCCATTTTGAGCCTAAACCTTTCGTTTGACCACCCTATAGCCCATAACCCTTAAACCTTTTTCTTTTAAACCCGTGTGATGGAAATTCGATTATAGGAGTCGTATTTGTATAGTTATTCTTGTTTGTTTGCATTTATGTTAAAAAAATATATGTATATTATGAAAAACAATTGAAAATTGTTAAAGAAAAACACAAAAAGAAGTGTTAGTAGTTGTCAAATGAAAGGGTGAAAGATTATTGCCCATAGTTGATGTTTATATTTAGTTTTGTTTAATTTAGTGGTTTGTAATAAAAATCGAATTTTCATCGCCTTAGTCACTTTAAAAATATCCTATTTCCTACCCTTCGCCTAGCCCCAGTACAACCCTTTCAAAGACCTTTTGACTTGAGCTTAGTATTCGTGATCGGTGGTGGAGAATGATTGAGTTGCAAGCCTATGCGGGTACGTGTTCTAATCGGTTTTGAGTGATTAATTGTTGAAGTGCTAATACATTATACACATTAGCCATTTTTTTAAGCCGAGTGGAGAGCACATTGTGAGGGATATGTATGAGTTGTCAGTTTTACGGACGGATTAATCTTGGATAACCATTATTATATGTGATTATTCACTTGACCGGTAAATATGTGGAAATTGTAAAGAATGTGAACTTTTGTATGACAATAGACCTTAACCTTTGTCTCGGGAATGGGAAGTGTATCTGTTGTTCGACCCACGTGAAAGTGAAAAACAGATTTGCTTGAGGACAAGCAAAAGACAAGTGTGGGGATGTGATACGTGGTTGAAACCGGTGTTTGTAATCGTATAACTTTATGTTTTTATATGAGTTTTAATCTTGAACGGCCTACTTTTAATTAGATTTGTGTTTATGCAGGTTTGATGGAGTTTAAGGGCTTTTCGGGAGCGTTACAAGCCACCGGGTCGAAAACCGGAGCACCGGAACGCATTACGGATCAAAAGGGAGCAAACAAGCAAAAATCAGAAAAGGCAGGCTGGAGAGCCCGTCGCCGACGGGTCCCAAGCCGTCGGCGACGGGTTGTGGAATTAGCCGTCGGCTGAAATTGGTCGTAACCAGTCAAATAGGCCGTCGGCCGTTTTCACCATTTTGGCAGCCCGTCGGCGACGGTGTCATGCCCGTTGGCGACGGGTAACAGATTTCTAAAACGCGATTTTGCTGATTTGGGGGTTAAGCTCGAGTCTTATTGGTTCTCTTGCATTGATTTCGGCAGTTACACAACATTTGGAGTTGGAAAGTTGTTCTTGGGGCCTAGCACATCAACCTATCACCTACCATTCCATCTCTAACATCAAGAACATCCACAACAACCGAATTATCATCCATTTTTACACAATCAATTCATCCATCCAAACCCTAGTTCTCCATATCATCAATCATCAATCCTACCACCATCATCCTTCACCAATCCATCATCATTCACCATTAATTCATCCATCAAAGCTTCAAGATGTCTTCACTCGCGTTCCAAACATCCGGTGATCAAGCTTCTTCAACCATGAGCGGCTAATCATCTCGGTTTCACCTCGGTGTAGGTAGTTGTTAATTTTAGGGTTTCGAATTGTTCTTGTTCAACTTAGTGACAATTTGTATTTGGTTTTTGAAACTCTTGATAATAGTATTACATTTGTTGCGAATTCGTGAATTGTCGAGCGATGTTAAAAGTTATGACGTTGCGAAATGGTGATATGTAATTGTGCATTATCATTGTTAGGATTTACTTGTGTTGATTACAAAGTGTCTTTTTGTCTGTTCTTCGGGACGTTGATAGCTAGTAGCACCTAAGTCACGGTACACTAAATCCGTTAATCGAATGCATTTGAGTTGAAACTAAAACTTGTAGAAACCCTAGGTTAACAATTACCGAAACCGGGTGTGATTCCTTTTTATTATTATTGTTCTAGTATCCAAATTTCTTGCAATCGTTAATTAGTAGTTGTTAATTAATTAATCCAATTCCAGTAGTTCAAATTCACATCTTTCTACTAAACAAAAATACAAAAATATCTGGCAAGCTTCATAATTGTGACAATTCTTTATAATTCAGTCAAATCCATACACAAACCACATACTCTTCGTGGTTCGACCCCTTGCTACCACTAGCTATTTGTTAAGGGTAAATTGGGCTTATAAATATTATCTTTGACCGGAGCGCGAAACTCCGATCATCAATCTATTCGGACACTCTGCTGGGCTATTTTGACACCTTTGGTGCCCTAGACGCCTCGTCTAAGGCTATACAGGGCACCTAGGCACTGAATTTAAGAAGTTGCGAGTGGGATGTCAGGCACAAAGTTTGAGGGGTTTAGACGCCCCGTCTAGGCCTAGACGAGGCGTCTAGGAGTTGGGTGTTTTTTTAGTTGAAATACGGTGGGGTAATTTGATGGTTTTTGGAGGGTAATGTTTTTCACATTGAAAAAAATGTGTGTTTTTAAAGAAAAGTTTTATTTTTTGTATAAAAATATTTTACCGTTTTCAAGATCGGCCCTTTAAATATATTCGATCGTTTAAATATTATATTGTTTTTAACATTTTATTTTTTCAAATATTACCCTACCATTAAAATATTATATTGTTTAAATGTTATACTGTTTTCAATATTTTAATAACCGAATTAAAATATTGTATCGTTTAAATATTATTGAATATATTGAAAATTATATTGTTTCCATATTATATTCTCAACATTTATTACGAAATATCGATTTAAGACAAACAATCATTAAGTTACCGAATAATTGAAAATAAACTTAAATATGACATATATAAGATAAGTTTGTACATCTATAACAAAAATATAAACTACAAGTGAATACTAAATATCAAAATATCTACATGCAGCTGGTCTATGCTTCCGGGTCCGAGTCCGAATCTGGATCTGGCTGCTACAGCTACTGCTGATGATGTGGTGCTCGAGGTGGTGGGAACGGTATGGTAGGTAACCCATCTCTCTCGTCTATCATGCGCCTCCCGAATCAATCAACCCACCAAATCCATAAGCATGTCAACGTCGGCTCGTAAATGCGGATCTGCTGCAGCTCCCGGGGCATGACCTGGAATAATGTGCTGTGGAAACTGGGGAGCCCCGGGAGATGGTGGTGGTTGTGGCATCGTTGGTCCTTTAAATCCGCCGAAGGGTCCTACACAACCACAGCAGCATCTGGCGGAGGATAGACTAGATCAAACTGGTCCGGTAGGTCCTGCGGAACCCATATGAGACCTCTGAGGGTTTTAAGCCGCTCACCGAGGACCTCGAACTTCTTAATCAGCTTCATCCCCCACAACGTCTGAAAACCCATCCGTGTCGGCGCTATGGGCGGCACTAACTGTGGGTTCGCCTCGGGTAAATGGCCCAATGAACGGGAAAAGACGGTCACGGACGTGCCGCCAAACAAAAATTCGTGCTCCTACCGGTGATGGGCGGAGGCGAAGTACTGGGCTAGACCGTGTGCAAGTGCGCACGACCTCCTGTACAACAAACAATAAAAGAAAAAGACGTCGGTACTCGTACACCACTCACGGCTGTGGCCGCAAGTTGTAATAGATGTAGAGAGCATCCTATGTAGATACCTGCAGATAGTGTTAGCGAAATACGGAAATTAATAAATAATAATCACAATAATTACTTTAATAAACGTACTTACCTGTACAATGGGTCATCAACATGTGAAATCCTCATGTTCGCCTTGTCGTGCTCCCAAGTACCTGCCTCCGCAACCACCTGCCAAAACCCTAAAAGAGTGGGTATATCAACCACTACTAGCCCATGCGTATAATCGTCAATAGCGATCTCCTTCTGCAAGTATAAACCGCTATGAACCGCAAACTGAGCTAGTGTCATCGAACACCAAACACTAGCAAGCCTGAAAGAAACCTCAGGCGGAGGGGGAGGAGCATGTGGCTATGTAGAGTCGGTCAGCCCGAGGAGGGTGAAATGTGAATGTCGATAAAAACTCGACCAGAAGCTCCCCGTAGCTCGTCATGTGCACTAACTCAAAAAGACAATGCCATGGAGAATCCACAGGAATGAAATAACGGAGTCTGGGCGTATCACTAATAGCCTCCGGTGCATACCAGTCGACCACGGCATGCGATCCAACGTGTATCCTTCTAAGCTTCCTGCAAAAACGGGCGGTGGGGATGCCAGGAGTAAACTCCAGGTATGGGTGACCGTGCAGCGGATCCACCAGCGGTGGCGGAGCCCGCCACGGACCCTGCGGATGCGGTGCCTCCTGGAACTGAATCTCATCCTCGTCCATAATCAATCTGGAAAAAAATACCGTATAATAATAATAATAATAATAATAATAATAATAATAATAATAATACTAATAATAATAATAACAATAACAATAATAATAACAATTTTAATAATAATAACAATTAATAATAATACCAATAATAATAATAACAACAAAAATAATAATAACAATTTTAACAATAATAAAAGTAATAATAACAATTAATAATAAGAACATTAATAATAACAATTTTAATAATAATTACAATAATACTAAGAATTAAAAAAAAATAACTGCCCTTCTATGCCTCTTCTAGAGATAGACGAGGCGTCCTGTTCTACCCTAAATTCATCTTCAACATTCAAAAACCACCCTAAACCCTCAAAATTCAATCATTCCTACGGTTCAAATGTATAAATGATTGAAAAATACGAAAATATAGGTTGAAGTACGTACCAGGGAAGCTTCAAATCGAAAAAATACAGTCCAGATACGCTTGTCCGTATGTGTGTGTGGTATTTTTTGGGGCATATGCAGAGGTCGTCTAGGTTGTCCCCTGATATACGAGGCATAGATGCCACGTCTAGATCTAGACGATTCATCTATAGAACCAGTTGAAATACCATTTTACCCCTGAAATGCCCCTAGTATAGGCCACATTCAAGGGTAAAATGATAATTGACCATTTCAGCATAATCTTTTGAATGGTTAATTACCGTTTCATCCATGAATTAGGCCTATGATGGGGGCATTTCAGGCCTAGACTGGTCGTCTTGCTGAATTGCCATTTTACCCCTGAAATGCCCCCAGTATACGCCTAATTCAGGGGTGAAATGGTAATTAACCATTTCAAAAAGATTCTGCTGAAATGGTTAATTACCATTTTACCCCTAAGTAGGGATGAGCATATGAATACCAATATCGATCCCATACCGATCCCGTACCGATCCCGTACCGATCGGTATCGGTATCCCGATCGGTATCCACATTTTGGCGATTTCGGTATCGGTACGGTACGGTATCGGTATTATACCGATACCGACCCTCAAAATACGGTATAATACCGATACCGTACCGTACCGATACCTAACCGACATGTTTCGGTATCGGTATCGGTAACTAGTTTGGGTGAAAATCGGTATCGGTATTAATCGGTATCGGTACGGGACGGAATACCGACATGCTCATCCCTACCCCTGAGTTAGGCCTATACTAGGGGCATTTCAGGGGTAAAATGGTAATTCTTCGGTCCTTTTTAAATATTCAAAATTTAATCAAATAAAATTTTCCGCTTAAAATATACGTCAAGTCTAGGCCTAGAGGAGGCGTCTGGTTTTGGTAAAATTACTTGTATACCTCTGAATTAGGACTACACTGGGGAATTTCAGTGGTAAAATGGTCTTTTGGATTCTCATAGACGTCCACTCTAGGCCTGTGCGAGGCATATATGTAACAACCCGTGTTTCGAAAGTCAAAGTCAAAGTCAAGATTGAAGTGAAAGGAAGAAAAGATTGCTAATTGCGACCTGTCACTCCATGCTCAACTACTGTTTTGACTTCTTTGACTTGTAATCGAATTCTATTATTTGTTTGTTTATTTGTATTATGTGGAGTATCTATTAATAATCGAGGTTTAATCGCATGTTAATCGCTAATCGACTTATTTCTTATCGCTAACGCATTCGCAACTCGAATTATGTGTTCTGGATATTGTTTTACGTGTGTGTGCTATTATGTGTTACTTGTGCATGTTATGTTTATGTTGAGGTATTTAATCGCAATCGCAATTCTATCGCATCGCAATCTAAATCGCAAACGCTAAACGCAGGTTATTTATAGTAATTGTATGTTAGATATAGTAGTTAGGTTATCTGTGTAACTAATGGGTAATACTATCGCATCGCTCACTCGAATCGCATCGCAACGCTCAACATGCAAATCGAAACGACAAAACTCAACGCGTCGGACACCTGGATCGAGTGGCCAACCGATCGAGTGGCCATCCGATCGGATTGCCATCCGATCGGGTTGCCATCCGATCGGTGACCAATCCGACCCTTGAACACTTTCCTCTTTTGGAAACCCTATAAATACCCTCCTGTCACATCATACAGCTCCTCACTCGACCAGCCGCACTCATGCTCTCTTTTCTCTCGATTTCTCGTGATTCTTGTATGTTTTCAACCTAAGTCTTGTACTTCTATGATCTACACGCACTCCTTCACCTTTTTCACTTTTGAATCTTAACTTTTAACCGTGAAATCACCGGATTTGAGGTGTTCTAGGGTGATGTCATCATGGAGTTCTTATGAACTTCAAGGTTTGGCTTCATTCCACCAAGAACAACTTAGATCTGAAGGATTTCCACATGAATAATCAATGTTTTCGCATAGATCTACACATATTCATGGTTAAAAGGATTGAAAGATGGTTTTCTAACTTTCTTTCAACTCTTTTACACTCAATTCACTCAAAACCGATAGAATCAGAGCTCGTTTTAATCTTCTACTATTTCTTAGTGATGGGTTAGTTCAAGATCTGAATTCTATCCAAGAGACAACTGATTTCGGGTTAAACATGAACAACCGTCTCGAACAGTGAACTGGTCGGACTAGGGTGGTTCCTGTTCGATCGGATCACTTGGGTCAAGATGGGATTTCTGTTGTTTAGCACGTTATCACGCCGTCTCGATCAAAACTGCAAAACCTTTCAAAATAATCAAGTGCCAAGACGATAAGGTCGTTGGGATGGATTATCGTCCGATCAGATTGCCATCCGATCGAACAACCATCCGATTGGCTTGCACTTGGTTCCACACTTAAACTTTTCTTTCAAACTTTCAAGGTTCTGAACGTCGAACGGATTACCGTTCGATCGGATAGCCATCCGATCGAACGACCATCCGATCATGTGAGATTTGGAACTTTGGTACTTAGTCATTTTCAAAGAACAGTAGTTTCCAATGGATTGCTATCCGATCGGATTGCCATCCGATCGAGTAACCATCTTGCTGTGAACTTGTTCTCACTAAGTGTCCTGCCAATCGGATCGCTATCCGATCGAACTGCCGTTCGATCGATTGACCTGCCGTCCGATCGATCGACCTGAAGGGTAGAGATACTTCTCTATTTTCGAAATGCTACAACAAAAACTTCAAAGCCATCATACACAAACACATCCTTACCAAACGAATGGCAATCCAATCGAATGGCCATCCGATCAGATGACCATCCGAACGGCTTGACATTTGATCGACTGGCCATCCGATCGGATTGCCATCTGATCGGATTACCATTCGACACTTGGTACTTTTCACCATTTTACGCACCGCTCTTCGCTTATGCTATCGTTAACTGTTCAGGCTAATCTCTCAGCGCTCCCTTCAATCCAAGAGAGTGTTTACTTGTTAAACACAATCTGTGAGTATACTCGATCCCTTTTGCTCTATGCACTTTTGAGTGTTACATACGTTACTTATTCTAAATCACATCTACCACACCACGCAAACACTATTTATACGCTGACCGTTACTGCATGATACGTGTTACTCGATGAATGTTTGTATGTTATGTTAACACAGTGATTATTGGCTGACACCTTAGCAACGATAGTACTATTTGTTTGGACTCAGCACCTATCGTGGACAGGGGCTGTTAAGGTTACCTCTCACATGTCGCAGTGGTGATATGTGTTACGCATTCTACAACTCACAGTCTAGTCTGGTGATTATGAACGAAGTGGGTTATGTTGTAAATCATGAATTGGTATGAAATTGAGTATGAGGATATGTTAGAATCATCATATAGAACATGGGTTATGCTTGATTTAGGTTAATTTGATGCTTAGATGTGAAACCCATTAGTTATGGTGAAAATGATGACTTGAGTCATCATCCATGTCTAATTCTTGTTGAATGTTGATGTATTTTGTGAGTAATATGGATTCTTGCTAGAGGAAATTGAAAGAAATATGATGATAGTGTGTTTGATGTTTATGCATGAATGATTCATATTGATTAGAAGGAGGAATTTGATGAATCATGAATAAGATTAGAAGGATATGCATGAACTAGTTGTACACTATGCTTAGGAGGTAGTACACACATCAAAAGTATGATGAAATTATGAAGAACTTAAGATTAGATCACTTGTAAGTGATTAACAAAGTAGTTATGAAGTGGTTTTTTGATGATGTGATGGAAGTAATGATATGCTTATGTTAATAATGTTGAAAATCATATATGTGTGAGTATGTTTAAAGAAATTGGATAAGAAATGATGGATTATCATGTTTTAAGGTCAAATGATAAACTTAATATAAGATCCGTGTGATGAAAAGGTTGTGATGAATGATGAATAAGCTAACTATCTTGAGAATGATATATGATAGTTGATGCTTGATAAGCGACATGGAAGCTTGGGATAGGAGCGGGTCAAACGGGACTAATGCGCACAGGGAGCATATTCGGATGCTAGGTAAGTAAAGCTTACACCCCTTTTTGTAGAATACCTATTCAATGTATAGATTACGAACATGGTAACTAAATATGTGAATTATGATGTTTTGACAAGTTTTGGTATGGGTCGGAACATGTGATTATGTTAAGAAACTAAGTTAATGGTCAAAAAGGGTAAAAAGGGTATTATGGTAATTTTGGTTACGAGATAACGAAGGAATAAGTTACATGGATGGGATAATGAATAACTAAAATCCCACAAGGATAAAATGGACATCTAGACTTAACGGGTCAAAGGGTGTAGACATTACAATTTGGCGATATTGACTAATGAATTGTTTTGTCAAGTATTATGCATTCACAGGATGATTAGCGAAAGGAATTATGTTGTTATTAATTAGCCAATTAGCGCACGAAGTATTAAAACGATTCATAGCTTTGATCCGAGCCAGGTATGTGCGATTAGAGTTGTAGTTAAGTCGTGGGATTAGTCAAATGTTTAAGGAAGTCCTTTGTAGTAAAGGATGGAACAAAGTTTACAAAAACGCCCTTGATGGGTAAATCGGGCAAACGGTCTTAAAAGTTGATTAGAAACAAGCTATTTGATTAAGTGAATGTTTTGGAAAAGTAGGAAAGCGAGAAGTATGATTTTCGTAAGCCAAGGACCTTAAAATGCGCAAATACCTTTAACGGGTCAAAGTAAGCTTTTGAGCGAAAATGGGTTAAGAGGATGCAAGACATCTGAGAATTTAATCTTTTATGATAGACGTCATTGATATTATTAGGTTCATAAGAAGTTATGGTCAAACAAACAAGTTATGTTGATAAATGCATGAACGGGTCAAAATTTGGTAAAAGGGTAATAAGCCGAAGGCTTAAAAGTCATAAATTTCGGTAGTCCAAATGTTGGATTTTCACTCCATGTGATGGAGAATTAAATTACGATCACGTAGGAAAAAGAATCGGGTAAAACGGATCAAAAACGAGAAAGATATGCTCGTTTCCGTAAAATCCGGATGTGCTGGGAATATGCAGCAACCAGCTGCAACATTCTGATCATATGAGGCCGTCGCGCGACGCGACGGCAGAGGCATGTAGCCATCGCGCGACGCGACGGGGGTATGTTTCGCCGAAAAGTGTTTAGTTGACTCGTTTGGCCTGGGAAACTCGTTTAAATGCGTTTTAAGCTATGTATGACTAATTTAACTTACGTTTTTATGAGCATAAGTGTATGCACACATGTAGATAGGTATGTATGTATGTTTGTATGTCTCTATACACGTATGTAGAAATGTATGTAAGCATGTATGCACCTACGTATGTATATTTATAAGTATGTGAGCAAGTATACGCGGATATATGAAGATATGTATGTGAGTAGGCATGTATGAGTTAGGTATGTTGCAAGTAGGGATGTATGTATAAATATATGTATAATGTTATGAGTGTACGTAATGATGTAGGTATGTGTGTATGTAGATACGTATGTAATGATGTAGATATGTTTATATGTGGGTTTGTACGTATGTATGTAAATGGTTATGTGTGAACGTATGAATATGTATAAGTATGTATGAAGGTAGGTACGCAAGTATCCAATGAAATTGAGTACTAACGATAATATTAGCATGCCTGGTGAATGAAGTGTAACGCAGGAATAGCAAAGAAGTCTCACCACGGATTGTATGATCAGATGGAAAGCTGGGATGTAAAGAGTTAATGGAACGAAAAGTAAACGTGAATAAATCTTGTATGTTTATAATGCGTACTAATGTTATGAATTTTATGTGGTGAGCGCAGGTAATACGAGTCATGAGGATCATCAAGGAATAGAGATCGAGGATCGAATCACAAGACAGATTGTACGGGGACGTTGGTGTATGAAATATTGAAAACCCATGTTACGTTTTTAATTGTAAATGAGTTGATTGATGATTTCCTGTGAAAAAGTTGTATTAAAATGAAATTTTAAGTAAGTCAAGATATATATAAGGAAATAAATTTTATGGCATGAACTTCCGCTGCGACTTTTGGTTAAATACGAACTAGGGTCTTACAGTTTACTCGCTATTACTCGCTCGAACTCACTGTACACTACACTTTTGCGCGAACATCGCATACTACAGTTCTGCGCAAGATCAGCCTTTCCTAAGGCTGATTATGCACACAAACGAATGATCTGGTTAAGATTAGGTGTGAAAACCGCAAACCCTCGACCAGATTACTCGTACAAATTGCTAACTTTACTATACAACAAGAGAATTTGCGTTGGATCAGGAGTGAAATCCATACTTTGACGCAAATCTTCTTATCTATCTCATGATTTTACCATACAATCAGGGATGTAGTCGCTAAGTTAGGGGTGAAACCCGAACCTTGATGACACATTCCGCTCTATATTTTTGGTTTTACAAAACTCTCACCAAAGTCTCGACATACTCCAACGACTTGAAGTCACACTATAACTGGAAGGATGCGTGCCGTTCGCCCAAAATCGAGGCGAGAGCACAGTCCTGAAAGCCAAAAGTGTGTACCAAAAGTCCTTGTGAATAGTCGAATCACTTTGGGCAGTCGACATCTATCAAGCCTTAGACAATCTATCCTCGATTTCAAGTTCGCAATCGCTGATTTTACGTGTTTCGATTCTGAGACCGCAACTGGTGACTCTGACATTTGTCGCTTTTATGTGGATTTTATGTGTTCTATGTGGTTTTACCTGTTTATGTGTTCGATTTTGGTGGTTTATACACTTTTCGCTTCTCGCTTTGATCGACACACACAATACGCACTGCACATCTATCCCAAAACGTTAACAAATCGCTGCTACTTGTGGATAATCGACTGCTACAATACTCGCTTATGCTATACTACTCACTGTGTACTCGCTAATCGCATATCGCTATCCTCGAACTCGCAGACCCTGAATGATAGGTGAATACGTGCAAAATATAGAATGGTTTCTGTGTTCTGACTGCCTTATGTGCTTATGTGCCTTACGTGCTTACGTACGTATGTGCCCTACGTGCTTATGTGTTTATGTGCTTGTGTGCTTATGTGATTGATCATGTTCCTGAGCTTTACATGCTATAGTTTAGAGCTGAGCGTGAGTCTATACTAGGGTTAATTAAAATCGTATAGCGTTTTGAATCCTATGGCGCTGTCTGTTGCAGACAATGTCGTCATTCGGATCATTCCATTCCCGTTCCGCTCGCCGCAATCATGATGAAAAACGCATCGCCGCCCTCGTCGCTAAGCAAATGGCGAAAGTTATCCCCCAGATTGTTAGTGAGCTGAATGAAAACGCTACCAAGTCTTCCCTCGTCGCTAAGCAAATGGCGAAAGTTATCCCTACGGCCATGTTCCAATGGTCTGATTCTATCGAAGTCACGCTAGAGTGGTTGTCCTGATAATCTCCGTACTCTTAACGCCACTGGTGTCTTCCAATCCCGAGCTCTGGATTGGTGGACGGCCGAGAGAAACAAACGCGGAAATGATGCAGCTTACGGGCTGACGTGGGATGAGTTGAAGGACGTTATGATGCAAGAGTTCTGCCCTCCCCACGAGCGCCAAAGTTGCAGGACGAGTTCTGGCATATCAAGCAGAAAGATGGGGAGAACGCTGGTTTGAGTGCTCGCTTCAAGCAGCTAAGCATAATCTTTCCTAGCCAAGTTACCATGCCTGAAATCACCATCAAGAAGTATATCTGTGCTCTTCCGGATTGCGTGGCTGATTTCGTTCAAGCTGCAAAGACGACAACGATTGAGGAAACCTTTTTACTCGCTGCTAAGATCAACGACAAATGAGTCAAGTCTGGTTACTGGGATAAAGCTCCCAAGAATCTGCATCAAGTTACCACTGCTCCAACCGCTGAAACCGCCGCCGCTCCGCAGTCTTTAAAGACCTCTCGTCGCAAGAGGAAGAACAACAGCAGTTCCAGCAACAAGACCTGTGCAGTTACTGCTGCCCCGCTCCAATCAGTTCATGCTCAACCGCAGCCTCAACACCGCCAAGTAGCGGCACCGGCCACCAACGCACCGCCGGCAAAGCGTGCGTATACTGGTCCTCACCCGGCTTGCCCTGCTTGTACTGTAACATTCCTATTTTTATATAAGAATTATAGGTTTGGTTATATTTATTAACCACTAGTAACTAATAACTAGTTTATTTTTAATATAAATATTCAACCCAAATAGTTTTAAACACTATTTTATATAGTTGGTTGAAATATTATTCTAATTAATTGGACTGTATATGGGTGGCCTTTCTAAAATAAAATAAAAGTATATAAAAAAACTTATATTATTAGACATGTAGATTACGGGTAAGCTAACCATTAAAAATATAAAGTACCTAGCCGGGTCTAGGACCAGTATAATAATTAAATTATAAAATACATTGTATTTTGAACCTACTCCAAGTTTTATGAAACTTGGTTCAAAATATAGATAAGTATATTCTCGTTCTAATGACATATTTATTATTTTATAAAACGTTATATTTTATAAGTTATAAGCACCAAATAAGTAAATCAATTGAATTAATTATAATAATATAATAATAATAAAAGTTAAATTCATTCAATCGAAATTGAATGCTGAATGTATCCGTGTAATAAGAATAAAATAAATAATAAAATTTAACTTAGAAATTCAAATGGATTGAAATGAAATTGTGGTTGAACACGTCTCTCAAAAGATGAGAACAAAAATATAATAATATTAAATGTACTCTAGCATTAATGTAAAATGGCAATGTGTCTTTCCTTCGGGTATACTCAATTACAGTATAAATAGACAGGCTTCAGTTCAAACAAATTACCTTCTTTTTCCTTCTTTCATCTTTCTATATTTTTTCTTTGTTTAAATAATAATAATAAAAGCCCTATTCCGTTTTAAGTGTTTTAACTCTCGATCACCGCTACCATTTCCGATTGATCTAAGCCTCATAACTTATGTCAGGGCTCTGCCCGACTAAGTTGTTAGGATTCGGTCTCGGGACATCGGGACAAGGTTGAATTAGGGGTATTATATTTAATACGAGTACATTAAATATTTTTTAATAGTTCAGAAGTTATACCCAAAATTTATACCAGGAGGCTTTCTAGTTGAACCCTAAAGTTACAAAGTGGGTCCATTCTATTTTCTCACTGTTTTATTTCCTTTTTGTCCCAAACCATAACAACTCTCATTAAAACTATTATTTTCTTATTATATATATTTTGTACAATAAGAAACCTTAATTGAGACACCCAAGTAATCCTTCACAAACCCTACAAATTTCAGAACAATCAGAATCAGGATTAGGGCCCCTAAAACTCAAGGGGGGATATTCCGTCGTGGTTGTGTTCTTATGCAACGAGACAGGATTAGGGCCCCTACAAATTTCAGAACAATCAGAATCAGGATTATCTTCATATCTCGTTGTCAAATTCGAATTTTAATATTCCGTCGAGTCAGCTGAACTCCAAACACACGTGGCAACCATATGAGATAGGGTTGCCCTTCGCGTCACGCGAAGCCCTAGGGGTGACCCCTCGCGTCACGCGAGGGGGGTCAAAATTCATGTATAAATAGAGGGCATTGGCACTTAGATTTCTGCGTTGGAACGACGTAAAAACTCAATTCGTATGTTGAGTTATCGTCTGATTACTACAAAACACACACACAGCACGAAACTCTGCTACGATACTGGGTATTAACTCGATCGCTGCTACGATTCAATGTCCGGTCGATTGAAACTATCCGATGGATGTTTAAGTGCTATCCTTTGTCATTAGTCGTGATTCTGACAGGATGTTTGAGTACCACCGAACTCGGGGAATACTCTGTCATTCGTTGTGAATCTGATGGATGTTTAAGTGATTGCACTTTGTCATTCGTTGTGAGGGATTTAATCTCGTGAGTTATCGTAAATGTTGTATTAGTTAGTTACCTAGTTCGTGTGCACTAGGTTACAAGACTAATCAATAGGCTAAGCTCTGCCTGTATAAATCTACAATATCAAGGCTTATCTATAGGCTAAACTTTGCCCGTATGAATCTGCATGCTTATAATGTGAGTCATTCTCTTTTTATCAAACTTGTTTACAAAAGCATGTTTATTTTCAAGGTTATAATTACAGGGATTAAGTTTATGTAATCACCAAATTTCAGCCAGTATGTGGGGTTTTGTATACATTACTTATTTCCCGTCACCATTGGACAACGAGTTAGGCAATGGGTGATCTGACCATAGTCACAGAAACGAGTCGAGTGTCAAATACTGTGGGTAGTTGGTTGATATCTGGAAACATTGTAATCTCCCTTAATACTGTAAATTATAACAAATGAGTCATTTTATTAAAAAGAATGATTCACTGAGTATTTCCCGCTGACAAAACCTTTTTCAAACATGTTTCAGGTAATTACAGTAGATTGGAGTAAGAGATGGATAACGGCACTGAAAGACTTCAAGAAGTGGCTTATTTTATTAATTAAATCAAATTAAGAAATATTGTTTTATGTAATTGGGTTTATCTCTTATTAAAAGCTACCTTTGTAAAACATGGGTTTAACCCATTTATTTAATAAATAAAATCCGGTGTTTTCTAAACTCTGATATTTTTCCTAACTCACGGTCCTGATGAAATTTCCGCTGCAATATTTTTCAAAAATAATCACCGGTACCACTGGGCTGTTCGCGGCTCCCGATTCCGTCCAGGGTGGGTCGGGGGTCGTGACAGAAGGTGGTATCAGAGCCACTGCTTTAAGCCAATAGGTGTTGTGATAATAATACCTAATTTTATATAAAAGAGTTAGGAGATTGTTATTAACTGGTAGCACACATGATAGCATTTAGACTTGAACTTAAGAAAAGATGTCTTAGTATCAGCTTTGAGATAAGCGAAATACTTGTGTAAATAAAGTATGATAGGTTTTGGTATACCTTTAGGATAATAACTAGAACATTGCAAGTATGGTAAATAAGCGATAACACTTGGCCACTGTTATTTCTTATTTATTATTACTACTTTGTTCTAAAATATGATCTATCATGTGAAGACTAATTTGCTTAGTCCTTGTTGAAAGTCATAATGCACTTTCCAAATAATGATTTAAGAAAAATACTATTTATGGGAAAATCTAAATTTCTTCTCCGGCAAGACTGGGTATGATATAACAGACTCTCCAGCTTGTCCGGATATACTGGATTTACCTCTCCGGCGCGAACCGGATAAGACGGGGTATATAATATGTCAAACAAGTGACAAAGTTTTCCCTAAATAGTATCATGACCTGATATCTGATTTGTTTTTGGAAATATGAATCTGTTAAATACATAGACCTTATAGAGGGTATGTATATATTACAGCATCTGAAATATATGATTATATAGATATGTATATCTATAAGAAATTCCAAAAGGTCAATTAGGAATAAAACACAAGCATATGTGTCTAGATTTCTATATCAGGAATTTCTTTTCCGATATCAAACATTATTTCGTTTGATCATCTGTCTCATAACTCATGTGACAAAATAAATAATGGAAACCCTTTAAGTTGGGACACTGTCAAAAGTATAAGAATTTCCAATACGTTACCATAAATTATTAACGCAAGTAAGAAAAATGTAAAGATGTGCTAGTATACAAGAAAACACATGAAACTTAAATTAAACGTCCACAGACGTTGAAGTATATCACACACGACTTCCAAGGCAAGACCTTTGGAAAATATAAATTAGACACGATGACACCAATGCTAATTCCGTCAGTAGAAGAACTATTAATAAAAAAGAAGCACTTTGTCACGCGATCCTACAAACAACATAAATCTTGCTGAGGTACGTTAAAACAAGATTTCACAACAATCGGTACATAGTTTAATCAGAATCATAATTATTA
This sequence comes from Helianthus tuberosus, assembly GCA_030545235.1. Lineage (NCBI taxonomy): Eukaryota > Viridiplantae > Streptophyta > Magnoliopsida > Asterales > Asteraceae > Helianthus > Helianthus tuberosus. The sequence continues at coordinate 171,807,697 of CM060443.1, read as the reverse complement.
TTATCACTGCAAAAGGAGTCACATACTTTTGCAAATCCTCTATTTCATTTTATTCGACATTCCCTGGTAATGTCACTTAACAACGGTTATCACACGAAATTCCAGATAGAAGTTCTTATATTTCTTTTTCTGACTTCTGCATATAAAATTGACTTTCATGTTTCTACTTCCTCTAATGGTCATCATACCATGAGAATTTCTTTCATAGTAGTAAATATTGATCTATTTCATTTCTTGATAAATCCACACATACACATGCACTGTTTGTTACGCATATGATTCGTTTGATTTATAAAGACCACTGGAGGGTTTCATTCCGATTTATTATTTTATCAAAACTCAAATATCGTTCCGCTATACTTGATCTTTGCATTGTAAACCGCGATTTTGCAAAACGATGACTCTTTGATATAGAATCAACGAATTTCTTATAAAATTATGTTTGAGGTATACTCTCATTTAAGTTTATGTTTAGTTATTTATTATTGATAATTAATATTAGTTTTATTATTAGTAATAATATATTAATAGTAGTAGTGTTAGTATTATTTTTAAATACTAGGGTTATTATCAGGGGCAGGTATTGGATAACCTAGCCTTAGTTAGGCATGGACTGATCACCTATGCTTAAACAAGGCAGCACTAACCAATATCCAACCATGATAATAACCTGTTAATGTATATAAATTAAAGTCATCATACTTATTTAGTAAATTTTAATTATATGTAAAAAATATTTTTATATATATATAAATATATATACTTTATACTGTAAGGAGAAGACATATTTTCATAAAACAACACAAGAATTAGAGGGACGAATAAAATTATATAAATAATTGTCTTGTTTTGTGGTAACTATGTACTATAACGCTCTGACAAGAAAATGACCATATAAGAATAATATGGTAGTCATCAACTATGTAGGGTTAAGGGAACATTGTAATATATAAGAATAGTCCCCGTTTTCACTTATTTACAACATTTGTAAATACATTCACAACGTTATATGATTTCAAAATAAAAATAAGTAATTACATAGAATCGACCCATTAAGTGTTATATATTCATGAAATATTTTACAAATACTTTTGTACAATGAATATTTTTACACCTCTATTTACAACTTTCATTTAAACGTTACAAATAATAGTGATTTCTTTTACAAAATAATAATACTAAAATACTTTGTAAATGTAATAACTTCATTGCGGTGTTTTGTAATATATATTACATAGTAAATATAAGTTATTTTACATAGTATAGTAAAATACTAAAATAATATTTTAAAAGTGGTGACCATTTACATATAGTAAAAAGGCGTGACAAATAATATATATTACATTTGTTTTACAAATATAATATAATGGTTGGTCATGCCAAAACAACTTGTTCTTATTATATTTCGACCTCTAGAACATAGTATGAAAAATATAGTCACTAATAGTGTACTATCACAATTGTTTCACAATTAAAATAACTTGGAACTCTAAACAATGATACACTAACTCTATTGTCTTTTGGTGTATCTTTGAAATTTACTCATCTCAACACATTGATTTTCTCATATCATAATTTAATATTTGACAAATCATTTTTCATACTTTTATTTCATTTGGAACCTGTCAATTCTAAGTCTTCCTCAGTTGTCAATCAAAGTAAGCTTTCTGTTGACAAAGAATTTTATTGATTCTAAAAGTCCTTCACATTTATTTTAAAATATCTATTGATCATATATCTTTTGGCTTAAACCTAGTCACCTTGAAAATTATATCATTTCATCTCATTCGTTTGTCATCAATTTATTGAACTAATTCAGTTGAACCATTGAGTCCTACCTATTTTACAACTCGTATTCACAAAATTTGATATTTTTATTCTATATCATCTACCTTAATATTGTTTTTATTAACTAAAATGTGACATAAGTTTAAAAGAAATATCGTAACCCAAATCTCGAGGACGAGATTTAAAACAAGGTGGGGAGAATGTAACATTCCTATTTTTATATAAGAATTATAGGTTTGGTAATATTTATTAACCACTAGTAACTAATAACTAGTTTATTTTTAATATAAATATTCAACCCAAATAGTTTTAAACACTATTTTATATAGTTGGTTGAAATATTATTCTAATTAATTGGCCTGTATATGGGTGACCTTTCTAAAATAAAATAAAAGTATATAAAAAACTTATATTATTAGACATGTAGATTACGGGTAAGCTGACCATTAAAAATATAAAGTACCTAGCCGGGTCTAGGAACAGTATAATAATTAAATTATAAAATACATTGTATTTTGAACCTACTCCAATTTTTATGAAACTTGGTTCAAAATATAGATAAGTATATTCTCGTTCTGAAGACATATTTATTATTTTATAAAATGTTATATTTTATAAGTTATAAGCACCAAATAAGTAAATCAATTGAATTAATTATAATAATATAATAATAATAATAAAAGTTAAATTCATTCAATCGAAATTGAATGTTGAATGTATCCGTGTAATAAGAATAAAATAAATAATAAAATTTAACTTAGAAATTCAAATGGATTGAAATGAAATTGTGGTTGAACACGTCTCTCAAAAGATGAGAACAAAAATATAATAATATTAAATGTACTCTAGCATTAATGTAAAATGGCAATGTGTCTTTCCTTCGGGTATACTCAATTACAGTATAAATAGACAGGCTTCAGTTCAAACAAATTACCTTCTTTTTCCTTCTTTCATCTTTCTATATTTTTTCTTTGTTTAAATAATAATAATAAAAGCCCTATTCCGTTTTAAGTGTTTTAACTCCCGATCACCGCTACCATTTCCGATTGATCTAAGCCTCATAACTTATGTCAGGGCTCTGCCCGACTAAGTTGTTAGGATTCGGTCTCGGGACATCGGGACAAGGTTGAATTAGGGGTACTATATTTAATACGAGTACATTATATATTTTTTTAATAGTTCAGAAGTTATACCCAAAATTTATACCAGGAGGCTTTCTAGTTGAACCCTAAAGTTACAAAGTGGGTCTATTCTATTTTCTCACCGTTTTATTTCCTTTTTGTCCCAAACCATAACAACTCTCATTAAAACTATTATTTTCTTATTATATATATTTTGTACAATAAGAAACCTTAATTGAGACACCCAAGTAATCCTGCACAAACCCTACAAATTTCAGAACAATCAGAATCAGAATTAGGGCCCCTAAAACTCAAGGGGGGATATTCCCACTTGACGATTATCTTCATATCTCGTTGTCAAATTCGAATTTTAATATTCCGTCGATTCAGCTGAACTCCAAACACATGTGGCAACCATATGAGTTAGGGTTGCCCTTCGCGTCACGCGAAGCCCTAGGGGTGACCCCTCGCGTCACGCGAGGGGGGTCAAAATTCATGTATAAATAGAGGGCATTGGCACATAGATTTCTGCGTTGGAACGACGTAAAAACTCAATTCGTACGTTTTGTTATCGTCTGATTACTACAAAACACACACACAGCATGAAACGCTGCTACGATACAGGGTATTAACTCGATCGCTGCTACGATTCAATGTCCGATGGATGTTTAAGTGCTATCCTTTGTCATTAGTCGTGATTCCGACAGGATGTTTGAGTACCACCGAACTCGGGGAATACTCTGTCATTCGTTGTGAATCTGATGGATGTTTAAGTGATTGCACTTTGTCATTCGTTGTGAGGGTTTTAATCTCGTGAGTTATCGTAAATGTTGTATTAGTTACTTACCTAGTTCGTGTGCACTAGGTTACAAGACTAATCAATAGGCTAAGCTCTGCCTGTATAAATCTACAATATCAAGGCTTATCTATAGGCTAAACTTTGCCCGTATGAATCTGCATGCTTATCATGTGAGTCATTCTCTTTTTATCAAACTTGTTTACAAAAGCATGTTTATTTTCAAGGTTATAATTACAGGGATTAAGTTTATGTAATCACCAAATTACAGCTCGTATGTGGGGTTTTGTATACATTACTTATTTCCCGTCACCATTGGACAACGAGTTAGCCAATGGGTGATCTGACCATAGTCACAGAAACGAGTCGAGTGACAAATACTGTGGGTAGTTGGTTGATATCTGGAAACATTGTAATCTCCCTTAATACTGTAAATTATAACAAATGAGTCATTTTATTAAAAAGAATGATTCACTCAGTATTTCCCGCTGACAAAACCTTTTTCAAACATGTTTCAGGTAATTACAGTAGATTGGAGTAAGAGATGGATAACGGCACTGAAAGACTTCAAGAAGTGGCTTATTTTATTAATTAAATCAAATTAAGAAATATTGTTTTGTGTAATTGGGTTTATCTCTTATTAAAAGCTATCTTTGTAAAACATGGGTTTAACCCATCTATTTAATAAATAAAATCCGGTGTTTTCTAAACTCTGATATTTTTCCTAACTCACGGTCCTGATGAAATTTCCGCTGCAATATTTTTCAAAAATAATCACCGGTACTACTGGGCTGTTCGCGGCTCCCGATTCCGTCCAGGGTGGGTCGGGGGTCGTGACATGTACCTATCACCACCCGGTGGGAATCTCTTGCAGATACTGTGTGCATTGCAACATGTACGGCCACTTCACCGCCAACTGCCGTACAGGTCCACGTCAAACCCCAGCTCCAGTTCAAGGTCAAGCTCCTGCTCAACAAGCTCTACTTACTGCTCCTCAAGGCCATCAAGCAGCTCCTGCACCCGCGGCTCATGCTAGAGCTTGCTTTGCGTGTGGTGATCCCAACTACTTCGTAAACATGTGCCCTAATCAAGTGGTTAAGCAAGAGCCACAACAGCAGCAACCCCAGCAGCAGCCTCAGCAACAGCAGCAACAACCAGCAACCTACGGACGTGCTTTCAACATTAACGCTCGCCAGGCTCAAGCAGACGACAATGTGGTCAATGGTACATTCCTTGTGAATGGTATATATGCTACGTGTTTATTTGATACTGGATCCGATAACTGTTTTGTATCGTTTGAATTCGAAAAGCTCCTTAATCGTAAGCGCGCCCATCTACCCTCGACGTTCGATGTTGAAGTTGCCACCGGAAGAACCGTCGCCGTCAATTCTGTACTACGTGATTGTACGCTTGAACTCAACAATCACGTTTTCCTTATCGGCCTTATTCTGATGCGGCTCGGTAGTTTTGATGTCATAGTAGGCATGGATTTTCTTTGCGAAAATCGTGCTGAAGTTGTTTGCTTCGAAACGATGATTCGTTTCTCGCCCGCTAATGGTGATCAACTTTGTGTGTATGGTGAAACTCCTTCGAAAGGTCTTAAACTCATGTCGTGTGTCCAAGCTAGCAAGTATCTCCGTAAGGAATACCAAGCTTTCTTGGCACACATTGTAGTAGCGGAGAAAAAGGAAGTTAAGGAAGTAGACCAGGTGCCTGTAGTTCGTGAATTTCCCAACGTTTCCCTGAAGATCTTCCCGTATTGCCTCCCGCTCGTGATATTGATTTCCGAATCAACCTTATTACTTGAGCAAACCCAGTTGCTAAAGTGCCTTATCGTCTTGCTCCTTTTGAAATGTGCGAACTCTCGCGTCAACTCCAGGAACTTCTTGATAAAGACTTTATTCGCCGTATCACCTCTCCATGGGGCGCGCCTGTCCTTTTTGTCAAAAAGAAGGATTGTTCGTTTCGAATGTGCATCGACTATAGGGAGTTGAATAAGCTGACAATCAAGAATCGTTATCCCTTGCCTCGAATCGATGATTTGTTTGATCAATTACAAGGTGCTACGTGTTTCTCGAAGATCGATCTACGCTCAGGCTATCACCAGTTACGCATTCAAGAGGATGATATACCCAAAACCGCATTTCGAACCCGCTATGGTCACTACGAGTTCGATGTCATGCCTTTTGATTTGACTAACGCTCCCGCAGTTTTCATGGATTTAATTAATCGAGTGTGCAAACCCTTTCTTGATCGCTTCGTAATCGTGTTCATTGATGATATCCTGATCTATTCCAAATCAAAAGCCGAACACTCGCAGCATCTACGTTTGGTTCTTGAGTTACTCCAGGGAAACCATCTCTATGCCAAGTTCTCCAAGTGTGAATTTTGGCTGGAGGAGGTCCAATTCTTGGGTCACATTGTCAATAGCTAAGGTATCCACGTCGATCCCGCGAAGATCGAAGCTGTTAAAAGCTGGGTTATACCCAAAAATCCATCTGAAGTCCGTTCTTTTCTCAGACTGGCAGGCTATTATCACCGATTTATCGAAGGTTTCTCTAAGATCACTGTGCCGCTTACCTCTCTTACGCATATGGACAAACCTTTTGTTTGGGGAACTAAACAAGAGGAAGCATTTCAAACCCTAAAAGCGATGCTTTGCAATGCTCCTGTGCTCTCACTGCTCGACGGAAATGACAATTCCGTAGTTTACTGCGATGCCTCGAACCTTGGTCTTGGTTGTGTTCTTATGCAACGAGACAAGGTTATCGCGTACGCTTCTCGACAGCTCAAGATCCACGAGAAGAACTACACCACACACGACCTCGAGCTTGGCACAGTTGCTTTTGCGTTAAAGATTTGGCGACACTACCTTTACGGTACCAAGTGTACGATCTTCACCATAGGAGCCTACAACATATCTTTGATCAGAAGGAACTGAATATGCGTCAACGCCGGTGGGTAGAACTACTCAACGATTACGACTGTGAGATTCGCTACCATCCTGGCAAAGCAAACGTCGTTGCCGATGCTCTCAGTCGACGAAGCTACGTGCATAGTGTTTGTAATATCCAAACCCAACATCATCTCAAAACTCTTATCCGTGACGCTCAGCATGTTTGTTTTACCGAACGTACTTTGAAGAAGGAAAGGATTCTAAACGATGGCGCCCAACTCGAGAATAAATCAAATGGTATCTTTCATTACTTGGACCGAATTTGGATTCCCAAGCGCACAAACTTACTACAACGTCTGATGGATGAATCCCACAAATCTCGATATTCTATTCATCCCGGTGGCGACAAGATGTACCAGGACATGCGCTACAAGTACTGGTGGCCGGGCATGAAGAAGGATATCGCTATCTATGTTTCGAAATACCTGACCTGTGCGAAGGTCAAGGCTGAGCATCAAAGACCCTCTGGCTTACTCGTTCAACCTGAAATTCCGATGTGGAAATGGGAGAGTATAGCTTTGGACTTTATAACGAAACTTCAGCGCATGACATCAGGTCATGACAGCATCTGGGTTGTAGTTGACCGTTTGACTAAATCAGCTCATTTCCTACCGATACGAGAAGACTTTAAGGTAGAAAAATTAGCCTGAATCTACACCAATGAGATCATTTGTCGACACGGGATGCCTCGTGACATCATCTCTGACCGCGATGGTCGGTTTACCTCGTGTCTTTGGGAAACGTTTCAATCTGCTCTCGGTACTACTCTTAATCTAAGTACCGCTTTCCATCCCCAATCTGACGGTCAGACTGAAAGAACGATTGGCACCCTTGAAGACATGCTTCGCGCGTGTGTTATAGATTTCGGTGGTAATTGGGACGCACACTTACCTTTGGTCGAATTCTCGTACAATAACAGTTATCATTCTAGCATACAAACGACACCATTTGAGGCATTATACGGAAGAAAATTTCGATCGCCTATTGTATGGCATGAGATCGGAGACGCGCAAATTACCAGTCCCGAGCTGTTGCAAGAAACGACTGACAAAATCCTCCAAATCCAAGACAATCTGCTGAAAGCTCAGAGCCGACAGAAAAAGTTACGCCGATAGACGCCGCAAGCCCCTTGAATTTGATGTTGGCGATCTCGTACTCCTAAAGGTTGCACCTTGGAAGGGGGTGATCAGATTCGGCAAGAAAGGAAAGCTCGCTCCTCGATATGTTGGACCCTTTAAGATTCTGGAAAGGATTGGGAAAGTGGCCTACAGACTCGAACTACCGGAGGAACTTAGTAATGTCCACCCGACTTTCCACGTTTCGAACCTCAGAAAGTGCTTGGCCGACCAGGATTTACACATCCCTCTTGAGGATTTACAAGTGGACGAAACATTACACTTCGTGGAAAAGCCTGTCGAGATCATGGGATGAGAAACCAATGTGCTCAGACGCTCTCGCATTCCCATTGTGAAGGTTTGCTGGGAAGGCAAACGCGGTGCCGAGTTTACCTGGGAACTCGAAAGTGACATGAAGGCGAAGTACCCGCAACTGTTTGTTACGCCTACTTCTTAAATTTCGGGACGAAATTTCCTAAAGTAGGGGAGGCTGTAACAACCCGTGTTTCGAAAGTCAAAGTCAAAGTCAAGATTGAAGTCAAAGGAAGAAAAGATTGCTAATTGCGATCTGTCACTCCTTGATCAACTGTTGTTTTGGTTTTTTTTTACTTGTAATCGAATTCTATTATTTGTTTATTTTAGTTCTATTATGTGGTGTATCTATTAATAATAGAGGTTTAATCGCATGTTAATCGCTAATCGACTTATTGCTTATCGCTAACGCATTCGCAACTCGAATTATGTCTTCTGGATATTGTTTTACGTGTGTGTGCTATTATGTGTTACTTGTGCATGTTATGTTTATGTTGAGGTGTTTAATCGCAATCTCAATCACAATTCTATCGCATCACAATCTAAATTGCAAACGCTAAACGCAGGTTATTTATAGTGATTGTATGTTAGATATAGTAGTTAGGTTATTTGTGTAACTAATGGGTAATACTATCGCATCGCTCACTCGAATCGCATCGCAACGCTTAACACGCGAATCGAACGACAAAACTCAACGCGCCGGACACCTGGATTGAGTGGCCAACCGATCGAGTGGCCATCTGATCGGATTGCCGTCCGATCGGGTTGCCTTCCGATCGGGTTGCCATCCGATCGGGTTGCCATCTGATCGGTGACCAATCCGACCCTTGAACACTTTCCTCTTTTGGAAAACCTATAAATACCCTCCTGTCACATCATACAGCTCCTCACTCGACCAGCCGCACTCAAGCTCTCTTTTCTCTCGATTTCTCGCGATTCTTGTAAGTTTTCAACCTAAATCTTGTACTTCTATGATCTACACGCACTCCTTCACCTTTTTCACATTTGAATCTTAACTTTTAACTGTGAAATCACCGGATTTGAGGTGTTCTAGGGTGATGTCATCATGGAGTTCTTATGAACTTCAAGGTTTGGTTTCATTCCACCAAGAACAACTTAGATCTGAAGGATTTCCACATGAATAATCAATGTTTTCGCATAGATCTACACATATTCATGGTTAAAAGGATTGAAAGATGGTTTTCTAACTTTTTTTCAACTCTTTTACACTCAATGCACTCAAAACCGATAGAATCGGAGCTCGTTCTAATCTTCTACTCTTTCTTAGTGATGGGTTAGTTCAAGATCTGAATTCTATCCAAGAGACAACTGATTTCGGGTTAAACATGAACAACCGTCTCGAACAGTGAACTGGTCGGACTAGGGTGGTTCCTTTTCGATCGGATCACTTGGGTCAAGATGGGATTTCTGTTGTTTAGCACGTTATCACGCCGTCTCGATCAAAACTGCAAAACCTTTCAAAATAATCAAGTGCCAAGACGATCAGGTCGTTGGGATGGATTGCCATCCGATCGAACAGCCATCCGATCGGCTTGCACTTGGTTCCATACTTAAACTTTTCATTCAAACTTTCAAGGTTCTGAACGTTGAACGGATTACCGTCCGATCGGATAGCCATCCGATCGAACGACCTTCCGATCATGTGACATTTGGAACTTTGGTACTTAGTCATTTTCAAAGAACAGTAGTTTCCAACGGATTGCAATCCGATCGGATTGCCATCCGATCGAGTAACCATCCTGCTGTGAACTTGTTCTCACTAAGTGTCCTGCCAATCGGATCGCTATCCGATCGAACTGCCGTTCGATCGATCGACCTGAAGGGTAGAGATACTTCTCTATTTTCAAAATGCTACAACAAAAACTTCAAAGCCATCATACACAAACACATCCTTACCAAACGAATGTCAATCCAATCGAATGGCCATCCGATCAGATGACCATCTGAACGGCTTGACATCCGATCGACTGGCCATCCGATCGGATTACCATTCGACACTTGGTACTTTTCACCATTTTACACACCGCTCTTCGCTTATGCTATCGTTAACAGTTCAGGCTAATCTCTCAGCGCTCCCTTCAATCCAAGAGAGTGTTTACTTATTAAACACAATCTGTGAGTATACTCGATCCCTTTTTGCTTTATGCACTTTTGGGTGTTACATACGTTACTTATTCTAAATCACATCTACCACACCACGCAAACACTATTTATACACTGACCGTTACTGCATGATACGTGTTACTCGATGAATGCTTGTATGTTATGTTAACACAGTGATTGTTACCTGATGCCTTAGCAACGATAGTACTATTTGTTTGGACTCAGCACCTATCGTGGACAGGGGCTGTTAAGGTTACCTCTCACATGTCGCAGTGGTGATATGTGTTGCGCATTCTACAACTCACAGTCTAGTCTGTGCATATTTCATTGTCGATAACCTACTAGCTTCGCATTATACATGTTACATGCTGGTTATGCGTAAACTATTTTGAACTCTACTATCCTATATCAAACTTGTATGCTCACCTTTACACTATGTGTATTGACCTTTATTTTAACGTATGTGACAGGTGCTTAGGATGAGTGCTTGCTATTTGATGGAATCGAGCTTAGGAGAGTCTAGAAACCAACGAACAATTTATTTATTTGAAATCTGAGTTGTCGGAACAGAACAATTTGTCTTTGATTTGTCTGTAATAACTATGCTACTTGTTATGTCATGGTATGGGACGTGATGTTTAAATAATTGGTAATCGTAGTTGTTATGGAAACTTCTGGACAATCTGTTTCGCTCAGTGCCACGCCCTGATGATTCCGCCATCGGTTGGGGTGTAACAATATATGTTTATTTTTTTTGTAGGTAACTTGTTTTATGCAATTGTAATTAAAAATCATAGAAATTAAAACAAAAAATATTATTAATTACAACAATAATAATTATAATCATAGAAATTAATACAAAAATCCTATTAATTACAAAAATCATTTTTCCGATTCACTGTCGATGAAATTAATACTCGGGTTTCGGTTTGGTGGCGGATTCATTATCGATGCATACCATTCTATACGGGGCATGTACATATTTTGTCAATGTTCTGCAGCGGGTCTTCGGTGCGTCAATCATAGCCCGTTTATTGTCGGCATTGGATAGTGGCCTTCCAACTTAACATGTATGAAGTGGTTATCGTTAACATGTGCAAGCGTTATCAATCGTGGTTGTCGATCAGTGGGAGGACTCAATATCAGGAAGAAAGTGGAACTCCCATCGATGCTTAATAGGTGCACCACGATATCGTACCTTTGTGCAATAAGAAGCCCTGTGTGTGGGAATTCTATCCAGTGACTCGGGGGACAAGTTTCCACTGAATCCCAAATTAGGCCCTCACGATGCGTGTTAAAATATCATTCCTCCCGTGCTTCAAATATTGGCAACCAGGTCGATTCATTCTGATCCATCTCTTGCACAAGGTCTCTTCGAATGTGCCCCCATAAACGTTCTCCCATACCTAAGCCCACAGCCACAGACCGAAACCCACAATGATCGTCCGGCCCTACGTCTTGTATGCACGAGATATGTGGGTGAAACAATGACGAAAGAGCATACTTAAATTGTTTGATGATTAACACGTTCTCGTCCCCAAGTATTAACGGAAAACTGTTATCATCTCGTATCTCTTTCTTTTTAGAACTCGTTGAATCTCTTCGACCTGCTTTGGGTTTTTGAGACCTTATAACCGACTGTTGAAAGGCCTGTGACAGAAGATACGAGCTGTGGCAGAGGGCATCGTATTTACATTGTCAGGAACCTTCAAAGCACGTGTATGCATCACCGAAGGAGCTTCTCCTTAATTCTTCGTCTATACGAGCGGCCTCGTCCAACCTTTATTGTACTTGCTTTCTTGTTGGTCGACCACGAGTATTTTGTTGGACAACCGGTGGTTTCTTGGTAGATTTGGTTGGAGTCAACACCGCTTTCATCTTTGACAACAAGCTTTTTTTCTGAGCAGTGGGGTGCAACTCTCATTGTTGTCTAACAATATTGAGCTCTTCGACCACGTCAACGTCATCATCTATCAATTTACATAGTTGAAAGTTAAGCTTCCGCCAGAAGACGTCTATGTCTTTGAGTTGAATCAGACGCTCCGCACGGTTAAAACAATGCACTGTTTAAGCCACATGATTAACAGACATATATCACACATGTGTTTTATGTTTAACAATTATTACCTGGACGTAGGTACTTTTCCAGCCTACAAGCACACGACAACCCACAGTTGTACCACATTTGGCAACCACATGATGAATGAAAGCGCTGCAAGACGTCTTGCTTCCTAAGTAGCTTTCCACTCAACAAGTCAAGTGTTGTATGGGAAACTTTTCCATGTAGGTGGTCAAACAACGGGTTTCTGTGGTGGTTCATTCTTTTTTCGATGCTTTCTCGAAAACTCCTCCTTATTTCACAGTACTGATTTTTAACTATATCCTGGACATAACCAACTATACGGTCCAGCGAGCTCCTATCTTGGACGTATCTCTTTAAGTTGGCGTGTTGGCTCTCAACTCTGTTTGTGGTACGCTGACCAAAGTTGTGACTCTGATCACTCCACGCAAAGACGAACATTTCCTTATAATCTTTCAGCCAGTTATCATACACATACTCCTAAAAAGTAACAATAGTTTAGTAAATGTACATAGGTGAGTCAAATGTTATTAAAAAAACTTACTTGAACGTTTACACTCCACAAGTCGCTTTTGCAGGTTACGCAAGTGGTACTCGTATATGGGTACTGATGGAGACTCACACAATGACCCCCAGAATGATAGAAATTTTTGCCAATCTCCTTCTGTGAAGGCATTCTTGTAGTGCTTACAAATATTATGTTGTATGTGAAACCTACAGAGATACCTGGAGGCGTTAGGAAATACTTTAGCACACGCACTCATTAGGGCCAGGTCTCTATCCGTTACAATCACACGTGGCTCCATACATTCATCTAACGATACAAAACGAATGGATGGTAGGCGTCATACCAACAATCTGGACAAATGGCATATTGTATATGTTTGTCTTGTACGTCGAATCGATTAGCAAGACGTGCGGGAATGCACGCCACATATCACTCGAGTAGGGATGAACAAAGAAAATCTCTGTTACGGCCTCTGTTCCGGGTTCCTCCCGTGTCTCGTAAATAAATTCGTTTTTTATCAGGATGTTTTCTAGTGACTGCATGGGAGTCAATCTGTCTCTTTGTTCGGCTCTAATCTTCTGTATAGCGTTTTGAACATCTTTCTGAACATGAAACATGTTGGGGTCCTGCTTCCTTATCCTTTGAAAATTTTTGCGCGGCTCCATGATTTGAGCTGTCAGCTGCTCAATCAGTCTATATTCATTTGGAGTAAACCTTCACACAAACGTGTGGGCCGGCAGGTCCCCACAAAGTTCGTGGTTATGTTCAATGTTTCCCCCTTTTATCTTCCATATTTCATATGGATGGTTTCGCACCGCCAACAGATAAAACGGGCAACCGGTTTTTTTGCTTCTGGATTTTCTAATCGTTGCTGTAGTATGTGCTCACCACCATGGTCACATTCAAGCCATACCCTCCCGGTTCTTCACCCAATTTTCTTTGATCGACGGGTCACAATAATGAAACCATCAGCGTTTGCTATTTCTTGTGCCCATTTCTTTGATTCATCTAGAGAGTTGAAAACTTGTAACATCGACAGGGTTAGGTTAGATTTTATATTTATTAATCTGTCTAACGTAACCAAATAAATTTGATACTTGATTTGTGAAGTACGGATTGCCCGAGATAGGGGGTGCCTCACCACCATATCCTCTAACGTCCGGATAGTTTTGTTGAATGTAAGGATTGCTCAGGGAAATGAATTGCTGATGGCCACTGTCTCCTCCGTATCCATCAGGATAGTGTTGTTGCACGTAAGAATATTCACACCCGTATCCATAATCCGAATACCCTAGTTTCGCCGGATAACATGGTTCATCAGCACGGTATGAGTCATCTACGGGGGATGTTTCATCAACAGGAGGATGCGTGTTTAAATCTAGAAATGGCCTGTTTTGTTTTCCTTGTACACTAGACACAACCTCCTCTTGCTCGTTAGAATCGGGAACACCAGTCTCCTCCAAAAAACGATATCATCATTAGTAAATAATTAATTAAAACAACAAGTAACTAAAACAGTTAAGCTAATAACTGTTACCGGGACGTTTTTGGGCACCCATTACTCGCCAGAATACGGCCCAAAGACATAGTTGTCGTCCCAGTATGATGACATTTCAGCACCTGACAAGTGATTTAAAAGAAGAAAGCAAAGAATAAGCACAAAATTTGTGGGGTGTAAGGCAGAACGATGGATGAAAAATGCTCTGCATGTCACTATTTATTTCCAATATGTATGCCTCATATAGCCATAGACGCCCCATATTACTTTAAGTCACATGCCTGGAAGATAGTCAAATAAGTCCTCAAGATGCCCCGCCCCGTCTAGGCCTAGACGAGGCGTCTTCCTCTATCGTATTGCTCCTTCGTCTAGACCTACATGCCCCATCTGATGTGATTGATTTGACCTTGTATGAGGTTCAGTGTCTGGTCGGAGACAAAAACCCTAGACTCCCCGTCTAGGCCTAGACGAGGCGTCTTAAAGACCCTAGACGCCCCCCGTCTAGGCCTATACGAGGCGTCTTAAAGGGTGTGGAAATAGGGATTGAGGTGTGTGAATATGCACACCTTATGTTTATTATGTCCACGGAAGACGCTACGAAAGGTGACAGAACTTACAGTAAGTATGCAATAACTTTCCGATTAAATTTTCTTACTAAAGTGATTATGATATAAGGTTAAATTGTTCACAAAGCACAAATCTAGTTAAAAAAACTAATGCCTGCATTGGACAGCCTTGACACTTCTACTTCAGGATGATGAAGAAAATCATCTTTGTTTACATGCACATAATCATGGAGACGATTCTTAAGTGATTTAATTAACTTTTCTTCTCATCTTGTTTGCACAATCTGTACGTGATGCCTGATTCTAATTTACGTAGAACATATTAAATTCTAAAAAAAACGTTATTTGTTTGACATTTGATGTGAAAAACCAATGGAAATGTGGACTGAGAAATCAGCAAAATTGGGAAAAGCGAAACCTATGCACAAAACTACATGTTTTTAGAATAATCTGAGGGTGTTAATGGTTATAGGCTTTAGAGATTTGATGATGCACGTCCTAAAGTTATTAAAAGCTGTATAAGGATGTAACTGGAAACATAAGTAACGAAACATTTGTGGAGATTGAATCAAATGTGACATGTGGTGCAAATGAACCTCCTCAACAATCTCAAGGATCAGCAAGATTTAGGGATAACATTGTATAACAGAGTTTCAAGAATGTCTTCTTCCTCTTATGTTGTAAACACAAAACTGATGTGATGACTTCTATTAATAAAGATGATAGAGGATGAACTTATTTCTTTACACAAGAAGAAAACATGGGTTCTAGTTTATATATCAAAGGATCAAAGAATGTTGGACGCAAATGGATATACAAGTTGAAGGAGGGAATTCAAGGAGTTGAAGGTTCAAGATTCAAAGCTAGGCTTGCCTAAGGGGTTTACACAAAGAGCATCGGTTTGTGATGAGACATTTTCACATGTGGTTAAAAACTCACCCTTAGAGTGATGTCCTTAACATTAGCTAGTGATTTAGAATTTCAACAACTTGATGTAAAAACCTGCAACTTTACATAGAGAACTTGGAGAAATATTTACATAAAGCAGCCACAACGATTTGAGATTGAGAGCATAGAAAACAATGTGTGCACATTTAATAAGTCTTTATATGGTCTCAAATAGTCCCTATGCGACAGTACTTTTAAAAGGTTTGATGAGTATATGGTTAATCATGGATTTTAAAAGAGCAAATATGAAAGTAGGTATACTTGTTGTATGTGGATGATATACCATGCAAGGATTTGCAAGGGATTAAGACTACCAAAAGGTCTCTAACGGCCAAGTTTGACATCACATATTTGGGACAAGTCAAGAAGATATTAGGGAGTGATTCTACACATACAAGCTTTAAGTTGATAAGGAGTGATTCTACACATACAAGTTTTAGTGTTGATGATACGATAGATATACCATATGCCAAAGAATGAAGATCGTAAGGATCACATTGATGGTGGATAGGAGGTTTGACTAACTGGAGCAATAGTGGAACTTCTAGACTTGATGAATCCCCAATGTGATAGACATTTTGATTCCCAATGGCAGTTAGGATGTGATGAAATCCTAGTATTAAGACTATGGTTTTGATGTTATAAAAGGATGTACCATGCTAGCTTTTAGATTGTGTTGACACATGATTTGAGAATATTTATGTTAATGAGTGAGAGTCTTATTTCCACCGAGTAGTTGCTCAATATGATCGATCACATTATGACCCGCCGAGACAGGGATGTGACATGATTTAATTGAGATTCATTTTTATTAATATTGATATAAGCCCATGGTTCTATCTAAATAGTTTTTGTGTAAGAAAACTTTTTAAGGAACGGTTATTTTATCTTTAACATTTTTAAATTTAAGGGATGAACGTTTTAACTATAGAATTTTGAAATTTATGCATTACTAATAATATAAAACATATGGAGTACAACCCTTTATATATGACAAAACATATATCTTAAAGTTAACTATAATATAGGTGATACACGGTTTAAAGTTTACGTAGAATCAAGTGAGCCCCAAATTGAGGTTGTAGAGTAGGCATTCCGTGTGGGGCATGCGAGTACGATGGAGATAGCTCAAAAGAAAAGCGCTGCAGAATCATTGCAAGAGCCATTTTTGCTTCTAGTAAGGCAAAATTTTGGCCAATGCAGATACGTGGGCCACCACCAAATGGAATGTAAGCAACTTGTCCCTTGGTAACCTTTGAAACACCTTCGGAAAATCTTTGAGGCTTAAACTCGTTCACATCTTCACCCCACATATCTTTGTCATGATGCAAAATCAATGCGTTTATTTGGATAAGGGTTCCTTCTGGTAAGGTTAAGTTACCTAATTTGGATTCATCGTGTATTAGTCGTCTAAGTAATATGGCAGGTGGATATAGTCTGAGAACCTCATTGAAGATAATGTTCATCTACAAAATGAGATACAAAAGAAATTCTAAAATCAAAATATTCAGAAGTCATAAATATCTAGTTATAAAAGTACGAAAACTTACAACTTTTAGATGACTCAAGCCATCGATATCTGGTTTCTTATCTCCGAAGACATCTAAAACTTCCTCTCTAGCACGGGTCTGCCATTCCGAGTGTTGACCTAATAAAATCATAGTCCAAACAAGCATATTTCCTGTGGTCTCTTGCCCCGCAAAGTAGAAAAGTTTGCATTCTTCAATAACGTCGTCAATGCTTAATCCGAAATTGCTATTCCCTTTTTGTTTAATTTCTTTGTAATTTGAATCAAGAAGTATGCCTAAAAGGTCATCATGGCTAGCATCCCCGGCTTTCATTGCAACAACTCGTTTATTGATTATGCTCTTTATAGAATCCCTCACTTGTCGGTCAATCGCTTTCATCTGTTTATTGTTTTTTGTTGGCAAAAATCTACCGGATCGTACTTTATTAGCACAAAACTATAGTGATACCAATTTAAGCTTCCAATAGACATGGAAATTAATATTTTAAAACTAACTTACCGTGATCCGGGAATGTAAACTGAATTTGCAGCCTTTATAACTAGCCTTGCTTGTTCTCTTTGAAGTTCAAATATCTTTCTTCCTTCCTCAAAACTGCTACCAAAAGCTGTACGTGAAATTACATCACTTGTAAAAGTTTGAAGATAAGGCCACACATCCACTTCACATGAACTTTCTTGGGTTAAAAGTTTCTCCCATTTGCCGATCATCTCACTACAGCTCACATAAAAGGCTGGTATCATATGCTGCAAAAGAGTTATGGACATCCATGTAATTGTTTTTAGGGCATGATAAATTAAGGGTAAATGATCTTGTAACAAAAAAATGAATTGTAAGAAAGTAACCTTGAGCTTCTCCATGTGGAATGCAGGATTAATGATTTTTCTATGTTTAACCCATTGTTCTCCATCAAGATCTACTAATCCTCTAACTAGCAACTTTGTTAATGGATTACCACCTCTTTGCTTTTGATATGTATTATAATTAGCCAAGACTTCTCGTATCATAGCAGGTTCAGATATGTGTACCACATGTCTTGTTCCCATCCATGTAAAACAAGTCTTACCTATATAATCAACACAAAAGCCCAAATACCATAATACCCAGTAAACATAAATTATAGACACCCTTCTTCTAAAGAGTATAGATTAATTCATAGCATATGTGTGTCCACATTTAATTAAATTGCATTTCCAT
Source organism: Helianthus tuberosus (assembly GCA_030545235.1). Taxonomy (NCBI): domain Eukaryota; kingdom Viridiplantae; phylum Streptophyta; class Magnoliopsida; order Asterales; family Asteraceae; genus Helianthus; species Helianthus tuberosus. The sequence goes on along the minus strand of CM060443.1, from coordinate 171,789,162 downwards.
GATATCAATGAATTGATGTCACTCTTATAATCACTGGTAAAAAAAGAGTTACATCCTAAAACAAGGATGTTAAAATAGACCATGGCTCAAAACTCACTCAAAATTAGCAGTATGTAAATGAGTCAAGCTTGAGCTAGCCCTGGCTCAGCTCCGCTTAGTTCGTTAACTTTCTCATTGCACTCGAATTGTTTTATTTTTAATTCATTAATATATATACACATACACAGGGCTGGGTTCAATGTGGAACACTAAAAAAGTGGGGAACCAAAGAACCATGCATTTAACAGGTTAAAAATTCGATTCAACATGTTAAAAATTATTTTTATCCAATTTTTTTCGAAACTTTTGCATATATAAATACTTGTAAAAGCTTTATTAATAAGAAAAATTCAAAAACTAAAAAAATTAAAAAAAAAGATGTTTTAAAAACAGTTAAAAAGTAAAAAAATATTTTTTTACAAAAAAGAATTTTTACTAGAATAGTTTCTACACATTTTTATATGCAAAAGCTTCAAAAATATTTTTTTAGCATTTAAAATTGGAATTTTATAATATATGTAAATGTTAAATACATAGTTTCCCACTTTCTCACATTTTTCGTGTTCCCACTAAACTTCTGAACTTCATTTTTCACATGCAATTTTATTTTATAACATGTTATTTTTTTTTCATTTATATAACATGTTATTTTTTCACTTATACAACATGCGATTTTTTTCGTTTTTTCAACATGCGATTTTTTAGTTATAAAGTTTGTAACGTACGAAGTTCAAATCTCGTACACCGAGGTCGTAAAAATTTTCAACCGGGGGTTGGGGTAAAAAAAAATTTATAACCGTGGTGTAAAATCTACAACCGGAGTGTAAAAAGAGTTTGGTGTAAAATTTACAACCTGGGTGTAAAAATAGTTTATAACCGGGTTGTAAAAAAATTTCCAACCGGTGCGTAAAAAAAGTTTAAAATTTTTTGAACGGGCGTAAAATTTATGTTTGATGTACAGGTTTATATTGCTACACTGGAAATACCATTTTTTTCAGATGATACTGGTTATTATGTGGGTAAAGATTAAAAAGAACTAGTTTTTTTGTCGTCGCGCGTTGCGACGAAACCGAGCAAATGATAATGTAAAACAAACATGATTTGAAAATAAAGCATGTTGTTTAGAAAGCTAAACCATGAGAACGGTTTAGTTTATCATCATACTGTTTTATGATACCAAATAAATACTTTATTATAAGTACAATTTCGTTTTTAACAAAACTTATAACGGAATGTCCGGGAAAAAATCAATCATAACTACGTACTTAAGTTTAAGAAAAGATTATAAACGTATAATATTAAAGAAGTATCAAATTAATCAATAATATATGTTCAAAAGAAGTAAAGAGAATTATTAAAAAAATGGTATAGGAAATGTATGGTTTTAAAAGCTATATATTATTATAAAGTTAAAATTACTATTCATCAACCTTCACTAACAATATATATATATATATAATATAATATAATATAATATATAATTGGACCTAAGAAGAGGGCCAAATATTAGTTGGTGTATGAAAATTGAGTTTTGTAGAAAAGTTAATTACCTCTTGTTTGTAGCTAATTTTTTTGGAGGTTTTTATTGACTGTGATTTGGAAGAAAGCTTTTTGGAATCAAACCATGAGGTGATGTGTTTAATGCGTTGATTTGGTGTGATTGGTATGGTTATATGCTTTGTAAAATCTATTTTATTTTTATACCTTAATAAAAATATGCTTTATAAAAAATTCTAAAAAAATCTACTTTGTAAAAAAATATGTTTTGTAAACCTTTATAAAAAAAAAGTAATTAAAACAAAAAGTAAAAGAAGACAATTAAGGGGCTGTTTGGTAGCCTCTGAATTGTCATTAAGAGGCTACTTTTTAATGGAACCATTAAGAATTTTACCAATGAAAAGGTAGAAGAATGTGACATGTGATGATTTACCATTCAGATGTTACCTCTTAACCATTCAGACTTGAAGTTACCTCTTATTTATTCAGATGTTTTAAACAATTAAGAGGTAGCTTCTGAATGGTCATTAAGAGGCTACCAAACAGCCCCTTAGGTCCTTTGATCTATGGTTTAATTCAATCATGACATTTACGTATTTAATAAAACTTTAAAAGATATATATATATATATTCATTTTTTATTTGAACTTCACACTATTTTATAATATTCATTTTTTATTCTTTTCTTTTTTTATTACCAAGTAACACATAGAAACATCCGTCACACACGCATGACTCTCTCTCACTCTCTCACCAGTCACCACCGTCATCGATGCTGCCACCATCACCTCCTCCCTTAACCACCGCTAGTCTTTTATCTGAAAACCCTATCGAATTATTTTATTTTTATTTTATTAACTAATAAAGAATGGACTCTACTCGTAAGATTTTCATTTTATGTAAAATTTATGTTTTATGCAGTCACATACTTACATATACATATCAAACTTTTACCAACTAATTATACACCTGGGCAATCAATAATATCACAAAAGTTCCACTTAGTTAAAGATATCAAAAAAAAAAAAAAGAGAGAAGCAAAGTTTCATACCAAGAGTGGTGATGGCTTTGTAGAAGAAAGGCGAAACTCGAGGTGCGACATCGTGAGTAAGACTCATGGGTTTAGATTTGGCTTCGTTCATCATCTGCATAGTCTCTTTAAGATCTCCATACAAGAATCTATAAGGGGTACCCTTGAGTCCTTGATCTCTTAAAAACTTCTCGATTTTCTTTGGTTTGAACCATAACAAATTCAAAAACCTCCATATAAAATACAAGAAGATTGATGCTACAGCTACTCCAACAACACAAGAAAGTGTAGTGATATCCATGGCCTGCGAGTTAAAAGAAAACAAAATAAATTGATCTTTTGAGAATGATCGAGGGTATTATTTATTGTTGGGGTGGTGTTCATTTAACCTCCTTATGGTTTGAGTGGTTGATGGTTATCATCCATGTGTTTTTAATGTTTTACATGACAAGCCCTCCACAGTTCACTTCACATGACTATTGTGTGAACGGTACACTAGGTTTTATGGGGAGCATTTAATTAGTGTTGGATTAGACTATCAATAAACTAAAAAATCTTGGAATCTTGGAACGTGGATATGTTTGTTTATGTTTATATTTTTGTTTATATGTATGTTTTGTTTTTAAATTCAAGTGAATTAAGCAGAACGGAATCAAGGTGCTGAAATGATATCCTTCTCCTAAAGTGACGAGTGTTTCACTCTTATCGTGAGAAAATTGTGTACTTTAGTGGATGTTTAAGTTTGCAATCTACTTATTGTGTGTAGATATTATGGTGCTTCAAATAACGGGTACTAGTCGATATAGAAGCAATTTTGGATGTACACATGAAAGGAATGAGAGGACTTAAATATATCATATATACAATTTATGCATGGTTTGTAGAGTAGTGGCAATACTAATAGTTAAATGTGTTCTGGTTCTGCCACTAGTTAACGATTTGCTCAAAAGTGTCATATATGCATCAGGAACGGAGTGTAGGACATGAGTCACAATTTTATAATAAAAATTATATAAATAAATATAAAAAATTGTAAAGATACTCTCTTTACATAATTTTAGGAAATTGTAGTACATGAACCATGTACAAATTCAAATGAAAATAAATATGAACTACAACATATTTAATAAAACAATCGATTCAAACCAATATCTTCAAAAGATAAAGTCTTCAATTTGATCTTTAACCGTGTTTACTTGTATGGTTCGTTGTCTTTTCATTCCGTTGTGTAGGCTTCAACGAGATCTTGAACCATGTCTTCTTGTACAATAATTTCCTACAAAAAGAACAAACAAATGTTGACGGTTGTGGCTGAGGCACGTGTTCAACACGCTTCCCTTAAAACAGATTTCGCGCCTCTACTAAAGACGACGCATCTGTCTCCCAGGGTACAACAGCCAAAGCAGTTTGTACTGCCGGAGAAGGCCACACGCCTGAGGTTACACCGGATAAAAATATAGTGTTAGACCTTTTGGAAACTAAGAATATAAATGCAGATGAATCATGTAGAGAACTTATCTCTATATGTTCCCAACATATGGGTTATCAAATACTTCTTCTCTAAGAACTCTTCATGCATATATTTATATCTCTTTCTTGTATCTAGCATTTTTCTCAAGAGGCACATAGCCTACTAAGTATATATGCAAGAGTCGTGGGTGGTGAAAAGTCCAACATAATTAGAGACTTAATATACCATAAAATCTCTAATCAATTGTCATAAAAGACATCAATACACCGCATGAAAAGTTTATTATACTAATAGAAAATTAAACAAGTGACATAAATAACTCTACTCAAGAGTTTGTCACTATATGTATAATTTAATATTAATAATCTCACTAAATTTCCATTCATCACATTTAAAGAAAATTCCAACAATCCCCCACATGAATGGAGGTTGATCAAAACACATAAAATTTCCAATGCAACCTCGACAGTTGAGTATTGCAGGATAGGTAGGTATTAGCTTTGAACCTTCCTTTGTGAAGCATACTTAGTCTCCTAGCGGTGTGTAGACGCGATGTCCTTGAACAAACCCCCATTTGTGTAGACGACAATACACTTCACACAATACTCTCCTTAGCCGGGTCATCCCCTCATAGTTGTGTCCAATCATGGTCGTGGAACACTTTCCTGGTTCTGCGAGAGCTCTAGGAATTGTGCCCCCAATTCCATTCGAAGCGACCCCACTTCTCTCTAACATAGGTGATTCTCCTTAAATCATTAAAAGCATCGTGGTTATCATGATTACGCAAAATCATTTACCACATAATATGCTTAGCCTCACAATTTGTCACTGAATTTCATAGGAATGAACTAGGATGTATTTAAACACCCTTTTATCGTTTAGGGGGGAATATATGACCATATATACTAGCTTATGCATATTAGCTATGCCCCCACAGTGACCACCCTTAGGCATATGAATTCGTTGTCCTATTGAACTTAGATCTTGGGATCTCCAGTCAACTAAGGTAGGTTTCCTTCACACATCCTTTTTCTATGGGCTTTAGTCTCATTGCACAACTTGATCTCTAATAAACCCTTAGGTTGTTGGATCCATAACATTATCTTTGTCTTTGACAAGTCACTAAAGATCACTTTGCAGTTGAGATCAATTGTCATGACGTGTTCGTAACTCGAAAGTTAACATTGCCTATTGTCAACTTCTAAGACTATAACCTCAGTGGCCACCTGAATCTGGTTATAATATTTGTCTTAGAATGATACATTTATCATTTAAGGCAAACACATCTCCATTATGCACTACGACATTTGTGTCCTCCACTTAGTCGTCTATTTGCAATGTTAGATTGGATTACAAAATCCTTATTGCCAAAAACAAATGCAAGACACCCCCACATTTAAGTGTTATTGGATAACATCTAGATGGGTTAATAAGAACCATTTCTACATACCCTTATAGGGTTGTTTCTTAAATGGATCCTCCCCACGTTGAAGTGTTATTGGATAACATCTAAATGGGTTAATGAGAACCATTTCTACATGCCCTTATAGGGTTGATTCTTAAATGGATCCTCCCCCACATTTCTTGCCATTTGATCAACATTTCCGTAACACCACTTATGGCGACATTTATACACATGTGATTGAACAAGATCAACCTCATTGTATCAATGAATTCAACTCATATTGCATTAGCTTACATAAGCTTCCGAGCTGACCAAAGCAACACATGTCATTGTCATAAGTTTGTCACCAACTTAGAATAATTCTAATTTAACATCTAGAATAGGCTTAGACAATGAGTTCTCCTCATTAGCTTTCCGAACAAACTCTTAAAAAGTTACATGTCTTTTCCTTATAATGAATGAAAATTATCCCTCAACTTTGTCTATACACAAATTCTTTTTGTGTTCGTACACATTTGAATGTTTAGAGTTAATTAGTCTTCCTCAAGACCCATAATTAACCAAGTACTAGTCTAGCATGCTTTAGACTACAATAGTTTAGCATGTGAACAGAAGATGCATCATTCTGATTCTTCACAGCCCTAAGGATATCATAATATCACTTTTCAACATTCATCCCTTGTTAAGACAAAATAATGAGACTTATTCACAATCCTAAAACATCAATATTTAGGAAGGTCTCACAAATTATTGTATATAGCACATAGCTAAATTTTATCATTCATTTAAGGAACATAACTTGTTTACCTTTGATCTCCAACACTTTACCATTGACTCATAAGGACTTAAACATAAGTCTTAATCCAAGTCACTTGGTGAACACATTCATCACCAACAAGATGAATGTTCCTCGTCTACAATCACTATTATGTGTGACACAGAGTCAACTAGATTGACACTCAACAACATGGCATTCATAATTTTGCCATATGTGATTTGCACACAATTATTGTTATTCATTAGGAGATATGTATGTTTAGGATGCTCTCCCAAATGAAGGTAAAATCTCCATATAGTTCTAACAATAATCAAGTGGTAGACTGTTGATGCAGATTTTGTGTCCGATGCTTGTCGAATAGATTAGTTTTATTTTACGCTGAATTTGTAATAGTTAGTGAAACGGTCAAACGAACGTGTATTGACCCGCTCGTTTGAAGTGGTCAAACGAGAGGGTTATTCGGTTGACCGTGTGTGTTTGCAAGACAAGGGGTGTGACTATAAATAGAAAACCCTTGTCATTTGCAACACAAGGAGTTTTTAGGAGATTTGAGACCTCACCGGGAGATATCACCACTTGGTCTCTCCCCGGATGTATACTTCTTTGGTATTGGTTCGGTTATCATGTAATCGGGCCGATTTGTAATGTTTTACTACCGGATTAATACAAAGTTGTTTGTTTATCATGTCTAATCTCTCCCGTCTTGAACCGATCTCACACGAATCACGGTTTCGGTCACGAAACACGGTCCTACAATTGGTATCAGAGCCATGGTGCCTGATTTAGTAAATCTAACCGTTTACTAAGTCACATGTGCTCTAGATCTGTGATTTTCGTGATTTTTGTTCAAGATCTAAAAATGGTGAAAATAAGAAAAACTCAGATCTGGACCCGAATATTCAGATCTGTGCGGAAACAAGTGTTCGGTTTTATGTTTTTCACCTATATAATCAAGTTATCATCATCAAAAATAAAAAAATACAATGTTTTCGTCAAAAGATCTGCATAAGAACAGTGCTGTGTTCTTGATGTTCTTGGCGGCTGCTTGAAGACCCGAAAGATGATCCACTCCCGAAAGATGAAACAGTGCTCGAAAGATGTTCTTTGGGTCGACACTTCGAAAGATATCTGATCGAAAACTCGAAAGTTTGTGAACTCGAAAGATGATCCTCGAAAGATATACTCGAAGGATATCTTTCGAATATCATTCGACCTTATTCATCTTTCGTTGACCAATTCATCTTTCGAGCATCATCAATCGTCGACTGAAACAGGGGTTTCAGCTGGTATTGCATCGAAGAAGAAAGAAGTGTCTGGTTTGATTGTTCTTGAAGGTGAAATCGCTGAAGACATTAACCGCTGGATAGAAGGTGATGATCGATTAGAGAATGGAAAGTGATGTCGGCAGAAGTAGGTGGCAGATGCACCATTTTTTTTGGGTTTTAATCGTTTGGAGGTTATGTATCGCAAAGAATTAAAGAGATTGAGGAAAGTTTGCTGCTGATGCTGGGTATCGCAGAAACAGAATGAAGATGTTTGCTGTTAATTTTGGATGGATTCTGTTCTGCTTGTTGGTTATCGAAGAAGAAAAGGGCAGTGGATGATTTGTGTGATTTTGGTAGAGAAAGAAGAGGTCACGGCTGGTTAAAATTGAGGTTGAAGATGATGTCTTTTGGGGATATGAACAAGGAACTGTCGGCTGAGGTAAATTGTATGGCAGCTAGGGTTGTTGACTTATGGTTTTTATTAAAATGCCATATGATGAAATAGACAATTTTTTTTTGGGCTGATGTTAAAGATTGTTTGACAATCTTTAATTGGGCTGATGTTAAAGATTCTAATCAGGGTAATTGGGCTGACAATTTTTAATTGGGCCTTTGTTGAAACATATAACAATTACTACATTATTGGGGCATATGCGAAAATGACATGGTCGGGTTTTCGCGAATTGATTTGAATCGTGCTTCTATAATTCAACGTCAAATTTGCACGGGGTTCGGGAGCACGCGGATTGAGATGAAAACAAGAGATGATGAAAACTTGATTTTTGAAAAATGTGGGGTAGTCACGGTTACCGATGCAAATGTCAAAAATGGTGACGCGACTATTATGGGCCAAAAACCAAAAACAAAACGGTATGTTCACTTCCGCACGTCAATGTTTATGATTGTTATCGGTTATTCGAAAATGTTCGAAAGCATTTTGTTTATTGTCATATTCTCGTATTTGAAGACGAACGTATGAACCTAGAATGTCAATACCGGTCCTAACGAGTTCACAAAGTCTTTGGAGGGATACAAGTCGGATCCTACGGGGTACTAGGCGAAATTTCCTTATCAACTAGAATATGCAACGAAGAAATCTTTTTGTTTATTGTCATATTCTCGCATTTGGTAACGAATGAATGAACCTAGAATGTCAATACCGGTCCTAACGAGTTCACAAAGTCTTTGGAGGGATACAAGTCGGATCCAACGGGGTACTAGGGGACGTTCTTATTCAACTAGCATATGCAAAGAAGAAATTCGTTTTCGTGATTTTTCGAAAAACCAAGAACATTCAACGAAGATTGACGACAGTTCCGCTCAGTGGAGGGAATTGGTGAACATTTGACGACAGTTTCTTTGAAGTGGAGAGAATCTGTTAAGGTTTAGAAATCTTACCAAAGAAATAGGGGGAATAAAAATTTCGTATGTTGAATTTCTTCGGTAAATTTCTAAACGCAATCACAGGTGGTAGAGTTTGTGATTTTCTGGTGATACTAACGGTTCGGCGTGGAATGTTTTGCACAGACACATATTTGAGGATTTTAATTAATTCTCCAGCCAGCGTGAAGGGTTTTGCACGGAAAAATACAGGTTTCTAAAGTCTACAGTAGTTACAAAAGCGCTGTTCACTGAAGACCTGGGGAATCTTTATGAAAGCTGATAATTCAAGACTGAAGACCTGCAGGATTCGGTTTTGGGTTTGATGTTTCCTTGGGATTTTACAGGGATCTGGGGGTAACTCAATTCGTTGAGTTTGCAAACGATGTACTTGGTCAAGCTGACTTCCTGAGTACTGATGCTGAAGATCCGTAGTGCATTACGTGGTCAACTTCACAAAGGCGAGACAATGAGATCTGGATGTAGTTCAACTAAGCATGCTGGTTGAGCTTGCAAGGGATACACTTGGTCTAGCTGACTTTCCTGAGTGTTGATGCTGAAGATTAAAGTGCATTACTTGGTCGATTCCACAAAGACGGTTTACAGAAGACAGTTCACCAGAAATCTCTATCAATGTAGTATGCTTGTATGAAATAGAGTTCTTATGACAAGATCAAGACTTGATGCAGTTCTTAAAGATTGGAACCCTTATCAAATGCCGGTTGGAGTATTGGAAGATCAGCGGAAGATCGGTCAATTGAGGAAATTGCACAACACCCAACACGGATACGCGTACTTTAAGGGGGAAATATTATACAAGGAGCATCAAGATACTACTTACCTGGATCATCGGTCAAGGGGGAATTTGTTAACACAGAGAAGATGAATACTTGACTGAAGATCGATTGCAGTTGCATTTTCAGCATTCGACAGCAACGGACAAGGGGGAATTTGTTGATGCAGATTTTGTGTCCGATGCTTGTCGAATAGATTAGTTTTATTTTACGCTGAATTTGTAATAGTTAGTGAAACGGTCAAACGAACGTGTATTGACCCGCTCGTTTGAAGTGGTCAAACGAGAGGGTTATTCGGTTGACCGTGTGTGTTTGCAAGACAAGGGGTGTGACTATAAATAGAAAACCCTTGTCATTTGCAACACAAGGAGTTTTTAGGAGATTTGAGACCTCACCGGGAGAGATCACCACTTGGTCTCTCCCCGGATGTATACTTCTTTGGTATTGGTTCGGTTATCATGTAATCGGGCCGATTTGTAATGTTTTACTACCGGATTAATACAAAGTTGTTTGTTTATCATATCTAATCTCTCCCGTCTTGAACCGATCTCACACGAATCACGGTTTCGGTCACGAAACACGGTCCTACATAGACTCATCTACGTGTAGATCACTTGGAACAAATCTCGCAAGATTTATTATTCACATTTGTGAATTTTTCAATGACTTCTAACGAAGTATGTCGACATGAATCTCATTTGTGTATTTCATCTCAATACACTCTGTACATTCTTTCATTATTCTCTCATGATGTGGTTACACATTTGATGTCTCGTCTTTGACATTTAGTCAATGCAACAACTCTTAAGTTGTTTATGTCCAAGAATTTTCATGTACTATCCATTTAAAATCATATTCTGTTAAACAATGTATAGTTAACGTTATAATTATCTTCCAAAAAAATAATTTATACGTCACAAACATTAGTGATTTATTTCTTTGTAAAAAATTGCATGTGTTATCCGAAGATATTGAACAAAAAACAATAAAATACATTGGAAACTAAATCACAAGTGCCAAACACTTTTGAAATTTAAACGGAAGCATAGACGATATGTAGACATCAAATACCAAAGTGCTTTTATCTTCAACACTTTATAATCTGACTGAAATATTCTCAACAATATCGTCCCATGGCATGTCTTGAGGTACTCCCTCAATAAGACTTCATGCACTTGTAAGTACAAGTTCCCCATTTCATCTTTAAACTTGGACAATTATGCTCAAAACAACACCAAGTTGTTACAAATACTACATTTAAGTAGTAAACTTGAACAATTAAATTTGTTCACAACAACACCAAATTGTTTTTCACCAAATAACATCCACCAGGCTGTTACTTTGTTCACCATATGCTACTTATAGTAAGAGTAGCGAACCACTTGAATTATTAATGTTATGCAAAACTTTGTTTTAAAAATAATTCAAAACAGTTTCTTAGTTTTGCAATGTATAATATTAATAATATCAATTAGGGTTATGAAAACATAGATCAAACCCAAAATATCAAATGGTTTTTTTTTTTATTGTTTAGTCTTACTACACATGTACTAAACATTTTCTAACACGCATGTTAGAAAAAAAATGTTATAACAAGCACATTATAGAATCGAACATTTACATAAAACGTTTTACAAATATATAGTTTATAAAATAAACCATTTCTCATTATTTTTAATGTACACATAGGCAATTAAATGTTTACATAAAACATTTCTGTTCATTATGAACAATCTCTAACCTCGTATTCGTGATACACATTTTCTAACACACGTGTTAGAAAATTTAAGTCATTTTATGTATACAAAACATGACCAAATTAAGGCATTACATGTCATTAATAAAACTCATCAAATGTCATCATTAAAACTCTATTCAAGAGTTTCACCATATGAAGAGTTAAGAGTCTCAATAATTATGGACTTAAACTCTAATAAAACTCATCAAATGTCATCATTAAAACTCTACTCAAGAGTTTCACCATATGAAGAGTTTAATTAGTACTAAAATTTCACTCAAAAGGATTTAGAAATCACAAATTAAAGTTGGTGATAAATCCCACACAACTACACCATCACTTTTTGGTGATTTGAATCTTGAAGCCAATCAAACATCAACTTCAATGTATGAACTTTTATTTCTAAATCATACAAAGCATTAAAATCAGTGCTACAACAAATTACTTATATAAAATGTTTACATAAAACATTTCAAAGCATTTGTATTTTAACCATTTTTTAACAATCATGTTAAAATGACAGAAATTCGACTTGCTAAAACACATATATGGTTCAAATAAATAAGTTATTTCTAATACACACGTTAGAAACTAAACAATTAAAAATTGCTTCCAAACTAACGCTTTTCATGAACGTTTCTAACAAACATGTTAGAAGACAAATGATTACAAAAATCATTATAAGACTTATTTGTTCATATCAATCCATGGGTGAATGAAGAGTCTACTTTAAATAGAGACTTAATTAGAGACATAAAACTCTAATCAAGTAATATAAAACTCTTATTTAAAGACATAAAAAACTCTACTTAAGAGAATTTAACGTTTACAAAAAACGTATTGTTTACACCAATAATTACGGTCTAACACGCATGTTAGAGAATTTAACGTTTACAAAAAACGTATGGTTTACACTAATAAACCCGATCTAACACAAAAGTTAGAAAAATTAACGATTCCGAAAATCGTTTCAAAACCAAACGTTTGAACCAAAACTATTCGTTTTGTACCACGGTATAGGATTTAAGATTGTATCTCAATCTCAAGAAATCCAAACACAAGTTTGCACTAAATACATATTTCCCAAAAAAAATATTTATAAGATCATAATCTCTAAAAAATATTTTTTTTATTATAAATCTTTTCGTGAACCCAAAATCCTTATAAATAAGGTTTTAAGATTGTAGCAACAATCTCACGAAATCTGTTTTAAGTTTGTAGGACTTGGGTCACAATTTTATAATAAAAATTATATAAGTAAATATAAAAAATTGTAAAGATACTCTCTTTACATAATTTTGGGAAATTGTAGTACATGAACCATGTACAAATTCAAATGAAAATAAATATGAACAACAACATATTTAATAAAAAAATCGATTCAAACCAATATCTTCAAAAGATAAAGTCTTCAACTTAATCTTTAACCGTGTCTACTTGTATGGTTCGTTGTCTTTTCAGTCCGTTGTGTAGGCTTCAACGAGATCTTGAACCATGTCTTCTTGTACAATAATTTCCTACAAAAAGAACAAACAAATGTTGACGGTTGTGGCTGAGGCACGTGTTCAACATGCTTCCCTTAAAACAGATTTCGCGCCTCTACTAAAGACGACGCGTCTGTCTCCCAGGGTACAACAGCCAAAGCAGTTTGTACTGCCGGAGAAGGCCACACGCCTGAGGTTACACCGGATAAAAATATAGTGTTAGACCTTTTGGAAACTAAGAATAGAAATGCAGATGAATCATGTAGAGAACTTATCTCTATATGTTCCCAACATATGGGTTATCAAATACTTCTTCTCTAAGAACTCTTCATGCATATCTTTATATCTCTTTCTTGTATCTAGTATTTTTCTCAAGAGGCACATAGCCTACTAAGTATATATGCAAGAGTCATGGGTGGTGAAAAGTCTAACATAATTAGAGACTTAATATACCATAAAATCTCTAATCAATTGTCATAAAAGACATCAATACACCGCATGAAAAGTTTATTATACTAATAGAAAATTAAACAAGTGACATAAATAACTCTACTCAAGAGTTTGTCACTATATGTATAATTTAATATTAATAATCTCACTAAATTTCCATTCATCACATTTAAAGAAAATTCCAACACGGAGGTAGTGTAGAAGCAGAGATAGTACGGGCTACCTCTCAACTCTATCTCCATAGTGTAAAAAATAGCACTCAACTCCATCTACGTAGTGTAAAAAAATCGGTTTTATACAAAGGATACGCCTGATAAAAAAATAAAAATTGGGATACTTCTGAATTTTTAAGCAAAGATCTACCACTGATGTTCATGGTTTGTAGAGTAGTGGCAATACTAATAGTTAACGGTGTTCTGGTTCCGCCACTAGTTACCAATTTGTTCAAAAGTGTTGTAAATACGGAATCGAACCATAACATTTGAGGACAAGTAAAAGAAAATAAACTTAAGCTGGAAATACTTAAAGAGTGTTATATGCATCACCCAATAACTAAATATTTATCAATCTAATAAAAATACGTCAACTTCTAATAAATAAGAATAAAAAGATACTTTCTTTAATAGAAAATATAATATCCATTTTAACATATATTATGAATTATTAAACTGGTGACAAGTGGAATGATTTAGTCCTCTCACCAAAACTTATTCTAGAAGACCTATTACGTATTTCTTGTCCTTCACTCATATGTCCGTGTTAAATTTGGGTTTTTCTCCCTTTATAGTTTTCTTATTCGACTTTGTAAACTAATCTGTCCCACCTCTCTTGTCCTTCACTTGTTAACACCGACAGGGGTTGAGAACATCCAAAAATGTTACAAGTTAGATGTCAAATCATATTTTTGTTTTTTAAACATATATTGTCTCTTTGATCTAATACACATCCTTACAAATCTTTAGATTTCGCCTAGACTCGCCATTGTATATGTACACTTGATTAGATACTCGTGTATTACATACATGAGTTAAATACAGGAAATTTTTGAGAGGTAGTGAGGTTTGTGAGAGTAAAATTATGGTTCGTCGAGCTTTTCAGCTAAGTCGGTAGCCGTTCAATGGAGTGATTCGCAAATCCCAAAATATCTGATGGCTTGTTACGACCAAGAAGGAAACCAAATTTGGTTCAATTTGATTAAAGTCAAAGTGATGATTTAGAGGCTTTCACGTCATTTGGGAGAGAACATGGTTTAATTTTTTACATGTAATAAACTTGGTGTAATTTAAGAGTAGTGATTATATAATCTTTGTCGTTCAAAAAAAAGGTAAAAGATTTTATTTATTTATTTATTTGAATCTAATTATTAAATAACAAGGGAAAATAATCCTGGTCTCATATATCACCTGATTTATTAGCTATAGATGTGTGTGTATATATAAGTAGGGAACCCGCGTGTTGCAGCGGAGTCGACAATATGGGCCGAGAACATAATTCAAATTGAAAACGTTAAAAAATTGTATATACGTTGTTTGTGTGTATATATAAAAGCACACGCGCTTCACGGCTGCAACGCACGGGAAACCCTTATGATAAATATTATATAGCATATTGCAACATTTTTTTATTTAGTGGGAAACCCGCGTGTTGCGGCATAGTCGACAATTTACATCTAAATTTTTAACTAACTTTTCTAAAATTACAAAACACATTTTTTGTTAAATTTGATTAATTTTGGTTCAAATAAACAAATACAATAGAATGCATTTTTGAATATATGTTCTTGATGAAAGTGGTGAGTTTATTATCCATAAACTTATTTTTTATTATTTACTAGGGGAACACCCGTGCGATGCACGACATGCATAATAGTTATTGTTTTTTTCCTGGAACGACGACTGATATAGATAGTGCGTGACAAGGTACGAAAGTACGAATATAGTATAGATTTTTAAAACAAAAACCGGTTTTTTTTTAAGTTAGCCATTTGACCATGGTTATTTTGACCAAAGTCCACTCCTCATTCGGCGCTTTGTGGTAGCACCACCAGTCAAAAAAAGGCCCAAAACGCCCGAGGGTACAGTGTTCCCCCGCGTTTTTAAGACACTTTGAGAGAAGTGTGCGCCCCACCACATGTGGTCTCACAAAACTTCAAATCTATGGACGTGTGGTTTCTCAACCCTCTTCAAAAGACGTCACGGTTTTCAAATTTTTATTTTTATTTTTTCTTTTTCATTGTTTTAGATGGTGTAAAATAGATGTTAAATATATATATATATATATATATATATATATATATATATATATATGGGACCGCTAAAATGAGAACCACCTCTAGTTGTAAAAACCATGAGAACTACACCGTACGGGGCGAGTTGGACCAAATTTTTTTTCATAAACGTAGATGTGTGTATTACAAACACATACGTAAAAAAAATTCAAAAAAAAATGTCGTGTGTGTAGTTTTTTACACCACAAGTTTGGTGTTTACGGGTACTGTAAATTTACGGTACCCGTAAACACCAAACTTGTGGTGTAAAAAACTACACACACGGCATTTTTTTTTAATTTTTTTTTACATATGAGTTTGTAATACACACATCTACGTTTATGAAAAAAAAAATTGGCCCAACTCGCCCCGGATCAAGAGGTTCTCATGGTTTTTACAACTAGAGGTGGTTCTCATTTTAGCGGTCCCCTATATATATATTATACTGCATACACATATACATATAAATTCAGTTTTGACATCTAAAAGTCAAATTGCAGGTTTTGTTCCCTTTTATAGATCAGAAAGCAGTTTATAAACCAACAAAATTAACAAATCCTAACAGTTCTTCAAGTGTTTAGTTATATAATCTATATATTTATTTACTAAAATTTATTACAATTAACCCAATACTTAATAAATAGGGTATGCAGGACTTAAAAAGTGTTACCTGGACACGTATGTCACTCCAGCTTGCCAATCTTGTGTACCGACTCCAGGGTAACATTTTCAGATGCCTGCAACACATCTGGTTCACATCTGGTTATAAAAGTAAAAAATAAACAAAAATGATGTTTTAGATTTTTACCCTGGTCTCAAACTTAATGCAGTTGTTTAGTCCATTTAATTAAATTTTATTTTTAGTTGAAGCATAGATACAATGTAGTCCTCTATTTATGACAATTGTCATTGTGCTTATAGTCATGTGATGTTGTTTTAATACCCGTTAACCAACTCGTTTCGCCTCTATTTCTCAGTTATTTAAAGAACCAACATATACATCAGAAGTAAATTTCTAAAGATAATGGTGAACCGTCAATGGTACAATAAACGTACCTCAAGACTACCATTTGCTAAACTTGTAGTGTATCTCAGAGTCCAGAAATCCCGTGCTAGAGCTATTTCAATTAGATTGTAGTAAATATTAAATATATAAGCTAAAAAGGAGAGTATTTTGACTGTCTAAAGTCTAACCAAAGGTTCAACATTAAAGTTGAAAACTTGAATATAACAGGTTAAACAATACAGGGGGAAGGGTTGTGATTAACAGGTTAAACGGGTCGTAACAAATTAGCTGGTCTCATGTTAAGTTAAACAACTTAATTATATCAAACAAAATAAAACCACATAATAATTGTTGAGATATAATAACCCAAAAGGCAAAGCGAGTAATCTGTAGTAGCAGTGTACGTAAGACAAAGACGCATATAAAGAGGCATGCTAAAACTTTATTAAACCATGGATCGTAATTTGTTCTGTTGGCATAACTCGTGTGCCAAAAAAAAGGGGAAAAAGATGTCTTCCAAAATCAAAAATATGAAACATAAATGGAAAAATGCAGTATCTCTCGCACGCCTCCCTGTCTTATTGGATAACACATGGACCGAACTTTAGTTAACGCATGGCACT
Organism: Helianthus tuberosus; assembly: GCA_030545235.1. NCBI lineage: Eukaryota > Viridiplantae > Streptophyta > Magnoliopsida > Asterales > Asteraceae > Helianthus > Helianthus tuberosus. Next base: position 171,771,936 of record CM060443.1, on the reverse strand, counting down.
GTCATCCCCAATCCCATCACCATCGACTGCCTGCAGTGAATTAACGAAAGGAAGACTGTTAAAAAGTGGTAGGTTATGCATTTTTTTTATCTAATGTATGCAGCCTAACTAAGAATAAAGTCAAATGAAACTGTTAAATGGACTTTGGTAGTTTCTTTGGAATAAAGGCGAATTAAATGTTAAATGGAATCTGAAATTTAATGAGTTACTACTAACACTATAAAAGTGAAATATAAAGGTGTATGTTTGTGTCCAAACGGTGTACCTTTCACGTGGATCATCGCCAACGTTCTCTTCTGAATCTGAATCTGCATAAGTAGTCCTGCGAAGGAAAAAACGGGAACTTTTCTAGACGACTTAAAAAAGCTATAAGCTTGCTTAAAAAAGCTAGGCGAAACACCTCCTATGAAGCAAAATACGTTCTCTTCTAAAGGTGTATGGACAGTGTCTTCACAAATGGTAGGTCCATAGGTAGGTTACGTCGGGGAGGCTAATCCCTATTGTCGCACACTTGGCAGGCCAAACAGTTCTGTCGACCAGATCTCTATCCTAGTTTGACCTAAAATCCAAAACCCTTACATAAAAGTCAAACCCCGTAAATCCAAAGTTTCCAGGTATCAAACTAAACCCTCTCAATCTAAAATGATTCCAGCTTTGCTGGAGGTGACGTCGATTCCAGGTACTAAAAGGCCTCATTTTTGGTTCAATTCAGTATCAATTTTCTCTGGTCAGGTTTTTGAGTTGAAATATATATAAACAGTATGTACATTTCTGAATTCTGAGTTGAGAAACTGGAAATTAGGATTGATTTCAGTTATGTTAAGGGTTTTGATTACTAAATATTTGAATATTTTAGCTTTTGTTATCGAGTTTGTGGAATTAGGTTGAATTTACCTAAAAGGTTGTCATAAATAAGTGTTTGAAGAAGATGAGGATAGATTGGTATGGGTCATGCATAAAAGTAAGTTAATAAAAAATAAAGCTATAGGGGGTGTTGGAATGGTTGCCAGCTGTACATGCCCGGATTAGATGGGTTCGACCCAGGTACAGCATGTCCACACCCACACCATGTCCAAACTCTCACATGTAGGTCTAAGGGTGGAGACGAATGGTAACAACCAGTTGGCATACATACCTTCTTTTTGGATTTGTCGGCACGGACCCTGTCCACAAACTCTTGTAGCGTACCAACACAGACCATATCCTCGGTGATTGGATCGCTAGTATCTCCAACGGCAACACAGCTGGGAATCATAGTTGGATATTCAGCCAGAGCGATAAATGTATAAAAACAGATAATTAAAGTGTGCGTGACCAAGGTAGTACCAGTACCTAATGGATGTTTGAAAGTTTGTAGGGTGGGTACCTCGGGCGAATCAATGATCATAGTTGACGATGAGAAGGACAAACCAAGGGCGCCTGCATTGCGCCAAGTAAGGTAAAGGGTTTTGAAGTAACACGCATAATCATAGACGCAATAGGAAAGCAACCGTACCTAAGTAAAACTTTGCGCTCATGGAAGTCAAGATTAGAGAATAGACAGCGGGGTTTTGTTCCTTCTTCTTGAGCATAGCATCATCCAGCTGACCCCAGTGTTGTAGAAGGCGCTAGGCGCTAGTCGGGCGGTGAGGTACAGCCTAGGGATTAATCGGGATTAATCGGAATGGGATTTTTATATGTATTTTTTCAAAATTATATATATATACCCAATAATATAAAAATAATACTTCAAAATTCACATAAATACTTCAAGTTTCAGATAGTATGGTTCGATTTTGACTGATTTTGACCAATTCTGACCGCCTAGGACCGATTTTTTCCGATTTTGACCGATTAATTATAGGCCGATTAATCCGATTTTTGACCGCCTAGGACCGCCTAGGGCCGCCTAGGACCGCCTAGGACCGATTAATTGACCGACTAGGCTAAAATTAATCAGTAGACTAGCGCCTAGCGCCTAGGCGGCGATTAATCGGCCGCCTAGGCCGATTTCTACAACAGTGGCTGACCCGACAACGTCACTCTAACTCCGCGCTTGTTGTGAAATTTATAAAAAGGCTAAAAAGTGAGACTTAACTAAGAAAAAGTAAAAGACCAAATGGGAAATAGGGATGGGGTACTTACCGTTCATTTGTTAGGTTGAACTCGACCGTGCGAGCACCCGATGCTTTCACAGACTGCGGCCCCACCTCAGTAACATATCCTATAACATCTGCAACACAATGTTTAAAAAGGACACAACAATCAGGGGCCATTCAAAAAGGGGACCACAAAGGGGGGAATCAGGCTAAGTTGCGGGACTTTGTGGCGAAGCTATCGAGTTCACGATAGTAAAACCCTAATTTAATTATATTCTCAATGATATTCCAGCATTTCATCAGCCACACCACGTAATTTAACAGTAAGATTCAACACAAAACTACATGTTATTAATCTGATAGCAATTACTTTAATACATAAATTCTTCTATGTCATCTTTAGTAATCAGTTTACTTGATTAATGTAGTAGTAACATTAATATATGTTAATCAATTAATCATCAATTTAAAAATACAAATCATTAATCTAATAGCAATTACTTTAGATTCAGCCAGTGATACATAAGTTTTCCTATATCATCATTAGTAATCAACTGATCATCTCTGGTAGCAATAGTAATTTTACAGTGTTTTTAAGCATTATGAATGCCGGTATTGTGTTAGTGATGGAAGGACTTGATGGGGCGGCCTTAAGGTTTACATCGACAGTCAGTGGCAATGGTGAAAGGAGGGTCATTCCAATTCATATGGTTTAGTTTGTATAAAACAAAGCAAAGCAGTAGAGAGCGACAGATGTGATAACAACGACCGGTGGAAAACCAAACAATAAATCAGAAGAGAGAGAGATAAAGGTGGGCCGCTTAACAAACATTCATGTTAGCATATATATCCCAAACAATTGATAACATATTACACAACTTCATTAACATCCAAAAGAACATTAATCTCTAAGTAAACTATAAACTCCTATAAATTATGTTTTGTGTTAAAGGGCAGTGATAAAAAACCTGAACCCAGGGGTTTCACAAACCCGGACTAATTTGGTGATAATCCCAATCCAACTATTCCCATTCATAATCAAACCTGGTACATGTACCCGGTCGTTCAAACTTCAAACTTTTACAAATCCCTAATAATGGGAAATGTATTTTTATATCAGTTGTCAACCAAGTTGCCCATCCCATTCATTTAATAGAGAAGCCCAATTCAACTGACACAGTTATATGATGGGCCAGATTTGTGAAGCCATGTTTAAAAACAATCATAAAAATTAGAAACCAAATGACACGTGTTGCCCATCTGAACCCGTAATTTATACATTGAAAAATATGTTCTTAGTGTATTTATACATTCAAACTTATGGAACATCATAGCCTCTATCCATATGACCTATATGCAAATCTTTTAAACCAAATGACAAAATATGTTCTTAGCAGATGCGGTATTATTCCAATCTCAAATTTAGTATCTTCATAGTCATGAATGATTTTAAAACCCATATGCAAATTTATACATTGCGTATGCAAATTTAGTATCTAAGATTTTATCATTTGCATGTTTTTTTTAAATTTGCATATGACCTAAATGCAAATTTAAACATCATAGCCTCTACCCATATGACATATATGTAAATTTAAACCCATATGCAAATCTTTAAAACCAAATGACAAAACATGTTCTTAGCGGATGCGGTATTATTCCGGTCTCCAAATTTAGTATCTTCATAGTCATGAATGATTGTAAAGCCCATGTGCAAATTTATACACTGCGTATGAAAATTTAGTATTCAATCTTTTATCATTTGCATATTAACAAATTGACATACTTTAAATCTACTTGCTTAATCAAAATAAAACATCTTGTAATAAGAATTTATAAAGTATTTTTAAGAAATATTATTATTCACCATACCTACAAAAAAACTTCCTCTCAGTTGGTTGGAGGTCCTCAAACGACGTAAGTAAGAACGGGTAGCGCGTAAAGGAACCATTGGCATCGTCAACCTTCTTCACAATCGTGGAACCATTTAACCCGGTAACAAAGGGGCCGTCTTTCAGAACCCTTGAGTAAATATATCCCGTCCTCTTTGAGTTTGTCAAAGAAGTAGTGCGCAATGTTATTTATTGCGGTACAATGCATCACACCTCCCTGTGCAAACCAAACAGCATAATTTCAATAACAACGAAACCGGTAAAAGGAAAACAGAAGGGGGGTTAAAAGGGTGAGACTTACCTTTTTATCACTGACGACATAGTCGGTGCTCATGTAGCGTCCATTGACACTTGTGACATCCCACTTTCGGCAAACCATAACCGTGATGGGGCCGGTACTCCCTTCACGGAGGTCAGCAAGGGCCATTTGGCAGCCAACACCACTTCCCGATGTATTCATATTAAGAGAGTTGGACATGTTAGTAGAGTTGCAAGGCTGAATATGTACCTACAACAATAGAGAAGGAGGACGTTATATAATAGACATTCAAACCATTCACCTCCCCAGAAAAAAAAAACCGTGGAATAATCAATGCAATTGAAAGCGACCGTAAATGGTGGTGGTATGTAAACAACCCCATTAAATAAGCTTAACATCACTTGATGAAGAAAACGAAGAGGTTCATTGCATAAACATAAATAAAAAATAAATAAAAAAGTAAACAATATTAAATATTAGTTATCTAATCACCAATCAATCCTTTAAGGTGAATTGTTATGAAAAGTCTATAAACTCTAAGTTAAACATTAATATATGGAGAAAAGGAAGAGCCTCATTGATTAAACATGGTCATAAAGGCTCGTACTATTTCATTAAAGTTAATTGTAATATTAAATATTAGTTATCTAATCACCAATCGATCCTTTAAGGTGAATTGTTATGAAAAGTCTATAAACCCTAACTTAAAACAACCATAAATTTTGGTTTTAAAATAGAACATATAACTAAACTTTAGAATATATATATATATATATATATATATATATATATATAGATAAATAATCTAATATATAGTATGTATTTATTAGACATAAATGTCATTGATCAAGTGAAGAAGGGTAAGAAAGGAAGAAAATAACAAAAAAAAATTAAGCATTTTAACTTGACCATTTATATGTCATCTTAAAATTTGATGGAAACTTATCATTTTATACATAGGAAATGTTTTATATATTAATATAGATATAGATTAAAACAAAAACATTACATATTTTGTTATTACTATATATGTAAAATGATTTATAATAGTGGTAGGAGATTTGGGTTTTCCAATGGAGGCTCAAGTTCAATTCTTACTTGTGTCATATTTGGGTGGATATTGAGCAATGATTGTGACAAACCCACCGAGCGGGGTTCGATCCTCAGCCGCACCCCTGGTTTTCATCCGGCTGTTACTTCAGCGAGACTTCTCGTGTGAAGGCAGTACGGTTTCCGGGGGAACGATGTAACCAAGTCTGGCCAACCCAGTGCGGGCCCGATTAAGACAACGTAAGTCTGGGCAGACTTAGCTAAGGCCGCCGACTAGGCGGTGTGACATTGGGCCACTCAAAAAGAAAGTCACCATTAAAAAAATCTATTATACAAGTTTCTAATACACATGATACAAGTTATTAATACACCTTACATTAAACTAAAACAAAATAATAATCTCATCTAAGCCTCACTATATTCAAATTATTCAGATGTTTTGCTTTATAAACCGATCTTTAATCCAAACGCGTTAGGGTGATCCGTGATCAGGTTCTGACTACTTTTAAATTAACTTTTAAGATCTCGATTAAGATAAATACCAGTGAGTTCATTTATAATATTACTAGGTTATAACCCGTGTATTACACGGATTGAATAAATAAATTTTATATATTAAATAATAAAACAATATAAATTTAAAACCCTCATTTATTGCACGGGTTGAATAAATATCATTTTTAAATATTAAGTAATAAAAAGTTATATCTATAAGAACCATATTGTACGGGTTGAATAAATGTAATTTTATATACCAAATAATAAAAAAGTTATATCTTTAAAACCACGTGTATTACACAGGTTTAATAAATGTAATATTGTTTACCAAATAATAAAAAAAGTTATATCTTTAAAATCCTTCGTGTATTACACAGCTTGAATAAATACGATTTTATATACCAAATAAAGAAAATTATATTTAAAAAAACTAATGGATATACTCGGTACACGATAGATATGATCAATGAGGAGATGGTTATTTAAAAGAAGATACAGTGATCAAACATGTTATTCAATAAACAAATAAGCAGCCACTTGAGTGATAAAATATAAATTATATTTAAAAACCCGTAATAAATCTAATTTATATATAAAGTAATATTGAAAGTTACATACAATTTGTTAAAAATTATGTAATAAAATCGATATAATACGTTTTTTAATAATGAAAATAAAAATAAATAATATACTAATACAAAGTTTGGTTTTTGTGATAAATAATTTGGTTATTTAAAAATATCTTAAATTAATAATATTTAGTATGAGAATTATCTAAAATTAATTAAAAGAAATTAAACTAAATAATAATTATCCATAACATATTAAACTAAATAATATTTAGTTTGATGGTTATCTATAATTAATTAGAAAAAATTAAACTAAAACAATAATTATCCATAAAACATGGCCTAGTATGATAACAAGTGTCCATCAAATAGTTTCTTTTATTATATAGTAAGTTATGTTATAAGCTTTAAAGTTTTGATTTGATCACAGACTTCATACCGGTAAGTAAACTTGCCTTCTTAATTATAAACCACTAGTACGGTGCCACCGCGGAGGTGATACTTTACATTGCGGCGCTCGTTTCTGGTAGTTTTTTTATTCGTATAATATTTATAATAGAATTATTGTGGTGGATATTTGTCATAAGTATTACACATGTCTAGTAATTATTAAATTTAGAATTTAAATTAGAGTTTATAAACTGCCATTTTGGTCCCTGTGGTTTGGGCACTTTTGCCATTTTAGTTCAAATCTCAAATTAGGTAGATTCCCCAAATTAAACCCTGATGTTTTGTCCTTTTCCTCAGGGGTATTTTAGTCATTATAGTTATATTATAACTCATTATTAATTAAAAACAATAAAACTAAATAAATCAGTCGTCATCTTCCCCAAATGCAGAGCAAAAACCCAAACCCTAATTCCACAAATGCAGAGATCTCCACCACCGCCACCTCCTCCTCCCTTCTCACCACCGCCACCACTACCTCCTCACCACAGCCGCTACCACCACCTCCTTCTCACCACAGCCACCATCTCCTTCTCACCACAACGTCACCGTCACCGTCACTCTCTCTCTCTCTCTCTCTCTCTCTCTCTCTCTCTTCCGATCACACTCTCTCTCTCTCTTTGAAGCCATAGCGACCTGTGATTCTTAACGGTCTCCTGTCTTTCGGTGGTGTTAGAGAGAGAGAGAAAGCAGAAATTCGTATAAAGTTGTATAAAGTATGGTGATTTATGTGATTTATCTGATTTATGCAGCGATTTAGGTTATCACCGGTGGTTGTGGCTGTTGTCTCCTGTCTTCCGGTGGCTTTCTTTCTCTCTCTTTTATCAGTTGTCTCCTGTCTTCCGGTGGTGATTTATGTGATTTATCTGATTTATGCAGCGATTTATCTGATTTATGCAGCGATGTCACTAAATAAATCAGTTGTCATCTGTTATCGCGAACGAGATCTATGAATTTTTTAAAAGTTTGTGCCATAAGTTACCTCATTGTTGATTGAATCAGGTTTGATTGAATTGGTGTGATTTGGATCTGATTCGGTTGGGCGAAATGGAGCCGGAGATGGTTAGTTTCTAGGGAAGATTTTTTCGTATGATACGGGATTGTACATGGTTAACTATGAGGGTGAGGATTTTGAGGATTTGGAAACGAAGGAAGTGAAAGGGGTTTTTGTTCAGGATGTAAATGACGGCGGAAGGTGGTGGTACTGGTGCGAGAGGGTGGTGGCAGGTGGTGGTGGGGGTGGTGGTGCGAGAGGGGTGTGGCAGGTGGTGGTCCATCAGAGAAGTCTCTAGTCTGCAATGGTATATACAGAGGCAGATGTTTATGGTATATTAATTTAGTTTATTAATTATTAATATGTCATATTAAAATCAGATGGACAAAAATGCCCCTGAACAAAAAGACAAAATAGGCAGGTTGCAACAGTAAAAAAAATGGGTTTTTGAAATTTTGACCAAAATGGCAGCAAAAGTGAAACCACATGGACCCAGATTTAAAAAGTTTGAGATTTGGACTAAAATGGCAAAAGTGCTTAAACCACGGGGACCAAAATGGCAGTTTACTCTTTAAATTATCAAGTACTTCAAGAAATAATTGACGCAATAAAGCAACACACAAATAAAAAAAATAAGTCTAAAACATAAATAAAAGTTATATAAAGTAGTACACGAATAAGGAAATACAAGTCTTAAATATAAAAGTTGAAAACTAAAAGCTCGAGTATCAAGTACTTTCTATCATGATGAGATTAATTTTGTAATCATACGACGGCTTAAATATCTCAAGAATATCATCTATATTGTCACACCACCATTTGTCATCATCGAGATCAACGCCCTCCCGAATTTCTTATCTCTCTTCTTGTTTGATTATTACATCCTTTGGATGATGATGAGTTTCTTATTTGTTCTCCTCTTTAATCCGCATAACAATACTGACCAGGACAACTATCGAAATGTCGACAAAAATGAGGAGGTCATCACGATACCTTTGGATTTTTTTTTAAACATTATAGTTAATAAAATATGACAAGAATACGTAAAATAATATAAGTTTGTTGTGGAAATGATAAGTGTAACCAATTAGCCATAATTTTGTTAAAATAAAGGGATTTAAGTGTAATAAAATGAGGTACTAAAATATAATTAGTGTTTAAAAGACTAAGTTACCCTCATTTTAGGGGTGTTTTTGTAAATAAAGAGGGAAGAAGTTCTTATTTTTTGGGTATCTTAAAATACCCTCTCTTATGCATTATAGTATAGTATAGATGAAATGGGATCAAGAGAAAACGATTTGAAGTGTAAAAACCGTGAGAATGATTTTAAGCATAAGATCTTTGTGATTTGTGGCTAAGATAATGCGGTGACATTTTTCTAAATAATGGGAACCTTAGAACTACCAGGAGGGGTAAAATTGGAAGATCCAAACAATGGTGCACATGCTAATCACTAGGTATTTTCATGGCATTTTTCTGAACTGGGTGTCCTATGGTGTTTTTATTTGAACACCCAGTTCATGTCATTTTTTTTATTTCAAAGTATAGCAATAGTATACTCGTTGGAAAGATAATAAAACACTCGATTTTATGGTGTAATTTAAAAAAAAATGTATAAAAAAGTTATGGGAGTTTAAAAAGGATGATGGAATATACATGTGACTTGCATGTAGATGTTTTTTGCATGTGAGTGGCATGTGCATGGACGTTTTGACAATATTACCCTTAGTGTAAGTTAGCACCAACTCCACATGTCAACACCAAAATCGTTCTCATCGTTTTCACACTTTTAGACGTTTTCCCCATATCTCACCCCTATATTCCACTTATTTTTTTTTATTTTAACCACCAATGTAGATGATGTACAATAAGTTTTTTTTATGTAAAGCGAAAATGATAAAAATAATAAGATTGTCTCTCAAAGGAAGTTGAATCACTTCTCAAAGAAAAATGCAATGCCTGAAGAGCCCCATTATAGAGATTTTCTAAATTTGGTAGGTTTGCCGAATTTTCAAAATTACAAACCTACATGCTTGTCACTGTATCAGCGATCACATCGGTCGTCGCTTTCGCCATCAACCTGTCAGAAGATGGTCTTTTTCAAACTTCAAAGTTTTACCATGCAAAAGAAAGGAAACCTCCTCAGGAAGCTAGATAGCTGTGCCGCATAGCTGTGAGTCAACATGTGCGCGCGCCAGCTTTCTAACACACATGATGATTTCGGGAGACCAGATCAAAAGCAGAAACTCACTTTTTATTTCTAGTTCAGAGCTCCAACCACTTGTTTTGCGTATGGAAGCAGCAATGGACTGGGGGAGTTGAAGGGGTATGGTCCCAAATCTTGCGCAGACCATACAAGCTAACCTCAGGTCACGCGCATGGCCATACCCAAAATAGATCAAATCTAACACTTAGCAAAGAAATTGGCTTTTCCTGACCTTGTGCAGATTGCACGAGTTAACCTCAGGTCACGCGTGAGGTCATACCCAAAGCAGATCAGATACAACACTTACCCAGTAAGAGTAGAGGCCTCACACGCCACATGACAATGTTGTACCGTACGGAAGGTACATTTAACAGAGTAGTGTACCAATAGGCGCTCGATAGGCTGTAATCTATCATGCTTCACGATGAGCAATCGTGCAGGGAACAAGAAGTACACAAGGACACGTGTGTGACACCAATCAGTGTGCGCCGACCACTGCTCCAAGATCTCCACCTAACTGCTGATGACAGACCAGACAATAAGGACAACCGTCAGGCCACATGGATCCATTCAGCGTGCACCAACTACGCCCTCTCCTGTAAACATTAACGACCGTGACGGGGGAGGTAGAAGGGATATTCCTTGTTGTCGATCTCCGGCCCAAGGCCCATCAACCCATCTCCTGCACAATTCACCTCGGCTATAAATAAAGAACTTCGGCTACAAGTTTAAGGATCACTCTCTTGCTAACTCACTTAATACACACACTTTTATCCTCAAAGCAAGTTCTTATTCTCACGTCGGAGGGTGGTTACAAGGAGAACCCCATTATTCTCCTCCTTGTAACGAGCTTCACGGTGTGTTCATTGTTTTGCAGAATCATCGCAACTATTCGTCGAGCTCAGAAGAAGATTAACCTTATTTGGGCGAGACACTAACCACAAGTTAATCACCAGATTAACTTGGTGTTTCTTCAGTTCCCTTTCTCCTTCATCAGCAGTGACTGCCGCATGGGTGCTCCGATCATCGCAACTCCACCTCCATTGAAACCCCTGACACGGAAACGCCAACTTCATCTTCAACTTGTTTCTCCCCATCAATGTTACCGAAATCCTAACCCAAATAGATCTTGTTTCTTTCTTCTCAGATGTATGACTTAGAACAGTATCTAGAAGCTGACCGGAAGGTGGAGGGTGCTTTGGCGACAGATCTGTGATCCATGAGTGTCTGAACTGAGTCCGTTCCTTAGTCAGATCTGTGACTCTCCACCATGGTTTAAAAGTTACTAACTTTCGGGCAAGGTGGAAGGTGCTCCGGTGACAGTGATGATGGTTGGAGTTATTTGGTTTGAACTATCACGGTGTCCAGAACACCAGATGGTGGTTGGAGTGGTTCGGTGAAAATCAGTTAATTGTGGTGAATGATGGTGAAGGTGTGGGGCTTTTGTGGTGGATAATAGTGGTGAATGATGGTGAACACGTGGTGGTGAAGACCGAAGAGGTGGGGAGTGGTTGTGTGGCGGTGGTTGGATGAACTGGTATAGAGCAGGGTAAAAGAGAGATGGTGTTATTGAGAGAGAAGAAAATTTATAAAGATGGTGTAAAGGGTGAAGTGACAAAAATGCCCTCATGTTCTAGGCACATGATCAGATTTAACAGAAAATTTTAACTAGGTTAGGTCTAAAGGACATAACGTGTAGCATTTGGAAACATTAAATACAAGACTCAATGACTCATCAATTTTAAAGAAAAATGACACCGTCTGAAATTGAGTATAAAGATAAAAGGGACAAAATTTGCAATTCACTCAGAAATAAATTAAAACTACCACCATAAATAAAGGCGTAAATCACGCTGATGAATGATTTATGTGTTAGCTAAAAAATGAAAGTTTTGAAGATCAACAAAATTAGAGAAAATTCTTGATTGAAGAAATCGGAGCCCTGAATCAAGAATTTAGGTCTTACAGTTGTGGGTTGCCATGTGATCCGGCTTGTCAAGACCTTATTGTCGCCTGCTCCTGGGACCCGTAACTCCAATTGTAGTCCACGTTACGTTCATTTAAAGTTTGTGCTCTTTCTACCACATTTCAGTTTATCAAGCTGTCTAGATAAGAATATATCAGCTCTTGGACCCACTCCTCATCCGTAACTTTTACTCATTTCCTTCTTTCAAGTTCTATATAAAACTTGTTAATTTGAAAATCGAGTAAATTACAAGTTTTGTCCTTTACGTTTACACCAAATTGCAGGCGTTATCCTTTAGCACAAAAGTTAACGAGTTTTGTCCTTAATGTTTCAAAATCTTGCACGTTATGTCCTTTGGCTCTAACTCAGACAGATTTTTTGGTTAAATATGGCCATATGCCTTGCACATCGGGTATTCTTGTCATTTCACCTTCCGATGGGCTATTTTGTAAAGAATTATTATTTAAGGGCTATTTGTATAAAACTAAAAAATAAAATACTATTTCATATATAAACTCTTTCTCTCTCTCTCTTTTATATATCTCTCTCTAATCTGAACCCACCACCACCGCCTCCCACCACCACCCTACAACCTTCACCGCCACCACCCACCTCTGTCTTCACCGCCTCCACCCCCACCTACCGACGAACACCAAATTGAATGTTGATTTTCTTATGAACACCCCTCTAACAAGAATCTGTTCAATAAAATTCAAAATCCAACTTCGAACGAATCACCAATCATCAACACAACTAACAAGAACCTATAACCAAAATCAAAACAAATCAGACACTTTCAAACAAAAATCCTAGAAACAAAACAAGATCAAACCCAACAAATTAACTACAAAACTCACAAGAGCAATAACAGAAACGACGCCGTATACCGCCGCCGCACCTAACCCACCACCACAACCACCCCTTCACCTCCACCCGCCACCCAACGTCGCCGCAACCAAATCACTCATCGCTGCCGCACTAACCCACCAGCACATCCACCCCTTCACCTTCACCTTCACCCACCACTAGCGTAGTCGAAACCAAATCACCCGCCGCCACCACACCTAAACCACCACCACAACCACCCCCTCACCTTCATCCACCGTCGCCCATGTCCCACCACCACAACCACCCTTCACTGTTGTCGTCCGTTCAGATTGTGTTAGAGAGGAGAGAGAGTTCAGATTATGTTAGAGAGAAGAGAGAGAGATGGGGACTTTCAGTTTAGAGAGAGAGATTATATGACTTTAATTTTTCAGTTTATTTCAAACTAGTCCCTAAAAATAAGTTGTTTTACACTATAGGCCCTAAAGAGATGAAATGACAATCATGCCCTCATGTGCAAGACACATGACGAGATTTAACCAAAAAATCTAACTGGGTTTTGGCCTAAAGGACAAAACGTGCAAAATTTTGGAACATTAAGTACAAAATTTGTCAACTTTTGCGCTAAAGAACAGCGCCTGCAATTTACTGTAAACAAAAAGGACAAAACTTGTAATTTACTCTTTGAAAATGACATGTTTGAAATAGGGATGAGCAAATCAGACCCGGTACCGGTACCGAATTTACTGAACCGGGTGCTTTTTCAGTACCGATTCGGTACCCACTTTTGACATTTTCGGGGAGGGGGGGAGAGGAAGAGAGTGATTGGTTCCTCAAGTCAGAAATAGGGATGAGCAAATCAGACCCGGTACCAGTACCGAATTTACCGAACCGGATGCTTTTTCGGTACCGATTCGGTACCCACTTTTGACATTTTCGGTACCGGTTCGGTACCGGTATTTACCGATTTTTACCCTCAAATACCGGTACCGAAACGTACCAACCGGTACCGGTACCGAACCGTACCAAACCAGGTATATTCGGTACCGGTACCTGTACCCACTTTTAGGGATTTTCGGTATCGGTACCAGACGGTACCGAGCTCATCCCTAGTCAGAAAGACCCGAATGAAATTTAATATCAACAATCTTTACCTCCTTAGGTTTAAAAGTTACCGTTGGGTTGGTGGCCAGGAGAAACAAAACTTTTAAGAGCACCTAAATTTAGGTTTAAAAGTTACCGTTGGGTTGGTGGCCGGGAGAAGCAAAACTTTTAAGAGCACCTAAATTGGAGATGGTCATGGGTTCAAGTCTCACAAGTATAAATGAAACTTGTCATTCAAAGAAAATTGTTTACAAGCTTTTTGTAATATTAATATCATATAAAATGTAAAAATATTATATACATTATTGCCTAGTGAAGATGAATATGATTGGGGGGAAAGGATCCACTAAAAATGGATTTTGCCTAAGTAGCTTAGGAAGGATTGAATGACATTTTGGTCCTTATAAATAGGAGTGAAAATGACATGTGGCACTCCTTTTGTTTTTTTTTTAAATACAACAAAAAAAATCTAGTACAAAAAAATGTAGCACAAAAAATCTAGTACAAAAAATGTAGTACAAAAAAATATAACACAAAAAAATCTAGTACAAAAAATATAGCACGAAAAAATTCAATAAAAAAATGTAGTAAAAAAATCCAGCACAAAAAATTGAGAAAAAAAAATTAAGACAAAAAAATTCAGCACAAAAAAATTAGCAGAAAAATATAGTACAAAAATCCAGCACAAAAAAATGTTATACAACATAGAAATACAACACATTTTAGTGGGGTTTTTTAGTCTTCATATTTTATATAGCAATATGGTACTCAAATTAAAAATAAAAAGACGCTCGATTTTACGGTGAAATTTTTATAAAAAAAATAATGTCGTATAAAAAAGTTATGAACGTTCAAAAATTGGGGGTGGAATATGCATGTGCCTTGCATGTAGAGAGAGAAAGTCTATAAATAGGATTTTCCTAAAATACTCTTACACTCTTTCTTTCTCCTGCACTTTAATCTTAACCATTAATTTGAAAAATGAATTGTTAAGATTCCTTCTCATCCTATTTAGACTAAAGGGTATAGGGGCCGGCTGAGGCCCGGCTAGGCCCGGCGCCGGTCCCCCACACCGCCCCCCGGGGCTCGGCTCGGCAAGATCGATTCCCCACAGATGGAGAGGACGGGCTTGTTTTCAATGTTATAGCCGTTACAACGGCTCTATTTTAATAAAAAAAAATCCTTTTTAAATTCAAATAAATACACTCTATCTCATCCATTTTTATACAATTTTCTCCCATTCTCATCCATTTTTATAAAAACACTCCCTCTTTTTTATACCATTTTCTGTAATCATGCATCCATTCAACCCAAATAACCCCAACCCGAACAATCCCAACCCGAACTGTGACACCTCGAAAATTCACGTCCTATAATGTGTCGACACGTGTCTTAAGTTTTGAACGTGTGAAAGAATGTTCTAGAAGGACTAAAGTTGACAAACAAGGAAAGTATGATAATGTAAGGGTTCAAAATGTCAACAATGGATAAATATACTTTACCATAACCCTACACGATGTTTATACCCTTAAACGAATGAATCATGGATCATACGAAGCTAATTGTGAAAGAAAGTGAGAGATTACAAACTACAGGGGTTAAATGTGTCAACATATTTAAGGTATACCTCTGAGTGACCTTTTAGCAAACCCGAAGCTTTGTAATGATTAATTATGCTCACTAGAATGCACGATAAAAATTTCACCAAGTTTCATTATCGTATGAGAAAGTTAGGATAAGATTCGCACACGAGGGGTTAAAAGCGTCAACGATGAAGTTTATGACTTTTCGGGTGATAACAAAGTTAAACAAGGGCTTCACAAGGATTGGTTATAACTTGGAGTCCTTGGAAAGCAATTTAGGAGGCTCATAATGCAAGAAATAAAGTCGAAACAACTTCATAAGGATCAAGGACCAAAACATAAAAATCTGAAAAGTTAAATTGGATCAGAGGGGGCGTCGCACGACGCGAGGAACCCCTAGGGGGCCTACGCGTGATGCGAGGGGCCTTCTAATTCCGAAAACTTTGGCTAGTGTCTGCTATGTCCATTGTAACCGACTTAGAAATATATTTTCCACTCCATGGGCGACCCCTACATGCTTTTAGACCTTAGGGACACTTGTGGATGATCCATGATCAGTTGTAGCATGATTTGTCATGATCACAAGCCCTCAAATTCACTATAAAAAGGCCCTCATGTTGCAACATTTTGATCACACCTTCCATCTGCATTTGTGGAGCTTCCTGGAGCATAAGATCAGTCCCCAAGCATCTCTAATCGTGCATTAGACCTTGGTAAGTAACCTTGATCTTCCTTAATTGAGTTTTACTTAGTTATTAGCTTAAAAGTCAAACCGTTGTAATTAACGTTTGACTTAGCGATTAATCATTAATGGTCCAGTGATTAGTCGAATTGAAGGTAGTTATAAGTTGGTAATTATGTGGGCATTAAACCCTTAAAAGGGCACCCTCTGATTCCCGTCCTAACTTAGTCATTTGTCGGGTCAAAGTTGTTTATAAAAAGTCAACAGAAACTTAATTTGCGAATTAACATGTAATTAGCAATGTAGAAGGCATGTAACCTATTTTACCACTCATATAACTTAGTAATAAATGTAAGAACATGTCTAAACATGTTCGACCCGACAATTTTCTGTTTAGGCTCGGTTCGGAGCCGAAAGTCACAAAACTTTGACTTTTGCTTTGACTTCAGTTCTGACCCGATTTAGTATGATTTGGAAATGCCTTAGAGCTTCCTTAGGACCAGGTTACATGATAGTATAACCCTCTGTGGTTGATTCGTTCTTTGACCGATTCGTTTACATGTTTCCGTTAATTGCTTAAAGTTGACCATAATGCCCTTTTGACCATAAAACGAGAATTTTGGAAATGTGAGAGGACAATAATCTTTGCTACTGATTTATAAACATGTCCCTAAATTTTCACATCAGTTGGAGGTCTAGAATAGGAGTTATGTTAAATAGCGCAATTAAAAAGCTTTTTGTTAATTAATGACCATGTCCCGGATATCCTTGGCATCATCTTACGAGATGGCCACGACCTGAGCACGGGGTGTAGGCGTACACCCGTCAGTGCATAAATAAATAATGTGGTGTGTCTATTGATCTTTAACCCGGTCTACGGATCGGGCTACTGAACGCATAAGGAACATGTAATTCTTTTACAAGTATTATATTCAAATAATTATCCCAAGTTATAAAAAGTTTGTACCACGTGCATTCAAATCAATTTTTATTAAACTTTTCAAAAAGAGTCGGTTGAATGTATTTAACTGTGTAAACTGACGTATTTCCCCAAAAAGGTTAAGTGCAGGTACTACGCGAACTAGGCTGGCTTTCTCCTAGCGTCCACAATAAGTCTCGCAAGCTTGGATGTCAAAACTGTTGAACAATGTTTCCTCTTTATTTTTGATCCACCTGTGGATTATTCTCAACTGTTTGTGATACTTGATATTACAATTATATTCGGTTGAAATATATCTATCTTTTGCTTCCGCTGTGCATATTAAATTGTTTGACTGTAATGTTACCAACTACGTCACGATACTCCCCCACCGGGCCCACCGGTCAAACGTGGAAATATCAGGGTGTGACAGGTTGGTATCAGAGCCAACATTGAGTGAATTAAATACTAGCCTTTTGTGTTTAATCTCAATGACACAATTGCACATTCCTAAATTTTCTAGTCTAGACAAAGAACATAGGAATAATCCAAATTGTTTTAAATTTTTTTTTTTACTTTGTCCTTTATATATTTCTTTGTTGTATCTTTTATTTTTGACAGGAAATATGCCACCAAGAATTAGAAGAGGAGGACGAGGTAAGGGGCCGATGAGCGCCCCCAACGATCACGAAGTCGGGCCTTCGCACCGGCGAACTCCTTCTACCACTATGAGTGCCGTTCTTCAGGGAAACTGGAGGAACCATTTGGAGCCCGCTAGACGGTCTGTCTCGCACAGCTCAACACCTCCCTACCGCCACTCTTTTGGGCCGCACTCGGAAAACGAGCCCGAAGACTCCCGTTATTCCTTCTTACCATTGCAACGATATGCTTCGCACCGTTCCTTTGGCGACCCTACTCCTGTCTTTCAGGGCCGGTTCAACCCAGCAAACTATATTCAAGAACCAGTGGGTTTTAACCCATTGGGACCAGAGGACCACTTCTCAGGAGACAATGCAATGGACATGGACGAGGACACGGATCCCATCGAACCTGCAAGCGGTACCCCCAACCATCCCATCGAGATCTCTGACGGATCTTCCTTCCACGGATCACCCTACGGTGGTCCAGACAGTTACCAAGCGAGGTTTAACCAACATGAATGGTACTTCACACCTTCTCACCATTCATCACCTCACCAACAGCAACAGCAGCAGGATCCCTCTGGGGATTCGCATTTCGTGGCAGTCACGCCACCACCTCCACCTCCACCGCCGCCAGTTTATCAAGCACCTCCAGAACCACCAAGGCGTAGGAGAACAGGTGCAAGAATATCCGCGCGAGGAGGGGATTTCCACTTTAGCACCCCTCGACACTCCAGTGGCAGTCACTATCCGCCACTGCATGAGGACCCACAAATGGGTGGGCCTTCAAACCCAGTTCCAGAGGTGAGTTCTGCACCAGTTGCACCACAGCCGCCACCATTTGGTTTTGATAACCCGATTCCTGCATACGCCGGTTCAACGGCGTACAATCCGTTTGAGCAGTCGGCTCACACTCATTATAACTATGCTGAAGCCGACCCGTACCTAGTCGCGGTAAACTACAACGCCCTACATCCGGAAGGACCGTATGGAGCTCCTTGGGGAGTGGGATATCCAATTCATGGATATCAAGTACCTGCTCGACCACCGATTCGACAGCAATCGCAGCCACCACGATTTTCCCCACCAGAACAGGAGGAAATCCTCCAAAGACTAAGTTGGGTGGAGCATGAGTTTTAGGAAGAACGTAGGAACAACAGGGGATTCCTCAAAGGCCTGGCAAGCTTGCTAAAGGGGAAGAAGAAGAGGGATCATTAAATCCCCACATGTACTGTTGTATTTTCTATTTCAATCAAGTCCCTGCGTGGACATTTATCTGTGTATTTAGTCCCTGCGTGGACTTGTCTTTTAGTCCATGTGTGGACATCTGTTTAAGTAATTGGTCCCTGCGTGGACTTGTATTTTAGTTTGGCCCCTGCGTGGGTAAATTGCTCTGTTAAAAGTCCCGTTTAGGGCGATGTGTACTCTTTTAAATGTTAATGGAATGTTAAGATTATAAATTTCATTTTGTCACTATATGCATAAATATATTATACATGAAATAAATAAATAAAAATCATTCCTTTTAAAATAATCTGCCTATTATATATAAAATAAGAATCTCAAAGGTATAACCTAGCTTACATGTCATAATAAGACTTGGCCAAGATGGTAAGACCTGTTTAAAAGATTCGGATCCCTGTTAACATGTGAAAACATGTTAACGCTCCTGGCAGACGTGATTCGTTAAAATCACACACGTCATTCTTATATAAGGATTCTTCAAAAGATTCCTAACCTAACTTAATGATCTATAAATCATGGGTTTAAATCATCAATTAAGATGATCATATTTTGACCATACATTGGTAATATAGTGCCTACGGGCCATACTCATTGTCATATAAGACAAAAGACAGTAGTAGTCTACGACTCCCTGTCAGAGAAAGGTAATGAACTATGTCCAAACCTTAATGCCTTGATTCTCCGAAATCATGGCTTATGATTTAAAAATGTCCCTGTGACTAGGCCTTTTGTGCTAATAATACTGTTATTGTTTTATAATTAGGATAGGTTATAATAAAATCCTAAATAAATGTGAGTAACAAATTAACCAAACGTGGTCTATGTTTACCATGGTTAATGAATTGCCCTAAAAGGCAATCCCATAATAAACTCCCAAATAAATTATTGTCGATATCTTATGTAACAGTTCAAGATACATGGCGGACTCGGATGAAATCAATAGTCGGCCAAGGGAGAAAAATGACGCCACCAGGTTCAATGTGACTGGTGCTGAGCTCCAAGCATTAATTGACAATGCGGTTACAAAAGCCTTGGATAGGCAGTATAGTGAGTCAAGCGGTACTCGAAGCAGAGCCCAATCAGTACCCCATTCCAAGCCTAAGACTCATTCTGAGGCTCACAGCAAGCCACCCTCCAAGAAGGAAGAACCAAAGAAAGACGATGACGATCGTCACTCTTCAAATCAGCAGAGTGTCCCATCTCAAAGGATCGTGCTGAATCAAGGACCCCGCGATAAGGGTTGCTCCTACAAATACTTTGTTTCATGCAAACCCAGGGATTTCACTGGGGAAAAAGGGGCTATAGACTGCATGACATGGTTGGATGAGATGGACATAGTGGTTGATATCAGCGGGTGTGCTGAGAAGGATGTGGTAAAGTTTGTGTCTCAATCGTTCAAAGGTGAGGCCTTAGCCTGGTGGAGATCGTTGATTCAAGCTACTGGGAAGATTCCACTGTACAATATGACATGGGAACAATTTGTTACCCTCATCAGGGAAAACTACTGTCCTCAGCATGAGGTTGAAAAGATTGAGTCAGATTTTCTGTCATTGGTAATGAAAAATCTGGATTGCCAAGCTTACCTTACGAGCTTTAATACAATGTCAAGGTTGGTTCCTTACCTGGTGACCCTGGAACCCAAAAGAATAACTCGTTTCATTGGGGGTTTAGCCCCAGAGATAAAGGCAAGTGTAAAAGCCTCTCGGCCAGCTACTTTCAGATCTGTAGCTGATATATCTTTGTCCCTCACACTGGACGCGGTCAGGCAGAGATCGCTGAGGAACACGGATGCCGAGAAGAGGAAGCGTGAAGATGACAATTCACGACGGTCAAACAAGAAGCACCGGGGAAACAATGACCACAAGAAGGGGTCTGGTTCTAAGAAGGATGGGCATCAATCTGGAGATAAGCCCAAGTGTAAGATTTATCAGAAGCACCACTTTGGGAGGTGCAGACTTGAGTCGAAATCCCAGTCTCAGCCGAGGCCATGTGGGATTTGCAAATCTTCGGAACATAAGACCCTAGAGTGCAAGAAACTGAAGGACGCAACGTGCTACAGTTGCAACGAAAAAGGGCACATTAAGACAAATTGCCCAAAATATGCAAAGAAAGCTGATGAAGGAAAGAAGACCAATGCTAGGGTCTTCAGGATGGATGCAAAGGAAGCTGTGCAGGACGACAATGTGATCACAGTTACCTTCCTTATAAATGATGTTTATGCGAGAGTGTTATTTGACTCAGGAGCTGATAAATCATTTGTAGATAATAAGTTTTGTGAGTTGTTGAAATTGCCAGTAAAAACCTTAAGTGTGAAGTATGAGGTGGAGTTAGCAGATGGCACCATAGAAACCGTCTCAACTGTGTTAGATGGATGTGTTATATCCATTAAGAACCACTCTTTTCCTTTGTCCCTACTTCCTTTGAAGTTAGCCGGTTTCGACATAGTTTTAGGCATGGACTGGTTATCTCATAACCAGACCCAGATTGTCTGCAATAAGAAGCAAGTGGTGATTAAGACTCCGTCGGGTGAATCACTTACCATTCAGGGAGATACCCAGTATGGACTGCCTGAGCAAGTGACTATGCTCAAGGCCTCTGAGTGTTTAAATAGGGGTTGTGTCATCTACATGGCACAAGTGACTATTGATGAGCCGAAGCCTAAGATTGAGGATATCCCTGTTATTTCTGAATACCCTGAAGTTTTTCCTGAAGAACTACCTGGTTTACCACCAGATAGGCAAGTGGAATTCAGAATTGACATCATCCCTGGAGCAGCACCAGTAGCAAGGGCACCTTATAGGTTGGCACCAACAGAGATGAAGAAATTGAGAACGCAACTAGATGAATTGCTAGCCAAGGGTTTCATTAGACCTAGTTCGTCTCCTTGGGGAGCACCAATCTTATTTGTCAAGAAGAAAGATGGATCGATGCGTCTGTGCATCGATTACCGTGAGCTTAATAAGGTCACTATCAAGAATAGGTACCCATTGCCCAGGATCGACGATCTGTTCGATCAACTTCAAGGGGCAAGTTACTTCTCTAAGATCGATCTGAGGTCAGGCTATCATCAATTGAAGGTTAAAGATGAAGATGTACACAAGACTGCATTTAGGACTCGTTATGGTCATTACGAGTTCCTAGTGATGCCTTTTGGGCTCACTAATGCACCTGCCGCATTCATGGATCTCATGAATCGTGTCTGCAAGCCCTACTTGGACAAATTTATCATCGTCTTCATTGACGACATCCTCATCTACTCGAAGAACCAAGCTGATCATGAGAAGCATCTTCGATGTATTCTTTCACTACTTCAACAGGAGAAGCTTTACGCCAAATTTTCGAAGTGTGAATTCTGGCTTCGAGAAGTCCAATTCCTTGGACATGTGGTTAGTGAGTGTGGTATCCAAGTGGATCCCGCTAAGGTTGAAGCTGTTATGAATTGGCAAGAGCCGAAGACACCCACAGAAATTCGCAGTTTCTTGGGATTGGCAGGATATTATAGGCGATTCATTGAAAATTTTTCAAGGATTGCTGCACCCCTAACTTCTTTAACTAGAAAGAAAATAAAGTTCGATTGGGGCCCTAAGCAGCAAGAATCCTTTGATATCCTTAAGCAGAAGCTAAGAAATGCACCTGTGTTGACATTGCCTGATGGAATAGAAGAGTTTGTGGTATATTGTGATGCATCACACACCGGGATGGGATATGTGCTTATGCAGAAAGGCAAAGTTATTGCCTATGCTTCACGTCAGTTAAAGGTGCATGAAAAGAATTACACCACCCATGACTTGGAGTTGGGTGCCATTATATTTGCACTGAAGCTATGGAGGCACTATTTATATGGTATCAAGTGTGTGATCTATTCTGATCACAAGAGCCTCCAGCACCTGTTTAACCAAAAGGATTTGAACATGAGGCAACGACGTTGGATGGAAACTTTGAATGATTATGATTGTGAAATAAGATACCATCCTGGCAAGGCGAATGTAGTCGCCGATGCTTTAAGTCGAAAGGAAAGGGTGAAGCCCATAAGAATCAATGCCAAGAGCATTGAGATAAAGAATGGTTTGAATGAAAGGTTGTTAGCTGCGCAGAAGGAAGCTGTGCTGGAAGCTAACTATCCTAATGAAAAGCTAGGAGTAACTGAAGAACAGTTATCCTATGGCAAGGACGGAATTTTGAGGTTAAACAGGCGAATATGGGTTCCAGTTTATGGAGGACTTCGAGATGTTATCCTCCAGGAAGCCCACAGTTCTAAATACTCCATCCATCCTAGAGCTGATAAGATATACCAGGATCTAAAGGCAAACTATTGGTGGATAGGCTTGAAGAAGTCTGTAGCTGCCTATGTAGCTAAATGCTTGACGTGTGCGCAAGTCAAAGCAGAACATCAAAAGTCGTCAGGTTTGCTACAACAGCCTGAACTTCCCACGTGGAAGTGGGAAATGGTGACAATGGACTTCATCACCAAGTTGCCAAAGACAAGGAAAGGAAACGATACTATATGGGTGATAGTAGATAGACTGACTAAGTCAGCGCATTTCCTACCCATTAAGGAGACCTATAGCTCCGACATGTTAGCCCAATTGTACGTAGATAAGATTGTATCGCTGCATGGCGTACCAGTGTCTATTATCTCCGATAGGGATACTAGATACACATCTCATTTTTGGAAATGTTTCCAACAATCTTTGGGCACGCGCTTAAATTTCAGTACGGCTTACCATCCTCAGACGGACGGACAGAGTGAGCGTACAATCCAAACGTTGGAGGACATGCTTCATGCATGTGTGATCGACTTAGGTGGTAGTTGGGATAACCACCTGCCATTAATCGAGTTCTCATATAACAATAGCTACCATACCAGCATCAAGGCTGCGCCTTTCGAGGCCTTGTACGGTAGAAAGTGCAGAACTCCCATCTGTTGGGCGGAAGTTGGAGATGTCCAGCTGACAGGACCTGAAATAGTCTTTGAAACGACGGACAAGATTGTCCAGATTCGTGACCGTCTGAAAGCTGCCAGGGATAGGCAGAAAAGCTACGTAGATCTAAAGCGTAAACCTCTGAAATTCGAGGTAGGTGACAAAGTGTTGCTTAATGTATCACCCTGGAAGGGAGTGATGCGATTTGGCAAGAAAGGTAAGTTAAGCCCAAGGTATATAGGACCATTCGAGGTCATCGAATGTGTCGGATCAGTTGCTTATAAGTTAAAATTACCTGAAGAGCTCAGTGGTATTCACAATGTATTCCACATCTGTAATCTGAAGAAGTGTTTCGCTGATGAATCACTAGTCATACCACACACAGATGTGCACATAGAAGAGAGCTTGAAGTTTGTTGAAAAACCTGTGTCGATCGAGGATCGACAGGTTAAGAAGCTTCGAAGGAAGCATGTACCGATCGTAAAGGTGAAATGGGATGCCCGTAGAGGTCCCGAATACACATGGGAGGTTGAGTCCACAATGAAAGAAAAGTACCCTCATTTATTTCAGTAAATCTCGAGGTCGAGATTTCTTTTAAGGGGGTGAGGATGTGACACCTCGAAAATTCACGTCCTATAATGTGTCGACACGTGTCATAAGTTTTGAACGTGTGAAAGAATGTTCTAGAAGGACTAAAGTTGACAAACAAGGAAAGTATGATAATGTAAGGGTTCAAAATGTCAACAATGGATAAATATACTTTACCATAACCCTACACGATGTTTATACCCTTAAACGAATGAATCATAGATCATACGAAGCTAATTGTGAAAGAAAGTGAGAGATTACAAACTACAGGGGTTAAATGTGTCAACATGTTTAAGGTATACCTCTGAGTGACCTTTTAGCAAACCCGAAGCTTTGTAACGATTAATTATGCTCACTAGAATGCACGATAAAAATTTCACCAAGTTTCATTATCGTATGAGAAAGTTAGGATAAGATTCGCACACGAGGGGTTAAAAGCGTCAACGATGAAGCTTATGACTTTTCGGGTGATAACAAAGTTAAACAAGGGCTTCACAAGGATTGGTTATAACTTGGAGTCCTTGGAAAGCAATTTAGGAGGCTCATAATGCAAGAAATAAAGTCGAAACAACTTCATAAGGATCAAGGACCAAAACATAAAAATCTGAAAAGTTAAATTGGGTCAGAGGGGGCGTCGCGCGATGCGAGGAACCCCTAGGGGGCCTACGCGTGACGCGAGGGGCCTTCTGATTCCGAAAACTTTGGCTAGTGTCTGCTATGTCCATTGTAACCGACTTAGAAAGATATTTTCCACTCCATGGGCGACCCCTACATGCTTTTAGACCTTAGGGACACTTGTGGATGATCCATGATCAGTTGTAGCATGATTTGTCATGATCACAGGCCCTCAAATTCACTATAAAAAGGCCCTCATGTTACAACATTTTGATCACACCTTCCATCTGCATTTGTGGAGCTTCCTGGAGCATAATATCAGTCCCCAAGCATCTCTAATCGTGCATTAGACCTTGGTAAGTAACTTTGATCTTCCTTAATTGAGTTTGACTTAGCGATTAATCATTAATGGTCCAGTGATTAGTCGAATTGAAGGTAGTTATAAGTTGGTAATTATGTGGGCATTAAACCCTTAAAAGGGCACCCTCTGATTCCCGTCCTAACTTAGTCATTTGTCGGGTCAAAGTTGTTTATAAAAAGTCAACAGAAACTTAATTTGCGAATTAACATGTAATTAGCAATGTAGAAGGCATTCAACATATTTTACCACTCATATAACTTAGTAATAAATGTAAGAACATGTCTAAACATGTTCGACCCGACAATTTTCTGTTTAGGCTCGGTTCGGAGCCGAAAGTCGCAAAACTTTGACTTTTGCTTTGACTTCAGTTCTGACCCGATTTAGTATGATTTGGAAATTCCTTAGAGCTTCCTTAGGACCAGGTTACATGATAGTATAACCCTCTGTGGTTGATTCGTTGTTTGACCGATTCGTTTACATGTTTCCGTTAATTGCTTAAAGTTGACCATAATGCCCTTTTGACCATAAAAGGAGAATTTTGGAAATGTGAGAGGACAATAATCTTTGCTACTGATTTATAAACATGTCCCTAAATTTTCACATCAGTTGGAGGTCTAGAATAGGAGTTATGCTAAATATCGCAATTAAAAAGCTTTTTGTTAATTAAACGGCGCAATTAGCATAAAGCCTATCTAAACCCAATTTTTGACACCAAACCTTTTACCCACTGATGTAAGATAATATTTTGGGATTTTTAAAGATTTTTAATTATTTTTAACCTGCTCATAACCTAAGGTTATGGCGTTGATTCGGTAAATTCCGATTATACCCTTTTTGTTCATAAAATGAGTTTTACATAATATTTTGACACCAATCCAATTGCTACTGATTTTATATAATAAATAAAGTATTTTTAACTTTATAACCTGATCAGAAAACTCAGATTTCCTGTTTAACCCGGAAATCGCTTAAAACGGCTTTTTAAGGGTATTAAACACCTAGTATGGGTTTAAAACCATTTTGTCATATAAGACTTATCACCAATTGATATAACCTGATAAATTAAGTTGTTTTACTGATTTATTCAGACCCGAATCTCAGAATTTCATTTAATCTCTTTTATAATCTTTAAAATGACCAAAATACCCCTACGGGGCTTATATTTAGATTAAACTCGTTTTGGGCATAATGGAAGGTATCCTACTGATATCACTACCTATTTAAGGCATATTAACTTAGGAAACCTGTAAATGACTCTCATGTTTACTCGTTACGCCTCTTGCGCGTTCGGTTCGGTTTATGTAACTAGTTTGCATAAATTAGCCGAAACGGGTCAAACCTTATTATTTTTATCTCAAAATCCAGAATGTGTTTAGTTTACCCATATTATACAAGTCTTCAAACTTGTCGGGTCTAAACCACATTCTATTCCGGTCTTCGCTTAATCATGTGTTCGATCCGTATCTTCCTTTAAAACTAACCGGTCTAAGTTTAGGCTTAATTAAAGACCCGTTAGGATTCTAATAGGTTGTTATAAACCTTCGTTCCAGAATAGGAGACCTGGTAAAAGCTACACGCACTTGCTATTTGTGATTGATACTTGCAAAGGTAAATATTTTTAACTTATTTTCCCTTATACGGGCTTGGGGTACGGTATATAAAATACCGCTTGGTCCGGCATTGAATCTTTAATCGAATATAGGTTAAATCATTGATATGCTCCGTTTTGAAATGTTTTGTTTGCTTAAAGCCTTTGGGGGGTTAATGACCATGTCCCGGATATCCTTGGCATCATCTTACGAGATGGGCACGACCTGAGCACGGGGTGTAGGCGTACACCCGTCAGTGCATAAATAAATAATGTGGTGTGTCTATTGATCTTTAACCCGGTCTACGGATCGGGCTACTGAACGCATAAGGAACATGTAATTCTTTTACAAGTATTATATTCAAATAATTATCCCAAGTTATAAAAAGTTTGTGCCACGAGCATTCACATCAATTTTTATTAAACTTTTCAAAAAGAGTCGGTTGAATGTATTTGCCAGTGTAAACTGACGTATTTTCCCAAAAAGGTTAAGTGCAGGTACTACGCGAACTAGGCTGGCTTTCTCCTAGCGTCCACAATAAGTCTCGCAAGCTTGGATGTCAAAACTGTTGAACAATGTTTCCTATAAATTTTTGATCCACCTGTGGATTATTCTCAACTGTTTGTGATACTTGATATTACAATATTATTCGGTTGAAATATATCTATCTTTTGCTTCCGCTGTGCATATTAAATATTGTGTTGTTTGACTGTAATGTTACCAACTACGTCACGATACTCCCCCACCGGGCCCACCGGTCAAACATGGAAATATCGGGGTGTGACACGAACCAACCTAACTTTTTTGCGAGTCCCGCTTACACTCCGACTATGGATCCTTCGTGGGTGTCTCCACAATTTACCTTTTCGGGTTTCCAACAATCACCCAACGCCTTCTCACAAATCTCCCAAGTTCAACAAATGCAACAATACCAAGCACTCAAACAAATCATGCAACGCAACTCGATTGAACAATTCCAATCGCAACTGCCAACTTCCCAACCGCAACCCCCGGTTCAAGTTGACGATGATGATGAAGAAGTCGTCCCCGAATCGCCACCGCGAGAGCTCAAGCGCAAAAAAAAACAAGGGGAAGACGGTTGAAACCGTACCCGAAACCGTGCCAAAAAGCGGTTCGAGAGCAAAGGCGAGACCTTGGACGAAAATAGAGGAGGAGGCGCTAGCAATGGCGTTTGTTAAGTCCTCTACTTGCCCGATAGTCAGTATGAACCAAAGTTTAATTTTTTAATTTAAATTTAAAAAGATTTATTTTTTATTTTTACTAATGCATTTTTTTTAAATTTAGGGAACAACCAAACTGGTAGTAGTTTTTGGAAGGCGATAACGGAAAGATTTAACGGGATTATGGAGCAAGGCCCGGCTCATGATGTCGAATCCGTCTCGGGCAAGTGGCGTAAAATGAGCAAGACCATCAATACCTTTAACGAGTATTATAACCAAATTTACACTTGTCCTCCTAGCGGGAGTAACGACGAGGACATTCTTAACCTTGCTATGGCTAAGTGGGACTCTCAAAATTCAACGCCTTTCCCGCACCTCCGAGCGTGGAACGTTTTAAAGAAAGAACCAAAATGGAATGCGGTTCCAAATGAGGTCGCAACTGCCAAACGGACTAAACTTCCGAGTCCGGAAGTTATAGTGCGGGAGGCTACACCGCTCGTTGTCAAATCGACATAAACGACGACCCGATATATGACGAGGATGTGTTGCCCGTTCACGAGTCGGAACGTCCCACCGGAAGGGACAAAGCAAAAAAAGAGGCGGCCGGGAAGCGCAAAGGGGCCGGCTCGAGTGGAGGGGGCGGCTCGAAGGCGTCTTCGAAAATGGACGAGTTGATAAACGAATTCCGTTCGTTCAAAGAGTTCGCGGCCGAAAAATATAGTCACAAGAAAACTTTGTCGGCCGACTATGCTCGAGCGGAGGATTTTAGGATTATGAGGTTGGATCTCGACTCGGTTCCGGAGGATGAAAGAAGAGGTGAAGAAAAAATAGACGTCGTAGGTTGATTAGTTTTTTAATCGTATCGTAATTTTTTTTTTTTGGTTTTTATGTTTTCCGTTTCTAGGATTAGTAAGTTTTATTTTTAGGAAATGTAATTTTTTTATGTTATGAAATGAATTTATTTATCTTGTTTTATGTTGTACTTTTTAATTTTTATGAAAGTTTTATTAAGTTAACAAAAAAAACTTAGAAAATTATAAAATAGTTAGGTGGGGTAGCCCCATCCTCCACCCCTCTCAAAAAGCAAGGAGGCCCATCCTCCATGGGATGGTGATGTGGTGCCTACGTGGCAACCCATCCTCATGGGGATGAGCCTCCCCATACCCACTAGTCTTAGGCAAAACAAACTTTTTATTTGATCTTACCCCTATGATCGGATGATTCTGCTCGTGATAGGCAAATTCTCCGTTCAAAATATACGGTATAACCATGTAAATGAATGATCTCATCTTCTCCAAAACTAAATTCCTTTTCTTGATAAATAAATAATCTCACTAAACGAATATACTTTTATGGTTCTCAAGCTATTTATTTGTCCAGATTATACTGTACAGCTGTACATGGCTTTATTATGAGGCATAATCCGGGAGAAAACAAAATACATTCTGTTCTTATAATAAACAAATTAAAAATCATATGAAAGTTATGTGTTCAGTTAAATACATGCAAATTCTGTTCTTACCAAAAATATACATACAAAACACGACATACCATCCAAATTCAACCATGCAACTTCACTAAGATCTCTGGGCCCCAGGGGGTACTGTTGGCATAGGAAAATCATAATTTTCTACACCAGGAAACTGGGGAGCTTCCACATATGGACTCTGGAATAAAAACATAATATAATAATTTATAATGTAAAAATAGGAGGAAAAATAAAACATGTTTTTAACAGTTAAAGAAATGAATAATATACCTGTGGTACCATGGTGGGTTGAGAACTTTGACCAGATTCTGCAGCTTTTGAAGCATGATCTGTATCCTCAACATCCAGATTATGCATACCAGAGTGTAACATTGGTTCACTTTCATGCCCATTAACGGCTGGTTTTGCCTTCTGAAATCAAAATAATTGTTTATACATCAGCCATCTATCAAGCACATTATTTATGAATGGTAAAAATTGTTTGACCCGACCCATCAAGCTAACCCGTTTTGCCATAACGACAATGTACACATAATAACACCTGAAAGATCCGACCAAGGATCCTCAATCCCTTAGCTCTCGCACGAAGCTCCTCTTTTTTCACGGTATGATCTTGAAGAACCTGAAACAGACATAAAATGATATATAAATATGAGTACCATCTGCGTATTTATATAAACAAAAAATGGGGGAAAATTTAATGGATACAACCATCTGACAGACACGAGAAACCGTGGCTTCAATATCTGCCACATTAAGCTTCCAAAGAGAATCAATCATTATCTTCTTGTGTGACTCCATGTATTCTTCGAGTTGCTCTTCTGTGTACTTCCCTTCTTGACTCAACTGTCGTTTCATGTCTTCTTGAAGCTGAACTAAAGCGATTGCACCTAAAATCGCAAAAGGTAACGCAAAATGAAAAATATATAATGTTACATAATGGTAATAAGCCAGACTAGGAAATCAAAGGCGCAAAAGAAGCGCATGCCCGGCGCAAAAGAAGCGCATGCCCGGCGCAAGAAAAGCGCAACAATAAAAAATAAAAAGTACCTAATTGGCATAAAGATTAATGATTATTATACTAAAACACAACCCACCCTTAGAGTAGCTAAGGGTTTTGTCTTTTAGTGGATTTTTCTAATTACACCCCCCGCTCTTTATTATTTTTACTATACAACCCTTTAACTTAACTTTCCTACTATGCAAGTTTAGCCCCTCTACTTTAATAAAGTTTTTTCCTTCGTAAATCAACTTTGCTTATATACATGTTTAGACCCCTACTTTAACTTTGCTAATATACATCTTCAGTCCCGTTACTTTTATTCCTTTTCGTATTTTGCCTTTTAGTGTTTTTCCCTTGCTGACGTGACAAACAAACCGACTCCAACCGAACAATATTGTTACTGGAATCCCTATTATGAGAACCAGTTTTTTTTTTTTTTTTTTGCTTTTACTGTTTCTACTTTTAGTGATATTTCTGAATACGTACATTGACGTTTCGATGTTCTTTTCCCATGGTTTTACGTTATCTCTTTCAGTTGCTACACCCAGTGTTGGTCATGTACTGATAATCAAACTCCCGTCGCAATGTGCAGGGTAAAATTTCTAGTTTAATACTATTATACAAATATAATAAAACAAACCTACGATAACATATAGAGTATAGACCAGATGTACCTGTCGCGGCTGTAACTTGTGATTTTATAAAGTGGCCTTTGTTCCTAAACCACTCAGCGATAAACGGTAAACCGAGATAAATAGCCTTTTTACCAAGCTCTTTGGCAGCTTGGTGAGTATAAATATATCCAATTGTGTTGAGCATGTCCACACCATAAGCTACAAAAGGCGGGCATAACTTACAGTTAGAAATATACAAAAACTTGGCATTAATTTTTTAGTTAAATGATTTATAATATACCTGCATTGGAGAGCCTTGATACTTCAGCTTCAGCATGACGGATAAAATCATCTTTATTTCCTTGCACATATTCATGGAGACGATCTTTAAGTAATGTAATTAACTTTTCTTCTCTTTCCGTTTGCACAATCTGTGATACACACACTTAACTGATTCAAATTTACATAGCCACAAGATAAATTTTAAAAATATATTACTGCTTGATGTATGCTACATTGCTACTGAATAGGATAATATATGTATAGATATAATATATATATATGTGTGTGTGTGTGTGTATAATAAGAGTGTGGTCAATACAGGATCAATTTTAAGTAAAGAACTAGTTAAGTGCTTGTACGTACCACAGCAGTGGGAGAGAGAGAGACGGTTATGCGGTTACATAAGTGCCTTACGTATCATAGTTAAAGCAATAGACACGTGTTTTTGCCGTTTTCGCAATTCTCTGCTTAAAATTGGTTATGTAGTAAACACCCCCCCCCCCTCTTTCTTTATATATATATATATAGGGTAACTGGGTAAGGTTAACGTACGCATCGCACGTTAAGGACTATTGTATTTTAAACTCTCTCTCTATATATAGGGAAGAGTTCATGTGAGAACTCCTCCTAGTTGTGAGAACTCGCAAGAATTTTACTTCCCGTGTGAGTTTTGCAACCAAATTTTGCACAAAGGTAAATTAACATCTAACTAGCACACCTATAAATAAAAACCGAAAAAAAAATACGAGCCAGCTTTTTTTCGATATGTACATGTAAGCTTCATAAAAAAAATCGTCAAAATTTTTTTTCAAAACACTTTTGGAAGTAGGGTTCTCACGAGTTCTCACAACTCAAACTAGTTCTCATTTTAACCATTCCATATATATGTGTGTGTGTTCACAACAGGGGACAGTTCCTATAAGAACTCAAATAATGGTAAAAAAAAAACATATAAACTAATCAAAATATTGAATCTGAAACATACAAGATACAAGTTGAAATTTCAATTCATAATTCATACCTCTGTTGAAGTGTTTTACAAGAGTTTTAAAGCATTTTCTTTTAAAAAATAAACAAATTCAAATATGCATCTGATTTTGCAGTCTGTTGCAACAACCGAAAAATGTAGATCTGTCATTTACAAAGTTACAAATTATGCCAAACACTTCAACAACAAGATACAATCTCGTAAAGTTTGTGAATTTGTACCTATATGATTCAACTTGTGAATTTTGATACCAACATTTAAGTTCATAGTTGATCCTGATTCTATATTCACACGTACCCTCATCTTTTCTTGCAACTTTTTAGTATCAATCTGCTCGCCTTCGGTGAAAATATCCAAAGAAGCCATGGATGCCATCGCAAGCTGGCCAATGTAGTCTTCAAATAGTTCACTCCCGAAAAGCATTGCAAAGATAGCGGCTGGGTCAATGATTGCCTCGCTATAATTAACAGACAAAAAATATTTCAGCACTGATCAAATAACATATGAATGTGCGCATGTATACAGCACAAGGTGCCATAATCTATAATTAAAAACCACAAAACTAACGTTGAGATTCCTGATTTCCCGTGAGCATCGTAAACCTGTCTTTGATCAGGATTACTCAATACTTGGTAAGCTTCTCCTAAAACCTGTTATAGAATACAAAATCTTTAACTAAAATAATATATTGAAGAAAACATATTCAATAAGAGTTAGACGGGAGTGTTGCCTGAAAATTTTGTGCTGCAAGAGGATCATTTGGATTTTTGTCTGGATGGACCTGGCGCGCCTGCAATTCTCCAAGTATAGCAAGTTAACGACGAGTCGGCGACAAGAATTAAACTATGCTCACACGTATTTACTCGCAAAATCTAGAAGCTATTTTTGTAAACAAGCTAATTAGGAAAAGAAAACACAGGCAATCATACAATCATCATAAATCACTTATTTGTATATATATACAAGTATAAGATCCCAATAAGGACTTATTATCCTGCCTGATTTCATGTAATGTTAGGTCTACCAGTCTATGCATAACTATATACAGCCTAGTTTGAAGTACATGAAGCTAGGGGTGTTCACGGTCCCATCTCTCTGAGCTGAACCGCTATATACTGGGTCAGCCAAATCGACCACTTTGGCGGTTTGAGAGTTTGAACTTTTTTTTAAAAAAAAAAATTATTAGTTTGTATTAAAAAATATAAAACAATAAAGATGGTTCATGAATTTAATGCATATACATAACTGCAATGCAAATCCAAAATAAATTTAAAAAGGGCTAGATGACTAGTTCGGTTTGACTCCAAGTTCGAAACCGTAACCGGACCGTTAAACCACCAAAACTGAACCGTGAACAGACCGTACAAAATCTCAAAAGGTTTGGTCGGTTTCAACAGTTTATGAACACCAAGTTCTTCATCATGCATATACCAAAACTGGAGCTTGGATTACATTTAGCTTCAATTAATAAGAACAGTTATATAAGTGTTCCAAGGGAAGGAAATAAGAGCTTGCCAACAAATAATAAAATTCACGCGCCCTTGGTTTTAAAATGCACGCCTTAGACAATGTGATCAAAATAACACCTTCATGTACATGTGACTATGTGAGTCAGAATTTTGTCATACTGAACCCGGTTGATATGTAAAACTGACCAAAACGACGAAGATATTATGAACATTTACTTGATCAAATGATCTATACATAAAAGAGACGAGATAGATGCAACTTTTGGTCATACATAAAGGCTATAAAGCTTATTGTGTTGCACTAACACCTCTCAGCCCTCACCTCGGCTTTCGAGACCTAAACGCCTTGGAACGCCTAATGTTCTCTTACAAACAAAATGTACTGCAATTGGCTTGATTTCTTATCAACATATGTCTTATACCCAAACTTATATAAATTACTTAAAATTAATTGAAATTGAAATTTCATTGAATTAGGGCACAAATAGCAGGTAAAATAAGAAATCAAACAAAATCACATAATTATTATTACAAGAATTAATGAAAGATGTATAATAATAATAATAATAACCTTGATATAATAAGCTTTCTTAATCTCAGATTCCGTAGCGGTAGGTTTAACCCCAAGAATATCGTAATACTCCGTCTCCTTCACCATCGATCAAACAACAACCGATCTAGGGTTCTTGCGAATGTACGGAAATCTCAATGCTAAAAACTTAAAAGGCGTACGAATATGGAATTAAAACGAATCGAATCGAACAAGGTAACAACTGGTCAAGAAAATAATAATAATAATAAAATAGCAACAAGACAATTGGGAAAAATCATCCACAAATACAATTCTTTACGAATAAAATTGAATTCAAGTATATGATTGCGATTGGAGGGGAAGAAGAAGATACGAACGAGGCTGCGGTATGACGTCGTTGACGTTGACAAATGACGGTCCGGTCCGGTCCCACTAGATGGTTATTCTTCAATGGATAGATTGTTGTTTTTTTTTTTTTGTTGATGGATAATATCTTTAGAGCCGTTGAAATAGGTTCTTTGTTAAAATTTGTTAAGGATGCCTAGTATACTGTAACACCTACTATACGTATTAATCCTAGCTGGCATTTGTTAAGACCTGTTATACCGCTTCTTAAGAGTGTTAAGGAGCACTAAAAGCTTCACGTGTTAAAAAGTTAACGACAAGAGAGAGAGGAAATCAAACATTGAAAAATTTGCAGACACAGAACATGTTATATATATGTAGTTAATTAATTTATGGGGCGTCAATGAGGGTTAAAACATTTCCTTGGTGCGAGGTGAAGTGAAAAAGGGTCAAGTGGGTGATGTGACGCCTACGTGTAGTTAAGAGGCGTGAAAGTATACCCATGGCCTAATACCTTGTGTAGTCAAGCCCCATTTGAGGACGTTATACGACACGTGACGAAATGCGTAAGAGAGTGGCTTTATGGGGCGTTATATCAAAATAGGGTGTAGTGGTAAGGGGGTTATATAAAGCCCTTCAATATACATACATATGTATGTATAGATATGTGTGTGAGTGGGGGGATTTGTGTTAGAGAACATCACGCAGCGAAGGATATAGCGCCGGAGAAGAAAAACCTCCCCATAGCGCTTGCCGTAATGGTGTTGGCGGCGCTATGAGGGCGTGATGCTAGCTTTTGGCGTGATATCAAGCCCCACTACGGGTGGCCTAAAAGAAAGGTTGTTTCAAACCAATTTAGTTTTTAAATGAGTTGAGTTGAGCCGTTGAGTTTGTAAATAAGCTGAACCCAAACCCAAATTAAGGTTAGTTTGTTGGTTTGAATAATTTGGATGAATAAAGTATTTTATTTTTGTATTGAATGATAGTTTATAAGGTTTTTTTTTTTTACATTTTTTTTAGAACGACGACTTTTGGATTGACTGGGTGGTCGCAAGTCGACTTGTGAGACCGACCCCGGTTCGAGAACCCATAGGGTTTCTCCATTGAGGGCATAACACAGGTTTAACGGGCGTAAACCGTGTCCTTGGAGGAACCATAACCCCAGATGCCACTTGATACTAGTTACATCACCAGAAGTTTTTTTTTTAAATGGTCATGAGTTTTAAAATTTTGATGGTGTAAAATTGCTAATATATCTCACATTTCTACTTCTGATTAGTTTTTTTTTAATGGTTATGAGTTTTAAAATATTTGCCAAGTTTTCCAAGTAAATGCAGTATGTTCTGAATTTTGGCCTACAGGCCATGACCCAGTTAGGCTATGGGGTGTGGAGGGGTTTGGGTTGGGGGCATTGCTTGACACGTGGCGAGCTATGCAGTTAATGCGGAAAAATATCGGATATCGGTCAAGGACCGATATTTGAGATATCGGTTATCGCGGTGGGATATCGGTAATTTATAATATAATGTATAAATATATATATATAAAACCTATATAATATATGTATATTAATATCTAGAACCTATATAATGTATGTATACAACATCTTTATGCACTAACTTGTAAAAGTCTAGGGTTAATTTGATAAATCTATAACAGGAGGATGAAATTGTAATTCAGCTAAAAGAAAAGGTGTATAAACAGGAAAAAGAATGAGTTATTTTTATAACCCTACTAAACAGCGACACCTGTAAACTAAAAAAAAAAACCCTAAACTAAAGCAGTCGCCGTCCTCTTGTCTATCTCCTCCCCTGTTCGCTCCTCCATCTTCTAAACCTAAAAAACAAACAGCCGACAGAGAGATCTTCTTTCATTCTACGATCCAGCAGGGAAGGTAAGGTTCGATCAGCAGGTAAGCTTCGATTCAACAACTTCGATTAGCCACCATTTCTTCTCTATTGCGATTGAATTCTCTATCACCAACGAATTATGTGACTATAGTTGGGCCTGTCGATATTATCGGTGAGATGACCGATATCAGAAATACAAAATACCGGCGATATATCGGAATATATCACCGATATTATCGCCATCGATATTATTACCGATTTTTCAAACCGATATGCCAGCCAAGGTCCGATAACCGGTATATCGGTGAGATATCACCGAGATATCGCCGAGATTGACTGCATAGGTGGCGATGGTGGAATCCATAAGCTAATACTCAAAAACTAGGGGTGTGGTGGGGCGTCGCTTAGCTGGGAGTGACCAGCCATGTGGATTTTTTTTAAAAACTACAAAGAAAATTAAAAAAAACCTACATTGAACCAACCAACCACAGTCCACCATGTCACCCAGCCCCTCGCCCCATGCCAGGCAGAATCTCCACGCCAAACAGGCAACACTGACCAAAACACCAACCTGGGGTGGAGCACCCAACGTTAAAGGGCCAAAACGCCCAACTCCCACCTGTCTTAGGGCATAGTCCTGTGTTGCTAAAAGTCAACGTTGTTTTTTTAATGCACATTACACGTAAATGTAGTAGAAAACTAATTTTTTTTTATATAGAGTAAATTGCTAAAATCATTCCTGAGGTTTGGGCATGTTTGACATTTTCATCCAAAACAACTTTTTTTTACCATATGGTTCTTCATTTTTTGGATTTTTTGTCATTTTCATCCAAACGTCTGATTTTTTTTTTTTTTTTTGCCAAAGTCGCCCCTGAGATTTGAGATTTTTGTCATTTTCATCCAAATGTTCCAAATGTTTGATAGAAAAAATAAAGCAAATTAGATGTTTGGATGAAAAGGGCAAAAATCCCAAAAGTGAAAGACTATATTGTACAAAAAAAGTTGTTTTTGATGAAAATGACAAACATGCTCAAACATCAGGGACGATTTTGGCAATTTACTCTTTTATATATGACTATACAACTATCTATATCAACCAACATAAATGTTTACTTTAAATTAAACTAGTAGGTTTTCTTATGTTTCGAGCCGTTTTTTCGATGGGTATCAGTTCGGTTAATTACAATACTATTACGATATGGACACTCGATATAACAATCAAAAGATATAAAAACGAATACAGGTGCGAATACAACTCCGTTTTCAACTAAATTTATACCGATTGTGCATATGATTAGTCACAACCAACAACGGCTTTACCAGTACAGATGTTGTTCATATGGTATTGGTTTGTTGTCACGACATGGGTAGGAACATCGAGAAAAACATAAAAATGAATACCAGTACATATGTTGTTTGTATGATATCTGTTCGGGTCACCACAGTAAAGAATGAAAACTCAATTATATTTGTTTAGTTTGTTTTCTAATAAAATTTTCTGAGAAATTGTTATAAAAAATGTTGTAACTGTACATTATTAATTAATATAACAAAAATGGTAAATCGTGTCGCTTGTATAATACTAATTGTTGGATATTAGAACTGAATTAAACAAATTTAGGGATGGCAGAAATACCCGAGCCCGACGGGTATACTCGAAACCCGACATAAATGAGACGGGTATACCCGCTACCCAACGGGTATTGGGCCAGGTATGGAATTAGTTTTAAAAAAATTTGCGGGTATGGGTCGGGTATGGGATTAGGTGATACCCGATCCGATTACCCGAAACCACATACCCGTTTACCCGAACTATATACCCGAGTTTTTAATTTATATTTTTATTTTCCATTAAATCTTATCTATTAGTGATTTATTTTAGTATGTTCATAATGTGAAAAAAATAAATTTTCTTGTAGCCTATGTATTTGATGATAGTATTTATATTTTGTATGTTGTGAAGCATATACATATAAGTGTATAAATATTATAAAGTTATTATTAATTTATGATAAAACTTATATGTATGTAATGTATATTTTAATTTATAATAGTTGTTGCATAAATAAAATTATATAATAATTATAATAGTAAAAAATGTATTTGGAAATCCCAATGTATATCTTTTAATAAACTAATGGGTATATTACCCGACATATACCCGACGGGTATTGGGTCGGGTATGGGACACGATTTTACAATCGGGTATGTGTCACACCCCAACCGATGGATGAAACATCGAGATGAGATGAACAAATTGCTCAAAACTTCATAACACTGTGTAACAATTTAATTTAAATTCAAATTTCATATCAAGACTAAATTGTCATACAAAAATCCAAAATAAAAGACAACATTGTTTCATAACATAACATCGAAATAACAAAATTAATCTAGGTGTGTATCTAAGTCCACCTAAATTGCATTTCTTCTCAACATCATCTCATCAATCAACCTGCAACATGTATTAAAATATATCAACAAAAGTTGGCGAGTATACAAGTTTTGTTACATAGCATAATATAGAATAAAATTGTTTAAAGTCTCGTATCCAACATGAATCATAATATGCAAGTTTACTAGCATGCTGAAACGGTGTACTATATGTTCAAACCCAAGAATCCAATGCGTTAATATAGCCTATCCCAAAGAATAACGGGAGGTTAACATGTTTAACTTAACAATACCCCAAGTTTCATGGGCGGTGCGTTAATCCTAAAGCGCTATAATTGTTAAGGTAGGCTAGCAAAGTTAATGAATCATATATCGACACAAGAAAGTTTGCATAGCATTGAAGTCTAACAGGCATCATATAGTTTCATGTTAAAGCATGGATAGAGTGTGATTAAAAGTTTCATGTGAAGTGTAATTTTGTATAACATACATGTTGTACCCAAAAGTGATTAAAAGGAAAACGAGATCGAGTATACTCACGGTTTTTCAAGCTTCCTACTTGATATCCCGCGAGTGTTCGGTTGATTAGATTGGAGCACCTTGTCCTTCTACACGAAGAAACATAGGTGTGTGAGTATGGGGAGTTTAACGGAAGATTAAAGATTCGGAGTTTAAAATGCATGTATGAAAAATAATCATCTAGCACACATGACACTTGTTCTTGACACTATGAAACTCGAAAGGGTTTAAATGTTTTCATGGAACAAAGTTCCATTAGAATCGTGACAAGTTATCAAGTCCAAGATGATGTACCCTACTATCTTGACAAATGACCACTAGTTCATCATCAAGAGTTTGGTTATTTGAATTTATTTATAAGTTATATAATATTAATATGTCATATAGGTCAAGCATGAGGTAGAGGGATGAATCCCCCATTTAGGAACCTCTTGTGTAATTCATACAAATCATGCATGAGGTAGGAAGAACAAGTCTTCCATTTAGGTACCTCTTGGGTGTTCACCACTACACTTGATGTCATAAACAATCAAGGAGGGTCATGAACATACAACTAAAGAATGAATAAGTACAACTAATCTAAGGAAATCATCAAGTAATGTGTGGATTTTCAAGTAGGATAGCCCAAGCTAGTCCTATAATCACACAACTTCAAGCTTGAAGCTTGTTCATTACTTGTGGGTTAAACCCTAACCAAAACAGAAAGTTTATGAGGTTTTAACATCTGATTTTAAGTATCACAACCTTGTTTTTAAGCCCAACTAACCATTCAGTTGATTATGAGCATAAGGACATAGGAATGTGTATGAGAAACCTCAAGTTCAAGCAAGTTTAACAAAGTTCAAATCAAAATAGAAAGTTTGTTCACTTTGGAGCCTGTTTTGGTGATGTTCCAGACCTTGGTTTTCCATGGAAAACCTGTGAAATCATCCCTTAGGTTGTTCCAAGTGATTGAGAAAAAAAATCAATGAAAAAGAATGAGAAATGAGTGAGTTATGCATACATGAACGACTTGATATATTTCTGATTAAGCTTCTGATTTCCAACAGATTTGAGGGAGATTTGAGAGTGAATTGAGAGTGTTGTAAAGTGAAAAAATGTGTGGATTTTATAGGGAAGTGTTAGTGTAGGGTTTGGTGAGCATTTAAGACATGGAAGACAAGTTTAAACTCAAATAAACATCAAAATTCCGCCAAAAATCACGTCTGATCGATGGGCTGCGGATCAGCCGGCCGCGCGTCCTGCGAAGCAAGAAGAGAGCCGGGTCGCGGCCCGTGAGGGTGCGACTTCGAGGCAAATGTTTGATTTTTGTACGATTTAGTCCCTATACTTTCCCCATTCGATGTTTTAAGAGGTTTTCATGCCATTTTATGCATATTAGACATAATCAAAGGTATGTTGTGTACATTAATCATAATCCAAAGATAAAACGAGTATTAACATGTATATTTGTTGTAAATAAGTGTCGTTTTTCACATAAATCGAGTATATAGATCATAAGTTTGCAAGTTTACATATTTTGCACAAATTGTTAATAAAGTATCACATGAATAATATTTTTGAACGTATGAACATGTATGAAACGTATATAACATAAATGTAATGAAAATGCAAATTTCATTATGATCCAAGTCTCGAATTTTGTAACGATTACAACGAAAGAATGAATACAAGAGTACAAAGTTACCAAAAATAGAATTACAAACAAAGGTTTCTAAATATAGAAAGTATGAAAACGCAAGGCGTTACAGTCCCCCCTCCTTTAGGAAATTTCGTCTAGAAATTTAGGAAGAAGTAGCGAAGAGTTGTGGGTACTTGGTCTTCATATCACTTTCGAGTTCCCAAGTAAATTCAGCGCCACGTTTTCCTTCCCATCGAACCTTAACGATAGGAATTTGACTGCGCCTCAATTTCTTGATACCTCGGTCCATGTTTTCGACGGGTTTCTCTACAAAATGCAAAGTGTCGTTGATTTGGAGATCTTCGAGAGGAACTTGAAGTCCTTCTTCAGCTAGACACTTCTTGAGATTCGAGACATGAAACGTCGGATGAACGTTGTTGAGTTCTTGAGATAAATCGAGTCGATATGCCACCTTGCCAATCCTCTTGAGTATCTTGAAAGGACCAACATAGCGAGGGGTAAGTTTTCCCTTTTTACCAAAACGAACTACTCCTTTCCAAGGAGATACTTTTAGCAGGACATGATCACCGACGTTAAATTCCAATGGCTTGCGTCGTTTGTCACCATAGCTCTTTTGTCGATTTCTAGCCTTGAGTAAGTTGTCACGGATTTGAAGAGTCTTATCCGTTGTTTCTTGTATGAGCTCAGGGCCAGTGAATTGTTTGTCACCAATCTCATGCCAGCTAATAGGAGATCGGCATTTGCGACCATACAATGCCTCGAAAGGAGCCATTTGAATACTGGAGTGGTAGCTATTGTTGTACAAGATGTTAGTACATTACGTCTGTAGCTTCCGTCAGCATGTAGTCATATTTTGTACTCTGTGTTTATGTATATTGTCTGTATGTTTGTTTGTAGTTAGCAGGACAACTCAGAAATAGGTTTTGCATGTAAAAGTGTTGTTTGGGTACAAGATCAACTCGTGCGGATAGCAATACGCACGTATGGCGATACTCACGGATGACATATCCTCACGGATAAGTCATACGTGCGGATGGTCATACGCACGGGTAGCTCATACGTACGGGTAGCCCATACGTACGGGTAGCCCACACGCGCGTACAACACTTATAGTCTTTCTGAGTCTGTCTATAAATAGAAGGTCAGGTGCTATTTTGTCAGAACTTTTCGACACGCACGGATAGCTTGTATGTTCAACGGAACCTTGTGACTTTCAGAAAGATTAATAGAACGAACAAAGACAAGCAGTTAAAAGTTGAATTCTCTGTTGTACAAATCTGTGATTCGACTTAGTGGATTCCGCACACTAAGACGAAATCGATTCATCTTGTTCCTACGATCAGATCCTATATCAACGGGACCCAACAAGTGGTATCAGAGCATCCAGGGAGCTGAATCGAGATCAACAACACTGAATTCACCGGAATTCAAGTTTCATTTACCGATCAAAGTCGAATTTCACCGGAGATTTGACTTCTGTTACCGATTTGATTCAAATTTCACCAGAAATTTGACGGATTCCTTCTACATCTACTTAGATTTTACATCTGTTCTTCATTTGTCACCATAAAATCAGAAAAACCTAAAATTGAGCTAGAATTTACGGTTAAAATTTGTTAAAATCAATATCAAACAACTCGCAAACATTCAAAGTATAATCCTACTTAAGCTTCATAATCAGATTCAACCTTAAACCAGATCAAATTCATCAAAAATCATGTTTAGTTGTTCGTATGTGATGACGTCACCTACCCGTGCGGACAGCTGTCTGAATAGTTTGGCTTAGTTAGTTACTACAAAATTGTTTGCTGACATCATCATCGTTACACGCACGGATTACCACCCATGCGGATAATCAGAAA
The DNA here is from genome assembly GCA_030545235.1 of Helianthus tuberosus. Classification (NCBI taxonomy): domain Eukaryota; kingdom Viridiplantae; phylum Streptophyta; class Magnoliopsida; order Asterales; family Asteraceae; genus Helianthus; species Helianthus tuberosus. The sequence continues at coordinate 171,728,733 of CM060443.1, read as the reverse complement.
AGTCAAAAGGACAAAGCCACCCGTACGCACAACCATCCGAGCGGATCACCGTCCGTGCGGATAGACTGTGTTTTCATACGTATTCCTGTTCGAACGGATAACTATCCGGTTAAACTGTTTGAAATTTTAAAAAAATTTGTAAGAATTGTCTAAGTGTTTGAAAATTGTTTCAGGAACTTAAAAATGGAAGAATTCATGAATCCCTTCAGTGAGATGTATGCTTTCGCGGGAAATTCTGAAGCTGACACTTCAAATCGTTCAAATGATAATCCAACCCCGAAGAAAACTTTATCCGATGCCCTAAGTGTTGAAAGTGCATATGGTACCTACAACAAACCACCAAAGCTAATGGCAATCGAAGATTATAATCGGTGGGCAAAAAGATTCGAAGAATGGCTGAAAGCTTTCGCATATCAAAGCTGGAAGAACTTAAAGAACGGTTATGCTTCAAATGTACAAGATCCTGAGAATTTAACAGCGGGTGACGAGATAGAAAACTTTGTAGCCGAACAAAAATGCATTGCTTTGATTCACCAGTCCGTAAGAGACGACATTATTTCACTAATTGAATACAAAAACGCAAACGATCTATGGGAGAAGTTAAGTAAAAAATGCATAGGAAGTGAAGAAATAATCAAAAACAAAAAGAAATTACTGCGAAAAGAGTTTGATTTGTTCGGATGCTTAAAAGGTGAATCTGTTTGTAAAATGATTGAAAGATTTGGACACTTAAAGCTGGAATTGGCAAGGCATGGAATTAAATATCCTCCAGAAGAGCTAATTGACAAACTGTTCGATTCACTACCAGACGAGATGGATTGGCAATACTATGCAATGATGTTAAAAAATACAATCACAGCTGAAAACCTCACTGTCGACTTGCTGATTGAAAGACTAGAAAGTCATGAATTGGAGATAAAGAAAACTCACAAAGTAAATCATTCATCTTACCAACAAAATGTGGAGTTGTACTATCCTAAGAGTATGATTCCCAAGAATGTTTCTCCAAGAACTGCTTTCTCAGCTGAAAACACAAACATTTCAAGTAAAGAAAGTCCAAGTTCAAACAATGGTTTTCATGGAGGTTTTTCATCAAACGCTCCAAGTCAAGGATCTTCTTCAAACTCTTCAAGTCAACAACAATCTGTTCCAAAGAATGTATTTTCATGCAACATTGCAGTAGATTTGAAGAATGCTCAGAACTTTGATGAGGAGTCTGCAAAACAGCAGATAATCTTTCTAGCATCTGTGTTGGAGTCATACGAAGGGTTAGTAGCAGGGAAGATAGGAAATACCAATCTAACGAAAGAAGATTATGACCAGATTGATCCCGAGGAAATGGAGCTGATCGATATTCGTTGGGCAATGGCCAGTGCTGTTCGTAGAGCACAACGTTTCATGGAAATTACCGGCAGAAAGACAATCGGTGGTGCTTCTACTAAGCTGGGGTTTGATAAATCGAAAGTGACGTGTTTCAAATGTAAGCAGAAAGGTCACTTCAAACGAGAATGCAGAAATGCATATGCTGATGAGTCAGAAAACCCTTTCAGAGAAGATTATTACAAGAGAGCAATCTATCACCAGAATAAATCTGAGCCACCTAGATTGAAGCAAGTTGAAGACAACAAAGAGAAGTCTAGAGCCCTTGCCGTGATTCATGATGACGAAGGGTATGATTGGAGCGAAATATTGCCTGAGGAAGATGCAGTGGGTTATGCATTCGTGACGAAACTTACTCCTTACAAAGACATGAGAACTGATAAAGAAAAACTCGTCAACCGAAGAATGAGGGCCCAAACTAGATTGAACAGAATTTATAACACTTACAAAGAAGCTAAACTTGCAAAAAGGTGGGATGCCGACAGAGAATGTTACCTTGATCCTGAAGGAAACATTGCAGTTGACCCAAATTCCATCAGTATTGATGTACTTACACAACAAGTTACCGAGGAAGAAGAAGCTAGACAAAGAGAATGGTGGGGAGATGGTGAAGATAAACAAGTAGAGAAAGATGAAAAAGCCAAAGATCCAGAACAGAAACCAAAGTCAAAGAATGGTGATGATGGGATCATCGACACATCACAAGAGCTAACAGCTGGGAACTTGAGGAAGATGGCTGAAAAGGTTCTTGCAGCAAAAGAACTTGAGGTAGTGTCTAGTTCTGGAACTGAGTCAACAAACAAGGTCAGTTCAAATGATAAAGTTGAATCAGGTAAGAAAGATAACTCTGAAAATGACTGCAAAAATTGCATGAAAAAGTGCAAAGTTTGTAGTACAATCACTTACCTCAGTAGTAAGAAGATTGAAGAGTTGACTAGTAAAGTCAAAAGTGTTGAAAATCAAATCTTAAACCGTGACAAAATGCTGAAAGCTTCGAATGATAGATCAAAAGAATTAGCTGATAAAATTGAAAATGATAAAAATGACATTGAAAGAATAAGAAAAGAAAATGAAAAGTTGATTCTTGAAAGTCGCAAAATTTCTGAAAATTATGAGAAGCTAAAGCGAACGGTGAAAGATTCTGATGAAAGAAATGGTAAAAACAAAGAATATCAAAGAATTCTATCATGGGTTGGATGTTAAACAACATGATCAGAATTTATGGAATTATGTGAAGCTGCAAGCTGAGAAAAGATATCCTGATTGGCAACCACACTTTCCACGTCGAATTGAAAGGATTTTAGAAAGTGGTGAAAAGGATATTACACTGGATATCAAGCCTCCAAGTTGTTTGAAGAATATTCCTTTGAGGGCAATGGAGCAAGATTTCCATGATGAGTTTGAAAGCTGGTTGTATAATCAATCTACAGCAGAAGCAATAATTTCTTTAAATAACAAGTCCACAGGAGAAGCAAGAAGGATCTGTGTGTTAGATCCTATGTGGCTTGTTAACTGCTCAAAGAAGGATATTGATTGTTTGTTCTACAACAAGATAGTTTACGAAAGACCTGATAGAGAGCAAGCTGTGCAATATCAAAAGGTTGTGGATGTTTGTTACGCAAAAGACATCAACTCTGGAAGATACTGGAAGACTAAATGGAGAGATCTAGAGATTGATGAATTCTTGAAGGTATACAAGCGTGAACAACGTTCAAAGAAGATTGCTGAAAGAGTTGCTGAACGGGGAAGACGTAATTTGGGAATTGTTCCTCCAACAGATCAGACACCAATAGAATCTGAAGAAAACAAAATTCCAAGGTGGGATCGAAAGCGTGATGGAGATCCTGTCTACAGACATTGGTGGTTGACTGAGGGAAGACAAAAGAGAAAAAGAATGTTGGAAGAAAAAGCACAGAAGAGAAGAGAAAAAGCGCGTGAGCGAAGACGCAACAGAAGGAATTAAAGACTATGCTGGAAGGAACTACAGCTACATCCGAGGGGGAGTCTGTTAGTACATTACGTCTGTAGCTTCCGTCAGCATGTAGTCATATTTTGTACTCTGTGTTTATATATATTGTCTGTATGTTTGTTTGTAGTTAGCAGGACAACTCAGAAATAGGTTTTGCATGTAAAAGTGTTGTTTGGGTACAAGATCAACTCGTGCGGATGGTCATACGCACGGGTAGCTCATACGTACGGGTAGCCCATACGTACGGGTAGCCCACACGCGCGTACAACACTTATAGTCTTTCTGAGTCTGTCTATAAATAGAAGGTCAGGTGCTATTTTGTCAGAACTTTTCGACACGCACGGATAGCTTGTATGTTCAACGGAACCTTGTGACTTTCAGAAAGATTAATAGAACGAACAAAGACAAGCAGTTAAAAGTTGAATTCTCTGTTGTACAAATCTGTGATTCGACTTAGTGGATTCCGCACACTAAGACGAAATCGATTCATCTTGTTCCTACGATCAGATCCTATATCAACGGGACCCAACACAAGAATTCGATCAATGGTAAATGCACATCCCAACTACCACCAAAGTCGATGACACAAGAACGGAGCATGTCCTCTATGGTTTGGATAGTACGTTCAGTCTGTCCATCCGTTTGAGGATGAAAGACTGTACTAAGATTCAAATGAGAACCCATAGCGGACTGGAAAATTAGCCAAAGACGTGAAGTGAAACGACCATCACGGTCAGAAATGATGTCGAGAGGAATACCATGACGACATATGATTTCGTCAGTGTAGAGTCGAGCAAGTCGTTCAACCTTGAAATCTTCTCGAATATGAAGGAAATGAGCGGATTTGGTCAGACGATCGATAATCACCCATATGCTATCGTGACCAGAAGGCGTACGAGGAAGTTTGGTTATGAAGTCTATAGCAATGCTATCGTGAACATCTAGAGAGAGAGAAAGTGTGAGCTTAGAGAGAGAAACCTAGGTTTTAGATCATAGTTATCTAAACCAGGTTGTAGGAGATGTATACTCTTTCGGTCTGTGATGACTATTGAATGAAAGAGTTTATCCTATTTCTTGTTCTTTTACACTTTCTATTATTTATGTTTTACGTCTTGATCAAGTGCAATGTTTTCGGTGTTTGCCATCGTTGTAGAAGGTCTCTGGGGACCTAATAATCATCGCAGCTTTTCTAAACCCAATATAGCTCCAAAATGTGGTATGTCCCCTTAGTTGTTGAGAACATTTAACATAACCCAGATTACAGTAGGGAAAAATGAAATGAAGCATACGTTCTTAGCTAATGTCCTTGAAGCCATTGTTTATATAGCATTCATTGATCCATCCTTTAGATCACTATGTTGCATCCAAGTGCCACCAAAACACAATATACCAATGAATGAATCAATCTTATCGTAGACATATGAATAAACTCTAAACCTAAAACTAAAACTGCAAAGCAATAACCAAACACATCTGACGAAAATAATTGGGCCCCGTTTGCGGTATGTGCATATAATATATACTAGGCTATCACCCGGGAACATCCCGGGTTAGGAAAATTTAGTTTTCAATAATAAAAGGTACATAAACAACATTTTGAAACTCGTTAGTATCTTCTTTCCCTTCCCACAATAATTTATTTGTTCCGTTTCATCAGTATCCTAACTTTGTCTCCATGTGTATTCATAGTTTGCGTGCCTTTTAATTCTTAATGAGATCTCAGTTAAAAAATGTTTCGTAAACCGATACAAAATGGTATATTTTCGTGCCTTTTAATTCATCGAATACATAAGCTAAGGAAATAAAAATATAATTCGGTGAAAGTCGGTTTACCTTTGATTTGGAGATGGACGGAAACTCTTTAGCTCGTCCTCATCATCGTTATCATCTTGATCTTGTGAAATTTGAATCCGAAAACAATGCAATTGACTTACTATAGTCAAAATAACAGAGTTTGCCTTTAACAAATCATTCAATAACAGAGTTGACTTTCTATATCAATCTTTTTTATATTTTTCATACGTTCGTATCAACATGAACTTGACATTTAGATATAAATAAGCTTTATATACAATTTACTAAATAAACAACCATATGTACAGCTTGCTAATGCACAAAATATACCATGAACAATCGTTCGGGCTTGCGCCTAAGTGAGGTCAAGTGATCAAAAGTATACACCTCAAGTCATATGTTCTATAAACTGAAGCTTTTTAAGACCTCAAGTTGAGATTGAGAAGTTCGTACGTTTTTTTGTTTATGATTAAAAGCATAGTTTTGTCATTTTGTTAGAGTGGGGAAATAAGTAATTGAAATTTTAGGTTGGGTAAGTGGGTGTTTGGGATTCCTTCTCAAAAGTGACTTATTAACTTATATAAGTCATAAGTGAGAAGTTAGAAATTCTAACTTCTCAAAATTGACTTCTCAACACACAAAATCCTTCAAAATAAGTTAACCCAAACACTCAAAAAACAACTTATTAACTTCTATAAGTCAATAAGTCATAAGTTGCCCCAAAATAAGCTAACCCAAACACCCCCTAAATGTTAATTAAGGTTTTAAATACAGGGATATATGTAATAATCCCAAATATTTAAACTAAGCAATCACATTGTTAAAACGTGTATGCACCAACATGCTCTCCAAGACAACAATATCTACACCAACAAAAAAACTAAACATCATTCATTTTTAATCACGCTCAATTGTATGAAGAGTAATAGCGCATCAAACAAAAAAATAATTTTTTTTTCAATTTAAATTTCAGTAAGTTCTCATGCTTCCATTTAAGCTTGACGACTCAGAACTGAACCGACTCTAACATAGAACCGTAAACTTCTGCCCCGTGATTTTGGAGGGTCAGGTCAAAGATTCTCGCAAGTCGGAACCACGAAAAGCTCACCCCTAGATTCATTCATTCAACCTAAAATCAATATAAGACAAATAGAGTAGAGTGTGAGGTTGGTTTAAATATAACAATTGATTAAATGAGCTAAAATGAGATGATACGTACAACTGTCATACCTTCTTCACTTTTTCTTGGTATAGATTTGTTCAGTAATATGCAGTCGAAAACAACAAATTTGGATTAAATGAGTTGCAAAGACAGCAAAACAATAAAAAAGAGAAATTAACTATTCGTCTACCTAATATTAGCTTGTGTCAAAGTTGAAAGCTCCATGTTCGTTTTTTCGGTGGTCTCGGTTAAACGCTATAGAGCTTGCATGTCTTTTGGTAGATAAATACTCTCGTCTTTCTTGAACTTTGCTGCAAGTGTAATGAGGAAAGAACATCCATGTCATGGCACCCTTTTTTTGTTTCCTTCTTCATTCAGAGAGCTCGGCCCCACTACAATCACCTACACACTTTCAATGCATACAAATATGTAGTTAGCAGAAGATAAAATCAAACACCTGTTACGTATTAATGATGACAAAATGAACGGGCCGAGCTGGTCGAGTGATCCACAACTTTCATTATAAGAATAACATGATACTTGTGATTAACATTATTTCTATAATAATCTTTACGCCTCAAACGAAAAAAAATCCAACATTTTTTAGAAAGATATATACAAAGAGAAAAGTATGTCATCCCATTAAATTCTATAGATAACATTCCTATTGGTAATAGGTATGACTATTCCATCTTGAGCGTTTCCCAAATCTTTTCTTCAACAGTTTAGAGATGGGAAAAAACAAAACAAAACAAAACTAAAATATAAGTTATCCAAATAATCTATAATAATCCAAAAAAACAAAAACAAACAATTAAAGATGACCTCACGGCCTTGAACAATATCACCATAGAGAATAGCTTGGCAAATCGTCTATATATAGGAACTTTAGCATAAGCAAATCCCACCATGTAAACACCAAACCCGTTAACTAATAAAGTATCTCCCTTGATTTTTTTCTCTCTAATGGGATTTGTAGCATAATCGTGATGAGAATCCAACACATAATAAGGCGTCTTCAAGTATTTCCCTTGATTTTTGCTCTCTAATGAGATTTGTATCATACACTTATGTTTTCACATTTTGATAACAAATGCTAGCTTAAAAAATTATAGACAACATTTAAATTCTATCTGCATATATATAAAGTCAAATATACTAATAAAAAAGACACTAACTTGCAAATTTTTGAAGCATACCTTAATATATGTAGGTGATAAATTTGTTACACCAACTTACTTACTATGAAATAAAAGGGGTAGTTCTACAAATTTTTCATTTTCATTCTTACCTCATACACTAAATGTACTACAACTTGGTATTGACAAACACTCAATAGTATTCGTTCAAGATCAATTCCCAGTTTTAGTATGGGGCTATTGTAAACTGATTTATGGATTGTAAGGGAACATATCTCCAGCCACAAACTAATATAGTTTAACACATAAATTCAAGATAAATCATTTTTAGTGGAAACCAATGGGTCAAATGAGTATCATCTTACTTGGTTATTAGTAACGCCCTTTGTTGTTATTTCAATCCTCAGGGGAACACCTTCATTTTCAGTGAGAATACTTCCAACCAGGTGAATAATTCTCTCTAAGCTCTGCTTCGACCCGAATACCTAAATCACATCAAGTGTAAACCAAATATTTTTGTTTTTGTTTTAGATTAAAAACAAATAAATTTACCTATTAAAGTAAACAGTAAAGTAAACAAACTGAACATGACCCATTCATTAGCAAACAGGTAGAGTGAGTATTGTCTTACCTCGTTGGCGAGGTCCTTTGGTCCTATTTCAATCCTCAGGGGAACATTTTCATTTCCCGTTAAGTCCAACCAGGTGACCCATTCATTAGTGAACCACTTGAATGATTATTGTCTTACCTGGTTTATAACCAGGTAATAAACAAATCATGTCCTTAGATATTCAACTTTAATAAATTATACACATGAGTATAATGCATAAACAAAAGAAGATCGAATTACACATCTCAGTCACGGCTTCCAGAAGAAACTAAGCACTTCATATGATCCAATTGCTGACGAAACACTAATTTGTTACTGCAACACAATATGAAATCATCACTATCAATAAGAGAATATGTAAATTAAAACATCTAGAACACTAAGTTGATCGTATCCTAACCGTTTACAGCAAAAGAATAGATCTAGGGTTTGTTTCTAGTGAGAGATTAGAGGTAGGAAAAAACTTAACTTCTTGATTAGGACGACAAAAGAACATATCTAGGGTTTGTTTCTAGCGACTTATTCATCCGCATGATGTTTTTCTCTGATCCAAAGTTTGAGCGGCAATTGACAACCGAAGATTATTGGAATTAAGAACTTAAAATAATGTATGTTGCAGTTCTAACAGTTTTACCTGTTGTAAGAACACAACCAGATAAGTCAAGGGCACGTAAATCATCACAACCATATGCGAAACTCGTTACTCCCGCATCACCAACTTCCTCACACCATCCTAGGTTCAATGACTGAAATTGGCTACAGTTGTATCCGATTGCCAGCACACATAATCAAGCATCCATGATTAACTCAAATCTAGACTTGGCAAATTCACGCAGGTCAAAGCAAGGTTGGTAACGGGTCCAAACACGTAATTTTTGCACGAGCTAACACAGGTTAGTTTGGATTTGAGTGACCCAACCCACTTTTTGTCCAAAAGTTTTTATCTTTTTTATAAATTATCCGTTCCTGTTGAATATTATTTCATTACCAACTTATCATAGTTCCCTTAGGAACGATACAACAAAAACATACAAAATCTGAATGAGAAAGCAATCATGCACAATACAAGTGTAATATCACAATTATCGTCTAATCATGCCCTTTCATCAGATAAAAATTTGCAATTTACTGAATATCACACTACGAACACCCCTTTCTATGTCCTACGTTGTAAAAGGTATATTCAATGACCAATTATAGCACGGGACTAAATGACCTGCTAGCAAGCTTAACTCGTTTCTATGATCAATTATAGCACGAGACTAACATCAAAAATTATAAAATAATGGCAGACATTATATCAAGAAACATAAGTTTAGCTTTTATTTATGAAGATTTGATTCAACATTAAGATACATAAATTAAAATGCAATTATGGTCTAAGATAAAAGGTGATAAAGGTACAACCTATGTATTGCCAGAGATATATTTCCACCAAAGTTGTTGCAGAGATACTGCACTCCATGCCTAGCAAAATCCTCTTTTGCTGAAATTCATCAAGTACATCCTAAAAGAAAAAGATAAACTAAATGAATAGGGTGATTAATGATGTTTTCTTTCTAGATCATGTAAATCATCTGACTTACATGTTTTTCTTCTAAAGTCATATACATATTGGCTTCTCTAAAGAGCCAAACATGAGGTCTTTCTACATCTTCATATGGAAGTTTCCCGATTTAGTGAGCATGTGCGTCTTGCTGCACTCAAGACAGTTTGGCTGAGCCTCGCCTCGCCTCCCGATTCAGTGAGCATGTGAATAATTCTCTCTAAGCTCTGCTTCGACCCAAATACCTAAATCACATCAAGTGTAAACCAAATATTTTTATTCCTCAACAACCTGGCAGTTCTCCGGTCTCCGCTTTTGGGGCGGGTGCTTGATCGTTGGGCTTTCCTTTTCCTCTAATGATTAAAAAACAACCATTAAAGTGTCGATACCTGCAAATAAATTTGCTTTAAAAGTTAGAACCCTAAAATGTACCTGCCACATCCTATATACACATCAAACATCAGCAAAAATAGCTTTCAAAAAGCAAATTATGTAAAAATCAATCTATCAATCAATTTTCCTGTGTAAAAAGTCAAATGCAGGCCCGTAGTTTAGTTTAAGGATCTTTTTCGTTCTAGGGGTGGATCCAAGATCTGTTACCATAGTATGTACTATCACAAAATGATGCAAACTGATCAAGACCCGAAAAGACAATATTTTTTCATGCTTAAAAAGTCAAATGCAGATCCATAGTTTAGTTTAGGAATCTTTTTCGTTCCAGGAACAAAAGGGGTTTTTAGATATGCTCTAAATATTGGTGATTCCGGTATTTTTTTTAACCAGGGTCTGCACTAACTATGCAACCTTAGCTTGTATAGAAAGTCAAAATGTTAACCATTTATGTCCAAATGGTCAACATTTTTTATGTATAAAAAGTCAAATGCATCTCCCTAGTCAAAAGCTACAATAAAGATGTTATAATCAATAGACAAACAAATCAAAAACGTACACAACGGAATAAACCATAATGTAATCCAACCAAGGAAATCAGACATACGAAACGCATATTCACCAAAAGATTGTCATAAAGAAAAGCTATGGGTTCCCAGAAAGAAGAGCATCTTAGTCCACTGATCAGTTGTTTTCTAGACCCAGCCATTAAAGTGTCGATACCTGCAAATAATTTTTTTTGCTTTAAAAGTTAGAACCCTAAAATGTACCTGCCACATCCTATATACACATCAAACATCAGCAAAAATAGCTTTCAAAAAGCAAATTATGTAAAAATCAATCTATCAATCAATTTTCCTGTGTAAAAAGTCAAATGCAGGCCCGTAGTTTAGTTTAAGGATCTTTTTCGTTCTAGGGGTGGATCCAAGATCTGTTACCAGAGTATGTACTATCACAAAATGATGCAAACTGATCAAGACCCGAAAAGACAATATTTTTTCATGCTTAAAAAGTCAAATGCAGATCCATAGTTTAGTTTAGGAATCTTTTTCGTTCCAGGAACAAAAGGGGTTTCTAGATATGCTCTAAATATTGGTGATTCCGGTATTTTTTTTAACCAGGGTCTGCACTAACTATGCAACCTTAGCTTGTATAGAAAGTCAAAATGTTAACCATTTATGTCCAAATGGTCAACATTTTTTATGTATAAAAAGTCAAATGCATCTCCCTAGTCAAAAGCTACAATAAAGATGTTGTAATCAATAGACAAACAAATCGAAAGCGTACACAACGGAATAAACCATAATGTAATCCAACCAAGGAAATCAGACATACGAAACGCATATTCACCAAAAGATTGTCATAAAGAAAAGCTATGGGTTCCCAGAAAGAAGAGCATCTTAGTCCACTGATCAGTTGTTTTCTAGACCCAACCATTAAAGTGTCGATACCTGCAAATAATTTTTTTTGCTTTAAAAGTTAGAACCCTAAAATGTACCTGCCACATCCTATATACACATCAAACATCAGCAAAAATAGCTTTCAAAAAGCAAATTATGTAAAAATCAATCTATCAATCAATTTTCCTGTGTAAAAAGTCAAATGCAGGCCCGTAGTTTAGTTTAAGGATCTTTTTCGTTCTAGGGGTGGATCCAAGATCTGTTACCAGAGTATGTACTATCACAAAATGATGCAAACTACTCAAGACCCGAAAAGTCAATATTTTTTCATGTTTAAAAACTCAAATGCAAATCCATAGTTTAGTTTAGGAATCTTTTTCGTTCCAGGAACAAAAGGGGTTTTTAGATATGCTCTAAATATTGGTGATTCTGGTATTTTTTTTTAACCAGGGTCTGCACTAACTATGCAACCTTAGCTTGTATAGAAAGTCAAAATGTTGACCATTTATGTCCAAATGGTCAACATTTTTTATGTATAAAAAGTCAAATGCGGATCCCTAGTCAAAAGCTACAATAAAGATGTTATAATCAATAGACAAACAAATCGAAAGCATACACAACGGAATAAACCATAATGTAATCCAACCAAGGAAATCAGACATACGAAACGCATATTCACCAAAAGATTGTCATAAAGAAAAGCTATGGGTTCCCAGAAAGAAGAGCATCTTAGTCCACTGATCAGTTGTTTTCTAGACCCAGCCCCATCAATGTTATCCCTGCATTGCAGACCAATTCAGTTAAGCTATACCAACATAAGTAAGAAAGTGATAATCTATTAAAGATAAGCAGCTTGAAATGTTCATATCATCCTTTATATTATATTCATTACCAAGATCTCTAACAGATTGTGATCAGAACTACAAATTCAGATTGGTAGTTAAACGTTTGATTTGTAACTTTTTATGCCTTACCCTATTTCCATAGCAGTTATTTTTTACGCGACTCGCTAAAAATAGAATATAGCCTAGATCAAGTGACAAATAAATGGGTCAAAATTGCACCTCTTTAAAAAAGGTGGAGTTAACATACCTCATATCTTTGCATCTCCTACTCCTCAAAGGTAGTAACATATTAGGAAAGTGTTTGCAATATCAGGTATGACATGGATTTTTTCTTTATACACAACACAAACGGGATCGTGTAAACGCCTTCCGAGTTCCGGCCATAGTTGTCAATTCTTCCATTCATTAAGACATAAACCAACCATGTTAATTTACCAATATACATAAAACTTCTTTGGAAGAAGAAAATAAATTTAAAAATAGCATTAACATGAAGCAAATAGTTATTCAACTTTAAAAGTGGACGATTAAAATATAAAGATGGACAACAAATTTGAGATGGAGATATTAATAATTAAACTATACTTGAAGTTGTCAATATAAATAAACTAAATGTTCCTAATAGGTAAATCCAATTCATGTTATATAATCATTTTCTTTCTCTGCCATCACTATTAGCTCTCTAATTACACATTTTGGAGCCTAAAACCTAAATAAATTTATAATAAACCATTGGTAGCTGAACTAAGAAATCCTAATTTATCATTCCAAATTCAATAAGAAAAACACACAAAGGAACTGCAAGTAATATAATCAAATTTCACAGTTTTGCATATAGGGATGAGCTCAGTACCAATCGATACCAAAAAATCCCCAAAAATGGGTACCGGCACTGAAAATACCCGGTAAGGTACCGATATTTGAATGTAAAAACTGGTAAATCCTGGTACCGAACAGGAACCGAAAGTACTCAGTACAGCACCGGTATGTGAACGTAAAAACCGGTAAATCCTAGTACCGGACCGGTACCGAAAACGCCAAAAGTCGGCACCGAATCGATACCCAAAATATTTCGGTTCTGGAAACCCAATACCATTTGCGCATCCCTAGGAATTGGCAAAGCATATAAAAGATGACCTTCAACGGTAAACCATAGATACTCCATGACCAAAAGAGAAAGTCCAAGGAGTCTTGCAGGCACTCGCAATATGAGTCATCTGTTAAGATGGAGCACATGAAATCTAAATAGTCACTTTGTGTGCAACAATCTCATGTAATCACTTCGAAAATTATTTTTATGGACAAATCTACACATTGTGCATCATTGCAAATTTCAATAGTTTTCAATCTCATATCAATCAACTTTGAAATTAGTTTCATTTTCAAAATCCATAGATTAACGAACATGAATACAATAAATCTGGTCAAACGAACGAAATAAAAATAATCGGAGTAGAAAAGACGAACAAAAGGATTAACCATTAGCAATAGAAGATTTCTTACCTTATGAAGCTTAAATCGTGGATTGGAGATGAGTAAACCAGAAGGAACATTAACATTTACATTCAGAAAAACGCAAGCAGGTTTATTTTAGCAATTTCAAACATGCAAAAAACACTTGTGACGAGTGGAAATAACCAGTAATTTATCAGTTCTTAAAAGCAACACTTGTAACGGGTCAACGAACACCAGACATTTATGATTAAGAAAACTAAGAATGAGATACACTCACTGTTACCAGCTGTAAACACTAAATGCACAGGATAAACACAACTGTAATTAAAATATCGTTACTTACATAGTCACTAACCAAGCTGTGCTGTAACATGTTGACCTCTGATTGCGATCGCCATCAATTTCCCACTCACACCAGCCCTTAATCAGCCATCGATGAGGTTACACACATCAACAATTACACCAAAACAAATGTCCTGAATCACCCACTTATTGTGCCTTAACTCAACCCAATATGAACACCACCTATTCTTTCACATAACAAATATTCGTTAATAGCCCCTTACGGTGTCGCAAATCGTTACTGCAGCTGTTAGAATCATCATTAGAGCCTCCAGAACTACAAAATTTCAACATCAGTTGCTAAATCTAATAGAAACTAAAGCACATGACCTAAACAAATCAAAAGAAGGTCACCAGACGTACCTTTGTTCTCAAAAAATATACATGCGGCCGCTAAATCAGAATCGGGTTGTCGGAACCAACCTTGACCACCATGTACTGCTAGGATCTCGTCTCAGTTGCAACCGACCTGCTCAAGAATCCTACCACCAAAACCATTTTTGATAAAATGAAGTAAATAATAGCAATCATATAAATTACTAATTAAAAACAATAACTCCTACTTTTAATTTCTTTATTAACAACATCATTTATAATCCGCCAATCCAAAATCTACAACAATAGCAAGTAATAACAATACCAGAAGCTCTTAAAAAATCATGTTAATCAAAACACATGGTTGGTTGAATCGAAATGATTCATGTATTTTCTTTCCTGTATGAAAACAAAACACATTTATTTTCAAGCTCTCTAAAAAAAATTAACCAAAGAAGCTTTGCTTACCAGATGGTTGGTTGAATCGAAATGATTGCACCACCACCACCGCCGCCGCCGCCGCCACTTGAGTTACCACACCATTGCTTTAGAGATCTAGGGTTTCATATTAGATGTGAAAAAGGAAAAAGTGATTAACAGCGATGATATCTATGGGTTAAACGACGATGAATACCTTAGATTTAGGGTTTTGCAAGTTTACCTCTACTTCAATCATCGCTCGTTAGAAATCCAGAACTGAATCAATCAACTCAGCACCATAGATTGTTTGTCACAAAAGATGAGATAAAACCCAAAACAATGCTTCAAGCACAAAAAAACTCGATTAACACTCAGATTAGATGAAACCGAACGAATCATGGATGAATGATAGAAGAATCATAAGAAATTGAACGAAATCATCGATGAAAGATACAAGAAATCATAGGAAAATAAGAATAGATTCATTGACTTACCAGATGTTAATGAAATCGAAAGAGATGGTGGTAGATTTGCTTGTCGGCGATGAACAAAATTAGGGTTTTGTACGCTTGAATGAAAGCGTGAAGGAGAAGAATGATGCGTTTGAGAGATCTAGGCTAATTAGATAGTTTTTATACCCGGGTCCAAAAAACGGGTATGGATATACCACACGCGGATCCCGTGTGAAAACATAAGGTTTCTCACATTTTCCCGCCAAAAATCCATTGTGGTTGCACCACCACTTGACACGTGTCCCACATTTGATTCATATATTATATATATAGATATGTGTAGGCCCTTGCGCGCGCGGGTGGTTTTTAGAAATTTTACGTACCAAGTAAATCCTATTCGCTTCAGAATCGTTCGACAAGAGTACAAAAGTACATAGGTTCATTTTCACTAAATCAACTCCATTTCATTTTCTAGCCTTGGAATTGAAGTTACTGAGCATTCCTAAATATTATATTAGTCTAAAAATCATATTGTTCAAAGGTTAACTATCAAGTATAAAACATCAAACAAATTAAAAGAAATGTACTCCCAACACTCTATTTCACAAATACTAAACCCCTTTTACTCAGTTGACTACATTTTTACCACCATTGATTCAAATTACCGGATGAAGCTAAAAAACGGAAACCCCTGCCCTCCATAAATTAGTGACAGTGGTGGTAACGTTGATGATGACGATGACGACAGTTGCCGTGATAGTGAGGCGGTGGAGATCCCATGCGCTAATATTTAATATAGTTCTTCAATTTCTTGTTTAGCTTCACAACGCCAGTCCCCAAGCATTCCATATAGCAAATGCATCAATCTTAAAAAGGATTATAACATTAGATAATAGAAAACTGAAATAAAATTTAAATATGGCTTTATACTATACATCAGTATCCTCAGCAGTAGCTGCTCGTATATCCCCTGTACCATTTTTTTCAACACATTCAAGTGATTTTGGCATCAAGCAACGTCATCCTAGATAATAACAGATACATTAGCAGGTTGTTTGCTTAGTTAAGATTATATAGCAATATGATTATATGCAATGGACATACCATATCCTATGTTGCTTCATCAAGTGGTTTTCCACAATCAATGGCTTCAAGTTTCGCGAACTTATCCTTTTTCTCAGTAACATATGCATAATTGAAAAGCTTTATCATATTTACAATAGAAAACAAACTGAACCCAAATTTAAGATATCATCCAGCAAATCCTTACCTTTGCAGCAATGGCACGAAGATATTTCACACGATGAACCCCCAAAGCTGATGCCCATTCTTTTTCTCGATCGCGTTTAAGTGCTCTACGTGTTACTTTCATAGCAATAGCAATATCCTCAGCGATAGCCCATTCTTTTTCTTCATCCCTTGTCAATGAGGTTGACTGTTAATAACAATGTTTCGGGTTGGACGTCAAACTTGTGGTGCTCCTGTGTAGTCGTCATTATTAGTAATAAATATACACAACCTTAGTATGGTTTTGTTGTTGCTTAAATCTTTGCAGGTGATTGAACAGTTATGTTTTCACTTCATTCTGTTGACTTTTTTCATTTCAATTTGTTGAACAAATAGTATGGTTTCAAACCACTGTTTTAAGTTTTAACCCAACAGTGGTTTCAAACATCTTTTTCTCCACAAACCACTGTTGTAACCAAACAGTGGTTTCAAGCCACCGTTTTAACCCAACAGTGGGTTCAACCACTGTTTTCTCCACAAAACATTTTTTAACCCAACAGTGGTTTCAACCACTGTTTTAACCCAACAGTGGTATCAAACATCTGTTTTCATCCATCTGTTGACCCAACAATGGTTTCAAAACACTTTTTTAACCAAAGAGTGCATAATTTGACAAAAAAGCAGTTATGTCAGATTGTAAAATCATATTTAGGTTACCCTAAAAGAACATGCACAATGTATGGACAGAATGAGATATACATACAATACAAAACGCCTAATATATACTTCCGATAGGGTCGATTCGGGTTATGCTTACCTTCTAATGGTTCAAACAGGTAATATGAAAAACAATAGCTCTTCTCAAAATCTCCTTCGTGGGTATGTATGTTCCCTAATCCCCCTGCTTGATCATTGACATTAGTACCCTCAGTAGGAAAACCTACATTAAAACCATCAGTTGATAAGCGCTTGGGAGCGGGAAACTCTTGGTAATCCTCGCATTGGTGTTTCCCTGTATCTTCATCATCATCAGGTCCAGGTCCGTCAACAATATTAACATCTACCGAAGTTCTTGCATCTAGACTGCTCGCAAAAAAAAAAGTGTTAGAAGCTGAAAACTAAACTTGGCATAAGAACATATCAATATTAATTCAGACATATATCTAGTATGGGATGGATGGATGGATCGGTCAACTAAGCTTTTCTTATGTCACTGCATTTTCTCCTTTTATAGAAAATATAGATTGATATAGATTCACACCTCAAAGCAAAACTCTAATATCTCCTTTTTAATTCTTTTTAATTTCGCAAAAAGTCACTAAAACCAACTGCTATTACTTGTACATCTTCAACTTTGCATACCCAGCCAACACACCTATACAAGCGAACCATGCAATTGAAACAACAACCTGCAAGTCTTTTGAATTCTTTCTTCGAAATAATCAAACCTGCAACTTTCTTATAACAGCTACTCTCGTTTTCTTTTTAAAAAATAAACTCAGATTATCATATCACTAATCACAACATCATACTCGAATCAGTTCATCGACAATGTATACTGTCCGAAGCGTTTTGATCGAAAATTACCGGAAATGATTTAATTCAGTCCGAAACATACCAAAAACTTTAGCCGAAAATTACCGAATTCAACCGATAACACAACCAATTCAATATACTGTTCTAAGAACTTTTGAACTCAGATTATGCCGTTATAATCTGAATCATACTGCACATTTATTCCATTTGCTGATGTATTATTGATAACAAAATCAGATCTTTTCAGCCAACAATTGTTTCTTAAGTTGAATCTTTTCTTTTATATTTACACTAATGATGATTTCAATTCAACAAAACTTGTCAAAAACTAACAACTTTGTAACAGTTTAAACAACATCAGTTTGAACTCTTTGTATTCAACTTCGTAATATTAATTCAAATCTTTACGACATCAGTAATATCAAATACTGATCAGTCGTTTTTGAAATGTCGGATTGACTGTAATATTCAGATTTGTAAATAGTTCAAAAGACATATTTTTTTATCCAAAACAAATCAAAATCAGTTTAAAACTTATCCGAAATCACACCGAAACTCGATCAAATTAGACTGAAAATTGATTCGAAATCAATGGAAATTGACTGACTCGACAAAATCTTGACAACAGATTACGGAATCCAATTGCTTACTGTTAATCAAGACGATTGTTGACAATGATCTTCATTTAGGTTCTTAAGAAAACAATGATCCTTCAAATTACACAGTAACCATTCAAAACAAATAACATCCTAATATAAAATCAAAGTAATAAAAAGCAAAATAACAAATGCTCAAATGATAAAAATACCTTTGATGTAAGAGATTTTGTGTACCGTTCTTCCAAATCGACAATAACCTAACGATCATAGTACACGAAGTTCAAAATCACAAACAATAACACAAAATCTTGACAATAGATTATGGAATCCAATTGCTTACTGTCAATCAAGACGATTGTTGACAATGATCTTCATTTAGGTTCTTAAGAGTGTTTGGAACAATGATTGTCCCGACGCCAGATAATTTCCGTTTTACAGTCTGGCCTCCTGCCAGAATTTGCTCTAGAAAAAATCATTTCCAACGAACTATCTAGTACCAAATTCGACAGCTTGGGGTTATTAGGGTTTCGATCAGCCTCCGAGAACCTCCCTTTTTGTTGCATGCTCTGTTTTGGCATATTGGTAAGATCTGATCTCCTTTATTTGGGTTTTTCCAATGGTTGTTGCATCGGAATCGCTAACAGTGGGTAACGATAGTCACAGATTTGAGAGTTTAGTGACATTTAGGTGAGTAACGATAGACACAGATTTGAGAGTTTATCATCGGGTGGATTAGGGTTCTGATGTGAGAATGCGGGTTTGTAGAGAGAGAAAGATGGATTGAACTTTTTGAATGTGAAGCCAAAATCATGTATCTTATATACGTATATGATTTGAATTTTGAATATGGGGCCAGAATTTTGAATTTTGAATATGGGCAGATGTTTTAATGGTAGAGGTTTGAAGTGTGTATCTCTGCCCCTTTGTATGTGGACAGATCTTTGAAATTCAAGTGGGGCAGAGCTTTTAAATTTGAATTAAGGGCAGATGTTTGAACTATAAATGTATTTTAAATTAAGCTTGATGATGTAATAATGACATAAGAAAAGCATTATTGGATACCCTCTCTGGCTGACACATCAGCTTTCTTATGTAATTGAGATTTCTCATTTTATAGAAAGTATAGATTTGTTTGATCGTCTCAATATAAGATCAGGGGTAGATGTGAGGATACTCCAAATTGATTGACACGTGGTAGAAGACAGAGGATCGTGTAACATACTTAAACCTTTGACATTATTATACGTGACGTTACAATGAATTGAACCGAGACTTAACACGTGAAATGGCATTTTTTTTAAAAGCTTCATACATATAAACATAAAACAGATGTACTTTTATTTTATGTTTGTTATTCCTCTCATTTCACTTTATCTTAAAAGCAAACCTACTTCTTGTTCCAATGCTAGACCGTAAGACACGTACACCTACATCACAACCACATTACTCCACGTGTACACTCCTAAACGGGCAGTCGTATACGACAAGCAACATATCTCATATTTAACCAACAACAGTGAACTACAATCTACGACCAAATATGAGTCAAGACCAACAACAAAAACATCCCATAACATACGGGGACGTATTTCCCGTTTCCGGCGAATTAGCGACGAAACCGGTGGCTCCACAAGATGCAGCCATGATGCAAGCGGCTGAGACCACGGTGTTTGGACGAACCCAGAAGGGTGGCACCGCTGCCGCCATGCAGGCGGCTGCTACCGTCAACGAACGAGCCGGGTTAGTTAGCCGCCAAGATTTGAGTGTTACCGGTGATCAACGAGTTACTGTTACTGCTACTGAGCTTCCTGGTGCCCGTGTCGTCACTGAAATTGTCGCTGGCCAGGTTCTTTTTTTCTTACGGCCAAAATTATTGTTCTAATTTTTGTTTTAGATTTTTTTATATGATATATGATTATCTGCTTTTGTGTTGAGATTTTGCCTTTAATTATCTTTATAATTATAATTATAAATTGTAAGTTTATATATTGCGTTTTTAACGTATATCTTAAGGGGGTAGATTTATCTTAAGGGGGTAGAAAATCTGGAGTTGAATCACAAGGCGGGTTATTGCCAATAGCATTGACTAATTCACCTAAAATTTTTTAATGTTGGCTAGAGATCGTTATTACTATTAGTGTTTTTTAGGATTCCAGTTGGTTGGTTGGTTGGTTGAATTAGTTGTTGTATAGAAAGCTAGAGATTGCCAATAGCAATTACGATCTCGAGGCAGCATAAATTGTTTAGGAGAGATCGTCAATGCTAATGGCGATGAGCCCTCTAACTAATAGAACACTCCTAGAAAACTGACCAATTTGCAGCTGAAAACGCAGTCGCAATGACCAGTGCAAATTTGCGACCGATTTGCAACCGAATCTTTGTCGGTCGCTATTTGTCGCTATTTTTTAGACAAATTTGATTTTGGTCGCAATTGGGTCGCTAATTTGCGACCGTTTTTTTTTTCAGACGCAAAGTTGGTCATAAGCCCAGTTTTTTAGTAGTGTCTTTTGATGCAAGTCCGGTTTCAAACAACTTGTGATGATCCTTTGGGAAACTCTTTCAAAAAAGAAATCATGGAGGTTTTTAAACATTTTTATACCCTCTGAGAAATAATACATAAAAAAGGAAAATTATGTGTAAATCACATTCTAGGGGTGTTCATTATTCAGTTTCAAACCGAACCAAATTCGAATTCACTTTTCAGTTCTTTTTTTTTAACTTTCTGAATTAGGTTTGGTTACTAGTTTAGTCTGAAAAATATTTTAAACCAAATAAACCTACCTAACTGAACCAATAAGCATTCCTATCAGGCGCAGCTTAGTGGACTTCCAAGGGGGCGCCCGACCCCTCGAACTTTTCGATGCGTAGTGTTATGAATAGTACTTTCGTATAGAAAATTTTTAGGTATATACGTTTCCACCCCCGGTTTCGGAAAAATTGGGGGGGCGAAGCTAGTATGAGACATCATTTGTAATTTACAAGTCAATGCAAATGTAAGTTTGTCTTCGGCAGGTGGTGGGGCGGTACGTGGATGCTACACCGGTACTCCAGCAAGGCGGCGACGGGGGGGTGGGAGTTCTTCAGCAACATGGCGCTATAACAATCGGAGAAGCACTCGAAGCTACAGCAAGAACTGCGGGGGACAAAACGGTGGAGCAGAGTGATGCTGCCGCAATTCAAGCGGCAGAGGTCAGGGCTACTGGTAGTAATGTATTGATCCCCGGCGGATTAGCAGCTCAAGCTCAATCAGCTGCCACTTTGAACACATCTACACGCCAAGAAGATAAAGTCAAACTTTGTGAAATTCTCACGGTCGGTTTTCTTTAACAATGAATGAATTATTCCTCATTTTTATTCATATTCGTATATGGCCAAAAGGTTGTTTTAAAGTATGGGCTATGATGCAAGCTCTAACTTTCAAACAGTCGTTTGGGACGTATCCTGAAACGGCTGTGGGACTTGGGATTAGATTGTTTATTGTGTATTTATATGTATTTATGAGAGCGTGTTGACAGGATGCGACGGTGAAACTTCCGGCGGATAAGGCGGCGACGAGGGAGGACGCGGAGGGTGTGTTGAGCGCGGAGAGGCGGAACACCGCTGATATGACGGCTCACCCTGCTGGAGTATCAGCATCCATCTCAGCTGCTGCGAATCTAAACGAGATAGAGCATGTTAGCTAGTTTTAGTTTGTTTCAAAGTGTATCAGTGTCGTTTGTTTTGAGTTTTCGTTATTTAAAGTGAAATAATGTTTGTATTTTTTTTTCTTTTTAATTTGATTACGTAAACTAAATATTTGGAGTGAATACTCATATAATGGTACACAATTAGATTTAGATTTTTTTTTTCATATTTCTAAAAAGTGTTTTGGTTTATAGGTGCGGAACTTCACAAAATTTGACACTCAAAAAAATGAGTGTAGTGTGCTAACATGGCAAACTCACAAAAAAAAATATAGTGTTTCTTTAACTAGCAGACTCAAATTAAGTATGCTCTTTTAAGTTTTAACTAAAAGACTTTTTAGAAACCAAAATAAATTAAAACCTCCTATAAAAGAATATTGAACAATAATGTGTTCTGGTAACTTTTATACATTTTTGGACTTGATACATTATTGAAAACTAGTGAAATACCCGCACGTTGCCGCAGAAATTCGGCCGGTATCGGTTTGATTTTCTACGGTATCGATGTGGTAGCGACACCTATATTTCAACCGAAAATAAAAACCCAAAAAATAAATGTTTTACATCAATCGAAAACCATAAAAATAAATATTGGTAATTTTTCCGATAGTCCTGATGTTGTTCGGCCGGAATCTATTCGCGGTTTGTTACGGCAGCGGTACATTACCAACACTCGTTATAAACCATATATGATCAAAAGTAATTATAATTATAAAATAATACGTTTGAGTTTCAATCAGTTATACATTGCTATTCATGATTCGGTTTTAAGCAAAATTTATATCGACACATGAAAAATGTAACACCCTAGTTTCTATTTAACGGTTTTACATGTAAATACCAACAATTAGATGTGTAGTTAGGACTACACATACTATAAAAATATGGATTTATTAAAACTTTTCGCAAATCAAAAGTTATTCGACATAACGTGATCGGATTCGTCGTTTAAAATTTATGACGATGCAATGTGCGATAGCATGTATCTTTATCGTGTTCGGTTCTTCGTTGAGCTTAATCGTCTTCCGGCATCCAAAAAGTACCTACATTTCATAAACATGAAATGCTTTAGTCATACGGGGTTTAAAACGTATCTAAACGAGTCCGGGAAACAAAACTGATAAAAATATATTTTTGTACAGGGTCCACCGTAAATTACGGTGGGTACCGTAATTTACGGTAGCATCTGAATGCCTAACTTTCCACCGTAACTCAGTATGCAACCACCGTAACTATATCAGTCCCACCGTAACTTACGGTGGCACCGTAAGTTACGGTGGTCCCTGCATACAACCTTTCCATTTTTGCCGTTTATTGACACGGAAACTTTCGTATCTTTAAATCCGCTTGTCCGTTTGACCTACCGTTTCTTCCTACATGATTGTAATTTGATCCTCCATCATATGGAGTTAAAATCCATCATCCGGATTAACAAAATTTAAGACTTTTAAGTCTTCGGCTTATTACCCTTTTACCAAAATTTGACCCGTTCGTGATTTTATCAAACAGACAAGTTTGTTTGACCCTTATTTCTCATAAACCTATAAAATTCAATGATGTCTAACATAATCGGTTCCAATTACAGAATCATATACCTTCTTTAACCCATTTTCACTCATATGCTTATTTTGACCCGTTTGAGGTATTTAAGCATATTTTAAGCACCAATTGCTTTCATTCATTTCCAAATACATATGTCCACATTTCTTATCAAAGGATCTTCCACCACAGCTATATTTGTGGTGGATTCAATGTGGTGATTTATATATTACAAATTTTACCCTTCAAATCGTTATTTTACGGCAAGGACTCTTTATAGAGTCATTTGACCAATATTTTACATCTTTTGCTTTTATACTTATTCTAAGTATTAACTTGATTATAAAACTCATTTTCAAGCGACTTCTAAGGGTTGTTTGCTTACTTTTACTTACAAGGGCGTTTTGGTCACTTTTAACCCTTCTTTTACGACGAAGGGCTTGCTTAAGCCATGCACGCCCAAAATCTCATTTTTTAACCGAATCTTGTTTTCAAAACACACTGTCTATAATTTAAATCCTTTGGTTTACCTTTTAAGGTAACCGAATGTCCCTTTTTACTTTGCCAAACTCTCATAGATCTCCAAGTTCTAAATGAGGAGTTAATCTATTATTCATACCTGGCCCGAATCAACTTATTAACCCGGTTTTAACACCTTGCTTTATAATCGCTAATTAAGAACGATGCGAGTATCCATTGGATTTCTATTCCTGTAAGCATATAACTCGACAAAAGAATCATTAGTCGATATAGTCAAAAGGTGATGTCTACACCTTTTGACTCGTTTGGCCGAATTGACCGTTTATCTTTGCGAGATGATATTTATTATCATCTCCTCTACATGACTCGTTTCGTTTAACACCGTACGGTCGTTTTACTTATAAACCGTTTATTACCACTTTCGACTCTTTATATCTTACGCGGAAAAGCGTCTTTTTAAAACTAACGGTTATTGTCAACGTGTGACTAAATTACTGTTTTGCCCTTATTATTTGTTTTGGCTTACCATAAAAGGTAACCATTAGAAGTTCATTTTTCCTTTTGTCATAATATGACCAGATTATCAATTTACTTCTTTTTAACCATTATTATGGTTTCTTTCATCTTTGATTATCTTGTTCCGTACGACTACATGACGGAACATCATTTTTCAATTGTTTAGTTATCCCATTCATAATTTATATGATAAGAGAATATCCCACAATTTAAGACTAGTGTAAGCTATACTTACCTTGCATCCGAATTATGCTTTCCTCCATTTCTTGATTTGTTTGACCCGCTTCCTTTCCCAAGCCTCCACCTAGCTCGTTAGGTGTCAAACTATTTTCAATCATTTACAAGGCGGTTAAATTAGTCATAAAAATCACGACTATTCCGCCTCACTTATTTTCTATGCCGAAGCTACTATTCAACTTCATGATTAGTTAACTTAGCTTGTCTAAAGTTAACTACTTTTTGATCACATGGGTTACAATATTAAGTCTAAATCAACATAATATTTAAAACCCTTATCACTTCACATTACGCGTAATTGCCATATCATTCAAATACACATTTTCACTCTAATTTCAACACTTTAGTTCTCATTTAGGCATTTTAACAAACACCTAATGTGCATAAATTCTTACACATTTACAACTAGTTCATAACTAGTTATTTCTACTAAACATAAACATAATTTCAATTCCATTATGTCTAGCATGCATAAAATTCTCAGATTCATCTCATGTAAATCAGTTAACACCATTTTAATAGTCATAATTCTAGGGTTCATCTTATCTCTACAAAACCCATTTAACACTTAAATGGATAATCATGAAATTCACAATTATGAACCTCAATTCAACAAGTAAATGACTAGGGTTTACTCCTAGACATAAAAATCATTCCTGATTTCATCCTTGGATCATAATCCATCAATTTATTTGCAAGTAACCTACTTGTCTCAAATTTCAACTTCAACCAATCTAGGTTTTGTGACATACCTTGTGATTCCCATGACTTGGTGATCGTTTCTACGCGTTCATGCATCGATTTGAGTCTTGGATTGACCTTCAATTTGGTAGTTTTGATGAAACTAGGGTTTTGCTCCATGGGAGCTCCCTGATGTCGATCCAGAACACACACTTGAAGTGTGTGTTTTATTTTGATTTTCTTTTATTAAATAACTTTGTTAAGATCCCATTTTAACCCCTCGTGTTTGGTTCGTTGTTAAGTAGGCCACAACCTACTTATTCCTAACAATATTCCCATCTATTAACTAGGTTAAACATTCCTAGTTAAATTAGTGGGTTTGGGGGAATTTATAACTAAGTTTATTTTAAGTCCTGTTAGATCGGGCCTTCTATAAACTTTATTTCCTCAAAGCCTTTATACTACTTTTATTTAATATTAGGTTTATTTATTTAAAATCCTAATATTCACCGGCTTGCTTTTACCTCAAACGGTACTTTACCCGTCATCTAGTATTAACAGAGTTTGATTACCAAACCCGTTTTCGGGGTGTTACACGAAATCATTGAGATGTATATGATTTTATTTTATGTGAAAATTTGTTTCTCATACAAGTTGTTGGCATCACTGACTCATGTGCTTTCATAGAAGCAACCTCAAACGAAAACCGAGCCACTACCCTCAAAAGCCTATGGCTTCAACACTAATTTATTATTAAAAATTCATACCCATTGTTGTATGCTGAGATGCTAGGTTTGACTGACAAACAGTCAACGCTTCTCTTGATTTTTTGTGATATTGCTTATAAGTTTGTGAAGGAGATAATCAAAATAATGCCAAAGAAATAAAAGAATAAACAGATGATAAAAGAGAAAAGGAAAACAAAAAGAAATGATTTCTGATTGGTTGGTTGAGTCTTAGCTTTGACCAATCTTCCTTTGTTGACCGAGTCCACCTTATTTTACATGTGATCCTTGTCCTCTTTAGCCCTGGTACATGGTACAACGATAGTGACAATCCATGGATATCCCATATTTTCTGCTCCTTTATAAATTATATTTAACACTTCCCAACTTCCCACATCAATCTAACCTAAAACTCTCTTTCTCTGTAGTTTTTCCCCAATTTCTTAGGTTATTTTTCATTTATAAACAAGTTAAATGCCTGAGTACCCGTTTAGAACTTTTATCAAAACAAAACCCTAAATCACTCTCTCTCATTTCACAGGCGACGCCCCACAGATTCCACCGTCCAATTTCTATCCACTGTCAGTTGCATCGACGGCGGAGTTTTGTTCAGCAGGTGAGAACGACCAATTTTATCGATTATATGGATTTAATAGACTTACAGTTGTTGTTTCACAATATTGGTTGAATGCTTAAAGTTGTTGTATAACCTAAATTTCGTTGTTCTTAATGATTTTAGTTTGGAGCTCTACTCTACAATGATATGGAGTTGCACTCTACAATGAAAGGCATACAAACACTAATATGTACAAGTGGACTATACTACTTTCATAAAAAGGTAAACACAAGTTAGTTTTAACTTTTTAAGTGATTATTATGATTTGGTTTACTTAAAATGAAAGACAAGTATCAAGGTAATTTATTCTAGTTTTCCATAAATGATTAAATGGTTTGAACCCATTTGGGACCCCAACTGGACCAACAAGCACACAGACCGGGCTGCGGTACTTTGGACAGTTTTACTTGCCCATAAACTTTATAATAACCTTCTAACAAATTCCAACTTGATTTACAAGCGAAATAGGCCACTAAAATGAATTTTGGATCTTGAAGCTTCCATAATTTTTCTTTAACCAAGCACGGGCATTCCTAGGTGTGCACAGTCGTGTCTCCGCATATCATGGACTTTTGTTGACCATTCTTAGGTTGACTTGTTGACTTTGTTCTCCTGGGTGTTGTGCACGGCCATGCCTATTTGACAATTTGCTGATTTTCTTGGATTCTTGGATTTTTTTTTCCTCATTTTTGCTTGTTTTTTCACTTCTTTTTATCCCGAAGCCTTAAGACTTGCATTTATCAAATAGGAATGATTGTGAGAGTATTTCAATTATAAAGTCATAAAAGGTACTTAGGATTGGGGGTAATTTTGAACTAAAAATTATGTATACTTGATGACACATCGGCATCCAATTCCATTGAGTAGAGATATGATTTAGGATTGCACAAGGTTTGTCTAATCGTTGTTTGGTAGTTTTGAACACCTGATAGCTTGGGGTTCTTCTATTTATTCGCGTCTAGTAAATCTTAGGTTTTCGGTGTATCAATCTTAGAACTAGCTTCACATCTAGAAGGTTGTTTAAGTGATACCTTTACAAGTTTTATAAAAACATAAATTTAATCCAACTTTGGACCTCAAATATGATAATGTTTCATCTTAGTTTACCAATGTAAACTTGTGGAAACATTCCTAGAGGTTATTCAAGTGGAATGGAAGAATAAAACATGAAGAAGTGAAGAAGAAAGTGAGTTGAAGTCTTACTTGAACACTAAGAATTTTCTGCCCAAAGTTGGAGAAATTCTTGATGATTTTGGAGTGTTTGAGAGTAATTGGGAGTTGTAGAAAGTGAAAATGTGTTAGAGGAGGCTTGGTTTTATAGGGAAAAATTAGGGTTTGAGTTTTAAAGAGGTTGGAAGGTGATTGGAGGTAAAAAGAGGTGGAAAAGGGTGAAACCGATTGGGTTAAAAAAGAGAGCTGCGAATTGACACTGGTCACACCACGCAACCAACACCACTTTCCCAATCGCGTGGCGCGACGGGAGCTGTTTTCCAACTTTGAGTTTTGTTCACTTTTAGTCCCTACACTTTGTAACTCGGTTATTTTATGCCGTTTTCTTGTATTTTAGCTTGTTTTTAGGTATTCCAAGCGTATTTAAGTATGGTACGAGTATGATGCATGTATGATTGATGTTCAAAGTATTTTAAGTCTCGGTCTTGTGTATAAACACGTATTTAAAGATTGATTGCGTATAACACAAGTATGTAACACGTATATGTATAAAAATGAATTTCTATTATGATCAAAGTCTCATATTACAAGATTGGAAATGAAATACGAATACAAGTTTCTAAAATAGAAGTGCAAATACAAATTTCTAAATAAGGAAAGTACATAAATGTGAAGATTTACATGCATGTCATCAAGGAGTCTTACCTAGGTGGTTGTTCATCATTACTAGTTACACTTCACTTGCTATTTGCCTTTGCTTTCACGTTAGTTCGTTAGTTTAATTTAGGTTATTGGATTATAAAAATCTATTTCAAAACTCAAATCAAATAAATCAGTTAAGTAATTAATTGAGTCAGAGTCTAGTTTAGCATCGCTAGTGTCTCGTGAGTTCGATATTCGAACTTCATTAGGAGAGTCTAGGTTAAACCTGGAGTGTCTAAGTTGGGTTAAATTTAGTAGACCATATTTAGGCTCAAGATTCTAGATTTTTCCAGCAACTTCAAGGATCATATTTACATTCAGATCATAACGCTGAGAATTCTGGATTTTTCCAGCAATTTCAAGGCTCATATTTACTTAGAAAATTCTAGATTCAAGACCCCCAAAATATCCAAGATACTATTAAATTTGTATCTATATAATCCCTTCATAATATTCAAGATTTTACCTTGGATAATTCTAGACTAAGTCATGTAAGTATCTTAGATATTTATACTAAGAAGTTTCTAGATCACGAAGCATGTAGATTAAAGGCACATTAGTATAAATAGGATGTGTTAGGTCATTTGCAAATCACCTCCCCAAGTTGTAATCATAGTCCCTTGTAAGGCTCTCTTATAATCAAAAGCATACTTTGTTCTTGCAATCTTGTATCCCCATATGAGTCATTTGAATCATTGCTCAACCATCGGCTTAATGGCTGATCTTGGTGGGAGACTAAGAGTCGCATGGAAAATTGGAAATTACTCCATGACATCAACCTTGGATAATTTCTTACAAGCCAAGCTCGAGCCAAAACCGTCTTGAGTCAAAACGAGTTGAGCCTAAGCAAAAACAAGCTCAGACTCGTCTCGTTTACACCCTAGGTTAAAGTAAGGTCATAACTTGAATACATAATAGACTTAAAATAATAGCTCGATTAACATAATCTATCATAGCTCAACGCACGCCTTTAGATCAAATGTAAATTATAATTAATGTAGTGGCCAACTTATTTAACCAAGGTCCAAACTCACACACACTG
Organism: Helianthus tuberosus; assembly: GCA_030545235.1. Taxonomy (NCBI): domain Eukaryota; kingdom Viridiplantae; phylum Streptophyta; class Magnoliopsida; order Asterales; family Asteraceae; genus Helianthus; species Helianthus tuberosus. Next base: position 171,698,761 of record CM060443.1, on the reverse strand, counting down.
GTTACTTTTAGCCTTAAAGGAGCCACAAACATGTCAGTGTATAATAAAATCTAATCATGGCACAAAACTCAAACAAAGAACTCGGCTATGAAAACCCTAAGTGGTGAAGGAACCACCTTCCTTCACTATGCGGTATGTTGTAGCGATGGTAGACATTGGGATAAAGATGGGATACCTTGGCATAAAATGGTTATTTTCTAAGAGCAATATGCACTTTTAATAAATAATCCCTAATGTATCTGGATATTTTAATTATGTTGTAGCCTATCCGATATACAACACTTTTCTTCTTAATTCTGGGGGATTTGAATCGGGCTTTCAATCTCGAATCGGTTAAGTTTCATACCGAAAACCTATTAGATGAGTAATTCTTGTTTAGGATGTGGCTTCATTTCAATCGCCAGAAGATTGCTATTGCTGGAACTGTATACATTGCTGCAAGATTCCTAAATAAGGATCGTCATGATTGCCAAAAGTTGTACTCACTGCCAAACGTGTTGCGAGGTATGTAATTTCATTCCACCCTCCTAATTTGCATTATCCAGAAAACTTAGGATCCTTATACATCATTGTAATGTGTTGTTGATAACTATCATAGTTGATGTTGGTTGGTATTTTATAGAGTTTAACTTAATGCTAATGAGTAAAATCTCTTGTGGTTGGCTTTATTTTCTAATAATGTACCGATTTCTCTGTCTTCTACAGATCTACCTCCTATCCCCTGCATGAGGCTAATAACAAGTCAGCTGTTTTCACACACCACCATGGGTTTTCAGGGTCAGGGGTATTCTCCAAATCACCAGCGAGTTAGAGAATTTTGTACAAGGGTGCCATACCCGTACACAAAGGAGCAAAACATTTTAATAGTAGGGGACAAGGATTTTTCATTTTCGCTCAGTGTTGCTAAAAGGCTGAAGCAAGCTCCTAAACTTAGAGCAACATGCTTGCCCGCTTATGGTAAGTATATATTTAGTTTTCTCATTTTTATTTTTCATTAAAAATATTAAAACTGACCATTTGATTCTGATTTGACAGACGATTTGATTAAGATGCATCAATACGCTGAAGCAAACCTCAAAGGACTGGTTTGTCACAAAGCTAGCTATTTTTGTGAGGTAGATGCCACTCAGATGGCTTCCGACGATCGGCTCTGCGATCGTAAATATGACCGCATCGTCTTTAACCATCCCCATGCGGGCTGTAAGTGGCATGAAGCTGATCCACGTCAGATTCAATAAGTCTATCATTGGTATTGCCATATAGATTTGATGTTTATTTATTTATTTATCTTATTTTTTTGTAGGAGACATCAAGATCTCCTTGATGGCTTTTTCAGATAAGCATACCAGATACTTTATGAACATGGGGAGATCTATGTTTCCGTAAAACGAATCATCCTTATAGCTTGTGGACCTGGAAGGCGTAGCGGGGAAACACAACTTGAGTCTAATCAAAAAAATCAAGTTCAATCCCGCCGACTTTGACGGCTACCAACACCGGAAAGTTGTGGTAGAAAAGCGGATGTGAATTTTGATGCGTCACATTCGTTTACCTTCAAGTTTGTGATATGTTCTCCCTAGTAATTTCTTTATCTGATTGGTACACATCAGTTTGGTCACTAAAGCATAGGATTTGGTTATTGTCACTTTCTGTAAGGATAGGAAAAATCTCAGATATAATAATAGATTTCAATGATGATGTTAGTTTTGACCGAAGCCTGACTTGTATTGCAAATTTCTTGAATTGATTAGATTGGGCGGAGTGTAATCTGTAACCCTAGTCCGGGGTACTTGTACTGTCGCAACCCCCGATCCCTTATCTGTCCCGGGAACGGGCGGACGCGAACTCAGAGTTTCGGTGGTATTAGCTGGTTAATTTGGCAGCGGAAATTACACCAGGACCATAGTTAGGAAATGTTTATCAGAGTAAAACCACCATATTTAATATTAATAATCACATGGGTAAACCCAAGTTTCTTATTACAATATGTTTACAGGGATAAACCCTATTTTATTGAATTTAAAACATCGTCTTTTTGGTAACTTTTATAGCCACATTTTTCCCAAGCCTTCAGTGCTCTCCAGCTGGCTTTTTACTAATTGGCTGTCACATTGTGTTACCTGAAACGCGTTTTAAAAACATTTGTCAGTGGGAAATACTGGTGAGTGAATCCTAGTTTAATCAAGAAACATGTTATCAATTAAAACAGTATTGAGAGCGATCACATTGTTTATTTCTACACAATTACTCATTCAGTACTGTCAATCCTGACTTGTGGGTCATATTACACATTGGCTAACTCATTGTCCAATGGTAACGTACTGTCATCCCCGACTTACTACTTGTAGTAATAAATTTTGTATACAAAACCCCAACATACCGGCAGTAATTGAAGAATTACAAAGACTCAATCACCGCTTAATCACATTGTAAAACAATTAAGGTTTTGTAAAATATTACAAAAAGGTTAACAAAAATTGGATAAACTCACATTGCTATCTTAGACTTCGCGTAAGGGTTTCCAGGGAATAATCTATAATTTATACAAATGTACATTGGTTAGTATCATAACCCTTTGAAATTATTAATGATACCCTCCCAGAGACGGCATTCCAACAACTACGTCGGGCAGAACCACGACAGTTGTTACGGAATCCTAAATCAATCGGGCAGCGTATCAACGGGGCAGAACCTTGCTAATTAGGGGGTATAATACCCGTGTATTATAAGCCTACTATCAGAATTTGAGATACAGAAACGTTTGTGAACGAATTAAAATGAAATCTGATGCCTTCTATTTATACTTGCTGAATTGGACTCTCACGCGGCCCGCGTGAAAGATAAGGGGGGCTTATGCGGCCCGCGTCATAGCCGGGTAGGGTTTAGGTGATCCGGGTCATCGCCTAGACTCGCCACGATGTCGACACGTGTCAGCCTCTGGTGTTTCCGTGTTATTGATCTCTCGCGGCCCGCGTACACTTAACATAGATCTTACGCGGCCCGTCTTAACTTAAGAAAACTAACAAAATCAGGTTCTAACCTTGATACCGCCCGCGTAAGGATTGGGGTGGGTCTACGCGGCCCTCCTCAGCCCTAGATTTTAATTTTTTTATTTATTTTTAATACTATTTCATGTATTTTGGGCTCGGTTTTCATATACGGGGTGTATTTAAAGATATATTGGGACAATTTAAAATATACTAGGGCGTCGGAAATATTATGAGGGTGTTGGTTTTACCGAGGGTTGTTACATTCTCCCCACCTTGTTTTAGAGCTCGTCCTCGAGATCTACTGGAACAAATGCGGATATTTCCGTTGCATTTCAGATTCAAGCTCCCAAGTATATTCAGGTCCTCTTTTGGAGTCCCACTTCACTTTGACCAGAACTAATCTCTTATGCTTGAGATTCTTGACTTTCCTGTCTTCAATCTGTAGAGGCCTTTCTACAAACTTGAGTTGTTCATTTACCTCTATATCCTTAAGAGGTACTATCAGTGATTCATCAGCTAAGCACTTTTTGAGATTAGATACATGAAATACGTCATGTATTCCTGCCATTTCTTCTGGCAGTTTTAGCAGATAGGCTACAGGTCCTATTTTTCTAATAATCTCAAAAGGTCCAACATACCTGGGACTTAGCTTTCCCCTTTTTATGAATCTTACTATTCCTTTCCAAGGAGAGACCTTTAATAATACTTTATCTCCTATTTGAAATTCCAACGGTTTGCGTCGGTTATCGGTATAGCTCTTCTATCGGTCACGTGGGGTTCGGCACTTACGTCCATAAAGTGCTTCGAAAGGTGCAGCATTGATACTTGTGTGATAACTGTTATTATAAGAAAATTCTATTAAAGGTAAGTGATCGTCCCAATTACTTCCAAAATCAATTACACAAGCTCTAAGCATGTCCTCCATTGTTTGAATTGTTCTTTCGCTTTGTCCATCTGTTTGAGGGTGATAAGATGTGCTTAATTTTAACTTGGTTCCCATTGCCTTTTGAAACTTGACCAAAAATGAGAGGTAAATCGGCTATCTCTATCAGAAACAATTGATAAAGGAATGCCATGTAAAGAAACAATTTCATTTACATATAACTTAGCTAATTGTTCCATACTGAATGTTTCTTTCATTGGTAGAAAATGAGCTGACTTGGTTAGCCTATCTAAAATCACCCAGATTGTATCATTTCCTTTCTTAGTTTTGGGTAATTTAGTAACAAAAACCATTGTTATCAATTCCCATTTCCACGCCGGCATTTCTAATTGTTGTAGAAATCCTGAGGGTTTCTGGTGTTCAGCTTTGACTTGTGAACAAGTTAAACATTTAGAAACATAGGTTGCTATGTCCTTCATTCCTATCCACCAGAAATTTTTCCTTAAATCCTGGTACATTTTATCATTTCCTGGGTGCATCGTATACTTGGATTTATGGGCTTCTTCTAATATACGATGACGTACGTTTCCTAATTTAGGTATCCACATCCTCTTTTTATGAAATCTCCAAATTCCATCTATTCCTTGTTCTACTTCTTTTAGCATACCTTTTAACTTTTCAGTATCTTCCTTGATTACTGATTCTTGTGCTTCTCTTATTTGATCATTTAAATCTACTTGCAGATTTAATTTAAGAGAACGTACCCTTTTTGGCTTTTCATAATACTTTCGACTTAAAGCATCTGCTACTACATTTGCTTTTCCTTCATGATACTGGATATCACATTCATAGTCACTAAGCATCTCCATCCAACGTCTTTGTCTCATATTCAACTCCTTTTGCTTAAAAATATACCTTAAACTCTTATGATCAGTGAATATGGTAAACTTACTACCATAAAGGTAATGTCTCAAAATCTTAAGAGCAAAAATTATAGCTCCTAACTCTAAATCATCAGTTGAATAATTCTCTTCATGATTCTTAAGTTGTCTAGATGCGTAAGCTATAACCTTTTGACGTTGCATTAATACGCATCCATAACCTAATTTAGAAGCGTCACAATAGACTATAAAGTCTTCAGCTCCTTCTGGTAACGCTAGTATGGGTGTATGGGTTAATTTTGTCACACCCTGGCTTTGCGGAAGCGTGGTTAACTTTGGTGTGACTTCTTAATACCGTAGCTTAATCATAACAAGCTATATGAATTTAAAAACCATGCAAGTCATCCATTAAGTTTTGAAAATCAAATACAGTACCATTGTTTTAACATGCAACCATAACCTTGTTCAACAACATTACAAACTGAAACATAACATAAACGTGGTTTAAGGACTGTGTCTTGTCCAGGAAAGAGACACATCCCCTAAACCCTGATGACTTCATGACAAGTGCAGCGGAAAACGTTCCATACCGTGCCAGATCTCGTTAATTTCCTGAAATACATGTGAGTTGAAAAATCAACAATAATGTTGAGCGAGTTCATGTGTAAGTGAGTAAGTAAAACACTTGTGAGTATAAAATAGTTGTGGTATGTAGCAGTTGTAAGAGGACTTGTGATCACCAATGGTTTGCAAGGCCACTGACATATGTGAAGTGCAAATAGGGAGACTCAAACCTAGCAGATTTCGCCACGGCAAAGTATGTGGACAAAGTCACCCCACGGTCCGTTTCTAGTTTGGCCGGGGGCTGGGCTCGCTACACCCAGATAGATCTACCGCTCTTGTCCCTCGGTCCCTCCATGAGGACTAATGGCCCCATGTTGTTCCTATCCACTCACATGATCGTATAACACCTCCTTACGTTAAACATACCGTTGTAAAGTACTCGTAAATCATAGTAACATGTATTTCACCCCCGCGGTTAAGTAAACTGAAAACAGTTAGAGAAAAGGGGGACATGAACTCACAGTGAATGCGCGTCTCTACCAAGTGTCTCCAATACAGTAAGCTGTGCAACGACCTACAAGTGCTAATTCTATTAGACGGGCGGCCGTGCCTTAGCTTTAGTTTATGTCTTTGGGAAATAGTTAGACAACTATTTCGTGTTTATGTTCCGTATACACTTGGTAGTTATTCTTCTTCCCAAGGATGGGGGATACAATACATGTGCGTAAGTTACGTTTTATCAATCTTGTGGTAATGTAATTACCGGTGTAACTTATATGTTAATGTGGAAGCGTTCGTAAAGTTTTGGAATCATTAACGCTTGTAAATATCATTTTCACTCTAAAATAATATTTATGTATTTCACAAAATAATCATAAACAGTGTTGTGACAACTATATTTATCACGTTAATCTTTGTGAAAACCCCACCTCCGAATATTTAGTAAAATTAGTGCTGGCGAAATTTATGTTTCGAAAATATGTCCAAAAATAGTTCTAACACTTGTTGTGTAAATAAGCCTAAGTGTTAGGTTTTTAGAAAATTTCGCCAGAGTTTCCTCTGTAACTGGAGGTGGCCACGCTTTCAAGCGTATCATTTTCTTTTAACAAATCAATTCAACAATCTTCTTTATTCAGTCAAACAATTTCCGACACATCAAACTAGTCGACAAGTATGTAAATTTGCATAATCGCATGAACTTGCAGTTTTTCCGAATCTATAGTGTAAACACCCTTTATACATGTAGATCTTTATATAAAGTAACTTTAATCTTGTAAAAACCTCGTGTTTAGAGAAACCCGTCTTTACAACTTCTCGTAACAAGTGACAAATTTACTTCTTTGTCGGATCTCTTTGTTTCACAAGTGTTTACACACTTGTGGTTTATAAAAATCATATTTATTAGTGTAAGATCCATCTTTAGAAAAACATGATTTCTTTAAAGTGTGGTCTTTCAAAAATACCACTTGCGGATACGTAGATCCGCTAGTTTTAAACACCATTTTACCGGTTAAATTACTTTTACACAAGTAAAATATTTTCACACAAGTTCATGTATCTTGTGTGGTAGAGTTTCACCTTTAACCCTTGTATTTAGTCAAAAACGAGCTTATGTGAAGATACATGATCTTACAAAGTCGGGTTAAACGATGTTCCGAGCTACCACATCATAGATCGGGTCTCAATAAACACATATTTCAAGTCCTACGACTTTTACACAAGTTATATGTTATTATCCACCATTTTTGTGATTTTACTAGACTTTAATGCATCAAAACTTATGTTTTCGATATTTAACCGACAATAGTTCTTTTAACCACTTTAGACATGCTTAAATATGAGTTTTAAACAATATACCTCTAGCTCGGGGCTAGGGAAGAATCGTGATGAAAATCGCGTGGATAAAAGCTAACGGTTGAGGTCCTTCGTGTTCCGCTTGCTCCGAGGCTCCTAATATGCGACTTGTGAAGCGTGTATGATGATGGAATGGCAAGAACATGAACCGAAAATATGATGGTGTGTGGGTTGGGGTTCGGCCGTGAGCCACAAAGGAAGAGAGAGTGGGTTTTTGTTGGTGAATATATGATGGTTAACTCATGTAGATTAGTGTTATATATAGGAAGATTAGGAGGGTATTACCCATAGGTTTATATGTCACCAAGATAATAAGCATAACCAAATAAAATAATAAGTCTTGTACCATGTGTGTCCCCATGGTTTTGGGGCCGGTTCCATTAGGGGGATGGGTTTAGTTCGGTTTTAACTAGATTAGTTAGGTGATTAGTTTAGGTTAAATAGGTAGGTTAAGTATTTAACCTCGTTAGTTGTATAAGGCGTGTTATGACGGGTGTTAGGGTAATCAGGGACCCTAACTGGCTCAGAAAAATATAAATAGTGAAAATATTAATATTTTCATGTTCCGGGTATAGTCCGGTTGTTTGGTTGGATAGTAATCCGTTAAAGTCTTTTGTAACGCTATAAAGTGTCGTTATTATATTTTCAGTGACACAATTTGTTTTCCCGACACTTTAGAAAGTGTCTAGTGTTATTTTCTCATGTTCTGGCACTTTACTAGTCAGCTAGAAGCTGGTTTGTGTATTAAAGTGTTGTGTTTGGTACTTAAAGTACGTTCTTGGCACATCCGAATCAGTGTATCTTATCCCTAGAGACGCGGTACCATAACCCTTATATCCCTACACTCACTACCAGTGTAGTCAAACTATATGAGGCTCTTAACAGGCCTTAGAGGCAGTGTCTGCCTGATGCTGGTCATATCAGCATGTTTGCCGTGTATCCGTTTAGTGCTACTGTGCTTTTTGTGCATCATGTTTGTCACTAAGGTGCCGTATGTAAATAATGTAGTGACAGCATATAAAGTATGATGCAAGTAAGTGCATGTATCAGTATGCAGGTAGCAGTTTATCAGCTAGTTTCAAACAAGCACAGTAATCAAGTAGTAATTAATCATTAATTAAGTTGTACGGATACCTGGTTTAGTGCGGGTTGTCACATTCTCCCCCCGTTAAATAAATTTCGTCCCGAAATTTAAGTTCTGCTTGTAGATGCAGAGTTCTGAGGAAATAGGTGGGGGTATTTTTCTTTCATCCGGTCCTCACGTTCCCATGTGAATTCAGGACCATGTCTGGCATTCCAACGAACCTTGACGAGTTTGACACTGCTCCGGCGGGTCTTGTTAACTTTCCAATCCGTGACCTCAACAGGTTCTTCAACAAAGTGGAGCGTGTCGTCAATATGAATCTCGTCGATAGGAATGGCAACGTCGATTTGAGTTGGACTTTTCTTTAAATTGGATACATGAAATGTATCGTGAACACCATTTAGTTCAGCGGGTAGGTCCAACTTGTATGCTACCGTCCCAATTCTTTCTAGAATTCTAAAGGGACCAATGTAGCGCGGATTTAACTTTCCACGCTTTCCAAAGCGTGCCACCCCTTTCCAGGGTGAAACTTTCAATAACACCATCTCTCCGACTTGGAAGTCCACGTGCTTCCGGTTTGGATCCGCGTAGGCCTTTTGCCTGTGGCGAGCGGCTTCGATGCGTTTAAGAATTTGTGCGATCTTATCTGTCGTCTCTTGGACGATCTCGGGACCAGCAAGCTGCCTATCACCTGCGTCAGACCAACATAGTGGTGATCGGCACTTGCGTCCGTATAGGGCCTCAAATGGCGCGACACCAATACTGGTGTGGTAGCTGTTGTTGTATGAAAATTCGACCAAAGGTAAGTGTTTATCCCAGCTACCGCCTAAATCCATAACACACGCCCTCAGCATGTCTTCCAAAGTTTGTATCGTTCGCTCGCTCTGGCCGTCAGTTTGCGGATGGAACGCAGTGCTCAGATTCAATTGTGAGCCAAAAGACTCTTGGAAAGATTGCCATATTCTTGACACAAATCTCCCGTCTCTATCAGAGATGATCGAGAGTGGTACTCCATGACGTGCTACGATCTCTCTCATGTAAATTTCCGCAAGTTTACTAGTACTGTCTTTCTCCTTGATTGGCAGAAAGTGTGCGGATTTTGTTAGGCGGTCAACAATCACCCAAATCATATCATGGCCTCTTGGTGTTCTTGGCAGTTTTGTAACAAAATCCATTGAGATTTGTTCCCACTTCCACTTGGGAATCTCAGGTTGTTGCAGAAGTCCCGAAGGCTTCTGGTATTCCGTCTTGACCTTAGCGCACGTTAAACATTTGCTCACATAAACAGCAACGTCGCCTTTCATCCTAGGCCACCAATAGTAATCCTTGAGATCTTGATACATCTTATCCGATCCAGGGTGGATAGAGTACCGTGACTTGTGCGCTTCGTTGAAAATAACTTCCCTTAATCCACCAAACAGAGGAACCCAAATCCTTTTCTCAAAACATAACGTCCCTTCCTCGTTTGGTACCAAAAGCTTCTCCATTCCACGGAGATATTCTTCCTCAAGGTTTCCCTCCTTGAGAGCTTCCTTTTGTGCAGCACGAATGCGCAAGGAAAGATCGGTTCGTATGATCATTTCCAACGCTCTAACCCTTATGGGCTTGATTCTTTCTTTACGACTTAGGGCATCGGCGACTACATTCGCCTTCCCTGGATGATACTTTATTTCGCAGTCGTAGTCGTTCAATAATTCAACCCATCGTCTTTGCCTCATATTTAACTCCTTCTGGTTAAATATATGTTGTAGGCTCTTGTGATCTGTGAAAATTGTGCACTTCGTACCATACAGGTAGTGTCTCCAGATCTTTAGTGCAAAAACTACTGCGCCAAGCTCTAAATCGTGCGTGGTATAGTTCTTTTCGTGCACTTTCAGTTGGCGTGATGCGTAAGCAATGACCTTTTGGCGTTGCATCAACACACAACCCAATCCCTGACGCTATGCGTCGCAGTATACCACAAAATCATTAGTACCTTCTGGTAGAGCTAAGATTGGCGCGTTACAAAGCTTATCTTTCAATATCTGAAATGCTTCATCCTGTTTGATCCCCCAATCAAACGTCTTGTCCTTCTGCGTGAGGAGCGTCAAAGGCTGAGCGATTTTCGAGAAATCCTCGATGAACCTTCTATAGTAGCCAGCCAAACCCAAGAATTGTCGAATCTCGGTTGGCGTTGTAGGCGTTTCCCAATTCTTGATTGCTTCGATCTTTGTGGGATCAACATGAATTCCATCCCCATTAACCACATGTCCAAGAAACTGGACTTCGCGTAGCCAAAACTCGCACTTAGAGAATTTGGCGTACAGCTGTTCCTTCTTTAGCAGCTCCAATATGGTTCTAAGATGTTGTTCGTGTTCAGCCTTCGTCTTTGAGTAAATCAGGATGTCGTCGATGAATACAATCACGAACTTGTCTAAGTATGGCTTGCAAACTCTATTCATTAGATCCATGAAGACCGCAGGTGCGTTCGTCAAACCAAATGGCATAACGAGGAACTCGTAGTGTCCATAACGAGTTCGGAAGGCTGTTTTCGGGATACTTTCCTCCTGTATCCTTAGTTGATGGTATCCAGATCGAAGATCGATCTTAGAGTAACAGCTTGAACCTTGAAGTTGATCGAATAGATCGTCGATTCTTGGCAGAGGATACCTGTTCTTGATCGTCAGCTTGTTCAATTCTCTGTAGTCAATACACATGCGGAAACTTCCGTCCTTCTTCTTGACAAACAAGACCGGAGCTCCCCAAGGCGAGAAGCTTGGTCGGATAAAACCCTTGTCTAACAACTCCTGAAGTTGTGTTGACAGTTCCTGCATTTCAGACGGCGCAAGTCTGTACGGCGCCTTAGCTACAGGCGCTGCGCCTGGAACTAAGTCAATGTGAAACTCCACTTGCCTCTGAGGGGGCAGTCCGGGTAAGTCTTCTGGGAAGACTTCTGGATACTCCCTTACGACAGGGATGTCCTCGATTGTTGGCTCAGCAGCCTTCTTGTCTACGATGTGTGCCAGAAAAGCAACACATCCTTTCTGTAAACACTTCCTTGCTTTCAAGCAGCTGATAAATCTCAGCGGTGTGTCACGCTTCTCTCCGTGAACCACAATTGTCTCACCATCATCAGTTGGGATACGAACAACTTTCTCGTGACATACTATCTCAGCCTTGTTTCCGGATAACCAATCCATTCCTACCACCACGTCGAAGCTTCCCAATTGGACTGGTAGTAGATCCAGAGTAAACTCGCGTTCTCCCAATTCTATCACACAACCTCTGATTACTTCGTCGGCTCCAACTAACTTTCCATTAGCTAATTCGATCGAGTAGGGAATGTCTAACTTATTAGCAGCTAACCCAAGCATATTCTAACGATACAAAGCTATAATCGGCACCAGTATCAAATAAAACGGATGCATAGCGTTGATTGATAGGGAACGTACCCGTAACAACATTTGGGTCTTGGCGTGCTTCCCTGGCTTCTAGTTGGAACACTCTACCACGGGCTTGATTCAGTGTTGGGCAGTTCTTCTTAAAATGCCCGATTTCCCCGCAGTTATAGCATCCGAGTCTCTGCCCGTTTCCATCCCCATTTCCAGCTGGGGTGTTGATCTGGTTGGCATTGCCAGCCTGATTTGCATTGTTGCCTCGGTTTCTGTTTCCTCCAAAATTTCCTTGTAAGCGGTTTCCATTTCCACCACGGTTATCATTCCTATTCCCATATCCTCCCTGGCCTCCGCGGCCTGCACTAGCCCAACATGATTCCTTTGAGTGGCCCGGTTTTCCACAAGATTCACAAACTCTTATGTTGCAGTGGCCAGTATGGTGGCGTTGGCAGTTGTTGCATCTGGGCTGGGTGCCCTGGTACCCTTTTCCTCTCTTGGTACTGCCAGCTGATTTTCCTTTCTTTACTGCCATACTGATGCCTTGTTTGAAGTTTGAAAACTTCCTTTTGTTATCTCCTGAGGACTCAACGTGAGTCTCTGTCTTCCTTGCCTTGACTTCATCAAACTTGTTTAAACGAATCGCCTCCTCGGTGAGAGCCACGCTCAAATCGATGGCTTCAGTGATAGTCGCTGGTTTGGAGGAGGTTACCATGCTTATTATTTGGGGAGCCAAACCCCAAATGAAGCGCTCGATTCGCTTGTATTCTGGCGTGACCATATAAGGAACCACTTGAGATAAGTCGTGAAACCTCTGGACGTACTCTGCAATCCTTGGTCCATCCATCTTTAAGTGCCAAAATTCAGTCTCCAACCTTTGAATTTCTGCGCGTGAACAGTACTTTTCGCGCATCAGTTCTTTCAACTCGGCCCAAGTCAGGGCGTAGGCGGCAGCTTCGCCTAGTGTTTGGACTTGTAAGTTCCACCAAGATAGGGCTCCATCTAAAAACAGCCCTGAAATGTATGTGACTTGCTGATCCTCTGCACACTTGCTCATGCGTAACACAGAATCGGTTTTCTCAGCCCAGCGGGTAAAGGCAACTGCACCTCCTGTGCCATCGAAGTTAACTGGTTTGCAGTCTAAGAACTGCTTGTAGGTGCATCCTGCACGTATGTTAAAACATGTGTTCGGTATTAGCATCATCGCTAAAATCTCCAACTAGTTCATGGTAGGTTCGAATGGCGTGGTATTACCGTGAGGTGGATTGTTATTGCCTTGGTTAACACTTCCGCTTGCTCCTGGCTGAGATGCTGCGTACTGTGCTATGGCAGCAGCAATAATCTGCTGGAGTTCTGCCTCGTTTGTTGGCATATTTGGTTCGCGTCTTGGCGGCATCTTCTAAAAGATGGTTTAAGTTGGTTAGGCCATAGTAAGGCTCCGTTGTTATAATACGTAAATCAGTTCGTAATATAGTGTACGTATATAACGGTAGTAATAGTATAATCACATAACATCTCATGTTATCACACATCACAATTATCAATCACACAACATCTCATGTCATAAAATGTAAACAAGTAATCAAGCGAATCCAAATATGGTGAGAAAACTGCGATTGCCATATAAATGAGACCTCATCGTAAGTGTATACATACAATCATCAATCACTAGGGGCTACATAACCCCTGTCAAAAGCTACATCAGTATTAATACAACATCAAGTACATAACAAAAGTCAAGTCATAACGTAGTCTCTCCAAAAAGCTGTGCAGTCAAAAAGCAATCGCCGCCTTATCACCTCGCCTACCCAAGTGGCACCGATGAGCTCTAAGCAGATGGTGGTGGAGGAGGGGGAAAATGGGTATAAAACAAACGGCGCAACTGTAACCAGTCCGCCTCCATCGCCTGCTGTGTACGAATAATGGAAGCAATCTGCTGCTCCAAAGTAGTAAGACGAGCAGCATAGTCAGGGGGTAAAGGTCGAAACGGCTGTAACGGAGAGGGTACCCGGCCATGGCACTGACATGGCTGCAGGTGGGCTCTCTCCAACTCCTGTAGTCGCTGCTCATGCGACTCATGCTGGTATACAAACGACATCAATACATCCTCAATGGTGTGGCCTACATGGAACCTGTGGTATGGATCAGTGGGTGGCATGGGGGAAAACGGTGACCACAGCAGTGGCTCACGTGTGGGGTCAAAGGGTGCCACACCAAAAGGAGCTGTAGTAGGTGGAACAAAAGGAATCTGAGGCATGAAAGGCATGGGCATCGGTACATGCCCATCAGGGTGAGCTGAAGAACCCTCTCCAGGCCCTGCTGGAGGTATAAACATAGGAACCTGAAACGAAAAGTCAGTATGTGGTGCAACAGGAATCTGTGGAGGGAATGGGGGAACGTCCTCGTCTGCCGGTATCCAGCCATGCTGTGCAGACTCATCCGGTGGATCCATATGTGCCGCGAACGGTGCATGTCCGGGCTCTAGGGGAACGGGATCAAATAAGGGAGCAGCAACAGGGTGAACGGGTGCCAAGGGCTCGAAAGGAGGGTCAACTGGTACAGCAATAACGGGTAAAGGACCAATGGGATCAACAGGAACATCTATGTGGTGATCATCAGCAATGGGCTCAAAAGGTACATCAGCATGCACAGGGTCATGCTCTGGTAAAGGGTCAAGGGCAGCTGCCTGCTCAGGAGCAATGGCAGGCTCAAAGTCATCAAATGCCATGTCAACATCAAAATCGGGATCAATCGGATCAAAAGGATCAATAGGATCTGCTGGATCCTCCATCAACTCGTCCATCGGGACAAACTCTAAATCACGGTCAGGATCAAATCCTGGTGGAAACACAGGATCTGAATCCCCCTCGTCGTCATGGTCAAAAACAAGTCCAGGTATGGGAGCAACAGAAAAAGCCTGGTCAGAATCGGACCCATAAGAGAAGTGCTGCGCACTATGAGCATGTGTGGGTACAGAAGCCACAGACTCAAAGGAGTCCGCGACTGGGGAATGAGCAGGTGACTCCGCAGCCGGAGCATCTGCGATCAGTAAGGGAGCAACAGCAGGTAGGGCCTCGCCCTGAGTATCCTCCAAAGGCTCCTCCTCAAACATATCGACGTCGTCCTCCTCATCGTCGATGGGTAAAACAGGGTATGATGCAAGGGGTACTGGAGCAGGGATCACAACGAGTGGTAGATCCCCGGCTGGAAGATCAACTGGGAGCTCATCAACGCCGTCGGGTAAGGCGAATGGCTGAAAGTCATCATCATCCGTGCTGGTGAAGTCTGACGTATAAACCTCGTGCTCCGATGACTCAATGTCGTCTGAAACGATAGGCCTCGGGCCTGTGGTGCCTGAACCACCAGTGTCTGCAGAATCCATGTGTCTGTAACATATACACAAATATGCACAAGTAGTCAATCATAAATCATGTAATCACATAAGTCATCAAGTAAGGCATCACATAATCCTCCTAGTCTTACTAGCCAATACTATCCAGTCTACAAGACTGCTCTATCCTTCACTTAAACCAAACCTCGATCCTCCAGATCGATCCTTAGCCCTCCAGGCTGAACCTTTTCTTCCTAGCCTTGCTAGCCCACTATCTTGGTCACCTAGACCAAGCCTCGATCCTCCAGATCGATCCTATAACAAACCAACGTGCTCAACTACCTCGATCACTTCGATCCTCCAGATCGATCCTCAGCCCTCCAAGCTGAGCCTATAAATAAATAAAATGTGCTCAACATTTGTTTGTAAAAAGTTGGATCTGGACTTAAGTGGTATGCAGAAAAATGTTTTCGTGAGAGCCCTAGTGATCATAGTCTAGACTCGAGAAAGAATCCTAGTTCGCTATGATCAGAGCTCTGATACCAAGCTGTCACACCCTGGCTTTGCGGAAGCGTGGTTAACTTTGGTGTGTCTTCTTAATACCGTAGCTTAATCATAACAAGCTATATGAATTTAAAAACCATGCAAGTCATCCATTAAGTTTTGAAAATCAAATACAGTACCATTGTTTTAACATGCAACCATAACCTTGTTCAACAACATTACAAACTGAAACATAACATAAACGTGGTTTAAGGACTGTGTCTTGTCCAGGAAAGAGACACATCCCCTAAACCCTGATGACTTCATGACAAGTGCAGCGGAAAACGTTCCATACCGTGCCAGATCTCGTTAATTTCCTGAAATACATGTGAGTTGAAAAATCAACAATAATGTTGAGCGAGTTCATGTGTAAGTGAGTAAGTAAAACACTTGTGAGTATAAAATAGTTGTGGTATGTAGCAGTTGTAAGAGGACTTGTGATCACCAATGGTTTGCAAGGCCACTGACATATGTGAAGTGCAAATAGGGAGACTCAAACCTAGCAGATTTCGCCACGGCAAAGTATGTGGACAAAGTCACCCCACGGTCCGTTTCTAGTTTGGCCGGGGGCTGGGCTCGCTACACCCAGATAGATCTACCGCTCCTGTCCCTCGGTCCCTCCATGAGGACTAATGGCCCCATGTTGTTCCTATCCACTCACATGATCGTATAACACCTCCTTACGTTAAACATACCATTGTAAAGTACTCGTAAATCATAGTAACATGTATTTCACCCCCGCGGTTAAGTAAACTGAAAACAGTTAGAGAAAAGGGGGACATGAACTCACAGTGAATGCGCGTCTCTACCAAGTGTCTCCAATACAGTAAGCTGTGCAACGACCTACAAGTGCTAATTCTATTAGACGGGCGGCCGTGCCTTAGCTTTAGTTTATGTCTTTGGGAAATAGTTAGACAACTATTTCGTGTTTATGTTCCGTATACACTTGGTAGTTATTCTTCTTCCCAAGGATGGGGGATACAATACATGTGCGTAAGTTACGTTTTATCAATCTTGTGGTAATGTAATTACCGGTGTAACTTATATGTTAATGTGGAAGCGTTCGTAAAGTTTTGGAATCATTAACGCTTGTAAATATCATTTTCACTCTAAAATAATATTTATGTATTTCACAAAATAATCATAAACAGTGTTGTGACAACTATATTTATCACGTTAATCTTTGTGAAAACCCCACCTCCGAATATTTAGTAAAATTAGTGCTGGCGAAATTTATGTTTCGAAAATATGTCCAAAAATAGTTCTAACACTTGTTGTGTAAATAAGCCTAAGTGTTAGGTTTTTAGAAAATTTCGCCAGAGTTTCCTCTGTAACTGGAGGTGGCCACGCTTTCAAGCGTATCATTTTCTTTTAACAAATCAATTCAACAATCTTCTTTATTCAGTCAAACAATTTCCGACACATCAAACTAGTCGACAAGTATGTAAATTTGCATAATCGCATGAACTTGCAGTTTTTCCGAATCTATAGTGTAAACACCCTTTATACATGTAGATCTTTATATAAAGTAACTTTAATCTTGTAAAAACCTCGTGTTTAGAGAAACCCGTCTTTACAACTTCTCGTAACAAGTGACAAATTTACTTCTTTGTCGGATCTCTTTGTTTCACAAGTGTTTACACACTTGTGGTTTATAAAAATCATATTTATTAGTGTAAGATCCATCTTTAGAAAAACATGATTTCTTTAAAGTGTGGTCTTTCAAAAATACCACTTGCGGATACGTAGATCCGCTAGTTTTAAACACCATTTTACCGGTTAAATTACTTTTACACAAGTAAAATATTTTCACACAAGTTCATGTATCTTGTGTGGTAGAGTTTCACCTTTAACCCTTGTATTTAGTCAAAAACGAGCTTATGTGAAGATACATGATCTTACAAAGTCGGGTTAAACGATGTTCCGAGCTACCACATCATAGATCGGGTCTCAATAAACACATATTTCAAGTCCTACGACTTTTACACAAGTTATATGTTATTATCCACCATTTTTGTGATTTTACTAGACTTTAATGCATCAAAACTTATGTTTTCGATATTTAACCGACAATAGTTCTTTTAACCACTTTAGACATGCTTAAATATGAGTTTTAAACAATATACCTCTAGCTCGGGGCTAGGGAAGAATCGTGATGAAAATCGCGTGGATAAAAGCTAACGGTTGAGGTCCTTCGTGTTCCGCTTGCTCCGAGGCTCCTAATATGCGACTTGTGAAGCGTGTATGATGATGGAATGGCAAGAACATGAACCGAAAATATGATGGTGTGTGGGTTGGGGTTCGGCCGTGAGCCACAAAGGAAGAGAGAGTGGGTTTTTGTTGGTGAATATATGATGGTTAACTCATGTAGATTAGTGTTATATATAGGAAGATTAGGAGGGTATTACCCATAGGTTTATATGTCACCAAGATAGTAAGCATAACCAAATAAAATAATAAGTCTTGTACCATGTGTGTCCCCATGGTTTTGGGGCCGGTTCCATTAGGGGGATGGGTTTAGTTCGGTTTTAACTAGATTAGTTAGGTGATTAGTTTAGGTTAAATAGGTAGGTTAAGTATTTAACCTCGTTAGTTGTATAAGGCGTGTTATGACGGGTGTTAGGGTAATCAGGGACCCTAACTGGCTCAGAAAAATATAAATAGTGAAAATATTAATATTTTCATGTTCCGGGTATAGTCCGGTTGTTTGGTTGGATAGTAATCCGTTAAAGTCTTTTGTAACGCTATAAAGTGTCGTTATTATATTTTCAGTGACACAATTTGTTTTCCCGACACTTTAGAAAGTGTCTAGTGTTATTTTCTCATGTTCTGGCACTTTACTAGTCAGCTAGAAGTTGGTTTGTGTATTAAAGTGCTGTGTTTGGTACTTAAAGTACGTTCTTGGCACATCCGAATCAGTGTATCTTATCCCTAGAGACGCGGTACCATAACCCTTATATCCCTACACTCACTACCAGTGTAGTCAAACTATATGAGGCTCTTAACAGGCCTTAGAGGCAGTGTCTGCCTGATGCTGGTCATATCAGCATGTTTGCCGTGTATCCGTTTAGTGCTACTGTGCTTTTTGTGCATCATGTTTGTCACTAAGGTGCCGTATGTAAATAATGTAGTGACAGCATATAAAGTATGATGCAAGTAAGTGCATGTATCAGTATGCAGGTAGCAGTTTATCAGCTAGTTTCAAACAAGCACAGTAATCAAGTAGTAATTAATCATTAATTAAGTTGTACGGATACCTGGTTTAGTGCGGGTTGTCACAAATTTATGCTTAAGGATTCTAAATGCTTCTTCTTGTTTTAATCCCCATTCAAACAAACTTAATAGATTTACAGGTTAGCTTAGTTAAAGGAATGACTATTCTAGAAAAATCTTGAATAAATCTTCTATAATAACCGACCAATCCTAAGAAACTTCTGACCTCGGTTGGTGACTCAGGGGTTTTCCATTTAGTAATTGCCTCGATCTGTGTGGGATCCACATGAATTCCTTCATGGTTGACTAAATGTCCAAGAAACTGTACATGTTCTAACCAAAACTCGCATTTTGAAAATTTAGCGTAAAGCTTTTCCTTTCTTAATAAACTTAAAAGTGCGTGCAAATGCTTTGCATGATCCTCTTTATTTTTAGAATAAATGAGAATATCATCTATGAAGACAATTATGAATTTATCCAAATATGGTTTACATATTCGGTTCATCATGTCCATAAATGCAGCTGGGACATTGGTTAAACCAAATGGCATGACAGTAAATTCATAATGGCCATACCTTGTTCTAAATGTGGTTTTAGGAATATCCTCTTCCTGTACCTTTAATTGATGATATCCTGACCTTAAATCGATTTTAGAGAAAAATCGAGCTCCTTGCAGTTGATCGAACAGATCATCGATTCTTGGTAATGGGTACCGATTCTTAATCGTGACTTTGTTCAATTCACGGTAGTCAATGCACATACGCATTGATCCGTCCTTCTTTTTGACAAACAGTATCGGCGCTCCCCATGGCGACGAACTTGGCTGTATAAATCATTTTTCTAACAATTCGTCTAATTGTTTCTTCAGTTCCTGTATTTCAGCGGGTTCCAAATGATAGGGTGCTTTGGCAATTGGTGATGTTCCTGGTATTAAATGAATTCTAAATTCAACTTCCCTATCTGGAGGTTGTCCTTTCTGGAAATATATCTGAAAACTGAGATACTACTGGAATATCTTTTAAATCCTTTTCTTTAGTGTTAGTGATTATGGAAATCAAATACACTATAGAACCTTTTCTTATATAACTTGTAGTTTTCATCACAGGGATGAATTTTGTAGTTCTAGATGGTTTATCTCCTTTAATTGTGATCGTTTTACCTTTTGGTGAATTTACTTGGATTGACTTTTGATCACATAAATACTAGCTTTATTGGTTATTAACCAATCCATTCCTAAAACAACATCAAACCCTGCCCATTCATAGGATAAAGGTTTGCAATAAATTTCTGATTTAAAATTTCTATGCTTGCTCCCTGCAAGATTTCAGAAATCCTAACAGTTTCTCCATTAGCTGTCTCTACTAAGCATTCTTGTGGTAGTTTAGTTAATGATTGATTTAGGAATTTGCAAAATGATGTATTAATAAAACTTTGGTTTGCACCAGAGTCAAATAATACTTTAGCAAAAATATCATTAACTAAAAACATACCAGCGATGACATCTGGAATCATTTTGGCTTCATCTGCAGTTAGAACAAATGCTCTAGCATTTTGAGTATTCTTGTTGTTTGTAGCTGGAGCTAATTTCGGGCAATTAAGCTTGATATGACCTTGTTCTCCGCAGTTGTAACATATCCTATTGTTAGCTTTCTTTCTGCAATTTTCTTCTTTGTGTCCCGATATTTTGCAAAAGTTACAGTATATGGAGCATCTTCCTGAATGCTTTCTTTTGCAATTCCTACAGTAGGGTGTAGAGGTAGAACCTATATTTTTCCCACGATTAAAATTTCCAGAACGAAATTCTTGTGTGAGCTTCTGGGTTAGGTTTTTCCTTTGATCCTCCTCTCGGGTACGGACTAATTCATCTGTCAAGTTATTTGCTAGTTCTATAGCTTCTTCTATGGTTTGAGGTCTAGCTGCCTTGACTACGTGTCTTATCTCCCCAATTAATCCCTAGATATAACGGGAGATTAATACTGGTTCAGGTGAAGGAAGAGTTGGCACTATTCTAGCATATTCGAAGAATATTTTAGTGTATCCCTTACTATCCACACCAGTCATCCTAAGGTTTAGGAATTTGTTTGCTATCTGTTCCTTCTCATTAGGTGGGCAGAATTTCCTTTCTACCTTGTTCTTAAATTCTTCCCATTCCATATTGTAGGTTCTATCACTTCCTCTTGATTGGAGGATAGTGTTCCACCATTCTAGTGCTGAATTCTTAAATAGATTAGAAGCAAATAATATCTTATCTTCTTCAGCACATTTGCTTATTCTTAAGACTGCCTCAGTTTTCTCTATCCAGCGTAGGGTTGCAATGGCCCCTTCGTTGCCTGAGAATTCCATTGGTTTACAAGACCCGAATTCTTTATAAGAACAACCGTAAGACACAGTTCTTCTCATTTTGGGAATAGGCATTTGAAGTACGGGTCCATTGTTCACGCTGTTTTCGGGTTCGATTGGTCGCTTACTGCTATGCTTACTTTTATTATTCGCTTCTTGAATAGTTTGAATAATAAATGGCATTGCATCTATGATTCCTTGTGCCACTATATGTTGAACGGCACTATTATCCATTTGGTTTCCATTGTTATTGATGCTTGGATTCTCATTAACCACGTTAATGTTACTCTGGTTATCATTATTCAGATTTCCTTGATTTCC
Organism: Helianthus tuberosus; assembly: GCA_030545235.1. Lineage (NCBI taxonomy): Eukaryota > Viridiplantae > Streptophyta > Magnoliopsida > Asterales > Asteraceae > Helianthus > Helianthus tuberosus. The sequence continues at coordinate 171,677,386 of CM060443.1, read as the reverse complement.
TTCATCAGCCATCTGAATTTTAAACATTTACCTCATATTAATATCACAAGATAATATTTAATATAGTTAATCACATGACACGCAATCTAGCCAAAAACGTAGATCATTGCTACTTTTACTCTATTTCCATATACTATTACAAACTAGTACTGAAATAAAAATTACAATACCTATAGAAATAGAATCATACTAATAGTAATATGCATTCGTACACACATATTTTATTTTATTTTTATTTTATTATATTATATTATTATTACTATTATCGTTTCCTTCATCACATCACGGATATGGATTTATCCAAAAATCCATATTGCGCTCATCGTATTTCCATACGAGACGCTCTCCCACCTGACGCATTCTCTCACTGCTTTCTAAAATTTCCTTCCCAAAAGTCCTAAGTTCTTGTACGATTTCTGCACTCATTGGGGGTGCAGGTTCTAGGACTGGGTTCGGAATCTGGGGTGCGGGTTCCTGATATGGGGGTGAAAGTGCCTGAAATCGGTAAGGATCTTCTAAGATCTCCCTAATATATTCATCGTGGTAATAGGGATCTAAAGGGTCCATACCTGGATAGGCTCCTATGTTTTGTATGGATGTGTCTTCATGTATCGGGTAACGTTGCACAAAATCCCTATTATCGTCCCACCAGGGGTCGTAATTTGGGTCTAGGGGGTTTGGTGCAGGTATCCTAGGGATTTCTTCTGGGTTGAAATCATGCATCTCCACTTGGTTTTCAGGGTTTTCTATCTCCAAGGGTTGGTCTAGGATTTGTGGTTGTGAGGCTACTAGTTGTTCCAGACTTGGGTCAGCAGCAGTTGTAGCTAGGATATGGAAATTAGCTAGGCTTCTATTAAGCATATCCTGTGTATGGGCATCTGACTTTCGCTTAACGGCTGCTAAAACTCTTTGCTGTTGCAACTTTCACATTCTTTTCCTACGTGCAAAGGCTTCCTTACTGAACCATCCTCGTTTCTTATGAGGGAATGGCTCTTCTGACTGAGCTTTAAAAGCAAACATTCCTTCTTCCTGATCAGTAGAATACCCAAAAAGGGCAGGCTGTGAAGAGGTACCTTCACTCCTAGGTGAATCAGACAACTGATGACTCATATTTGAGGGTCCTTGATCACTCATACTATAAACTAACAAATAGTCAAATAACACATAACAAATAAATACAGTTATGCACGTATTTCCGTAATTTATTTCCTAACACAAAATTTAGAATTCAAGTGTTAGCAGAACACTTCTTTGGCTCAGACCAGTGGCTAGGCTCTGATACCACCTTCTGTCGCAACCCCCGATCCCTTATCTGTCCCGGGAACGGGCGGACGCGAACTCAGAGTTTCGGTGGTATCAGCTGATTAATTTGGCAGCGGAAATTACATCAGGACCGTAGTTAGGAAATGTTTATCAGAGTAAAACCACCATATTTAATATTAATAATCACATGGGTAAACCCAAGTTTCTTATTACAATATGTTTACAGGGATAAACCCTATTTTATTGAATTTAAAACATCGTCTTTTAGGTAACTTTTATAGCCACATTTTTCCCAAGCCTTCAGTGCTCTCCAGCTGGCTTTTTAATAATTGGCTGTCACATTGTGTTACCTGAAATGCGTTTTAAAAACATTTTTCAGTGGGAAATACTGGTGAGTGAATCCCAGTTTAATCAAGAAACATTTTATCAATTAAAACAGTATTGAGAGCGATCACATTGTTTATTTCTACACAATTACTCATTCAGTACTGTCAATCCTGACTTGTGGGTTATATTACACATTGGCTAACTCATTGTCCAATGGTAACGTACTGTCATCCCCGACTTACTACTTGCAGTAGTAAATTTTGTATACAAAACCCCAACATACCGGCAGTAATTGAAGAATTACAAAGACTCAATCACCGCTTAATCACATTGTAAAACAATTAAGGTTTTGTAAAATATTACAAAAAGGTTAACAAAAATTGGATAAACTCACATTGCTATCTTAGACTTCGCGTAAGGGTTTCCTGGGAATAATCTATAATTTATACAAATGTACATTGGTTAGTATCATAACCCTTTGAAATTATTAATGATACCCTCCCCGAGACGGCATTCCAACAACTACGTCGGGCAGAACCACGACAGTTGTTACGGAACCCTAAATCAATCGGGCAGCGTATCTATTATGAAACTGGGGTTATAATACTTACAACGGGGCAGAACCTTGCTAATTAGGGGGTATAATACCCGTGTATTAGAAGCCTACTATCAGAATTTGAGATACAGAAACGTTTGTGAATGAATTGAAATGAAATCCGATGCCTTCTATTTATACTTGCTGAACTGGACTCTCACACGGCCCGCGTGAAAGATAAGGGCGGCTTACGCGGCCCGCGTCGTAGCCGGGTAGGGTTTAGGTGATCCGGGTCATCGCCTAGACTCGCCACGATGTCGACACGTGTCAGCCTCTGGTGTTGCCGTGTTATTGATCTCTCGCGGCCCGCGTACACTTAACATAGATCTTACGCGGCCCGTCTTAACTTAAGAAAACTAGCGAAATCAAGTTCTAACCTTGATACCGCCCGCGTAAGGATTGGGGTGGGCCTACGCGGCCCGCCTCAGCCCTAGATTTTAATTTTTTTATTTATTTTTAATACTATTTCATGTATTTTAGGCTCGGTTTTCGTATACGGGGTGTATTTAAAGATATATAGGGACAATTTAAAATATACTAGGGCGTTAGAAATATTATGAGGGTGTTGGTTTTACCGAGGGTTGTTACATGTACCCGGTCTGTCACACCCCAACCGATGGCGGAAACATCGGGGGGTGGCATTGAGCGAAACAGATTGTCCAGAAGTTTCCATAACAACTATGATTACCAATTATTTAAAGCAACATGTCCCATACCATGTCATAAAGGATAACATAATTATTACAGACAAGATCTAGTCAAATTGTTTTGTTCCGACAACTCAGATTTCAAATACAGATAATTCATTTATTTGTTTCTAGACCTTTCCTAGCCTCGATTTCACAGCAAGCCAAGCATATAAACATCCTAAGCACCTGTCACATACATTAAAGTAAAGGTCAATACACATAGTGTAAAGGTGAGCATACAAGTTTAATAGATATAATAGAGTTCGAAATCGTTACGCATAACCAGCACGTACACAGTGTAAAATGAGGCATGTTAGTTATCGACATGAACCTATCGATACCAATGACTGCGGGTTGACTACCCAAGGCAGTTCGTAATACACACTCACCACTGTGAGCCATGTAACAAATTGTCCTTAACAACCCCTGAATGAACAGGTGCTGAGTCCAAACAAATAGTACTATCGTTGCTAAGGCAGATAGACAGCATTCCATGTGTAAACATAACAAACAAGCATTCATTAAGTCATGTATAACATGCGATAACGGTTAGCGTTTAAAGTATTGCGTAGTGTGATCGATGTGATTTATAATAAGTAACGTATGTAACACCCAAAAGTGCGTAAAGCAAAAAGGGATCGAGTATACTCACAGCGGTTGATGGATTGAAGGGAGCGCTATAGGGTAAGGTCAGCCTGATCAGAACGATAGCATAAACGATAAGAGGCGCTTAAAACGATACAAAGTGTCATTGGATCGAACAGCAATCTGATCGGGTAGCAATCCGAGCGGGTGGCCGGTCGATCGGATGACAATCCGTTCGGGTGGTCACTCGATTGGATAGTCACCTCGTTTGGAATGGATGTGTTTGTGTATGATGGCTTGTCTTTTGAAGTTTTCGTTGTAGCATTTTGAAAAACAGAGAAGTATCTCTACCTTTCAGGTCGGTCGATCGAACGGTTGTTCGATCGGACAGCAATCCGATTGGCGAGGCTTCTCAAATTGAGAACAAATTCACAGCAGGACGGTCACTCGATCGGATGGCAATCCGTATGCATTGAACATGTTGAAAATTGTTTAAGTGTTTGAATTCAGAACATTACATGGTCGAGTGGTAATCCGATCGGGTGGCAATCCGATCGGACGGCATTCCGTTCAATGTTCCAAAACCTCAAATAGGTGAAATTAAGTTAAGTGTGGGACCCAAGGTGCAAGTCGATCAGGTAGCAGTCCGGTCGGGCGGCAATCCGATCGGACGGCAATCCGATCGGACGTCAATCTGTCCAGATGTCCTGGTCGTCTTCTTCCTTGGTTGTTTTGATAGTTTGTCATTTTATCGAGATGATCTGATAACGTGCTGAACAACTGAAACCTCGTCAATACTTAGTAACCCGATCGGATAGGAGTCACCCTAGTCCGACCAGTTTAACTGTTCGAGACGGTGTTTCATGTTTAACCCGAAATCAGTATTCTCATGGATAGGATCCAGATCTTGAACCAACCCATCAGCACAAAAGAGTAGAAGGTTAGAACAAGCTCCGATTCTATCGGTTTTGAGTGCATTGAGTGTAAAAGAGTAGAAAGAAAGTTGGAAAACCATCTTTCAATCCTTTTCACCATGAATATGTTTAGATCTACGAAAGATCTTTGTTTATTTGTGTGGAAATCATTCAGATCTAAGTTGTTCTTGGTGGATTGAAGCCAAAACATGAAGTTTATCAGAACACCATGATGACATCATCATAGAACACCTCAAATCTAGTGATTTCATGGTTAAAAGTTACGATTCAAAAGATAGAAAGGTGTAGGAGTGCGTGTAGATCAAGAAAGTACAAGATTTAGATGGAAAACTTACAAGATTCGTGAGAAATCTGAAGAAAAGCGAGCTGGGTCGAGTAGAGCAGAGAGAGAGTTGTCAACATCAAATGATGTTGACATGAGGGGTATTTATAGGGTTTCCATAAAAGGAAAGGGGGAGGAGAGGGCTGATCGATCGGGTGGCAACCCGATCGGGTGGCTGCTCGATCGAGTGGCACCTCGATCGAGTGGCAACTCGATCGGGTGGCAGCTCGATCGGCTGACCACTCGATTGGAGTGAACGGCGAGATGAGTTTTGCGAGTTCGATTCGCATGTTGAGCGTTGAGATGCGATAGAGTTTCCTATTCAAATTACTTTTAATCCCAACTACTATATCAACATACAATCATCCTTATTTAACATTCGTTTAGCGTTTGCGATTACGTTTCGATTAATCACCACAACAACAACATAAACATAAATAAATATGCACAAGTAACACATAAGGCACACACACGTAATAACAATAACCAGTCACGTAAGTCGAGTTGCGCGTGCGATTGCGATAAAGCGATTAAACATGCGATAAATAGCGATTAAACCTCGATTATTAGCAAATACTCCACATAATACAACTAATGCAAGAACAAAATTAGACTAATTACAAGTCAAAACAGGAATTGAGCAAGGAGTGACAGATCGCAATTAGCAATCTTGTCTCCCTTTGACTTTATTCTTGGCTTTGACTTTGACTTTGAAACACGGGGTGTTACAACCTCCCTTAGTTGAGGTAATTTCATCCCGAAATTAGGCCGAAGCCATAACAAACAATTGCGGGTACTTCGCCTTCATGTCGCTTTCGAGTTCCCAAGTGAACTCTGCGCCTCGTTTGCCTTCCCATCGAACCTTCACAATGGGAATGCGCGAGCGTCTGAGTTGCTTGGTTTGGCGGTCCATGATTTCGACAGGCTTCTCCAGGAAGTGTAATGTTTCGTTCACTTGAATATCTTCTAGAGGTACAATTAAATCATGCTCAGCCAGGCACTTTCTGAGGTTCGACACATGGAAAGTCGGGTGGACATTACTAAGTTCCTCCGGTAGTTCGAGTCTTTAGGAGAATTTTCTGATCCTTTCCATAATCTTAAAAGGTCCAACATATCGAGGCACTAGCTTCCCTTTCTTGCCGAATCTGACCACACCCTTCCAAGGTGATACCTTTAGGAGTACGTAGTCGCCAACGTCAAATTCAAGGGGCTTGTGTCGCCTATCGGCGTAACTTTTCTGACGACTCCGAGTTTTCACCAGATTGTCTCGAATTTGGAGGACTTTGTAAGTTGTTTCTTGTAATAGCTCAGGACCGATTAATTGCGAGTGCCCGATCTCGTGCCATACAATTGGCGATCGACATTTTCTTCTGTATAAAGTCTCAAACGGTGCCATTTGAATGCTGGAATGATAACTGTTATTGTATGAGAATTTGACTAAAGGTAAGTATGCGTCCCAATTACCACCGAAATCTATGACACACGAACGGAGCATGTCTTCAAGGGTACGAATCGTTCTTTCAGTCTGACCGTCGGTTTGAGGGTGGAATGCGGTACTTAGATTAAACGTAGTACCAAGAGTCATTTGAAAAGTCTCCCATAGACGCGAGGTAAACCGAGCATCACGGTCAGAGATGATGTCGTGAGGCGTCCCATGTTGACAAATGATCTCATCGGTGTAGATTCGGGCTAATCTTTCTACCTTGTAGTCTTCCCGTATTGGCAAAAAGTGAGCAGATTTGGTCAAACGGTCAATGACAACCCAAATACTGTCGTGACTTGATGGCGTGCGCTGAATTTTCGTTATGCAGTCCATAGCTATACTTTCCCACTTCCACATAGGGATCGGGGGTTGTTCGAGTAAGCCAGAGGGTCTTTGATGTTCAGCCTTAACTTTCGAGCAAGTCAGGCACTTTCCGACATAGAGAGCGATATCCCTCTTCATGCCCGGCCACCAGTACTTGTAGCGAAGGTCCTGGTACATTTTATCGGCACCGGGATGAATAGAATACCGAGATTTGTGGGCTTCGTCCATCAAAATCTGTCACAAATTGGTCCGCTTAGGGATCCAGATTCGGTCCAGAAAGTGGAATATCCCATTCGACTTATTCACAAGCTGGGCTCCATCATGGTAGATTCTTTCCTTCTTCAAAGTGCGCTCATTAAAACAGGCATGTTGAGCTTCGTGAATAAGGGTTTCGAGATCGTATTGGGCTTGGATATTACGAATGCTGAGCAGATAGCTCCGTCTGTTGAGAGCGTTGGCCATGACATTTGCTTTGCCAGGATGATAACGAATCTCACAGTCATAGTCGTTGAGAAGTTTGACCCATCAGCGTTGACGCATATTAAGTTCCTTCTGGTCAAAGATATATTGTAGGCTCCTATGATCGGTGAAGATAGTACACTTGGTACCGTACAGGTAGTGTCGCCAAATCTTTAACGCAAAAACAACTGCGCCTAACTCGAGATCGTGGGTTGTATAGTTCTTCTCATGGATTTTGAGCTGACGAGATGCGTAAGCAATAACCTTGTCCCTTTGCATGAGAACACAACCAAGACCAAGGTTCGAGGAATCACAATAGACAATAAAGTCGTCGTTTTCGTCGGGCAAAGTGAGAACAGGAGCATTGCAGAGCATATGCTTGAGGGTTTGAAAAGCAGACTCTTGTTCAGTTCCCCAAACAAAAGGCTTGTCTTTATGCGTGAGAGCGATAAGCGGCACAGAGATTTTAGAGAACCCTTCGATAAGTCAACGATAATAGCCCGCTAGTCCGAGGAAAGAACGGACTTCAGACGGGTTCTTTGGTGTAATCCAACTCTTAACTGCTTCAATCTTCGCGGGATCGGCGTGAATACCTTGACTATTGACAATGTGACCGAGTAATTGAACCTCCTTCAGCCAGAATTCACACTTGGAGAAATTGGAGTAGAGTCGATTCCCCTGGAGTAGCTCGAGAACCAAACGTAGATGTTGCGCGTGTTCGGCTTTCGATTTCGAATAGATCAGGATATCATCGATGAACACGATGACGAAGCGGTCGAGATATGGTTTACACACGCGATTCATCAGATCCATGAAAACTGCGGGTGCGTTGGTTAAACCAAAAGGCATAACAACGAACTCATAATGGTCGTATCGAGTGCGAAAAGCGGTTTTGGGTATATCCTCCTCCTGAATGCGTAGTTGGTGATAGCCTGAGCATAGATCGATCTTCGAGAAACACGTAGCACCTTGTAGCTGGTCAAACAAATCATCGATGCGAGGCAGGGGATAGTGATTCTTGATTGTTAACTTATTCAATTCCCGATAGTCGATGCACATCCTGAACGACCCATCCTTTTTTTTGATAAAAAGGACTGGTGCGCCCCATGGGGAGGTGCTCGGGCAAATGAAGCCTTTATCAAGTAGTTCCTGGAGCTGACTTGAGAGTTCACGCATTTCAGATGGAGCGAGTCGATAAGGAGCTTTAGCGATAGGGTTTGCTCCAGGAATGAGGTCGATACGAAAGTCGATATCACGACTTGGCGGAACGCCAGGAAGATCATCAGGAAACACAATAGGAAATTCACGAACCACAGGAACATCTTTCACTTCTGTCTTTCCTTTCTTTTCCTTCCCCGCTACTACAATGTTAGCCAAGAAAGCTCTGTATTCCTTGCGGAGATACTTGCTAGCTTGGACACATGACATGAGTTTAAGACCTTTCGAGGGAGTTTCACCATAAACACATAATACATCACCATTAGCGAGCGCGATTCAAATCATCTTATCAAAGCACACAACTTCAGCATGGTTTTCACGAAGAAAGTCCATACCTACTATGATGTCAAAACTTCCGAGCTGCATCGGAATGAGATCAATCGGAAAGATGTGATTGTTGAGTTCAAGAGTACAATCACGAAGAACAGAATTAACAGCGACAGTTCTTTCGGTGGTGACTTCGACATCGAACGTCGAGGGCAGATGGGAGCGCTTACGATTAAGGAGCTTCTCGAATTCAAACGACACAAAACAGTTATCGGCTCCATTATCAAACAAACATGAAGCATAAATACCGTTCACGAGAAACGTACCATTAACCACATTGTTGTCGGCTTGGACTTGGCGCGCATTGATGTTGAAAGTTCTGGCGCGGGCGGCTTGTTGTTGTTGTTGCTGTTGAGGCTGTTACTGCTGTTGTTGCTGTTGCTGAGGCTGCTGCTGCTGGGGCTCTTGTTTCACAACCCAGTTCGGGCACATGTTCGCGAAGTGGTTGGGATCACCACACGTGAAGCAGACTCTGGCGTTGACCGCGAGTGCCTGAGCCGCTTGTTGGCCTTGAGGAGCTGGAAGTAGAGCTTGATGAGCAGTAGCTTGAGCTGGTGCTTGTCGGGGACCAGTACGGCAATTGGCGGTGAAGTGGCTGTACATATTGCAATGAATGCAAAATATGCAGGCGATACCCACCGGGCGATGATAAGTACATGTCGGGCAAGCAGGGTGGGGACTAGTGTATGCACGCTTTGCAGGCGGTGCATAGGTAACTGGTGCTGATCGGTGCTGAGATTCCTGCTGAGCCGGTACGGCTTGAAGTGGAGCAGCAGTAGTAGTGACAGCATAGTTCTTGTTGCTGTAGCTGCTGTTGTTCTTCTTCTTCTTGCGACGAGAGGACTTCGATGATTGAGCGGTGGCGGTTTCAGCGGTTGGTGCGGCGGTAGCTTGATGCAAGTTCTTGGTAGCTTTATCCCAAAATCCAGCTTTAACTCGCTTGTCGTTGATTTCAGCGGCAAGCAAGTAGGTTTCTTCGATCATTGCTGGCTTGGCAGCATGCACGAGATCTGCAACACAATCTGGCAGAGCTCGAATGTACTTCTTGATTGTCATCTCCGTCGTTTTCACTTGGTCAGGACAGATGATACTGAGCTGCTTAAAGCGAGCAGTCAGAGCTGCGTTCTCTCCATCCTTCTGCTTGATATGCCAGAATTCGTCCTCCAGCTTTTGGCGTTCATGGGGAGGGCAGAATTCATCCATCATAATGGCCTTCAGCTCTTCCCATGTCAGCTCATAGGCTGCGTCATTTCTGCTCTTGTTCCTCTCGGCCGTCCACCAGTCTAGTGCGCGGGACTGGAAAACGTCGATAACATTCAGAGTACGGAGATTTTTAGGACATCCACTCTGGAGCAGAGTGACTTCGATGGAATCAAACCATTGAAACATAGCTGTAGGGCCATCTTCGCCAGTAAATTCCTTTGGACCACAGGCTTTGAACTGCTTGATACTAAAAGCAGTCTTCGGTGCATCTGTTCGAGACTCTTCAGACGATTTGCTAGCGTTCTCGTTCAGTTCACAAACAATCTGAGGAATTACTTTAGCGATCTGAGTGGCGACGAGAGAGGCGATTCGCTTGTCAGCTTGCTTTCGTTTCATAGCGCGAGAGTGAAGTGATCCAGTGGACGACATTATCTGCAGCAGACATCGCCATAGGACTCAGACACAATATAATCGAATCTCACCTCACACGCCTAACATTACTAAAGCTCAGGAACGCGATCACGTAAACATATAGGCACATAACCACATATTCATATAAACACAGAAGCACATAAGCACGTAAGGCACAGAATCATAGAAGCACGGAGGCATATAAACGCGTAATTAACCTAAAAGCATATAGAAGCAGTCAGAATACAGAAACCTATCATTCAAAGTCCGCGAGCGTTCGAGAATAGCGTCCGCGATTAGCATAGCGAGTAGTATAGTATAAGCGAATAGTATAGCAATCATCCTGGCGTAAAGTCGTTCCTCATGTAGAAGCGATTTGTTAGCGTATTGAGATAGAAGTGCAGTGCGAGTCGTGTGTGTAGATCAAGGCGAAAGCGAAAAGCAAGTAAACCACCAAAAATCATAATATGTAAACAAATAATAATCACATAAAACACATAAAATCCACATAAAAACGACATATATCGGAGTCGGCAGTAGCGAGCTCAGAATCGAATCACATAAAAATCGAGAATAGATTGTCTGCGGCTAGTTAGACATTGACTAACCAAAGTGATTCGACTATTCACAAAGACTCTTGGTACACACTTTGGCCTTCGGGACTGTGCTCTCGCCTCGAATCTGGGCGATCGGCAAGCATCCTCCCAGTCATATCGTGACTTCAAGTCGTTGGAGTCCGTCGAGAATTTTGTGAGAGTTTTGTAAAACCCAAAATAAGATCGGAACAAGTCGCCAAGGTTCGGGTTTCACCCCTGTCTTAACAACTCCGTTCCTATTTTGATAAAATTAAGAAGAATTATGCATCAAAGTAAGGATTTCACTCCTGTTTCGAAGCAACTTCTCTGTAGGATCGTTTTGAGAACCCGAACGAGTCGATCAGAAGAGTTTATCTCAGTTTGAGCGGCGGAAACGAACAAACCGAGGTCAATTCAGCAAGATTCACGATTAAAATTGTTGTACTATTGATTTGTATGACGTTTACAACCTGACAACACTTCGGCAGCACTTCGTTGCAAACCGGAAGACTTCTCTAAAAGTTACAAATGATTTAGCTTGAAGGCTATTTATAGAGGTGTTGATTTAGCTTGAAATGACACATGCCACTTTCAAGGGAAATCAACATGTTGATTTAGCTTGAAACTGTCATGTGACACTTTCAAGGTAAATCACTACGTTCAAGCTAAAATACCTTAAACACATTCTAAAACGTATAACATATCTAACATTTTTAGTCCTAGACACGATACAAGACGAAGTCGACAGACGCATGCACCAACAGACTCCCCCTCGAATGTTGACGAGTCTTAAGTGTCGAGTCTTCGCATCTTCAGTCTTTATCAGTTCTTTTGAACTCTTTAAAGTATCTGACGTTGTAAAGCATCCTCAAATCTTCTCTATTTTCTTTCCTCTTCAGCATCAATAGACTCCTCACGAACAATCTCTTCTTGGATGTCTTCAGACTCCCCCTTTCGATATGCTGAGATCACAGTCTGGCTTGTTGAAATCACACATTCCTCAGGTATCGGAACCTGGCACTCTGTCTTCAGATTCAGAATTGAAACTTTACTATTCCTGCACATTCTTAACCCAGAAATGAATTTCTAAATTTAACAATTTGAATGCACCAACACTCACTCTCCCTCAGATCACAAATACATGATGAACCACTTGTTGATTTTAAAAACATATTTTGACAATTAAGACACACTCCCCCTCACATCAATGTCATCATGTTTAGCACTTGGAACTTTGAAAATCAGCTTTCCAACATCAGTTGCCAAAAATCTTTTTGAATTTTTCAAAATTTATGCTAAAACACACTGAAAATCTTTTTGGATTTTTGAATGAAAAGAAATGCAGTAAAGAAATATTTACAGACAATATTTTTATGAGTTCGTACAAGAGGATCATATCAGATTTTGACAAGTTCACAAGTACCGTTGAGCTTAGTTACACATTAAGAATTAAACAATTCACTTAGATTGCCGATATACTGATCCACTTAAAGTTTCACACAAATTTCAACTGATTCAGGATATGAGTTAGGTGTTTTAGGAACTTAAACTCATTCATGTGTCCCACCTCTTGAATATACTCCCGTATCCAGATCCCAATATTCAGTCTTACAGGTGAGTATACCACAGATGATATCTGTCAGGGGAATAAATTATAGTTCGAGGGCCGTGAGAGCTCAGGTCGATCTTTCGATACGCAGAGAGATGACGGCTTCGACTTTCGGTGGGTCCCCTTTAGAGGATCTTTTGTATTACAACAGCAATGACTATCAATTTTATTGTTTCATCAATTTGCTGAGGGCGGCGCTATATTTCAAGCAAGCAGAAAGTATTCTCCGGGGACTAGGTCAGAATTTCCATTCAGCGGAAGTCCCGGGATAATACCCCAGATATCACTGAGCATAAAGACCTAGTATCTCAGAAAGAGGGACCTTTCAAACAAGATTTCAGGGGTTACCTATATATCCAAGTAGTGTTCCCCACGAAATAAGCAAGTTTGAAATTTAGTTTATATCCCGAAAAAACTTACTAAATGTGTAAAAACCTATCGGCATATCATCAGTGAGACTGTTTAACGCTATTTAACTTTCCATTTCATTAGCATGTTGTGACAGTCCACTGATGTACTATCATTTCCTCTATTCACAACGAAACTCATTTTTGAATTTTATCATGTTTTTGTCTTTTTCAAATTTTCAAATGTTTTTGGATTTTCTGAAATTTTTTACTCCCCCTAAAATGCAAACACATTTTAGAAAATTTGAAAACAAACTATACAGAAAGTGACAACTGATATCAAATCACCTCAATTCGCCATCCACTTGGCATAAACAATCAGAACTCCCCCTTACACAAAACTATTTTCTCATTATGATTTCAAAACACTTAAGTTTGTTTTAACCAAAATGATTTTTCCGGAAAATAAGTTTTGTTGATTTTACCACTTGTAAAGTTAGGGGTATGGTTCATCATTTTTTCATTTAATCTCTAGTATCAGGATTACATCAAGTTCAACCTAATGACCTTGATGTAACACCTCGAAAATTTACGTCCTATAATGTGTTGACACGTGTCATAGGTTTGAACGTGTGAAAGAATGTTCTTGAAGGACTAAAGTTGACAAATAGTGAAACTGTGTAAATATAAGGGTTCAAAGTGTCAACAATGAATAAATATACATTACAATAACCTTACATGATGTTTATAACCTTAAACGAATGGATCATGGATAATACGAAGCGAATTGTGAAAGAAAGTGAGAGATTACAAACTACAGGGGTTAAATGTGTCAACATGCTTAAGATATACTTCTGAGTGACCTTTTAGCAAACCCGAAGCCTTGTAACGATTAATTATGCTCACTAGAATCTACCATAAAAATTTCACCAAGTTTCGTTACCGTATGAGAAAGTTGTGATAAAATTCGTGTATGAGGGTTAGAATCGTCAACATTGAAATTTAGGGCTTTTCGGGTGATCACAAAGTTACCCGAGGACTTGACAAAGTGGGTATAAGTATTAAAGCCACTATATATAATTATCAAATCCTTAAAATGCAAGAAACATCATGAAAACGACCTTTCGGGGGACTAGGGGCCAAAGTGCAATAAAAGAAACATGTGTGACCTGATCCGAAGGGCCACGCGGCCCGCCTCCGATATGTGAACATCTAATGCGGGCCGCCTCAGGCTTGCAGATGCAGAAAAAACAGGCAGCTGCCTGTTGATGCTTGTAACCGACTCAAATCTCATTTTTTCGATACCTTGGGCTGCCTAAGGTGGTTTTTAGCTAGTAGGGGACTTGTGGATGTTATTGTTTCACTCCTAGACTTAGGTGTTGATGATCCATGCATGTTTGAAGTTATTTATAAAGACCCACATTATGCAACATTGATCATTCATCAACTTCTGAGCATTTCCAGAGCATACAAGCAGGTCACAAGCATTCCACATCATCTATTAGTCGTGTGTAAGTATGCCTAACCTTCTCTAATTCATTTATACTTAGTTTATAGCCTAGAAATCAAACCGTCGTAACTACGGTTTGACTTAGCAATAAATCACAATCGGTCCAGAGTTTAGTCGAATCAAAAGTTGTTATAAGTTGGTATTTATATGGGTAATAAACCCCTAAAAGGTCACCCACTGATTTCAATCTTAACTATGTCGTTTGGTCGAGTCAAACTTATTCCGAAAAGTCAACAGAAACATTAATCGCATATTTAACGATACGGAAGGCGTGTAACCTGTTTTATCAGTCATACAACTTGAAAATAAGTATAATAACTTGACTAAGCTTGTTTGATTCGACAACTTTATGTTTTGAACCGATTCAGAACCGAGAGACGCAAAAGTTTGACTTTTGCTTTGACCTCAGTTCTGACCCGATATATATAGGTTTAGACATGCCTTAAAGTTCCATTAGGACTTAGTTACATGTGTGTATAAGCCTCTGCGTTTATACCACTCGAATCCCTAATCGTCCGATGTTTCCGTTAAACGCCTAAATATTGACCGTAATGCCCTTATGACCATAAAACGAGATTTTTGGAAATGTGAAAGTGCCATAATCTTAGTTACTGATTTTTAGACTTGTACCTAAAATTTCACATCAGTTGGAGGTCTAGATAAGGAGTTATGCTTAATGACGTAATTTGAATGCTTTTAAGTAATTAAACGGCGTCATTAGCGTAAAGCCTATCTAAACCCAATTTTGGACACCAAACCTTTTACCCACTGATGTGATATAATATTTTGGGATTTTTGAAGATTTTTAATTATTTTTAAACTGATCATAAGCTAAGTTTATCGCCTCGATTCGGTTAATACCAAAAATACCCTTTTCAGCCATAAAATGAGTTTTACAAATCCTTTTAACGCCAATCCAATTGCTATTGATTTTAAATAATAAAGGGAGTATTTTGAGCCTGTTTATTTGATCAGAAAACTTAGAATCATATTTTAACCCGTACATCGCTTAAAACGACTTTATACGCGTATTTAACGCATAGTTTGGGTTTAAAACTATTTTAGTATATAAGACTTATTACCAAAGGTTATAACCTGTTAAAATAAGCTATTTTACTGATCAACTCAGACCCGGATCACAGGCGTCTAATTAAACTCTTTTATAATCTTTCAAATGACCAAAATGCCCCTGCGGGGCTTATAAAGAGATTAAACTCGTTTTGGGCATCATGGGTGATATCTTACTGATATCACAACTTATTTAAGGCGTGTTAACTTAGGAAACCTGTTTAGGACTCTTACGGATACCCGTTACGCTTCACGCGCGTTCGGTTCGGTTTATGTAACTAGTTTACATAAATTAGCCGAAACGGGTCAAACCTTATCGGTTTTATCTCAAAATCCAGAATGTGTATCATATACCCATATTAAGCAAGTCTTCAAACTTGTCGGGTCTAAATCACATTCTATCCGGTCTTCGCTTAATCGTGCGTACGGACCGTATCTTTAAAACTAACCGGTCTAAGCGTAAGCTTAACTAAAGACCCGTTAGGATTCTAATAGGTTATTATAAACCTTCGTTCCAGATTAGGAGAACCAGTAAAAGATACTTGCACTCGCTGATTTTGAACTATACTTGCTCAGGTAAATACTTTTAACTTATTTCCATATACGGGCTTGGGTAAGGTATATAAAATACCGCTTGGTCGGACATTGAATCTTTAATTGTATATGGTTAAAGTATTGAGATGTTTCGTTTAAATTGTTTTGTTGCTTAAAGCCTTTGGGGGGTTAATGACCGTGTCCCGGATATCCCTGGCATCATTTTACGAAATGGCCACGACCTTAGCACTCAGGTGTAGGCGTACACCTGTAGTGTCTCATAAATAAAGTGGTGTGTTTATTGATCTTTAACCCGGCTCGATCCGGGCTACTGAACGCATAAGAAACATGTAAATCCTTTACAAGTTTATATATTTAAATAATTATCCCAAGTTATAAAATATTATTTGTGCCTTGTGCCTTAAATGCATTTTCTTAAACTCTTTTCAAAATGAGTCGGTTGATTGTATTTACCAGTGTAAACTGACGTATTTTTCCTAAAAAGGTTAAGTGCAGGTACTACGCGAAATAGGCTGGCTTGTCTCCTAGCATCCACAATAAGTCTCGCCAGCTTGGATGTCATAAACTGTTGAACATTTGTTTCCTTTATATTTTGATCTACCTGTGGATTTATGTTCGACTCTTTGTAATACTTAATATTACAATATTGTATAGTTGAAATGAATCTATACTTTGCTTCCGCTGTGCATTTAAATATTGTGTTGTTTGACTATATTGTTGCCAACCACGTCACGATATTCCCCTACCGGGCCCACCGGTAACACGTGGAAATTTGGGGTGTGACAGGTTGGTATCAGAGCCAACACTGAGTGAATTAAACACTAGCCTTTTGTGTTTAATCTCAGTTACACAATTGCACATTCCTAAATCTTCGAGTCTTGACAAAGAACTTAGGAATAATCCAAAATGTTTTTATTTTAATTTAAATTTTGTCCTTTATATTTTTCTTTGTCATTACCTTTGTTATATTAACAGGTTAAGCAATGCCACCAAGATTTAGACGAGGAGGAGATCGAGGAAAGGCGCCGATCAGCGCCCCTAACGACCATGAGGCAGGACCTTCACATCGACGAACTTCTTCTTCTTTTACAAGGAATGTCGAAACAAGGGAACTATGGAGGACTTATGAAGAGTCTGCCAGACGATCTTTTTCGCATGCCTCAACACCTCCATATCATGACTCTTATGGGCCTCAGTCCGAGAATGAACCCCACAACTCGCAACATTCCTTCGGGGAACCTACTCCTGTCTTTCGGGGTCAGTTTAACCCGGCGGACTACTTACCAGAACCAGTGGGCTTTAACCCACTAGGACCGGAGGATCACTTTTCGGGTGATCAAGAGATGGGAGAGGACGAGGACACGGATCCTGTCGAACCTGCATCTGGAACCCCGAACCATCCAGTTGAAATCTCTGATGGTTCATCTTTTCACGGAACACCTTATCAGGGTCCGGATAGTTTTCAGGCGAGGTTCGACCAGTGTGAGTGGTACTATACACCATCTGAGCATACACCGTCTCACCATACACCGTCTCACCATACTCCGTCTCATCATACACCGTCCCATCATACACCGTCTCATCATACACCGTCCCACCATTCATCGTCCCACCAGCATCAACAACCGCAGCAGCAACAGCCGCAGCAAGTTCCCTCTGGGGATCCACGTTTCGTGGCAGTTACCCCACCGCCTTCACCGCCGCCAGTCCATCTAGAGCCTCCAGAACCACCAAGACGTAGGAGGACTGGCGCACGGATATCAGCACGAGGAGTTGATTTTCGTCTCAACACTCCTCAACATTCTAGCGGCAGCCACTACCCGCCTATATATGAAGGCCCACATATGGGAGGACCTTCAGTTCCAGTTTTGGAGGTGAATTCGGCACCTATTGTACCGCCATCACCGGGTTTTGGCCACCCAATCCCTGCTTTCACTGCTCCAGCAGCTTACACCCCATACGGACCGCCGGCGTATACAAATTATAACTATGCCGAGGCCGACCCATACCTAGTGGCAGCAAACTACTATGCCCAAAACCCTGAGGGACCGTATGGAACCCCTTCGGGAATGGGACAACCAGTTCGGGGGTATCAAGCACCTGTTCAGCCGCCACCACAGTACCAGCCACCACGGGCTCCCCCTCCTGAGCAGGAGGATCTCCGTCAAAGACTGGCCATAGTGGAGCGAGACTTTCAGAGGGAACGTAGGAAGAATCAAGGATTCATGAGCGGCTTAGCAGATTTACTGAAAGGAAGGAAGAAACGGGATCGTTAAATCCCAATATATATTGTTGTATTTCCTTGTTTAAATCAAGTCTCTACGTGGACATTTATTTATGTGTGTATGTAGTCCCTGCGTGGACATTTACTTTTGTAGACCGTCCCTGTGAGGACATGTATTATATGTATAGCTCTTGCGTGGGCATGTGTTATGT
This sequence comes from Helianthus tuberosus, assembly GCA_030545235.1. Classification (NCBI taxonomy): domain Eukaryota; kingdom Viridiplantae; phylum Streptophyta; class Magnoliopsida; order Asterales; family Asteraceae; genus Helianthus; species Helianthus tuberosus. The sequence continues at coordinate 171,659,145 of CM060443.1, read as the reverse complement.
GAAAAGTCCCGTTTAGGGCAAAATGTACTACTTTTAGTTGTAATGGAATGCAAGTTTATAAATTTCATCTTTGCTATGTTATGCATAATTAAATTATATATGAAATAAATAAATCAGAATCATTCCTTTTAAAAATCTATCTGCCTATGCTATTTTAATTAAGGATCTTAAAAGTATAACCTAGCCTGCATGTCATTTTAAGACCTGGCCCAGATGGTAAAACTCGTTAAAAAAAAAAAAAAAAAAAAAGATTCAAATCCCTGTTAACATCTGAAAACATGTTAACACTCCTGGCAGACATGATTTGTTAAAAAAAAACACGTGTTATTATTATATATGGATCTTTTCAAAGATTCTAAACCCAAGTAAATGATCTCTGAATCATGGGTTAAATCATTAATAAATATGATCAGTTCTTTTACCATCCATTGGTAATGGAATGCCTACGGGCCCTTCTCGTTTTCATATGAGACAAAAGACAGTATTAGTCTGTGACCCTGTCTGATAAAGGTAATGAACTTTGTTCAAACCTTCATGCTTTGATTCTCTGAAATCATAGCTTATAATCTAAATTGTCCCTGTGACTAGGCCTTATGTGCTAATAAAACTGTTATTATTTTTAGGATAAATTATATTAGAAATCCTAAATAAATGTGAGTAATAAATTAACCATATATGGTCTATGTTTACCACGGTTAATAAAATTGCCATAAAAGACAATTCTATAATAAACTCACCAATAAATTATTGTCGATATGTTACAGTTTAAGCTATATGGCAGACTCAAACGAGGTCAACAGTCACCCAGGGATAGTGAATGATAATGCCCATGTAAACGTAGCGGGTGCAGAGTTACAAGCTATGATAGATAATGCAGTTAATAGAGCTATGGATAGACAGCTCCATGAATCAGGTGGTACCCATACAAGGACCCAATCTGCACCACACTCCAGAACACCCTCCAGGACCCACACTGGCCACAACAGTAATTCTCACCACTCGTCCAACCGAAGGAGTGTTCCATCCCAAAGGGTCATTCAGGATCAAGAACCCCGAAATAGGGGTTGCACCTATAAGTACTTTGTTTCGTGCAAACCCAGGGACTTCACTGGGGAAAAGGAGCTGTTGATTGCATGACTTGGATGGACGAAATGGATACTGTGGTGGATATTAGTGGTTGCCATAATAGGGACATTGTGAAGTTTGTCTCACAGTCTTTCAAAGGAGAAGCATTAGCTTGGTGGAGATCTTTGATCCAAGCTACAGGGAAAGTCCCGTTATACAACATGACCTGGGAACAGTTCATGGCACTAATCAAGGAAAATTTCTGCCCTCAACATGAGGTTGAGAGAATTGAATCTGACTTCTTGGCGTTGGTTATGAGAAACCTTGACTGTCAGGCCTACCTTACCAGTTTCAACACTTTGTCAAGGTTGGTCCCTTATTTGGTAACTCCGGAGCCTAAACGTATAGCTCGTTTTATCGGGGGTTTGGAACCGGAGATCAAAGCAAGTGTAAAGGCCTCCAGACCAACCACTTTTCGGTCAGTAACGGACATATCATTGTCTCTGACCTCAGATGCTGTCAGGCTGAGGTCACAAAGGAAAAATGATACCGAAAAGAGGAAGCGTGAGGATGACAACTCACGACGATCAGACAAGAAGCAGAAGGGAAATAATGACCAAAAGAAGGGGTCAGGATTCAAGAAGGATGGTCAGCAGTCGGGTGAAAAACCCAGATGTAAAATCTGCAAGAGGCAGCACTTTGGGAAGTGCAGGTATGAATCGAATTCAAATTCACAATCAAAAGCTTTTGCATGTGGGTTGTGCAAGTCCAAGGAACACAAAACCTTGGATTGCAAGAAGATAAAGGATGCGACCTGCTACGGTTGCAGTGAAAAGGGGCACATCAAGAGCAATTGCCCAAAATACGCCAAGAAACCCGAAGAGGCTAGGAAGACCAATGCTAGGGTCTTCAGAATGGATGCTAAGGAAGCCGTCAAGGACGACAACGTGATAACAGGTACCTTTCTCGTAAATGATGCTTATGCGAGAGTGTTATTTGATTCAGGCGCTGATAAGTCGTTTGTAGATAATAAGTTTTGTGAATTGTTGAAACTACCTGTTAAAACTTTAAGTGTGAAGTATGAGGTGGAACTAGCAGATGGCACTTTATAAACCGCTTTAACCTTATTAGATGGATGTTTCATATCCATTAAGAACCACTCTTTTCCTTTGTCTCTACTTCCTTTAAAACTAGCCGGTTTCGACATAGTTTTGGGTATGGACTGGTTATCACATAACCAGGCCCAGATTATTTGCAATAAGAAGCAAGTGATGATCAAGACTTCGTCTGGTGAATCACTTACTATCCAGGGAGATACCCATTATGGGCTGCCCGAGAAAATGTCTATACTCAAAGACTCTAAGTGTTTGAAGAAGGGTTGTGTCATCTACATGGCACAGGTGATTATTGATGAACCGAAACCCAAGATAGGAGATATCCCAGTCATTTCTGAATACCCCGGAGTATTTCCTGAAGAACTACCTGGTTTGCCACCAGATAGGCAAGTAGAATTCAGAATTGACATTATTCCTGGATCAGCACCAGTTGCAAGGGCGCCTTATAGGTTGGCACCAACAGAGATGAAGGAATTGAGGGCGCAGCTAGATGATTTGCTAGCTAAAGGTTTCATCAAACCTAGTTCGTCTCCTTGGGGAGCACCAGTTTTATTTGTCAAGAAGAAGGATGGATCGATGCGTCTGTGCATCGACTACCGTGAACTTAATAAGGTTACTATCAAGAATAGGTATCCTTTGCCTAGAATCGACGATCTGTTCGATCAACTCCAAGGAGCAAGTTTCTTCTCGAAGATTGACTTGAGGTCAGGCTACCATCAATTGAAGGTTAGAGATGAAGACGTGCACAAAACAGCATTTAGGACTCGTTATGGTCATTACGAGTTCCTAGTGATGCCTTTTGGGCTCACTAATGCACCGGCCGCGTTCATGGATCTCATGAATCGCATTTGCAAGCCGCATTTAGATAAATTTCTCATCGTTTTCATCGACGACATTCTCATCTACTCAAAGAACCAAGCTGACCATGAAAAGCATCTTCACTGCATTCTGGAACTACTTCATAAAGAAAAGCTCTATGCCAAGTTCTCGAAGTGTGAATTCTGGCTTCGGGAAGTCCAGTTTCTTGGACATGTTGTTAGTGATCGTGGTATCCAAGTAGATCCCGCTAAAGTTGAAGCTGTCATGAATTGGCATGAGCCAAAGACGCCTACAGAAATACGTAGCTTCCTAGGTTTGGCAGGATACTATAGGCGATTCATTGAAAACTTCTCAAGGATTGCTGCACCCCTGACTTCGCTGACACGTAAGAAGATTAAGTTTGACTGGGGTCCTAAGCAGCAGGAATCCTTCGATATTCTGAAACAAAAGTTGAGCAATGCTCCAGTACTGACATTGCCTGATGGAATAGAGGAGTTTGTAGTTTATTGTGATGCATCACACACCGGGATGGGATGTGTGCTTATGCAGAAAGGCAAAGTCATTGCCTATGCTTCACGTCAGTTAAAGGTGCACGAAAAGAATTACACCACCCACGACTTGGAGTTGGGTGCCGTTGTATTCGCGCTAAAACTGTGGAGGCACTATTTATATGGAATAAAATGTGTGATCTATTCTGATCACAAAAGCCTTCAACATCTGTTCAACCAGAAGGACTTGAACATGAGGCAACGCTGTTGGATGGAAACTCTGAATGATTACGATTGTGAAATAAGATACCATCCCGGCAAGGCGAATGTAGTCGCCGATGCCTTAAGTCGAAAGGAGAAGGTGAAACCCATCCGAATCAATGCCAAGCGTATGGAAATAAAGAATAATTTGATAGAAAGGTTGTTAGCTGCACAGAAGGAAGCTGTGTTGGAAGCTAACTATCCCAACGAAAAGCTAGGAGTAACTGAGGAGCAGTTATCTCTTAGTAAGGATGGAATTCTTAGATTGAATGGACGGATATGGGTTCCAATTTATGGGGGACTTCGTGATGTTATCCTCCAGGAAGCCCATAGTTCCAAATACTCTGTTCATCCTGGAGCTGATAAAATGTACCAGGATCTAAGGGCAAACTATTGGTGGATAGGCTTGAAAAAGTCTGTAGCCACTCATGTAGCCAAATGCTTGACATGTGCGCAAGTCAAGGCAGAACATCAAAAACCGTCTGGTTTGCTACAACAGCTTGAACTTCCTACTTGGAAGTGGGAAATGGTAACTATGGATTTTATCACCAAGTTACCTAAGATAAGGAAAGGAAATGACACCATCTGGGTGATAGTTGACCGACTGACTAAGTCAGCACATTTCCTACCCATTAAGGAGACCTTCAGCTCCGATATGTTAGCCCAACTGTACGTGGATAAGATTGTAGCTTTACACGGCATACCTGTGTCTATTATCTCTGACCGAGATACTAGATACACATCGCATTTTTGGAAAAGCTTCCAACAATCTTTGGGCACACGTTTGAACTTTAGTACGGCTTACCATCCACAGACAGACGGTCAGAGTGAGCGTACTATTCAAACGTTGGAAGACATGCTTCGTGCATGTGCAATTGACTTGGGTGGTAGCTGGGATAAGCACCTACCATTAGTTGAGTTCTCCTACAACAATAGCTACCATACCAGCATTAAGGCTGCGCCTTTTGAGGCATTATACGGTAGAAAGTGTAGATCGCCCGTTTGTTGGGCAGAAGTTGGAGATGTCCAATTATCTGGACCGGAGATAGTGTTCGAGACGACGGACAAGATTGCCCAAATTCGCGATCGTCTCAAAGCTGCCCGGGATAGGCAGAAGAGTTATGCTGATCCAAGTCGAAAGGATTTTCACTTCGAAGTAGGTGAAAAAGTCCTACTTAAAGTGTCACCCTGGAAGGGAGTGATGCGATTTGGTAAGAAAGGTAAGCTAAGCCCGAGATACATAGGACCTTTCGAGGTTATCGAACGTGTCGGGTCAGTTGCCTATAAGTTAAACTTACCTGAAGAGCTCAGTAGTATACACAATGTGTTCCACATCTGCAATCTGAAGAAGTGTTTCGCTGACGAATCAGTGGTTATACCCCATACAGATGTGCATATCGATGAGAGCTTGAAATTTGTGGAAAAACCTTTGTCGATCGAAGATCGACAGGTAAGGAAGCTTCGAAGGAAGCATATACCTTTTGTAAAGGTCAAATGGGATGCCCGAAGAGGTCCCGAATTCACGTGGGAGGTTGAATCCACGATGAAAGAAAAGTACCCTTACTTGTTTCAGTAAATCTCGGGTCGAGATTTCTTTTAAGGGGGTGAGGATGTAACACCTCGAAAATTTACGTCCTATAATGTGTTGACACGTGTCATAGGTTTGAACGTGTGAAAGAATGTTCTTGAAGGACTAAAGTTGACAAACAGTGAAACTGTGTAAATATAAGGGTTCAAAGTGTCAACAATGAATAAATATACATTACAATAACCTTACATGATGTTTATAACCTTAAACGAATGGATCATGGATCATACGAAGCGAATTGTGAAAGAAAGTGAGAGATTACAAACTACAGGGGTTAAATGTGTCAACATGTTTAAGATATACCTCTGAGTGACCTTTTAGCAAACCCGAAGCCTTGTAACGATTAATTATGCTCACTAGAATCTACCATAAAAATTTCACCAAGTTTCGTTACCGTATGAGAAAGTTGTGATAAAATTCGTGTATGAGGGTTAGAATCGTCAACATTGAAATTTAGGGCTTTTCGGGTGATCACAAAGTTACCCGAGGACTTGACAAAGTGGGTATAAGTATTAAAGCCACTATATATAATTATCAAAGCCTTAAAATGCAAGAAACATCATGAAAACGACCTTTCGGGGGACTAGGGGCCAAAGTGCAATAAAAGAAACATGTGTGACCTGATCCGAAGGGCCACGCGGCCCGCCTCCGATATGTGAACATCTAATGCGGGCCGCCTCAGGCCTGCAGATGCAGAAAAAACAGGCAGCTGCCTGTTGATGCTTGTAACCGACTCAAATCTCATTTTTTTCGATACCTTGGGCTGCCTAAGGTGGTTTTTAGCTAGTAGGGGACTTGTGGATGTTATTGTTTCACTCCTAGACTTAGGTGTTGATGATCCATGCATGTTTGAAGTTATTTATAAAGACCCACATTATGCAACATTGATCATTCATCAACTTCTGAGCATTTCCAGAGCATACAAGCAGGTCACAAGCATTCCACATCATCTATTAGTCGTGTGTAAGTATGCCTAACCTTCTCTAATTCATTTATACTTAGTTTATAGCCTAGAAATCAAACCGTCGTAACTACGGTTTGACTTAGCAATAAATCACAATCGGTCCAGAGTTTAGTCGAATCGAAAGTTGTTATAAGTTGGTATTTATATGGGTAATAAACCCCTAAAAGGTCACCCACTGATTTCAATCTTAACTATGTCGTTTGGTCGAGTCAAACTTATTCCGAAAAGTCAACAGAAACATTAATCGCATATTTAACGATACGGAAGGCGTGTAACCTGTTTTATCAGTCATACAACTTGAAAATAAGTATAATAACTTGACTAAGCTTGTTTGATTCGACAACTTTATGTTTTGAACCGATTCAGAACCGAGAGACGCAAAAGTTTGACTTTTGCTTTGACCTCAGTTCTGACCCGATATATATAGGTTTAGACATGCCTTAAAGTTCCATTAGGACTTAGTTACATGTGTGTATAAGCCTCTGCGTTTATACCACTCGAATCCCTAATCGTCCGATGTTTCCGTTAAACGCCTAAATATTGACCGTAATGCCCTTATAACCATAAAACGAGATTTTTGGAAATGTGAAAGTGCCATAATCTTAGTTACTGATTTTTAGACTTGTACCTAAAATTTCACATCAGTTGGAGGTCTAGATAAGGAGTTATGCTTAATGACGTAATTTGAATGCTTTTAAGTAATTAAACGGCGTCATTAGCGTAAAGCCTATCTAAACCCAATTTTGGACACCAAACCTTTTACCCACTGATGTGATATAATATTTTGAGATTTTTGAAGATTTTTAATTATTTTTAAACTGATCATAAGCTAGGTTTATCGCCTCGATTCGGTTAATACCAAAAATACCCTTTTCGGCCATAAAATGAGTTTTACAAATCCTTTTAACGCCAATCCAATTGCTATTGATTTTAAATAATAAAGGGAGTATTTTGAGCCTGTTTATTTGATCAGAAAACTCAGAATCGTATTTTAACCCGTACATCGCTTAAAACGACTTTATACGCGTATTTAACGCATAGTTTGGGTTTAAAACTATTTTAGTATATAAGACTTATTACCAAAGGTTATAACCTGTTAAAATAATCTATTTTACTGATCAACTCAGACCCGGATCACAGGCGTCTAATTAAACTCTTTTATAATCTTTAAAATGACCAAAATGCCCCTGCGGGGCTTACAAAGAGATTAAACTCGTTTTGGGCATCATGGGTGATATCTTACTGATATCACAACTTATTTAAGGCGTGTTAACTTAGGAAACCTGTTTAGGACTCTTACGGATACCCGTTACGCTTCACGCGCGTTCGGTTCGGTTTATGTAACTAGTTTACATAAATTAGCCGAAACGGGTCAAACCTTATCGGTTTTATCTCAAAATCCAGAATGTGTATCATATACCCATATTAAGAAAGTCTTCAAACTTGTCGGGTCTAAATCACATTCTATCCGGTCTTCGCTTAATCGTGCGTACGGACCGTATCTTTAAAACTAACCGGTCTAAGCGTAAGCTTAACTAAAGACCCGTTAGGATTCTAATAGGTTATTATAAACCTTCGTTCCAGATTAGGAGAACCAGTAAAAGATACTTGCACTCGCTGATTTTGAACTATACTTGCTCAGGTAAATACTTTTAACTTATTTCCATATACGGGCTTGGGTAAGGTATATAAAATACCGCTTGGTCGGACATTGAATCTTTAATTGTATATGGTTAAAGTATTGAGATGTTTCGTTTAAATTGTTTTGTTGCTTAAAGCCTTTGGGGGGTTAATGACCGTATCCCGGATATCCCTGGCATCATTTTACGAAATGGCCACGACCTTAGCACTCAGGTGTAGGCGTACACCTGTAGTGTCTCATAAATAAAGTGGTGTGTTTATTGATCTTTAACCCGGCTCGATCCGGGCTACTGAACGCATAAGAAACATGTAAATCCTTTACAAGTTTATATATTTAAATAATTATCCCAAGTTATAAAATATTATTTGTGCCTTGTGCCTTAAATGCATTTTCTTAAACTCTTTTCAAAATGAGTCGGTTGATTGTATTTACCAGTGTAAACTGTCGTATTTTTCCTAAAAAGGTTAAGTGCAGGTACTACGCGAAATAGGCTGGCTTGTCTCCTAGCATCCACAATAAGTCTCGCCAGCTTGGATGTCATAAACTGTTGAACATTTGTTTCCTTTATATTTTGATCTACCTGTGGATTTATGTTCGACTCTTTGTAATACTTAATATTACAATATTGTATAGTTGAAATGAATCTATACTTTGCTTCCGCTGTGCATTTAAATATTGTGTTGTTTGACTATATTGTTGCCAACCACGTCACGATATTCCCCTACCGGGCCCACCGGTAACACGTGGAAATTTGGGGTGTGACACTTGAGTAATCACTTTGTCAGAATCAGCCTCTTACCACTTGTAAGAATATCCAACATTTAAAACACATATAGGAATAAAACATCTACACAAACCATTTTATCAATCAAGATGCCGATTCCTGCTTCACACTTACCAACCTGGAAGCTCCGGCAAGTCACACTTATCCTGTAAAAATTTTAACAATTTTAACAACTTTCATACAAACACTTTAAAATATGAATGATGCTGATACCTGATCCACGATATAAACTTGGGATCTCCGGCAAGTCAGGTTTTTCAGGCAAAGAAAATGTCCACCCAAGCCTGACCAGCCTTGGGTGTTTTCAATTCAGAAACAGTTGGAGTGTAAGTTGCTTTCTTTTTAGCATAAAACTCTTTTACCCCTTTAACCTTCCCATCGATCATTTTTCCAAAAATTTTCTTTACGTTTCCATTAAAAGCTTTCTCAACATCAAATTCATTCTTATCAGAATAAAATTGATTAGAAATCTCAACTTTCCCGACTTTTGATTTAAAATTCTCAGTACTCAATGGTGGAAAATGAACATCATCCATTAGAGGCACTGAGTTTTCACTTTTTACCTCAACCTGTGGCTCCTCCGATTTTGTGGAATCAGATTCATCGCCAGATTTTACCTCTGATTTCTTAACAACCCAAGTTTGGTTGTCAAGATTTCCCCGTTTCTTGTAAAATCTTTTGGAACACTCACCAACTTCATATGTAGAATTTTTAAACACTTTAAATCGTTCAGTTGGTGGTTCCGTATTATCAACAACTACTTCTTTGAGTTTTTCTAAGACTCCCTGTTTTGTTTTTGTTGCTTGAGGACAGTTCCATGCAATATGACCAACTTCATTGCATCTGTAACAAGTTCTTGTCTCTTTCCTTTGAAAAGCTCCATTCTTCATCTTTTCAGCAAGAAACTCTTTGTTTGACTGTTTCCAGAATGAGCTCTTTGCTTCTTCTTCATGGCTAGTTCCTGTAACATATGTCATTTTTGATTTATAATCTCGAACATATTTTTCATTTTTATAATTTTCAGGTGGAATAAAACCAAGTCCTTTCTTTTTGTAGCTACGATTGTGGTTTGATTTCTTTTGAAAACCAGAACCAGAATTGTAACCCTTTTTCTTGTTCAAACGTTGTTGTACTCTTGAGGTGTAAAGTTTAGGTTTTACATTAAGATTTTCATCTTTTATTTCAGAAATATTAATTTCTGTTAGTTTGAAAACATTTTTTATCAAATCATTTTTAACACCTCTTATTGGAAACTCTTTATCAAAATATAATTTGTCAGAATCATTCAAAGTATACACAACTTCAAATGTTTCTTCATCCAAATTAGATTTTGACAATAAAAACTCTTTACTATAAACCCATTTTCCCGACGATTTTGAACTCCTTTCAGACGAACTCGAACTCCCAACTGACTGACTCGAACTTTTGGACTCGGACTTTGACTCTGATTCCTCATCCTTATCCAACACCTGATCGACCATTCGTTTTATCAGTTCTGACTCATGATCTGTGTCGGACGCTGTGAACATGACGTCAATATTGTCAGGTAAAACATCTGTTATCTCGGATACTAACTTAATATTGACCGCCTGTTTTAGTTCTTCCTCGTTAGGTTTTCTAGACGAGTGCCCTTCCCAAATCGGAGGCGGACACTTATTATAACAGACACCCTGTTTCTTACCAGTATCCTTTTTCTTCTTTGGCTTTGTTTCTTCACCTTTAAACGCTTCAAATCCTTCAACTGTTGGATAAATTCTATCAATTATGTAGTCACAACCTTTGTAACTTTGCAGCAATCTTCTGATTCTTTCATTCTCAGTTGCTTCACTATCCAACTCTTTCTTCCATTTTGCACATTCTTCTATGTACATGTTGATATCTTTCTGCTTTGTCATCATGGTAGCATTCAACATCTTCAAAGCTTTCTCTCTTTCAGAGTTAGTCTTTTCCAGACTATTCACAGTTCTGTTCAAAACATCATATGACTGTTTCAAATTTTTTACATCAAACAACAACTTTTCTTTCAACTTTTCTAACTCACTAAACCTCTCATCTTTTTCTATACACTGTTTACAAGACTCTAAACATGTAAGACAAGGTTTTGTGATTTCAACGATCTTCTCAACTTCAACTATCTTTTCAACTTCCACAATCTTCTCAACCACTTTGACCTTTTTCAAATCTTTTGCAGCTTTCTCCTCTTTCAGTTTCTTCAATTTTTTTGCAAAATAAAATTCAAAACTATCAGAAGATAAGTGAGGTTTTCCAATATTAATCTGTTCAATTTCTTCATCACTATCACTTGTCTCTGACGAACTGTTTTCAGATGAAACAGATCCTTCATCTTCACTTTTCTCTTCATCAGATAACACTTCCATCCATTCCTTCAGCATTTCCGGCTTTTGAATAATATGAGCAATAAACGCTCCAACATTTGAATCAGCTGGAATGTACTTGTCCCAGCTAAATCCTTCAGCCATTTTCAAATCATCTTGATCAACGATACCGTGGTAAGCTTTCCTGTTTGCATCTTCGATCATTCTTCCATGAGCTGTTTGTGGCTCTTTTTGTTGATGTGGTTGATGAGTGATTTGCTGATATATAGACTTCCGATAGTAATCATCTTTCCCAGACGACTCCTTTGCTCCTCTCGGCTCCTGATTCTTGCACTCTCTTTTAAAGTGGCCTTTCTCCCTGCAACGAAAACAGACAACTTTAGATTTATCAAATCCTAGATTAGAAAGATTTGCATCCAAGAAATCATTTCTTCCTGTAACCAATCTAAATTTTTCTGCTCTCCTCAAAACACTAGCTAAAGCCCATTTAATATCCATCAGTTCCAGCTCCTCTGCATCGATTTGGTCATAATCTTCCTTTGTCAGCATCGGATTACCAATTCTTCCAGCAATCAACCCTTCATAAGACTCTAATGCAGTGACCAATAATCCCATATGATGCTTTACAATCTCTTCAGAATAATTTTGTCCATTTTGAAGATGTAAAGCCACATTGCACTGAATTAGATGACCATTTCCAGCAGATGAACTTTGAACACTTGGAGGATTCACAGTTGAAAACCCACTAGTGTTAACTGATCCTTGACTGCTTGGTGTAGATTGATTTCCAGCACTAAATGCAGTTTGTATCTTTGGACTTGCTTCAGCAGTTTGAACATTTCCTTTATAGTACAATTTAATATCTTGTTGATGAGTAGAACTGTTCATTCTAGCAATTTTCTGCTGCTCCAGATCCTGTGCCTCCAACTTTTCTATAAACTGTGCAATCGATAACCTTTTAAACTGTCCGGAATTCTTTAATATCATCAGATATGTACTCCATTCCTTTTGCGGTAACGCGTCAGCAAGCTTTTCAACCCATTCTGCTGGAGTTTTTGTAATCTTCAATTGTGACATGGTGCGTACAAGATGACAATATCTTTCAATAAGACTCTTTGTTGTTTCACCAGGCATGCACGTAAACAATTCAAACTCTTTTTTTAACAAAGCTGCTTTACTTTGTAACATTTCAGTGCTTCCCTCAAACTTCTTTTGAAGAGCTTCCCAGATAGAATAAGAATTTTCATCATGTTGAAGCAACACAAATATATCTTCTTTTACCGCTTGTTGTAACAAATTGACCATCATTTTCTCTCCTTTATAACTTTCCCTCTCTTGTTCAGTAAATTCAGAAATGATTTTATCAGCTCCCATTGTATTCTTTGGCCTCTCATACTCAGTTTCGATGCTCTCCCAAGCTTTTAGATGATTCGCCTGAACCCAATTTTCAAACCGTTTCTTCCATCCGTGATAATCTTCAATTCCCATAAGCTTCGGGGGGTTTTTGCATTGTTCTGGTTTCGTTTTCTGCATTCATGTTTTGAGCAATTGAAGCTGGAGTAGTCGAGGGTGTAGCAAACGCGTTGTAGAACTCGGAATCCATTCTTTTTAGCAACTTGAATCTCTTGTAGAAACCGACAAGTACCTGACAAAACGGACAACACACAAACAAAACACAATCAGTTTAAAGGTTTATCAATTAATCTAAACAAACTAGTACTCGAACTGATGACTATTTTGAGCGGACTGAACGTTGACCAACTGTGCAGACTGAATAACCCGGATTGAATTCAATTGACCTGACCCTTTGAAACCTTTTACCTCCAAACTGTACAAAACTGAACTATATCACGTGACTTGACCACATAAAACAACTTGACTGATCAAATGTACTGATCGAACCGTGCTAATCGACACAAACTCCAAACCTGACAAAAACACCAAGATACAAACCACGCAACCTGTAGATTCTATTCAAACAATTTGAACTAAAATTGCACACGACTCGATCAACTAACACATGCACTTTAAAACAATATTCACCATAGTACACTCGATACACACAACTGAAAGATATCACATAACAAGATGGGACAAAAGAATCACATGTATTGGGCCGAAAATTCACATGGGCTACACACTTGTATCAAGCTTCGATATAATTGGACCAATCAAGAGTGTTACAAACCGACAATACTTAATGGAAACACAAACTATACAGTCACGTGATATACTGACAAATTATAATGGATTGACGATATCAAAACATATTAACCGAAAACTATTTTTATCGAAAAAAAATCTCATTTGGCCTTTATCACAAAACCGACAACAAATGATCTAAAATACTTTGATTGGACCGTAACTTTTGATAACATGCAACCGACAATTTTCACATGAATTCAAACACACTAACACAATTTGACCGAACACTAACTCAAAGAATATATCACACATGCAATCCAATTACTATTTTTTTCATGCAAGACCTATATCACATGCTGTTGTCTTTAAAACTAGATATATTGATTAATGGTTTTCACAAAACACGAAGCACTTTACTCGTGAATAACAAACAATGTATTTTCAAACAATCATCATTCAAGCAGTCATTTATTCAAGCAAGATACATGTTTCAAGTGAGAAGTCAATTCAAGCGATATCAACATGCATTTCAATTTGAAGCGAAATCAACGAATAACCATTGTGAAGCGAAATCAGCACAAGTTTCAAGCGAAATCTATGTTTGTATATCAGATTCAAGCGAAATAGGATCACAATGTCAATTTTCAAGCGAAATCATTCTATAAACTCAAGCGAAATCTTCAATTTAACATACATTCAAGCGAAATTAACAAGTAATTTTCAAGTGAAATCTGATGATGTCAGCAAAAACGATCTGATTTTGGTCCGATTGAACAAGTAAATGACCGAATTACGTTCTGAAACTCTCAAGGGTTAGTTAAAACATCATTACGCACGTATTGTGTGAAAATTAGACGTTTTTAACCGTGGAAATATGTTCGTTTTTGAAAAGAAGGTGTAGAAAGACAGAATTTGTGGCTGAATTGGTATGAACTCTTCCTCCTGAGCTCTGATACCACTTGTAGGATCGGTTTGCGACCCGAACGAGTCGTTCAGAAGAGATTTTATCAGTTTCAGAGGCGGAAACTAAGAAACCGATTGCGAAACAGCTTGCGTATCACTTTAACACTGATTATATTGATATACTATCATTTACAATCAGTCCTCACACCGGCAGCACCTCGGTATGGAATTTCAGAAACCGTTACAAATGATTTAGCTTGAAGGCTATTTATAGTGGTGTTGATTTAGCTTGAAATGACACATGACACTTTCAAGGGAAATCAACATGTTGATTTAGCTTGAAACTGTCATGTGACACTTTCAAGGGAAATCATCATGTTCAAGCTAAATTACCTTAAACACATTCTAAAACGTATAACATATCTAACATTTTTAGTCCTAGACACGATACAAGACGAAGTCGACAGACGCATGCACCAACATTCTCCTGTTTTCAGATAAAAGTGCGGGTCGAACAAGCAATTCAGTCGAGAGTTTGCATTTTTCACACCTAATCACGACCTAATCGCTCGTTCATTTTTTTTTTTTGAAAATTAAAGTGCAGTAATAGTGTAGCGTAGGCGAGAATAGCGAGGAATAGTAAGTAAGCTCGTACATGATCCCTACTGGATATGCACAAGTCAGTCTGTGGGTTCCTAACTATAGACTAGGTCGTTTCTAAGACATCGACCAGGACTAGGTTGTTTCTAAGACATCGACCAGGACTAGGTCGTGTCTTGCCTAATTCCCTATAGTTATGGCTCTGATACCAATCTGTCACACCCCAACCGATGGCGGAAACATCGGGGCATGGCACTGAGCGAAACAGATTGTCCAGAAGTTTCCATAACAACTATGATTACCAATTATTGAAAGCAACATGTCCCATACCATGTCATAAAGGATAACATAATTATTACAGACAAGATCTAGTCAAATTGTTCTGTTCCGACAACTCAGATTTCAAATACAGACAATTCATTTATTTGTTTATAGACCTTTCCTAGCCTCGATTTCACAGCAAGCCAAGCATATAAACATCCTAAGCACATGTCACATACGTTAAAGTAAAGGTCAATACACATAGTGTAAAGGTGAGCTTACAAGTTTAATAGATATAATAGAGTTCGAAATCATTACGCATAACCAACACGTACACGGTGTAAAATGAGGCATGTTAGTTATCGACATGAACCTATCGATACCAATGACTGC
Source organism: Helianthus tuberosus (assembly GCA_030545235.1). Lineage (NCBI taxonomy): Eukaryota > Viridiplantae > Streptophyta > Magnoliopsida > Asterales > Asteraceae > Helianthus > Helianthus tuberosus. The sequence continues at coordinate 171,643,781 of CM060443.1, read as the reverse complement.
GGGTTGACTGCCCAAGGCAGTTCGTAATACACACTCACCACTGTGAGCCATGTAACAAATTGTCCTTAACAACCCCTGAATGAAAAGGTGCTGAGTCCAAACAAATAGTACTATCGTTGCTAAGGCAGGTAGACAGCATTCCATGTGTAAACATGACAAACAAGCATTCATTAAGTCATGTATAACATGCGGTAACGGTAAGTGTTTAAAGTATTGCGTAGTGTAATCGATGTGATTTAGAATAAGTAACGTATGTAACACCCAAAAGTGCGTAAAGGGATCGAGTATACTCACAGCGGTTGATGGATTGAAGGGAGCGCTATAGAGTAAGGTCAGCCTGATCAGAACGATAGCTTAAACGATAAATGGCGCGTAAAATGATACAAAGTGTCATTGGATCGAACAGCAATCTGATCGGGTGGCAATCCGATCGGGTGGTCGGTCGATCAGATGACAATCCGTTCGGGTGGTCACCCGATCGTGTGGTCACTCGATTGGATAGTCACCTTGTTTGGAATGGATGTCTTTGTGTATGATGGCTTGTTTTTTTGAAGTTTTCGTTGTAGCATTTTGAAAAACAGAGAAGTATCTCTACCTTTCAGGTCGGTCGATCGAACGGTTGTTCGATCGGACAGCAATCCGATTGGCGAGGCTTCTCAAATTGAGAACAAATTCACAGCAGGACGGTCACTCGATCGGATGGCAATCCGATCGGGTGGCAATCCGTATGCATTGAACATGTTGAAAATTGTTTAAGTGTTTGAAGTCAGAACATTACATGGTCGAGTGGTAATCCGATCGGGTAGCAATCCGATCGGACGGCATTCCGTTTAATGTTCCAAAACCTCAAATGTTGAAATTAAGTTAAGTGTGGGACCCAAGGTGCAAGTCGATCGGGTAGCAGTCCGGTCGGGCGGCAATCCGATCGGACGTCAATCCGTCCCAGATGTCCTGGTCATCTTCTTCCTTGGTTGTTTTGATAGTTTGTCATTTTATCGAGATGATCTGATAACGTGCTGAACAACTGAAACCTCGTCAATACTTGGTAACCCGATCGGATAGGAGTCACCCTAGTCCGACCAGTTTAACTGTTCGTGACGGTGTTTCATGTTTAACCCGAAATCGGTATTCTCATGGATAGGATCCAGATCTTGAACCAACCCATCAACACGAAAGAGTAGAAGGTTAGAACAAGCTCCGATTCTATCGGTTTTGAGTGCATTGAGTGTAAAAGAGTTGAAAGAAAGTTGGAAAACCATCTTTTATTCATTTTCACCATGAATATGTTTAGATCTACGAAAGATCTTTGTTTATTTGTGTGGAAATCGTTCAGATCTAAGTTGTTCTTGGTGGATTGAAGCCAAAACATGAAGTTCATAAGAACACCATGATGACATCATCCTAGAACACCTCAAATCTAGTGATTTCACGGTTAAAAGTTAAGATTCAAAAGATAGAAAGGTGTAGGAGTGCGTGTAGATCAAGAAAGTACAAGATTTAGATGGAAAACTTACAAGATTCGTGAGAAATCTGAAGAAAAGCGAGCTGGATCGAGTAGAGCAGAGAGAGAGCTGTCAACATCAAATGATGTTGACATGAGGGGTATTTATAGGGTTTCCATAAAAGGAAAGGGGGAGGAGAGGGCTGATCGATCGGGTGGCAACCCGATCGGGTGGCTGCTCGATCGAGTGGCACCTCGATCGAGTGGCAACTCGATCGGGTGGCAGCTCGATCGGCTGACCACTCGATTGGAGTGAACGACGAGATGAGTTTTGCGATTTCGATTCACGTGTTGAGCGTTGCGATGCGATAGAGTTTCCTATTCAAATTACTTTTAATCCCAACTACTATATCAACATACAATCATCCTTATTTAACATTCGTTTAGCGTTTGCGATTCGATTGCGATTACGTTTCGATAAATCACCACAACAACAACATAAACATAAATAAACATGCACAAGTAACACATAAGGTACACACACACGTAATAACAATAATCAGTCACGTAAGTCGAGTTGCGCGTGCGATTGCGATAAGCGATAAAGCGATTAAACATACGATAAATAGCGATTAAACCTCGATTATTAGCAAATACTCCACATAATACAACTAATGCAAGAACAAAATTAGACTAATTTCAAGTCAAAGAAGTCAAAACAGGAATTGACCAAGGAGTGACAGATCGCAATTAGCAATCTTATCTCCCTTTGACTTTATTCTTGGCTTTGACTTTGACTTTCGAAACACGGGGTGTTACACGGTCGGGTATCAAAATCGGGTAGGGAGAAAGAGGGGGAGAGAGCGCTACAGAGGTGTGCGGGTAGGCGGGAGCACCACCGACGGTTGGAGCGATTACCGACGGGTAGTTGGTTTACTGTATAGGTGGCACCGGGTTGTGGTGTTTTCGTCGGTGACCACACCCTCCTTAACTTAAATGGCCAAAGACGGTGATCAAGTTCATTTTTCGTAATTAGGAATTAAACAGATTGGATGAGATTCAAATAAAGTAATTTAATAAGCTTAAAGACATTCTTATATACTTGACAATAACCCAACGGATACCGACTTATGAATTTGGTTATTCGATATGTGGACGCCTCGTCAGTGCGCGTCAGAAAAGTGGCGTGGTGGAAAAAAGGGAAGGGTGGGAAAAGGCGTAGAAGAGGGGCGTTATTCGACACCTGACACATATTTATTGTTGTTGTTATTATTTATAAAGTATATAAATTCTATTAAATTTAAACAAAAAATTCAATTTAATACTAACTAGAAGATTACATAACTTAAATATTTAAAACATTACATATTATAAAACGTTAACCTAAAAAATTAAAAATATTGCATAGCTTACACTAAAACGTTAACCTAAAAATGCGTTATTTGCCACACCACGTAGTGTCTGAAGTCACAGCCGAACATGTTATGGTACTCGACGCAAGCGATTTGGATGATGTCGCCTTCGTTTAGCTCACCATCGTCATGGGCCACGTTGTTGAGAATCGCTTCAAATCTCATACATTCAACATGAATAATCCTAAAACGTGAATGAAGGGCATGTTTGTGTCGGATGGCATCACCCGATTACAAAATTCTTGATGAACCCGTTCCCAAAACGGAGACGTGTTTAACGGAGGCCCTTGGTTCTCACGGATCGCGACCCACGATTCGCATAACGTGATGCCCTCTTCTAAGATCCATAAAATAACCAGCATTACGCAACGTTGTGTGCGAGAGTGTTGTGGCACCCCAGATTTTTCGGCCACTGCTAGCTATGACTCTAGCCGTACTCCTGCTGTAATATTAAAATAAGGACATTAGAATTATTAAAATTTGAAAGCAACATACCGGTTTTCGAAGACGTTGGCTGAAATGTGATCTAAACCACATTTATAGTGAGGATGGTTACAGTATAACTCACATTTATCCTAAAAATTGTGAGAACACATTCTAGCACTTATAAAATTAAACTAACACATACTAAAATAATACTACATAAAAGTTGCACTTTTAAATTATATTACATACATAAATGTTGTACTTTTAAATTATATTAGCACTTGTAAATTAACCAAAATAATTGATTTTAGCATATGTATGAATGCTATCAGCATTTTTTTAACGACAAATTTGGATCACTGACAGACAACTGGAGTATTATCGTGCCACCAACGAAACCACTCTATCATATTCATCTCCACTAGGCTATAAAGCTTATACATCTATTCAGGAGTAAACCCAATAAATTTGGGAAAACCCCACTTGTGGGAATTTGAACCAAGGACCAATTGGTCCCTAAGCCTTATCCCACCCCAAGATGCCACTAGGCTATGGTGCTCACTTTTCTTGGTGCATAATTATATCAGTACATTGAAAACAAAAGAATAATCCAAATAAAGAATTGATTGCCCGTTAGCATAATTATATGAAATTCAATATAGTTGATATGTTTAGATTATTATTTTACCCCTTCTTTATAATTGGTTTGATGTCACGTGATAGTTTATAGTGATTTGTACTTTTTATCCTACTTGTATAACATGTGTTTGTCGGTTTATATTCCATAAGTCTAAATTTCCAAAATGAAACTTGTATACACTTTTCACATGCATACATGCATACGTAGTGGTGCACAAAAAACCCGAACCCGGACCCGGACCCGAAAAAAAACCCGGAACCGGGTATTATAAAACCCGGGTTTTTTATATCCGAACCCGACCCTACCCGTAGGGTAGGGACCGCGTATGCATATTTGATCTAAAACCCAAACCCGGAACCGGTTTTTTTATACCCGTTTTATACCCGAAACCCGGTTTTATAAATACCCGAACCCGAACCCGGAACCGGGTTTTATAAATACCCGGAACCGGTTTTTAAAAAAACCCGATTTTGATGTAATCTTGTTTAATTATGTATGCATTAAGACTTCTAGTTCTTATGATTTAACAAAATTATGTATGCACTTTGATGTAATCTTGTTTAATTATTAGGTTTCTAATGATATTTGCCACCGCTACTTAATTATTTAGTATATTTCATTACAAGTGGAAACAAATATGCCAATATATGTTGGCTCTTCTATTTTCTTTGTTTGTTTAATATCGTTATTAGTTTTTGTATTTAATAAATTGTGCCTCTGTTTATAAAATTCAAGAATAACCACATGAAGAACTATAAATTGTGCCTCTTTTTATAAATTGTGCATCTGTTTATCAATAGATTTGATGTCTATGTGTGAGAGTTATGTTTGATACATTTTATAAGCATAGTTCCGATCGGGTTTTTTTAATACCCGGTGCGGGTTTTTTTAATACCCGGTGCGGGTTTTTTCCCAACCCGATGCATACCCGAACCCTACCCGATGAATACCCGAACCGGACCCGAACCCGGAAATAGGGTATTATAATACCCGAGTTTTATAAAACCCGACCCGAACCCTACCCGAACCCGGGTATATAGGGTATACATTTTTGGTAGAAAACCCGGACCCGGACCCGACCCGGTTTTTAAAAAAACCCGTTTTTGTAAAACCCGATCCTACCCGAAACCCGGTTTTAAAAAAAAAACGATTTGTGCACCACTATGCATATGTGCCTAATGGGCCAGTGTAAGCCCAATAACTAACACTTTGTTGTTTTGTTATGGGCTTAAACCCAACAGCTAGATTGAAGTTTTACAATTTTGGACTATCAAGCCCAGTGATAAATCTAAATTGATGCTTATAACAAACCAAACGTCCGCTACACCGTTTGCTCGGAAGTTTGTTTATTTAATAAATAGATGAGCATGAACAATTCTTTTCATTTAGTTAAACGAATGAACATGAACACGTGTCTCGTTTGTTCATTTATGTTCATGACCGTTCATTTATGTCCGTAGAGTTATTCGTATTTGTTGTTTGTTTAACTTCGTTCATTAATATATTCATTTAAGATTGTGAGGCCCATAAAAATTTAGTGTGGTTTATGAAATTAAAATTTCACCCATTAGAGTTTAGTATAGTTTTATTATTTTTTTAGGCCCAATACATTGTTATCAATATTTACTTTTAATTGGTGTTAGCTTACTTATGTTTGTTCGTTTATATTCCAGAACCGTTCGTTTATATGCTACTATTATTAAGCCCCCGCGTTGCAGCGGTTGTTGTAAAACTGTGTCAAGTAGTACCAATTCTATATCACTGTCAGTGACCACCAACACCGGAAAAACTCGTAAAAACAAATTAAATAAAAACGAAAAAATAACGCGTAGCGAAAAGCAGACGTAAAATATATGAATCATGAACGCTCGTTGCAGAGAAATTAAACTGAAACGTAAAACATAGAAAAAATAACTAAGTCAATCCAGGACCCACGTGTTGGTCGAACTTGTTAAACGGAGAAAAATAGATGTGCTGCGACGGGCCAGTCAAATGGGAAAACTTATACGAAAAAATGTTGAACCTCACACGCACGTTGCGGTACAGTAACTCACAAAATTTAGAACGAAATGAAAAACTTGGGAAAGATGATAAGTATGGTGGACCAAAATTGAACATAAAAAGAGTTGGGATTAAATTGCAAAAGATGAAAAACTTTAGGTTAAAAGTAAAAAAACAAAGGGTCTAAATTGCAAAATTGAAGTTATTTATTAATCTTGGATAAAGATAAGGATAAAAACAAATTATATCTATATATTAGTTATTAATATTAAAAGATAAAAAAAAATTATTAAATAATTATAAATAAATTTTATGAGGTTGATGGAGAATGTCATGTGACATTATTTGGAGTCTTTTATTATAAGTTAGATTAATGAACAAATATAAACGAACACGTTCATTTTCTTAACGAACGGACACGAACTATAAAACCATGTTTGTATAATTTTTGGTGTCCGATCGTTTGTTCGGTTAAAGTTAAACGAACTAATATAAACATACCCCGTTCGATTCGTTTTCAATCCAACTAAGTTATTTAAATATTTTATTAGACTTAGACGCTCATATACTTATGGGCGAGTGTAGGCTCACTAGCCAAATGTTTACTCTTTTGGGCTCAAATATTAAATGCCATCATTATATAATACTCTAATATTAAATGCCACCATTATATAATACTCTAATTTGTATCATTTCTAGGCTATGAGGGTTGTACCTTCTGCTTAACTAGTGTTTCTTTGAAAGAAACATTGCTTTTCTTTTACAACCCATACCCCCAAACTCACGCATACAAGCCTACAGAGAGTCAGGACGGCGTCGCATTAGAGAGAGAAGCAGGATAAAGAGAGAGACTGATGAAAGGAAGAGGAAGAGGGCCACCCCAACTTGACGAAGGGGGTGATAGCGGCGGCTTATGGCTGGGGTCTTTATTCTGACAACCAGATTGGCAGCGATGGCGGCTAGCTGGTCCAGTTTAGGGGTTTTGAAACCAGATGAACGCTGCTTATTAGGGTTCACCACGAATTCAACTCACCTATTAGGTATGAATTTTACTCTCTTTTGTTATTGATTGTGGTTTACTCTGTTGTCTGGCTTTGGCAGTATCTTTTGTTATTGAAAGCCAGTCTAGGTTTGTTGAAAATTAGGGTTACAGAGTTTAATTTGGTGATTTATAGAAGCATTTGTAGTGAAATTTGAGTAAAATTAGGAACAAAATCTATGTTTCAAACTCTCAATTTGATTGAAACTGATAAGAGATTTATTGCAGCTTCATATGATTGTTTAGTGGTGGCTATGTATAGTTTTTCAAAGAATGATAATTTATATTTGATAAATTGTGTGCTTCACATATTCAGTATGTTTCAACTGATTCAAATTTTGAGTTTACATATACTTGCAAAACTGGAAGCATATGGTTCATCACTGTAAATGATGACATTTGTTATGCTACTTGAGTATAATGGAGGAATGGCAGCTAACGTACAAGCTAAAATATACTTTCCTACTTCCATGATGGATCCAAACAAGTAGAATGTTATTTGGGACCCATATCAAGATGACCAAAACCAGGGCTTCAAAGGGTCCGAACAAGGGTTCATTTCATGTGATAGTTTCGATCAGATCGGCGGCAATAAAGGCGGTAAGCTGGTAAGTGACGATTGGGGGGCTTCTGTGGGAGTGGCAATGAGTTTTGGCTCGACACCGTCGACTCACGATAAGTTCGGGTCACATGTTCTAGGTTAGCGCTCGGGCAGATGTCCTACTTTGTTTACGTTCAATCAAGGTTGTTCCGTTTTCTCGTCACCAATGCTCTTGATTCGACTTCTTCAGAGATAATCATGACCAAGTGTTATGTGTTATTGGAGGATGCGTGAGTTATGTTTTTTTTGTGCTAATTGAATGAATTTTACGTAGGGTTATAGAGAGGTTATGCATAGACGTTGTCGTGAATGGAAGATCAAGGAGGTTACAATGCATCGTAGCTTATCAGTGTTCGTTTTCTCCTCCTATTGTGGAGGTGCAGGTGCCGGTGAAGACTTGGTGTATAAATTATTACATAATAAATGTGAGTAAACCTTAAAAGTCATTTTTCTTTACTTGCTAAAATACAACTAACTTATAAATACCCATATATATATATATATATATATATATATATATTACGGAGTTCCTTCAACTATAATGCTATTAAAGGTCTGTTCTTTTTATTAGTTGTGGTGGGTATTGATTGGTGTAGCTAATAGGATTTCCTTTCTTCAACAATTTCGTGGCCCGCGGCGCAACGCGCACGGGTCCGTTTTCTAGTTCAATATAAATTTTAACAAGGTTTCCTCTTATGAACATCTATTGATTCTTACGGTGTACTCTAGCATTTGAACTGTTAACTATTACATGACATATTAACTGACATTTTACACCACTCTTTCCTTATGTTAAGGACTTAAGGGGCATTAAAAGGGTTATTTATCAACATTTTAACCGGATGTCAATAAATTGAATTAATTATTTTTTAACCCAAAACTACCAAAAATAAGGTTAAATAGAGTTAACATGATTAAACAATTTCCTTATAATGAGACATAGTAAAATACAAAAAAATGGGTGATGTAGCACTTAGGTGGAGTCAATGAGGGTTACAGTATACCCCATGACCAGGGCCGTCTCCGAAAATCACAAAAAAAAATTGGCCCTGTTCGAGATAAGAAATTTGGGCCCTATTCGCAGATCTTTATATAATATAAACTCATCAATCATTCAATCAAATATATAAATACTAAAAACCCATAATACTACGATAATTGTTATGAAATAGATAAAACAAATTAACAAAAATAGTGTAGCAAAAATAATCAAATTATCGAACCTACTTGCTAAGTGAACAGTGTGGTTCTTCTATCGTTTTTTGAAGCAAAGCTCTCAATCAACTCATTGTAATCCATAGTATTTAATATTTCACTTTCAATATAAATTGTCGCCAACCCGTTTAGCCTTTCTTGTGACATTGTAGAACGTAAATAGGTCTTCAACAACTTCAACTTTGAGAAACTTCTTTCTGCCGATGCCACGGTTACCGGAATTGTCAACAACTATAGTCACTTGGACTTGTTAGGAAACAAAAACCCAAATATTTTTTTCCTTTCTCTGATCTAGCAGGCCCTTATGCTATACTGCCTACGACAGTGCAATGTTTTGTTTCCTTTCCCTGATATAGCAGGCCCTTATTTTTGTTTAGACTAGTCACTTGGACTTATTAATTGGGCTATTTTTTAAAACTTTTAAACAGACCTTTATTTAAAAAACTTTGGGTCTTTTAGCAGACCCTTATTTCTACAAACATCCAGAATTTTATATATATATATATATATATATATATATATATACATATATAGAAACGGGATCAGGAGAAAACGCTCAAAAGTGTGAGAACGGTGAGAACGCATCCTGGCCCAACACGTGTCCCGCGGCATAGAGAAGGGCGGAGGGGTTTTTTTTGTCTTTTCATTCTTGTTTTTATTTCCCAACGCGGTATAATATTTTATGGCGTCTAAGTTTTTTTGGCGTTAATTGTATTTTTTAAACTTTTTGGCGTTGAATTAATTTTTTGTGTCACATATGTAATTTTTTGGCGTTATAGCATTTTCTGGTTAATTTTTTTTTTTGGCGTTTATGGTGTTTTGTATAATAATTCACTATGAGTTACTATTATTTGCATAAGATTACAATAAGTCCAATTTTTTTTGGCGTTTAGTGAATTTTTTGGCGTTTAATACCCTTTACAAGGTGTTTTGCCAGCAGCTGTTCTCCCAGTTTTCATACTTCTATCGTTTTGGTGTTTGTAGTTTTTGGCGTTTTATATAATAATGTATGTTATTTATAGAGAATTAGATAACAAATCAACATATAACTTGATATCAAAACAATATAAAATGAAAACAAAAATAATAAAAAATGGTAATCTAATTTCTCTTCCGAATCTTCACTGTCATCAGCCTCTATCTTTCTTGAATTTGTTTTGCCGTTTTGAACCTTTTTTGAATACTTTAGCTAGATGCCAACTTTCCTACATAAACCCCGTCTTTTTCAGAAGAAACTGCTTAGTGGCATCCTGTTTTTTGGTGTGATATTCTTGTTTGGTGGCATGTCATTGAAGATCAACTCTTGCTTGATGCTATTTGTAATAATGGAGTCCAATATAGCATTTTTGAGTTGTGTTGAACCATTTCTTCCATGCCTATAATCATCAAGAAGAAAGCTCACATGATGGCATATCACTGTCATCAGTCTCTTTTTCTTGAATATTTGTCCATCCCATCCAGCAAAATATTATTGAGTTAACCTCCTCAGAAAAAAGATTCATTACAATGAAAGCTTTGACATCTGTGGCGTTTTAAAGGGAGTGGTTTCTAGAGGATATGGCGTTTTTGTGTTTTTCTGGGTGTGATTAATTTCATTGTGTATAGACCCCCTCTCTTATAGGAGTTTTTTGACGCGTAGTTTAGGCGGGACTTTTTTATTGTAATAAATGATAGTAATAAAGTAACTGTCTTTTCAGTTACTGTTTTTTGTATTTAGTTTGTTGATCAGCTTTTATCAGTTTTATAGGTTATAGACGTCACATCCACTAAGTTTGGCGTTTTTTTTTAAATGGCCTTATGCAGACCAACATGACAAAATACAATAACGGAGTAAATAAAATATTAAGCTGGAAAAATATTTTTTGGCGTTTTGTTAGGGTTAACCATTTTTTAGTATAATTTTGGCGTTTTGCTAATAAAGATAGAAATATATCATTTAATTATCTTAAAAAAAAGATTACATAGAAGAAAAAAAAAAGAGGAAAAAAAATTAAAATCCTTCGTCAGAAGGTACTTTATCTGAATAGTATCCATCACTTGTGTCATCTTCTTCCTCCTCGGATTCTTCATCCATGTCATCCCATTCACCTTCATCAGCTTCTTGTTCCTGAAGATTCTGAAGCCTCCACCTGAACATGTTTTGCATTAACTCCAATTTTGAGTCTATTTCTGTGTTGGTACATTTGGCGTTATGCAATTATTCCATGAAACCCAGTCGCTGCTTTGTCATGATGTTCTCTAGCCAGTAGACTTCCTCCTCTCCGCTGTCGTATATAACCGTCACCATGTCTCTTTCATCATCAAACGCCATGATGTCATGACAGGGTTTGGCTTCATATCTCGTTTGATTGGTCCAAATTTGCTGGTTAATGCTTTCATAAGCATATGCGTTTCATGCCATTGGTTGTCTAGAGCGATGCCAATGGATAAGATTTGTCTCTGTATCTCTTCTTCCATTTTTAGAATTGCCTTGACCGTCTTAACATACACCCTCCTTCTGTTGTCAAAATGGAGGACGTATCGCCTGATCCCCAGAGTATATCTCCACGAAACCATTGTTGCCATTTTTGGCGTTTTGTTTAAGTTGGCGTTTTGGATAAGGATGTTTTTTTGCAGAAAATGGATAGATTGAAGTGATTATGGAAGCTATGTTTTTACGTTTGTTTATATAATGATGTTTTTGGCGCGTAATTTAGGAGGGAATTTCTTCTAATAAATGTTATTAACTGAAATTCAGTTATTTGTGTTGTTTCATCTTCCTGTAATATTCAACGCGTTTTATTTTAAATTTTTGGCGTTTTGTTTTTAATGGCGTTTTATTTTTTTTTTGTTTGGCGTTTTATCATTTAATGGCGTTTTGAATATGAGGTGTAAAAGACCCTTTTATCCTTAATAAAGCGCGTCCCACCTAATAATATTGATGTTATTTACGAAAACGCCACCGCGCAATCTAGTCTATGGATTGTTTTGATCGGACGATCCATAATCGTTCTCACACCTTACACCGTTTTCTCTAAATCCTGACCCTATATGTCACACCCCAACCAATGGCGGAAACATCGGGGCATGGCACTGAGCGAAACAGATTGTCCAGAAGTTTCCATAACAACTATATTTACCAAATATTTAAAACAACACGTCCCATACCATGTCATAAATGATAATACAATTATTACAGAATAGATCTAGTCAAATTGTTCTGTTCCAACAACTCATATTTTTATTACAGACAATTGTTTATTGTTGGCCTAGGTCTTTCCTAGCCTCGATTTCACAGCAAAGAAAGCAAATAAGCATCCTAAGCACCTGTCACATACGTTAAAGTAAAAGTCAATACACATAGTGTAAAGGTGAGCATACAAGTTTGATAATAGCATATAGAGTTCGAAAGCGTTACGCATAACCAGCACGTACACAGAGTGAAATGAGGCATGTTAGTTATTGACATGAACCTATCGATACCAATGACTGCGGGTTGACTGCCCAAGGCAGTTCGTGATACATACTCACCATTGTGAGCCATGTAGGTAATTGTCCTTAACAACCCCCGAGTGAACGGGTGCTGAGTCCAAACTAATAGTACTATCGTTGCTAAGGCAGGTAGACAGCATTCCATGTGTAAACATAACAAACAAGTATCCATTAAGTCACGTATGCATGCGATAACGATTAGCGTTTAAAGTATAGCGTAGTGTGTTTGATGTGATTTTGTATAAGTAACGTATGTAACACCCAAAAGTGCGTAAAGCAAAAAGGGATCGAGTATACTCACAGCGGTTGATGGATTGAAGGGAGCGCTAGAGAGTAAGGTTAGCCTGAACAGATTGATAGCATAACGATAAGCGACGCGTAAAAACGGAATAAGTGATAGTGGGGTCGATCAGCAGTTCGATCGGATGGTAGTCCGATGACAGTCCGTTCGGACGGTTGTCCGGTCAGATGACCGTTCGAGTGGATTGTTTCTTCCTTTGAGAAGGATGTGTTTGTGTATGATGGCTTGACTTTTGAAGTTTTCGTTGTAGTATTTTGGAAACCTAGAAGTACCTCTACCTTTCAGGTCGATCGATCGAATGACCATTCGATCGGGCGACAATCCGATAGGTTGGGCACTTCAGTGAGAACAAGTTCACACCAGGTTGTCACTCGGTTGGGCGACAATCTGATAGGTTGGGCGACAATCCGATAGGAGAGGGGCTGGTCGATCGGTTAGGCAGTCCGATCGGACAGCTTGGTCGATCGATCAACTGCTCGATCGATCAGCTGGTCGATCGACTGGTCGCCTGGTCGATCAGTCACCTTGTTTGAGTGTTTGGTGCGACAAGTTTTGCTGTTTCGATTGCGATTGCGAGCGTTGCGATGTAATAAAGTTTCCTAGTCAAATTACTTTTAATCCCAACTACTATATCAACATACAAGCATCCTTATTTCATATTCGTTTAGCGTTTGCGATTCGATTGCGATTGAGTTTCGATTGCGTTTCGATCGATTACCACACATAACATAAATAAGCAAGCACAAGTAACACATAAGGCACACACAAACACGTATAACAATAACCAAAATGCGTAATTCGAGTTGCGAGTGCGATTGTGATTAAGCGATTAAACAAATGATAAGTAGCGATTACCATGCGATTATTAATAAAAACTCCACATAATACAACTAAAGCGATAGTAAAATAGGCTAATTACAAGTCAAAGAAGTCAAAACATGAATTAAGCAAGGAGAGACAGATCGCAATTAGCAATCTTTTCTTCCTTTGACTTCAATCTTGACTTTGACTTTGACTTTGATTTCTGAAACACGGGGTGTTACAGCCTCCCCTAATTGAGGGAATTTCGTCCTGAAATTAGGCCGAAGCCGTAACAAACAACTGTGGGTACTTCGCCTTCATGTCGCTTTCGAGTTCCCAAGTGAACACCGCGCCTCATTTGCCTTCCCATCGGACTTTCACAATAGGAATGCGTGAGCGTCTGAGCTGCTTGGTTTAGTGATCCATGATTTTGACAGGCTTCTCCACAAAGTGTAGTGTTTCGTTTACTTGAAGGTCATCGAGAGGTACAATTAAATCATGCTCAGCTAGGCACTTTCGGAGGTTTGACACATGGAAGGTCGGGTGGACATTACTAAGTTCCTCCGGTAGTTCGAGTCTGTAGGCGACTTTTCCGATCCATTCAAGAATCTTAAAAGGTCCAACATATCGAGGCGCTAGTTTCCCTTTCTTGCCGAATCTGACCACACCCTTCCAAGGTGATACCTTTAGGAGTACGAAGTCGCCAACGTCAAATTCAAGGGGCTTGCGTCATCCATCGGCGTAACTTTTCTGTCGATTTCGAGCTTTCAACAAGCTGTCTCGGATTTGGAGGACTTTGTCAGTCGTTTCTTGCAATAGCTCAGGACCGGTTAATTGCGAGTGACCGATCTCGTGCCATACAATAGGCGATCGACATTTTCTTCCGTATAAAGCCTCGAATGGTGCCATTTGAATGCTGGAATGATAACTGTTGTTGTACGAGAATTAGACCAATGGTAGGTATGCATCCCAATTACCACCGAAATCTATGACACACGAACAGAGCATGTCTTCAAGAGTACGAATCGTTCTTTCAGTCTGACCGTCGGTTTGAGGGTGGAATGCGGTACTCAGATTAAGCGTAGTACCAAGAGCCGCTTGAAACGTTTCCCACAGTCGCGAGGTAAACCGAGCATCACGGTCAGAGATGATGTCGCGAGGCGTCCCATGTCGACAAATGATCTCATTGGTGTAGATTCGGGATAATCGTTCTACCTTGTAGTCTTCCCGTATTGGCAAAAAGTGAGCTGATTTGGTCAGATGGTCAACAACAACCCAGATGCTGTCGTGACCTGATGACGTGTGTGGAAGCTTGGTTATGAAGTCCATGGCTATACTTTCCCACTTCCACATGGGGATCGGCGGTTGTTCGAGTAAACCAGAGGGCCTTTGGTGTTCAGCCTTGACCTTTGCACAATTCAGGCACTGTCACACCCCAACCGATGGAGGAAACATCGGGGCATGGCACTGAGCGAAACAGATTGTCCAGAAGTTTCCATAACAATTATCATTACCAATTAATTTAAAGTAACATGTCCCATACCATGTCTTAAAAGGCAAACAAATTATTACAGACAACTCTAGTCAAGTAGTTCTGTTCCGACAACTCAGATTTATACATAGATAGTTTATTTATTGGTTTCTAGGACCTCTTTTCCTAGCTTCGATTTCATCACAGCACAGAGAGCATCCTAGACCTTTCCTTGCCTCAAGTTCACAGCAAGCTAAGCATATAAACAACTTAAGCACCTGTCACATACGTTAAAGTAACAGTCAATACACATAATGTAAAGGTGAGCATACAAGTTTGATAGGTATAATAAAGTTCAAAATTCGTTTACGCATAACCAACACGTACGCATAGTGGAATGAAGCACGTTAGTTATCGACATAGATCTATCGATACCAATGACTGCGGGTTGACTGCCCGAGGCAGTTCGCAATACATGATTACCACCGTAATCCATGCAAGTAATTGTCCTTAACAACCCCTGCGAACAGGTGCTGAGTCCAAACTATAGTACTATCGTTGCTAAGGCAGGTAGACAGCATTCCATGTGTAAATATAACAAACAAGCATTCATTAAGACACGTATATCATGCAGTAACTGTTAGCGTTTAATAGTATTGAGTAGTTTGTTCGATGTGATTTGAATATTCGTAACGTATGTAACACCCAAAAGTGCATAAAACAAAATGGGTTCGAGTATACTCACAGCGATTTGTGGATTGAAGGGAGCGCTAGAGAGTAGGGTTAGCCTGAACAATTAACGATAGCATAAAAGATAAGCGACGCGTAACGAGAGAAGTGTCAGCGGGTCGAACATCAATCAGGGCGGATGGCCGGTCGAACGGGTGACAATCTGTTCGGATGGTCATCCGATCGGATGACCATGAGAGTGAATTGTTACCTCATTTGGGATGGATGTGTTTGTGTATAATGGCTTGGATTTTGAAGTTTTCGTTGTAGTATTTAGAAAACAGAGAAGTATCTCTACCCTTCAGGCCGGTCGGTCGAACGGTCGTTTGATCGGACGGCGACTCGAATGGCGAGGTTTCTCGGTGAGTACAAGTCCACAGTGTTAGTGCATTACGTCTATTGAATTCGTCTTGAATCATGTAATAGGATAGGTTAGGATTATCAGTGTCCGAGTTGCAAGAAATTGTTATTAGAAAGTTTAGAAGGCTGTTAGCTTGAACATGCATGGTAGCTTGAACATGCATGATAGCTTAAACAGGTCTGGTCGCTTGAACATGCCATGTCCATTTCAAGCTAACTACACACACTATAAATAGGGCACTTGTTGATTTCATTTGGTACGCTTCAGGATTTGTAACGAAGTGCTGCCGAAATCTGTTCAGGTTGTAATTAGTGTTATAATCAATCAAAGTGACAGATTTATTAGTATCAAGCTGTTTCCACGTCCGTTTCACTGATTCCGCCTTTGAATCGGATTATATGCTCTTCTGATTGACTCGTTTGGGTCCAACAATGATCCTACAAGTGGTATCAGAGCTCAGGAAGAAGAGTTTAGCTTGATATCATCTATTTTCTGACTTCTACACCTTCTTTCTTCAATTGAACGAAATTTCACGGTTCGAATTGGTTCAAATTTTCACAGTGCACTCGGAATTGGACATAGACAAACCCTTGAAAGTTTTATGGTAAAATTCGGATTAAAAATGACATAAATAAGCCTAAAACTTGTGTTCGCTTGAACGGATATTTCCTGTTAGCTTGAAAATCTTGCTGAGTTCGCTTAAAACAGGCTGTTCGCTTGAAAGTGTCAAGACATGTTCGCTTGAAACCGTCTGACAGCTTGAAACCGTCTGACCGCTTGAAACCATCTGACAGCTTGAAACTGTCTGACCGCTTGAAACCGTCTGACCGCTTGAAACGACACACAGCTTGAAAACGACTGTCTGCTTGAGTTTACATGTGATAACGATTGAATATCAATCTACTGTTCGCTTGAAAACATCGCTTGAAAGTGTTCCGTTTGAAACTCGCTTCAAGTTTGAAATTGGCTTCCGTTTGAAACTGGTTTTCGTTTGAAAGTGTCTAAAAGTTTGAAAGTGGTGATTCAAGGAGATAACATCATGGCTGAAATCAAAGTGAAAACCAGAGAAGAAATTCTGAAAGAAAAGACTTACAAAGAAAGAAACATTGTATTGAACAGAATGGATGAAATGCAAGAAGAGTATGAGAGTGCAGTGAGCAACAGAAGATGGGATAAAAAGAGAGAGTGTTACTTCAACAGAGAAGGTGAACCAGTTGTTCCAAAGAAAGACATAATCTTTGATGATGTTCTTCTCATAATTCCTTTGAGAGCCGAATACTATAGAAATGTGATGAAAGATGACACATATGCTAAAAGGCATGAAAAGGAGATCAGATATGCCATGACATCGTGTCTGAGAAAAAGGGATGAAGAGAGAATGAAGAAGAATGTTGAAGAAATGGTGAACAATCTGAAGAAGGTTGCTGAAGAGGTTAAAGCAGAAGCTGTTGAAGTTGAGGTTGTGAAGGAAACAAAGAAAGAAGCTGATGCTGGAAAGATGAATGAAAAATGCTCAAAATGTGATGAATCAGGACCAGACAATGTGAAATTCTTGAAAGACATAGAGAATTTGACATTGGAAAACAAAGCTTTGAAAGCTGAGAAGAAAACTGATGATGAACAAATTTTGGAGTTGCGTTTGAATTGCGAAAAACTAAAATCTGAAAATGACAAATTTTTGAAGAATATTGAGAGTTTGTCATTAGAAAACCAAAATTTTAAAAATTTAGAAAAAGATTTTCAAAGTCAAATGAAAGTTTTAGAAGATGATAAATCTGTTATTTTTAAAAATAATCTTGAAAAACAGATTGAGATAAATTCTCATCTTCAGAAAATCATTCGGCTTGAAAACGAAGCTGAAATTGCTCGGAATAAAATTAATGACCTTGAGAATAAATTGAAAGGTTTTGTGAATTCTACATCATATGTTTGTCCAAAACCGATCAATTCTGTTCCAATAAGTGACAATGTCACAAATTTTGACAAAGTCAAAATTGAAGATTGTGATGACAAAGCTGATGATGGAAAAGAAAAAGAAAAGAAAAGAAAAATATTTTTAGATTTACAAGAAAATTTTAAAAATACTGTTTTGCAATCTACTGAAACAGGTGAATGTTCTAAGCAAAAACCTGTTAAGAAGAGTGTAGAACAGAAACAAAAAGTTAAAAATTCGAAAAATTTTAAAAATGAAAATAAAATCTCATCATTTCAGTCATCCAATCATTATAAAAATCACAAAAATTTGTAAATGAAAACTCACAAAATGATGGTAATAAGTGGTGCAGGTTTGACCACAGTGCTCAAAAGACAAATCCAGCATTGAAGAGGAGAAATGATTATCACCAAGCCAAACAATGTTATGATCTGAAGGTTTGGACTGACAGAAGTGGATGGTACGATAACAGAGTGTGCTATACCTGTGTTGTTAGAGGACACATTGCTATTAACTGCCAGAATTGGAATTTTGAAACACGAAGATGCTATAATTGCCATATCAAAGGACATATTGCCAGAGATTGCCCAAGGAGATGGATGGGAAGATCAAGGGTTGAATCTCAGAGAACGGTGAAGAAACCAGTCAATGTCAAGCCCAAAGAACAGAAGGTTCTAGAACAGAAAGTGAAGCTTTCGCAGGGACAAAAAGACAGACTGAGGAAAAAGAGGAAGAAGGCAAGAGAGTATTTGGAGAAGATTTTGTCTTCAGGTTCACCAGTTGGTTCGAATAAAAGTTCTGATGAATCAATTCACTCGACGGCAAAGTCAAGCAAATCGAATTCTTCAGATGCAAATCTAAGGACAAACAAGAAGAAAAAGAAAGTTATTGGCGATGAATCTGGCTCATCCAAGTCAGACAAGCCAAGTTCGGGCAATGAATCTGATTCCACAAAATCAGATGAGCCACAAGTTGAGGTAAAAATGAAAGAAACAGTTCCTTTATTGAATGATGAGAAATTTCCACCATTACAAGCTGCAAACCTAAAATCAAAAGGTGTTGATGCTGAAAAAATGTTTAATAGCAATGTTAAACATATTTTTAGTAAGATGGCTGATGGTAAGGAAAAAGGAGTAAAAGAATTTTATGAAGAAAAGAGAAAAGCTCAAAATACACCCAAGGACAGTCAGGCTTAGGTGAAACTTTTCAAATAGAAAAATCTGACTTGCCGGAGCTTCCAGATTGGTAAGTGTGAAGCAGGTATCGGCATCATTCTTGAGAAATTCACAGGATGGTAACTGTGATATTTCGTCTTACAAGTGGTTAATCAAGGACATTAAGTTGTACTTGATTTTCTACAAGTGATTGTGATGTTTGATCTTATATTATTATAATTTTACAAAATGATTAAAAGAGAACAAGGTGATGAGATGACCCCGAACCCACAAGTGATGGGTAAACAAACTAATTTTTTCGAAAAAACCATTCTGATTAAAACAAACTTAAGTGTTTTGTAATCATTATGGGAAAATAGTTTGTTGTAAGGGGGAGTTCTGCTTGAATACGCCGAAACCCTCACGGCTGAACAAACATGATTACTTTCACAAGATTGAAAAACGGTTTTCAAACTGTCGAAAATCAATGGGTTGTAAATCATGGGGGTACTTTATATTAGTTTTTCTGCAAAACAGAGCATAGTTAGCAGAAAATGGATGGCGAGACAAAGCTATCAGCATCGTGTTGTCAAATTTTCTTTAAATGGTTTTGCATTTTAGTGGGAGTATTATTGTCAGAAAATACAAAAACATTTGAAAATTTGAAAAAGCCAAAAACATGATAAAATGAAAATTGAGTTTTTGTGTAAAAAGAGGAGATGATAGTACATCAGTAGACAGTTACAGTATGCTAAAGAAATGTAATGGTTAAATAGCGTTAAACAGTCTCACTAATGATATGCCGATAGGTTTTTATACATTTAGTAAACTTTTTCAGGATATAAATCTAAATTCAAACTTGCTTATTTCGTGGGGAACACTATTTGGATATATAGGTAACCCCTGAAATCTCGTTTGAAAGGTCCCTCATTCTGAGATACTAGGTCTTTATGCTTAATGATATCTGGGGTATTATCCCGAGACTTTTGATTTTGCGGAATCAATGGCCTAGTCCCCGGAGAATACTTTCTGCATTGCTTAAAATATAGCGCCGCCTCAGCAAATTGATGAAACAATAAAATTGATAGTCATTGCTGTTGTAATACAAAAGATCCTCTAAAGGGGACACACCAAAAGTCGAGCCGTCATCTCTCTGCTGAACGGAAGTTCTGACCTGAGCTCTCACGGTTTCGTACTATAATTTATTCCCCTTACAGATATCATCTAGGTATACTCACCTGTAAGACTGAATATTGGGATCTGGATACGGGAGTATATTCAAGAGGTGGGACACATGAATGAGTTTAAGTTCTTAATACATCTAATCCGTATCCTGAATCAGTTGAAGTTTGTGTGAAAATTTAAGTGGATCAGTATATCGAAAATCTAAGTGAATTGTTTAATTCTTAATGTGTAACTAAGCTCAACGGTACTTGTGACTTGTCAGAAACTGATATGATCCTCTGACGCAAACTCAAACAAAAATATGGTCTGTAAATATGTTTGTACATATTTCTTTACTGCTTTATATTTTCAGGAAATACAAAAAGAGTTTTGATTCTGCTTTATTTTCAACAACCGATGTCTGAGATGCTAAGTGTCAAAATCTAAGTAAGCTGATTGTGTTTCTTAAAATAAAACAAGTTCATTAATTTGAAACTTGAATTGAAAATCAAAAATCAAAAACAGTTTGTGATATCTCCAAGGTCATTAGTTTGGACTTGGATGATTAACTGTGAGGGATTTTGGATACTGAACATTGCCATATCTGTAAAGATTGTTGATAGAGGGAGTGTTTTAGAGAAGATTGAATTGCCGGGTTACGATTCCTGGTAGTTTAAAATGTTGTTACTTATAAACTTATGAGTGATTGCAGAGAGTCCAGATTACGATCCCGAGAGCAGAGTCTAAGGGGGAGTCTGAAGACAAGCTTGAAGCAAGAGGAGCTTGTAGATGGAAAGCTAGGTGTCGATCCCAAAGCACAAAAGCTTGACGAAAGGGGGAGCCTGAAGCTGATGGAAGAAGAGAAAGATTGATGAATGCTTATAATGTTACAACTAGAATGAGAAGGCAGAATGATCAAGACTGAAGATGTGTCATACTGAAGACTAGACACTGAAGACTTCGTCAATATCCGAGGGGGAGTCTGTTAGTGCATTACGTCTATTGACTTCGTCTTGAATCATGTAATAGGATAGGTTAGGATTATCAGTGTCCGAGTTGCAAGAAATTGTTATTAGAAAGTTTAGAAGGCTGTTAGCTTGAACATGCATGGTAGCTTGAACATGCTTGATAGCTTGAACAGGTCTGGTCGCTTGAACAGGTCTGGTCGCTTGAACATGCCATGTGTTAGTGCATTCATCTGTCGTCTTCGTCTTATATCGAGTCTTGGACGTGTTGCGGTTCGGTTCGAGCATGAAGTCATTGTCAAGAATGATGACATCACATATATGACATCATT
Organism: Helianthus tuberosus; assembly: GCA_030545235.1. Taxonomy (NCBI): domain Eukaryota; kingdom Viridiplantae; phylum Streptophyta; class Magnoliopsida; order Asterales; family Asteraceae; genus Helianthus; species Helianthus tuberosus. Next base: position 171,622,324 of record CM060443.1, on the reverse strand, counting down.
GATGACATCATATGTGTGACATCATCATTTATATAAGAATGCATATAACAGAATTGGTCAGAATTGCATGCTGCTCACTTGAAGACAAAATAGATTTAAATATGTTTGGCCGCTTGTAATTGTATTTGTCTTGTTCGCTTGAATAGTCGTTTAGGTTGTTTGTTCGCTTGAAGTCTGACCGCTTGAACATGTGCATGTTCATTTCAAGCGGTCAAGGCAACACTATATATATGTATGTCATTTGTTATTTCAAGCGGACAGAACAGTGGAGAGCCTTGTAAATTGTAACGAAGTGCTGCTGGATTTTTGTCAAGGTTGTAATAGTTGTTAAATGAAATATAAGAGACAGATATTAGATTAACAAGCTGTTTTCGTGTCCGGTTTACTGATTCCGCCTTTAAACTAGATGTAAAACTCTTCTGATTGACTCAATCGGGTCAAACATCGATCCAACAAGTGGTATCAGAGCTCAGGACGAGGAGTTCTTGCCTTATTCAGCTTGATAATCTGTTTTCTACATCTTCTTTCACAAAATTAAAATTTTACACGGATAAAAACGGCTCAAATTTTCACATCTTGTGCATAATCATGATATAACGAATCCTGGAAAGTTTCAGCTTTGAAATCGACTTAAATCAGGTTCAAATCGGTCTGGTCGCTTGATATTTGTTCGAAGTTGCTGACATCATCATCTGTTCAAGCGAACATAACACGTTTAGTCCGCTTGAAACTGTTCTGATCGTTCAATCGCTTGAAAACATCTGACCGCTTGAAACTGATACATTGATTGAAAATATTTTGTAAAGTGTGAAATGATTAAAAAGTGTATTGAAATCACGTGAAGGAACATTGAAGTTGAGGTTGTCAGGTAGTTTGAATCTGGGAACAAGTGAGTTGATACACGTGAATGTCAGTCATTTTCATAGATTAAAAACAATTGTAAATCAAGTGAGTCTTTGATTTAATTGAAGATGTTAGACGGTCACATGTTTGTTTTTGTTCAAGGTGTACATGTGATATTAGTTGGTCAACACAATCAATATACTTCATCAGACTATTGTTAGTTTAGTGTTTTGTTGAGCTAAGTAAAGTCCAAGAAAGTCATCGGCCCAATCAAGAAAATCTTTCTAAGCCCAGCTCAAGTCATTGATTGCATTGCGACTAAATTGAAAAACTAATTCTCAGTTTGATCTTTCAAAGACTCAGTTCTTTTGAAGTGTTGTTAGGTTCAGGTTTGGAGTTTAGTCGGTTTGCACAGTTCGATCAGTACGTTTGATCAGTCAAATCGTTTGGTATAGTCAAGTCGCGTGATATTGTCCAGTTCGTACTGTTCGAAGTTGAAAGGTTTCAAAAAGTCAAGTTACTTGAATTCGATTCGGGTTCTAGAAGTCCGTACTGTTGGTCAACGTTCAGTCCGCACAGAAAATCATCAGTTCGAGTACCAGTCTTGTTCTGTTAATTAATAAGTGTTTTAAACTGATTGTGTTTTGTTTGATTGTTTTTGCTAGGTAATTGAAGATGTCAAACAACGGTGAAGAGTTCTACAATACTTTCTACAACGCGTTCACTTCCGAATCATCAGATAGAAGATCTGAGATGAAAGAATATTCAAGAGAGATTTCAGAGAATTTGAAGTTTGAGAATATGTACGGAAGCCAACATAAGCCACCAAAGTTAATGAAAGTTGAAGATTATCACTGGTGGAAAAACAGATTTGAGGGTTGGGTAAAAGCTTTCGCTCCTGAAAGTTGGATAAAAATGACAGATGGATACACTGAACCAGTAAAAGAGGGAGGAGAGTTAATAGATCCGAAGGATTTCTCAGACATGGATATAAAAAATGTTGTGGCTGAATCTAAAATGATCACATTAATCAAACAGTCAGTGAGAGAGGATATTATTTCGTTACTTGAACAAGAGAAAACTTCAAAGAGTTTGTGGGAAGCGTTAGGGAAAAAGTGTGTAAGAAGTAATGAAATTGTCAAAAACAAAAAGAAATTGTTGCGTAAAGAGTTTGATTTATTCAGTTGTATGAAAAATGAATCTGTTTGTAAAATGATCGAGAGATTCGGATATCTAAAAATGGAGTTAGCTAGACATGAAATTTTACCTTCTGAAGAGGAGCTGGTGGATAAACTGTTTGATTCATTGCCAAATGATCAAGAGTGGCAATACTTCGCTCTAATGTTGAAAAATACTATCAAGCCTGAAGATTTAAAAGTGGATTTTTTTCTGATCGAAAGACTTGAAAGCCATGAGTTGGAGATAAAAAGATCTAAAGTCAACAATCCAGCTTATCAGCAGAATGTAGAACTTTACTACAGAGGAAATGTACCGCAGGCTGGGTCTCCAAGAACAGCGTTTTCTGCAGAAAATTCAAGTTCAGTGAACAATGAAAGTCTTCACAATGGTTTTCACATTGGATTTTCTTCAAACACTTCAAGTCAATCTGCTTCCAAGAATTTGTTTCAGTGTAATATCGCAGTGGATCTGAAGAATGGGCAGAATTTCAGTGAAGAGTCGGCAAAACAACAGATGGTTTTCTTGGCATCTGTACTTGAATCGTATGAAAGCCTCGTTGCGGGGAAGATTGGCAACACCAACTTGACGAAAAAAGATTATGATCAATTAGACCCCGAGGAGATGGAACTGATGGATATAAGATGGTGCATGGCCAGTGCGGTTCGTCGGGCACAGCGGTTCATGGAGATAACGGGGAGAAAGTCAATTGGTGGACCATCTACCAAATTGGGATTTGATAAATCTAAGGTGACATGCTTCAAATGCAAACAAAGAGGTCACTTTAAGCGCGAGTGCAGAAATGCGTATGCTGATGATGATTCTGCAAATCCGTTCAACGAAGATTATTACAAGAAAGCGATTTACCATCAGAACAAGTCTGAGCCTCCAAGATTGAAACAGCCTGAAGAAAAATCAAGGGCTCTTGCAGTTATATATGATGATGAAGGTTACGACTGGAGTCAGGTTTGCCCTGAAGAAGATGCAGTTGGATATGCATTTGTGGCGAATGCTGATCCTGATAGATATTGGAAAGCAGACTATGCAAGATGGGAAATCAGAAAATTAAATGAACCATTCAAAGAAGCCCAGAGAGCAAAAAGATGGAATGAAGAGTTAGAATGTTACATGGATCCACGGGGTAATCCAGTTGTTGATCCATCAAAAGTGGATTTTGAAGCAGTAATAAATTTGGTTCCAAGGCAGGCTACTTTCAACACACGAAGGTTATCTGATAAAGCATATCTGCCTGATTTGGAGAAGAAGATAAGAGAGGTTTGTGAAGCAAGTCTACCGAAGGTGGTAGAGATGAAGAAGAGAAAAGAAGAAGAATTGAAGAAGATGATTGAAGAAGTAAAGGCTGTTGCGAAGACTGCTGCTGAAGAGGAACAGAAAGCTGAAGAAGAACAGAAGAATGAAGAAGCTCAGAAAGAAGAAAAAGTGGAGAACAAAGAGCAAGATCAGAAAGCTGAGTCAGAAGAATCGGTGCTGAATGAGACTGAGGTTAGAAAATCTTCTGATCTATCGAATGTTGAATTGGTTGATGAAAAAGAAAACAAATGCAGGAATTGCATAGAAATGTGCAAAGCCTGTATTGAAAAAGATGAATTGATAAAAACAAAAGATAATGAATTAAGCAAACTTGAAAATGGTTTCACAATAAAATGTAAAGATATGATTGAAAAAGAAGAGATTTTGAAACTAAAAGTTGAAAATTTGACACAGAAATGTCAAGGTCTTGAAAAGGATAATGATGTTTATAGACAACTGTGTTCTACAAAATGTGTTGATTGTGTTGAAAAAGAATCTAAATTTCAAGATTTACAAAAATAGTATGATTCTTTAAAGTGGTCGAGTCAGAGGGTACAAGAAGCTTATGATACTTTGAAGAGCCAAGTCAAAAGTTTTGATCAAAGATTGTCAGAAACTTTAGTCACTAAAGAAATGTATGAAAGAAAGTTTAAAGAAAAGCAAATTGAATTGAACAAGTGTGTTGATGAAATTGCTAATCTTAAACAAGTCTTGGCTGAAAAAGAAAAGATTGTTACAAAACTTCAAAGTTATCATAACTCTTCGTACATTCTCGAACGCATTTTCAACATCACACCAGATGACAAAGATACTAAAAATTGCAAAAAGGGTATTGGTTCAGAATTTCATCAGGTACCACCACCATTGAGAAACAATTATACTTTTTATGATGAGGAAAAGGTGGCAAAGGGTTTGAACATAGCTGACCAGTTACCTGAAAGTATCGATGTGACTTACACCAAATCTGATGATGCTAATGATTCAGAGGTGGTAAGTAAGGTTGTTGAAAGTGTTTTCAAAGATGAGTCTACAAAAGGTAAGTCTGAATCACAGGATGAAGATGAAGGAAATCTTTATGATGGTTATCTGAAAAACACAAAATCCGAGAAAAATTTGAATGATGATTCAAAAGGATTGGTTTATACCATGATTGGATCGGACAAATTATTCTTAGATGTTGTATTCCCGATTCAGAATGTGATTTCAGAGAAGGTCGATCAAGTTTTTAAAATGGTTGAGATTGAGAAGTCTGAGATTCCAAAGTTTGCTGGTAAAGGTCATAAATCTTTTTATAACAAACCTGGTTTTAAGAAGAAAAACATGAAGGCTGGTTTGGGTTATAAAAAGAAACGGAATTGGAATCAAAGTGAAAAACAGGATTTGCATCAAAAGATGAATTTTGTTCAAGGGAAAAGCTTGAAAGAAGAGGAAAAACTCAAAATTGGACAACAGTCTAATGAGGAGTTTGATACTATGAAAAAGAAACAACAACAGGCCAAGGATGTTTCAAAGAAAGTATGTTTTAAATGTGATCAAATTGGACATGTTGCACGAAAGTGTCCAAATCCAAAGCCTGTTGATGTTGAAAAACAGAAATCTGAAGATGTGAAACCGAGGTCAACCAGATTTGATTCGAAACAAACTTGGAGGTACAATACAAACAAGTTTGCTTCAAATCAAAATTGGAAATTAAACCCGAACAGGTTTGATTCAAAACAGACCTGGAATTCTCACACACCCAGATTGAGAACAACACAAAGTTGGAAAACATTTGTTGATATGACAAGACCTCAAGAGTTTTGGAAACCTAAAAATGTTGTTCAAAATCAAAAGGTTCAAAAAGAGACAAATTTTTACAAAAGAGGTACTCCGGAAGGTCAAATGTGGAGTATTAAGAAACAACTGACGCTTGTAAAAGATGAGAAAGTTGAAGTTAAAGTTGAACAAGTTTTAAGTGACAAAGAGTTTCCAAAATTAAATGAACATTATTGTATTGAAATGCCTAAGGTCCAACAGACCTGGGCTAAATTGTTCAAATGATTGATAAAGTTTGAATGTGCAGGTGCTCAACGAAGCTGAAGATTGTGAGAATGGTAGTTGGAGCAACCTGGCACAGGAAGAGGTTGCAGGACCCTGGTTTGGTTGAACAGGGAGTTTAGTTTGAGTGATTTATGTACATAAATAAACAATATTTTCAAAATCCTAAAAATTGAAAAATTAAAAACCAAAAATATGTTTTTAGTTTGTTAAAATTTGAAAAACCAAAAATATGTTGTTTTTAATTTTGTTTGAATGTATGTTGATTGAATACGCCGAAACCCTCACGGCTGAACAAACATGATTACTTTCATCAGATTGAAAAACGGTTTTCAAACTGTTAATATCAATGTGTTGTAAATCATGGGGGTATGTATATTTTCTGCAAATCAGAGCACGAGAAGCAGAAAATGGATGGCGAGACAAAGCTATCAGTGTTGGTTGTCAAATTTTCTTTAAATGGTTTTGCATTTTAGGGGGAGAAAAATTGTTGTTAGAAAATACAAAAACATTTGAAAATTTGAAAAAGTCAAAAACATGATAAAATTCAAAAATTTGAGTTTTGCGTAAAAAGAGGAAATGATAGTACATCAGTAGACAGTTACAGTATGCTAAAGAAATGGAAAGTTTAAATGTGTTAAACGATCTCACCGTGGATGTGTCGGTAGATTTTTATACATTTAGTAAACTTTTTCGGGATATAAACATAAATTCAAACTTGCTTATTTCGTGGGGAACATTACTTGGATATATAGGTAACCCCTGAAATCTCGTTTGAAAGGTCTTGTATTCTGATATACTAGGTTTTTATACTCAGTGATATCTGGGGTATTATTTCGGGACTTCTGCTGAATGGAAGTTCTGACCTAGTCCTCGAATAATACTTTCTGCAATGCTTGAAACATAGCATTAAACCCTCAGCATGCTGATGAAACAATAAAATTGATAGTCGCTGCTGTTGTAAGCAAAAAGATCCTCTAAAGGGGACATACCGTAAAGTCGAAGCTGATATCTCTCTGCGTATACGGAAGTATCGACCTGAGATCCCTCGGCCCTCGCATACCTAATTTATATACAGATATCATTGTAGTATACTCACCTGTAAGACTGATTATTGGGATTCTGGATACGGGAGTATATTCAAAAGGTGGGACACATGAATAGGTTTAAGTTCTTAATACACCTAATTCGTATCCTGAATCAGTTGAAGTTTGTATGAAAATTTAAGTGGATCAGTATATCGACAATCTAAGTGAATTGTTTAATGCATAATGTGATTTTAAGCTCAACGGTACTTGTGACTTGTCGAAAACTGATATGATCCTCTAACGCGAACTCAAACAAAAATATTGTCTGTAAATATGTTTGTACATATTTCTTTACTGCTTTATATTTTCAGAAAATACAAAAAGATTTTGATTTCTGCTTTATTTTCGACAACCGATGTCTGAGTGCTGAGTTTCAAAATCTAAGTAAGCTGATTGTGTTTCTGAAAAATAAAACAAGTTCATTAATTTGAAACTTGAAGTTTTAAAATTAAAAATTAAAAAAAAAACAGTTTGTGATATCTCCAAGGTCATTAATTTGGACTTGGATGATTAACTGTGGGGGATTTGGATGCTTATACTGTTATAGAGCTAGTTTCTGATTCGATTCGATGAAATTGCCAAATTCATGAGAAGTGGTTTAGAAGGTTTGAATTGTCAGATTACGATATCTGAAAGATTAAAATGTTGTTACTTATAGTTGTATGAGTGATTGCAGATGTATCAGACTACGATCCCGAGAGCAGAGTCTAAGGGGGAGTCTGAAGACTAGTTTGAAGCAAAGAGAAACTTGTAGATGGAAAGGTGTCGATCCCAAAGCACGGAAGCTTGATGAAAGGGGGAGCCTGAAGATGATAGAAGAAGAAAAAGATTGAAAGATGCTTACAATGTCAAATACTTCAAAGAGTTCGAGAGGACTGATAAAGACTGAAGATGCAAAGACTCGACACTTAAGACTCGTCAACATCTGAGGGGGAGTCTGTTAGTGCATTCATCTGTCGTCTTCGTCTTATATCGAGTCTTGGACGTGTTGCGGTTCGGTTCGAGCATGAAGTCATTGTCAAGAATGATGACATCACATATATGACATCATTGATGACATCATATGTGTGACATCATCATTTATATAAGAATGCATATAACAGAATTGGTCAGAATTGCATGCTGCTCACTTGAAGACAAAATAGATTTAAATATGTTTGGCCGCTTGTAATTGTATTTGTCTTGTTCGCTTGAATAGTCGTTTAGGTTGTTTGTTCGCTTGAAGTCTGACCGCTTGAACATGTGCATGTTCATTTCAAGCGGTCAAGGCAACACTATATATATGTATGTCATTTGTTATTTCAAGCGGACAGAACAGTGGAGAGCCTTGTAAATTGTAACGAAGTGCTGCTGGATTTCTGTCAAGGTTGTAATAGTTGTTAAATGAAATATAAGAGACAGATATTAGATTAACAAGCTGTTTTCGTGTCCGGTTTACTGATTCCGCCTTTAAACTGGATGTAAAACTCTTCTGATTGACTCAATCGGGTCAAACATCGATCCAACACCATGTCCATTCCAAGCTAACTACACACACTATAAATAGGGCACTTGTTGATTTCATTTGGTACGCTTCAGGATTTGTAACGAAGTGCTGCCGAAATCTGTTCAGGTTGTAATTAGTGTTATAATCAATCAAAGTGACAGATTTATTAGTATCAAGCTGTTTCCACGTCCGTTTCACTGATTCCGCCTTTGAATCGGATTATATGCTCTTCTGATTGACTCGTTTGGGTCCAACAACGATCCTACACACAGCAGGGTGGTCACTCGGTCGGATGTCCATCCGATCGGGTGGCAACCCTGTTATTGAACATGTTGAAAATTGTTTAAGTGTGGAAGTTTAAATATCTTATGATTTGAATGGTAATCCGATCAGATGGTAGTCCGATCGGACAACAATTCGTTCAACATTCAAACTTCAAGTGTTATGCAAGTCGTTCGGTTAGCAACTCGTGCAGTTGACAACCCGTACGGTTGGCAGTCCGATCGGACAGCATTCCGTCCTGGTCGTTCCGTCTGTCTTACACTTGGTTATTTTGATCGTTTGTCATTTTATCGAGATGTGTTGATATCGTGCTAACCAACAGAACCTCATCCTAAGCCTAGTGGCCCGTTTGAACAGGAACCACCCAAGTTTGGTCAGTTCACCGGCTTAGGACGATTGTTCTTGGTTAACCCAAAATCGATAATCTCGCGGATAGAATACGAATCTCGAACCAACACAACCACAGTAATGAGTAGTCAGCCGGCACAAGCCCCGATTCTATCGGTTTTGAATGCATTGAGTGTAAAAGAGTTGAAAGAAAGTTGGAAAACCATCTTTCAGTCCTTTTTCTTGTGAATATGTTTAGATCTATGAAAGATCTCTGTTTGTTTATGTGGAAATCGGTTAGATCCAAGTTGTTCTTGGTGGATTGAGGCCAAAACATGAAGTTCTTCAAGAACACATGATGACGTCATCCCAGAACATCTTGAATCTTGATGATTTCACGGTTAAAAGTTAAGATTCAAAAGATAGAAAGGTGTAGGAGTGCGTGTAGATTAAGGAAGTACAAGATTTAGGACGAGATCTTACCGGAATTGCGAGAAATCGAAGGAAAAAGCAAGTAGGAGCACTGGTTGGACGTCACTTGCCAAAAGTAGAAAGTTTGAAAGTGACAAGGGGTATTTATAGGATTACCCAAAGTGGAAAGGGCTGGTCGGTCGGATGGCATCTCGCCCGGGTGGCAGCCTGGCCGAGTGGCACCTCGGTCGGATGGCACCTCGCTCGGGTGGCAGCCCGGCTGGGTGGCAGTTCGGTCGGCTGGCACCTGGTTCAAGTGCTCGGCGTGACGAGTTTTGTGGTTTCGATTCGCGTGTAGCGCGTTGCGATGGGATTCGAGTGAGCGATGCGATAGAGTTGCTTATCAAATTACTTTTAATCCCAACTACTATATCTAACATACAAACATCATTATTTCGTACTCGATTAGCGTTTGCGTTTCGATTGATCACCACATAAACATAAATAATCATGCACAGGTAACACATAGAGGGCACACTTACACATAAACAGTATTTTAGACCTGCGATTCGGGTTACGATTTGTATTACGATTCGATGTCGATTTGATTAGCATAGTTTGAGTATCGTTTAGTTAACTTTATTGCATTGTTACTTCCTATAGTTCACAGTCGTAAGTCGATTAAATAGTGAATAGCATACGTCGATTACTGCGATTATTGACAATTACTCCACATAATACAACTAAAGCGAAAACAAAATAGACTAGCTACAAGTCAAAGAAGTCAAAACAGGAATTGAGCAAGGAGAGACAGATCGCAATTTGCAATCTTTTCTTCCTTTGACTTCAATCTTGACTTTGACTTTCGAAACACGGGGTGTTACAGGCACTTTCCAACGTAGAGAGCAATATCCCTTTTCATGCCCGGTCACCGGTACTTGTAGCGAAGATCCTGGTATATTTTATCGGCATGGGCTTCGTCCATCAATATCTGTCGCAAGTTGGTCCGTTTAGGATCCAAATTCGGTCCAGAAAGTGGAATATCCCATTTGACTTATTCACAAGCTGGGCTCCATCGTGGTAGATTCTTTCCTTCTTCAAAGTGCGTTCATTAAAACAAGCATGCTGGGCTTCGCGGATGAGGGTCTCGAGATCGTATTGGGCTTGGGTATTACGAATGCTGAGCAGATAGCTCCGTCTGCTGAGTGCGTCGGCCAATGACATTGGCTTTGCCTGGGTGATAGCGAATCTCACAGTCGTAATCATTGAGAAGTTCTACCCATCGGCGTTGATGCATATTAAGTTCTTTCTGATCAAAGATATGTTGTAGGCTTCTATGATCGGTGAAGATCGTGCACTTGGTACCATACAGGTAGTGTTGCCAAATCTTTAACGCAAAAACAACCGTGCCTAGCTCGAGATCATGGGTTGTATAGTTCTTCTCGTGGATTTTGAGATGACGAGATGTGTAAGCTATAACCTTGTCCCGCTGCATAAGGACACAACCAAGACCAAGGTTTGAAGCATCACAATAGACAATGAAGTCGTCGTTTCCATCGGGTAGAGTGAGAACATGAGCATTGCAAAGCATGTGCTTGAGGGTTTGGAAGGCAGACTCTTGTTCAGTTCCCCAAACAAAAGGCTTGTCTTTATGCGTGAGAGTGGTAAGCGGCACAGCGATCTTTGAGAATCCTTCAATAAAACGTCAATAATAGCCCGCCAATCCGAGGAAGGAACGGACTTCCGAAGGGTTCTTGGGTGTAATCCAACTCTTGACTGCTTCAATCTTCGCAGGATCGACGTGAATACCTCGACTATTGACAATGTGACCCAAAAACTGAACCTCCTCCAGCCAAAATTCACACTTGGAGAAATTGGCATAGAGTCGATTCCCCTGGAGTAGCTCGAGAACCAAACGTAGATGTTGCGCGTGTTCGGCTTTCGACTTGGAATAAATCAAGACATCATCGATGAACACGATGACAAAATGGTCGAGATATGGTTTACACACGCGATTCATCAGATCCATGAAAACCGCGGGTGCGTTGGTTAAACCGAAAGGCATAACAACGAATTCATAATGGCCATATCGAGTGCGAAAAGCGGTTTTGGGTATATCCTCCTCCTGAATGCGTAGCTGGTGATAGCCTGAACGTAGGTCGATCTTTGAGAAACATGTAGCACCTTGTAGCTGATCAAACAAATCATCAATGCGAGGCAGGGGATAGCGGTTCTTGATAGTCAACTTATTCAGTTCCCGATGGTCGATGCACATCTGGAACGACCCATCCTTCTTTTTGATGAAAAGGACTGGCGCGCCCCAAGGAGAGGTGCTTGGGCGAATGGAGCCTTTCTCAAGTAATTCTTGAAGCTGATTCGAGAGTTCACGCATTTCAGACGGTGCGAATCGGTAAGGAGCTTTGGCAACAGGGTTGGCTCCAGGAATGAGGTCGATACGAAAGTCGATATCACGACTTGGCGGTAACCCGGGAAGATTGTCAGGGAACACATTAGGAAATTCTCGGACCACTGGAACATCTTTCACTTCTGTCTTTCCTTTCTTTTCCTTCTCCGCTACTACAATGTTAGCCAAGAAAGCTCTGTATTCCTTGCGGAGATACTTGCTAGCTTGGACACATGACATGAGTTTGAGACCTTTCGAAGCAGTTTCACCATAGACACACAATAAATCACCATTCGCGAGCGAGAATCGAATCATCTTGTCGAAGCACACAACTTCAGCATGGTTTTCGCGAAGAAAGTCCATGCCTACTATGATGTCAAAACTTCCGAGTTGCGTCGGAATAAGGTCAATTGGGAAGATGTGATTGTTGAGCTCAAGAGTACAATCACGAAGAACATAATTAACGGCGACAGTTCTTCCGGTGGCGACTTCAACATCGAACGTCGAGGGGAGATGGGAGCGCTTACGACTAAGAAGTTTCTCAAATTCAAACGACACAAAGCAGTTATCGGCTCCAGTATCAAACAAACACGATGCATAAATACCATTCACACGGAACGTACCATTGACCACGTTGTTGTCGGCCTGGGCTTGGCGCACGTTGATGTTGAAAGTTCTGGCGCGTGAGGCTTGCTGCTGCTGCTGCTGAGGCTGTTACTGCTGGTGTTGCTGCTGCTGCTGGGGCTCTTGTTTCACAACCCTGTTCGGGCACATGTTCGCAAAGTGGTTGGGATCACCACATGCGAAGCAGACTCGGGCGTTGACCGCGGGTGCCTGAGCTGCTTGTTGGCCTTGTGGGGCTGGGAGCAGAGCTTGATGAGCAGTGGCTTGAGCTGGTGCTTGACGGGGACCAGTACGACAATTAGCAGTGAAGTGACCGTACATAATGCAGTGAGCGCAAAAACGGCAGGCGAGACCCACCGGGTGATGATAAGAGCATGTTGGGCAGGCAGGGTGAGGGCCTGTGTATGCACGCTTTGCAGGCGGTGCATAGGTCCCTGGTGCTGGGCAGTGCTGAGACTGCTGCTGAGCCGGTACGGCTTGAAGTGGAGCAGCATTGGTAGTGGCAGCACAGTTCTTGTTGCTGGAGCTGCTGTTGTTGTTCTTCTTCTTGCGGCATGAGGGCTTTGACGATTGAGCGGCGGCGATTTCAGCGGTTGGTGCGGTGGTGACTTGGTGCAGGTTCTTTGGTGTTTTATCCTAGAAACCAGCTTTCACCCGCTTGTCGTTGATTTCGGCGGCAAGCAAGTAAGTTTCTTCGATCGTTGTTGTCTTTGCGGCATGCACAAAATCCGCAACACAGTCGGGTAGAGCTCGGATGTACTTCTTGATTGCCATGTCGGGCGTCTTCACTTGATCGGGACAGATGATGCTGAGCTGCTTAAAGCGAGCAGTCAGGGCAGCGTTGTCACCTTCCTTCTGCTTAATGTGCCAGAACTCGTCCTCCAGCTTCTGGCGCTCATGGGGAGGGCAGAACTCTTCGAGTATAACGTTCTTCAACTAGTCCCATGACAGACCGTAAGCTGCATCCTTTCCGCGCTTGTTCCTTTCGGCCGTCCACCAGTCTAGAGCGTGGGACTGGAAGACGTCGGTCGCGTTCAGTGTGCGGAGATTATCAGGACATCCGCTCTGACGCAGGGAGACTTCGATGGAATCAAACCATTGAAACAAAGCCGTAGGGCCTTCTTCGCAGGTGAACTCTTTCGGTCCACATGCCTTGAACTGTTTGAAGCTGAAAGCAGCTTTGGGTGTCTCGGTCCTGGATTCCTCAGACGATTTGCTCATGTTTTCGTACAGTTCACTGACGACTTGGGGTACGACCTTTGCCATTTGCTTAGTAATCATGGCAGCGAGGCATTTGTCTGCTTGCTTTCGGCGAGCATCACGGGTAGTGCGAGATCCAGATGACGGCATTGTCTGCAACAGACATCGCCACAGGACTCAACACAATGTAATCGAATCTCACCTCACAATCCTAATACTACTAAGGCTCAGGAACACGTATAATCACGTAAACACATAGGCACATAATCACAGATTCACATAAGCACAGAAGCATATAAGTACGTAGGGCACAGAAACACATAAGCACATAAGCATGTAGGGCAAGAGGCAGTCAGAATACAGAAACCTATCATTCAAAGTCCGTGAGCATTCGAGAAGAGCGTTCGTGCATAGTATAGCGAGTAGCATAGTGTGAATAATATAGCAAGCAACATAGCGTACGGAGGTTCCTCATAGTAGCAGCGATTTGTCAGCGTTTTGAGATAGGAGGGCAGTGCGAGTCGTGCGTGTCGATCGAAGTGAAAGCAAAAATCGAATAAGTCTCCAAAATTTAAACGCATAAACAGGTAAACACACATACAAACACATAAAATCGACGAATCATCAGTGTCAGCAGTTGCGAGCTCAGAATCGAAACAGATAAAAATTGAGAAATAGATCGTCTGCGGCTATTAGACATTGACTATCCAAAGTGATTCGACTATTCTCAAGGACTTGTTGTACACATTTTGACCTTCAGGACTGTGCTTTTGCCTCGATTCTTGGGCGTTTGACACACATCCTTCCAGTTTCAGCGTGACGTCAGATCGTTGGAGTCCATCGAGACTTTGGTGAGAGTTTTGGAAAAACCAAGAAAAGGTCAGAACAAGTTGTCAAGGTTAGGGTTTCACCCCTAGCTTAACAACTTCGTTCCTGTTTTGATAAAATAAAGGAGAATTATGCGTCAAAGTATGGATTTCACTCCTATTTCAACGCAATTTCTCGTGTTTATAGATAAAAATGTGGGTTCAACAAGCAATTTAATCGAGAGTTTGCGGTTTTCACACCTAATCTGGACTCAATAGCTCATTCATATCTGAAAATTCGGGTGCAGTGATAGTGTAGCGTAGGCGAGAATAGCGAGAAATGTCAGTGAGCTCATACACAGTCCCTACTGGACATGCACGAGTCGGTCTGTTGGTTATTAACTATAGACTAGGTCTCTAAGACATCAGTCCGGACTAGGTCGAGTCTTGCCTAATTCCCTATAGTTATGGCTCTGATTGTCACGGCCCCCGTCCCGGTGTTACCCGGTCCAGGAGCCGCGGGACAGAAACCCGTGGTATTTATTAATTGAGTTGACAGCGGAAGTTTAACAGGATCTTTTAAAACTTGAAAATGCCCAATTATTTTATTTCCTACTTTGGGATAAACCCTGTAATTTACAATAGAGGAATTTCACAAGGAAATTCCCTGTTTTACAAAATATAACAAACCTCAATAAAACCGACACCCTTATAATTTTTCCGACACCCTGGTATATTTTAAAATGTCCCAATATATCTTTAAATACACCCCGTATGTGAAAACCGATCCCGAAATACATTAAATAGTATTTAAAATAAATAAAATCTGATTTTTAAGCTGAGGAGGGCCGCGTAGACTCATCCCAACCCTTACGCGGGTGGTATAAAGGCTAAAACCTGATTTCGGTGATTTTATTAAGTTCAAGCGGGCCGCGTAAGACCCCCGTTTAGTTAACACGGGCCGCGTGAAATCAAGATAGTGGCGCAGCCCGGTGATGACACGTGTCATCATCGTGGCGAAGCTAGGCAGTGACCCGGACACCCTAAACCCTACCCGGACTAGTACGCGGGCCGTGTAAGCCCTTGCTTACTCTTATGCGGGCCGCGTGAGAACCAGAATTCAGCACTATATAAAGGAGCCATCGGGTTCAACCAGAAATCGTTCAAAATTCGTTTCTCAATCTCAAATTCTGAAATATAGGCTTTATTATACGAGTATTATACCCCCTAATTAGCGAGGTTCTGCTCCATTGTAAGTATTATAACCCTAGTTTTGTATTAGATACGCTGCCCGATTGATTTAGGGTTCCGTAACAACTGTCGTGGTTCTGCCCGACGTAGTTGTTGGAATACCGTCTCGGGGAGGGTATCATTAATATTATCAAAGGGTTATTATACTAACCTATGTACATTTGTGTAAATTATAGATTAATCCCACGAAACCCTTACGCGAAGTCTAAGATAGCAATGTGAGTTTATCCGATTTTTGTTAAACTTTTTGTAATATTTTACCAAACCTTAATTGTTTTACAATGTGATTAACGGTGATTGAGTCTTTGTAGTTCTTTAATTACTGCCGGTATGTTGGGGTTTTGTATACAAAATGTGGAACACGTTACCATTGGACAACGAGTTAGCCAATGTGTAATATGACCCACCAGTCAGGATTGACAGTACTGAATGAGTAATTGTGTAGAAATAAACAATGTGATCGCTCTCAATACTGTTTGAATTGATAAAATGTTTCTTGATTAAACTGGGATTCACTCACCAGTATTTCCCACTGACAAATGTTTTTAAAACGCGTTTCAAGTAACACAATGTGACAGCCAATTAGTAAAAAGCCAGCTGGAGAGCACTGAAGGCTTGGGAAAATGTGGCTATAAAAGTTACCTAAAAGACGATGTTTTAAATTCAATAAAATAGGGTTTATCCCTATAAATATATTGTAATAAGAAACTTGGATTATACCCATGTGATTATTAATATCAAATGAGGTGGTTTTACTCTGATAAACATTTCCTAACTACGGTCCTGATGTAATTTCCGCTGCCAAATTAACCAACTGATACCACCTAAATTCTGAGTTCATGTCCGCCCGTTCCCGGGACAGATAAGGGATCGGGGGTTGTGACAGAAGGTGGTATCAGAGCCTAGCCACTGGTCTAAGCCAAAGAAGTGTTCTGCTGACACTTAAGTTCTAAATTTTGTGTTAGGAAATAACTTATGTAATTATGTGTTTTGTGTTATTTGACTATTTGTTAGTTTACAGTATGAGTGATCAAGGACCCTCAGACATGTGTCGTCAGTTGTCTGATTCACCTTGGAGTGAAGGTACCTCTTCACAGCCTACCCTTTCTGGGTATTCTGCTGATCAGGAAGAAAGGATGTTTGCCTTTAAAGCTCAGTCGGAAGAACCATTCCCTCATAAAAAGAGAGGATGGTTCAGTAAGGAAGCATTTGCACGTAGGAAAAGAATGCGAAAGTTGCAACAGCAAAGAGTTCTAGCAGGTGCTAAGCGAGAGTCAGATGCCCATACACAGGAGATGCGTAATAGAAGCCTAGCCAATTTCCATATCCTAGCTACAACTGTTGCTGACCCAAGTCTGGAACAACTTGTAGCCCCACAACCCTTACATTTGATTCCCACTCAACCAATGGAGGTAGAAATGCATGATTTTAACCCTGAGGAGATACCTAGGATACCAGCCCCTAATCCTCTAGATCCAAATTATGATCCCTGGTTTGATGATCTTAGGGATTATGTGCCATGCTATCACTTAAACGAAGAAACCTTGCCGAACTTAGCAGCATATCCAGGTTTGGACCCTCTAGATCCCTATTATGACAACGATGAATACATTAGGGATATTTTGGAGAATCCATACCCTCAGGAGAATCCAGTACCTCAGTACCCAGAGCCAATACCAGTACCTGCATCCCCCAATGAGTGCAGAGAATTTGCAAGAATTCCGAAATTTTGAGAAGAAATCATAGAAAGTAGCGAGAGGATGAGATATGTAGGAGAACAACTCGTATGGAAATACGATGAGTGCCAGATGGATTTCAGGGGAAATCCATATCCATGAAGGAGATGGTAAAGTTGGTAATAATAATAAAATAAATAAAATATGTGTAATAATAATAAATCTATCGTAGTATTGTCCACTTTGTGGTTAACGAGGCATAGTAGTATTGTAATTTTAATTTCTGTTTTAGTGTGTATTTGACGCATACTATAGCAAAAAGAGTAAAGTCGCAATGCACGACGTTTTTAACCAATATGTGTATTATGTGGTTGTTACTTAAATTATTTAATTATTCTATTAATGATTGGTAAATGTCTAAAATTCAGATGGCCGATGAAGGAATTCAAGGAAATATGAATAACGATAACCAGAGTAACATTAACGTGGTTAATGAGAATCCGAGCATCAATAACAATGGAAACCAAATGGATAATAGTGCTGTTCAACACATAGTGGCACAAGGAATTATAGATGCAATGCCATTTATTATTCAAACGATTCAAGAAGCGAATAATAAAAGTAAGCATAGCAGTAAGCGACCAATTGAACCAGAACACAGCGTGAACAATGGACCCGTACTTCAAGTGCCCATTCCCAAAAGAAGAAGAACCGTGTCTTACGGTTGTTCTTACAAGGAATTCTGGTCCTGCAAACCAATGGAATTCTCGGGCAACGAAGGGGCCATTGCAACCTTACGCTGGATAGAGAAAACTGAGGCAGCTTTAAGAATAAGCAAGTGTGCTGAAGAAGATAAGATAATGTTTGCTTCTAATCTGTTTAAGAATTCAGCACTAGAATGGTGGAACACTATCCTCCAATCAAGAGGAAGTGATAGAACTTATAATATGGAATGGGAGGAATTTAAGGACAAGGTAGAATAGAAATTCTGCCCACCCAATGAAAAAGAACAGATAGCAAACAAATTCCTAAGCCTTAAAATGACTGGTGTGGATAGTAAGGGATACACTAAATTATTCTTTGAATATGCTAGAGTAGTACCAACCCTTGCATCACCAGAGCCGGTATTAATCTCCCGTTACATCTGGGGATTAACTGGAGAGATTAGACACGTAGTCAAGGCAGCTAGACCTCAAACCATAGAAGAAGCTGTAGAACTAGCAAATACCTTGACAGATGAATTAGTCCGTACCCGAGAAGAGGATCAAAGGAGGAACCTAACCCAGAAGTTGACTCAAGAATTCCGTTCTAGAAATTCTAACCGTGGGAGAAATATAGGTTCTACCTCTGCACCCTACTGTAGGTATTGCAAAAGGAAGCATTCAGGAAGATGCTCCATATACTGTAACTTTTGCAAAATATCGGGACACAAGGAAGAAGACTGCAGGAAGAAAGCTAACAACAGGATATGCTATAACTGCGGAGAACAAGGTCATATCAAGCCTAATTGCCCGAAATTAGCTCCAGCTACAAACAACAAGAATACCAAAAATGATAGAGCATTTGTTCTAACGGCAGAAGAAGCAAAGATGGTCCCGGATGTGATCATTGGTACGTTTTTAGTTAATGATATTTTTGCTAAAGTATTATTTGACTCTGGTGCAAACCAAAGTTTTATTAATACATCATTTTGCAAATTTATAAATCACTCATTAACTAAACTACCACAAGAATGTCTAGTAGAGACAGCTAATGGAGAAACCGTTAGGATTTCTGAAATCTTGCAGGGAGCAAGCATAGAAATTTTAAATCAGAAATTTATTGCAAATCTTTATCCCATGAATCTGGCAGGATTCGATGTTGTTTTAGGAATGGATTGGTTAATAGCCAATAAAGCCAGTATTTTATGTGATCAAAAGTCAATTCAAGTAAATTCACCAAAAGGTAAAACGATCACAATTAAAGGAGATAAATCATCTAGATCCACAAAGTTCATCTCTGTGATTTCTTTTGGATTTCTTTTGTTTCTCTTGACTTTTCTTAATAATCAAACTTCTTTTATTAGGAGAAAGTGGTTCCTCATATTGTGCCTTACGGACAAATATTCCTTCTTCAGGATTTACATAGGGTTTTGAGGAATTTGTTTGGGATGAACTTCCCTTCTCGTTTGATGACCTATCTAATTTAAGATAGATGTTTGAAAGCTTTTGCTTACCCATACTGTACACAATATTCAAATAATAAAACACATAATCACAGAATATCAATTAGTAAAATTAAGTATTTTCTAAATACTTAATAGGCTTAAATCAGTGGCTCTGATACCACCTTTTTCTGTCATGGCCCCCGACCTGGTTTGACCCGTTTCAGGAGCCGCGGGACAGAAATCCCGTAGTATTTATTTAACAGCGGAAGTTTTCTTCAGGATCTTTTTAAAACTGCAAATTTCCCGATTATTTTTATTTCACAACTCGGGATAAAACCCCAGTAATGTACAATCATAAGATTTCATGGAGAAATCTTTATTTTTACAAAAACATGTTTCTTTATTTTATATTGAGCCACTTCCTTAAGCTTGTAGTGCTTCGCGGCACTTTTCTTGGATCACAACAGATCACCTGAAACATGTTTGAAAAAGGTTTTGTCAGCGGGAAATACTGGTGAATCATTATTTTTACTAAAATGACACATTTGTTATAATTTACAGTATTAAGGGTGATTACATTGTTTCCAAATATCAACCAACTACCCACAGTATTTGTCACTCGACCGGATCTGTGACTATGGTCATATCACACATTGGCCACCCGTTTGTCCAATGGTGAAGATTATCAAGTAATGTATACAGAACCCCACATACTGGCTGTAATTTGGTGATTACAAAGACTTAATCCCTGTAATTATAACTTTGAAAATAAACATGATTTTGAAAGTAATTTGATAAAAAGAGAATGACTCACATTGCAGATTTATTTGAGCAGAGCCTAGCCTACTGATTAGCCTTTTAACCTAGTTTAAATAACAATGCACACAAACTAGGTTAGTAACTAATACTGCATTTACGATAACTCACGAGATTAAACCCTCACATCGAATGACAAAGTGCGATACTTAAACATTCATCGAATTAACGACGAATGACAAAGCATGAACCCTAATGTGGGCAGCACTTAAACATCCATTGGATAGTTTAATCGATCGGACATTGAATCGTAGCAGCGATCGAGTTATTACCCTGTATTACGGCAGCACTTCGTGATTCGTGTGTGTTTTTATAGTAATTTTATGATATCTCAGCGTATGTTTTGAGTTTTAACGTCGAACGAACGCGAAATATCAAGTCCCAGACTCTACTATTTATACATGAAAAAGGGCTCCCTCGCGTGGCGCGAGGGGCCTTAGGCGTGGCACGACGGGTGCTCCCCTACCATTGGGTAGCCCCGTATCCCAGTAGGCTTGCTGAGTTGGTCGCTCGATCAAATTCACAATACACGTAAAACTGTTTAGATATTACCGACTAGGGTTTACCCCCCCTGAGTTTTAGGGGTCCTGATCCTGATTCCGATTGTTTTGAAAATTTTAGGGTTTATGCAGAATCACTTGGGTGTCTCATTAAGGGTTTTCTTTTGGACAAATTAATTTAATAAATATGACTTTTGATGAGAGTTGTTACATCCTCCCCACCTAAATAAAAATCTCGTCCTCGAGATTTACTGGAATAAGTAGGGATACTTTCGCTTCATTTCTGATTCCAGCTCCCAAGTGTATTCAGCGCCTCTCTTTGAATCCCACTTGACTTTAACTAGTACTAACCGTTTGTGTTTGAGAAACTTGATCTTTCGGTCTTCTATTTGAAGAGGTTTCTCAACAAATTTTAACTTTTCGTTTACTTCTATATCTTGGAGAGGTACTACCAAAGATTCGTCTGCTAAGCATTTCTTGAGATTGGATACATGAAATTCGTCATGTACTCCAGCTAACTCTTCTGGTAGTTGTAAACGATAAGCAGCTGGTCCTATACGTTGGATCACTGAAAATGGTCCTACGTAACGTGGACTTAGCTTTCCTTTCTTCCCGAATCGAACTACTCCTTTCCAAGGAGAAACTTTTAAAAGTACCTTATCTCCAATTTGGAATTCTAAAGGCTTGCGTCGATTGTCTGCATAACTTTTCTGATGATCTCGAGCCATCTTCAGTCTTTCCTTGATTTGAGTAATCTTGTCGGTTGTTTCTTGCACTATTTCAGGACCTGACAATTGACTTTCTCCTATTTCTGCCCAACAAACTGGAGTTCTGCACTTTCTTCCATACAATGCCTCAAATGGGGCAGTTTCAATACTTGAATGATAACTATTGTTATAGGAGAATTCAATTAATGATAAGTGATCGTCCCAATTTCCACCAAAATCTATTACACATGCTCGGAGCATGTCTTCTAGAGTTTGGATTGTCCTTTCACTTTGCCTGTCTGTTTGAGGATGATATGCCGTGCTTAAATTTAGTCGAGTTCCCATTGCTTCTTGGAAACTTGTCCAAAAATGAGAAGTAAAACGACTATCCCTATCCGATACAATGGAGAGTGGAACTCCATGTAAGGATACTATCTCATCTACATAAAACTTTGCCAACCTTTCCATGCTAAAGGTTTCTTTTATAGGTAGAAAGTGAGCTGATTTGGTTAATCGATCCACAATTACCCAAGTCATGTCATTACCTTTTCTGGTTTTGGGTAACTTAGTAACAAAATCCATTGTTATGAGTTCCCATTTCCATATAGGCATTTCCAATTGTTGTAGTAGACCTGAAGGTTTCTGGTGTTCTGCCTTAACTTGTGAATAAGTAAGACACTTAAAACATATTTAGCTATATCCTTTTTCATACCTATCCACCAGAAATTTTTTCTTAAATCTTGGTACATCTTATTGTTTCCAGGGTGCATGGTATACCTAGATTTATGGGCTTCTTCTAAAATCTTATTTCTTAATTCTCCCTGCTTAGGTACCCAAATTCTGCTTTTGTGGAATCTCCAAATTCCATCAGCTCCTTGCTCTAATTCTTTTATTCGTCCTTTCATTCCTTCAGCATCATCCTTGATTGTTGTTTCTTGAACATTCTTCAATTGTTCCATTAAATCTAATTGTAGATTTAATCTAAGAGCACGAACTCGCTTTTGCTTTTCATGATATTTACGACTTAAAGCATCTGCAACTACATTTGCCTTTCCTTCATGATACAGAATATCACAGTCGTAATCACTTAGGATTTCCATCCATCTCCTTTGCCTCATGTTTAACTCTTTTTGCCCAAATATATATCTTAAACTTTTGTGATCCGTACAGACAGTAAATTTACCTCCGTACAAATAATGTCTCCAGATCTTTAGGGCAAAAATTACGGCTCCTAATTCTAAATCATGAGTTGTATAGTTTTCCTCGTGCTTTTTCAATTGTCTTGATGCATACGCAATTACTTTCTTGCGTTGCATTAGCACACATCCAAATCCTAATTTTGAAGCATCACAGTAAACTTCAAAATCTTCAGTTCCTTCTGGCAAAGCTAGGATTGGGGCATTTGTTAACTTTTGCTTTAGAACTCTAAAAGCTTCTTCTTGCTTAGGTCCCCATTCAAATTTAACTGCTTTACAGGTTAGCTTAGTTAATGGTACATCTATTTTGGAAAAATCCTTAATAAACCGTCTATAATATCCAGCTAAACCTATAAAACTTCTAATTTCCATTGCGGATTGCGGAACCTTCCATTTGGTAATTGCCTCTATCTTAGCAGGATCTACGTGAATACCTTCGTGATTCACCACGTGTCCTAAAAATTGCACTTCTTGTAACCAAAATTCACACTTCGAGAATTTGGCGTAAAGCTTTTCTTTTCTTAACAAAGTTAAGAGTGCATGCAAGTGCTGACAATGCTCGTCCTGACTTTCTGAATAAATAAATATATCGTCAATAAAAACAATTACAAATTTATCCAAATACGGTTTACAGATTCTATTCATCATGTCCATGAATGCGGTAGGTGCATTCGTTAGTCTGAAGGGCATGACTGTAAACTCGTAGTGACCATACCTAGTTCTGAAAGCAGTTTTAGGTATGTCTTCTTCTTGTACCTTCAATTGATGGTATCCGGAGCGTAAATCAATCTTAGAAAAATATCTAGCTCCTTGAAGTTGATCGAAAAGATCATCAATCCTAGGTAATGGGTATCGATTCTTAATTGTAACCTTATTCAATTCTCTATAATCAATACACATTCTCATTGACCCATCCTTCTTTTTAACAAACAACACTGGTGCTCCCCACGGGGATGAACTAGGTTGTATGAAACCTTTACTTAATAATTCATCTAATTGCTTTTTCAGTTCTAACATTTCTGTGGGTGCTAACAGATAAGGTGCCTTGGCTATCGGTATAGTTCCGGGAATTAGATGAATTCTAAATTCTACCTCCCTATCTGGTGGTAATCCTGGTAACTTTTCTGGGAATACATCTGGGTATTCTGAGACTACAGGAATCTCTTTAAGTTCTTTACCCTTAGTACTAATGATTACTGAAATCATATATACTATTCCTTGTTTTCGTTCATAACTAGCAACTTTCATTACTGATATGAACTTCATGGGTTTACTTGGTTTATCTCCTGTAATCATAATTACTTCCCAGTAGGTGCCTGAATTTCTATAGAATTTTTATCACAAAGGATTCGAGCATGGTTGGCTACTAACCAATCCATTCCTAACACAACATTGAATCCAGCTAAATTCATTGGCAATAGGTTTGCATGAAATTTATGACCTGAAAGTTCTATATTTTCTTTCTGCAAAACCTTATCTATGTTAATAAAATTCCCATCTGCTGTTTCGACTGTAAAAATCTGCCTAAGGTTGGTCAAAGGTAAATTAAGAGCTTGGCAGAATGAAGTATTTATAAAACTTTGGTTTGCACCAGAGTCAAATAATACTTTTGCATACACGTTGTGAACTAAGAACGTACCCGCTATCACATCTGGAATGAGTTCTGCTTCTTGAGTGGTCAGCTGGAATGCTCGAACATTCTTCTTGATAGCTCCATCGGCCGTCTTGGCTTTGTTATCTGCCGGTTTGACCAATTTAGGACATTCTGTTTTGAAATGCCCCGCTTCTCCACAGTTATAGCAGATCCTTGTTTTCCTTCTGCAGTCTTCTTCACGATGTCCTATGGCTTTGCAAAAGTTGCAGGTCACATTACATCTTCCATAATGTTTCTTTTTGCAATTCTTGCAGAACGGTGGATTTGAGGATTGCCCTGTTCCTCTTCTCTTGAAGCTGTTATTATTACCCGTACGAAATCCTTGGGTAATTTTCTGAGCCAGTTCCTTTTTCCTGTTATCATCTCTTGTGCGTACCAGGTGTTCATCAGTTAGGGTGTTGGCTAATTCCACTGCATCGTCAATAGTACAAGGTCTCGCAGCTTTAACGATATTGCGGATTTCACCAATCAATCCCCAAATATAGCGAGAAATGAGTACCGGCTCTGGCGAAGCCAGCGTTGGTACCACTCTAGCATATTCGAAGAATGCCGAAGTATAACCGCGACAATCTACATCCGTCATTCGATGATTTAGGAACTTATTTGCCATTTGATCTTTTTCATATTCGGGACAGAATTTTCTTTCTACAAGACTCTTAAATTCTTCCCAGTTCATGGCATAGGCCACCGTTCTTCCTTTGGCTTGAAGTACTGTATTCCACCATTCCAGCGCCCATTCTTTGAAAAGATTTGACACGTACATAACTTGGTCGTCCTTGTCACATTTACTTATTGTGATTACTGCCTCGGTTTTCTCTAACCAACGCAGTGCTGCAGTTGCTCCTTCATTGCCTGCAAATTCAGTGGGTTTACAAGCAAGAAATTCTTTGAAGGTGCAACCAGGCGTTGCAGCTTTCATTTTCTTAGGGAGCGGAGCCCGCCGGGGTTCATTATCTTGATTAGTATGATTACCGCCTCCATTTATACTATTACTGAAGTTATCTTCAGAAATATGTTTGCTAGGAATGATTTGTTGAGGTTCAGCAGGTTTTTGAGCAGTAGCAAGTATTGCTGGAATAGCATTGGCTATCCCTTGAGCAACAATATTTTCTATATCTTGCCTAGTCATATATTGATCCCCCGGGTGTTGCTCAGATTGATTAACCTCATTTACTGGTTCATTATTAGCGTTTTCCATCTGATAATTAATATATTTATTAGTATCCAACAAATAACAATTATACACAAAACAATCGTACAAATTTCACAACACACACATAGTCAAAACTATCGATTTCTCGATTCCATTTTATATATTTTATAATATGCGTCACTACACACCAATATCTTACAAAGTTTTATTTTAAGTTATTTCACAAGATTTATATTTTAGTATTTTATTATACAACCATAGTTTTAACAAACCCACTACCCTTCGTCAGTTGGTATTTCAGTAACGACGTTCCCTCTCGTCGTATTTCCAGGAGATCTGTTCTCCTACTTCCCTGATCCTATTTCCTGCATCCACCAACTCCTCGCCAACGTGACGGAGTTCAGCTAAATTCTCATTGCTCATAGGTGGGTTTGGTATAGGTTCCGGGTCAAACTGTGGGAAAAAGGAATAAGGATTGTTGAGCAGGTTTTGGAACTGCCAATCATTGGTCCACCATTCATCCATTCCTAGAGGCTGGGTGTGGATTATAGGTTCTGGGATTGCTGGTTCCAAATTCATTGGAAGTTGAGTTTCAATAGGATGAGTAAAAACATTTTCATTGACAGGCTTAATAGTATCACAGCTTGCCAATATAAAATCTAGCTCTTCCTGCAATGTCATTTCCTGGGTTTGCTTAGAGCTTTCTCCGATTTCTATCTGGGTTTGTTTAGAACCTCCTCCAATCTCCATTTCTATTTGCTTAGAATATTCTTCAAAATGTATTCCCATCTGCCTAGATTCTTCCCCGACTTCAACCCCCTTTCCTTTGTCTAAGGGATTTTCGATTTTAGGAATCTTCCTAGTTGCAGGTTTCCTCCTACGTACCCGCCTCCATCCCACAAATCTTCTCCTTTTCTTGGGCTTAGGTTTCTCCGGAGGTGGAGCATTAAATTCCACAGGTTCTTCTATGTCTGGTATATACCTATTGAAATCTCTGGAAACCTCTATTTTTACCGGATAGAGATTTAGATTTTGAAGGGCTTCGGACAAGTCGCTCATGCTGTTTAGCATATATGCAAAATACACAAAATTTATTAAATTAAAATTTTATAACAAAATTTCATAAATAAACTTTAAATATTATTGCATACCGTATGACAATTTTAATACAAATAACAACTGACAATTAAAACATTTTAGGGTTTACTATAAAACTTATTTATTTACTGGATTAAGTTTCTGGTTTGTAAGTAATAAGGGTACTAAAACTGAAATAGGGTATTTAAAGATTTGCATTTACTGCTACAGTGGCTAGCATATAAAGATCTGCCCATTTTTCATCTAACATGTCTTCCCAAGGTGGGTTATTGCCTAGTTCTTGGGTTTTCTGATTAACTCTCCCTCCTTTGGATTTCTTTTGTTTCTCTTGACTTTTCTTAATAATCAAACTTCTTTTATTAGGAGAAAGTGGTTCCTCATATTGTGCCTTATGGACAAATATTCCTTCTTCAGGATTTACATAGGGTTTTGAGGAATTTGTTTGGGATGAACTTCCCTTCTCGTTTGATGACCTATCTAATTTAAGATAGATGTTTGAAAGCTTTTGCTTACCCATACTGTACACAATATTCAAATAATAAAACACATAATCACAGAATATCAATTAGTAAAATTGAGTATTTTCTAAATACTTAATAGGCTTAAATCAGTAGCTCTGATACCACCTTTTTCTGTCACGGCCCCCGACCCGGTTTAACCCGTTTCAGGAGCCGCGGGACAGAAATCCCGTAGTATTTATTTAACAGCGGAAGTTTTCTTCAGGATCTTTTTAAAACTGCAAATTTCCCGATTATTTTTATTTCACAACTCGGGATAAAACCCCAGTAATGTACAATCATAAGATTTCATGGAGAAATCTTTATTTTTACAAAAACATGTTTCTTTATTTTATATTGAGCCACTTCCTTAAGCTTGTAGTGCTTCGCGGCACTTTTCTTGGATCACAACAGATCACCTGAAACATGTTTGAAAAAGGTTTTGTCAGCGGGAAATACTGGTGAATCATTATTTTTACTAAAATGACACATTTGTTATAATTTACAGTATTAAGGGTGATTACATTGTTTCCAAATATCAACCAACTACCCACAGTATTTGTCACTCGACCGGATCTGTGACTATGGTCATATCACACATTGGCCACCCGTTTGTCCAATGGTGAAGATTATCAAGTAATGTATACAGAACCCCACATACTGGCTGTAATTTGGTGATTACAAAGACTTAATCCCTGTAATTATAACTTTGAAAATAAACATGATTTTGAAAGTAATTTGATAAAAAGAGAATGACTCACATTGCAGATTTATTTGAGCAGAGCCTAGCCTACTGATTAGCCTTTTAACCTAGTTTAAATAACAATGCACACAAACTAGGTTAGTAACTAATACAGCATTTACGATAACTCACGAGATTAAACCCTCACATCGAATGACAAAGTGCGATACTTAAACATCCATCGAATTAACGACGAATGACAAAGCATGAACCCTAATGTGGGCAGCACTTAAACATCCATTAGATTGTTTAATCGATCGGACATTGAATCGTAGCAGCGATCGAGTTATTACCCTGTATTGCGGCAGCACTTCGTGATTCGTGTGTGTTTTTATAGTAATTCTATGATATCTCAGTGTATGTTTTGAGTTTTAACGTCGAACGAAAGCGAAATATCAAGTCCCAGACTCTACTATTTATACATGAAAAAGGGCTCCCTCGCGTGGCGGGAGGGGCCTTCGCGTGGCACGACGGGTGCTCCCCTACCATAGGGTAGCCCAGTATCCCAGTAGGCTTGCTGAGTTGGTCGCTCGATCAAATTCGCAATACACGTAAAACTGTTTAGATATTACCGACTAGGGTTTACCCCCCCCCCTGAGTTTTAGGGGTCCTGATCCTGATTCCGATTGTTTTGAAAATTTTAGGGTTTATGCAGAATCACTTGGGTGTCTCATTTAGGGTTTTCTTTTGGACAAATTAATTTAATAAATATGACTTTTGATGAGAGTTGTTACATCCTCCCCACCTTAATAAAAATCTCGTCCTCGAGATTTACTGGAATAAGTAGGGATACTTTCGCTTCATTTCTGATTCCAGCTCCCAAGTGTATTCAGCACCTCTCTTTGAATCCCACTTGACTTTAACTAGTACTAACCGTTTGTGTTTGAGAAACTTGATCTTTCGGTCTTCTATTTGAAGAGGTTTCTCAACAAATTTTAACTTTTCGTTTACTTCTATATCTTGGAGAGGTACTACCAAAGATTCGTCTGCTAAGCATTTCTTGAGATTGGATACATGAAATACGTCATGTACTCCAGCTAACTCTTCTGGTAGTTGTAAACGATAAGCAACTGGTCCTATACGTTGGATCACTGAAAATGGTCCTACGTAACGTGGACTTAGCTTTCCTTTCTTCCCGAATCGAACTACTCCTTTCCAAGGAGAAACTTTTAAAAGTACCTTATCTCCAATTTGGAATTCTAAAGGCTTGCGTCGATTGTCTGCATAACTTTTCTGACGATCTCGAGCCGTCTTCAGTCTTTCCTTGATTTGAGTAATCTTGTCGGTTGTTTCTTGCACTATTTCAGGTCCTGACAATTGACTTTCTCCTATTTCTGCCTAACAAACTGGAGTTCTGCACTTTCTTCCATACAATGCCTCAAATGGGGCAGTTTCAATACTTGAATGATAACTATTGTTATAGGATAATTCAATTAATGATAAGTGATCGTCCCAATTTCCACCAAAATCTAATACACATGCTCGGAGCATGTCTTCTAGAGTTTGGATTGTCCTTTCACTTTGCCCGTCTGTCTGAGGATGATATGCCGTGCTTAAATTTAGTCGAGTTCCCATTGCTTCTTGGAAACTTGTCCAAAAATGAGAAGTAAAACGACTATCCCTATCAGATACAATGGAGAGTGGAACTCCATGTAAGGATACTATCTCATCTACATACAACTTTGCCAACCTTTCCATGCTAAAGGTTTCTTTTATAGGTAGAAAGTGAGCTGATTTGGTTAATCGATCCACAATTACCCAAATCATGTCATTACCTTATCTGGTTTTGGGTAACTTAGTAACAAAATCCATTGTTATGAGTTCCCATTTCCATACAGGCATTTCTAATTGTTGTAGTAGACCTGAAGGTTTCTGGTGTTCTGCCTTAACTTGTGAACAAGTAAGACACTTAGAAACCTATTTAGCTATATCCTTTTTCATACCTATCCACCATAAATTTTTTCTTAAATCTTGGTACATCTTATTGTTTCCAGGGTGCATGGTATACCTAGATTTATGGGCTTCTTCTAAAATCTTATTTCTTAATTCTCCCTGCTTAGGTACCCAAATTCTGCTTTTGTGGAATCTCCAAATTCCATCAGCTCCTTGCTCTAATTCTTTTATTCGTCCTTTCATTCCTTCAGCATCATCCTTGATTGCTGTTTCTTGAACATTCTTCAATTGTTCCATTAAATCTAATTGTAGATTTAATCTAAGAGCACGAACTCGCTTTTGCTTTTCATGATATTTACGACTTAAAGCATCTGCAACTACATTTGCCTTTCCTTCGTGATACTGAATATCACAGTCGTAATCACTTAGGATTTCCATCCATCTCCTTTGCCTCATGTTTAACTCTTTTTGCCCAAATATATATCTTAAACTTTTGTGATCCGTATAGACAGTAAATTTACCTCCGTACAAATAATGTCTCCAGATCTTTAGGGCAAAAATTACGGCTCCTAATTCTAAATCATGAGTTGTATAGTTTTCCTCGTGCTTTTTCAATTGTCTTGATGCATACGCAATTACTTTCTTGCGTTGCATTAGCACACATCCAAATCCTAATTTTGAAGCATCACAGTAAACTTCAAAATCTTCAGTTCCTTCTGGCAAAGCTAGGATTGGGGCATTTGTTAACTTTTGCTTTAGAACTCTAAAAGCTTCTTCTTGCTTAGGTCCCCATTCAAATTTAACTGCTTTACAGGTTAGCTTAGTTAATGGTACAGCTATTTTGAAAAATCCTTAATAAACCGTCTATAATATCCAGCTAAACCTATAAAACTTCTAATTTCCATTGCGGATTGCGGAACCTTACATTTGGTAATTGCCTCTATCTTAGCAGGATCTACGTGAATACCTTCGTGATTCACCATGTGTCCTAAAAATTGCACTTCTTGTAACCAAAATTCACACTTCGAGAATTTGGCGTAAAGCTTTTCTTTTCTTAACAAAGTTAAGAGTGCATGCAAGTGCTGACAATGCTCGTCCTGACTTTTTGAATAAATAAATATATCGTCAATAAAAACAATTACAAATTTATCCAAATACGGTTTACAAATTCTATTCATCATGTCCATGAATGCGGCAGGTGCATTCGTTAGTCCGAAGGGCATGACTGTAAACTCGTAGTGACCATACATAGTTCTGAAAGCAGTTTTAGGTATGTCTTCTTCTTGTACCTTCAATTGATGGTATCCGGAGCGTAAATCAATCTTAGAAAAATATCTAGCTCCTTGAAGTTGATCGAAAAGATTATCAATCCTAGGTAATGGGTATCGATTCTTAATTGTAACCGGTTATTATAGAAGATTTATCCAAGATTTTTCTAGAATAGCTATTCCCTTAACTAAGCTAACCTGTAAATCTGTTAAGTTTGAATGGGGATTAAAACAAGAAAAAGCCTTTAGAATTCTTAAGCAAAGATTAACCCATACACCCATACTAACATTACCAGAAGGAGCTGAAGACTTTGTAGTCTATTGTGACGCTTCTAAATTAGGTTATGGATGTGTGTTGATGCAACGCCAAAAGGTTATAGCTTACGCATCTAGACAACTTAAGAATCATGAAGAGAATTATTCAACCCATGATCTAGAGTTAGGAGCTATAATTTTTGCTCTTAAAATTTGGAGACATTACCTTTATGGTAGTAAGTTTACCATATTCACCGATCATAAGAGTTTAAGGTATGTTTTCAAACAAAAGGAGTTGAATATGAGACAAAGACGCTGGATGGGGATGCTTAGTGATTATGATTGTGATATCCAGTATCATGAAGGAAAAGCAAATCTAGTGGCAGATGCTTTAAGCCGAAAGTATCATGAAAAGCCAAAAAGGGTACGTTCTCTTAAATTAAATCTGCAAGTAGATTTAAATAAGCAAATTAGAGAAGCACAAGAATCAGTAATCAAGGATGATACTGAAAAACTGAAAGGTATGATTAAGGAATTAGAACAAGGAACAGATGGAATTTGGAGATTCCATGAAAAAAGAATGTGGATACCTAAATTAGGAAACCTACGTCATCGTATCTTAGAAGAAGCCCATAAATCTAAATATACGATGCATCCAGGAAGTGATAAAATGTACCAGGATTTAAGGAAAAATTTCTGGTGGATAGGAATGAAGAAGGACATAGCAGCCTATGTTTCTAAATGTTTAACTTGTTCACAAGTTAAAGCTGAACACCAGAAACCCTCAGGATTGTTACAACAATTAGAAATGCCAGTGTGGAAATGGGAATTAATAACAATGGATTTTGTTACTAAGTTACCCAAAACGAAGAAAAGAAATGATACAATCTGGGTGATTGTAGATAGGCTAACCAAGTCAGCTCATTTCCTACCAATGAAGGAAACTTTTAATATGGAACAGTTAGCTAAGTTGTATGTAAATGAAATTGTTTCATTACATGGAATTCCTTTATCAATTGTTTCTGATAGAGATAGCCGATTTACCTCTCATTTTTGGTCAAGTTTCCAAAAAGCCATGGGAACCAAGTTAAATCTGAGCACAGCTTATCATCCTCAAACGGATGGACAAAGCGAAAGAACAATTCAGACAATGGAGGACATGCTTAGAGCTTGTGTAATTGATTTCGGAGGTAATTGGGACGATCACTTACCTTTAATAGAATTTTCTTATAATAATAGTTATCACACAAGTATCAATGCTGCACCATTTGAAGCACTTTATGGACGAAAGTGCCGAACCCCAGTCTGTTGGGCAGAAATTGGGGAAAAGCAACTATCTGGACCTGAGATAGTGCAAGAAACAACCGACAAGATTATTCAAGTCAAGGAACGACTAAAAGCAGCACGTGATCGACAAA
The DNA here is from genome assembly GCA_030545235.1 of Helianthus tuberosus. NCBI lineage: Eukaryota > Viridiplantae > Streptophyta > Magnoliopsida > Asterales > Asteraceae > Helianthus > Helianthus tuberosus. The sequence continues at coordinate 171,590,059 of CM060443.1, read as the reverse complement.
AGAGCTATGCCGATAACCGACGCAAGCCATTGGAATTTCAAGTAGGAGATAAAGTATTGTTAAAAGTCTCTCCTTGGAAAGGAGTAGTAAGATTCATCAAAAGAGGGAAGCTAAGTCCCAGGTATGTTGGACCTTTTGAGATTATTAGAAGAACAGGACCTGTAGCCTATCAGCTACAACTGCCAGAGGAAATGGCAGGAATACATGATGTATTTCATGTATCAAATCTCAAGAAATGTTTAGCTGATAAATCGCTAATGATACCTCTTAAGGATATAGATGTGAATGAACAACTCAAATTTGTAGAGAGGCCTCTACAGATTGAAGACAGGAAAGTCAAGAATCTCAAACACAAGAGACTAGTTCTGGTTAAAGTGAAGTGGGACTCCAAAAGAGGACCTGAGTACACATGGGAGCTTGAATCAGAAATGCAAAGGAAATATCCGCACTTATTCCAGTAGATCTCGAGGACGAGCTCTAAAACAAGGTGGGGAGAATATAACAAACCTCAATAAAACCGACACCCTTATAATTTTTCCGACACCCTAGTGTATTTTAAAATGTCCCAATATATCTTTAAATACACCCCGTATGTGAAAACCAAGCCCGAAATACATTAAATAGTATTTAAAATAAATAAAATCTGATTTTTAAGTTGAGGCGGGCCGCGTAGACTCATCCCAACCCTTACGCGGGCGGTATAAAGGCTAAAACCTGATTTCGGTGATTTTCTTAAGTTCAAGCGGGCCGCGTAAGACCCCCGTTTAGTTAACACGGGCAGCGTGAAATCAAGATAGTGGCGCAGCCCGGTGATGACACGTGCCATCATCGTGGCGAAGCTAGGCAGTGACCCGGACACCCTAAACCCTACCCGGACTAGTACGTGGGCCGCGTAAGCCCTTGCTTACACTTACGCGGGCCGCGTGAGAACCAGAATTCAGCACTATATAAAGGAGCCATCGGGTTCAATCAGAAATCGTTCAAAATTCGTTTCTCAATCTCAAATTCTGAAATATAGGCTTTATTATACGAGTATTATACCCCCTAATTAGCGAGGTTCTGCTCCGTTGTAAGTATTATAACCCCAGTTTTGTAGTAGATACGCTGCCCGATTGATTTAGGGTTCCGTAACAACTGTCGTGGTTCTGCCCGACGTAGTTGTTGGAATACCGTCTCGGGGAGGGTATCATTAATATTATCAAAGGGTTATTAAACTAACCTATGTACATTTGTGTAAATTATAGATTAATCCCAGGAAACCCTTACGCGAAGTCTAAGATAGCAATGTGAGTTTATCCGATTTTTGTTAAACTTTTTGTAATATTTTACCAAACCTTAATTGTTTTACAATGTGATTAAGCGGTGATTGAGTCTTTGTAGTTCTTCAATTACTGCCGGTATGTTGGGGTTTTGTATACAAAATGTGGAATACGTTACCATTGGACAACGAGTTAGCCAATGTGTAATATGACCCACCAGTCAGGATTGACAGTCCTGAATGAGTAATTGTGTAGAAATAAACAATGTGATTGCTCTCAATACTGTTTGAATTGATAAAATGTTTCTTGATTAAACTGGGATTCACTCACCAGTATTTCCCACTGACAAATGTTTTTAAAACGCGTTTTAGGTAACACAATGTGACATCCAATTAGTAAAAAGCCAGCTGGAGAGCACTGAAGGCTTGGGAAAATGTGGCTATAAAAGTTACCTAAAAGACGATGTTTTAAATTCAATAAAATAGGGTTTATCCCTATAAATATATTGTAATAAGAAACTTGGATTATACCCATGTGATTATTAATATCAAATGAGGTGGTTTTACTCTGATAAACATTTCCTAACTACGGTCCTGATGTAATTTCCGCTGCCAAATTAACCAACTGATACCACCTAATTTCTGAGTCCGCGTCCGCCCGTTCCCGGGACAAATAACGGATCGGGGGTTGTGACACAAAACATGTTTATTTATTTTATTGAGCCACCTCTTCAAGCTTGTTAGTGCTCCGTAGCACTTTTCCTTGATTCACAGTAGGTCTCCTGAAATATGTTTAAAAATATTTTATCAGCGGGGAAATACTGGCGAGTCATTCATGTTAAATAAAATGACACATTAGTTATAAATTACAGCATAAGAGCGATTACAATGGCTACTATCTTATTTTTATCTGGCGCCGTGTCACACCCTGGTGACGACTGTCATACCACTATTGGGTCCTTTCACCCAAGTAGTGATGATTATCACTGTTAGGTTGATGAACCTAACCGTGAGAAATTAGTAATGTGCACAATACCCCACTAGCCAGTGATTCAAGATAACCACGACTTAATCCCTGTAATTATAACTTTTGAAAATAATTTGAGGTTTAGTAAAACAGTTGATAAAAAGAGAATGACTCACATTGCAAGTTTAGTTGGGCAGAGTTTAGCCTACTGATAAGCCTGATAACCTAATTTAAGAAGCAATGTATACGAAACTAGGTCAGTAACTTAATACAACATTTACGATAACTCAAGAAATCAAAACCCTCACGACTAATGACAAAGTATAGCCCAAATACGGGCAACACTTAAACATCCATCGGATCGGTTTCAATCAATCGGACATTATATCGTAGCAGTGATCGAGTTAATACCCTGTACTCGTAGCAGCGTTTCACTACTTAAAACTTCGAATTTAGGCAGTATACTTCGTTTTTTATCAAAACTTTCGAACACAAATGAAAGCCCATGCCCTGCTCAATTTATAGCAACTTTTTGAGTTTTACGCGGCCCGCGAGAGCCCCTAATCTACGTGTAGGGGTAGCGTGTCATCAGTAGGTCCGCCACGTGTGCGACACGTGGTCCGGAATGCTTATCCGGTCAACTATAAGTTGACGCGGCCCGCGTAAATGTGACCTTGTGGTTTACGCGGCCCGCGTGAAAACCAAAAATCTGATTTTCTTGATTTTTCATGCACATTAGGGTTTCAGGGGTCCGGGTTTTCACTTACGGGTCGTTTTGGGGCATTTTTGCAGGTCCTTACATCCTCCCCACCTTATTTAAAATCTCGTCCTTGAGATTTACTGAAATAAGTGAGGATATTTTCGCTTCATCTCCGATTCCAGCTCCCAGGTGATAGTGGGGTCGATCAGCAGTTCGATCGGATGGTAGTCTGATCGGACGGCCGGTCGTGCGAGTGACAGTCCGTTCGGACGGTTGTCCGGTCGGATGACCGTTCGAGTAGATTGTTTCTTCCTTTGAGAAGGATGTGTTTGTGTATAATGGCTTGACTTTTAAAGTTTTCGTTGTAGTATTTTGGAAACCTAGAAGTACCTCTACCTTTCAGGTCGATCGATCGAACGACCGTTCGATCGGGTGACAATCCAATAGGTTGGGCACTTCAGCGAGAACAAGTTCACACCAGGTTGTCACTCGATCGGACGGTTGTTCAATCGGGTGGCATCATTTGTGCATTGAACATGTTGAAAATTGTTTAAGTGTGGAAGTTTAAATGTCTCATGATTCGAATGGCAATTCGATCGGATGGTAGTCCGATCGGACAACAATTCGTTCAAGATTCAGACTTCAAATGTTGGCAAAAACGGTTAAATGTGGGACGCAAGGTGTAAGTCGATCGGTTGACAACCCGTTCGGTCGACAGTCCGTTCCGTCCTGGTCGTTTCGTTCGTCTTACACTTGGCTGTTTTGATCGTTTGTCGTTTTATCGAGACGTTTTGATAACATGTTAAGCAACAGAAACCTTGTCAATACTTGGTACCCCTGATCGGACAGGAATCACCCAAATCCGGTCAGTCGACGGTTCGAGACGATGTTCTATGTTTAACACGAAATCGGTAGTCTCGTGGATAGAATCCAGATCTTGAGCCAACACAACCACAAGAATGAGTAGTAAGTCGGCACAAGCTCCGATTCCATCGGTTTTGAATGCATTGAGTGTAAAAGATTTGAAAGAAAGTTGAAAAACCATCTTTCAATCTTTTCCATTATGAATATGTCTAGATCTATGAAAGATCTTTGTTTGTTTATGTGGAACTCGGTTAGATCCAAGTTATTCTTGGTGGATTGAGGCCAAAACATGAAGTTCTTCAAGAACACATGATAACGTCATCCTAGAATACCTTGAATCTTGATGATTTCACGGTTAAAAGTTAAGATTCAAAGGATAGAAAGGTGTAGGAGTGCGTGTAGATTAAGGAAGTACAAGATTTAGGACGAGATCTTACCGAAATTGCGAGAAATTGAAGAAAAAGCAAGGTTAGAGTGCTGGTCGGACGTCAGTTGCCAAAAGTGGAAAGTTTGATGGTGACAAGGGGTATTTATAAGGTTACCCCAAAGTGGAAAGGAGTGGAGAGGGGCTGGTCGATCGGTTAGGCAGTCCAATCGGACAGCTTGGTCGATCGATCGACTACTCGATCGATCGGCTGGTCGATCGACTGGTCGCTTGGTCGATCAGTCACCTTGTTTGAGTGTTTGGTGCGACAAGTTTTGCTGTTTCGATTGCTGATGTGCACAAAATGCAACATATAAATTACATCAATTGTGGCATAAAACTAACCCTTTTTTAGTACTAATGTTGGAAAAGGTGTGTTTTTGTCTTCCTTTTGTATTTTCAGGATTAAATGAGCTCAAATTAACAAAAGAAGCAAAAAGGCAGCTAAATCTAACATGAATACAAGAAAAGGAACAAACGTGGCATACCCGACCCCCCGACAGCATCTTCCCAAGCAAAAACAAGAGAACAAAAGGCTGAACACGCCCCGTGCTCAGTGAACACGGGGGCGTGCCCAAGTGCCAGCATAAAAGACAAAGCTATAGAAGATTCTATCACCCACCACGGGGGCGTGCCCAGCGGACAAGGGGTTGTGGTCAACTCTAAGATTCGCAGAATCTGGGGAAATCTTGATAGTACAGATATGCTTCTGCACTGGGGGGCGTGCCCAGCGGACACGGGGGCGTGGTCAACTAATGCAGACAAACTACAATTAATGAAGGAAGAGAAGAGGATGGACACGGGGCCGTGCCCGGGCTGCTGTTCAGGCTATAAATAGGGGTGCTTGGCTCATTTGCAAACCATCCCATGGCACACCACCTCTCTCACACTTCACCCACCACCATCACAACACCATCATCCACCACCATCATCCATTGTCCATTATAGAGTGTGTGAGTCGTCTCGGGATCCAAGATTGATCGTAAGAGTTCTTGACAATCAAAGGCCATGTTTGCCTAAGTCTCTTACAACACTTGGTGAAGACAAGTGTCTAGTGTAATACTTTTTATTTTTAATCTTTTCGCACTTTTTACTTGGTTATGTATTAATGACTTTAATAACTAGTTTCTTATGTTGAAGGTGATTCTTCCTTATCGTTTGTCCGTGGTGTCTTGGCATTATTTTACTGTCTATATAAAATAAAAGATTTTCACCATTCATATCTCCATGGTCTATATGGAGATATGTTGGCTACCTAGTCGGGGGTTAAGGGAACGGTTTGGTAAGAGTCTTGCCTTGTTCAGTGTATAGATCCTACAAGGACCTGGGTCAAATTTAGTAGGACCTCCTTCAATACCCACCGGTATTGGATGGCGGGGGTCCAAACTCTTTGATCCCCTCATATGTAAGCTACTATTAATATTTTAATCCGGCTATTTAGGACTGTATCCCTGCTGACTCAGACTACTTAGCCGAGGGTAACGTCACCTTCAAAAGAGGGGCCTACCACAATATGCATTAATAACTTAATTAATTATCTTTCAATAATCCGACCCTTTAGGATTGTATCCTTGATGACTCAAACTACTGGGTTGAGGGTAACGTCACCTTCAAAAGAGGGGCCTACTATAATAACTAAGATAATCTCTTAAAAAGTGCAAAAGTGCGGAAATAATCAAAGGTTACACTATACACGAGTCGGAGCCAAGTGATTCATCTTGTCTATCTGTTTTTACTTTTATTTTATTTTTCAGCATTTTAGTTAGTTTTTATTTTTCTAGTTTAAAACCTTTTTCTAACTTTTTGATTTGAATAGACGTTGAGGATAAACCGGTACTAAAAGCTCTTGTGTCCTTGGACGACCTCGGTATCTTACCAACACTATACTACGCTCACGATGGGTGCACTTGCCCATATGTGTGTTTGGTGTTAGTAAAATATCGTGTTTTATAAATTTAAAACTTGGCTAATGTGTAAAAAGTGGTTAAAATACTTAAACTTATATACACACTCGCACGCATCAAGTTTTTGGTGCTGTTGCCAGGGACACAAAGATTTTAAGAAAGTTAGGAATCAACGGCCTAATCGTTTTTTCTAATTTTTCTGTTTTTTTAGGATTTTCTTATTTTTTCAGTTTCTGCAGAACTCCGCACGGGCCGTGCCCGCTGAACACGCCCCGGCAAACGTGCCCAATCATTGGAACTGGCAATCCTGTTTTAAGTCAGACAGTAAGCTGAACACGGGTCGTGCCCACTCAACATGCCCGGTGCCCAAGTTTCAGTTACTGAAAACAGAACTGTAAGATCCCGACGGTTGGTAACTTCTGACACAAACATGAGTGATACTGATATTTTTTACTTTCGGTACTCTTATGGTACGTGGTGTCAAATATGTGGTGGTTCCCATAAAGAATTAGAATGTTATTTTCTAATTTATAAGCCCCACTATATAGACCCATCGTTTTCCCGTAGCCTTAAGAGGGGCGAAAGTAAAAATAATCCTTATCTCTCCCTCGAATGCTCTCAACCGGATCTTCTAGGAGAAATGCTTCTTGATGAACTATTTCAATTGGAAGATCTAATTCTTAATTGGTTAAAAGAACTTAGGATAGATTTCAATAATTTATCTCAAGACGATAACCAAAAAGAATTGTTGGGATCGCATTCAAATAAAAACAACTCCGTTGTTCCCGATGTTACCTCTAACTCTAGCGAGGACTTGAGCGATAGTCGTCCCTGTGTCGATTGTGCCGTGAAGGACTCCCCATCGACTTCGTTCGATGCATACATAGACCTGAGCGATTCGGCATACACCTTCTTTAACGAGAGCCCGGGAAAGGGTTGGACTTGTCCACCTACACATAGCATAGGAATCACCCTCACCGACAACCTCTTGCGTTCTCGTCTTAATCTAGAGCAATTAAGGTATCTAAGGCACTTTGGGGTTATTCCATCTAATAAGGAACCGCCCGATCCGGATAAGTTCCTTAAAAATAGACAAACTCCATAAGACAGCTTCTAGACACGGGGCCGTGTCCAGGTCAACACGCCCCCGTGTCCACCAAAAGATTCCTTTCTGATTTTTATCATAATACGAACAAAATGTGTCAGGATTCTGTCTGCACACGGGGCCGTGTTCTGTGACAACTGGCACCAAACCGGTAATTTCCGTACACTTTAATCATTATTTAATGACTGCAATTATGTGCTTAATTGTCAGCAATGTCTGAACACATACTAAACAAGTGAATTCATGCACGTTGTATACTACAAAATATTGCTTTATGCATAAACGAGAGCGTTGCGTCAGAAATATTAGTAAACTCACCGGTAGGACACAATGTGTCAACAGAACTGCAGAAGGCAGTCAGACATTAGAACTGAGGCCTAGGTATAGGTCCAACGACAAGAATACATTAAAACCCAAGAGTACATGCAAGGGTTTAATATATATACTATTCGGAAGCAAAAATAAGCACTAAAAAGCACCCGAAACGCACTTTAAGTGCAGAATTTTGTATAATTCAGCAATAATTCAGATTTTAGCACACGAATATTATGCAGAAAATATAATTTTTCAGTCAGAATATTTCCCTAAGTGTCGGGAATCAAAAGTGTTACAAAAGGATACATTAAAGACACTAAAAATTGTAATTTAGCACTTTAACGAACCAGTGTCTAACCGAACAACCGGACTTTACCCGGAGCACAAAAAAAATAAATATATATATATATTGTCAATGACATTGTTTATATTTTTCTGAGCCAGTTAGGGTCCCCGAATACCCTAACACCTGTTATTATTATACTACACTCTAGTAACTTAATTTAATTCTAAGGGGAGGAGGGGTGGTTCACTAGTGATAGTTTCTATCACTCTCATTGTCCAATCACATCATGCCATGTCATCAACCAAATTTCTATCACTAGTGATAGAAATGTAGGCGGGGTGGTATCACTAGTGATAGAAAATAGCTATTCAATTATATCTATGATAAATTACATAAAATGACAAAACATCTCAGCAAAATTATTGAATACTTTGACTTGGTCCATAAAATGACAAAACATCTCTGATAAATTACATAAAATGACAAAACAGAAACACATAAAACGAAGTAAAGTCACACCTTCCTCCACAAATCTAACGTTCCTTTTTGATTTTCACGCGTTATACTTTCAACGAGTTATGAATTCAACGCGTGATAAACTGAGAGGCGGCGGTGTAGCGTTATAAAATAACGCGTGATCGGGGTGGTATAACGGACCACCCCGTGTGCCCTAACAAAGCATACCTAAGCACTAACTATCAAAGTTGGAATCCAACCATAATACTCCACCCCCCCCCCCCTTTTAAACAAACGGTTCCCCAAGGGGACACACCCTCACCATTTGGATTATTTTAATCTCTTTTGCTTCATATCTAGAAGACATCTTATCTAATGGTTAAGAGGATTGTTTGGTTTATAAATATAACACAAGGTCACCCTCATTATCATTCACATCACCAACAACAACACACTTTTTTTTTCTCTCTTGGCCTATGTTCGGCCGAGACCACCAACAACCATAGCCCCACCCTCAAGTTTGGTTCTAGCAATATTACTTACATACAAAGGTGAAAGGTCACACACAAGGAAGCTCGGTGCTTACGGATTGCCAAGGACCTCACCACAACGTTATTAACCACCCATTTTTCATCTAGTTTCTTCCCTAGCCTCGAGCTAGTAGTAAGTGTCTCTAAACATTCTCTTGTTCATATTTAACGTGGTTAATAAGAGATTTAACGGATAAAAATTATGAACACTAGAGATCAAAGTTTAAAGTCTTGTTAGAATGATGAATATGGTGGTTAATGAAAAAATATTAGTGTAAAACTTATGGAACTTGTTTTGTTATGGTTATTTATTTTTGTTGGGTGCTAGTAGGGGAACGGATCGTCATCTAACCACGCTAGGTCATGTTCATGGAACATGAACTAGCGCTATGTTTAGTGTAAAAAGAACTAGATGACGAACCCTTTCACTCACAAACATGAACTTGTGTAAAAACGATTTTTCTTATAAAATGGAGTTCTAAACTAGTAGATCTACGGATCTGCAAGTGGTATTTTTGAAGAACCAAGTGTATGATGAAATCATGTTTAAAAAGCCGGATCTTTCTCAAAATAAAGACATTTTTGAGAACCAAAAAGTGTGTAGACACTTGTGTAACAAAAGGATTTAACCAAGAAATATTTTCGTAAATACCGACTAGAAGTTGTAAAACTTCATATTCTTTAAAAATAAAGTTTTCGAGATAATGATTTTATTTTTAGAGATGGAAAGACTTACTAAATGTGCTAGTAAGTTACTACACATTTTTGTAAATATTCAAGTTCATGAAATGGAGAAATTAGTGATTATTGTTGATGATTATTGTTGATAATTGTTGTTGATGATGGTTGACGATTTAAAAGAAAATAAACACATGTTTTGAAAACATGGGAAACCTCCATTTTTAGGGGAAACTCTGTCAAAAATTTTATAAATTTTGACACTTAGAAAAAAATAAGTTTTTGAGAAACTTATTCCCTAAAAATGTATTTAAGAGTATTACCAAGGTTTCCCTAATTTTTGGTAATAAGAAATGAGGATTTCTTCAAGAATAAAAATGGATATAAGTATGTATATTTTTGAGAGAAAAATATATATTATTTTATCACCAACTTTTGTGCTAAGTGTATAAAGTATGTGTTATACGTGCTAGTGTATTAAGACTTAAAAATACACTAAATACTCATGAGGAGTATAAACATAAAAATACACATACAACATACAAGATACATAATTCGGGTGCAAAGTGCAAAATACAAAAGCTTATATTTATTTTTGAGAAAATAATATAAGTAAGACATTTAGTTAAAAATATAAAATATTTTTAACACAAGAAAATATACACAAAAGAGAGTGACTGTACTTGTGCGACGCAAGTCTAGTGACTAACGTTAAGAAAACGCGTATAGGTTACGACGTTAATTAAGCAAATCCGGTGAAGTTTACGACGCACAGGAACGCAAAGTTGTGAGTTCATGCTCCCCCTTTTCTTTTAATTGTTTTCAGTTTTATAACTTCGGGGGTGAAATACATGTACAAATATTATAATGTTTATAAATGGTATGATAACAAGAAACGCACTTGGTGAGGACGAGAACCAAGTAGGATGCGTTATGAGGAATGACAACAAGAAACGCACTTGGTGAGGACGAGAACCAAGTAGGATGCGTTATGAGAAATGATACGAGAAATCGTGTCACGAATAGGGTACATAAGCACCATTAATCAACAATATACCTAGACCGCAGAACAAAAGGTTAGATCTAACGAGTGCCGGGCAGCCACACTCTCGGTGAGGGCGAGAATCGAGTAGTGCTTTTGTGTCTCAGAATATACCAATTAAATGCCTAAGGTTTGGTGACTTCCTATGTCGTGTCACATGTTAATGGCTTTGCAACCCATTAATAATCCTGATACTTACAGGAATACTGTATTTACATAAAATTCATACCATACTAAAACTTGATTAAAACTTGAAGTACGTGGGGTACTCAAGAAAAACTTGATATATAACTTGAAGTACGTGGGGTACTCAAGAAAAACTTGATTTATAACTTGAAGTACGTGGGGTACTCAAGAAAGCGGGAATTATACTTGAGTACGTGGGGTACTCAAGAAAAACCTGAATTATACATAAGTACGTGGAGTACACATGAATACTTGATATATATATGAAAACTTGATTTATACATGACTCAAACTATGTTTTCATACAAAGTATACAAACGTGAAATACAAAAACTGCATGAATTCACACCAACATTATGTTGACGTTTTTCCAAAACTCACATGTATTTCAGGTAACTAGGATGGATGTGCACGCGGTCTCGCTTATGCTTGTGGATGTCGCTTATGTTTATCTTTAATTAAAGTTGTAAACTTTTTAAGACAATGTTTTATGCGACTTAGCGATGTAAACGCTAAATTTATGTTTTCAAATTATGGTATTTGATATTTTTACGAGCATATAGCATGTTTACCTTTCGTATGCAATGAGAACCTTTCATGATCACACCTCGTGCTTCCGCCGCAGAAAGGGGTGTGACATGTTCAGCCGACACGGGGCCGTGTGCAGCGTACTGTCGTTTTCTATAAATGCAGCAAGATTCCTGCTCATTTTGACCACTCCACAGAAAAAGATTTGTTGGGATCTTCATTCATACCATCCTAGGTATTTTCTAAAGAAGGTTCTCAACAACCATCTTGTCTTTTCCACTTTTGTTCATTGCCTTCTTCTTCAATTTTCACTCAAAACCTCCATTAAAGCTTAAGATCTCCATGATTCCAAGCTTTATTGTAATGTTTGTAAGTTTATTGTTCAAGGAATCTTGTTTAAAATAAGTGATACAACTTTGTTTTAAATTATTCGTGCTCAAAAGTACCTTATAAATTAAAGAAATAATTTAAAACTCCAAGATTCCTTGCTCTAAAAACCTGCAAACGGCTGAACACGGGGCCGTGTTCATTAAACACGGGGCCGTGTCCGAGGTACTGTTCCATAAAAGTTGAACTCTTTTCGGTATGTTTTCTCAGAATGGCGAGCAGAACTAGCGGGACATCTTCTTCGCACTCCAGAAACAACCGACAAGGGAGAAGGTCATCAACGGTTAAAGACTCTCTTGTAAACTACGTTTACGCCTTAAGAGAGGCCATTGATGAGATAACGGGGGTAGAGGAAGCATTGGTCGACCAAATTAATCATTTGACGGTGGGACTAGAAGGATGTCTCCGAGAAGTCAACCTTTTGCACCATAGGTTGAACATTCTCGCCTCTCCTCCTTTGGTACCAATTATCACCCAAAGGGCATGGAATGTGGTACCAGAAGTCATCATTCCGGCGGAATGGTACGCCATACATCCGGAACCTCCTCGAGACATACTACAAGGGGTTCCGATTGGTGTAACTCCCCCTCCACAAGATGTTGAGGAAAATGAAGCCGCCTCCTTTCTCCCAAGGGAGATAGAAGAATGGCTCTAGCAACATCTAAGGAACACCTCTCGGCTCGGAGATCTACAAAACTTTTAGATACCAGAAAACTATTTCCGGAATTTTGGTTCTTATTGTATTAGTATAACTCCTAAGGATGATTTTACGTATCACTTGACCTATCTAATTTAGGACCCTTAAATTTTATTTTCTGATTTGTTTTAACTTTTTAGGATCATTATGTAATTCTCTCTATGACTTAATGAATGATGGTTTTAGCTAATTTGGTGTTTGGATGATATTGTAATGAATAAAACACACTCGGGATAGTGAAGGATAACAAGGGAAACTTGAACCAGCACCCCATGCACGAAAACAGGGCCATCCGTCGAAATTTTTTTTTCATTACAGCAAGTTCAGCACGGGTCGTGCCCGCCCAACACGGCCCCGTGTTGCACAATCTACAGAGAATGCCCAGTTCAGGTAACTGGACACGGGGCGTGCTCACCCAACACGCCCCCGTGCCCAGGTTTCTGTTTCTCTTTATTTATTTCTGTTACTGGCGATCTGAACACGGGGCCGTGCCCGGACACCACGGGGCCGTGTCCAGACGCCCAGTAACACAAATTTTGCTTTTTCACACCTTTTTACACATTCAATCAACTTAAAAACTTATTTTTGGGACACATTGAGGACAATGTGTAATTTAAGTGTGTGTGTGGGGGGGGGGGGAGGGGGATGCTAAAACTTTGAATCTTGCAAGTCCTAATCACAAGCCTTACACAAAACTCTATTGGAACCGCTAATCACCCCAAATTTTTTTAAAATTTTTCATTTTTTTTACTTGTCTAGGTTTAACTTGGGAATTTCAAATTCTAAAAGGTTATATTTTTACAAATTTACAACCGATAGCGTCGTGATAAAAAGAAACAACATAAGAAAATTATGAAACGGCATGACAAGTTTAGTTAAAATTTGATTATATATACTTGATCACATAAAAACCCATTCCCACAAAAGTGAGTTTTGAGCCTTTATTGAGCATACAAATACATATCTTTAAACTAAATGCTCATTTTTCGTTTCTTGTGTGAATAGCCGCTTGGTTCTTACGACTCTAGAACTTGCCACGACGATACATTCCCGGTCCTTACCAACTTAAACCCGAATAAGTAAATGATGGAGGCATTAGGACTAACCCTTTTTATTTCTACACCATTATTTTTCCTTTTTTTACCACCTACCCAAAATCCCCCTAGTTAACCCCTTTGAGCCTAAACCTTTTCATTTCTTAACCCAAAAACAAACACCCTTTTTACCCACCAAAACCCTTTTTTTATTTTAAACCCTTTGTTTTAGTAACAAGCTCGGTTTTTCTTATGACTTATTCAAAAAAAAAATATGTTGATGATGAAGCAAAAGAGAAATAAACAAACAAGTTCATCAAAAATAACTTTGTTTGAATAATGGCTTCATCAAAATAAAAATTACAAAAATAAAAAAAAATAAAAAAAAATCTTAGGAAAACCGACGCTTTTTACGCCTTTCGCCCTTTTACTAACCACTAACCCAACCACCTACCTTTAACCCAAGCCTAACCCTTCACCCAAAAGTCCTCTTGATATTTACAAAGGTTTATAGTTAAAAAGGAGGAGGATTGATTGCTTGGCAAGCCTATGGTAGGAGTAAGTTCCATGCCGCTCTGGAGTGATTCACTAAAATACATCTTCGGCCTAGTGTTGAGTGATCCCCCGTGAGGTATGTGAACTTGTATATAAATGAAATTTTAAAAAGGCATGTTATGTCCTAATAAGTAATTTATCTTATGTAATGTTTTAAATAAATCATGATGAATAGGATTGTAAATAAATAAAAATAAAACTTGATTAAGAATCTTGGAAATCCCGACACTCTATGACAAGCCCAAAAACCTTCTCTTCTACCCATTCCATTTGGGAGTGTAAAGCCACATTATAAAGAGTTTTGATTGAGGACAAGCAAAGATTCAAGTGTGGGGGTATTTGATGTGCACAAAATGCAACATATAAATTACATCAATTGTGGCATAAAACTAACCATTTTTTAGTACTAATGTTGGTAAAAGTGTGTTTTTGTCTTCCTTTTGTATTTTCAGGATTAAATGAGCTCAAATTAACAAAAGAAGCAAAAAGGCAGCTAAATCTAACATGAATACAAGAAAAGGAACAAACGTGGCATGCCCGACCCCCCGACAGCATCTTCCCAAGCAAAAACAAGAGAACAGAAGGCTGAACACGCCCCGTGCTCAGTGAACACGGGGGCGTGCCCAAGTGCCAGCATAAAAGACAAAGCTATAGAAGCTTTTATCACCCACCACGGGGGCGTGCCCAGCGGACAAGGGGTTGTGGTCAACTCTAAGATTCGCAGAATCTGGGGAAATCTTGATAGTACAGATATGCTTCTGCACACGGGGGTGTGCCCAGCGGACACGGGGGCGTGGTCAACTAATGCAGATAAACTGCAATTAATGAAGGAAGATAAGAGGATGGACACGGGGCCGTGCCCGGGCTGCTGTTCAGTCTATAAATAGGGGTGCTTGGCTCATTTGCAAACCATCCCTTGGCACACAACATCTCTCACACTTCACCCACCACCCACCACCATCACAACACCATCATCCACCACCATCATCCATTGTCCATCATAGAGTGTGTGAGTCGTCTCGGGATCCAAGATTGATCGTAAGAGTTCTTGACAATCAAAGGCCATATTTGCCTAAGTCTCTTACATCACTTGGTGAAGACAAGTGTCTAGTGTAATACTTTTTATTTTTAATCTTTTCGCACTTTTTACTTGGTTATGTATTAATGACTTTAATAACTAGTTTCTTATGTTGAAGGTGATTCTTCCTTATTGTTTGTCCGTGGTGTCTTGGCATTATTTTACTGTCTATATAAAATAAAAGATTTTCACCATTCATATCTCCACGGTCTATATGGAGATATGTTGGCTACCTGGTCGGGGGTTAAGGGAACGGTTTGGTAAGAGTCTTGCCTTGTTCAGTGTATAGATCCTGCAAGGACATAGGTCAAATTTAGTAGGACCTCCTTCAATACCCACCGGTATTGGATGGCGGGGGTCCAAACTCTTTGATCCCCTCATATGTAAGCTACTATTAATATTTTAATCCGGCTATTTAGGACTGTATCCCTGCTGACTCAGACTACTTAGCCGAGGGTAACATCACCTTCAAAAGAGGGGCCTACCACAATATGCATTAATAACTTAATTAATTATCTTTCAATAATCCGACCCTTTAGGATTGTATCATTGCCGACTCAAACTACTAGGTTGAGGATAACGTCACCTTCAAAAGAGGGGCCTACTACAATAACTAAGATAATCTCTTAAAAAGTGCAAAAGTGCGGAAATAATCAAAGGTTACACTATACACGAGTCGGAGCCAAGTGATTCATCTTGTCTATCTGTTTTTACTTTTATTTTATTTTTTTAGCATTTTAGTTAGTTTTTATTTTTCTAGTTTAAAACCTTTTTCTAACTTTTTGATTTGATTAGACGTTGAGGATAAACCGGTACTAAAAGCTCTTGTGTCCTTGGACGACCTCGGTATCTTACCAACACTATACTACGCTCACGATGGGTGCACTTGCCCATATGTGTGTTTGGTGTTAGTAAAATATCGTGTTTTATAAATTTAAAACTTGGCTAACGTGTAAAAAGGGGTTAAAATATACTTAAACTTATATACACACTCGCACACATCAATTGCGATTGCGAGCGTTGCGATGTAATAAAGTTTCCTAGTCAAATTACTTTTAATCCCAACTACTATATCAACATATAAGCATCATTATTTCGTATTCGTATAGCGTTTGCGATTCGATTGCGATTGAGTTTCGATTGCGTTTCGATCGATTTCCACACATAACATAAATAAGCATGCACAAGTAACACATAAGGCACACACAAACACGTATAACAATAACCAAAATGCGTAATTCGAGTTGCGATTGCGATTAAGCGATTAACAAACGATAAGTAGCGATTACCATGCGATTATTAGTAGATACTCCACATAATACAACTAAAGCGATAGTAAAATAGGCTAATTACAAGTTAAAGAAGTCAAAACAGGAATTGAGCAAGGAGAGACAGATCGCAACTAGCAATCTTTTCTTCCTTTGACTTCAATCTTGACTTTTACTTTGATTTCTGAAACACGGGGTGTTACACTATATATATATATATATATAGGGGATGGTTCAAATGAAAACCACTTTTATTGTGAAAACTCGAAAACTAACTAAAAAAAAACCTAATAAACACACCAAATTTATTTTTTTTTCAAATTTTTTATAAAAAGTTGCAGGTTTTTATATATAAAAAAAACTTTTTTCAAAAAAAATAAATTTTTTTTGTATTACACATGTGCACTAAAATTTTTTTTTTTGAAATTTTTTTATATACTAAAAGTGGCGAAAATTGATATGCAAAAAAAAATGGTATGTTTTTTTGGATTTTTTAATTAATTTTCGAGTTTAATTAAAATTCCTTAATTTTCTCATCTCTTAACTCTCTTTCTCTCTCTCTCATATTTAATTATTTCTCAATTATTTCTTTATCCATAGATTTTATTATAAATTTAACTTGAATATTGTTTTTTTTATTATCGGTATATATAGATATCATAATACATTGTTTTTAACTTTTTATAATTTTTAATAAACATTACAAAATTTCTCTGAGATTGAAATTGTAATTATTTTTGGGCACTAATTTTTTTTTTTGAATATGTGATGAAGTTATTTATTTTTGCATACATGTGATATATTTCATTTTCATTAATTTCATAATTTTTATATGAATCTACTCGTGTGCATGCCTAATATACTATATGTTGTTAATATACACATATGCAACCATTTCTGAATATAATACACAGATGTATAAAAGACTGTACACATGTGTATAAACTAATAGCTCTGTATTTTGTATAAACTGATAGTTAGCGAGACTATACACATGTGTATAAAGTAACAGCTGTGTATATTGTATAAACTCATACTAGCGAGACTGTACACATGTGTATACACTAACAACTATGTATCTTGTATATACGGAAACTAGCGAGATTTTAGGGATTTTGATTATATTGTTTAATAAATGAAATTTACAAAAGACACAAATACCCTTTTGTCATTTATTTTAAATGAGAGTTACAACATTATAATTACAATCTTGTCATCGTTTAAAATCTCTAGATGATGTAATCCAATGGCCCAGATTAGTTCACACAGTTCACTCTCAACCTAGTGTTCACTCTAGAACCCTACCATATATATAACCAGGGGCGGACCCACATTGGTGCCACCGGGGTCCCCGGACCCCAATCTTTTTTTAAAAAATAGTAGATTCGGTATATTAAATTGTATATGGGCCCCATAAATACAATTAGGTGGACACCATAGAAATAAAAAGAAAGTTGGTGTAGTGGTAAATCTCCCTCTTTTCTACCAAGAGGTCATGGGTTCAATCCTTGATAAGCCCATTTTTCTTATTTTTTTTAAAAATCTAGTTCAAGCCTCACTTTAACTCGACCCGAACGAGGACCGACCCGAAAATGGACCCCATTGAAATAAAATCCCGGGTCCGCCACTGTATATAACCCTACCATATATATATATTAAAAAATTTTCGGGCCCTATATTGATTTGGACCCTGATCGCAAGCACCTCCTGCACCCCCTAATAAACGGCCTTGCCCATGTCCCTAGTCAATTACTAGGTTACTAGTTAGACTTACTACTTTAACTCATAGAGAATTCATTTACAACTTGGTTAGAGAAACCTAAGTCTCGTACATGTCTACATGACGTGCATGTTTCTTGATTATGGCACCAACTACTAACTTCTACACTATATTTGGAATGTCACAAGGTGTTAATGCATAATTTTATTCTTAGCTGTCGACTATAGTTCACATAATTCTTTCGTATAACCACCTTTGAAAGCCCATACCAGCTTTGAATAAAGTCTTTAACTACCTTAAACGCTTACCAACTTTTGTATCATTCGACAACCTAGGCACCATGTAGTTAACACCAAACATCGTATTTCACATCAATGAACCCTTTTAAATGCATGATTTCAACTCTCAAACATTGCTTGTTAGACCATGTGTAGTGGTTTAGCCAAATAATGCCCCCACCATGGGGCATTATTCGACACGTGGCAGTCCAGTCAGCATGAGGCGTTATTGCAAAAATGGCGTAGTGGGAATAATGCCCAAATAATGCCCTTTCCAATCATTAAACAAAAAAAAAAAAAAAAAAAAAATACTAGTTTCTCATTGGTGGGTCAAACCCAGTCAACCATTCCACAAACCATTGTAGGCGTTTTATATATAACGCTGCAGCAATTTTTTTTCAAAAATAATGACCAAAAACGCCTAGTGTAATGGGGGGGGGGGTGTTTTTTTTAAATTTTTTTCAAAAATACCGCCCCACTACGGGTGGTCTTATACTATTAAACACCATATAAGTGATCAATGGTCTCACATCAGCAGCCAAAATCTAAAGATAACGCCCCTAAATCCGGCCGTGGTGGAAAACCAATAAAAATACATTTGAAATCGGCATTCCGATTACCATGCTTGCCACTATGGATCCCATGGTCCACTACCACAACTCCCTTACATATATTCTTTTGTAGCCTGCTTGTTGTGTCTTATGTAGAATTGAAAACTAGAGGAGGTGAATAGGTTTGCTTGAAATTCTTCTTTAATTAAAAACCAACTATAATTTATGAATGAATTAGCCTTGTTCGAAACCCAACAATTATAATGTGCAAGACATGTAAAGAGTTTAAGGTAAAAAGACAATAGATTTATAGAGGTTCAAGTTAGGGGTATTCACGTTTTGGTTTAAAACCATAAAACTAGTCATTACGTTTGGTTTCACAATCGGATTTTTTTTTTGGTTGATTGGTTTATGAAACTTCGAACCGCACCCAACCGATAAAGTAACAAACCAATTTGATACCGGCCAAAAACCTAGTATGGGGCGTGAGAAATCCAACTAATTATATTATATTTATTTATATATTAATGCAAAGTAATGATTAATAGTGTTATGTATTTTTACTTTTTATTTGTTTCATATTATTAAATTATATATATTAAAATAGATTTATTTTATTATATTTTATATTATATATGCTTTTAACATGTTTAATTTTCATTTAATTTAATAAACTGTATTCGTTAACTCTTTTTTTTTAAATGAACATGCAAGCAGGTGTGTTCAATTTTTTGTTTCTTGACATTTCGGTATAGCTTTTGTTGAAATTGAGTTGTATTTAAAATAAACTACTTTTTTGGTATTATAAGCTACAACAATTGTCAACACTGTACTGGCATTCGTATATATAATCGGTACCAATATTTTTTTATTGGAATTGGTGAGGGAATTCGTTTTCATGATTCTCAACATAAGACATATTCTTTTGTGCATATCATGATTTAAAACCGAGTGCTGGTAAACTGATATCGACTGAGGGGCCATTTGTTTAGCTCTTAATGTGGCTCTTAATGGTTCAGCACTTAATGGTTTAGATTGTTTGTTTCACGAGCAAATGTCTAAATGATTCAGACATTTGCATCTGAATGATTAAGCATTATGTCGAGTCTAAATGGTTAAGACCTTTTAACTGAATTGGTCAGACATTTGCAAGTAAACGGTTAAGCATTATACTGCTCTTAATAATTCAGATCTGTTACTGGTTCAACACGTGAGAAAGATGTCTAGAATTAAAAAGGCGGGTTTATTTTAACAACTCATACACACGGTCCCAAGTCCACCAGGTTGCACCAACTTACACCATCCACCCCATTCCACTTTCCACAAACCTCTAAATATTTCTAAACAGTAATTTCTCTACACCTCCGGCCACCGTACACAGCCACCGTAAAACCCTAAAAACCATGAGAAGAGCCTCCACACTCGCCGCCTCCTCTCTCTCACGCGCCATCCTATCTTCTTCCGAACACCACCACTACAAAATCCTCTTTCCGACAGCCTCCTCTTTCGCCGCCAATGCCGGATCCTCTCGCCGGTGGTTCTCTTCACCTGTAGGATCCATTTCTTCCGGCGGCTCTCCCTCCGCCGCTAAAGTTGTTCTCTCGTTAGGTTGTCTCGCTGCCTCCGCCGCTGCCGGTGCGTCGCTGCTGGCGGAGAAAGAGGCGTATGCTAAAGAGCCGGTTAAGTTAGATCTGCTTCCGAAGGAGGTTGTGCTGTATCAGTATGAATCGTGTCCGTTTTGTAACAAGGTTAAAGGTATTGGTGATTAGTTTTCGTGTTCAGCAAGTTTTGTGTTGTGTGTAGATTTAGGGCAAACTGTTAGGAGTAGTGTGATTTAGAGGAGAATGTTGCTGTTGATGTTAATATATGTGAGTATAGCTATTGTTTGTGTTTTTAATCTGTGTTTTATTAAGTTGTTATGGACTTATGGTTATTGAACTTCATATATGGATTTAATATGGTTGTAGTTAAAAGCATGACACAGAGCATTGTTGTTGATGATCAGTTGCATTGTTTTGGATATGCGATCGAACTTGAGTACTTGACAATAGTTAGGTAATCAAGTTTACTGTCTTGGTATGAGTATGATATTCGTTTGAAGAAAGAAGTGTGAGGGGGTGTTTGAGATTGGTTATTGAGATTGCTTATCTGCCACTTATTCTTAACAGCTTTTAAAGCAATTTAGAATAGCAATACATCCTCAAAACATAGTATATCTGTATTAAAGCACTATAAACAGAAGCAGTTATGATTAGGATTCCCTAACTCCCCCAATGGTAGTTTCGAAGACATGTTTTTGAAAACAATGAAGTATGAACATAAGTACATGAAGAAAAATGAATTGAATGATGATAAAGTGAACACAATTTGGTTCATTGTTTATAGTTGTGATGAATTCCCTCTAAGCTTGAAATTATGTTACGACTTACCATGTCTCTGATCACCAAATCATAATTTAATAGGCTATATTCCATGCTAGCAAGTTTCTTGAAATACATTCGTTTTAGCATCTTTAAATACATGCATAGCAGTGCATTATTTGAAGTACGTATGGAGCATTATGTTAGATGAAAGGCAGATTCTTTTCTGAAGGTATTGAAGCACGGGTTAGGGTAGAAAAAGTTTCAAGAATGATTTTATGTGTTTCATAACTCATAATTTCTGCAATGCAAGAACCATACATTAAATCCTTGTGTTTGTTTTTGTTATAAGATTCATTGTAGCGAAGGTCAAGTTTGTTTTAGGTATGCTTTGCAAGGGAAGCAGGCTATGTAGAAGCAAGGAAAAATGGATATATGATACCTACTTTGCTTGTTTTTTCAGCATTTCTAGATTACTATGATGTGCCATACAAAGTTGTGGAGGTGAACCCACTTAGTAAGAAGGAAATCAAATGGTCTGATTACAAGAAGGTGCCTATACTAGTTGTGGATGGTGAACAGCTTCAAGATTCATCAGGTTATATTTGAATTAATCATAATCGACTTATGATTCTCTTCTCATTCTCTAAGTTCAGTATTAAGCTTGAATTAAAGGTGTGATAAAGTTCTATAATATAAATATTTATTGCAGCTATTATTGATCAGCTCAGAAACAAGCTCAGTCCTCCCGCTAAGTCAAGTTCACTGGTTGACGGTGATGATGAAGAAAAGAAGTGGCGTCTGTATGCTTCTTATTCATATTCTCTTTCTTATGTCACATTTTTTTTATACATATCTAAGCTGTAGAAATTTTGCAAATTTTCTTTTTATGTTTAATGCTTTAGGTGGGTTGATGATCATTTGGTTCACGTTTTATCACCGAATATTTACCGAAACACTTCTGAGGCACTGGAATCCTTTGACTATTTCACTAGCAATGGTGAGCCAGAAATATGGTATACTGAAGTTAATTTAGTATCCATATATATATATCTTTTTTTATATCTGTAAAGAATCTATAACAATCTTAAACTTTATATTCAGGTAATTTCAGCTTTTCGGAAAAATATACAGTAAAATACGCGGGGGCTGCTGCTATGTATTTTGTATCTAAGAAACTGAAGAAAAAATATAATATCACTGATGAAAGGGCAGCTTTGTATGAAGCTGCTGAAACCTGGGTTGATGCCCTTGACGGCAGGGAGTTTTTAGGTCAGTTTTTTTGGTGACATTTTGATCCTTCTTTTGTCAGTGTTTATTCTGTGTTTCACTTGACTTTTACTTTTCAACTTAGAGGTGTCAAAACAGTCAGGCAAATGCATTATGTTCAATTTGATTTTAGATAGTTCATATTTTATACAATTAAAGACTATATTATTAGAAAAGTTATCTAATTTATACACTGGAGGACTATTGACCCGTTTCCTTTTCAGCTAAATGCTTTGCTTTTTCTTATTTGACCCGTTAGAGATAAAACATAAGCCAAATAGACCCATTTGTTAGTAACTGGGTTGAAATGGCCACCTCAAGGGTTGGTCTAGTTGATATGCTTTTAGAGGTGTCAAATTGGATGAGTTGGGTAACGGGTTAAATTGGTTCAGGTGAGGTAGGCTGATGCATGAACACTTTGCTTTATTGTTTTCTTGATAATTTTGCAAGTAATTAGTGCGAGGTATGGTTAGCATAACTATATTATTACAATGATACACTAGTTTTTTTTTGTATAAATCAGTTTAACAATGTTTTATGCATTTTGGGTGACTTTGACCCGTTTTTCTCGGTTCTTAAGTGTGACCTATTGGATCAGAGGGTGATGGTGCATTTTGTATGGGCCTCATGCATAGTTATCTATGCGAAGATAGCATTCACTATTGCGCGCTTCATAGTGTATTGCACATATCTTGCAATTTGTTAATTAGCGACTCCATAGCGTGATTATAGCGGGATTCCGACGATGAATTCCGGCTCCGGTGCTGCAATTTCTGATGGAAACCAGGAAGAAGAAGAAGAGCGGCTGCGTGTTTCTTGCGTTTTAGCCTTTTAGGGTTAAATAACTTTATGTATTTTAACATTTAACTCCTCTTATCTTTCACTGGTTTACATTTAGTCCCTAAAACTTGTAAAAACTTACATAAAAAGTGTAAAATTAGTTTCTATATTTTAATAGTTAACCCCTCTTATTCTTCACTAGTTTACATTTAGTCCCTAGAACTTGTAAAAACTTACATAGTGTAAAATTAGTTTCTGTATTTTAACATTTAACCCCTTTTAGTTTCACTAGTTTAAATTTGGTCTTTAAACTTCTAAATTTATACATAATAAGTATTTAATATATATTTATATGGGAAGGATAAAATGAAAACCCACTTGAGTTGAAAAGACCCCAGAAACCCTTGTAAAAACCTTATGTAACATTTTAATTTTTTTTTTCTAAAAAAATAAGGAATGTAACATACATGTATTTGAACATTTTTGGTTAAAAAAAATGCACCGAGTAGTTTTTTTTTTCTTTTTTAAAATGTTAAAAATTCCATGTTACATAATATATGTCCAAAAAAATGTAACATACAGATTTTGAACATTTAAAAAAAACTAGTCGGCGCTTTTTACATTTTTTTATAAAAATGTTCATATATTTACATTCCCTAGGGTTTTCGTGAGTTTTTTCAACTCAAGTGAGTTTTCTTCCTATATATGTGTGTGTGTGTGTAAAAATTATAAATAGCTACTTTTTCTTTCTTAAATTTTTAACCACCTTATCGCTAAACACAAAATAACGGGCGCTATTTCATCGCTATTGCTACGTAGCATATAGGTACCTTGGCGCAATTTGTTGCTATTCGCTATCGATAACTAGGGCCTCGTGTAGTAGTTAGGCCAATGGTGCTAAATGTTGGTATAAGGAAACAAGGTTTCCTTTAATTAGTTTCTTCATTTAGGCTATATTGTATATCTATTTGACCATGCGTAATGGTTAATGCACTCTGAGGGGCAATTTTCGCCACATCAACATCATAAAGCCCCCTTCAAAAAATGTAACTGTTAATGCCTCTTAATGCCCATTTCATTCAATACTTCCCATTTTTTTTTCCTCCCTGGGCATTATTCTAGAAATGCCCCTCCCTCTTCATGCCCCTATAACGTACAAGGGGATGGTGCTGGGGGTGTTATCAAACCCTTTCATGCCTCTATAATGCCCATTATGCATGGCCTTAGGCCATCTGTAATGGTTAATGCCCTCTAATGGGTATTTTCCGCCACATCAACATCGTAAGGCCCCTTAAAAAATTGTGTAATGGTTAACGCTCTTTAATGCCTTCATTACTTTCCAATTTTGTTTTCTTCATTGGGCATTATATTAGAAATGTCCCTCCATCTTCATTCCCCTGTAAATCCCACGGGGATGGTGTGGGGGCATTATCAAGCCACTTCACGCCCCTATAATGCCCACTACTCATGGTCTTAAAGGAGTTACCCGACAAATATATCAAGCAATATATTCCTGATCTGGATACTAAAAAATCTTATTATTATTTTTTTATGTCTTATGACTGCATCAGGTGGTTCTAAACCTAATCTGGCTGATCTTGCTGTCTACGGAGTGTTGAAACCTATCCGTTATCTGAGGTCGGGTAAAGATATGGTTGAGCACACCAGAATTGGCGAGTGGTACACGCGAATGGAGAGTGCTATTGGTGAATCTTCAAGGATAAAGGCCTAATCTTACGGTGAAATGATATGCAAAAGTAAAGTATATATACATTTTGCCTTCAGTCTTGATTGAATTATGTTGATGAGATTTTGTTTAATTTTTGTTGTTGCTATGAATTTGTAGCACGATACGCACTGTATCGGTTTTCTTTTTGCTGTAACAGATTAGAACCAGTGCCACACATAGGCTGGTATAGTACAATAATAGAGAAAAGACTGGTAGGATGTGATCATACTATTATTGATACAAAAAAATAAAACTCATCAAAACTTGCATTTTAGTGTTTGGTACTATTGGTTTTGATAGCAGGTTAGTGTGTTTGTGAGGTGGTATGAAAGGTTGGGTGTGTGTGTGGATGTTAGTAATAAAACTGATTATGTTATATTGGATAATTAATTTAGGGATCTTAAATGGGTTGTGGTTACGAGTTAAACCTGACACCAAATCGTCTGAAACATAGGAACACCTTGGTTTTAGCGGTTCAAACACGAATTTTTTTGGCTGAAATTTGTTCTGTTACGTTTATTTAATGGATAATATAAGCTATCCTGTTAATATCGGCTATTGGTTTTCATGTAAAATATCTGTGTCAGATATCGGTCAGAATATTGATACCAATATTATCGGCAATATTGACCGATATTTGAGCAATATAAGTGATTGTTAAATGTTGGAAGTCTTTATAGTTCTTGCTACAATTGTTAGTGTTTTGTAAGTTGTAAAAGGTTAATTTGTTAATGGTAGGAGAATATGTTGAATAGTTAATGTTAAATTGCTATAGGGTTATTAGATTCTATCACTTCCAACATTGGGTATTGGCCGATGTCACTTGCAAATATCATTTCGACTCACACCACTCCCAACTTAACACTTCGTGTGTTGTATCACTCTGCAGGTGAACATTTCCTACTGTTTGACTTGTGTTATTGGTGATATTAGGTTAACACTTTGTGAATTACTAATGACTATAGTTGAATCTGCTCCTAAAAGACAAAAGGGGAGTTAAAAACCACTCAATCGGGGTGACACAATACACAAAGTGTTAAGTTGAGAGTGATAAAAGTCAAAGTGATAGTTAAGAGTAGCAGCAGGCAATACCCAATAGCTGAGAGTAATAAAATCCAATAACCTATTGCTATATATATAAATTCGGCATGATATTAAAATTACTGATATCCTACCTCGATAACCTATATCTCAAATATCAGTCTGTGACCGATATTCGAATCGCGTCAAACCTGTGAACACAAACACGACTAATAAAAAACTTAATTTAATTTTGTTTTATTTATTTATTTATACTAAATTTTTATACCAACTAGTGCGGGGCAATAAGCCGAATATTTCTCTCTCATAATATGTATGTCTGTACAGAGGGCAAAGTCGTAATTATATTTTGAACTGAAGGCGAAATCATAATTTTGAGGTAAGGGGAAAAACATAATTTTATTTTGAACTGTGGGCAAAAACGTAATTTTGAGCTGAGGGCATAATCGTAATTTTGAGCTAGAGGAAAAAACAACATTTTATTTTGAACTGGGGGCAAAAACGTAATCTAAAACGGAGGGCGAAACTGTAATTTTAAACTGAGAACAAAATTAAAAGTGCGTTTTTGAACCGAGAGCGAAAGCGTAATTTTAAGCTAGGAGCAAAATTATAATTTTATTTTGAGCTGGGGGCAAAAACGTAATTTTAAACAAAGGATGAAAGCGTAACTTTAAACTGGGAATAAAATTAAATTAAAAATGAGCTGGTCCAATAGAGAAGTGCCAGGCAGCTGTCTGGCACTGTTCCCTCAACTTGAGATTGTATATGCCTGGCTGTTCCCTCAACTTGAGATTGTATATGTAGTAAATACTCTAAAATAAAAAGTATTCACAATTCTCTCATCTTAAGGCGACTACAGAAGATGTTTCTTTGGGTGAGAATCTAAATGACCTGGGATTTGGATTTAATGATCAGTAGTTTTTGGTTAAATATGTTTGGAAACATATTGATCATTAATCTATTCATGTTAGGTATCGGATAACAAGATGGAATAGATCATTTCGAATTAAGATCATGTTTTGCGTGGGACAATTTTTGTAACAAGTGTACCAAAAATGATTGGTTACATGACTATATCGACCACGTATTGGCAGTGGCGTCTCTGAGAATTCATGTACCATGTTCGATCTCGAAAAATGTGCTCATATGCTTTAACGAAAATTGTTTTTTTTTTTAAATCATATTAGTATTGGGTTGGGCCTAATAAACCTAATGTTAAGTTGGGTAAATTATAAAACATAAAAAAGTATTTGATAATGGGCCTCTATATTCATTTGTATGTGTTTACAATTTTTTTAAATAACATATATATATATATCGAATTTTTTTAAAATCCTGTGCCCCTCGAAATCACGGGCCTTGTGCGGAAGTCCTCCCCGCACACCATAAGAGCCGTCCATGCGTATCGATAGTGTAATGAATCGAACCGATGTAAACGATTTCATGCTTTCGTAGGTAAATCCCGCAAGTTATGCCTATAAGGTGAAAATGGAAAACTAGTGACTTGCCTTAAAAACTTTTTTTTCTTTTCATAAGTGAAGATGAATGGAATTTTTTAACCTTTGATAAATTTTAGTTACCTCTCTTAGTTGTGTGTTTTAAAAAAATATGTTATGTTTTACTTTTCATTATTCTACAAGTATAATATATATCTACTATAAGCCCACCTGTAGTGCAGTGTTACATCACGCCAAACTCAAGTATACCGTCTCATGGCGCTCCTGAACACCATTACGGGGGGTGTCATATGCTGAAAATCTCTCCTTCTCGTGAAAATTTTCACGGAGTTGCCCATTCTTCCCCACTCACACACACACATATATATCCCCACTACACACTCAAGTTATATAAAGTCTCATAAAGCTCCTCTCTTACGCGTTTCGCCACTTATCGCATAACGCCCCACAAAGAGCTTTATGACTACACATGGCCTAAGACCCACTGTTATGGGGCGATATGTGCCAAACATGGTGCCCTATGGCGCCGGGAACACCGGAACAGAAGACGCTATCGGGGGGAAAGGCATGGCAGCGCCATGCATATAGCGCGCGATGGAGGTGTTTGGTTTGAATATTTGACCGTTGAACGGTCATATACATTAAAAAAATTCAATTTCTAATCTATAAATAACTCCCAAATCTTCCATTTTTTTACAATTCATCATATATCCTTCCATTATTCTCTATTTATTTTTTAAAAAGTGTTAGAAACTACTCCCACCCTATTCAAAAGAAATGGGTTTCCCATCGGAAGACTCGTTCACCGATATTTACCGAAGATTTTTTTCACCCGAAGAAAACGCGGAGGAGGAAGAAGCGGTTACGAGTGCATGTACTCTTGTGATACAAGCAATGGAGCACGTTCGGCCTACTCCCCCTCCACGACCCATTTTGCGGCGCACCTATATCTTGTGAGATCGTGATGCCGCGGACGAGCGTTTGATGAAAGACTATTTTGATCCTACACCAGTTCATGGACCCAATGTTTTTAGACGGCGGTTTCGGATGAGCCAAAGGTTATTTTTGCGCATTAATAATGATTTGGAAGATAAGTATGATTTCTTTAAGCAAAGAATGGACGCGCGAGGATATTTAGGTTTCACCTCAATTCAAAAGGTCACTTCCGCTTTACGCATATTAGTCTACGGAAACACGTACGACATCAACGACGAGTACTTGAAGATGGGGGAGAAAACAACACGAGATTGCGTGGAACAATTTTGCTATGGTATTTTTAAATCGCTTTTATTTATTTACTTTTATTTTTAGTAGCTCACTATTAAAACTTTTATATATTAAATTAAATTTTAGGTATATGCCAGTTATATGGAAAACGTTATTTCAGAAATCCCACTTGGAACGACCTTCTACAAATATATGAGGTGCATCTAGAAAAGCATGGAATACCAGGTATGATTGGTAGCTTGGATTGTCGTCAATGGCGTTGGTATAATTGTCCAACCGCTTGGCGATGTCAACATACACAGGGTGACCAGAAAGGGCCAACTTTGGTTTTACAAGCGGTTGCGTCATACGATCTTTGGATTTGGTCGGCTTTCTTTGGTGTAGTCGGGTGTATGAACGACATTAATACCTTAGAGGCTTCACCATTATTAGAGAGCTACATTTCTGGAACGATACCAAAGGCCGGTTTTCATGCGAACGGGAACGACTACGAGCATGGCTACTATTTGGGCGATGGTATATACCCAGAGTATTCGATTATTGTTAAAATGTTTTCTGAAACGTTCGATGAGAAAAGAAAGTATTTTAAAAAACTACAAGAGTCTTCGAGAAGTGTTTTGGGGTTCTACAGCAACGATGACATTTTATCAGAAATCCTTGTCGTATGTGGCATAAGGATAGAATACGAATGACATGTATGCTTACATCATTTTGCATAACATGATCATAAAGGATGATGGAAAAGCGATATGCCAAAACTATATTCCAGAAGATTTAGTTGAAGGAACCCAAGCAACAATGGAAGAGAGACTCGCAAATGCTCAACTATTGCGATCTAAGGAAATACATAACACGTTGAAGGCGGATTTGGTCGAGCATGCTTGGGCGATTCACCCAATGCGACACAATGGTGACGACGAAGAAGATTCCGAGGAGGAATAAGTTGAGGAATTCGAAGTCGGGAACTTTGAAGACGTCGGTTTGGATGCTGGAGAAAACGAAGAGGAAGAAGGAGAGAACGACGATGAAGACGAAGAGTAAATGTATTTTTTTAGTGTAATGTTATTTTTTAATTTTAACGTTTTGGTCGGCTAAAAGCTAAAATGCTACCCCAAGCTAAAATGGTAAAAGCTAAACCCCCAAAAAACCTAAAAAAATATCAAAAAAAACACACAATTTTTTTTATATATTTTTTACATTAAAATCGCTACTTTTAGTAGGCAATAAAAAATATTTTTTTTAATTTTTTTTTGCTACTAAAAGTAGTGATTTTTTTATAAAAAATATTAAAAAAAATTGTGTGTTTTTTAACTATTTTAGGTATTTTTGGTTGTGTTCACATTGGTTCTCGCAGTTCTCGCAATAAAGGGTGGTTCCTAACGGATCCTTGTCCTATATATATATAGGGCTAGGATCATTTCAGAACCATAAATATTTACAGAACTCGCAGAACTCCTAATAAACAATCTTTTTATTTATATATTTTTATGTTTAGGATAATTTTATCATTTATTATGTGTATTTTTACGATTATATACATGTTAAAAGTAATTTTATCATTTTTTATATGTAATTTTATAATTACAAATATGTAAACTAGTTTTTTTACATATATGTAATTAGTTATGACACATATATATAATTTTGGCAATTAAACATATGTAAACTACTTTTAACATATATGTAATCAAAGAAATACATATAATAAATGATAAAAAGATCCTAAATACAAAAACTTATATATAAAATGATTGTTTATTAGGAGTTCTGAAAGTTCTGTAGTTATTTAGAGTTCTGAAATGAACTTATATATATTCTTACACGACCTCACTCCTCCCATTTCACATTTCCTACCTATCCTCACGTATTTTACCTTCTCTCTCTTTTCCGGAATAGGGATGAGCATTTGGTATCAAATCCCGATCCCGAACCGAATTTTTTCGGTACCGGAAACGGTATCCAATTTTTGGCATTTTCAATATCGGTATTTTCGAGATCGGTAACGGTTCGGTACATTACCGGTAAAATTATAACCATATTAAATTACATAACATGATAAAATTATATATTATGTTTTCTGTAATAAAACAATACATTTATCAAAATTTTAAACTCTCTAAAAGTGTCCAAACAATATCTCATAAATGTTTAGAAAAATTGAGTTGTAATAATCCCTAGTTGACCTCATCGGCCATTGGCAGTCCCACTTTTGAATATTCCCTCTGGCAGTCCAACCTTTCACATATTTTTCTTCCCCTGGTCCGCCGTTAAAAAAACTTAATCCGAATTACAAACAGATGTTTTAGGGCTTTTGATCAGAGCGACGATACGAGTCGATTGATGTAAAACTTATCTCGATTTGGTGATCCAAACAACTTGATTTTTGTTAATTGAAAGTTTAAACACCCGAATTGAAGCACTATTTTCGTTATTTGGAGCACCGTTTCGAGGTAAGTTTTACATCAATCGACTCGTATCTCGTTTTTTTTTCAAAAGCCCTAAAACATCTATTTGTAATTCGGAAGACAACTAAACTCCGTTAAGTTTTTTAATAAGGGACCGATGAAGAAAAAATAGGCAAAATGTTGGAATGATAGGGGAAATATTTAAAAGTTGGACCGTCAATGGCTAAAGACGTATTAGAAGCCAAGTTGAGTCCAGTAACTAAAAAAATAAGTACCAAACATAATGAAACAAACATTGCAAAAGGGTTTAAAGAGGCAAATGTGCAAAAGGTCACTCTTCTAAAACCCTCACAAAACCCTAGTTTCCTCCAACCAAAATGCGACCACCAAGAGGCGGCGGATTCGGTAGCAGAGGTCGCGGAGGCGGCGGTTTCAGGGGCGGCAGGGACGGCGGAGGCCGTGGCGGACGCGGTGGAGGTGGCCGGTTCGGCGGCGACCGGTTCAACGAAGGTCCACCGGAGCAAGTCGTAGGTTCGTATTCATCATTTGTTCATGCGTACCAAAACCCTAATTTACAAATTCAAACACAACTTGATTGCTAATTATGCAGAGGTTTCATCATTTGTTCATGCGTGTGAGGGAGATGCGGTTACGAAGCTCACTAATGAGAAGATACCGTACTTTAATGCTCCGATTTATCTTCAGAATAAGACTCAGATTGGTAAAGTTGATGAGATATTTGGTCCAATTAATGAATCTGTGAGTATATTTTGTTTATTTTGTGGTGTGATTTTATGAATTAGGGTTTTGTGCTGATGTGTTTGCTGTTGAAATTTTGTAGCTCTTTTCGGTTAAAATGTTGGAAGGGATTATAGCGGCTTCGTATACGGCTGGTGATAAGTTTTATATTGATCCGGCGAAGCTTTTGCCTCTGGCTCGGTTTCTTCCACAGCCTAAGTATGTCTTGTTTGTTTGGTTTGTTGGTTGTGATCTTGATTTTGTTGCATCTAGGGGTGTTTACTGTCGGTCGGTTTTGACAAAAAATCTATAGGCTGAATGGTTGACTACTAAACATCTGGCGGTTTTACTGGTTTTGCGGTTTGAACACTTGTTTTAAAGTGATAAAAAGAGGATTATGATCATAATATATGCACATACATGCCTATATGTTTCAAAGTTAAAAAAATAAAAGCTTATATGAATAATGAAAGGCTAAACACTGTGTTTGGTCTACACGTCCAGTTCCCAAGTATCAAACTGGACTGATCGTCCATTGGGATTTTTGACGAGCCAAACTGGCCGACTTGCTTTGGTTTGGTTTGGTTGGTTTCCACAGTTTTCGAACACCCTTAGGCTTTATCTTGATCTTATTTTAGGCATTAAAATACTGTAAGTGCAAAGCTAACGAGGGATCGCATTATGTGATTCTTTGAATGCTTATTGACCTACGATCAAGAATTTGGTTTCTTGAATTTGATAAATGATCATACACCCCTGCAAATCATATGTTTTTGTGTATGTTAATGCCATTTTGATTTGGTTTTCTTGTTTGAACTTTTGATTTTATAGGGGAGCAGCTGGTGGAAGAGGTGGCGGACGTGGGGGTGGAAGAGGAGGTGGTAGAGGTGGTGGGCGTGGTGGAGGTTCTTTCCGTGGCAGAGGTGCTCCAAGAGGTGGCAGAGGTGGTGGTTTTCGTGGTGGTGGTGGGCGTGGCGGTGGGTTTGGTAGGGGCCGAGGGAGATCATAGGACAAGGTGTTTTGTGTATGGTTTATCTAGCGAGAACTAATCCTTTGTAGGTTTGATTGATGTTTCACATTTGGTTTATGTTGTGACGTTTAAGTTTGTGAAATTGCGTTTGATCATCGACAAAACAAGTATTTAAATGACTTTAATGAGAGAATATCGATCCTTGACATGCTCTTTCAAACTTGTTAAGGTCATTAAGTAAGTAGTTGGTTTATTTTATATTTCATGACAGGCATCTCTACGTCGCACTTTGTGTAAATTTGGTTCTCTCTCTTCTACGGGCATTGCTTTCTCATCTCTCACAAACCAGCCCTACTAACCCATGAGCGAACCCTTTTGCACGGATGGCCGCTTCCCTCTCTTCTCGCAAACGGCTCTCCTCTCTCTTTCACCTCACCCTTCAGACGGCTCGCCATTGATGATGTTGTCTTTGAGTTACACGTTCAGTTGCAAATATGAGTACTACATAATGAATTCGTACCAACTTGAACAACTAGTGACTTCAACTTGAATGATTTCTTTTTGGTAATTAGTCTTGATAATTGTTTTTCTCCTCATTATTTGTCATTCACAATTAACACGTTTAAATTTACATATACGAGGCTATAGAAATGATTTGAAGTAATAAATAGAGTCTACAGATGAAGAGTTGATGAAGAGTTCAGGGATAATTAATTCCAGTTTAAGAAATGTGTAGCCAGTATCAAATTCCAAATATTAACACTCTAGAAAACCACTCTAAAATCTATATAGAGTTTTTCAATCCTTAAACTTAAATGGGTTAGTAGTAGGTCAACGAGTTTATTAAACATGCCGCCTTAATAAACAGATCATATATTTCGTACGATATCAGTGCCATGTTTCAGGTCGTGTCAACAAGATCATGCATGTACTATCTCAATTCCAGCAACTTAATCCCCTGAAACCCATCCCTAATCAACCCGGGTTAGCATTTGCGGGGGCTAAAGATTAAGTGAAGAATTTTAAACTTTAACACGAACAAGTATATCGGTTATGTTTGGGTTTATAAATTAAACTATCTTCCTTTTCCACATTTTAATCATGCCAATACTTTTGTACATAACCTAAGATATTAAATAACAAAAATTAAAGTGCAAGTGTGTACCAGAAAGCAACTCTCTCAAAGATAAGAAAATAAATATTGAAAGTTGAGCTACTAGACCAGGACCAGACTATTCCCATTAATGTTTGATGCACAGATTGTAAATTAAATTAAAAAAAAAAAAAAAGACACCAGCATATATTGATCGAAACAGAACAACTATTTAAAAAGAAAAGCTAATAATAAGTTAAGTTGCCAAAAACACTAATGCTTCCATATATGGTACCTGAGTAACTTTTTCCATTGAGCCTGCAACTGCAACTTCAAAGCCCGTTTTCAAAATCAAACTTACTTTCTGCGTTTACCAACGGGTTTAGCATACTTAGTCGCTAAATCCACAAAAAAACTTCACATTCTTCGGTTGCTCACGTGACTAAAATTAAAGAATTCTTCATTTTCACCTGCCATCCAAAAGTAGATACAGTGGTCATAATTTTGATATGAATGAGTCGACCAAGGTTATTATGATGCAACGTTATCATATAAACGTGCGGCGCAATTCGAAAACATTCCATTGGTACAGCATGACCCTACAGCAAAAAATATGCATATACTATACGGAGAAGAAATACATGATTTTAAAAAACATATACCTTAATGACCCGCTTCCAGATGATAACTCAAAACGGTGCCTCAAGAGATTCATCCCACACATCTGCACTACCATTAGAGGCATCTTCGGCATCTTCCTCCATTGACAGCCTGATGTACTCTCGATGAGCAAACCGGTCCCACTCTGTTAACGTTGGATTCTCACGCTCCTGTATTATAAAAATAAAAATGTTGATACAATTTGTCAAAATAAATAAATAATCCAACGATTAGTGATCATGTATGTAGTTATGTACCTGACGTATGAGAAACGGATCGCGAGTTTCAAAGGCCATAAATTTATTAAGGTTGAAAAGGATATTGAA
Organism: Helianthus tuberosus; assembly: GCA_030545235.1. Lineage (NCBI taxonomy): Eukaryota > Viridiplantae > Streptophyta > Magnoliopsida > Asterales > Asteraceae > Helianthus > Helianthus tuberosus. The sequence continues at coordinate 171,555,193 of CM060443.1, read as the reverse complement.
AACGCTTCCAGCAAGTTTGCTTCCTTTCAAGTCATGCAGGGTAAAATACCCCTCATCCTGCAATCAACAAAATGCGAAAAAAACATATTAATATATGATATAACGCAAACAAAAGTTAAAAATGAAATGATAACCTTTGGGCCAATCATGTCAACAATCTGACACAATATGTCCTCAAAAAGGACGGGCTCTTGGGCCATACATTCCATCCGATGCAACTGTTCTTCGTAAAAGAATTGCATCTCATTTCTTGTAATCACACCGTTACCATCCAAATCTACACATTTGAACCTGAAAATACATTACAAAAATTATTTAAAAAAACAAACACCTGGAAGAGGAAAATGCCATTTTCGTCCCCTGAAGTTTGGCCAGTTTTGCAACTTTCGTTCAAAGGTTTGTTTTCCCGCATCGGGATCCAAAAGGTTTGACATCTGGTCATTTTCATCCGTCGTTAATTTCGTTAAGTCAGGGGTATTTTCGTCTTTTATGTTAACTTAAAGAGCAATTCGGACTTGTACATTATGCTAAATACTTGTACATAAAGTGAAAATGACCGAATTGCCCCCTTAAGTTAACAAAAAGGAAAAATACCCGACTTAACGAAGAAAAATGAATGGAATTAACAAGCCGGATGAAAATGGCAAAATTTCAAACCTTTTGGATCCAGCAGAAAAACACACCTTTGGACGAAAGTCGCAAAACTAGCTAAACCTTAGGGAAGAAAATGGCATTTCACCCCACCTGGAAAAAAGAAAGAATAACTGGGGTTTAACGACGATGAAGACCCCCTATTTCAACCCGAGCCCATTTTGGTCAGTACCCGTTTTGACCCGAACCAAATTGATACTTCTTAAAAACCCGTTTCAGCCCATGATCCGACTGGGCCGTTTTATCACTCTTATATTAAATTATCAATCTGTGTGTCAAATCAAACATACCAATACTCCAAACTAGGCTCCGATGATTTATCCTCTTCCGACAAAATAAAATAAACGAAATCTTCATATCCCATTTTCCCATCGACATTACTGGTAAATTTTCGTGGTACCTAATCCACGGAAAAAAGAAGCGAAGAACTCGAACTTTAAACAAACAAAAAACACTCTCTTTCTAAACCAAAATCTGGTGATATTAGTTATTACAAACCTGTGAAAATATTCTGTCAACGATTCTGTACGTCAGTGCATGATTACCGTATCGTATAAGGTTCTCTTTATCGATCAAGAAATCGTGATCCGTGTCCAGCTCCCAAAACTTGCAATAAATTACATAGAAGTGCTCATATGAGAAATATCTGTACAGAAAAAGAATATAATATATAATTACAAATTTCAAAATAGAGTAAAGTACACAGATGATCCCTCTGGCTTACCAACATTTTGGATTTGGTCCCTAGCTTTTCAAAAGTACATAGATGGTCCATGTGGTTTGCACTTTGTAACGCATTTAGTCCTCAACTTTTTTTTCAAAAGTACATAGATGGTCATTGTGGTTTTCACTTTGCTACTCCTTTAGTCCCTATAACTTAGACATGCTAAAACCTTTAGATTTGTTGGTTGGGGACCAAATGTGTTACAAAGTGCAAACCACAGGGACCATTCGTGTACTTTTGGAAAGCTAGGGACCAAATACAAAATTTTGGTAAAACACAGGGACCATCCATGTACTTTACAATTAAAAATAAAAAACAAGTGTACAGCAGTTGTAAAAAGTAAGAACTATTACTTTAGAACTTTGTTTATGTCCTCTTCTTCATCAGCGTGCTGCATCGCAGCGATTAAATTTCCGCGTTTCAGTTCCCGTAGGGTAAGACGCGCATCACCCGTTCTATTCATGTAGAAAAATATTCTGTATATCACCGTTTCAGCTGTCCATCACAACAAACGTAAATTTACGAAAAACATATAAAGAAGAATATACGAGGAAATATCTGAGAAAATGCCATCATAATCATGAATTGCATAAGCTTTCACGAAGACTAAATCAAAATTTAGAAAATATAAATAAATAAAAAATAAACCAAACATACCATATCTCTCCTGAAATTCGGGTGTGCTCTGTAAGAACTCCAAACCTGGATGAGTAGCCAATAGTTCCCGTAGTATTGGTTTTAAATCCTCCTATTGCAAAAATGACACAGAAAACTTTTATTTGATGGTAAATATTATATTTGACTTTTGTGGTCGAAACAGAATCTTATTAATCAAAATTGACACTATTAGGGGTGTGTACACTTCGGTTCGCTTTTATGTTAAAACCAAAATCCGAAATGTTTGGTTTTCGGTTTTTGAAAACCATTCGGTTTCAGTTTTTTGGTTTTAGCAACGGTTCGGAATTTCGGTTTTTGGAACAAAATCACGTAATATTCATAAAAAGTATAATCCAAGATTTAAGGTTCTTTCTTATATGTTTACACTTATGTTAATATATTTAACCTTTTAAATGAATATTGTTCACATAATCCTAACCTTCTAATCTATTTTTATGTTCTTCCAAAGTTTTTATTAAGACATGTTCTTGTAGAATACTTAGTTTGAAAATCATTTAATTTTTATGTTAAATTTTGTTATTTCTTGTAATTAAGGGATTAATCAATTCAAACATAAATAAACATTTTAATGTTCTTATTAATAAAATTAATAATTCATAAATCAATATATAACAAATATTTGAAAAAAATGATTTTTTGGGTTATTCGGTTCGGTTTTTTGTGCGGTTCAGTTAAATTGTTTTTTTCGGTTTTCTACTCACCCTTATATTATGATCAATGTAATAGGTAGTATCAACAGGTAAGTTCTTTATATCAATGTAATAGGTAGTATCAACAGGTAAGTTCTTTATATCAAAAACAGGTAAGTTCTTTATATCAAAAACCATGTTTAATTTGGACTGAAATGAAAATAGTCAAATACCTGAGTTAAATATTTCAAGTCAGGCTGCTTCAATATTGTATATATCTGGGTTGCAACATCTTTTATCAACATGTTACCGTTGACCCAATAATCAACAAATGCATCCCTGCAAATAAGATACTTCACTTAATAAAAAAAACTTTTTTTAAATTTGAAAAACAACCATACAAAAATACCTGGTCACTACGCCAGTGCCAGCAACATCAATCTTTTTAAAAAGAGCGGTGGAGAAAAAAGACGGCAATTTGCAAATTTCCTTTGTAAGTGGTTTGAACTCTACATATATGAATCACACTTAACTCGGTCAGTTAAACTTCACGGTGACTAGGCCTGTAAACGAACCGACCGAACACGAACAGAGGCAAGTTCATGTTCGTTCATTTAACTTTAACCGAACGCGAACATATAATCGAACATATTTTTTTTGTTCGTGTTCGTTCATTAAGACAATAGGCATGTTTGTGTTCGTTCGTTTAAAACCTAAACAGACAGTTTATGAACATAAATGAACATAAACGAACAAACATAACTTATCGAACATAAAACAACACAACTGAACATAATGACCAAACATAAACAGACATGAAGTAGCATTTTTTATATAAATTATTGATTAATTACGATAAGTTATATTGGAAAGCCCATTTTTATTACTGAAAATCTCAATTATCAATTAGTTATATGTACGTAAGTAGTTAAAGAACCTCCTTTATGTTTATATTTATATAAAAATAACTCCATATGTATTTATTAAAATATTAACGAACATAAACGGACGTTCACGAACAACACGTGTGTTCATGTTCGTTCATTTAATTAAATGAACAAGTAACTTAGTTCATGTTTGTTCGTTTATTCAATAAACAAACATAAACGAGCTTCCCGCCGAACAAGTTCACGGACAGTTCATGAACATTCGGTTCATTTAGAGGCCTAACAGTGACCATTCATACTCTATCAAAAAGCTGAAACGTATGTCTCACCGTGCAATTGTAGTCCGTCAGCATGACCGTAAAAAAACTGATTACATCTAAACAAGCATTGTTCTTTTAAGTCATTAGGGGGTGGACGGCCATTTTGAAAGTAAAACTGCAATAAACGAACATGCTTCGGTTAAACAATAACTTGATACTTACGACGGAAAAACAAAATCATTGGTTTGAAACTTTGAAGCTAGACCTGAGGTATTAACTCTTTGACTGGTTCGCTTATTACTCTTAATGGAGAACCTAGTACAGATGGGCCCGCCCTCTGTTTTGTGATACGAGGAGAACCGGATGATGAACTTCTCGGTGAAAGTGGAGGCGCGCTTCCGGCTGGAAACATGGAAGGTACTGGACTCCCGGAAGACGCTTTTGGGCTGGAAACTGATCCAGATACGTTTAACGGAATGCCCGCTTTAACATTGTTAAACAAAGATTTCACCTATTTCGAGACGGAAAATACCATAAATAATTTGACAGTGATATTAATACTAATACAGCGTGATTGCCTATATAGATGGCTGGTAATAAAAGCATACATATAGTTCAAGTGTGTGTGTACACGCACACATATATATACACATATTTATTAATCTTTATATGCATACATGTTTGTGTGTACTGCCGTCTTTCAACAACATATATATATATACACACATACACATAACTGCATAAAAACGCAAACTCTCAGATCGATAAAGTGATGATGAGGAAGAAAAATCTTTTATAGCAAAAGTTCATATTTTAGCAACAACCATCTATGGTATATTTTGTACATATTAACGGCTTTATAGCAAATTCTTATCCTATGTCTTCATACTGCAATAACCGGCTATTCATACATTTCTAAGCAACAAAGTCAACAATACAAAGAAATGTTCATACAACATCATACTATAATAGTATAATTCCATTACTATGTAATGAGTTAAACAATAAAAAAAATTGTCACTAAATTATGTCTCCAAGTTGGATGTCACATGGTGCCCTTATATAGTGAGATGACCGAAACAAAATCATTTCATATGACAGCTAGTCTAATACTCTTAACTACAAGCGTACAACACATGTGACAATCCTTTAAAATAGGACCCACAAAAGGTAAATCTATCACACTACAATTTCTTGACAACCCTATATAACGAAAAAGGTATAGAATAGAACTGCATATGGCGTTCGATAATGAAAGTGTAATTGGATTTTCGGCAATAAAAACCACCCATTGTTAAGTGACTTGGCGTGTAAGATCCTCATCATTCCACCATTAAAAGTAACAAGTAAGTGAACACAAATCCAAACAAATTTATACCAACTATTTGGATGTCGCTTTCCTAGCGTTCCCGGATTAAATTAAATTAAATTAAATTCATGTCATTTTAGTTCGTTTGTTTGCTTGTTTGTTTATAACCTTATCATCTTCTCATCAACATCCTATTTCACTGTGTACTTATATTTTATACATTCAATAAAGTGAACCAATATTCAAAGAAAATAAGCCTCTTCCCACATCAAACCACTGACTACTCAAGTCACTTACACCATTTTCACATAAAAGTAGATTGTTCTCCAAGAAACCAAATAAGGGTATCAAGATTCAAACTTTAACAACCACCACTTTACCATCTTCTCCTACCTACATATCCCAGAAACCCAACATAACAACAACTAACAAACAACAACAAAAGTAAAACAAAAACAAGATAATTACCAAAAGAGTGGTTTCAGGAAGCGAAAGCCATTGCTCAAACAACTTCTCAGCAACATAAGGATTTGACTTGATAGCCAAAGGAGACACTTCATTCAGCTGCAACAATTCCGGGTCAAGAAAACCCGAATCCCCATTATAATCCATATCCATATTTCCCAAATCAATCTCTTTATCAACCCCAAAATTCAGAATCTTTCATCCAGATCTCAAATTGGAAAACCCACAAAGATCACTTAACCCTAGCAGAAAACAAAAGAAACCCTCTTCACATCAATCAATAATTATCCCTTTTATCGCATTGGGTGTGATAAAAATTGGAACTTTATGGAGGTAGAGGTGACAGATCGTTGAAATCTTGAATTGGGGTTGTTGTTGTTTGAATTGTGTTACGAAAGATCGGTGGAATGATTTGGAGTATGCAAGATTCTTTGCATGAGAGAGAGAGAGAGTATGTGTGTATATGTGTGTGTATATTATATATATAAAAATGGGTATGTGTGATAAGCACCTGAAGTGGGGGGTGATGAAGAAGAAGGTGCGGAACCAAGATTCATAAAAACCGAGACTTTGTTTCAAACATCATCATCCTATGACCGGTGTTTGGTACTTTTAGTCTTACCCTAGATTTTTCAAAGATTTTGATTTTGGGAGTGTAAAAGGTGACCATGATTGAATTGGTTTTGTTGTGTACTTGTGTGTGTGTGATTTTTATTTATTTATTTTTTATTTTTTTGAGTTTCTTATAGATTAATACTGTATTTCTTTTGTGTAAAAGAGTTAAGTTAATCGCTTATTATATGAACACCCTCGAAATAACACAATCTAATGGTAACTGGAACATGTAAATAACTACCATCAAAAGTTAAGAAATTGGGGCAAAACTAAATAAAAGCAATAATGGTGAATTTCAGACTCGAAAGCGAGTGTAAGTAATATAGATGGAAAAAATTAATGCTCTGATAGGAAAACTTGAAGCTCGAAAAGTTTGAACGGATATATGGGCATGGGAATAAACTTTGTTCCTTGTAAATGGTATGCTTGAGACCAGTATGTTAGGTGATATTTGTATGATTACATGAAGTCGTTTATTTAAATCGAAACCGAATATGTCAATATATTATATTATTTAAAAAATATAATAAATGGTATGTTGAAGTTTTTAAAAATATTGAAATAGTTGAAATTGAAGAACTGTCATAGGTGTACTACTATGGTTGAGTATTTTATATTTCAAGCCGATTTTAATGTGAGTTTAAGATCCGATGTAATGAGAATGTAACTTAAAAACATAGGTGGTAATGAGTAACGGGTGTGGATCTAGAGCTTTTTTAACTGGTTGTGAAATGGGATTACCAAAACCCACGATATCAAACCGAATAATAAAGATCAACATGGGTGTCTCTCACACATACATATTGTCTAGATTGATTCTTTTGAAATAACCATGATATCAAATCGAATTATAAAGATAAACAAGGACCTAATTGCTTATATTATGTTTTGCATGTGTGTAAGCATCTACATCTTTTCATTTGTGGTGCATGTGAAGCAATTTGCTTTAACCAAATAAGTAACATGTACCATACCTAGATACTCATGAATAATTGAGGGTCATATGATTTAAGGTCTAATTGTGGTATAAGGGCCTATCACATTGCCATAATTTCATCTTCTATGTCGTGCATGTGATGCAAACATTTAACCTTTAAATACACTCCTATTTTGTATAAACTTGGCTCAAAAGTGAGTGTCCTATTGATAGTTACCAATTTTTATTTGGATGGCTCATTTAAAGTATCTCAAGAAATGGGCCAGTCCAACTAGATTAATTGTATCGGTTTTAAAAAGATTACATTAATCTTAAACATTTACAAGGAAATTTATAGTAAATAATTTGTATAAAAATATATTACAATATTATTACAACAATCTATTTTAGTAATACTTTTATAATTTTAGAGTTAATTGCCAAAATCGTCCCTGAGGTTTGGGCAGGTTTGCCATTTTCGTCCAAAATGACACTTTTGTACCAAATTGCCCCCAACGTTTGTAACTTTTCGCCATTTTCATCCAAACCACTAGCTTAGTTTTTTTTTCTGTTAAGTTGAGGATATTTGGATGAAGCTGACAAATATAAAACCAGAAGGACGATTTTGGCAATTTACTCAAACTCTTTTAAATTTCTTTTATTTAATTAATTTTGTTACATATATAATAAAAAAGAATATACATGTAATTTTTATATGAAAAAACTAATAGCTTTGTCACATAATTTTTATTAATTTTCAACCAACCACTAACTAAATTAATTTTTCTATTAAGGCGAAGGATGTTTATAAACTAATACAGAAATTAATTTCTAATTTTTTGTATAGATCAGTTTTATAAAAATAAAATATACTTAAACCTCTAAATTTTATAAAACTAAAATGCCCGTGACCTTATTGAAAAAGGTCAAATAAAAAAATCTTATCATATGTACCAAGTTTGTAATTCATCTTCTACTCTTTTAAATTCGCTCCTAAGGAAAAACAGAAGCAAGTGCCCCCCCCTCCCCCCTCTATCAAACAACATATCATTACAAAACCTTAAAATTACCCACCAAATTGTAATTATAATGTTAGGAACCAAAAGTTTATTTACTCAAGCCACTCAGAATAAGTATTAGTTAGTTACCCTCATAACCTTAATTAAATAAATATTTTATTTCTACAAACATATTTCCTTGGTGTTCAACACATTTAAAAAATATGTAACGTTTTACAATTTTTTTCTATCTCTACAACTGATAAATACTAAAAGTTGTAATCGATTGTTATGTGTTGCACACCAATTACGTTTTCTCTTTATAAAACTGATTTATATAAAGAAGCTATAAATTAATTTCTGTCTTAATTTATAAAATTTAAAACATCCTTCATCTTAACAGAAAAAATAAACTGAGTTAGTGATTTGGATGAAAAATTTATAAAAACGATGTGACAAAACTATTAATTTTTTTTCTAAAAACTCCATGTATATTCTTTTTTATTATATATGTAACAAAAATAATTAAATAAAAGAAATTAAAAAAGGGTTTGAGTAAATTGCCAAAATCGTCCATGTGGTTTTATATTTGCCAGTTTCATCTAAATATCTTCAACTTAACAGAAAAAATAAACTAAGTTAGTGATTTGGATGAAAATGACAAAAAGTTACAAACGTTAGGGGCAATTTGGTACAAAAGTATCATTTTGGACGAGGCAAACTTGCTCAAACCTCAAGGACGATTTTGGAAATTAACTCATAATTTTATTATAGAAGGTACATAACTAAATATCTTATGGGTCTTTTAACCCAACGAGAAAAATGTCCGGATAGTCTGTGGTTTGCCCATTTTTCACCTTTAGTCCCTAACTTTCTAAAATTACAGCTATAGTCCCCAACGTTTGCAAATTCGTTCTCGCATGGTCCCTATCGTAGATGGGGTTAGTTTTCTCAGTTAAGTAGGGGGTGAAATGACTAAAATGTCCTTACTGTTAAATTAATACCTAAAGATTGAAAAGAAATATAATTTATGTGGGACCACCACCCACTTCATCTTCCCCATTCTTCACCACTACCGTCTCCACCTTTCACCACCACCACCACCACCACCACCACGCCACAATTGTCACTGTCGCCATCATCATCACCGCCACAACCACCCTTCGCAAGACTATTTCACGCAGAACCGTGTAAGGCCCGGTTTTACTTCTAATAAAATATCGACTAAAGGACACTGGAAACATAAACTTTTTAAAAGTGTCCAAACTTTCCGCAATTTAAAGCGATTATATCAATAACATTTGTGCACTAATTTAACAAAAAAATTTGGGCATGACCCGTCCATAAAACGAGTATACCCTTGTTTTAACCATTATCAAACTAATACAATTCTACAATCCCTTCGACAAAATATTACTAAAAACCAAAACATCAAGTGTTAAAAGGTGTGACTGCTAACAAGTTGAACAAAACAAACATTTAACCCAAAACATTAATACGGACTAGCGGAAGCGCTTAATGGTCATAAAGTGTGCGTATGCTCGCTCCAAATTGCCAAGTCGCCTAAGGTGAGGATATACCTACATTCACATAAACAAATAAGTTAGTATTTCATCACTAACATGATTAACTATTAACCCGACTATTCACTATCGCGGCCTTACATCTTTCAATTACATTACCAACCGTTAGACGGTTCATTACATACTCGTCTCAATGTAGAGACTAGCATTCCTTTCTTAACATACCCGCTAACGACGGGTACTAGTATAGTTATCATAACTTTCATTTGATTCATTCATAACGAACGAATATATTCTTTACTTACGATTATACTCCAACCCGATAAGACGGATCGAGTAAACTTTCGTTCATAACATAATTAACTTCCCATACCCCGTTCGACTAGAAGGAACCGGATATGAAGCATTATCTTTCGTATCTTATTCATTTCCTTACATCCGTTCATGACGGATCTAGCTTTACTTCCAACCATCTTATATTTTCAACTTTCACGATTCTATCATAACAACATAATACCAAAGAGATTATTATACATATGTCAATATAATAGAAATAAGGTGTACACCAATGTACCTCGATCTTGTGTGCCTTCCGATTTCCTAATACTTGAACCTTCTTCCTTCACGCCTATATTAACACATTCATTCGTTCATTTAGTACAACCAATCTCATTCCATTATTTTCCAAATTTCACATTTTTATTCTTTCAAGCATTTCATCAAACACTTGGCGGGTTTCGCATTTTTGGGACATTTACTCAACTATCTAAAACATGTATTTAATCTAGTTCTTTTAATTATTCAACAATAATCAAGCAAACCTCATTCCATATCAATTCATCTAGTGTTTAAACCTCATTAACAGAATTATTCATCAACGATTCACATGCATGACACTACAAATCATCCTAATTCACATCTCAATTTCATGTAGTGGGTTTTCACTAGAATCTTTCAAATAACCTAGAATCAAACATGATTCTTGGTCTAGAAGGTAATCCTAACTCAGTTTTACTACATTTGCTACAAGAATTCGAGATTGGGTTGTAACCCTCATCCTACAAATCATAATTTCAGAAAATAAAACTTACCACTTCACTAATTAGGGTTAGATACTCGAAAATAGGGGCTCATGCACTGGATTATCTTATGAATTCAGCTTCAATTGCTTGATTTCTTGAAGTTAGGGTTTCCCCCTCTTGCCTTGTTCTTGATCGATTTCCCCCAGACACACCTACTGTGTGTTTTGGGGTTATAATTTGTTTTAATAATTAAGTTTAATCACTTTTACACTTTTACCCCCTTTACTTAGTTGCTGATTACAACACTAGTCTTTTCCCCATATTTAACTACCATCTTGCCATATATCCTTAACCATGTTAAGTTTATTATTTATCCTTACTTATTTTTGTGTTAACATTTTTGGGGCGTTTCATTTACATTTACTAGGTTAAACCTTTAATAAATTTAGCTTGTATGTCTAACGGTCAATTTTGGGGTGTTACAAACCGTCTGCAACATGGCTTGGACTTCCTATTACACCTCTGCATCAGAAGCCATCTAAATCCTTCATCAATTTATTTTCATTCATAAATATGGAACATATTTTATTTATATTGCGAACATTGCAAATCACAAGCATGCTATAAGCTGGGGCTAACACATTATTTTTATTTAATCCCAACCAATCACAAATAAGGTAGTCTACATCATAATTTAATGAGCTTGTATATTTCATAATTTAATTAACATGTGTGAGTTACTTACAACACACGCAATTAGACCTTCTCCGTTGCAATAGAGTACCGGTGCTAATCTAGGAACAGGCGAGTTTGACGGAGCCTCGGTCCCGATACGACGTGTTCGGTGTGTTTATTGTTACAAAGAAAGGAGTATAAGATAAATACGACACCGAGCAGTCACTTACAATCCGGTCTCTATTCATATCTGAAAGTTACAGGACCATGAGACCAGTTGGAGATCATCTCCCCTCAGGGACCAAAAGCTTGTCCAAATGGGAACCCCAAGTCCCTATTTATAGGCAACAGCCTGCACACATCCAAATGAACCTATGTCCATCCGGATGAACTTTTACATTATCAACACCTATTCGAATGAGGGTTCGACTGGACATTATGTTGTCCATCCGTCCGGATGGACCTTGACAATTCAATACCGTGTCCAACTATCTCTGTTCTATACAATATTCAACAGGCGCTCTATCTGTCACACCCCTTTCTAAGGCGGAAGCACGAGGTGTGATCATGAAAGGTTCTCATTGCATACGAATGGTAAACATACTACATGCTCGTAAAAATAACTTCAAATACCAATAACATTACGTAACTGAAAACATCGGTTAAGTGTTTACATCACAAGACAACATTTTGTTTGATAAGTTTACAACTTTATTCAAAGATAACATAAACAACATCCAGAGCAAGAGTATGACCGCACGCACATCCACTTTAGTTACCTGAAATACATGTGAGTTTTTGGAAAATCGTCAACATAATGTTGGTGTGAATTCATGCAGTTTTTGTATTGAACGTTTATATACTTTGTATGAAAACATGGTATGTAATTTGTATAAATCAAGTATTTCTGTATGTATCGAGATTGTTAATGGGTTGCAAGGCCATTAACATGTGACACGACATAGGAAGCATCTAAACCATAGGCATTTTTCTAGTTGTCGATTCACGACTGAGACACAAAAGCACTACTTGGTACTAGTTATCACCAAGAGTGTGGCTGCCCGAAAACCCATTAGATCTAACCTTTTGTTCTGCGGTCTTAGTATGTACACGATTAATGGTGCTTCTGGTACCCTATTTGTGACACGATTTCAAGTATCATTCCTTAGTTCTTGTATCCATCATACCATAACACATGTATTTTCCCCAAGTTTAAAAGTATGTAAAAGATTTACAAGTGGGGATATGAACTCACTTTTCTGTAAACATTTAGTAACATGTACTTCACCCTCGAAGTTATAAAACTGAAAATAGTTAAAAGAAAATGGAGAGCATGAACTCACAACTTTGCGTTTCTTGCGCCGTAAACTTCACCGGATTTGCTTATTTAGCGTCGTGACCTATACGTGTTTTATTAACGTTAGTCACTAGACTTGTATCGCACAAGTACAAGTCACCATCTTTTATGTATGTATTCTTTGTGTGTTAAAAATAATTTATATTTTTAACTATGTATCTTACTTATATTATTTTCTCAAAAATAAATATAAGTATCTTGTATTTTTCACCCGAGTTATGTATTTTGTCCAAAACTTCATTTCATGTTCATAACTTGTCCAAGTTATTTAATTTATTAAGAAATATATTTTCATAAATATATTCTCTTGTATTTGTCTATGCATGTTGTATGTGTATTTTTGTGTATTTCTACTCCTTGGGAGTATTTAGTGTATTTTCTAGTCCTAATACACTATTACATACAATACATATTACATACACTTAGCACAAAATTTGGTGACCAATAAATATATATATTTTTCTCAAAAATATACATACTTAATATCAATTTTATCTTGAAGAAATCATCATTTCTTAACTTGAAGTTTACATAAAAATTAGGGAAACCTTGGTAAATATTTTTGGGTGAATTTTTAGGGAATAAGTTTCACCAAAACTTGTATTTTTTTAAGTGTCAAAATTTATAGAAATTTTGACATGGTTTCCCCTAAAAATGGAGGTTTCTCATGTTTTCAAAACATGTGTTTATTTTCTTTTAAAATCATCACAAACAATCATCAACTCATTCAACACTTACCGAGTGTCAAAATCAAGTAAATTACCCTACATCATGAACTTGAAGTTTTTGTAAAAACTTGTAGTAACTTACCATGTTATTTAGTAGGTTTAGTTACCCTTAAAAACATGGTTATTTGTTTGTAAATCACGTTCTTGAAAGATTTAGCCATTTACAACTTGTAAGATGATTTTTCTAAAAATATTTCTTTTGTATTTTTCTTGTTACAATCATGTTCCTAGTCTTGTTTAAACACTAAAAATATTATTAGTTTACTTAGAAACCATAACTTTGTAAATCTTGTAAATAAACTTGGTTTCTTGGGAAAATTATTTTTGTAATCATCTATTTACAAGATTTGTATTTTGTTTAAATCATCTTTACATATGAAGACCAATTTCATTATTCAAGTTCATGAAGACATAAAGCATGATGATCTTGGTCTTTCACAAGATCACTACTTTAACTTACTAGATCATGTGTTTAATCACAATCTAGTAGGTTTCTTATGATGTCTAACATCACTACACAAATCATCATCATTTACATGTATTCTTATGTATTTAAGCTTATGTTAAAGTATCATGATCATGTTCTTTTGTGTTCTTGTGATTAACAATATTCATCATCTTTTAACCATCCAAAATATGAAGTAACAAGTTACAAGGAGCTTACTACTAGCACAAGGGCTAGGGAAGAACACAAGAGGTTGAAGATGACAAATTGGTTGGATAAAAGCAAATGGAGAAGGTTCTTCAAGATCCATAAGCTCTAAACCTCCTTAAACACCTTCTTGCACCTTGTGACTAACTTGGAATGATTGAATAATGGATGAAAAAGATGGTGGTGAGGGGGTGGCTCACGGACGTAGGGAGAGAAGGAGAGGGAGGGTGTGTTGTGTGAAGTGGGATGTTGATGGTGATGTTCTTTTATAGTGCTTGCAAGATCTTCCATATCATAAAGAATCCAAGGAAGATCATGTGAATCAAAAGAGATCTAGAGAAGATCAAGTAGGATTTTGGTGAATCAAGGGAAGATTGCATAAGATCAAAGGTGGGGCCATCATGTGACCGTCCACTTATATGGGGGGGGGGGGGGTAAAGTGTAAATCCCAATCACTATATACATAAATAAGTTAGTTTTCAAGTATAAAGTTTAGGGATTTAATGTGTTATAAGGGGTGTTATGGTGTTCGGGGATCATAACTAGCTCAGAAACATTAAAACAATGCTTCTAGTAATATTTTGATGTTTCGGGTAATGTCCGGTTGTTCGGTTAGATACCGGTTCGTTAAAGTGCTAAATTGCACCGTTTAGTGTCCTTTATGTACCCTTTTGTGACGCTTTCAATTCCCGACACTTATGAAAGCATTCAGGACCAATTAGTCATATTTTTACATGTTACTAACTCATTAAAATGCTGAATTTTGTTGAAATGTATGAAATTCAGCATTTAAAGTGTGTTTCGGGTGCTTTTTAGTGCATATTTTAACTTTCGGAAAGTCTATATGTTAACCCTTGTATATACTCTTGGGTTTCAATGTATTTTAGACTTTGGACCCACCCCTAGGCCCTAATTCTATTATCTGGCTGCTCTCTACAGAATTGTTGACACAATGTGTCTTACCGGTGAGTTTATTAGTATTTCTGACGCAACGCTATCATTAATGCATAAAGCAATATTTGTAGTATAAAACGTGCATGAATTCACATGTATAGTATATAATCAGATAATGTTGACATTTAGGCACATAATTTCCGTTATTAAGTATTAATTAAATTGTACGGAAATTACCGGTTTCGTGCCAGTTGTCACACTATCTAACTATTCGCACAATGGCAGACGTACGAAATATGCACCAACAACCGGAAGTCCTCCTCTCCCCCATGATCTTCATCTTTAGCACAACGATCTTCTTATAAATCATCATTTTGTTTCAATTTTTTTAGTCAAGATTCAATCGACCTACATTAGGGAATCTTGTTTTCCAAATGGCTTTGTGAAAACAGTTCATATCTTGTGAATATTTGCTTCAATTTCATGTTTACCAGAATGGTTTTTGTACGAAAAAAATGGGTTTTTTTGTTGGGTGTTTGCAGGTTGCAACAAAGAAAGAGGAAGAGAGAAAGGGGAGAGGGGGTAGGGTTGGGTAGGAAAAAGTTGGGGCTTACCTTTTCTAATAATAAATTAGATTTTTTAATGTTTTATTGTTATTTTTTATAGTAAGGGTGATTTTGTAATTTCACATTTATTTAACACCAAAAACTAACATTCATCCGTGTCAGGCACTATCCGAGAACAAAATTACAAAAGTTGGGGACTATAGTTGTAATTTTAGAAAATTAGGGACTAAAGATGAAAAATAGGCAAACCACATAGACTATCCAGGCATTTTTCTCTAACCCAACCTTATTTTTTTGTCAACATTACTACTCAACTCTTTTAATGTTTTATTTTGTCACCTCTGTCAAATAGAATTGCCATAACCATTACTATTTTAAAAAATTAATATACAAACAACCTAAACTACGCTTACAGCCAATAAAAAATTAACACTCTCATGATTGATCACATTGATCAACCTTAATATTGTGGCTTCTTTGTATGATGAATGTTAGGTTGTTTAGTAAATGCTTATAGGTAGTGTTTCTAGAATTGTATACAAGTGTAATGGATGATAAATTTAACATAGTGTTTCTGGAATTGTATACCGTGTAAACAAGTAGAGCCGTCCGAGCTTGAGTTCGTCTACGCTATTACACTAAAGCTTGGTCCGTCTAGCTTACATAACCTAGGGTTCGGTTCAAACTTTATTTCTAAAACTTTAACTCTTGTTATTTATTAATTTGTTTACATGTATATAATTAATTATAAAATTTCTTTTAAATTGTACTTTTTTACTATATTGTTTAGTTAACTTTATCATATCATAATCTATATAATCTATAATAAGAGATTAGAGGATGACCTCACTTTGCTTACGTGTAAACCTCTGAGATATGCCACATTGTCCATGCTGATGTCATAAATCCGATTTTTAATCTAAATAATATTGTATATAATAATAATAATCAGATTTTTATTATTTTTATTATGATAAAATTGGTTTATTTAGGAGGGAACTTTTGAAAATGCATGGGGAGTTGAACTGTGCATTTAATGCACCTGTGAGAAGTAATCATATCTCAACTCTCTCTTTCTTCTTCACACTTTAATCTCCATATCTCTCTTTCTTCTCATTTCAAACTCACAGGCGATTTTAGGGTTTATTTTCCTCATCTTCCACACGAACCATATCATCCGCAAAGAAATCCGTCGGTGAATCACCATCTTTGTCACTCAGACCGATGAAGATGATTTTGTCATCTGAGGCTACGATGGCGAGATCTGGCGTGTTGTTGCAACATATAAACCATCGTTGTCGGCTGCTGTTCACGGCTGTCCTAGGTAGCGTTGGGTGTAATCCATGTTCGGTTGATGATGATGAGATCGATGTCACCTAAGGGATATTCAGTCAATGATGTTGATGAGATGCTTCTCACCTGAGACTAAGACTATGTTGTTTTCCGACAATTCTATGGTTGACGGTGCTCCCAGAGTGTTTTGGTAGGAAACTAGGGTTCCGGGCACTTTCCGGTAACTTAGATGCGTTTACGATGAAGCAAACGTCGGCCCGAATATACGCGAGGTCTGACATTTTGCAATCATTTGTCAAATTTTATCTATTTTCTTTTGAATATCTGGATGGTATGTCTCATTCTTGATCCGATAATTGTTTTAAGGTTTGATTGGACTGTGATTGTATATATGTGTATCTGAGAACTGCAAATTGATGATAAGTATTAGTTTAGTAAACCATAATTTATGGTTGTTTAATGTTTGAATTTGCAATTTGATTAGATGAGGAATTATGTAGATGAATCATTTACTGTTGTAGAATACTTCCTAATTTTGCAATTGGGAGATTATTTATAATTTGGAAATTATTTATAATAAATTTTGATGCCATCAGGTAATGACAGTAATTGATAGTTGTTTTGTTAGTAATTTACATGTATCTTTGCTAATTTGATTTGGAGTTTTTTTTTAAGTTGGGTTTCTGTTTATGTATTGATTACACCCTGAATCATTTAGGGTTGACTGTGATGGTGAATAAAAATGAATGCAAAGTGCATTTTTCCAAATTCTGATTTTGTAGATTAAAGTGTGAAGAAGAAAGAGAGAGATGGAGATATGATTACTTCTCACATGTGCATTAAATGCACAAAACAACTTGAACGTCTCTACTCAGACCGATGAAGATGATTTTGTCATCTGAGGCTACGATGGTGAGATCTGGCGTATTGTTGCCACATATAAACCATCGTTGCCGACTGCCGTTCGTGGCTGTCCTAGGTAGCATTGGCTGTAATCCATGTTCGGTCGATGATTATGAGATCGATGTCACCTAAGACCATGTTTTTTAGATTGTAAGGGATATCCAGTCAATGATGTTGATGAGATGCTTCTCACCTGAGACTAAAACGATGGTGTTTTCCGACAATTATAGGGTTGACGGTGCTCCCAGAGTGTTTTGGTAGGAAGATAGGGTTCCGGGCACTTTTCGGTAACTTAGATGCGTTTCTGATGAAGCAAACGTCGGCCCGAACATACGCGAGGTCTGACATTTTGCAATCATTTGTATTAGTTTAGTAAATCATTTAGTGTTGACTGTCATGGTGAATAAAAATGAATGCAAAGTGCATTTTTCTTGTCCTTTCAAGATGAGGCTATGATGATTTTGTAGATCTGAGTAAAAATTGAATGAAGATAGCATTATGGCATGGCAAGGTTGTAGGATGACAGTTATTCATGCAACCTCTCTTGCAGCCATGGTGTTGTCATCTTTATGCACAATCTGAGCCTGGCATTCTGACAATGCAAATGTTTTGCAAGTTCACCATGAATGACCTTCGCCAATGTTGTATTGGTGATTAAGGTTTTGAAAAGGGATCGTGTATAATCGTTGTCACATCTATGCAAGAAAATGGAGTTTGGTTGGTCTGAGATGCCTATTTAGCTGTATGTGATGACGCCTGTAAGTTTTCCAATTTTTCGTTTGTAGATCGGTCACATAAATTGACATTTGGACCAGATTCTTGTGTTTTGTTTTACAGGTGGTCGTGTGGCTATGGTGGTTTTACCAACAGATCTTGGTGAACTAGACACACTGCATGTGATGTTGCTACCGAGGTACTGTTAATTTATTTATTTTTTCATGTCTTGTATTGATTAGTAATGCTATTAGGAGTTATTTATGTAATTATTCTTTTTACTCGCTGTTTTTAGTTTTGTTTAATATATCGCTTTCTTGACATGTATAGATTTGGTAAAAAGAGGATGATGGCGGTGTTTCGGGTTGGAGAAGCGACGATGGTAACTGTTTAAGCTTAAACGAGTGTAGGGGCGTTTGAGATGCACATATTAAAAGTGATTATGTGATACTTAGTAAATATAATGGAAAAACTAGTTTCAGTTGTTATTAATGAGAAGGAGATGATGGTGTTTGGATATCCTAAATTATGTGATGCTCGGCGAGAAGCGCAAAAAAAGCGAGCTTAAAGCGGTTTTAAAAAATACTAAATTATTAAAAAAAACTTTCACTTTGGTTTTGAAAAAATAGTTTCAGTTGTTATAAATTAGAAGATGACCTCGATTTGCTTACGTGTCAACTTCTGAGATATGC
This sequence comes from Helianthus tuberosus, assembly GCA_030545235.1. NCBI lineage: Eukaryota > Viridiplantae > Streptophyta > Magnoliopsida > Asterales > Asteraceae > Helianthus > Helianthus tuberosus. The sequence goes on along the minus strand of CM060443.1, from coordinate 171,536,042 downwards.
CACATTGTCCATGCTGATGTCATAATTTGTGTATATATACAAATCTAAAAATCTAGATAATATAGTATATAATCTGATTTTTATTATGATAAATTAGTGACTTTTTTAGGAGGGAATTTCAAAATTGAATGGGGAGTTGTTTTGTGCATTTAATGCACCTGAGATGTCATCATGTCTCCATCTCAATAATGCTATGATGAGTTCAAAGTTATGAGTAAATATTGTTGAATATGTCATCTTGGCTTGGCAGGGTTGAAGGATGGTAGATCTTTATCTGCAACCTCCCTTGCAGCCATGGTGCTTTCACTATTTTGTAAACTCTGAGGCTGAAAAGTTACGGAGATCTTGTTGTCTTCTACTATCGTCTTCAACATACATAGTTGAAGAGTCAGATCTATGAAGAGGTAATATTGGGTATCTGTAGTATTCATACCGATTTATAGCTGGGGTGCATGATGTGTCACACCCCGATATTTCCACGTATTACCGATGGGTCCGGTGGGGAGTATCGTGACGTAGTTGATATCATCATAGACAATTAATCACAGTTTAAATGCACAGCGGAAGTCTAAAGTAATAATAATACAAACCGATTCGAAAGTATAATAAAATATTACACAGCGGTTGTATATGGATCCACAGGCGGATCTTAAAACAGAAATATAAACTCTGTTCAACAGACTTTAGACGTTTAGAACTTGCATGATTCCTTATTAACGCCCTGAGCTCCCAACCAATTACATACAATACCTGTCACTTAATCTTTTTGGAAAATACGTCAGTTTACACTGGTAAATACAATTAATTAACTCTTTTGAAAAGTGTTTATGAAAATTGATTTAAATGCACAAGGCACAAATATTCTTTTATAACTTGGGACAATTATATTAATAACAATCTTGTATCAGATTTACATGTTTGTCCAACATTTAGGGCCGGTGTTTAAACAACCGATCAAGATTAATCGACACACCACAAATATAAACTCACAAGAAGTTACCTCACGAGTGAGTATATCTTTTACATACGCAACAGGCAGGTGTATGCCTACACCCTGTGCTTAAGTTGTGGCCATTTACGCTTTTTAAACGAGCCAAGGATATCCAGGACACGGTTATTAACCCCCAATATTATTTGTTATCAAGCAATACTGATTAAAATGGGATAATGCAATTTAATCATCTCCGATTAAAAGGTTTCTACACCCGACCAAGCGGTAATAATTTACCGTATCCCAAGCCCGTATAAGGGAAAATAAGTTAAAAGTATTTACCTGAGCTAAAATGTAATTTTATTCTCAGCCTTATATTCAAATCAGCAAGCACAAGTACCTCTACTGGGGCTCTCAATCTGGAACGAAGGTTTTATTAACCTATTAGATTCCAAACGGGTCTTATTTAAGTTGTAACTTAGACCGGTTAGTTTTAAGGAAAGGTTTACGGTTCAAAACGCAAGATTAAGCGAAGGCCGGATTACAATGTGATTTAGACCCGACAAGTATGGAGACTTGTATAATATGGGTAAACTAAACACATTCTGAATTTTGAAGTGAAAATGATAAGGTTTGACCCGTTTCGGTTAATTTATGCAAACTAGTTACATAAACCGTACCGAACGCGAAAAATGCATAACGGGTAACCAAATGAGCCATGAACATGTTTCACAAGTTAATATGCCTTAAATATGTTGTGATATCAGTAGGATACCTTCCATTATGCCCAAAACGAATTTAAAACCAATTTAAGCCCCGTAGGGGTATTTTGGTCATTTTAAAGTTCATAAAAAAGGTTAAATAGCAACCTGAGGTTTTGGTCTAAAATAATCAGTAGAAATGTGTATTTTAATAATTTATATCAGTAAGATATCATATATACGTGAAATTTATCATTTATGGCCAAACTATGCACCGTATGGGCATTTTGGTCATTTCACATATGTTAAAAGGGCCAATTTTGGAAATCTGAGTTCAAAACTTTTAATTACTGTTTAAGTATAAAAATTTATTCATAACATAAGTAGGTAACAAGTCTTAGGTGCTAAATATGGTTTTAAACCATATTATGTGCCTAAATCGCATAAAAGTCGGTATTTGACGATATTCGGGTTGATTAAGGAAATCTGAGATTTTAATCAGCCTTTACTGTTTAAAATAACTTATTTAATATATAAAATCAGTAGAAAATGGTTTGATATGTAAAGGATGTGTAAAACTCATTTTATTAACGAAAAGGGCATTATCGTCAATTACCGAGTCTATGCAAGAACTCTATGTTATGATCAGTTTAAAATTTAATAAAAATTTCCAAAAATCCCTAAATATTATATTACATCATTGGGTAGAAAGTTTGGTGTCAAAATTTGGGTTTAAGTAGGTTTTATGCCGAAAATGCCGTTTAATTAATAAAATGCGTTCATTTTACGATATCGAGCATAACTCCTAATTTAGACCACAACCTGATGTCAAATTTTTAGGACATGCTTATAAATCAGAAATAAAAGGTTTTTGTCCTCTCACATTTTTTAAAATCTCGTTTAAATATCAAAAGGGCATAATGGTAAACTTTTAAGCATTTAACGGAAACATGCAATGAACTAGGATTTCTAAGGAACCATGTTGTATAACCTCAGAGGGTTATACTAAGACATAATGTGGTTCTAAAGGAACCCTAAGGCATAACTAAGTTAAGCTAAATCGGGCCAGAACTGAAAGTCAAAGCAAAAGTCTACTTTTGCGACTTTCGGTTGCGAACCGAGCCTAAACTCAAAATTGTCGGGTTGAACATGCCTAGACATGTTCTTATATTATTTACCAAGTTATTTAAATGTTAAAACATGTTCCATAACTTCAACATTATCAGTTATGAATTATGTTGCAAAAACTGACTCGTTTGACTTTTTATTAATAAGTTTGACCCGACAATTGACTGAGATAACGTGGTAATTAGGAGGTGCTCTTTTAAGGGTTTAATACCTACCTAATTACGATCACGTAGCCATGTTCGTTGCGAACAATGGCTTGACCGTTTAAAAGTCAAAGCGTTTATCGCAACGCTTGACTTTTCGGCTTTCTAAGCCAAATAAAAATAACTAGCCATAAGAGGGCACTTACAAGGGGTCCAATCAAGGATGAATTTGATCTAGAATACTCAGGTATAAAGCATAAAGCTTCAACTTAGAGCAATTTAGATCAAGTGTGAGAAATGAGAGCAAAACTAGTGGGTATTTATAGGATTTCAAGAACCATTAGGATCGTTCCTCGATAATTGAGCTTCGATCTGGACCTTACACATAAGGCACCTGGTTTTGGAATACTAGGGGTGTCCAAAACCATCACACGATATTGAGAAAAGTTACACTTAGGCCCCTGAAATTCAACCAGGGTGCCGAAATGAAGTTTCTACCCAGATGAGGTCGTGGCGTCGCGCCACGAAAAAACCATATAGTGGTGGAGCAGCGCCACCACCTACCAGTGACCAGAAACTTTGCTAAATTGTCAGGTTTGGTCCCTGCAACACCTTTGAGCCATTTTCGATGCGTTTAAACCCCGTTAACCCCATTTCAAAGCTCTAAAATGAAGTTAAAGTATAGGGAACATGAAATATGCTCAAAAACATCTCGGATGTCAGTTCGTATGGTCGTACGGTTGCGTTGTTTGGTTAATTACGACGAAACTCGAACTCACGCGAATAACGATCCAAAATACACGACGAATGGAATTTTATCATGCCAATCACTAAAATAAAATATTTTAATGATTACATAAATTTTTTGATGTCCGGATATATTCAGAACGTAAGATATGCGCGAAAATGCAAACTTATGCACTTTTTGACGCTTTTAGTCCCTGTTTGACTTAAAAGTTTATTTTGCACACCGAGCCACTCAAAGCCTATTTCTAAGCTATGTAAAGGGTATTTATGGCATGTTTAACTTATGGTCAAGTTCCGGAATGTTCGCTACCATTTGATTCGGTATACTTTTGCAGTTTGACTCAATTAGTCCCTCTAATGCACAACATTGCGCATACCATCGTTTAATAGCATCGAAGCCTTATCTAATCCATATTAGGCATTCTTGAGAGTATTATTAAACATCACGATGCTTCGGGTTCGTAAAAAGGTCATTCAGAGGTATGATTAAACATATTGACACTTTTACCCCCCTTAAACTTGCAAAGTTGCGCGTATCGTCACTTAAAGGCATAAAAACCTTAGACGGCCAATAATTGGCATTCCCGAGAGTATAATCAAATATCATGAATCTCCCGGTTTGTTAAAAGGTCACTCAGAGGTAAGAATTAACATGTTGACGCTTTTAACCCCTCGTCGCGCAATATTTCAATTAATTAAGCAAACGGTTACTCTCGATCAACAAGCGACTCATTTGTGAATATGAATAACGTAAGAGGTTATTCAGAAACTTATTTTAAGCATGCTAACACTTCCAGTCCTTCCATAATCAAAGTTTTTGATATTTCACAAAATTAGTCCCTCATAGTCAACATTTGACTTTATTAAGGTTTAGTACACGTGTCAACATATCATTGGACGCGTTTTTACGAGGTGTTACATGATGGCTGGGGGTCTCCGGTGAATAAAATTAGGGCTCTAAGGATGTGACTAAGTCTTGCTATTTTATGTGATTTAGGCCAGTAGAGATTCAATGGACAACAAGATATTTGCCTAATATGGTAGAATTCAAAAGATCATGGTTGTAAGGTAAGTTGTTTCTTGAATAATAGATGCCTTGGATATATGAAAGATTATATTAATTGGTTACGTTTTATGTTTTGTATTTTAGTCTGTGAATTTGGTTGAATCATCGTTGCCATTGATACGGAGTGACCGAGAAGATGTTAAGGTTGAAGCAAGTGTCTCCTATAGATCAGGGCGGTTACTGCCAATTCTCGGTTGTTGTTCACTCAGAAAGATAAGGTACTTTTACCATCCGTGAAGATGTTCTTGGTCTGTTTGTTTTTAGTCGTGATTGGTAATTTCAAGAATTTGTAGTTTGGTAAAGGTTTCATCTTTTTTGGTTTGTTTTGGTTATGGTTATGATTTTTTGTTTTGTTGTTTAGTGGGCATGGAAGTTTCTCCACAGTCGAAACTTAACAATGTAGTTTGTCATTTACTTCATTATTCAACTATTGTACCTTATTATGGATGGTATGCTTTGTTGTTACTGATTTTGTTTCAGTTGTTTTTAATGAATTTGTAGTGTTTGATTTGCTTTTTAATTATTTTGGTTGGCTGATACAGGAGAATCAACCATAGAACTCACCTACAGAACCATCGGGCATGTCGTAAACGATGATCATGAAGCCAACAACAGTAACTTACATAAACAATCACCGATTAATTCAACACACGGGCAAGTCTAGATGATGTTTATAGATTCGATGATGTTTGTTTGTTTTACATTCAGTTTACTTTTCTCTTAATCGTGTTTTGATGATAATAGCAATTTGATGATTACGATGACGGTTAGTTTGATAAGCAGCAAACCAGTGTACACATGTGGAGGCTGCGGTGCAACACTTCAAGCTTGGTAGCATATAACTAACTACTTGTGTTTTGTTTTTTTTTGGAACATTTTGTTTGCTTTTATGTTTTAAGATTTTAATGTGTTAATACAGCGAAGAAGCGGAATAATGTCACACCCCGACTTTCCACGTGTCAGCGGTGGGCCCGGTGGGGAGTATCGTGACGTAGTTGGCAACATAATAGTCAAACAACACAATTATATAAATGCACAGCGGAAGCAAAAGATAAATATATTACATTCCGAATAAAAAGTAATATCCAAGTATTACAACGGAAAGTATAGGATCCACAGGCGGATCAATATAAAAAGAAAACTGTTCAACAGACTTTGACATCTAGAGCTTGCGAGACTTGAGTAATGATGCCTGGAGTAGCCAGCCTATTTCGTCTAGCACCTGCACTTAACCTTTTTGGAAAATACGTCAGTTTACACTGGTAAATACAACTCAACTGACTCATTTTGAAAAGAGTTTGTAAATTGATTTGAATGCACTTAGGCACAAAATATCTTTATAACTTGGGACAATTATTTGTATATAATCTTGTATACAGTTTTACTTATTTGCCGTCCATTAGCACCGGTTAGAAGATCCGGTTTAAGTTAACTGACACGCCACAGGTATAATGCCCACAAGGTTGATTCCTTTAGTGGATTACCAGTTTTTACATAATGCATCTGTCAGGTGTACGCCTACACCCCGTGCTTAGGTCGTGGCCATTTCGTAAAATGATGCCAAGGATATCCGGGACATGGTCATTTAACCCCCAAGGGCCATACATCAAATAATACAGAACAAAGCGGGTTATGTAAATACATTAATCACAATCCGATTTAAATGACTACATACCCGACCAAGCGGTACTTTTATAGTACCGTACCCCAAGCCCGTATAGGGAAAATAAGTTAAGAGTATTTACCTGAGCAAAGTATCAATCAAATACAGCAAATGCAAGTACTTTTACTGGGCTCCTAATCTGGAACGAAGGTTTATAATAACCTATTAGATTTCTAACGGGTCCTTAATTAAGCCTTAGCTTAGACCGGTTAGCTTCATTGATACGGTTCGTACGCACTATTAAGCGAAGACCGGATAGAATGTGATTTAGACTCGACAAGTTCGGAGACTTGCTTAATATGGGTATTTCATATACATTCTGGATTTTGAGATAAAACCGACAAGGTTTGACCCGCTTAGGCTAATTTATGTAAACTAGTTACATAAACCGAACCGAACGCGTAATAAGCGTAACGGGTATTCATATGAGCCATTTACAGGTTTCCTAAGTTAATATGCTTCAAATATGTTGTGACATCAGTAGGATGTCTTTTATTATGCCCGAAACGAAATTAAACACAAACTATGCCTCGTAGGGGTAGTTGGGTCATTTTCAATGTTATAAAAGAGTTTAAGTATTTACCTGAGTTACAGGTCTGATATAATCAGCAAAAATACTTATTTTACTAAGTTATAACAGTAGGGTAAAGTATATATGTGAAATTTATCAATTATAACCAAACTATGCCCGGTAGGGGTATTTTGGTAATTTCACATAAGCCGAAAAGCTCAAAACTGAAGTCTGACTTTAACAACCTTTGCTTACTGTTAAAATATTATAATTTGCCTCAAATATTAGTAGGTATCACCCTTGTATGTTTAAAAATAGTCTTAGTACATACTATGCGCTAAAACGCTTAATAAGGCGATTAAAAGCCATTTCCGGGTTCGATACTTAAAGCTGATATTTTTATTATTCCAGAAGGCTTAAAATGATTTATTTATCAAGTGTGATCAGTAGCAAAAGGTTTGGAGTCGTTTAGATATGTAAAACTCATTTTATGGCCCGTTAGGGCAAAACCGACAATTACCGGATTAAGCTTACGACTATTAGTTATGCTCAGCCTAAAATTAATTAAAAATCTTTAAAAATCCCAAAATAATATATTATATCAGTGGGTATTAAGTTTGATACCAAAAAATATGTTTAAGTAGGCTATACGCTAAATACGCCGTTTAATTAACATAAAGCTTTAATTTTACGCTAACGAGCATAACTCTTAACCTACACCTCAAACTGATGTCAAAATTGGCATACAAGTTTATATATCAGTAACTAAGGTTTATACATTTTTACATTTTCACAAATCACGTTTTAAGGTGAAAAGGGCATAACGGTCAACATATGAGCAATTAACGGAATCATGCATATTAATTGGATAACTAAGGATCCGAGGTGTATAATCACAGAGGGTTATACTAGAATGTAACCTGGTCCAAATGAAGCTCTTAGGTATTTCTAAATCATACCAAAACGGGTCAGAACTGAAAGTCAAAGTATAAGTCAAACTATGCGACTTTCGGTTCCGAACCGGGTCTAAACAGGAAATTGTCGGGTTGAACATGTTTAGACATGTTCTTACACTAATTACCAAGTTATATTAATGATCAAACAGGTTGTATGTGTTCTACATTGCTAATCATGCATAAATTGTAATTTACACATTCTGCTGACTTTTTAAATACAAGTTTGACCCGACATTTGACCTAGTTAGAGTGGGAATCAGGGGGAACCCTTTTGAGGGTTTATTACCCACATAATTACCAACTTATAACTACTTTTGATTCGACTAATCACTGAACCATTAGTGATTAATCTTAAAGTCAACCGTTAATTACGACAGTTTGACTTTTAGCTAATACCAAGCTAAAACTTAATTAAGAAGGGTTAGGCAAACTTATTGAGGTCCTATGCACGAAATGTGATGCTTAGAGAAAGATCCTTAGCTCCAGAAATGCCCCAAATGTGCAGATGAATGGTGTGAAGAACTTGTTGCACATGAAGCCTTTATATAGTGATCAAGAACACCACAAAAGGTTGACACACAAGTCTATGACTTACCACAACTGATCCACAAGTGTCCCTAGATGTTTAGGGGTTGTTTAGGGGCCAAGGGAGATGAGGAAAATCGTTTAAAGGTCGAAATTCGCGTTTAAACTGGCAACAGCCGGTTTTCTGTTGCTGGGAACTACCTTACGGACCTCAAGGTCCCCAATGTTGAGGTCCGTAAGCCTGACATCAGGCACAAAAACCTCTTTTTCAGTTTGCATCCTTGGCTCTTGGTCCTCCGAAAGGTCAATTAACTTATTTTCTTGCACTTTGAACCCTCTAAATTGACATATAAGGGCTTTAATATATTTACCCACTTTGTTTAGTCCCCGGTGAACTTTATTGTCACCCGAAAGGTCCAAACTTTCAACGTTGACGCTTTAACCCCTCGTACACGAATTTGATCATAACTTTCTCATACGATAACGAAACTTTATGAAATTTTTATCGTGCATTCTAGTGAGCATAATTAATCGTTACAAAGCTTCGAGTTTGCTTAAAAGGTCACTCAGAGGTATAACTTAAACATGTTGACACATTTAGCCCCTGCAGTTTGTAATCTCTCACTTTTAGCTTCGTATGATCCATGATTTATTCGTTTGAAGGTATGAGCATCATGTAGGGTTATTATACAATATATTTATTCACTGTTGACATTTCGAACTCGTATTTTCATATACTTTTCATGTTTGTCAACTTTAATCCTTTCAAAACATTCTTTCACACGTTCAAACATATGACACGTGTCAACACTTTATAAGACGTGAATTTTCGAGGTGTTACAAATAACAATACAATTGACACCACATCACCCAGACCGGACAACAATTCTTCAGTGAAAACCAGGTGCCATATAATTAAGTTGGATGCTCCTGTAACTCGGGTAGTAACTGCTATATATTTTACTCTTGTAACTAGGCTGAAAGACAGACATTTCTTGTATTTAACGCAACATGAGAACTTGCAGAACACGTACTGGGCATTCACACACTTTCGGGAAATTTTTAGTTTTCTTTAGTAAGTTCGCAACGCTAATGAATATCTTTGTGCAGTTTCTTATTTTCTTTTTTTTTATCTTTTTTTTGTAGGTACGAGCATTCAAAAATCCTTCGACAATTTCAGTCTACGCTCCATCACAGGGGCGCAAAGGAAGGGGATGGCGGTTTTGAAAGGCCGTGGTGTCAGTGATTTCACATAGCTTTTATGTACGACTCTAATAAGCGATAATTTTAGGTTAGTTTGGTGGTTTTGGGCACCTTCTTTCGTTAGGTTTTATGTCAAATGTTTGCATTTGATTATAATTATGAGTTAAAACCTTTTCATCATCGGTTGTTTTCATGATCATAACTCTGACAAAATCTTTTCATTCATTCATTCATTCAGGTTTTAAGCTATTCAGCACGATTCAATTGTTATCTAAATAAGGAAACAATAGACGTTGCTGAAATCATGGCTGCTTCCATTGCTTCTCCACTTGGTATTGATCACCACTTTCATTACAGTTAGTATATGTGCATGAAAATGAATACATACATTTTATGAAACAAGCGTTAGTACTGCAACTATGTAGGACTTTTTTTTTTCAAATTTATGAATGTTAATTCGGCAGTTCATGATGCATCTAAGTATGGTCAGACATCCTTCTTGAATTAGATTAAAATTTGTTGCGCTTTGATTAAAATGCAGAAAATACGCTATGTAGGGCATGCGAGACATCCATAATTATGGTTTCAAATTTCTTTCCTGAGTTATTTACAGTTGTAGCACACTAAATATTTAATTTTTGTTTTGAGTTGGTATATTGGGATTAAATACTGAACTAGTGGAATTACAGCAAGTACAGGTTATGCTTCAAGCTTTCTCGATCTCTTTGGAGGCGGATAGGTGGCTTTGGGAGGTATGAAAAACAGAATTGATAAATTTAGGGAAAATGTGGTTGAAAGATGATAACCCAGTAGTTGAAGATCTCATTCTACAGCTTCGATAAATTCAGGGGTGTTTCAAATAATGCTTCCTAGATGTTTGAAGACCGACAAATGTCTAAAGAAGCAACACTGTGGACATTTGTCGTTCTTTGTCGGTTTTCAAACATCTAGAAACCATTATTTGAGAACACTCGTACATTTATCGGAGCTGTAGAATTAGATCCTCTACTGTTGGGTTATCATCTTTCAACCCCATTTTCCCTAAATTTATCGATTTTGTTTTTCATGCAGGGATATAATCTGTTTTTTAGTATTTGATTTGGCCGATGACCCATGTTCAAGGACGACTTATGTTTCAAACTATACGAAGATTGCCTCTTGATTATCATAAGGTTAAATTTTAAATTAATATGGTCTCATTCGTTAATAAGCTTATAATTATACTTAAGCAAGTATGAAAAGCCAATATCTAATCAGCAATGTACCTAATGACAGCAAACCATAAACAAAGCAAGAAGATTGGGGGCATTTTGTTCTTTGTATGTTTTGTTTGATTTGTTAGCCAATGGAATCATGTTACTCTAACGTCGACATCAGATCATCCGGAAACCATCATTGAGCCATCACATTCTTTCCGTTTACATCTCAGGTAACGGTTTTCCTTAATTCATCTCGAAACTTAGGTTGTTATGTATGATTTTTGCTGTGGTTTTGAAACTTACGGGATAGTAATTGTCAATTTTAGGTAGGTTGGGTATTGAGACCAAGAAATTCAGTGCCACTTGCAGTTACGGTTTTAAAGTCAGTCAATTATTGGCTTGAAACAAAGACAAAGGACCTTTGTTTCTGAATGTATTGTAGCTTCACTTATGACTTATGCCTGATGTTGTTGTTAATTCATAATTATAATGTGAATGTGAATTCATTAAATAATTTCACATCATATTTTACATATAAATGTAGGCTTATATTCAATGTTTACGATGTACCCACGTCCATCGGACGGGTGAAGCCCATTTATGCTTTGTGGTCTCAAAACTATGGGTCATTGGGTTGTCATGTGTATCAGCAATCTAATGGCTTACTGCTTTCTTATCTTTAGTTTCATCTCAAGCATAATAAAAAATTAGCTAAAAAAGAACTTGGTCAAGCGGTTTAAAAATCATACATATTTATTTTAATACATGCATTCTCTTAAATCTAAAACCTAAAAGTGGTTACAAGCAAAGACCACTTGACCTGTTTGACAAGTGCTTAAATGCCCTATACAAGCCAAGCCCACTTAACCTGTTTTAACAAGTGCCAAAATGGGCCGTACAAGCCAACATTTGAATAACTAACAAAAACTTTTATGATTTAAAAAAATAGACTCAATAATCCTTTTCTTGATTTTAACTATCAGTGAAAAAAATAGAATTTGTGACGATTCACTATATTTGAATTAAATGATTGCTCTTCGGTTATGAGTGAATTTGATGAAACGAAAAAAAACAACAAAAGATCAAACGCTAGATAATTTTATATGGTTTCATTAAATATAATGCGAATGTGAATTCATTAAATAATTTCACATCATATTTTACATATAGACGTAGACAAAAACTTTTATCATTATACTTATAATACTAACACATACTGTTTTTAACATTGTTTTATAAAGATATGTAACTAAACACAAACAATTTAAATAATATATTTATAATCTGTTTTTTAGTATTTGATTTCGATCGTTGTTAAACTTACCCGTGTGTTCACACGGGTCTTACTAGTAGTCCTATCTTATCTTACTAATATAATAAAGTAAATTCAATATGGACACGTGGCAATTTGTCAGGCTAATGAATTATGATTTTGGCGGGACATGGTACATGGGTTATACCTGAATCCCTCTTAATTCGGATCCATTAGAAATAAAAAGAAACGCCATATCCCTCTTTTGCAAAAACCCTAGGCGTCAAAATCCCTCAGCCGGTTCCTTCTTCTTCCCCTCAATGCTCTACGATCTACAAGGCATAGTCATCAAATCCTTCTTTTCTTCTTCAACTATCTAGCATCCACTTTAATCATCCGCTATTTGCTCCTCCATTGCTTATTTTTAGTCGACTTCTAACTTTTGTCTTTGATAGATGTTCTTCACTTCTTTGTTTATGTATTACTTATGTGTTTGTGATTAACCATAAGCCACTGTTTGCAAATCGATTCATCAATATTTAATTTGCTGAGGAATTTCAAGAATCTTGGTTTCTTGAGAACCCATGATTGATTAGTGAGGAACTTTTTCAAGAATTAGGGTTTTAGTTATGAGAAATAAAAAGTATTTTTTTTCCAGTTGAATAAATAATTTTATATGGTGCTTAGATTGATCTTGATGACTTTTATGTAACATCAGTTTATATGATTGTGATGCCATGTTGGAAAGCAATACATCTTTAAGAAGAACAATGTTTGTGCTGATTTTAGTATAGTTGTACCAATTTCATAGCATTTAGTTGCTTTTATTATATAAAATAATTGTTGTTAATAGTGTGATATTTGTTGCAGCAAGGCTATTTTGTATAGTTGGAGTGCATCCAGCACGTTGCAAAGCGGGTATATTTTCTTAACCACAAACCCCTGTTTGCAAATTGATTCATCAATATATAGACGCTGAAAGCTGAAGAAACCAATCATCCTCCAGTGCAATCGCCTCATCATTCAGTGCTTGAGTCTCAAATCGCTACATATGTTGCTCAAGTATGTCACATATTCGTTGTTTTAGTCTTAATTTTGTTATTTTATTTGATATACATATGTGCGAATCAAAGTGGATACATAACAGATTCGTTGTTTTTGTCTTAGTTTTTTTATATAATTTGATATATATGAGCTACAGTTTATGTAAACTTTTTAGGTAGTTGAGTGGTGAAAGTGGTGCCGATATTTTTCACCCATAAGGAGAGGTGTGCTTCTGCTAATTCTGCATTACAACTATAAGTGGGAAGAGGGGTAAGTTGGGCGGGTTGGGTAACATGTGGCCAATACGGGTCGGTTGGAGTAATGGGTTGACATCAATCATAGAACTTCCATATAAGTTTTCATTCACCATCTTGAACTATATATTGTTTATACTCTTTTGCGAACTTTAGGAAGAGAATGTGAACAAGATGGTTAATGAGAATGTTCGTGAGTGTAAAATTCCTCAATTAAGGTACAGTCCTTTATATTATTCCGTTTCTTTATGTAAAAACCAATAACATAATTTGCTTCAGAGTTATTATATTTATACTTTAAAAGATTTGATTGAATTAGTTACCATTATCCTTCACATATGGGACTAAATTAAATTTATTCAATCATGATAAGGAAATCAATTGGTGCTCATCTGATATATTTTATTATTTTTTATTATTTGATCTGGTTTTGTTGACTTTTAGCAGTTTCCTTTATGAGTTTGTTACTTTAGAGATATGAACTTAAGCTGATATAATTCTACCATTTTTAACAAAAAAAAAGTCAGTTTGTTTGGTTAAAAGTTAGATCGGTGAAGTTGATGAGGACAATTGAGTTTGTTTTTATAGTTATAAATTTTCTTGTTCTTTTGGTAATTTGGAAATAAGAGGTTTATATTGTCCTTGAAAGGAGAGCATGTGATAAGTTACAAAAAAGGAGTTCAGTGGTTTGAAGCCATTGTTCTTGATTTTGATGCAAAGTCTTTTTTTTTTTGAAAGAAAAACTTCATTAAAACAACACCAACTTGAAGACCGAGCGGTCAAACCATGCAAAGTATGATCTAACCAGTGTTTTTGTCCTTGGATATTATGAATAACTTTTTATTAATATATAGGATTATCATGTTCAAAGGCAAGAATTGTTGTTGCGATGCTTGTGGAACCAACAGTTAACAAGTTGTGTGACTTTATGTGGGATGGGATTCGAACTTGAGACCTCTGACTTAAAACTCAAATCTTCACTTCCTGTGGAACGCCAATTAAGCTATAGCTCATTGATGATTAACTTTCTCATGATGGAAAATTGGAGTCCTCTATCAATGGAAAGTTAGTATTTGAACATGTTTGTTATTATAAAGATGATAGTATTTGTCATTTAGTTATGCACCTCTTAGGCTAAAGGGATAATCAAACATCTTTTTCTTTTGTTTATGTGTACCTTAAATAACTGACCAACATACAACTATAATATTATCTATGAAAAAGCCTTGTGATACATTCTATGTTGGTTGGTATGTTTTTTTTTTACTATGATGCAAATTTGAATGAACAAATAGAGGTTACATTATTTGTTAAACTGTGTGTATACGCGGGCTCTAACCTAGTTATTTATATAATAATAGTTACTATGTAACCATGTATTTAAAATATTATAAAAGAATTTCTCTAAAAGCAACCCTTTTTTTAATTGATTCGTTTTGACCCTAACCCGCATTGACCCAACACCCGACTTGACCCACCCGTTTTGTCAGGTGTAGTTTCTTGTTTGTACAGTAAACATTCTATAAATTAATAATGTTGGAATCAGGATATTATATTAGTTTAGCAAGATATTATTATATCGATAAATTAATAGTTATTAATTTAAAGAGTTTGCTTATATTCGTGAGCTACTCTCAAATTAATGCATCGACCTTCAAAATTTCCATATCCATTCATTTTACCTATTTTGAATAAAACAGAAACAAGGACGTTCAAAATCGCTATGTACATTCACACATTAATGAACTTGTCAAGTTCAGTGTACATAGATCTAGACTGATCACTATAAAATGTCTATTGATAAATTTTAGAATCACATCAACTATGGCTTCTAAATAAACGGTGTTAAAAAAATCAACGATGACCAATCAACAACGAAAACTGTTATGAAGTTGATGATTCAGAACCTTTGGAACCGGTCAGTAGTCACTCGGAAAGATGCATTGCAAGCGGCAACAACCCTTCACAATTTTTTATTGCAATACGAGAATATAGTGCCTCAACTCTTAAATGCAATGGAGAGAATTAAAAATAAACTCAATATAAATTTGAAGTTCACAACAAAACAAGTGACTATAGATTTATTTTTCACTAGACAATCCTAGAATTTTGAAATATTTTAGTAATTATTACTTTATAGTTTCACTAGAACCAATATATATATATTATTGGGATTTAAAAAAAAATACTATCTTATTATTTTATTAATTCGGGTTCAATTTTGTACCGGTATCAATTTAGAATCGAACAAATTATTCATTTTATCAAGGAAAAATTACAAGTTTTGTCCTTTATCTTTATACCACTTTTCAGGCGGTGTCCTTTTTAACGAATGTTGACATGCGGTGGGTGTCCTTTACTATGTATTTTGTTGCAAGTTTAGTCCTTTACACCCAACCCAGTTAAAAAACCCTGTTAATTGTTGACAGGCGGTGTCCTTTACTAGGTATTTTGTTGCAAGTTTAGTCATTTACCTATGTATTTTGTTGCAAGTTTAGTCCTTTACACCCAACAATTAACAGGGTTTTTTTAACTGGGTTGGGTGTAAATGACTAAACTTGCAACAAAATACCTAGTAAAGGACACCGCCTGTCAACATTTGTTAAAAATGACACCGCCTAAAAAGTGGTATAAAGATAAAGGACAAAACTTGTAATTTTTCCTTTTATCAAGGTTAATAATTTATGGAGTATTAAATTATAGAGATGCATTAGTTTATGAGTTAAATGCTTGGTTGGTCCATGTGGTTTTCAAAAATTGCAGACTTGGTCCCAATGGTTTACTAATTACACGCGTGGTCGCTGTGGTTTTAAAAAATGCACTCGGTTGGTCCCCAGCCCTAACATCAGTTAAATATCTCAGTTAAGTCAATGTTAAATGACCAAAATACCCTTGCTTATTAACTCTCTTTATAAACCCACCACAACCTGCATCCCCATTTCCCTCT
This sequence comes from Helianthus tuberosus, assembly GCA_030545235.1. Taxonomy (NCBI): domain Eukaryota; kingdom Viridiplantae; phylum Streptophyta; class Magnoliopsida; order Asterales; family Asteraceae; genus Helianthus; species Helianthus tuberosus. The sequence goes on along the minus strand of CM060443.1, from coordinate 171,519,772 downwards.
GCTCTCTCTCGATTCACATCAACCCAATAAAACCCAATTCACATCATTATCAGACACAATTTTGCATAAAACCCAATAAACAACTATGAAGATGAACAGGGCTGTGAGAAGAACAGAGCAGACGTGCTTCAAATGCTTCAAATCATGCTTCAAATCAAATGCTTCACCAATTGAATCATGTACCTGTTTGGTTTCAAAACAGAATCAAATTCCGGTGACTGGAGACTCCAATTCACATCAACAACTGTGAAGAACAGAGTAGACGTGCAATTGCAGTTGCTGCCGCTGATGTCGCAGCTGCTGCCGCTGATGTCGCCGTTGCTGCCGCCGCTGATGTCATCTTTATAATCTTCAATTAGTAAACCGCTGATGTCGCCGTTGCTGCTGCCGCTGGCGTTTGAAAGGTTTGATTGTCAATGGTGGCCTGGGGTGGGTATGTTGCAGAGGGTATAAACTGGTGTGGGGGTTGGGCGTTCGATTGGTAAGACAGTCGACCGGCAACCGGCCAGAGGTGCACCGGTCACCAGCTCGAAGGAAACAAGGGGGGATGGCAGGTGGTTGTTGGGGGTTTGTCGGAGGTGGGTGTGGTGCTACCGGAGAACGGAGACGCCGGTCACCGGTGTGAGATCGAGAGAGAGCAGAGAAAGATCAGAGGGAAATGGGGATGAAGATGATGATGGTGATGCCGGTCACCGGTGTGAGATCGAGGGAGAGCAGAGAGAGATCAGAGGGAAATGGGGATGAAGATGACGATGGTGATGAAGATGATGCAGGTTGTGGTGGGTTTATAAAGAGAGTTAATAAGCAAGGGTATTTTGGTCATTTAACATGGACTTAACTGAGATATTTAACTGATGTTAGGGCTGGAGACCAACCGAGTGCATTTTTTAAAACCACAGGGACCACGCGTGTAATTAGTAAACCATTGGAACTAAGTCTGCAATTTTTGAAAACCACATGGACCAACCAAGCATTTAACTCTTACACTATGTTCCTGAGTCATTTAACAGGGGGAGGTGAGGGGAGGGGAGGGGAGGGGAAAGAAAATTTTCTCTCCTAATCTCTCCAATTTAGGAGGATGAATATTTGGTCATATTTTCTTCCCTTTTCCCTCCCCTCCCCCTGTTAAATAAAACTCGGGAACATGGTTTTTCATATTTTCATCTCTTTTCCCTCTCCACCCCTTGTTAAATGAGACTCGGGAACAGAGTGTTAGTTTATTTATTAAACGGACTAACACAAACCAACGATACTCATCTTGCCCGAACCTGAAACTTGAAAACCCTAATTAGTGGCTGCTAACGAACCCTATTCGTGCGTTAGCGGTTCCGATTGTATGGATCCTTCGTATCTACTCAATCAGTTAGAGTTTATTCTCGATTCCGATCCTTTAATGTAAGTTCTCTATGTTAATCACCCATCTGATTCACAAATTGCTTGATACATCTTACCTTCCATCAGTTGAAACTGAATGCTATATGAACTCGAATTAGTGTTCAAAGCGTGATTCGTTTGGCGATTAGTAAAAGTATTATTATTATTCACTATGAAGACAGTGACATGAAATGAATTATGAAGCTGTAAGGTTCATCAAGCACCAATTGCAATGATAACTTCAAATGTAATATGAGGGATTTAAAAATGTAATATACATTCATTTTTTTTTTTGTCAATTGTTTGCAACTCACTTTAGATTTTACCTTTGTATGTGATGTACTTGCATTTTTGTGCAATTCCATCGTTGTTACGTTATGCAGTAGTGGAGGTGAAAGTAAGTTACTACTTTTTTGGTGCAATGGTATGTAATTTAAGTATGTTACATACAATGGTAATAAGCATAGTTGTCAAAGGCGCAAGTCACACTTAAGGCGATAAAAAAGCGAGGGCTTTTTTAAGTTAGGTGCGTAGTGTATAAAGACAATTTTAAGGGGATGTAGACATGTTTAGTGCTAGTTTAGGGCTAAATTAGGCTGTTTTAGGTTAAATCCAGCATTGTTTAAAAGTTTTAGAGAGCTTTTAGGGGTTTCATATAGGTTCAGCCAATTTTTGGCTGGAAATTAGCACCTGAGTGCTTGAATAACTACATATTTTGGCCGGAATTTACAGGGTTTGGCCGGAATATGTCCGGATTGCGCCTGGACTGCCATATGGCGCTTTCTTGCACTTGGTTGCGCCCAAGCGCCTTTGACAACATAGTTAATAAGTAAAGTAAGTTGTATAGTATATTAGTATGGAAGATAGGTTAACGTATGTTACGTTGCCCAGGATCGTTTAGACATTAAGGATCATTGGAAGAACAATGGTTTGAGGGTTCTGCACTTGTGCAGAGAACCCTTTGATACGGTAAAACAGAGATAAGAAAAAAAACACACAAAAACACACACTAAACTTCTAAATTCGCATGTTACAAGTGAGTCTGTTGAGGGTATTTATACCCTTACCATTGATGGTTAAATTACCGTTTTATTACTACCTAACTAACACAACTAACTGTCACAACCGTTTACTAAACGTTACGTGCTAAATCTGGATTTCCTTATACAACCATTTGACGATTTAACCCTATTATTACTCATAAAACAAAGAATTTCTTGATTAATTTCTAATTCTAAACATGTTACAGTGCAATTTAAATGTTGAGATTTTCTAGTTTGTCGTGCATCAAGTTCTTTTCCGTCTACCCTATCTTATTGATAATGCTAGTACATGTACATCGCTCCATCTTCTAACGTTGATCTGTAAACATTAAACAGTGATGAAGTGGGGTTCGTTCATCCGTCTCAGTTTGCTGCCATAACCGACACATCTGTTCCAACGGAAGCTAATCCTACCGAGACGGCTTTCTGGAGTAGAGATCACAAATTAGGCATCTCAACCGACGCTATCCACCCATTATACAATGCTGCTAAACATGCGTTTATGTCTTCCCTAAAGCAGTATAACACGCTGACCGATTTACACACAAAGAAAGTGGTATCGGACACCGGTAACGTCATAAGCTCTTCATATTCTCTACCTAATCTTGAACGTGAAGTAATGAATCATAGTCGGGCACTTTTGCTGCTGAGTTGTGATTTTGGAACCGCATGGAATTGCAGGTATCTCTTTATTCTTTTTTGATATGTAACATTTTTCATCTTTTATATATTTAAGAAACTTTTTGAATCAAGAATGGTGTAGATGTGCATGGTTTGGTTTGGTTTTCGGTTTTTTGAAAACCGTTCGGTTTCGGTTTTATCAACAGTTTGGTTCGGTTTTTTTCGGTCTTTGCAACAAAATTACATAAGATTAAAAAATAAAAGGTATAATCCAGGATTTAAGAATCTTTCTTAGATGTTTACATTTAAGTTATTATATTTAACATTTTTAATTAATATTGTTCACATAAACCTAACCTCTAATCTATTTTTATGTTTCTCCAAAGTTTTTATTAACATTTTCTTTTATAATACTTTGAAGATTATTTAACTTTAATGTTAAATTTTGTTATTTCTTGTAGGCAATGAATAAATCATTTCACAGATAAATAACCATGTTAATTTCTTATTATAAATACCAAGAATAAAATTAATAATTTCTAAATCAATATATAGCAAACATTAAAAAATGATTTTTTAGGTTATTCGGTTAGGGTTCGTTTTTTTCTTTCCGGTTTTCTTAAAATGGAAAACTGTAACTGAACCGTAAATTTCGGTTCGGTTTTTTGTGCGGTTCGGATTTTTTGGGTTCAGTTTTTTCGGTTTCTGCTCAACCCTAGACTGTAGAATATGTTTTCCTACTAGTGAAAATGTTCCTGACAGATGGCCTGCTAATACTTTGCAGGAAGCAAGTTGTTTCGAAGAAGCAAAATGTTACGTTATATTTTGATGAGCTAACGTTATCAACTTTGGTTCTTTCGTATTCACCAAAAAGCGAGCGTGCTTGGACTCATAGGTAACATTTGGGTAGGTAGCTCCTCTATTGGAATAAAATATCTGTTTCATAATAATTATGTTTCTTCAAATCATCTTCATCTATTTAGATCTTGTCGCTTTATGAAAGTAGTGTTTGTATTAGAGTTCAATTTATTTTGATCCGTAAGTTTTTAAATTTTGTCAATTTATAACAGGCGATGGGTGATTAAGAGGATAGCTGGCAAGAGTACAAATCTGCAAGAAGTTTTGAAAAACGAATCTGAATTAGCTAAAAAAATAGCAGAGGTTAAATTCATTTTGGAAATTTTGATGGTTTTAATGTTGAAGTTGTTTCGTTTCATCTTATCCATCATGGACGATGGTCCAATCATCACTCACTGATCCTGTTGACTTTTAATTGCAGAAGTCAAAGATGAACTACCGTGCATGGAATCATCGTTGTTGGTTAGTTTCTTACATGCCCAAAAATCAGGTGTGAACTTAAAACTTCTTGGTCTATTAATTTTTTAACTGTTATTTTAATTTTGGAAAACTGTGTCTTGTTGTGCTAAGTATCTTCTTTAAATAGTACTTGTGTTTCTTCGGTTTCAAACTATATATCTTTATCTCTACTGCAGTTTGTGAGTGTTAATAGGTTTTTCTTGGTTCTTTCAGATAATTGACGAGTTGGTTAATAATCGAGATTGGGCTGGATTGCATGTTGCTGATAACTCTTGCTTTCACTACCGAACAGTAAGTTTAAATTTCAATTAAGGGGTGTTTGACATTTCGTTTTGACTTTTGAAAGTAATTATTTGACTGACATTTTGTTTTGACTTTTGAAAGTAATTATTTGACTTTTGTGTTTTGAAGTATATTGTTTGGCTATAGTGAAACTGATTCTGATCCTCTCATTATCAACAAAACAGTATTGACTATTGACTAATCAGTTTAGAAGTGTTTGCAACAAAACTAATTCTCATCAACTAATGCATACTCTAATTCTGATTATTAAATAAAATCGATTTCAAAAAGGCAATTTCACACCTTAAGTAATTTACTCATCTAGACTTTTGATGTAATTAATTTCTGAGTAAAATGCCATTTTTGTCCCTCAGGTTTGGCCAGTTTTGCGACTTTCGTTCAAAGGTTTGTTTTTCCACATCTGGATCCAAAAGGTTTGAAATCTTGCCATTTTCATCCGGTTCGTTAACTCCATCCGTTTTTCTCCGTCTTTTATGTTAACTTAAAGGGCAATTCAGTCTTTTTCAAGGGTATTCGATCTTTTTATAAAAAGTGAAATAGACCGAATTGCCCTTTAAGCTAACACAAAAGACGAAAATACCCTTGAATTAACGGAGAAAAATGGATGGAGTTAACAAGCCGGATGAAAATGGCAAAATTTCAAACCTTTGGGCCCAGATGCGGAAAAACAAAGCTTTGGACAAAAATCGCAAAACTGGCCAAACATCAGGAGTCAGGAACAAAAATGACGTTTTACTCCTAATTTCTATTTGTTTCTGTTTGAGACTTTTGAGTGACTGAAATCTATCTGATTGGGCAGCGGTTGATGAGCAGGACATTAGAAGATTCATGGTATCAACAAGATTCAAACGAAAGCCCTTCACATACTACCGAACTATATCAACTTTGGAAGGTTTATGCTCATATCCCCTTATCTTTTTAAGGCCGTCAGGCTTGTAAATTCGATGAATCTATCATATCTACTTATCATTATCCATTTGTACAATGATAGGAAGAGCTTACCTGGAGTGAAACGTTAATCAAGCGTTACATAGGAAGAGAGGTATATCGATCTGTTTTTCAATTATTATGTTTATATATAAGGAAGGGTTAAAATGAGAACTCCCCGAGTTGTGAGAACTTGAGAACTCATTGCAAAAAAGGTTATTTAAAAAAAATTGACGAATTTTTTTATGCAACTATTAAAGAAAAAAAAAACGTATACTGAATCTTACATCAGTATAAAACAAATTTACATACGCGTAACGTTCTCAAACTGGTGTCGTCACACGTTTTGTTGCACAAATTTACATGTCGAATAAATGCCGGATTGTCGTTTTATTTCACAAATGTCTTATGTAGATGTTAATCTACGTTTGTGCAAAATTTGATTGAAAAATCTCACGGGAAGTAGGATTTCCACCAGAGTTCTCGCAACTCGGAGGAGTTCTTATCTGAACCAGATCCTCTATATATATATATATATTGACAAATCTTGCTGAATTTATAAATGTGGTATTTATTTGTGTTCCAGGCTTTATGGCTTTATCGTAGGTTCCTCTCTCTTTGCTGGATAAAACATTTTGCAGCTCATATGGGTGGGACCCATGTTGAGCTATTTCTGTATAATGAGTTACTACTCTTTCGCTCATGTAAGACTATTCCAGATAATGTTTTTGAGGATTATGAATCACAAGCAATGTTTGCAGCTACTTATATAATTTGGTTGATCAAGGTAATATCAACTTTCTTCAGCTTTCATTGTGGGTAACAAGTCAAAATGGGTTGGGGTTGAAATAGGTCATTTTAGTACGGGTCAAGTCAAACCAGTTTGGGTTGGGTTTGACCTGTAAATAACTAATGTGTTAGTTATGATTACAAATCAATATTGTTACAACATGAATCTCAAATCTTTAAACAAATGATTTAGGAGATTCTATGCATTGAGCGATTTTTAACTTTTTTGCTATATTTTTCTCATACGTTTGAGAAATAAAACAGCCTGTATTGACCCATTTATAAGTAAGCGTGTCGAAAATTGTCGCCTATAACGCCATATATTTGTTTGTTTAATAGCAAATGGATGAGCTTCAAAGTATGGAGATTCGAGAAAAGGTTGGAGAAGAAATTGAAGAAGTTTTGAATAAGGTATGCCCCAATAAGGCTTTTCTTTGGGATCTTGTGAGGATTAAAAGTGGAAATTGCTAAATTTGTTTTTGGTACTTTTGATTTTGTTAACAATGGATTTTAATTTTAAGAAGATGAAAAACTAATCAATAAAAATGAGGATATAGGAGATGAAATGTATTTATCTTGGACTAAATGTGCAGTAAATTTGTTTGAACAGTTGTTCCTGTTCCGACTCATTTGACTTGTTCTTTTGAGCTTTATTATATTTCGACTCATATGCCCCGTTCGACCATGATCATATATTTATGTGAATTCTAAAATGATTATTATGTCTTGTTACAGTATACCATGTAGTATATACGAGTTCCTAATCTTGCTTGATTTCTATAATACTGCTTAAGCCTAATGTTTCAAGGGTTTTACACTTTTACCATTGCAATATAAATTTCAAAATGTAAGACTATGGGGTGTGGAGCGTGGCGAGGGTGGGATCCACAAGCTAATACTCAAAAACTAGGGGTGTGGTGGGGCGTCGCCAGCCATGTGGAATTTAAAAAAAACTAAAAAGAAAATTAAAAAAAAATCTACACTGAACTAGCCAACCACAACCCACCATGTCAACCCCCCCCCCCCCCCCCCCCCGGCAGAATCTCCACGTCAAGCGGGCAACACTGACCAAAACGCCAACCCGGGGTGGAGCACCCGACGTTAAAGGGCCAAAACCCACGCCCACACCCACCAGTCTAAGGAGATAAAACTAAATTCTATTTTCATGTTGTGGTATTTGGCTCAAGAAAATTGAGATTGTTTGATGGGTTTCACATAAGCTGAAAATACCAATACAAAGTGTTGACGTAATGTGGTGTTTTGATGGCTTTGCATGCGTGCTAAGTTGAATTTTGTTTTGGTGGTTGTGGTTGGACCATATGAATATATACATGGAAATGAGGGTGCTCGGCTGCTCGCCAAACTGGTTTGAAGCATCATGTTTGTTGGTTCACTTTATATGGAAACACAAAATATCTTGTTATAGGAAGGGTATTAGTTGATGCAGTCATGCAGTTAGTTTTAGATGTGTCAAAGGACCGCAAGATGTGTCGACTTATACTGGCTCCCTACAATGGCTAATATATATAGCGGGTTCATTAACCCTTGTAAACATAGTAAGTTTAATCAACTTACGAACTGAGTAGTGTTGATAAAGAATACAATTTTGTTGAATGTTGGGAAATGATTCATCATTAATCCAAATCACTCTGGTACATTTTTTACTACGAGATTTGTATTTTAGAAACTGATTCACCTTAAACTTGGGCAACACCTGTTCACACGATCATCAATCGGCGTCATGTGTGTTGTGGCACCCAAATCAACATAGGAATCTATGTGGTATCTACATAGATTCCTAGTTTTTCTGTATACTTTATAATGGATTCTTGATTAAGATATTTCGAGGTTTGTTATGTTTTTCTATAACTATTCAGTTGTGATTTGAAGGTATTTTTTAGTTAACACTACCGAATTAATCATTATTATTATTTGTATGTTACGATCCATTTGTATTTGATCTTTACACTTATTATTATTATTGTTGTTTTTAATAATTGTTATCATGAACTTTCGATATAAAAGTTAACAGTGACTACTCTTTTACATTAAAGCGAGGAAGATAATAACTTCATTTTATTACCTCAGTGGCACTTTGTTAAAGCTGATCATTTACATCATGAACTTGTCACAAAAGAGTTGCAAAAATAGATTAATATTTACTGTTTGGTCATCAAAACATCACCATGTATCAAGACTATATATTATTATTTTGATTTAAAGAAAACAAAAAATATTGATGACTATATAATTTGAAACTTGAAAGTGAGTCATCACCTTGTAACTTATAAAAAAATTACATAAGAATGACAACTAAACAAACAATAAGATGTAGATTGGTAGCACTAAAAATATGGGTGCTACTTTCTACACCCCCTATCTACTTTTTTCATCCCCCTCCTCTCACATACTTACAGGTGGGGCCTGCGTGGGACCGACAGTTTTCCTCTCACAAGGGGGGTGTAATCAGGAAGGGTGGGGGGTGCGTATAGAATGAGCCTAAAAATATATAAGTTTTTTTAAATAACACTACCAGACCCATTGGAAGTTATAGGTTGTTTTTTATGGTTTAGTTATTTTCTAAAATACTAATAATTTTGCTGGTTTGAAAACTAGGATTTTTATTTATCAAACGGCGGAAAATACCAAAGAAAAACTTTTAAACTTTATACAAACTCACTTGATTACAAACGATTACACACTGAATACACTGAATTTTAAGAGAGAATTGGACTATCAGATGATGTCTGGTGTGTCCGAAACTCTAATACAAGCTGAACTTATATAGGACTAGAAAGTATTATCCCGAGTGCTCTGTGGGCCCCATTGGCTGATAATTTCAACTTTCGTCTGCCTAATACTACAACTTTTACTACCTACTACTCACTATGTTACAAAAGACTTTTTCTAAAGTCTTCACACGGTCCATTCTTTTAGTAAAGTGGCCATTTATTTCTTTATACAACAAAGGTGGTAGTACTAATTAAAGCCGTGATTGTGCAGCATGTCACTCCCATCGAGTAATATGTTCCCCGTTGATGAGAATTACATCATTGCATTCGTCACACCTACAATTATTGATATATATTTTATTATGGTAGGCTCCCCTGCTTCTTTTGGTGCATATGGGCCCTCTAGAGTATGGTCCCATTTGCTGCGTCTCTGATGATGCGGATTGCATTTTTAAGCCTTCTGAGTTGGGTTTCGTTGTTGGGCCTATTGTCATTGTAGCTATTATCCCTTGTTGAGTAGGCTTTGTATCGGGCTGAACTGAGTTCTGCCATGGATACCAGGAAAGATAATTCGCCGAGTGCCTTGTTGGTTTGTTGGTTGAATAGTTGATGTCGCCTGTTGCTTCTTGGGTCATTAAGCATCCAAGGTTTGTTTGTGATTGGCGCCATTTCTTCACTGGTAATTTCTTCGTATTCTTCAATCCTTGCAAGGTCAGGCCCTGTAATAACAGATTGAGTTGCTGGTCCTCCATAGAGGTATCGTATCCCATTTGGTTTCCATTCTTGACTTCCTCGTACGCATTCTTCCACTGATTCAATCCTTGAGTATTTTTGGAGCACTCTGTCCATTCCTGCGATTGTAAAAGATTAGCAATCCTAGACAGGTTATCAGCAAGGATATTTTGTTTTCCATCGATGTGTTCAAAGTTTATCTGAACACCGGATCCTGTGACAAAATCAGTGAAGTTTAACCATCTAACTCTTGATGGTTTGTTGTTGGTTGACTTATTGTAAAAACTGATTATTGCTTGGCAATCAGTTCTCAGAGTGATTTCCTTTTTGTCCAGGTAGTAAATTTTAAAAGCTTTTAAACCTTCCATTGCCGCATAGATTTCAGCATCAATAGTGGATTTTACTACTGGGAATTTGCCGCTTGCATATGCACAGACTTGTTCTTCTTTTCTTGTATCATTCTTTTTCTTCTTCCATTTACATACTGCTCCCTATCCTTCCATACTCCCGTCTGTTTCTATGATCACATATGAATCAACTTGGGGTATCTTCATATCTGGGAGTTCTTGAACCTTCATTTTTATTTCTCTGACCAGTTTCCAATCGAATCCTTCATTCTTTTGTCACCATGGGGTGACGTTTTCTCGTACAAAGGTGCTAGCAACTTTCCCAGGTTTGGGATATAGTTTCTAGCATAATTTAAGATCCCAAGCCAAGATCTTAATCCCTTCTTTTCCTTAAGCTCTTCGTCTTTAAATTCTGCAATCTTCTTTATGATATGTGGTTGGAGCTTAATTGTTGAATTTCCAATGACTACCCCAAGGAATTCAATTTCCTTCACTGCTATCTTCATTTTATTTGCACTTAGTACTAGACCATTTTCTTCACAAATTTCCAGCATTCTTTCAAGGTGTTTGGCATGGTCAGCTTCATTTATTGAGAATACAAGAATATCATCTATGTATACGGCTATGAAATCTTTTGTGCCTTCAAAGCAATGGTCCATTTTCTCTGAAAAATAGCTGGTGCGTTCTTTAAACCAAACGGCATTACAAGCCATTCGTACAATCCTTCAGGAGTTATAAAGGCCGTCCATGGAATTGATTCCTCAGCCATTGCTACCTGATGGAAACCACTTTTCAGATCAAACTTAGAGTAGATTTTTGCATTTCCTACCCTTTGGATGATCGTGTTGATGCCTGGTAACGAATATTCATCCTTGTAGGTGTTATCATTTAATGTGCGGTAATTTAACACCATTCTTTCTTTGCCTTTGACCTCCTTTCCTGTTTTTGGATCAATAGATGTTCTAGAATTTACCATTATCGCCATTGTTCTATGGCGACTTTTGCTTCTTCTGATTACACCGAGTTTTAACAGGGCATCAGTATGTCTCTTGAATTGATCTTTTATTGTCGGCGTGACATACTTAAGCGTCTTGTCCTGAATTGTAATATCAGGATTGATTATATCAATTCTACACTTCACCTTATTCTTCTACCAATGCTTTAGGGGTTCTTCACCAATGTATCCTTGGTCTTCTAGCCTTTGTAAGAGTTTCCCAAACTTTGTTTGAAACGCTAGACTAGTATGTCCTATGTTGAAGTATGCAGATTCTTGGATTGCTTGGTATTCTTCATAATTCATGCATAGTTCTTCAATGGCATATTTGGTTGCTTCTGTGACTTGCTCTGTTTTGACCATGGTTACATTTTTGTAGAATGTAACTATGTTCCCTTCACTTCTTACTCCTCCATATATACTTCTTATGAAATTGCATCCTAGGATCATATCTATGCCATCATCAGTTCTCATTGGCATGCAAAAAGTAAATGGGATTCTAAAAGCATGATCAGCTATGGTCATTTGCCCCTGCTTCAATTTTTCTTCTGCAATTTGTTGTGAGTTTATGCCCTTAAAATTAATTATGTACGGGCTGTCTTCGAGGGCTCCTTTTGGTATTACTTCACTATTTGCACAACATGAGGTAGCTCCTGTGTCTAAGATTGCTCTTAGACTAAATTCTTTTTCTCCTGGTATGTTGAAGGTGATAACCATATTATACAATTTGTTGTATATTTTGGTTTTCTTTTCAGGTTCACCGCTTGCCTTTAGAGCCTTTTCCTCAAATATAATCTCTACTCCGTCTTCATCAAAGATTTTAATACTTTGCAATTCCTCCTTTCTATCTTCAGCTGTTTGGAAAGGCTTGAGTTGTTCAAATTCTTCTTGAAGAATTTTGTTCAACTCTTCTTCTTCTATTTGTCTTCCTTTAAGGATTTCATTTTCTTTAATAAGGTAAGCATTATAAAGAAGAAGTTCTTTAATAAGGCTATCCCTATTATCATAACCAATTATCTCTTTTGGTTTTGGGGGTACTTTGAAGCTTAGATAGTAGTCTGAGCATAACGGACAAGCCGTTATTTGGCACTTTAGACAATTACTTCTAGCTCTTGATGTCGTCTTTTCCTTGCAGTATGAACAATTTTTGCTAGTGACAATTTCTTGGTTCATTAGCAGTTCATGTTCACAGTTTTCTTGATGCTCCTGGAGTTTAACTTTAAACCTCCATTCTCTTCTTAGTTCTTCCTCCCCAATTAATACTCCTGCCAGTTCTTCTAGGAAATTTCCAGACAACACATTTGATATGTAGTCTTTAGATTTTCCTTCTCCTTCAGAAAATGAACATATTGCATCACTTTCTGGCTCATCTTGATCAACTGATAGTACATCCCATTCTTCTGGTAGGTCTAGGTTTTCCATGACAGCTGCTCTTACTAAATTTCCTTTATTACTTTTACATTCTCGAGCGAAATAACCTTCTTCTCCGCATATGAAGCATTTGCATTTTCTTTCTCTGTCTTTATGCTTTGTTTTGAATATCCTGACATGGGAAGCGTGCGGTTTTCCTTTGTAGGTTGTTGATCTTCTCAGGCCATATTTCTTTGTTTTCTCATAATAGCCTGGTATTGGGATTTTGCTACAAAACTGAAGATTTTTTATTTCCCTTTGGACCGCTGCCTTTCTGCAGATCTCTGCGAGGTATTGGTATGAAAAATGTATTCTTGGAATAACGCTGACATTACTTCCCGGATATTTAGCATTCCATGCTTCTTCCAATTCTTTCCCAATAATTGGGGGCATCTTTCTGAAGACTTTGTCTGATAATTCTGGGGACAAGTATAGTCTTCCTGATTGTGCTGCTAGTCTCTTGAAATCATTCAGGTATAGAAATATATCTTTCAGATGTCTGCATGAGAGCCTTTCTATTTCATTGTAGGCCCTATCATGTTCTTCTGTATTTCCTTGGTAAGGGTCCTGTAGAAGAATTATTCTTCTAATGTGGGATAATATATTTTGCGTATCATCTGCTATCCCTTCCAATGTGTTGTATTCATCTACGTACGATGTTCGCCATTGGATCCATGCCTTTTTTTCATCCTCCCCAAGCAGATTTTCTATATAGTTTATTGGTGGAGAGTGCAAAACATGAGTGTTAAGTTATGTATTTTATTGTGTTTTAAGTGATTACGCGTTGCGAGTATGATTACTACGGGTTTTTATGATTTTACAGGTAAAACGCGTAATAAGGTGAAGTTAGAGTGGCTAGAGATGAAACAGAACATGCAAGGATGTTTATTATGAGAGTTTACATCATTCGGTAGATGTTTTGGGTCGAAAAGATACCTCGAATGTGCGAGAATTATGAACGAATGAAGTCTAGGAGCCAACTACACAACTTTCGGGCGGAATCATCACTCATCATTCATTATTCATCATACTTCTTCCGCCAAACACCGAATCGATTATGAAACCGACTTTCTACCAAGCACTTGAAGATCGTACAAGTATCATGAGCGGATAAATCTCTCGTGCACACTTCGGGTGAATGATTCTTGTGAGACACTTTTAATTCTAGTTTCTGTTTGTATTGAGATTTGGATTTGTAGTCGGGTGACAGCCGACTATTTATATGATTATATTATTTGTGTGACAGACAAATCCTGAGTGACAGTCAGAGTTATAATTATGTTTTGAATCCAACTATGCTTTTGTTGATTGAATGATTTCTATGTATGTTTGTTTTAATATTTCTCTGATCAATTAATATTAAGATTTTGAACTGCATAGGTAATTGGTAGATGTGACAGATTTACTATTCAATCAATAGCATCCAATAAAATCAGAACTAGGTTATTAGTAATTACGGAATCTGAATCCCGGAGTGATCACGTTTTTTCTATCATTGTTTTTACAATCTCAAAGTTATTGTTTATAGTTTTCTAGTAAGTTCTCAAAGCAATTCAAATATTTACAAACAAATAATAATTAGCATTAACCACAGACTCCTCTGGATTCGATACCCTGCTTACGCTATCTACGTAGTTTAATTAGGTTTTTGCATGACCCATACGACAGTCATCAAAATGGCGCCGTTGCCGGGGAGCTAGTGCTCTTAGTGGTAGTTTACTTTTGTTTGTTTGTTTGTTTTCGTTTTGCATTAAAAAAAATCCAAAAAAAAGTTGTTTTTTTTCTCTCTAGTTAGTTTTTATTTATTTATTTGTTTTTGTTTGTTCAGTACTACTGTTAGTTTGTTATTTGTGCAGAAACAATGGCATCGAAATATGATTATGACCCATGCTCATGTTGCGGGAGCTATTATCACTGGGCTCAAGATTGTCCACATTTTGAACAAGGGTACTACCAACCGGATTATGGCTTCAGAGGATATCAAAACTACAATCTATCCGATAAAGGCATGGACTACCATCATGATTCAAATTGGGAGTACAGTGGTTATGAGATGGATGATGGTCACCGGTACAAGCCAGATTGGGGTTGTAATGGAAAATCAGAATATTTTGAGGACTATGGTTATGGAGGTAATGGTCATTTTAATGAATATGACTCATCAGGTTACGCCCAAGACATCCCCGACGATAGGAATAGGTTATTGGATGCACTCAATGCCATCCATGATGCAATGAAGGAGATTCCCCAAAGTTCTGATAGGATATATCAGATTTATGAAGACGTAGTCAAGCAAGGTGAATTAATAAATGCACTATGCAATGAGCGGGTTAAAAGAGAGTCCGAGAGGTTAGGAAGCAACAATCAAGTGGACTCACAATCTCAAATATCCGAGTCAATCGCGGATTCCCAAGATGAGGTTTGTATTGAAGAACCAGATGTAGAGGCAGTAACTCCTGTACGGGTAATAGTTGATGATAATGATTCATCCGTCCATTTAAATATGACCATTGGTGCAATCCGTTTGGTTGCAAGTATTGAAGATGAAGAGGAGAATGTGCCTATTATCCTAGTCCAGTTGGGTGAGTTCAAGACTGAGAGGGCATTGGTGGATCATGGGGCAAGCATAAGCATATTGGCGGGTCAAGTGTTTGATGAATATGATTTTGGTGAGCTTGAAAAGGTGGACACAACGGTTGTGCTTGCAGACGGGTCAAGGAAATCATCTAGGGGGATGTTGAGAGGAATTGTTGTAAGAGTAGGGGATTGTTATTACCCCGAAGATTTCCTAGTTGTGGACCACACGCCGTCCAATGTTGAAGGACAACCGCCGGTTATCTTAGGCCGACCATTCTTGAAAACCGCGAAGGCTACCATTGATTGCAATGCTAATACTGTGAACATGGTCTTCGGGTCACGTAAGTTTTCCTTAAACTTTATGTCTCACACTTATGCTTATTCTAATATTGCTAATAAGTGTCATCCTCCAATTAATGAGGATGTCCCGAAAGAGAGTGTTGCTATGATTGACAGGTCGAAGGATGAAAAGGTCGTGAAGGATAAAGTGATCAAATCATCGTAGTGGCCAAGATGAGAAACAAAAAGAGATCAGTCAAGTTAGAAAAGGAGTCACCAAAGGATGCAACCAAATCCAAGAAGAGACCACTTGAGGTGAATATGGGTGAGTTCTCACAGTTGAAGGAAAAGAAGAAGCCCACGAGGAAAATTAAGAGTGAATTCTCACAGTCGATAGATTTCGATAACCTGGATCATTTGGATGCCATATGGAATGAAGGATGGCAGTGGGATACTAACCATTCACCAGCACAAGTGTTCTTTGCACGTGAGATGCCATTTAAACCACCTTGAGCATATCAGGTATGGTCTGGCTGAAGACCTATAAACTTAGCGCTCTCGGGAGGCAGCCCGAGGATGTAGAGTAGTGTATATTTGTTTTGTTTTGCGTGAGTAATTTTGCAGGTTACCAGGTTATTAATCTCTACGGATGCAATGGTCCAAGTGTGGGGATGTTGGGTGAAGTCCCCGTACGTTCTAGTTGCAATTGCGGACAATGCATGCATTAGAGTTCAGTCAGAACTGTCCATACTCAATCTCCATTTGGACGGGGATGATTTGCACACTAATTGTAGAGATTGACCCGAGTACTTGTTGGACACGGACGCGAATGAAATGCTATACGGTCGTGGTGGAACATGACGCATGAGGCTTCTATGCTTTAAACCAGGGGAGTCTGTTCCACTTTTATTATTGAATTTCTTTTCGTATATTTGGTGGTGTGAGTCTTTGTGTTGGGAATGGTGTTATTTGTCGCGTCGAGTAGGTTGTTAGCCGTTCATGGTTTGCGGGTGGTATTTCTCGAGTTTAGATTATAAATTGCACCATACATTGGGGACAATGTATCCCAAGTGTGGGGATGCGGTAACTCGAGAAAAGGTTTGGTATGATTATTGATCTTAAATGCTTGAATGGTTGAAATTGTGCTAAAAATTGAAAAAAAAATTAAAATTTTTGACTCAGGTATGCTTAAACTACATGAAAACCAACATTTTCAATCGCTAAAGGGTTCCTACTGATATTAAACTAACTTAGATCCCTAGTCATGGTTGTCCCTTTAAGTTTCATGAGAGTATTTCTGATAATTTTTAGAAAATAGTTGGAAGAGATGCCTAACTAGGGGTAACATGCTTTAGGAATTGCACCTGCTACGTGTCGGTAACCCATATTCTTTCTATTCGGTGAGATATTTGAGCCTACTAGATTGTTAGTTGAATTGCAATAATTGTTCAATTGTTGAGAGTAGGCCATATGTTGCTTTGTGTTAGAACTTGTGTGGTTTGATACGTGCCAAGACTGTGCTTTAGCGTATGCACATAAATGATAAAGGCATTAGGATTCGTTCATTCATTGTGTTATATGTGATTGTTGATTTCACCCACCTTAGTTAACCATGTTGAGCCTTATACAATTCGTTTGTTACACCTCGTTTGACCCGTTTGATTACCAACTATGAATGAGAAGTATGTGTTAGATGTTTATTGAAAAAAAAGAAGAGAAAAAAAGAAAGAAAGAAAAGAAAAAAAAATTAAAAAAAAATCATTGTTATGTTCGTGTTAAATAAATAGGTTGAAAATAGCCCAAGTGTTAGTATTATTGTGAATAAGTTGTCATGGTTTGGTATCTTCATTTGTGTTCGCGAAATAAACGTAAAAATCCAAAAATATTTCCTTACCTTTACCCTTAACCCAAAACCCAAAAGTCCTTTTGATATGTGCTACGTTATTTGATACAGTGGAGGTGTGATTGCTATACATGCTTATGATTGCAAAGTAGCATATTTGGTTTTGAGTGAAATATATACTAGCACATTACAAGCTAGTCTTGATTAAAACAGAGAGGAGTGATCATTGTGAGGGGCGTGTGGCATGTGTGTAGTATCATAAGCATGTTAGTTTTAGTTAGGCAAGTCTTAAATTGTTTAAATGCGTATCAATTATTTGTCAGATTGTCAATCTCGATTGTGTCAGTCTATGGGACGGTATGACTTGGGACCTTAAATTGCTAATTCGGTAAGGGATTCAATGGTGATTTGTTAACAAGGTGAGTAATGTTTGCAATGGTTGCTTGAGGACAATCAATGTTAAGTGTAGGGATGTGATGTGATGGAGAGTGCAAAACATGAGTGTTAAGTGTGTTAAGTTATGTATTTTATTGTGTTTTAAGTGATTACGCATCGCGAGTATGATTACTACGGGTTTTTATGATTTTACAGGTAAAACGCGTAATAAGGTGAAGTTAGAGTGGCTAGAGATGAAACGAAACAGGCAAGGATGTTTATTATGAGAGTTTACATCATTCGGTAGATGTTTTGGGTCGAAAAGATACCTCGAATGTGCGAGAATTATGAACGAATGAAGTCTAGGAGCCAACTACACAACTTTCGGGCGGAATCATCACTCATCATTCATTATTCATCATAGTTCTTTCGCCAAACACCGAATCGATTATGAAACCGACTTTCTACCAAGCCCTTGAAGATCGTACGAGTATCATGAGCGGATAAATCTCTCGTGGACACTTCGGGTGAATGATTCTTGTGAGAGACTTTTAATTCTAGTTTCTGTTTTTATTGAGATTTGGATTTGTAGTCGGGTGACAACCGACTATTTGCGTGATTATATAATTTGTGTGACAGACAAATCCTGAGTGACAGTCAGAGTTATAATTATGTTTTGAATCCAATTATGCTTTTGTTGATTGAATGATTCCTATGTATGTTTGTTTTAATATTTATCTAATCAATTAATATTAAGATTTTGAACTGCATAGGTAATTGGTAGATGTGACAGATTTACTATTTAATCAATAGCATCCAATAAAATCAGAACTAGGTTATTAGTAATTACAGAATCTGAATCTCGGAGTGATCACCTTTTCTCATCATTGTTTGTTACAACTCAATCTTTTTCTTAATTGCAACTTGTTTCGTGTGTTTTTAATTTCATATCAGTTTTATAATCATCAGTTAGTTTAGTAAAATTTACAAACAAAACGTGTAACACTAACCACATGCTCCTCGTGGATTCGACACCCGACTTACCCTGTCTATAGGTAAAGTTAGGTTATTATTTTTTGAGTGGCCCACGACAGCCTCATGGTTACATTTTTGTAGAATGTAACTATGTTCCCTTCAATTCTTACTCCTCCATATATACTTCTTATGAAATTGTATCCTAGGAGCATATCTATGCCATCATCAGTTCTCATTGGCATGCAGAAAGTAAATGGGATTCTAAAAACATGATCAGCTATGGTCATTTGCCCCTGCTTCAATTTTTCTTCTGCAATTTGTTGTGAGTTTATGCCCTTAAAATTAATTCTGTACGGGCTGTCTTCGAGGGCTCCTTTTGGTATTACTTCACTATTTGCACAACATGAGGTAGCTCCTGTGTCTAAGATTGCTCTTAGACTAAATTCTTTTTTTCCAGGTATGTTGAAGGTGATAACCATATTATACAATTTGTTGTATATTTTGGTTTTCTTTTCTGGTTCACCGCTTGCCTTTAGAGCCTTTTCCTCAAATATAATCTCTACTCCGTCTTCATCAAAGATTTTAATACTTTGCAATTCCTCCTTTCTATCTTCAGCTGTTTGGAAAGGCTTGAGTTGTTCAAATTCTTCTTGAAGAATTTTGTTCAACTCTTCTTCTTCTTCTATTTGTCTTCCTTTAAGGATTTCATTTTCTTTAATAAGGTAAGCATTATAAAGAAGAAGTTCTTTAATAAGGCTATCCCTATTATCATAACCAATTATCTCTTTTGGTTTTGGGGTTACTTTGAAGCTTAGATAGTAGTCTGAGCATAACGGGCAGGTCGTTATTTGGCACTTCAGACAATTACTTCTAGCTCTTGATGCCGTCTTTTCCTTGCAATATGAATAATTTATGCTAGTGACAGTTTCTTGGTTCATTAGCAGTTCATGTTCACAGTTTTCTTGATGCTCCTGGAGTTTAACTTTAAACATCCATTCTCTTCTTAGTTCTTCCTCCCCAATTAATACTCCTGCCAGTTCTTCTAGGAAATTTCAAGACAACACATTTGATATGTAGTTTTTAGATTTTCCTTCTCCTTCAGAAAATGAACAGATTGCATCACTTTCTGGCTCATCTTGATCAACTGATAGTACATCCCATTCTTCTGGTAGGTCTAGGTTTTCCATGACAGCTGCTCTTACTATATTTCCTTTATTACTTTTACATTCTCGAGCGAAATGACCTTCTTCTCCGCATATGAAGCATTTGCATCTTCTTTCTCTGTCTTTATGCTTTGGTTTGAATATCCTGACATGGGAAGCGTGCGGTTTTCCTTTGTAGGTTGTTGATCTTCTCAGGCCGTATTTCTTTGTTTTCTCATAATAGCCTGGCATTGGGATTTTGCTACAAAACTGAAGATTTTTTATTTCCCTTTGAACCGCTGCCTTTCTGCAGATCTCTGCGAGGTATTGGTATGAAAAATGTATTATTGGAATAACGCTGACATTACTTCCCGGATATTTAGCATTCCATGCTTCTTCCAATTCTTTCCCAATAATTGGGGGCATCTTTCTGAAGACTTTGTCTGATAATTCTGGGGACAAGTATAGTCTTCCTGATTGTGCTGCTAGTCTTTTGAAATCATTCAGGTATAGAAATATATCTTTCAGATTTCTACATGAGAGCCTTTCTATTTCATTGTATGCCCTATCCTGTTCTTCTGTATTTCCTTGGTAAGGGTCCTGTAGAAGAAATATTCTTCTAATGTGGGATAATATATTTTGCGTATCATCTGCTATCCCTTCCAATGTGTTGTATTCATCTACATACGCTGTTCGCCATTGGATCCATGCCTTTTTTTCATCCTCCCCAAGGATATTTTCTATATAGTTTATTTTAGCTCTATTGCTCGGCCAAACTTTCCCTGGGTCATCAATCAAATTTAGAGTAATTGACTCCCATCTTGATATTGTGTCTTCATAGGCACCAATATCTGTTGGTAGGACTAACATAGCCCCCTGATTTGTCTGTGCTGAAGGTAGATTCCACATATTAGATCCTAAGCCATTTGTCATAGCTTCTGATCTTTCTCTGATTTTTGCTCCATTAAACACAGAATCTTGTTTTGTTTGTTGTGTTCTCACTCTGGCTGGAGGGTAGGTTACCGGACCCATGACTGGTTCTTGCAGTGGTCTGTAACCTGACGTTACCGACGAAAACCCACCTTCTTTTCTTGATTCACTAATCATTTTTCTTAGTGTTGGGTATTCGAGTTCATCCATGTCTTCTTGTATCGTATATCCTGAGTGAGTAACTTCTTTAGTCAAACCAGACGGCTCATCTTTCAGCTCGCTCTGTTGACTACAAGAAGAGGCACCTTGCATTTTAGCTTCCAAATAGGATACTACAGATTGCTCTGTACCATGCATTTGGTTGCTAAAATAGGACGCTGCCTTTTCATCTTCTTGACTTGATTCTGCTGAGTATTCCTCTTGTGATTTCATATAATTTTTGGCAGAAATCTCGTAACACTGGTTGATTTGTTCTTCCTTTTTATTCAGTTCATTAGGTTCCTTTGCTAAAGAGAAATAAGGATTTTCTTCCAAGAAATTCATTAAATCCTTATTTTCTTCGTCTTCTCTTGATGTTCCATCTATCTTGGGCTTCCTCTTGGTCCTTAAGGACTTCTTCATTTGATGAGTAGCCCACTGCTGCTATTTCTTCCTTTGTTTTCTTGGGTGGATCTTTATCACCCCATCTGGTTGGGATGATATCTTCAATCTTTCCAGTATTTACAGGTGGCGTGTATTTGACCATGTAGTCGTATCTTCCACTTGGTTCTCCAAGTGTATCATAACCTTTTTCTCTTGAGTACCTCTGTTTGGCTTTTCGTCTTTTGAATACTTCTTCTTGATGTCTTTGTTCTTCTTGCTTTTCTGATTCTATGGCTTGGTTTGTCTTTTGTATAGTTTGCCCCTTTTTTGAATAATCTCGGACTGCATAGTAACTTCTGTTTTGCTCAATAGCTTGATGGTCATGGCGGAATCTTCCTAGGCTTTCTGCAAAATACATTGTGACAACCCGAACTTGCAAGGTAACGTTACATCTTTCAATTACTATTCCTTGTCATTTTTCCGATTATGATTGATATATTCCGTCCGTATAACTGGTTAGATTAATCGATGCTTTACCGTAGCTAGTGAAGGTTAGACATTTGGGCCGCATCTTCACCCATTATCGACCCGTCAATATAATAGTTTTCAACACGGGCCTTGGTTATCACCGGCCCAAACTTAATGTTTTAGATTAGAATGTGGATCGGCCCCAAACCTTAGCCCGTCCGGTCAACAGTGGTAGCCCAAACCCACATAAACAAACCCTTTTCATACAGTTGGGCTTAAGCCCATACTGATCGAATGAAGGATAACTGATGTGTGTAAAATGCAACATATAAATTACATCAAATGAGGCATAAAACTAACCCTTTTTAAGTACTAATATTGGAAAAAGAGTGTTTTTGTCTTCCTTTTGTATTTTCAGGATTAAATGAGCTCAAAAACGCAAAAGAAGCAAAAAGACAGCTAAATCCAACACAAATACAAGAAAATGAACATTAGTGGACTGCCCGACCCCTCAACGGCACCTTCCAAAGCAAATTAGAGAAGGCAGAAGACTGAACACGCCCCGTGCTCAGCCAGCACGGGGCCGTGCCCAAGAAGCAGCAGAAAAGACAAACCTATAGAAGCTTCTATTGCCCACCACGGGCCGTGCCCAGCGGACACGGGGGCGTGTCGAAAGTACAGCAGGCGCATTTATTGTAATTGCGAATTACAATTAATGAGGAGAGAGAGTGTCAGACAGACACGGGGCCGTGCCCAGCGGACACGGGGCCGTGCCCAGCGGACACGGGGCCGTGCCCAGCTCTCTGTTCAGCCTATAAATAGGAGTGCTTGGATTCATTTCATCTCATCCCTTGGCACACCACCTCTCTCACACTTCGTCCACCACCCACCACCATCACAACACCATCATCCACCACTATTATCCATTGTCCATCGTAGAGTGTGTGAGTCGTCTCGGGATCCAAGATTGATCGTAAGAGTTCTTGACAATCAAGGCCATGTTTGCCTAAGTCTCTTACATCACTTGGTGAAGACAAAGTGTCTAGTATAATACTTTTTATTTCTAATCTTTTGCACTTTTTATTTGGTTTTGTATTAATGACTTTAATAACTAGTTACTTATGTTGAAGGTGATCTTTCCTTATCGTTTGTCCGTGGTGTCTTGGCATTATTTTACTGTCTATATAAAATAAAGGATTTTCACCATTCATATCTCCACGGTCTATATGGAGGTATGTTGGCTACCTGGTCGGGGGTTAGGGGAACGGTTTGGTAAAGGTCTTGCCATTGTTCAGCGTTTAGAGGTCCTGCAATGGACCTGGGTCAAATTTAGTAGGACCTCCTTCAATACTTCACGGTATTGGATGGCGGGGGTCCAAACTCTTTGATCCCCTCATAAGTTAACTACTATTAATACTATAACCCGGCTATTTAGGACTGTATCCCTGCTGACTCAGACTACTTAGCCGAGGGTAACGTCACCGCCAAAAGCGGGGCCTACCACAATACTGCATTAATAACTTAATTCATTATCTTCCAATAATCCACCCTTTTAGGATTGTATCCTTGCTGACTCAAACTACTGGGGTGAGGGTAACGTCACCTTCAAAAGAGGGGCCTACTACAATAACTAAGATAATCTCTTAATTATGTGCAAAAGTGCGGAAATAATCAAAGGTTATACTAGATACGAGTCGGAACCAAGTGATTCATCTTGTCTATCTGTTTTTATTTTTATTTTATATTCAGCATTTTAGTTAGTTTTTATTTTTCTTAGCTTAAAACATTTTTCTAAACTTTTATTTTGGTTAGACGTTGAGGATAAACCGGTATTAAAAGCTCTTGTGTCCTTGGACGACCTCGGTATCTTACCAACGCTATACTACACTCAACGATGGGTGCACTTGCCCATATGTGTGTTTAGTGTTAGTGAAATATCGTGTTTTATAAATTTAAAACTTGGCTAAAATAAGTGTTAAAAAGGGCTTAAAATATACACCTAATATATATAACACTTCGCACGCATCAAGTTTTTGGCGCCGTTGCCGGGGACACAAGGATTTTAAGAAAGTTAGGAATCAACGGCCTAATCATTTTTTATTTATTTTTTATTTTTTTTTAGGATTTTCTTAGTTTTTCAGCTTCTGCAGAGCTCAGCACGGGCCGTGCCCGGTCAGACACGGGCCGTGCCCAGCATCATCACTGGCAGTTTTTATTTTCTGAGTTACAGAGAGCTGAACATGGGGCCGTGTCGGTGCAACACGGGGTCGTGTCCAACTCCCAGTAACTGGGATACAGAAAACAATTACTGTACTTCTGACCACGGGCCGTGTTCACTGAGCACGGGGCCGTGGTGAACATTCTGACCAACGTTCTTTTCTGTTTTTGTTGCAGGACTTGGAACCCAGGAGCCACATTTGAACCTCCTACGTAGTGCATGAGCTCCAGTTCTAGTAGAGACATAAAAGAACCCCTAGAAGAACCCGAGCGCTTTCTCAGAAAAAGACTAAAAGCTAAAAATCAAGAGAAAGCTTCGGGGGACCCACTTCCAATGGCGGACCAACGTACCCTCATGGATTACCTACGGCCTACCGTAGGCAATCTTGGCGCCGCTATCAATGCACCGAATGTCGAGGCCAACAACTTCGAACTTCGGCCGCATTTGATACAAATGCTCCAAAACTCCGCAACCTTCCACGGGTTTGCGGACGAGGATCCCCATCTACATATTACTAACTTCTTAGAAATATGTGATACCTTTCGGATCAATGGAGCATCAAATGACGCCATCCGCCTTCGAATGTTTCCATTTTCACTAAAAGACCGAGCTAAGGCTTGGCTTAACACCCTCCCAGTTGGATCGGTAAACACTTGGGATGAACTTGCCCAAAAGTTTTTATATAAGTATTTCCCTCCTGCTAAAACGGCTAAATTAATGACTGAAATTAATACATACTCACAAGAGGATGGGGAATCCTTATATGAAACTTGGGAAAGATTCAAGGAGCTTCTAAGAAAGTGTCCTCATCACGGTCTAGCGGTGTGGCAACAAGTATCCACTTTCTACAATGGGTTGTTGCCACACACAAGACAAACACTTGACTCAAGCTCCGGGGGACTCTTAGGTAATCGTCGCCCAAATGAAATATATAACCAAATTGAGGAAATTGCTCAAACCAATTTTCAATGGCACACTCCCCGAGGTAATAAATCTATTGCCCCGGGCGCCCATAAGGTTGATGAAAGCACCTCTTTACAAGCCCAAATCGAGGCCCTCTCTTCAAAAATCAAAAGGCTAGAAATGACAAAAACGGCCTCGGTTATGGCTTGTGAAGGGTGTGGTGGGTCACATGAAAATTGGAGTTGTATGAAAGAATTAGATGAACAAACTGAAACGGTAAACTACATGGATAATAGACCTAGGCCGTCGGGTCCTCCAACGGGTACCTACAACCAAGGATGGCGTAACCACCCAAATCTTGGTTGGAGAGATCCCGGCAATAGTAGTAACCAACAAAACCAACGAACTAATTTTCAACAACCGCAAAATTTTTCTCAACAACAAGGTGGAAGAGAAAGGCTTGAAGATACTGTATCTCGCCTCATCTCTGACACTGAAAAGAAAAACTCGGATCGATTTCAACAATTGGAATCGAATTTCAGAAATCAACAAGCTAGCATTCAAAACGTTGAAAAACAATTAAATCAACTAGCTCAAAATTTCTCCGAGAGACCACAAGGCGCGTTACCTAGTAATACCAAAACGAACCCGAAGGCACAAGTACATCTCATCACATTAAGAAATCGAACCGTGGGTCCCGAGGATGCTCCATTGCCGCCAATTGAAAAAAGCCCTTCTAGCCAGCCTATGACTCCTCCTGCGCCAGAAAAAGCTTCTACACCAAATCAAGAGCCCACCAAGACTCCTCCAATTCCGTACCTCGGTAGGTTAGATCGTCAAAAGACCGATGAGCAATTCGCAAAGTTTGAAAGTTTACTAAAACAATTGCATGTTAATATTCCTTTTATTGAGGTCCTAACCCAAATGCCTAAATATGCAAAATTCATGAGGGATTTCCTCACTCACAAAAGAAAAATTGAATCATTGCAATTAGTTAACTTAGGCGAAGAATGCTCAGCTTTGGTACTCAACAAACTTCCACAAAAGAAAATCGACCCCGGGAGCTTCACAATCCCTTGTTCGATTGGGAAGTCCCCCATCCGAAATGCTTTAGCCGATCTTGGGGCTAGCATCAACCTCATGCCCACATCAATGTTCAAGCGACTCGGCCTAGGAACAACAAGCCCTACAAAGATGAGCATACAACTCGCCGACAAGTCCGTCAAATTCCCACAAGGTGTCGCCGAAAATTTGCTAGTCAAGGTTGACAAATTCGTCTTTCCAACCGACTTTGTCATCCTAGACATGGAAGAAGACACCGATGTCCCTCTCATCCTCGGGAGGCCATTTCTAGCCACCGCCCAAGCATTGGTGGATATGAATGACGGAACTCTAACATTGAAGTTTGGGGATGAGGAAGTGAAATTTGAATGTGGAAAGCGAGTAGAGGAAGAAGATCCGGTCAACTACATGAAGGTCATAGACTCAAGCTTGGATGACGCTCTCCGACGGTGTAACATGGGATGCAACACATCCCACTTGGGTAACATATGACCAGGCTTTGGGTCTAGCCAAGGACCCTTATAAACGTGGCGCACCATGGAGGCATTCCACGGAACTATCCTTAGTTTAATTTAGATTAATTTTTATGTTTTCTAGTTAGTTTTAATTTTCAGGAATAAAACACACTCATGGTGGTAAAGGATGAAAAGGGGAACGAGAAAAATGAACTCATGCACAAGAACAAGGCAACCCGACAATTCTCTCCATTTCAGAAGGTTCAACACGGGCCGTGCCCAACCAACACGGCCCCGTGCTGAACCACCTGCAGAAAAACGCCCAGTTCAGGTACCTGGACACGGGCCGTGTTCACCCAACACGCCCCCGTGTCCAGACTTCTGTATCTCTTATTTCAATTTTGTTACTGGCACTTGAACACGGGGCCGTGCCCGGATAACACGGGGCCGTGTTCAGTGCCCAGTAACACAATTTTTTGCTTTTTAAACACTATTTTACACATCTAATCAACCTAAAAATTTATTTTTGGGACACATTGAGGACAATGTGTAATTTAAGTGTGGGGGGGATGCTAAAACCTTGAATTTTGTAAGTCCTAAATACAAGCCTTACACAAAACTCTATTGGAACCGCTAATCACCCCAAATTTTTTTCAAAAATTTCATTTTTTTTCAAAAATTTCATTTTTTTTTACTTGTCTAGGTTTAACTCGGGAAATTCAAGTTCTTAAAAAGGTTATATTTTTACAAATTTACAACCGATAGCGTAGTGATAAAAAGAACCAACATAAGAAAATTATGAAAAGGCATGACAAACTTAGTTAAAATTTGATTATATATACTTGATCACATAAAAACCCATTCCCACAAAAAAGTGAGTTTTGAGCCTTTATTGAGCACAATTACATATCATTAGACTAAATGCTCATTTTTCGTTTCTTGTGTGAATAGCCGCTTGGTTCTTACGACTCTAGAACTTGCCATGACGATACATTCCTGGTCCTTATCAACTTAAACCCGAGTAAGTAAATGATGGAGGCATTAGGACTAACCCTTTTTATTTCTACACCATTATTTTTCTTTTTCTTTTTCCACCTACCCAAAAATCCCCCTAGTTAACCCCTTTGAGCCTAAACCTTTTCATTTCATCACCCAAACCAAAAACCCTTTTACCCACCAAAACCTTTTTCATTTTTAACCCTTTGTTTTAGTAACAAGTTCGGTTTTTCGTATGAAAAAAAAAAAAAAAATTGTGTTGATGATGAAGCAAAAAGAAAATAAACAAACAAGTTCATCAAAAATAACTTTGTTTGAATAAAAGCTTCATCAAAATAAAAATAGAAAGTTTTACGAAAACTGACCCTTGTTACGCTTTTTCGCCCTTTTTCTACTAACCACTAACCACTACCCAACCACCTACCTTTAACCCAAGCCTAACCCTTAACCCACAAAGTCCTCTTGATATTTACAAAGGTATAAAAGTTAAAAAGGAGGAGGATTGATTGCTTGGCAAGCCTATGGTAGGAATAAGTTCCATGCCGCTCTCGAGTGATTCACTAAAAATACACCTTCGGCCGAGTGTGAGTGATTTCTCCCGTAAGGTATGTGAACTTGTATATAAATGGAATTTTAAAAAGGCATGTTATGCCCAAATAAGTAATTTCTCCTATGAAAAGTTCTAAATAAATCATTACGAATAGGATTGTAAATAAATAAAGATAAAACCCAAAAAGACCTTGGATTCCCGACACTCTACGACAAGCCCAAAACCTTCTCTTCTACCTATTCCATTTGGGAGTGTAAGCCACATATTAAAGAGTTTTGCTTAAGGACAAGCAAAAATTCAAGTGTGGGGATATTTGATGTGTGTAAAATGCAACATATAAATTACATCAAATGAGGCATAAAACTAACCCTTTTTAAGTACTAATATTGGAAAAAGAGTGTTTTTGTCTTCCTTTTGTATTTTCAGGATTAAATGAGCTCAAAAACGCAAAAGAAGCAAAAAGACAGCTAAATCCAACATAAATACAAGAAAAGGAACATTAGTGGACTGCCCGACCCCTCAACGGCACCTTCCAAAGCAAATTAGAGAAGGCAGAAGACTGAACACGCCCCGTGCTCAGCCAGCACGGGGCCGTGCCCAAGAAGCAGCAGAAAAGACAAACCTATAGAAGCTTCTATTGCCCACCACGGGCCGTGCCCAGCGGACACGGGGGCGTGTCGAAAGTACAGCAGGCGCATTTATTGTAATTGCGAATTACAATTAATGAGGAGAGAGAGTGTCAGACAGGCACGGGGCCGTGCCCAGCGGACACGGGGCCGTGCCCAGCTCTCTGTTCAGCCTATAAATAGGAGTGCTTGGATTCATTTCATCTCATCCCTTGGCACACCACCTCTCTCACACTTCATCCACCACCCACCACCATCACAACACCATCATCCACCACCATCATCCATTGTCCATCGTAGAGTGTGTGAGTCGTCTCGGGATCCAAGATTGATCGTAAGAGTTCTTGACAATCAAGGCCATGTTTGCCTAAGTCTCTTACATCACTTGGTGAAGACAAAGTGTCTAGTATAATACTTTTTATTTCTAATCTTTTGCACTTTTTATTTGGTTTTGTATTAATGACTTTAATAACTAGTTACTTATGTTGAAGGTGATCTTTCCTTATCGTTTGTCCGTGGTGTCTTGGCATTATTTTACTGTCTATATAAAATAAAGGATTTTCACCATTCATATCTCCACGGTCTATATGGAGGTATGTTGGCTACCTGGTCGGGGGTTAAGGGAACGGTTTGGTAAAGGTCTTGCCATTGTTCAGCGTTTAGAGGTCCTGCAATGGACCTGGGTCAAATTTAGTAGGACCTCCTTCAATACTTCACGGTATTGGATGGCGGGGATCCAAACTCTTTGATCCCCTCATAAGTTAACTACTATTAATACTATAACCCGGCTATTTAGGACTGTATCCCTGCTGACTCAGACTACTTAGCCGAGGGTAACGTCACCGCCAAAAGCGGGGCCTACCACAATACTGCATTAATAACTTAATTCATTATCTTCCAATAATCCACCCTTTTAGGATTGTATCCTTGCTGACTCAAACTACTGGGGTGAGGGTAACGTCACCTTCAAAAGAGGGGCCTACTACAATAACTAAGATAGTCTCTTAATTATGTGCAAAAGTGCGGAAATAATCAAAGGTTATACTAGATACGAGTCGGAACCAAGTGATTCATCTTGTCTATCTGTTTTTATTTTTATTTTATATTCAGCATTTTAGTTAGTTTTTATTTTTCTTAGCTTAAAACATTTTTCTAAACTTTTATTTTGGTTAGACGTTGAGGATAAACCGGTATTAAAAGCTCTTGTGTCCTTGGACGACCTCGGTATCTTACCAACGCTATACTACACTCAACGATGGGTGCACTTGCCCATATGTGTGTTTAGTGTTAGTGAAATATCGTGTTTTATAAATTTAAAACTTGGCTAAAATAAGTGTTAAAAAGGGCTTAAAATATACACCTAATATATATAACACTTCGCACGCATCAATAACCACCCCCAAGATTATATTTAGTCTTAGGCTCTTGTGTACGTAATATTCTAAGTTGTGGCTTAAACAAACCCTACTCCCCTCGACATTGCTTACGGCAGTAACGAGACCCCCTTCGGAGACATCAACGATCTTATCTTTTGGGTTAGTAAATGCATGCTTCCCTTTTGTCGATGTTTATGTATATGTGATCTAGTATGAAATCTTCTTGTTGGTAAATGTCCTAGTCAACGTTAAATCTAGGCTGATTCATTGTTAAAAATACTAGATTAGACGGTTATGATGGTACGTATCGGGTCCCCTTAATTTTGTTTTGTGTGACTCAATAAATAATAAAAGTGACCGACCCATTAAATGCAGTCAGAACAATGATGTAACTAGTCAATTTGCATGTGATATCATTGTTAAACTTGAGGTCCAATAGTGATAGGATAAGGGTATAGTTGTCGGCTATTCATGTAAATGGTGACCTAGAATTATACACCCGATCACACACCTTGTCCTGGACAACTTTACATTGGGCTATGTGTGAGATGGGTCGATGGTTGGTGAATACAAATTATTAAATTTGTCTTGATCGTATGTGATAGTTTAGTAAATGGTTACACTCATGAACCTTACATGTTACCTAATGGATCAGTGGGTTGCCATTGAAATAATAGTTTTCATATCAATTTATGGGCTGCATATGTTTCGGATAATCATTGGGCCGATATCTAGTGGGCAGCACATTAAGGGGGCGGGTTAAGTGCTGATGGTTGGGCTTGGTGTGAAAGTGTTATGGTGATGTATAAAAGTATTATTGCTACATGCATAAGTGTGAGTATGAGATGTGAACTGTTCGTGTAGATTAGTATGATTTATGGATTAGTATGGTGAAACTACACAAAAACCGAATGCTTGCTGTAACTTGTATGATAATGTGTGCCTATCACATGTGGAAAATGTACAACGAATAAGTGGATTCTATGTAAACGAAACTGACTATCAATGGAATTACATTAGGGTTTGGTGTGTCCAACGGTAAAACGAATAACTTATCTTACCGAGCAAAACTAAGGTGAGTTCACTGCTTTTCTCAAGCATGCATCCCGGGGAGGGATATCGGGGAACGTTCCGGGGAGGAACGCGTGTTTATTGGGATGTTTGTTATTGTACTCAGTATCTATCTCGTAAGACCCCTTACATCTACCGACAGTTGCTGAGGAGGCAACGAGGTTATTAGTTGATAGCGCTATTAGGTTTGGCACCCTCACATCGTACCGGGGAGGACGGTCGTGAACTAATTTCCTTAAAGCATGACCAATGTTTTGATAGAGACATTGGGGTTGGGCAATCACATATCTTGTAGCTATTCGGTAATCGAGTAATAACAACATCAAAACAACGAAACATCAAATCAACAAATCATCTTATTAAACTGTTTTACACATGTGACTGGTAACTAAACTCGGTAACAAAACTTTGAACTCACCAGCGTAGTCTGACACACTTGTTTGCATGCTTGTAGGTCGTTAGCTGAGGTACTTTGGGACTTGCTATCTGGAGCAGCTGGAGTGGGCATGGTCTTGATGGACGTATTTATTTTATTGGTTTACTGATACATTACTTTGGTTTTAAAACTGGATAACTTTGCTTCCGCTGATACTTTGGTTTCCATTTAAACGTACAGACAGTGTTTTATTTACAATCAAGTACTTTACCTTTTAATTGAATGCGTTTGATATAATTAGTGGCTCGTTGTTGGATCGTCGCACTCCTAATAGGGACATACCCTAGGTGGGAATTTGGGGGTGTGACAGTTTGGTATCAGAGCCACTGGTTATAGAGAACTTGGTTTTAAAAACGTTTTCATAAAACCAGACTATAACTGAACAGATCCGAAATCGACCATGACACTCAGCTCCAGATTGCAAGGTTTGTTTCCCGTTACTTTATGCATTACTCGTCTAGTAAGCACATACTTATAGCATGCATGAAACGATATGTTAGACATCATAGTACATTGATAGTGTAACACTACCCCTCGAATTCTGTGAATTATAATCATGTAGTACTTAATTCTGTGTTAATTGAATGCGGGGAGAAACTTCGAGCGCAAGTTAAGAGGCATTGAGATGAGCATGCAGGTCGCCTTATTATCATGGGTGCACACATAATAATAACGCGAGGTGCATGCAAGTCCCAGTGAGGCTTAACAAGCGTGAGAGGAATTCTTTCCTATTGCGTGTGAACTTGGTAACCTATAGATTTCAATGTGATACCTGATTATTTTCCCCATTCTCGACTCCTAAATTCGTTCCCTCTCCTTATATAGAATCATGAACGGACGTGGCGGACGAAATGGTGGACGTGGAGGTGGCCGCGGCAATGGACGTGGCAACATCAATATGACTTCGGCCCAGTTGATAGATCTGATCAACGAACGCGTGGCTGAGGCATTGGCAGCCTATCAGGCTGGTACGTTATGTGTCAAAAATTTCTGTTATTCGCGTGTCATATGCACGGTTCTTACCTTTGTAATTGTATTTCCTTACGTCCATTAGGTCAGCCAACGCAACAGAACAACCCGCCCGTCTCCACATTCAAGACATTTATGGACTGTAAGCCACAAACCTTCAGTGGGACTGAAGGGGCTGTGGGACTGCTGAGATGGTTTGAGAAGGCTAAATCCGTTTTCGCTATATGTAACTGTCCTGCTGGGGATAGAGTGAAGTTTGCTTCGGGCACACTCGAGGATGCCGCTCTGACATGGTGGAATGCCCAGGTTCAGCTGTTGGGTATTGAAGAGGCAAACGCCACTACTTGGGATGACTTTAAAGAGTTGATCAGGGAGGAGTACTGTTCCTGTGACGATATTCAGAAACTAGAAAACGAGTTCTATAACTTGAAGATGGAGGGGTCAGAGATAGAGGCTTACACGAGGAGGTCCAACGAGTTAGCAATTTTATGCCCCAATCTGTCTAGACCTCCACCTCGAAGAATCGAACTGTATCTCAAGGGATTAGCTCCAGAAGTTAAGGGTTACGTCACCGCAGCAAACCACAACAATCACAGGTTGTCCAAATGGCACACAAGATTACCGATCAAGAGGTTGAACGCGGCAACTTACCGGCTCGCAAATCCGCTGCTACCCCTACTGCTGTAGCACCAGCTACTACTCCGGCCACTGACGGTAAGCGTAAGTGGAACGAGGTGGACAAGGCGTCCAATTCAGTACAGTCACAGAAGAAAGCAGACACCGGCAGTACTCGCAGCTTTAGCCAGTCGTCATCTGTTAATCAGAATCAGGGTTCTTATGTTGGGAAGAAGCCCCAGTGCAACAAGTGTGGTTATCATCATTTTGGGCAGTGTGCTCGAACTTGTCGTAGGTGTGAAAAGGTAGGCCACGAGGCCAAGGATTACAGGGCTCCACAGCCAAAGCACCAGAATCAGCAGTATCAGCGACAGCAAGGGCAGCCACCTCAGCATAATCAAGGGTTCAGAAAGGGGTGTTTTCAGTGTGGAGCCGAGGGTCACATCAAGCGAGACTGCCCTCAGCTGAATCAGAACACGGGTAACAACAACACCGGGAACAACAATGGGAACAACGGGGGCAATGTGGCGTGTGGGCGCGGATTTACTATTGGAGCTGGTGAGGCGAGGAATGACGGCAATGTAGTTACTGGTACGTTTTCAGTGAACGGTATATTTGCATCTATTTTATTTAACTCTGGTGCCGATTGGAGTTATGTATCTTTGGAGTTCGGTAGTCGTTTAGGGTTGAGTCCTACACCTCTTGTTACTAAACACATAGTAGAGGGATGGTAAAACGATTGAAGCTACACACGTTCTTGTTGGTTGCAAACTAGATCTCATGGGTCAAGTGTTCGACATTGACCTACTCCCTATTACTCTTGGAAGCTTCGATGTGGTTATTGGCATGGACTGGTTGTCCAAGCATTGGGCGGAAATCCTCTGCAAAAAGAAAATCGTACGTGTTCCTCTCCCTAGTGGAGAATCTCTATCAGTTCAGGGCCATCGTAGTGGTGCTACAGTTAGCATTATTTCAGCAATGAAGGCTCTGAAGTGTCTGCGTAAGGGCTATCTTACTATCTTGGCTCTTGTTACTGATTCGCAGACAGACGAAAGGAAACTCGAAGATCTTCCAGTGGTTCGAGAGTTTCCTGATGTTTTTCCCGAAGAACTCCCCGGTTTACCTCCACATCGTCAGGTGGAATTTCAGATCGACCTCCAGCCAGGAGCAGCACCGATTGCCCGTGCTCCTTATCGCCTTGCACCAGGAGAGTTACAGGAGTTGTCGAATCAACTCCAAGAGCTGTTGGATAGAGGCTTTATCCGACCTAGCTCTTCGTCCTGGGGAGCCCCTGTGTTGTTCGTGAAGAAGAAAGATGGGTCTTTCCGCATGTGAATTGATTATTGCGAGCTCAATAAGGTGACGGTCAAGAACCGTTATCCTTTACCACGTATCGACGACTTGTTTGACCAACTGCAAGGGTCAAGTTTCTATTCAAAAATCGACTTGAGGTCAGGTTATCATCAGGTACGAGTCAGAGAGGAGGATGTACCCAGAACAGCTTTTCGAACACGGTATGGCCACTATAAGTTTTTGGTAATGCCGTTTGGGATGACTAATGCACCAGCGGTCTTCATGGATCTCATGAACCGTGTGTGCAAACCGTATCTTGATGACTTTGTCATTGTTTTCATCGACGACATCTTGATCTACTCCAAGAGCAAGGAGGACCATGAGCGACATCTACGTCTTACTTTAGAGCTCCTGAGGAAGGAGCAGCTGTACGCGAAGTTTTCTAAGTGTGATTTCTGGATTCGAGAAGTACACTTTCTGGGGCACATAGTTAACGAGATGGGTATTCATGTAGATCCTGCCAAGATCGATGCTATTCGGAATTGGGCGGCACCAAAGAATCCTTCGGAGGTGCGACAATTTCTTGGTCTTGCAGGATATTATCGTCGTTTCATTCAGGATTTCTCTAAGATCGCTCGACCTCTCACCTTCTTGACACAGAAGAAGGTAGTCTATTCTTGGGGAGCGAAACAGGAAGATGCCTTTCAGCTATTAAAGCAGAAATTGTGTAGTGCACCGATCTTGTCCCTACCGGAGGGTACGAAGGACTTCGAGGTTCATTGTGATGCGTCGATTCAGGGTCTTGGTTGCGTGTTGATG
Source organism: Helianthus tuberosus (assembly GCA_030545235.1). Classification (NCBI taxonomy): domain Eukaryota; kingdom Viridiplantae; phylum Streptophyta; class Magnoliopsida; order Asterales; family Asteraceae; genus Helianthus; species Helianthus tuberosus. The sequence goes on along the minus strand of CM060443.1, from coordinate 171,484,623 downwards.
CAACGCGGCAAGGTGATAGCCTATGCTTCTCGACAGTTGAAGGTACACGAGAAGAACTATACGACTCACGACTTGGAGTTAGGCGCTGTGGTCTTCGCATTGAAGATTTGGAGGCATTACCTGTACGGTACCAAATGCACCATCTATACCGATCACAGGAGTCTCCAGCATATCTTCGACCAGAAGGAATTGAATATGCGGTAGCGTCGTTGGATCGAGCTTTTTAATGATTATGAGTGTGCTATTAAGTATCATCCGGTTAAAGCCAACGTTGTAGCAGATGCTCTGAGTCGCAAGGAGCCGAAGCCTAAGCGGGTTCGCGCTCTACAGCTTACTATTCACTCTGATCTACCTGCTCAGATTCGTTCAGCTCAGATCGAGGCCTTAAAGGAAGAGAACATCGAAGCTGAGGGTTTGCGGGGTATGCAGAAGAAGTTTGAACAACGGTCTGATGGTATCCACTACATTATGGAACGAGTATGGGTTCCTTTAATTGGTAACCTTCGAGAGCTTGTGATGGACGAAGCGCACAAGTCACGATATTCTATTCATCCGGGATCGGATAAGATGTACCAGGACCTCAAGGTTTTGTACTGGTGGCTGAACATGAAAGCTATCATTGCTACATACGTGAGTAAGTGCTTGACTTGTGCTAGAGTCAAGGCGGAGTACCAGAAACCTTCGGGTCTACTCCAACAGCCAGAGATACCGATGTGGAAATGGGAGCAGATCTCCATGGATTTCGTCACAGGGCTACCGAGAACCCAGGCTGGGAACGATACTATATGGGTGATTGTCGACCGTCTCACGAAGTCAGCGCGTTTCCTAGCAATCAAGGAGACAGATAAGCATTCTCAGCTCGCAGCAGTATACCTTAAGGAAGTGGTTTCTAGGCACGGGGTGCCAACTTCTATCATTTCTGATCGAGATCCTCGTTTTACTTCAGAGTTATGGCAGGCTATGCATAAGTCGTTTGGCTCACGTCTTGATATGAGCACGGCTTACCACCCACAGACTGATGGTCAGAGTGAGCGCACTATTCAGACACTAGAAGACATGTTGCGAGCGTGTGTCATTGATTTTGGGAAAGGATGGGAGAAACATTTGCCGTTGGTTGAGTTCTCCTACAACAACAGTTATCACACTAGCATCAAGGCAGCTCCGTTTGAAGCATTGTACGGGAGGAAATGTCGTTCACCTCTCTATTGGGCTGAAGTGGGTGACAGTCAGATTTCAGGTCCTGAGCTGGTATTAGAAACTTCGGAGATGATTGTTCAGATCAGGAAATGTATGGCCGCAACTCGTGATCGTCAGAAAGCCTATGCCGACAAACGTAGCAAGCTGGTAGAATTCGAAGTGGATGACCGCGTCATGTTGAAAGTTTCACCATGGAAAGGTGTTGTACGTTTTGGAAAGCGTGGCAAGCTTAATCCACGCTACGTAGGGCCGTTTAGAGTTCTTGAGCGCATCGGTACAGTGGCTTACAAGCTAGAATTACCTGCTGAGCTGGGTAATGTTCACGATGTCTTCCACGTTTCGCAGTTGAAAAAGTGTTTTGCAGACGACCCGCTAGTGGTACCATATCAAGAGTTGAGGATCGACGACAAGTTGCAGTTTGTCGAAGAACCTATTGAGATCATGGATAGGGAGGTCAAAGTACGCAAGCATAGTCGTATTCCGATTGTTCGAGTCAGTTGCGACTCGCGGTGGGGACTGGAGTTCACATGGGAGCGAGAAGATCAAATGAAGCTCAAGTATCCTCACCTTTTTCCTAAAGACAAACCAGAATCTAGTAAAGCTGGTGAATCTCGGGACGAGATTCCTCTTCAAGTTGGGGATGATGTCACACCCGAGCAGAATCCGCAGCAATCCTGATCTATCACTTCATTCTTCCTTGCATACTTGCTCAAATTTCGGGACGAAATTTCTTTTAAGTTGGGGATGATGTGACAACCCGAACTTGCAAGGTAACGTTACATCTTTCAATTACTATTCCTTGTCATTTTTCCGATTATGATTGATATATTCCGTCCGTATAACTGGTTAGATTAATCGATGCTTTACCGTAGCTAGTGAAGTTTAGACATTTGGGCCGCATCTTCACCCATTATCGACTCGTCAATATAACAGTTTTCAACACGGGCCTTGGTTATCACCGGCCCAAACTTAATGTTTTAGATTAGAATGTGGATCGGCCCCAAACCTTAGCCCGTCCGGTCAACAGTGGTAGCCCAAACCCACATAAACAAACCCTTTTCATACAGTTGGGCTTAAGCCCATACTGATCGAATGAAGGATAACCGCCCCCAAGATTATATTTAGTCTTAGGCTCTTGTGTACGTACTATTCTAAGTTGTGGCTTAAACAAACCCTACTCCCCTCGACATTGCTTACGGCAGTAACGAGACCCCCTTCGGAGACATCAGCGATCTTATCTTTTGGGTTAGTAAATGCATGCTTCCCTTTTGTCGATGTTTATGTATATGTGATCTAGTATGAAATCTTCTTGTTGGTAAATGTCCTAGTCAACGTTAAATCTAGGCTGATTCATTGTTAAAAATACTAGATTAGACGGTTATTATGGTACGTATCGGGTCCCCTTAATTTTGTTTTGTGTGACTCAATAAATAATAAAAGTGACCGACCCATTAAATGCAGTCAGAACAATGATGTAACTAGTCAATTTGCATGTGATATCATTGTTAAACTTGAGGTCCAATAGTGATAGGATAAGGGTATAGTTGTCGGCTATTCATGTAAATGGTGACCTAGAATTATACACCCGATCACACACCTTGTCCTGGACAACTTTACATTGGGCTATGTGTGAGATGGGTCGATGGTTGGTGAATACAAATTATTAAATTTGTCTTGATCGTATGTGATAGTTTAGTAAATGGTTACATTCATGAACCTTACATGTTACCTAATGGATCAGTAGGTTGCCATTGAAATAATAGTTTTCATATCAATTTATGGGCTGCATATGTTTCGGATAATCATTGGGCCGATATCTAGTGGGCCGCACATCAAGGGGGCGGGTTAAGTGCTGATGGTTGGGCTTGGTGTGAAAGTGTTATGGTGATGTATAAAAGTATTATTGCTACATGCATAAGTGTGAGTATGAGATGTGAACTGTTCGTGTAGATTTGTTCCAGCATCCCTTCTATGAAGAGCATGTACCTCTCAGGACCACAAGTACATTTGTTCCAGCATCCCTTCTATGAAGAGCATGTACCCTTATTATCACCATGCCCAAATGGATATGCTGCATCCCGGAGTCCCTTAAAGCTCTATATGAGGTTTCATTGATAAACCCCATATCAAGTTGTTGGTTTTCACCAACTACCAGGATTCTTTCTTCACTGTAGTGTTGATATACTCTGTGTCTTGGTTCCGACCATCTTGAATCGTATAGTACTTCAGCAGGTACTATATTGGCTCGTCTTATTTGTGACAGTTGGAGTTCTTGGTCCGGGTCAATTTGGCTTTCCAGACTCCTTCTATATTGTCTGCTTTGCATTGTATTTGGCAGTCTTCGTTGAGCTTCATGCCAGAATCTACTCGCCCTTCGGTAACTTCTTATCTGATCTTCTTGGTTAGGGATTGTGCTACTACTTCCTTCACCTGCTCTGACTGGAAGCTGAAAACTTCTTGTTCTGTTCATTTTGGTAATTTTGTCTTTTCTTGTTCAATATCTTCTTTGGATCTTCAAACACATAAAAGGGACCTTTCTTCTATTGAACAAGGGGATCTCCTCCTATCTTGATTCTTTCAAGCCCTTTACTTAGTTTTTTAAGAGCCTCCGATGTGTCTTCTCTTTGCTCCTTTTGTTTAAGTAAGGTTGTAAGGCTTCTTTTTATTTCTCCAAGTTCTTCCCGACTTTGTTGGGCGTCTTCTGCAACTTTAGTTAAAAGTTGTAATAGATGATTGTTTTGTTTAATAACAGTTGCTTGGTTGGTAGCTGTTCCGGTAGCAACTTTTGCGAATCCAATTGCTGGTGGATCGATTGCTTCTACGGCTTTGACTGCTTCTTTGAACGACTCTGTTTGTTCTGTCGTTCTATAGCTCATGAAGTGAGCACGTGTTTAACCTCCTGAAGAAGTTTTTCAACTTCTTTAATTTTGTCGTTAAGATTTTCTGTTTTTGTGTAGGGTTTATGTTCTTCAATCTCCTTTGCGAGCTGATGTATTTTTGTGGTGATTTTGTTTTGGTTTTTGAGGATCTCTCTGAACTAATTTTCTTGCTTATTTTGAGTTTCAGAAATTTGGTGAAAATTTTTAATAGACACACGACTAAGTAGACTTAACCGATCAAAGTTAAACTCTAGTTGGTTTTGCAAAGTAATTATGCTGTCAGAAATATAGTTTAGATGCGGATTTTCTGAAGAAGTACAATGTTTTTGTTTTTCTGGTGAAAACATATAAAGTTTATATTATCAATTGACGCTTGGTAAGTAGATTTTGGAAATTCTAGATTTAAATATTCAAGACCTGCAACTCGCGAGCTTGAATACCATTCATTAATGGATGCCTCAAACCTTTCAGACATATAATTCTTAATTAATTTTTCTCACTTCAAGGTTAACACGCCACTTTCACCACCCATGGGTTACTTCTCTGCTTTTAGGCTTGAATATTTTGAATAATTAATTAAAACATATATCTTAATAAGTTTTTAACATGAATTAATAAATAATACCTTTAGCTCTTGATTATGCAGATCTTGATAGTAAACTTAGCCAGCCATATATACCTTAATCCTTGTTCTGATACCAGATGTGGATCGTGGTACGTTTGAAAACTAGGATTTTTATTTCTCAAACGGCGGAAAATACCAAAGAAAAACTTTTAAACTTTATACAAACTCACTTGATTACAAACGATTACACACTGAATACACTGAATTTTAAGAGAGAATTGGACTATCAGATGATGTCTGGTGTGTCCGAAACTCTAATACAAGCTGAACTTATATAGGACTAGAAAGTATTATCCCGGGTGCTATGTGGGCCCCATTGGCTGATAATTTCAACTTTCGTCTGCCTAATAGTACAACTTTTACTACCTATATATATAAATTAATTTTAGTTTTACACTATGTTCCCGAGTCATTTAATAGGGGGAGGGGAGGGGATGGGAGGGGAAGGAAAATTTTTTCTCCTAATCTCTTCAATTTGGGAGGATGAATATATGGTCATATTTTCTTCCCTTTTCCCTCCCCTCCCTCTGTTAAATGAAACTCGGGAACATGGTTTTTCATATTTTCATCTCCCCCTTGTTAAATGAGTCTCGGGAAGAGAGTGTTAAAACAATTTTAGTTTTAAAACAAAGGACTAGTAAGCCAAAATGAAGCCCAAGTTCGGGTTGACCCGACCCGACCCGCATCAGCTCACCTTATCCATAAACTGGAAATTTTGTATGGAATCCAAAATCATCATATCCTCCCACACAAAATCACATCACTTTCTCTCTCTACACGCTCTCTCTACATTCCCTGCACAATGAGAAATCCCTGAACTTGAATAATCTTGAACCCAAATCAAACAATGATTTCTGCAGAATTCTCACCAACATTCTTCCCCTTCAACTCTCACCCCAAACACACTGCAGTTTCCCACTACCATTGCTCTGTTATAACCTGCAGAAACCCTAATCCCAATGCAAACCCTAACAGCAAAACCTCTTCAAATGTCAAACTTTCCACCAATCTAAACTCAACCCAGTTGCAAACCCGCAATTATAAAGAAACCCATTTCATCAAACTGCTTAACAGATCCTGTAAAGCAGGAAAATACGAAGAATCACTCAATTTTCTAGAGGCTATGGTTGGTAGGGGGTACAAGCCTGATGTCATCCTTTGTACAAAGCTTATTAAGGGTTTGTTTAACTCGAAGCGGGTCGAAATGGCCCTCAAGGTTATTCAGATACTTGAGAGTTACGGCGAACCGGATGTGTTTGCGTATAATGCAGTGATCAGTGGGTTTTGTAAGTTGAATCAAATCGATTCGGCTAATCAAGTGTTGGACCGGATGAAGAATCATGGGTTTTCGCCGGATGTGGTTACTTATAACATTTTGATTGGGAGTTTGTGTAGTAGAGGGAAGTTAAGTTTGGCTATGAAGATGTTGAGACAGTTGCTGGATGATGATTGTAATCCGACGGTGATCACATACACGATTTTGATCGAGGCGACGATTCTTGAAGGGGGGATCGATGAAGCGATGAAGCTTTTGGATGAAATGTTGGATAGAGGGCTGCGGCCTGATATGTATACGTATAATGCGATAATTCGAGGGTTATGTAGAGAAGGAATGATGGATGAGGCTTTTGAATTCGTTAGAAGTTTACCGTCGAAAGGATGTAAACCGGATGTGATCTCGTACAACATTCTGTTGCGAGCATTGTTGAATCAACGAAGATGGGGTGATGGAGAGAGGTTAATGGAAGAAATGTTTTCGAGAAAATGTGACCTGAACGCGGTTACTTACAGCATTTTGATCAGCTCGTTGTGTCGCGATGGGAAGGTAGATGAAGCTTTGAGTATGTTGAAGATCATGGTGGAAAGTGGACTTACGCCTGATGCGTTTACGTTTGACCCTTTGATTTCGGCTTTTTGTAAAGAAGGTAGACTCGACGTCGCGATTAGTTTCTTGGATTACATGATATCGAGCGGTTGTTTACCCGATATAGTAAATTACAACACGGTTTTATCGGCTTTGTGTAAAAATGGAAATGCAGATGAAGCTATGCAGATTTTTGAAAGATTAGGGGACACAGGGTGTCCACCTGATGTAAGTACTTACAACACAATGATAAGCGCTTTATGGTATAATAAAGAGAAGGAAAAGGCGTTAAGTATGGTTTCGGAGATGATAAGACAAGGAGTCGAACCGGATGAGATCACGTATAATGCGCTTATCTCGTGTTTGTGTAGAGACGGGTTGGTAGATGAGGCGATTGGGCTGTTGGAAAGTATGGAAAATAACGGATTTATACCCACCGTTATAACTTACAACATTGTGCTTCTTGGTTTGTGTAAAGCTCATAGAATTGACGATGCGATTCATGTTTTAGATGAAATGGTCGAAAAGGGTTGCAAACCGAACCAAACGACCTACATTTTGCTAGTGGAAGGGTTCGGGTTCTCAGGCAAGAGAGCCGAGGCTTTGGATTTGGGTAATTTGTTATTCAAAATGAGAGCGATTTCAGAAGAATCGATCAAACGGTTGAAAAAGACTTTCCCATTGCCAGATTCTCAAGAATACTTGTACTAAGAAGTATTTTGGAGTTTAAAGAACAAATGGTCTACAAAGGTATGCCATTTACAAGGTTTTATCGAAGAACAAGCCGAAATTAAACAAGAACCATTATACTTTACTAGTTTTCGTGTATTTATTTGAAGAAAACAAGTAGATATTGACATTAATCTACTGAAATTAACATTCTTTTGCAGTTCAACATATCAAAAATGACAAATACGCATAAAAAACTTCTATTTGTTCATGTATAACTAGAAATTATAGACGGAAAGCTTAAACATCCATCCATTCGGTTAGTTTCTGTTGTAGTTGCTTAGCTTCTTCATGCATACCATCTTTAAACAAACTTTCAAGCATACCCACATAAAACATTGCACCGTACGGTCTGTTTGGGCTCGAGACCAACATTTCTAAAACCTTAATCGCATCGTCTAGTTTCTGTTTCTGGCATAACTTATGAATAATGTACTTATAAGTACTATGTGTAGCTTTATGTCCGTTTATCTCCATCACTTCCAACATTTCGACAGCCTCGTTGACCATATCAGCATGACAAAACCCCCAAATCAAGGTTCTATGAGTAACATCATCAGGAACAACCTTTTTTTCTTTCAATATTTCTTGATATAAACCAACCGCGTTCTCCATATGACCCCTTTTCGCTAACCCGTCGATCAGAATGTTGTAACTTATCAAACTTGGAGGGGTATTACTGTCTTTTAAGCAGTCTACAATCTGCAGGGACAGATCCGTCATTCCTACATCACGCAGAGCGCGCAGAAGCGTGTTGTAAGTGATGATGTCCGGAGAACAATCGCTCAACACCATTTCATTGAAAAAGCCAATAGCGCGATCAAGATACCCGTATTGGCAAAACCCATTTATCAAAATATTGTATGTAACCATAGTCGGGGAGCTAGATGTTACGTTCATTAAAGATAAAATCTCGTCTACCTTATCCACGTAACCATGGTTAAAAAACGAGTGGATAAGCGTTGTGTACATTGTCGTATTCGGCTCCATGTCGTGAGATAAAAGATCGTTTATAACTAAAATCGTATCTCCGAAATTCCCTCTTTTACTCGTTATGTTAACAATCGAATTGTAGGTTACTAAATCGGGATTGCAACCATGAACCGCTAAATCTTGTAAGACGTCGATAGCTCTTATAACTCCGCGTGACTTGCAAACTAACTCGACAAGAACCGAGCTAGTACTCGCATACGGTTCACAACCTTTGGCTAGTTGATCCTTCCAAAACGAAACGGCTTGGTTAAGATAACCATGTTCGAGCATAACACGGATTATAGCGTTATACGTAACAGCATCCGGAGGGCAACCGGATACACTCATGCCTTCTAGAAGATCAAGAGCAGCGTCTATACGTCTGTTCTTGCATAAACCGTTGATTAGCGTATTGTAAGTGAGGATATCGGGGACCCCACCAGACATAACCATACAGTTCAAGACCTCAGTAGCTCTTTCGGTATAGTTGTGCTTAACGAGACCTCTGATTAACTTCATGCACCAATCAAAGTCGGGTATTTGGTTTCTTCGGCTCATTAAAGCTACCAACCTTGCTGCTTTTAGCAACTCCCACTGTCTGCATAAACTCTGTAGAAGAGCGTTGTTAGATTGCTCATCATTGTTCACGAAAGCCCTACCGGAAGACGCGTCTTCCCTAACTTCATGCCGGTTCTTTTTCCATGAATCTACTCTGGTTTCAGTGATTCTGTCAACACAAACTTGACAACGTAACGAATGACCTAATCTTTGTGGGCTAGCAACTCTGGCCCATGGTTCATGTAGCTGAGTTTTGACAGGAGAGACGAGCGAATGATGGTTAACAAGTGAAGTGAGGTTGACCTGATCAGAAATGAAATTCAAGTTCTGCAACATTGATGCCTCAGTTAATGAACTCTGAGAAGCTAACAAACAACCTTTTTAAATAATCCTTCTGCGAAAAACTGTAATCAAAAGAGTATCAAACAAATGCCACAAAATCGAAAACACAAAAGTTCACAAACTCAACATATCAGCTTTAAGTTCGAATTGACAGAACAAAATTCTCACTACCTAAAACCCTAAAAAACCTTATAAACCCTAAATGTCACAAAATAAAATAAAATAAAAAGGAAAAATTGACCAATTCAACATATCAGCTTTAAGCTGGGATTGACAGAACTATATTCTCATGACCTAAAACACTAAGAAAACTTATAAACCCTAAATGTCAAACAAGTCAACATATCAGCGACAAAACAAAATTCTCATAACCTAAAACCCTAGAAAAAACTTATAAACCCTAAACCTTACAGAAACTGAAAAAAGGAAAAGAAATCATTTCATACCATCAACATACGATCAATAACCGTTTTAATGAATCAAATTAAACATAAAGAATCAATCGTAGACTTACCAAACTGAAATTGTGTGAGAATTCCTGAAAAGAACGGGGAAGATGAGTAGGTTTTATATCGCCGGTGAACTTGCGGCAGTTTCCGGTGACGAGGCGGTGAAGGGCGACGGTTGTTTTGATGGATTACTGGCAATGGTGAAGTTAACAATGGTGGGCGTTAACACCTATGGTAGGGTTCAGGGCTTTGCATAATATTACACTTAACACCCTTCTATGTTGAGTGTTTGTAAGGCTGCTCGGTATGGGGGTCATCCCCGCTCCGGCTTGCTTCGGCGACGGACCAAACACCGTGCCGCCACCCCCGTCGCCGTCCAGTCATCGTCCCAAACGTCGGAGTTGTGCCGTTTGCGACGGACCAAAACATGTGGGCCACCCCCGTCGACGGACCAAACACCACGCCGCCCCCCCCCCCCCCCCCGGTCTTGCTCCGGCGACGTCTTCTTCACCGTCCTCCATACCGAGCAGCCTAATTCTTTTCATGTGTCCCTAGGGTTGAACGTTAATCAAACAATTCGTGAATTGTTCGGCGGGAAGTTCGTTTATATTCGTTCATTTAGTAAATAAACAAACACGAACATGAAATTTTGTTCGTTAAGTTAAACGAACATGAACAGAGGCTGCGTTCGTTCGTTTATGTTCGTGAACGTTCGGTAATGTGTTCGTTTATGTTCGTGAGTGTCCGGTAATGAGTTCATTTATGTACGCCCGTTAATGTTTATTTATGTTTGTTCGTTTAAAGGTTTTTATATGTTGTATTTTGTTTTATTGTTTCTAGCTTTTAAAATTTTGAAACCCTAGTTATTTTATATGTCTCTCACAACATCTCTCATTTCACTATTTCAATTTTAGTTTGTATTAAAGCTTGACAAACTCATAATTTTGTGTTAATCATGTTTCTGATAACCATGTCAACTGTGTTCGAATAACTATGTTAAGTGTTTATTATTATTATTTTTTTTTTGTGGATTCTTCTTAATGTTTGTGATAAAAATGCAGATTTAATTCTAACATGAATGTTGTATTCATTTGTGTTCATTTATTTTCATGAACATTTGTTAGAGTTCATTTGTGTATGGTAAGTGTTTCGTGAACAGTTCACGAACATGTTCGTTTCCTTAATGAACGAACACGGACAAAAAATCTTGTTCGGTAAGCGTTCGTGAACAATTCATAAACAAGCTTGTTCCTTAATGAACGAACACGAACAAGACCTTGTTCATGTTCGTTTATAGCCCTATGTGTCCCAAAGAGATTCTAAAAAGCATTTTTCTATGGATCTTTTTGAGTTGTTCACTTTTAAAATTTATGACTTGAACTATTAACAATTAGGTCTATAAACAAATCGAACAAACATGAGCCAAGTTATGTTTGTGTGTGTTTATTTAACTTTAATCGAACATGAACACGGACAATTAAACGATTCGAATTTTTTTTTATGTTTGTTCATTAAGAACTTGAATATGTTCGCGTTCATTTATTTTCATTTGTTAACATTCTAAACAAACAGTTTATGAATGTAAATGCACACACAAATGAACATAAGTTAACTAATATAAACGAACTGTTGTTTTTAAAATTACATATATGTTGAACTTTTCCATTAATATTGAACGTCAGTAGTTAACATAAATGAATAACGACACATGTGTTCATGTTTGTTCATTTAGGTAATTGTTCATGTTCGTTCATTTATTAAATAAATTAACTTTCCGGTGACCGACTCACGAGTGGTTCACTGAATGTTTGGTTCATTTACATGCTTATTAAAAATAATAAATATAATATATATTCATCTCTTTTGTGTTGGGAAATTTAAAATTGAATTTAGTTTCATATAATTAAACTTAATATTAAACTAGATTTTTCCCCGCCCGCGTTGCGGGGCACTAAGCCGAATATTTTTCTCTCATAACATGTATATATGTGTTTCGATTACTTGTACATACTACTCATAACACGATCTCAAAAATTACATTGAGTCAACTAATTAAATTAAAACACGATCATACTTTTGCTTAAGAAAAAAAAACGATAGAAAAACAATAATTTTAAACTGTGGGCAAAATTGTAATTTTTCAGGATAAATGAGCGTGTGCCAAGCAGCCGCCTGACACGAATAAAAATTACACCGAGTCAAACAACTAAAACAAAACACTACTATAGTTTTGTCAAAAAAAAAAAAAAAAAAACTAAAACGATGGCATGACTGTAATTTTACACTGGGGGTAAAATCGTAATTTACTGGGAAAGCAAAGGAAAACGATGGCAAAAATGTAAATTTAAATTGAGGGCAAAATCGTAATTTGGCTGGGTGGGGAAAAAACAAAACTAATGGCAAAAATGTACATTTAAACGGGTCAAAATCGTAATTTTTAACCGAGGGCAAAATGATAACTTTTAGTTGGGCAAAAACATAATTTTATTTTGAACCGAGGGAAAAAACGTAATTTTTGAAATGATGGCAAAATCGTAATTTCAAAGCGGGGATAAAATCGTAAATTGGTTGGGCCAATGGGGGAGTGCCAGGCAGCTTCCTGGCGCTATTCCCCCCATCTTGTGTCTGTAGTTATACACTGGGGGCAAAATCGTAATTTTACTAGGAAAGCAAACAAAAACGATGAAAAAATGTAAATTTAAATTGAGGGAAAATCGTAATTTAGCTGGGAGAAATAAAACAAAACTAATGGCGAAACTATAAATTTAAATGCGGCAAAATCGTAATTTTGAACCGAATGCAAAATTGTAATTTTTAACTGGGGGCAAAAGCATATTTTTATTTTGAACCGGAGATAAAAACGTAATTTTAAATTGATGGCAAAATCGTAATTTTAAACCGGGGACAAAATCTTAAATTGATTTGGCCCAAAGCAGGTGAACTATTGTTCACCAAATTTCATAAATGTTATAGAGTTAATATATATTAAAATTAACGATTTAAGTATATATAATATAATATAATAATAATCATAATAATGAAATCAATTAAGTAATAAAATAATGAAATAATAGAAAGTATAAATAATATTAACTGGGGGCAAAAACATATTTTTATTTTGACCTAGAGATAAATGTCACACCCTGGCTTTTGCGGAAGCGTGGGTTTATTTGGTGTGACTTCTTAATACCATAGCAACAATCATAACAATGCTATATGATAAAAACACAAGATGTTCATCCATTCATTTAGTTTAAAAAATACCACAACATCATTGTTTGAAAATGTCGACACTTAAAGTAAGTTACAAACCATACTTGCCTACAACGTGTTCATGAGACACAGCAAAAGACTTTAAATAAAACGTGGTTTAAAGACATGTAACCCGTCCAGGTAAGGGTTACACCTCCTAAACCTACTACCCTGGATGACATCTTTTATTCAACGCAGCTAGACACATGCATACCCCGCCAGATCCGCTAGTTCCCTGAAATACATGTAGTTTGAAAAATCAACAAAAGTTGAGCGAGTTCATGTGTAAGTGAGTATGTATAAACCTTTGTAATGTGTATGTATGTATGAAAGTCTCTGGTATGTAGCAATTAAGGAAAAAGAGATCACCAATGGGTTGCAAAGCCACTGGTATGTGTGAAACGGTGCAGGAAGTACTCAAACCTAGCAAATTTGTACCGGGCCTCGGCTGTAAGACACAATCACCACTATGGGCCGCCCCGGCCTCATGGGTGTGGGCTCGCTACACCCAAATAGATCTATCACTCATGTCCCTCGGTCCTAACAACGAGGATTAATGGCCTTAAGTGTTATACCCACCTTTCACATGATCTAAGTAGTAAACCCTCCTTAAGCTAAACATACCATGTATAAAAGTATATGTAATAATTGTAACATGTATTTCACCCCCGAAGTATAAAACTGAAAACAGTTAAGAGAAAAGGGGGACATGAACTCACAGTAGTGCGTCTCCTGTATCGTACTCAAATCTCCGATCTCGTCAGCAAACACGACTCCCTACAATGCACTACTGTCTATTAGACGATCGGGCCGTGCCTTGCCTTAGTATTTACGTTTGAGTTACGATTCCTTGACATTATTCCAAGTTATAATCATTTGTTAAAATAAATTATTTTAACTTAAATTATTTTTAAGGTTTTGGAATAATAGTTAGACAACTATCTCATATTCATACTTTTCAAGTATTTTTAACTCCGTATTTCCTTCCCAATGATGGGGGTATTTATACATGTACATTTGCAGTTTCAAAAAAAACATTTTAAGTCCCACTTAGAAAAATATATTTAACTCATTTGTCCAAAATAACTTATTCCCAAAATATATGTATTTTTCCCAAAAATAATATATTTTACTTCTTTAGCTTCCCAAAATAATATTTTACCAAAAATATATGTGTAAGAGTATTTTGCGGAATATTTCGTAAGTTAGGTTTTCGCGTTTGTTTTACAATACCAAGTGTGTAACTTAAATATTTGTTCCGTGGGATTTTTGGTATTATTTTGGAGTTGTGATTTTCCATGGTATTTGTAAGTTATATTATTTTACCCTAAAATAATATAACTAGTTCACAAAATATGCAAATATTCACACAAGTGTCTTAGTATAAAATATATATTCTAAATATATATTTATCCATTTTATTTGTAATAATCAACCTCCGATACTTTGTATTTTTGTGACAAAACCCATGGCGAAGTTTATATTCGAAACACAAGTTGTAAAATATACTTGTAACATTTGTTAGAAAAATATTTTCTAAGTGTTGGAATTTTAGAAAATTTTGCCAGAGCTTCCTTTGTAAACGGAGGTGTCCATGCTTATTAGCATATCATTTTCTTTTCGGAAATCATTCAATCAATCAACAACAAGTCACTAAACAATATTGCATCTTTCAAGTGCAAAAACAATGCACTTTACATAATAACATGAACTTGGTTTTTCATAAAATCGCGTAGTAACTTAGTGGGGTGTTTAGTGGGTTTAGTTACCCTCTAAAGTGTGTTTACTTTTGTTAAAATCTCATTCTCGGGATTTTTAGATGTTCACAACTTGTGATCATATTTTGCAAAAACATTTGCTTACAATATTTTCTTGTTCCAACAATATTTCTACACTTACTTTGTTACTAAAATAGAGTAGTTTTAATAAAAATCCTAATCTTTCAAAGATCATTTTTTAATCTTGGTTTATTTAGGGAAAACCATTCTCAAGACTTGGATTTACAATATTACTAGTTTACTTGGTTTATTATTTTTCAAGAAAAATCATCCTACGTTCAAGTTCATGTCTTCACTAGTGGATGATTATTTCATGTACACATAATCATCCCTAACTTGTTACGCCATGTTTTTAATCATAACTTAACAAGTCTCATATGATGACTAACCATCATATTACTAGTAACCATCAAGAAATCATAAATACATTCAAACAACATCATACTACTATTATTTCATCTTGTTTCTTCATCTTTAAGCTTATGTTACAAGACTTATGTTTGTGATCTTTTAGTGTTCTTGAGATTTCACCATAACATAACTATTAACCACCATAAACATGAAGTAAATGAGGATCAAAGAAGCTTACTACTAGCTTTTAAGCTAGGGAAGGTCAAGCTTGGAAATGTAGAGGACAAAAGCAAACAAGAGAGGTCCTTGATGATCCGTGAGTTCCACACTTCGTTATTCACCTTGATACACCTTTGTATATGTATGGAATGGATGAAACAAGATTGAATGAGGGTGATGATGGTAGTGGTGAGTTCGGCCGAAGCCAAGAGAGAAGAGAGAGGGAAAAATTGTGGTGAAAGTGGTGAGATGTTATGAAGATTATGGTCCAAGGGTTTGTTATTATAATCTCCAACAAGAGTTTTATCCACTAGATTTAGTGTTCTTGAAGTACACAACACAATCAAATAAACAATTCCATAAAATCTTTAATTAGGCATGTGGGGGATCGATTACTAGCATATGGGGGGGGGGGTCTAAATGTAAATATTAATCATATAGTTAGCTTGTAATCCAAATCCAAATACTTGGTTAGTTTAATTAGTTACTTGATATTTTAGTGGGTGCTAGGGTGTTCGGGAATCATGACTAGCTCAGAAAAAGTGAAACAATGTTTCTGATAATATTTTAGTGTTCCGGGTAATGTCCGGTTGTTCGGTTTGATACCGTTCCGTTAAAGTGCTAAGTTACATCGTAAAGTGTCCTTTATGTAACTTTTAATGACCATTTTAATTCCCGACACTTAGGAAAGCATACAGGACCATTTTGCCATATTTTTGCAAGTGACTAGCATATTTAAATGCTGAATTTTGTTAATAAATGCAGAATTTTGCATTTTAAGTGAGTTTTAGGCACTTTCTGGCACCTAAGCTATCACCCAGTGACGCAGTCTTATGGTCCTTACTTCCCTACACTCCATACTAGTGTAGTACCTTGTTCCTGACTCATATTGGGCCTCAATATATAGTCTGTCTATGTGCTGGCATTGTCAGCATGTTTCTGAGTTATCCGCTCACTATGCTAACTGTGCTTTGTGCATCAAGTTTGTCACTAAAGGTTGTATGTAATAAATGGAGTGACAGTATGAATGTGATGCATATGTATGTATGACGCAAAAATCATAAAATAGTTTAATCAACAGTTGTAATCAAGCACAGTCATTAAGCACAAATTTAATATTAATTAATTGTACGGATACCTGTAATTGTGAGGGTTGTCACAATAAAAACGTAATTTTAAACAGATGGCAAAATCGTAATTTTAAACTAGGGACAAAATCGTAAATTTATTTGGCCTAAAGCAGGTGAACTATTGTTCACCAAATTTCATAAATGTTATATAGTTAATACATATTAAAATTATCGATTTAAGTATATATAATATAATATAATAATAATTATAATAATGAAATTAATAAAATAATGAAATAATCGAAAGGATAAATAATATTATAAAAATATTTTACTGTTCATGGAAAGTTGATTTTGAACAAATTTCATAAATGTTATAGAGTTAATACATATTAAAATTACCGATTTAAGTATATATAATATAATAATAATTATAATAATGAAATTAATAAAATAATGAAATAATCAAAAGGACAAATAATATTATAAAAATATTTTACTGTTCATGGAAAGTTGATTTTGAACAAATTTCATAAATGTTATAGAGTTAATACATATTAAAATTATCGATTTAAGTATATATAATATAATAATAATTATAATAATGAAATTAATAAAATAATGAAATAATCGAAAGGATAAATAATATTATAAAAATATTTTACTGTTCATGGAAAGTTGATTTTAATATGTATAATATAATAAGCTTGATTGAAACATAGAAAAATATTGCCTTAGGCTTAAATTGTTACTCATGCAATACCAATGTATTATAAGGCCATCTGGGGCACTCATGGGTAGAGGTGTCTAGGATACTTACCCATGCCAAAACTAGTCTAGGGTACTTACCCATGCCAAAACTAGGGGTGAGTAGAAAACCGAAATAACTGAACCGTGACCAAAATAACCGACAAAACCGAACCGAAACAAAAACCGACAGTTTGGTTTTCGAATTTTTAATAACTGAAAATTTCGGTTCGGTTTTCGGATAACCATTTTCAATAACAAAAAAAAAACGAACTGAACCGAACCGAAACGAAAAAAACATATACTTTTATGTAGTTTAAGTTGTTTAAGTGTTTAACCCATGCTATTAGAAATTATTAATTTTATTCTTGAATATTAAGTATTTATAATAAAAACATTAACATGTTTATATATAATTGAGATGATTTATTTATTGCATACAACAAATAACAAAATTTAATATAAAAATTAAATAATCTTCAAATTATTATAAAAGAAAATGTCCTAATAAAAACTTTAAAGAAACATAAAAATAGATTATAAGGTTAAGTTTATATGAACATTGTTACTTAAAAATGTTAAGTATAATAACTTAAATGTAAACATATAAGAAAGATTCTTAAATTTTAAATTATACTTTTTATTTTTAAATCTTACATACTTTTGTTTTAATAACCGAAAAACCGAACCGAACCGGTTTAAAAACCAAAATAACCGAAACCGAACGGTTTTCAAAAACCGACATTTCGGTTTTGGTTTTGCCCAAAATCGAACCGAACTGAACCGAACCGTGTACACCCTTAGCCAGAACACCGATGTTACCCCAAGGGTAGGCAAGGCGGGTTCGGTTAGCCAGGAGAGGTACCCGCATGACAAAATTGTTGTTCAAGGTGGGTGTTGACTTTGAGATTTGTTGGTGCCTGTGATTGGTTGAGGTATTTGATTTATTAATATATATATATATATATATATATATATATATATATATATAGTTTATGGTATAGGTAGGTGTCGTCGATGTTTACTAGTTAATGGGTAATTTTTATCAAAGTGTTGATTGGTTAGGGCTACGGTAAGTACCCTTGAGTATTCCTTCCTCCCTAAATTATCGTTACCCTCATTGATTTGTAATTAAAAGAAAATTTATACATATTTTTGGAAATTTGTTGGTTGACTAAGGTGCTATTTGTTTTTCCTGAAAAGCTATGCGCAAGCTCTTCTGTCTGCGCCGCACAGACCACGCGCAGACTGTTTGTTTTTTCAAAGACGTTTCATTAAAAAACGTCTGCGCGAGCTCTTCTTGGTGCAGACTTGGCCCAGTCACTTCTAAGATCTTCTAAGGTCTGCAGAGAGTTAAACACCACCACCACCACCACCGCCCATCATCACCACCACCACAGTTCACCACCATCGTCCACCACCCACCACCGTCCATTACCACCACCACCACCACCACCACCACCACCACCACCACCGTCCATCACCACCACCACCACCGTCTACCACCACCGTGCATCACCACCGTCCATCACCACCACCGTCCACCAACCACTACCGTCCATCACCACCACCACCGTCCACCACCCACCACCACCGTCTACTACCATCACCGTTCACCACAACCACCACCGTCAGTACACCACCAACAATTTATTTTAGAAGTCTGCATACGTGAAAAAACAAACAACCTTTTTCTTGCAGAGCAGAGGTTTGGTCCACCTCTTCTTCTACACATGTCCACAGATGTGGTCCGCAGACTGAAGACATTTTACCTCTTAAAAACAAACAACACCTAACTTTCATTATAGTCCACACTAATTGATTATCTACAATTTTTTGATGAATCAATTATGCAGAACCAAAGAGCAATTTTTTCTTCAAAAGGTATACTTTATTTAAGCCACCTAGCGAGCATAACACAAAAAAAAAAAAAAAACTACATCGGATCAAACAAAATCAAACCTACACCAATCATACCAAGACAAAGCAACAAATGAGAGTTCGATCATGTAGTAAGTGAGAGTATTGATTGTGTTTGTCTGTCAATAGAATCTCTTATTTATATTATTTGTGACTAGTTCTAAAACAACTATGATGAACATCATCTATCTTGAACATGTTTTGCCTTCTCTTACATTGTTTGGGTAAAATCACTATTAGGCATCAAAAAGAAGGGTGAAGGTGTGTTTACAAGATGCTCATGCTAAATCAATTCAAGGATGAGCTCATTGCAAAATGAGTTTTTGAGTTGTTGAGACATTGTTGGCTATAAAGCATTTTGTAACTCAACCAAATAGGGTTGAAAAATGAGAAACCTTGAGTGACTATCAACTATCTCTAATCTCATAATATTTGTTAGCAGACGTCCCAAGGCTAGAAGATGATAGAAAATAGTTGATTACGCATGTCATTGACAAGGTTCGTCAAAGTATTCCTATAGCCATACGGAGATATCATTACTTCAATACCGTTACTCTCATATTATATGACATAAATCGTCAACGGCTAATCATGCATGTGGCCCATGAAGCGTCTCCAATATAAGAGTACACATAGTAACTAAAGATAGCAAGGCAAACATAATTCTCACACGTTAAGAAAATAAGTAAGGATATTGAATATGCTTACCCGCTGTGATAACCTCTCTTGTTTACAGTTTTGCTTGAAACATTTATAACGAGTAATAAGTATGAGTGCCATGTAACTTAGATGTCTTTGTCTGAACTAACGTTGGTTCAACGATAAATTATGTGTCGTCTGGCCCAACTTTGATGTATGGTCCAACTACGTCATTTACACATACTTTACTAGCTAACTTTCGAATGACATGCCCATTCTCCTAATATAATTAGATATTTGAACGATTATTATAAGTTAAAGAAAAGGACAAGAGATCATGTACAAGAGAGAAATTCCATACAAAGTATAGGGGGAGAATCATTGCCATGCACGTGTCTTTATCAATTTAAGGAGGGAAAGTTATGATGGTATTTTCTCCCTTAAACTAGTTTCCCCATTGATTTTCAAACGACTATAACTTTTTCATATGTTAATATTTTTTAATAAAAATTACACTGTGTTAACCGACATTTCATCCTCTTTTATTCGAGCAGGCTATTGATATTGTTTCTTAATTTTTTTATAGGATTCGTGAATACACATTCGATGTAAATCATTACGTGATTATACATTCAACATAAATCATTACGCGATTACACATTCAGTATAAATCCATTACGTAATCACACATTCAATATGATTTGTTATAATTGATGTTATTACAATAATGCTTATTACGTGATTACACATTAAATAATAAGAACTCAATTGTTTATGCTTTAATATGTGACTAAATCTCTAATATAAAGCATTATGCGGTTATTATAGGTTTTGGTTAATATTTTGTATTACATTCAGGTACTTCATGAAATATTATGTATTACATGATTTGTTTTTATTATAGTTATGGTTAGTACGTAATTACGTAATCACTCAGTTGAGTTTCACATAAATGCTATAATGAATTCACGTAATAATACATAGTCAACTATTGCGTAATTACGTAATCACTCAATGGGGTTTCACGTAAAATACTATAATAAAATCACGTAATGGGTATTCATTGATTATGTTCCCGTACGTAATTCCAATACATAATTACATACTGGAGCATAATCACGTAACATTACACAATCACGTAACGTTATAGCTTATAAAATTGTAGGATCGTTTTACCGACCAAACGAGTCGTTCAGAAGAGTTTTAACTCAATACGAGAGGCGGAAACAAATGTATCGAGGTGATTCAGCTTGAGATTCACTTTAAACTGTCTTTTGATTGATATAACAATGTTTTACAGTGAGCAGACACTTCGGCAGCAGTTCGACTCTGAAACCGGAAAGTTACAAATGAAATGAACAAGGCAGGTATTTATAGGGCAACCTATTTCGCATGAAACAATTGGCACGAAATCAGTTTCACACGAAATAGTCATTTCGTGCGAAATGAACAACTGATTTCGTATGAAATAGTTGTTTCTTATTTCGTGCGAAATACCCCTAAAACCTAATTTCACATACTGCATGCCCTGATCTTTCTAATCTAGTACAAGACTCAATACAAGACAAAGTCGACAGACATATGCACCAACAGACTCCCCCTTGGATGTTGACGAAGTCTTCAGTGTCGAGTCTTCAATCTTCAGTCTTTATTAGTCTTCTCGTTCTCTCCAAAATATCTAACATTGTAAAGCATCCTCAAGCTCTAACTCTTTTCTTGATGTCTTCCGACTCCCCCTTTCTATAAACTGGGATCGCAGTCTGAAATAGCTCATGTTCCAAGATCGTGTCCTGGCTTCTTATTCAACTCAGGTATTGAAACATGGTTAACCTGCACATTCTTAACCCAGAAATAAATTTCACAAATTTAAAATTTGACAAATTTAATCTCTGCTTACCACATGTAGAAACAAATATACACAATCATTTGAAACATATCATCTAAAATGATTTAACATTTAAAAAATCGAATGACCAATTGTACAAAAATCTTTTCAAGCATACTTTCCCAAACCTGTTCATCATGTTTAGCACTCGGAATTTTGAAAATCAGCAATCCAACATCAGTTGTCGAAAATCTTTTTGTATTTTCAAAATTTATGCTAAAACATACTGAAAATCTTTTTGGATTTTAGAATTTAACGAAATGTAGTAAAGAAATATTTACAAACAATATTTTTGTGAGTTTGTGTAAGAGGATCATATCATTTTTTGAGACAAATCACTAACACCGTTAAGCTTTAAACATTTTAAGTTCTAAACGATTCACTTAGATTGTCAGTATACTGATCCATTTAAATTTTCACACAAAGTTCAACTGTTTCGAGATACGAGATTATTGTTTTAAGCGACTTAAACTTATTCGCGTGTCCCACCTCAAAATATACTCCCGTATCCAGATCCCAATATTCAGTCTTGCAAGTGAGTATACCTAGATGATATTTGTAAAGGGTTAAAATGCGAGGGCCATGAGAGCTCAGGATATTGCTTCCGCAAAATAAGAGAGATGATGGATTCGACTTTAGGTGTGTTCGCTTTAGAGAATCTTTTCTTCAACATCACATGATTAGCATTTAGCAATGTTTCATCATATTTTATGCTGAGGGGGGTGCTAATATTTCAAGCAATCGAAAAGTATTATACGGGGACTAGGCCATTGCTTCCGCAAAATCAGAAGTCCGGGGATAATACCCCAGATATCACTAAGCATAAAGACCTAGTATCTCAGAAAGAGGGATCTTTCAAACAAGATTCCGGGGGTTACCCATATATCCGAGAGATATTCCCCACGAGATAAGTAAGTTTGATATTTAGGTTTATATCTCGATACAATCTACTAAATGTGCAAAAACCTACTGGCACATCATCAGTGAGACCGTTTATCACTTTTGAACTTTCCAATTCTTTAGCATGTTGTGATAGTCTACTGATGTACTATCATTTCCTCTTTTCTCAACAAAACTCATTTTTGATTTTATCATGTTTTTGACCTTTTTCAAATTTTCTAATGTTTTTGGATTTTCTGAAAATTCTTACTCCCCCTAAAATCCAAAACCATTTTAAAGAAATTTGAAAACAAACTGTACAAGTAAAGTGACAACTGTTGTGAATTGCTTCAAATCGCCATCCACTTGGCATAAACAATCAGAACTCCCCTGTCAACAAACTATTTTCCCATTATGATTTCAAAACACTTAAGTTTGTTTTAATCAAATGGTTTTTCCGGAAAATTAGTTTTGTTGGGGTTTCATCACATTGCTTTTTCAACCACATGTATGAATAGTTAAAATAAGTTCAACTTAATGACCTTGATTAACCACTTGAAAGTTTAACCAAAAACCACTTGTAGGTAAAAACATCACAACAGTGAATTTCTCAAGAAAAATGCCGATACCTGCTCCACTCTTACCAACCTGGGAGCTTCGGCAAGTCAGAATTTTTTACATATGAAAAACAGACATCCAAGCCTGACCAAACTTGGATGTAACTTTTTCAGTTTCACTTGGGGTTTCAACATTTCTTTTTTCTTCATAAAAATCCTTCACCCCTTTTACCTTCCCTTCGATCATCTTTCCAAAAATATGCTTTACTTTGCCATTAAAAGCCTTTTCGACATCAAATTCTTTCTTTTCAGAATAGAATTGATTCGAGATCTCCACTTTTCCAATTTTTTGTTTAAAATTTTCAGCCCGCAATGGTGGAAAATTTACATCATCCATTGGCGGTACTAAAGTTTCTATTTTTAGTTCAACTGGTGGCTCTTCTGACTTTGACGAGTCAGATTCATCGCCAGACTTCACATCAGATTTCTTAACAACCCACTTCTGGTTTTCAAGATTCACTCTTCTCTTGTAAAATCTTTTCGAACATTCACCAACCTCATATGTTGAATTTTTAAACACTTTGAATTTTTCAGTTGGTGGTTCGGTTTTATCAACAATCTTTTCTTTAAGTTTAGAAACAACTTCCTGTTTTGTGTTGGTTGTTTTTGGACAGTTCCAGGCAATGTGACCAACTTCTTGACATCTATAACAAGTTCTTGTCTCCTTTCTCTGATGAACTCCATTCTTCTCAAACTTTTGTTTTTCTGCAAAGAACTCTTTGTTTGATTGCTTCCAGAATGAGCTCATTTCTTCTTCTTTCGAACTTGCTCCTGAAACAAATACAGTTTTTGGTTTATAAATTTTCTCATTTTTATGATTTTTCGGTGGAATAAAACCAAGATCTTTCTTTTTTAAATTGCCGTTATGGTTTGGTTTCTTTCGATAACCTGAACCGGAACTGTAACCCCTTTTCTTATTTAAACGTTGTTAAACTCTTGAGGTGTAAGGATTAGGTTTTTCAGAAAGATTTTCATCTTTTATTTCAGAAATATTAATTTCTATTAGTTTGAAAACCTTTTTTATTATTTCTGGTTTAACACCTCTTATTGGAAATTCTTCATCAGAATATAATTTGTCGGAATCATTCAAAATATACGCCACTTTGAATGTTTCATCATTCAAATTAGATTTTGATAACAAGAATTTTTTATTGTAAACTCTTTTGACCGATGACTTTGGACTATCAACTGATGAACTCGAACTCTTGGATTCGGACTTTGACTCTGACTCCTCATCTTTATCCAACACCTGATCGACTACTTTCTTTATTAACTCAGACTCATGATCAGTGTCAGACGATGTGAACGTGACGTCAATGTTTTCTGGTAAATCATCAGTTGTTTCAGACTTTAACTTTATATTCACAGCCTTTTTGACCTGTTCCTCATTTTGTTTTCTGGGAGAATAACCTTCCCAGATCGGAGGCGGACACTTGTTATAATTTGCACTTTGTTTCTTACCAGTATCTTTTTCTTCAGACTTCTTGTCCTGAAATGCTTCAAAACCTGCAACAGTTGGATAAATTCTATCAATCAAATAATCAGAACTAGAATAACTTTGTAACAATCGTCTGATTCTTTCATTCTCTATCTTTTCAGTCTCCAACTCTTGCTTCAATTTTGCACATTCTTCAATATAGTAATTGATAGCCTTTTACTTTGACATCATCACTGCATTCATCATGGTTAAAGCGTCTTCTCTTTCAGAATTTGTCTTTTGTAGACCATTCACTGTTCTATTCAACACATCATACGATTCTTTCACATAATTAAGATCGAACAGTAATTTTTCTTTCATCTTATCTTGCTCACTCAACTTCTCCTCTTTTTCTTCACATTGTTTGCAAGATTCTGAACACTTTAGACACGGTTTTATGACCTCAACAATCTTTTCAACTTCAATAAACTTCTCAACTTCAACCACTTTCTCAGCTTCAAACATCTTCTCATCAACATTAATTTCTTCACTTTATTCAGAAATCTTTTCCTGAGCAACACCCTCACATTTCATCCTTTTCTTTTCTTTTGCTGCTCGTCTCTCCTTCAGCTTCTCCAATCTATCTGTAAAATAAAATCCAAAACTTTCAGGAGATAATACAGATTTTCCAATATTTATTTGAGTTTCTTCTTCATCATCACTACTATCAGATAATGATTGATCAAAAACTGTTGTATTTTCTGAACTTTCATCTGAAGAAACAAACTCTCCATCTTGGCTCTTCTCATCATCAACAAACACTTTCATCCATTCCTTCACCAAATCTGGTTCTTGAACTATTTGTGCAATTAATGCAACTGTTTTTGAATCAGGTGGAATATATTTGTCCCAACTAAAACTTTCTGCCACTTTTTCATTATCTTGATCAATTATACCAAAGTAAGCTTTCTTATTTGATTCTTCGATTGCTTTCTTGGCATGTGCAGTTTGTGGTTCTTGTTGTTGATGCGGCTGATGAGCAACTTGTTGATATATGGCTTTCCGATAATAATCATTATTTCCAAAAGGATCCTGGGCTCCACTTGCTTCTCGATTTTTACATTCCCTCTTGAAATGTCCTTTCTCCTTGCATCGAATACAAGTAACTTTAGATTTATCAAAACCCAAAGTAGAAACATTAGAATCTCTGAAATCATCTCTTCCTGTAATCATCTTAAATTTTTCAGCTCTTCTTAAAACACTCGCTAAACACCATTTAATGTCCATAAGTTTCATCTCTTCTGCATCGATCTGATCGTAATCTTCTTTTGTCAGCATAGGATTTCCGATTCTTCCAGCAACCACTCCTTCATATGATTCTAATACTGTAGCAAGTAATGACATGTGACCTTTAGCAACCTCTTCAAAGAAATTTTGACCATTCTGAAGATGTAACGCAATGTTGCAATGTAAAACATGACCATTACTGTTGTTTGAGCTTTGGAACTAATGACTTGAGTTTGAACTTTTCGGATTAACACTCGGGTATGAAGAAAAACCACTACTGCTGTTTGGACTTTGATTTACTGACCTAGATGAGTTTTCTGCACTGAAGGCAGTTTGAACTTTCGGACTAGTTTCAACATCCTGAACACTTTCTTTGTAATACATCTTGATGTCTTGTTGGCCACTCGGATTATTCATTCTAGCAATCTTTTGCTGTTCAAGATCTTGACCCTCAATCTTTTCAATGAACTGGGAAATTGTCAATTTGTCATATTCTCCAGTGTTCTTCAAGATCATCAGATAGGTACCCCACTCTTTTTGAGGTAAAGCATCAGCTATTTTGTCAACCCATTCTTCTTGATCTTTGACTATTTCCAACAAAGACATAGACCGCACTAAGTGGCAATATCTTTCAATCAGCTTCTTTGAAGATTCACCCGGCAAACTAGTAAACACGTCAAGTTCTTTCTTTAGCAATGATTTCTTACTCTTGATCATCTTCTCACTTCCTTCGAACTTAATTCGAAGTGCTTCCCAAATTGAACATGAAGTGTTGTCATGTTGAAGTAGAATGAAAATGTCTTCTTTCACAGCTTGCTGTAGCAGACTAATTATCATCTTTTCTGCTTTGTACATGTCACGTTCTTTGTCCGTTAGTTCAGAAATAGCTTTAATAACTCCCAAATCTGTACGAGGCTTAACATACTTTTTCTCGATACATTCCCAAGATCTCAAATGATTTGCTTGAACCCAGTTTTCGAATCGATCTTTCCAACCATAATACTCCTCAATTCCCATTAGTTTCGGGGGTTTTTGCAAAGTTCCAGTCTCATTTTCCATGTTCATGCTTTGAGCAATAGTAGCCGGAGTAGTCGGGGCAGTAGCGAACACGTTATAAAATTCCTCTTCCATGTTTCAGTAACAAGTTTCACAAAATCAGCTTTCAAGCGAAATAAACTTTTCAAGCGAAATGCACTTTCACACGATATAACCCTTCAAGCGAAATGACCAACTGGTGCGAAATGACCTGCAAGATGACTTCAAACGAAATGATTCAAACGAAATAAGAACTTTCACACGAAATGATGATTTCGTGCGAAACAACCAAATGAAATAATGATTTCGTACGAAATAGAAGAATTTTCACACGAAATGAACTATTTCGTGCGAAATAGACCAAATTTTGTCAATTCGTACTAAATGAACCAACTGTTTCGTACGAAATGCCTCACACAAGTGATTTCATGCGAAATGACGTGCTTATTCCGTGCAAAATGCTGCTGTCATCATCACATCGAACAAATTTTTGTCCAATTGATCAATTTTTAGCTCGATTTTAGGTCCAATTCTCTCAAGGCTTTGTTAAAACAGTGTTTCGCATATAATGTGTGAAAATCAAGCCATTTTATCCGTAAAAACTTGTAAATTTTGAAAAAGAAGGTGTAGAAATCAGAATTTTCAGCTGAATCGGTAAGAACTCTTCCTCCTGAGCTCTGATACCACTTGTAGGATCGTTTTACCGACCAAACGAGTCGTTCATAAGAGTTTTAACTCAATACGAGAGGCGGAAATAAACGTATCGAGGTGATTCAGCTTGAGATTCACTTTAAACTGTCTTTTGATTGATATAACAATGTTTTACAGCGAGCAGACACTTCGGCAGCAGTTCGACTCTGAAACCGAAAAGTTACAAATGAAATGAACAAGGCAGGTATTTATAGGGCAGCCTATTTCACACAAAACAGTTGGCACGAAATCAGTTTCACACGAAATAGTCATTTCGTGCGAAATGAATAACTGATTTCGTACGAAATAGATGTTTCTTATTTCGTGCGAAATACCCCTAAAACCTAATTTCACATACTGCATGCCCTGATCTTTCTAATCTAGTACAAGACTTGATACAAGACAAAGTCGACAGACATATGCACCAACAAAAAAAAAATTAAAAAAACTATAGCAATAGCATGCTCAAATTGAAAGAAATGAAATGCTCGTTAATACGATGCATTTTTTTTAAATATTAGCATATGAAAAAGTTATAGCCGTTTGAAAATCATGGGGGGAAGTGAGTTTATGAGTTAGCAATATTGGATTTTCCTATTTAGCCATTTTCCCCACTTGTTTCCCTTGTTTTGTTAAATGAATTCTGATGTGTACAAAATGTAACATATAAATTTCATCAAATGAGGCATAAAACTAACCATTTTTTAGTACTAATGATGGACAAAGTATGCTTTTGTTTTCCTTTTGTATTTTCAGGATTAAATGAGCTCAAATTAACAAAAGAAGCAAAAAGGCAGCTAAATCTAGCATAAATACAAGAAAAGGAACAAACGTGGCATGCCCGACCCCCCTCAACAGCATCTCCCAAAGCAAAAACAAGAAGAAAGCTGAGCATGGGGCTGTGCCCAGCTGAGCACGGGGCGTGCCCAGCCCGACACGGGGCGTGCCCAGCTCAGCACGGGGCAGTGCTCAGGATGGACAGCCCTGGCACTAAAGACAAACCTGTAGAAGCTTCTATTGCCCACCACGGGCCGTGTCCAGCGAACACGGGGGCGTGTCGAAAGTACAGCAGGCGCATTAATTGTAATTGCGAATTACAATTAATGAAGAGAGAGATTGTCAGACAGGCACGGGGCCGTGCCCAGCGGACACGGGGCCGTGCCCAGCCTTCTGTTCAGCCTATAAATAGGAGTGCTTGGCTTCATTTCAACTCATCCCTTGGCACACCACCTCTCTCACACTTCGTCCACCACCCACCACCACCATAACACCATCATCCACCACCATCATCCATTGTCCATCGTAGAGTGTGTGAGTCATCTCGGGATCCAAGATTGATCGTAAGAGTTCTTGACAATCAAGGCCATGTTTGCCTAAGTCTCTTACATCACTTGGTGAAGACAAAGTGTCTAGTATAATACTTTTTATTTCTAATCTTTTGCACTTTTTATTTGGTTTTGTATTAATGACTTTAATAACTAGTTACTTATGTTGAAGGTGATATTTCCTTATCGTTTGTCCGTGGTGTCTTGGCATTATTTTACTGTCTATATAAAATAAAGGATTTTCACCATTCATATCTCCACGGTCTATATGGAGGTATGTTGGCTACCTGGTCGGGGGTTAAGGGAACGGTTTGGTAAAGGTCTTGCCATTGTTCAGCGTTTAGAGGTCCTGCAATGGACCTGGGTCAAATTTAGTAGGACCTCCTTCAATACTTCACGGTATTGGATGGCGGGGGTCCAAACTCTTTGATCCCCTCATAAGTTAACTACTATTAATACTATAACCCGGCTATTTAGGACTGTATCCCTGCTGACTCAGACTACTTAGTCGAGGGTAACGTCACCGCCAAAAGCGGGGCCTACCACAATATTGCATTAATAACTTAATTCATTATCTTCCAATAATCCACCCTTTTAGGATTGTATCCTTGCTGACTCAAACTACCGGGGTGAGGGTAACGTCACCTTCAAAAGAGGGGCCTACTACAATAACTAAGATAATCTCTTAATTATGTGCAAAAGTGCGGAAATAATCAAAGGTTATACTAGATACGAGTCGGAACCAAGTGATTCATCTTGTCTATCTGTTTTTCTTTTATTTTTATTTTCAGCATTTTAGTTAGTTTTTACTTTTCTTAGTTTAAAACATTTTTTCTAAACTTTTTATTTTGATTAGACGTTGAGGATAAACCGGTACTAAAAGCTCTTGTGTCCTTGGACGACCTCGGTATCTTACCAACGCTATACTACGCTCACGATGGGTGCACTTGCCCATATGTGTGTTTAGTGTTAGTAAAATATCGTGTTTTATAAATTTAAAACTTGGCTAAAATAAGTGTTAAAGGGGCTTAAAATATACACATAATATATACGACACTTCACACGCATCAAATTCTATATTTGGGGATGACATAATCTCACCATTGATCCTACAAATCGACGACTCAGGTTGTCCCCTACGTTTTGTATGCTAAGTTTGTCGTGTACAATAACCTTCCTCTAAAAAAAACTAGTAAAAAAATAAATAAAAAAGTAACTGAAATTTGCGTCACTATGTTATTGTGCATATTAGGGTGGAGGGTATGGTTAATCACTCTAGGGTGATTGAGTGAAATTGTTACAACCCGCACGTTCGTGTGTTGTTACTACTCGTTATACTCGTTACGCCTAGCACCGGAGATTCGGATCATAATGTAGCTATATCGTATACATCGCTATTTCGCAGTGTTATCGCATATTACGCACACTTTATCGCCATAACACATCGCATCACACACACTAACGCTCACAATGACGTTGAGTGAGGACCTATTCTACCCTCCTCGATAGTCGTGATGCGTTGCAGAGAACGTATATTCGAAACGAAACCCGGTTATTGTATCGCAACTTTGAAATGTGGATATTTATACGACCCTATGTGACTAATTATACTAAATATATGAATGTGGGTATGAAAAAGTGTGACCAAACTATCGTTAAATCTTAACGAACAAAACAAAACATCCAAACGCAACACGCCGGAGACCGCCGATCGAGTGGCCACCCGATCGGATTGCCACCCGATCGGACAGCAACCCGATCGGATTGCCATCCGATCCGTTGCACTTCACTCCCCTTCACCTATAAATAGCACTTGTCACATCACTTGAACAACTAGGGATGGGATTGGTACAGTACCCGTACCTATACCCGTACCAGTACCGAAAATACCGGTACCGAATTTGAACAAAACTAGGTACCAAATACCGTACCAAATATATAGGTACGGTACGGGTACGAGTACGGGTACTGGTACGGGTACGAGTACGGGTACTGGTACGGGTATTTTCGGTACAATACCCACTTGGTACCATTTTGTTTTTATTTACTTTTTGAGCACTTGTACGAGTACTAAATAGGTAAAATTGACATGAGTATCAATATAGTACGAGTACCAAATAGGTAAAATTGGTATGAGTACCAATACAATACGGGTACCATATAGGTAAAATCAACACGAGTACACTATAAATCCCATAATATGAAATAAAACATAATACAAAAAAACTTTTAAAGGTATACAAAGAATTCGGTACCAGTACCCGTTTTTACCCGTACCTGTACCCGTACCAATACCGAAAGTACCGAATACCAAAATCAATAAAACTGGGTACCAATACATGTACCAAATACCTAAAATCGGTACGGGTACATGTACGGGTACGGGTACGGGTACGGTACGGGTACGAGTACGGGTATTTGGGAAAAAAAGCCCATCCCTAGTGACAACTCTCACTCGACCAACACGCTTTGGGGCTCTTTCCTCTCGATTTCTCGCGATTCTTGTAAGTTTCTACCTCAAATCTTGTAATTTCATGATCTACACGCACTTCTACACCTTTCTATCTTTTGAATCTCAACTTTTAACCGTGAAATCAATGGATTTGAGGTGTTCTAGGATGATGTCATCATGGAGTTCTTATGAACTTCAAGTGTTGGCCTCAATCCACCAAGAACCACTTAGATCTGAAGGATTTCCACAAGAATAAACAACATTTTCGCATAGATCTAGACATAATCATGGATACAAGGATTGAAAGATGGTTTTCCAACTTTCTTTCAACTCTTTTACACTCAATGCACTAAAAACCGATAGAATCGGAGCTTGTTCTGATCTTCTCCTCGTTCTTAGTAAAGCCCTGGTTCAAGATCTGAGTTCTATCAAAGAGACTACCGACTTCAGGTTAAACATGAGCAACCGTCTCAAACAGTGGACTGATCGGACTAGGGTGATTCTTGCCCGATCGGGTCACCTGGGCGCGGATGGGATTCTGTTGTTTGACACGTTGTCATACCGTCTCGAGAAAACCACAAAACTATCAAACAACCAAGTGTAAAGATGATCAGGACGTCTGGGACGGATTACCTGTCCGATCGGATTGTCACCCGAAATGATTGCCACCCGATCGAATTGCCACCAGATCGGACAGCCGTCCGATCGGCTTGCACTTGGCCCCACTTAAACTATTATCTCAACCTGTAAGTTTTGAACGTCGAACGGATTGCCGTCCGATCGGATTGCCGCCCAATCGAACGACCACCCGATTGTGTGATGTTTTGAACTTTAACACATAAACAGTTTTTAACACTTAGTCAGTTGAAAACGGATTGCCACCCGATCGAATTGCAATCCGATCGAGTGACAAACTGCTGTGAACTTGTTCTCATCAAAGTGTCCTACTAAACGGGTCGTCACCCGATCGAACCGCCGTTCGATCGATCGACCTGAAGGGTAGAGATACTTCTTTGCTCTCAAATGCTACAACGAAAACTTCAAAAGGCAAACCATCATACACAAACACATCCATACCAAACGAGGTGACAATCCAATCGAATGGCCATCCGATCGGATGACCATCCTGTCACTCCCCAACCGATGGCGGAATCATCGGGGCGTGACACTAGGCGAATCAGATTGCTTAGGAGAATCCATAACAACTATTTTGTGACAATAATTAATGCGTTCATTATCCCTTACTAATAAATAATCATAATCACATACGTCGTCACAGATTACATGTTCTCTCGAACAACACAAATCCGACAACCTAGATTTTAGTTGAGTTTCTAGACTTCCTAGCTTGGTTTGAAATAGCCTGCAATCTTACCAGTAACATACGTTAAAATAATGTCAATACAAAAGTATTGGCGAGTATACAGGTTTGATATGTAATAGCATAATAGATTAAAAGTGCTGCGAATTCCTACATACATAAACGGGATACACGACATATATACTCACAAAACCAATACTACCAGCTAAGTCCTCGATGCTCGAATACGCGATGGCAAACTAGACCCCGTCGGGCGTAATAGTACTATACTAGTCATGGTGGGACGTCGCGAGTATAAGTCCTAGCACATATGTAACTAGCATCACGTATAACTATGCAAGTAAGTCATTCGCAAGTGATAAATAGTTTAAGCATTTGATGTTATTTGATTCGATAGCAACGTATGTTACACCCAAAAGTGCAAAAGCAAAAAGGGTTCAAGTATACTCATAGTGCGTATTCAGCGAGAACACGACTTGATTGGATCGGTTGAGAGCGCGTCTGAGTTAGCCTAGACATGGAATGGTAGGGTAAGCGATGCACAGTACACTAAGCGTGAAGAGTCGAGGAATCGGCCTAGTGGTAATCCGATCGGATGTCAATCCGGTCGGATGACATGATCTGGTCGGATAACCTTACCTGGTCGGATGACATGATCCGGTCGGATGGCATGATCCGGTCGGATGGCATGATCCGGTCGGATGACATGATCGGTCGGATGAACTTATCTGGTCGGATGACATGATCCGGTCGGATGGCATGATCCGGTCGGATGACATGATCCGGTCGGATGACATGATCCGGTCGGATGGTCTGTTCGGTCGACATAGAAATTGGTGAACAGTTCGTTTCAACATTCTGGTCGACTGTACTTGGTGGTTTTTGGACAGAAGACGAGTGGTTTGACTGAGATGGTGTGACATCGTGTTAAACAAATGAAAGTCCATCAGTTCCGACCCGTTCTAACGGACAGGAACTACCCCGTTCCATCAGATATGGCCGTCCTTGACGGTTTTTCCCATGTTCAACCCGAAATCACACAATGCTTGATTAGATACGTAAAATTTTAGGTGCGATTGTTATAAAAATATGTGGAAATCACTCTGATCTGAGTTTTTCATGGTAAAACGAGGTCACTCTTTGAAGTTCATCATGAACTCTTGATGACATCATCTTTGAACACCTCAAATCAGTAGATTTCATGGTTAAAAGTCGAGTTTTAAAAGATAGAATGGTGTAGAATTGAGTGTAGATCATAGAAGTATAAGATCTAGGTTGAGATCTTACCAGAATCGCGAGAAATCGAACGAAAAGGGGTCAAAGAGCGTGCTGGTCGAGTGGGAGCTGTCACATCACTGTTCAAGTGAAGTGACAGGCTATTTATAGGCAAAAGAGAAGGGTAGAGGTGATGGGGTGATCCGGGTCGGATGGCCCATCCTGGTGGATTTCTGGCACGACGAGATTTATTGTTTCGAGCATTGCGATAGATTTGGTTACACATTCTCCTATACTTATTTATTATATATAATTATTCACGTTGGGTCGTATATACATATCCGTGTTTCAAAGTTGTGATACAATAAACGGGTTTCGAATATGCGATCACTTTATGACGCTTCATGGTCATCGAGGAGGGTAGAGTAGGTCCTCGCTCAACGTCATCGTGAATGTTAATATGTGTGTTGCGATGTGCGTTTTGAGTAATGAGTTGCACTGCGACACATCACGGCTGTCAAGGAGGGTAGAATTGGTCCTCACTCGCCATCTTCTTGGTTGTCAGCAAGTACAATGTGATGTGATAGCGATAAAGTATGCGTAATATGCGAAAATACTGCAATTTAGCGATATATACGATATAGGTACATTATGATCCGAATCTTTGATGCTAGGTGTAACGAGTATAGCGAGTAGTAACAATGCACGAAAGTGCGGGTTGTTACAGTCTCCCCTGCTTTAGGAGATTTCTTCCTGAAATCAATCCAACAGATAGACTTTTGGAAGTAGCGATACAGCGAGTTAATTGACTGAGAGTTGACAAGCGAGAGCGTTTCAAGTAAGAGAGATCGATTACGATAGCGAGAGGCGACGTAAAAGTAGCATCCCACGAGTTGGCGTTTCAAAAGTACCTCGGGTCGCGAAGAATTTTTAAGTTTGATGCGATTGAGATTTTAAAGAACTTGAAAGGTTTCTCATAGCGTAGGGTTAACTGAGTCGATTGTTAACCAACGTTGCAAGAAATGTTCGTTTTAGACATTTAAAAGAAATTTGGAAGGAAATCTTGAAAAATTTTCTTATAACGTAGGGTCAACTGAGTCGATGTTAACCAACGTTGCAAGAAAGTTTAGGTTTTAAACATTTTAAGGAATTCGAAAATGAAAACTGGAGTTACGGAAACTCTCCTATGACATGGGTTCAAGCTGAACTCGATGTCGAACCAATGTCTTAAGAAGGATTTCGTTTTGTTGTTGCAAAAGTTTTTAAGAAGACTGGACTTATGAGACTTCCCTTGGGAATGGAGTTAAGCTGATTCGATGTTACCTCCACATTGTGAGGAAATTTCACTTGTCCAATGGTTTTAATAAAAAAAATCAGTTTTTAACGGTTTGAAAAGTTAATTAACATCGAGCCCCACTTGGCACTTTCTCACGAAAGTTTGTTAATATGGTTAAAACACTTATATATAGGAAGTACCAACGGCATATCCACCATGTTTCTCCCATATTATTTCCGTTTCGTGAGGAGGTGTCATGCGTGCCGATATGACACAGATAGAATTGCGCTACCTCGGTCCAATCGATAGGAAGTCAGACCGAGTTGAAGATAGAATCGAATAGGTTAAACAGGCGAGTTGAATTGCGAACGTAGCTATAACAGCGTGCGCAAGTAGCCTGTTGACACGAAGCATTGATGTGTCGTGCCTGGATAGGCGTCGAGCGATAAGCGATAAGCGAATAGCGCGATTTCGATTAGATTCCACATTATCCCACATGGCACGTTTCCACGAGAGTTTGCTAACATGGTGAAACACCACGTTCGACCAGGTTAGTTTTGTCCCATGAAGCGATGTCATGCATACTAATACCATACAGACTGCGATGAATACCAAGCGACGAGCGATATGCGGTACGCGATAGCGACAACCGACGAGCGATAAGCGACGGTTGTTGCGTTGCAAGCGATGGGGCCATGCGTGATTTATGCGATTCGATTCAATTTGATTAACACTATAGCGTTTAACTAACATTAGACCCCACATGGCCTTTTCCACGAAAGCCTGCTGATATGACTAAAACACCTTGCTTTAACCATGTGAGCTTCATCTCGTGAAGCGAGATCATGTGTGCTAACTTAACACAAATATCACAGATAACGATAGGCGATAGCGATAGAGTGACACACAGTAAGCGATATGGCAATTTGCACGATAAGCGGTAGCGATTCACATAATAAGCGGTAGCGATCGCGAGATAGATTTAAGCGATAATGCGATTACGAGCGTGTTGACTTACGAAAAGCTTTGCGATGACACGCTTTGAGTTGCGATACAGACTTAAGACCAGTCTTGCATTGATGCAATTGCCCTGCGGGGTAGACCCTCCAGAGTCCATTGATGAGGCGATTGCGCTGCGTTTGCAGACTTACGACAAGTCTGTCGATGATGCGGTTTAGTTGTTACGCCTTGCGATTGAGTGCAGCGTGTTGAAAATAATCACAATAGTATAATAGGTCTAGTAACGTTCAACTCCACATGGCACTTTCTTCACAAAACTTCGGTTAGCATGGTGAAACACCGTCCTGTTTCAACCACACGCCTCCGTGCCGTGAATAGGTGTCACACTTCGTCAGACATGGTCAAGACGCTTATATATAGAAAGTTCCTGCGGCGTATCCACCACGCTTAACCATGCCCTGAATGTTAAGGCATTATTGAAACTCACTACGATCTTCGTGCACTAACCAAAATAATCTCGTGTGCACCCGTGGTTAATTTGATTCTTGCACGTTTATCACACCTTATCTCAAGAACGCATAATAGGGGTAAAATACATTATATAGTACATAGTGCTAGCATTTAGATTGTGCGCGAGTATAAGAGAGAAAATTGAATCCACATGCGTTGAGTGATAAAATAAGTTCCCAAACATAAAAGAAATTAACGGCGAAAAAGTCGTATTATTACAACAACATTAGAAGCAAAATAACGATGCTGTGGAGTACTTCTACGGAGACCGCGGTTGTTGCTGAAATTCCTCAAGGTTGCGGTCCTGTGCGGTAGTTCTGGGTAAAATGACCATACCAGATGCAATTGTCGCAATAGCGACAGTTAGTTCCTGGTGGGTGATGATACGTACACATGAGACACAAGGGATGGCTTCCGGTGTAGGCGCGCATTACAAGAACGGGGGCAAATCGTAGCGGTGTGGGGTTTGGAATTTCATCCACGCTTGGTTCCTTTCGCTTGTGGCTGAGCTCGTTGCGATCCTGTGATGAGGTGTCGTTGTCGTTGGGGGGTTCGTCTGATGATTCGCTGGAGGCATCGTCGGTGAAATCTTCAGAAGGATCGTCGGTAGAATCATTGGAAGATTCACCGGATGAATTGATGACGATTGCTTGACGAGCTTGTTTGACCGAATTCTTGGAGAAGAATCCGTCCAAGACTCGTTTGTCGTTGATCTCTGCGGCTAAGCGATAGGTTTCTTCGATGGTAGCAGGTTTTGCAGCTTCGAAAAAATCACCCACACACTCAGGCAAGCCGCGAATGTACTTCGGAATGGCTTTTTCTGAAGTGTCGACTTGACTTGGGCAGATTACGCTAAGCTGTTTGAACCTTGCGGTGTAGTCAGCATTGTCACCTCCGACTTGCTTGATTTTCCAGAATTCGTCTTCTAGCTTCTGAACTTCGTGAGGGGGACAATACTCTTTCTTCATGAGCTCTTTCAGCTCATCCTAAGAGAGAGCGTAAGCTGCGGAGATCCCGCGTTTGTTTCGTTCGGCGGTCCACCAGTCGAGTGCTCGCGATTGAAATACTCCGGTAGCGCAAATGGTACGGAAACTATCGGGACACCCACTTTGACGAAGGGTAACTTCGATAGAGTCGAACCACTGGAGTAGTTGAGATACACCTCCTTCACCCGTGAACTCCATCGGATCACAGGCTTTGAAGTGTTTGTAAAGAAAAGTAGATTGCGGCTCTTTTGTCTAGACGTCTTCCGAAGCTCGAGAGTTGCTAAGAGAATGCACTTGAGCGACGATCTGAGGAATCATTACGGCCACTCCCTTGACCACAAGGGAGGCGATCCTCTTTTCGTCCCTTCGTTTGGCTCGTCTCCTTGCTGACATTCTCGAAGTAGAGTTGTTAGAAGGCATCTAGATAGGAAGAGACTTGGAGTGAGATTCGATCATAATGATTTTTGAGTTTTGCGATGTGATTGAGCGCGTTCAAAACTTGATGCGATAATATAATAGTAATGCGAAATCACATAGGAGCCACATAGGAGACACGAAATTCCTAAGTTCTCACACAATGACTTGTTTGTTTAAACGTGTATATATTTATATAAATGTAATTTGTAATCATACACATACAGGTCGATTTAGAATATGCGAGGACGCGTTGAGGTGACAAAGCGAGAGCGAAGGCGAGAGATTATGAATTTATTTCGTTGCGAACATTCGGTTTTCGTTTTAGATTGCGATGGCTGTGCGAGTTGTGCATTTTGTAAAACAAGGAACGAAAGATTGATAAATCGAGAAATCGATAAAGCGTAAAGTTTAAAAGTGTAAACACATAAGCGTAAGTAGGTTCTGATAAGCGTATAATCGGCGAGTCGCAAGCTAGAAAAATAGATAGAGTGCCTCGGGTGTTTAGGCGTCGATTACCCAAGGTAACTTAACCATATCCAACCAGTTCGTGTGCACGCGTTGACCTAGAAGACTTATGCTTCCACTGGGATGCAGCTCATGGCATTTTTCCTCCTAGTCATCGCGTGGCTCGAGTCATTGTGATAGTCGAGTCCTTGGTGAGAGCTTTTTTGTCACACCCCTATTTTCCACGTGTCACCGGTGGGCCCGGTGGGGAGTATAGTGACGTAGTTGGTATCATCATAGACAAACAACACAATGTAATAATGCACAGCGGAAGCAAAGATAGATTCATTTCAACTTTAAATAAAACGTAATAATAAATATCACTGATAGTTGAAACGGATCCACAGGCGGATCAAAAAAAATAAGATATTGTTCAACAGTTTAATGTCGTCCAAGCTTGCGAGACTTATTGTGGACGCTCTAGAAGACAGCCAGCCTATTACGTGTAGTACCTGCACTTAACCTTTTGGGAAAATACGTCAGTTTACACTGGTAAATACAAATTAACTGACTCATTTTGAAATGATTGAAAATTGATTTGAATGCTCATGGCACAAAAATATTTTATAACTTGGGATAATTATATTACATAATCTTGTAAAGGATTTACATGTTACTTATGCGTTCAGTAGCCCGGTTCGTGCCGGGTTAAAGATCAATAGACACACCACAATATTGAGTTATACACTTGACAGGTGTACGCCTACACCCCGTGCTCAGGTCGTGGCCATCTCGTAAGATAATGCCGAGGATATCCGGGACATGGTCATTAATCCCCCAAAGGCTTTAAGCAAACAAAACATACAATTAAAACATAGCATCTCAATAAATTTAACCACTATTCGATTAAAGAATTTAATGCTAGACCAAGCGGTATTTTATATACCGTACCCCAAGCCCGTATAGGGAAAATAAGTTAAAAGTATTTACCTTGGTAAGTATTTATCTCAACAAGCAAAAAGGCAGGTAGCTTTTACCGGGCTCCTAATCTGGAACGAAGGTTTATAAATAACCTATTAGATTTCCAACGGTCTTTATTTAAGCCTAAGCCTAGACCGGTTAATTAAAAGTACGAAACGGTTTAACGCACGATTAAGCGAAGACCGGATAGAATGTTATTTAGACCCGACAAGTTGGAATACTTGTTTAATATGGGTATACTAAGTACATTCTGGATTTTGAGACAAAAATGATAATGTTTGACCCGTCTTGGTCAATTTATGCAAACTAGTTACATAAACCGAACCGAACGCGAAAAGAGCGTTACGGGTATTCAAAAGAGTCATATGCAAGTTCCCTGAGTTAATATGCTCTAAATATGATATAATATCAGTAAGTTATTTTCTATTTTGCCCGGAACGGATTTAAAATCAATT
The DNA here is from genome assembly GCA_030545235.1 of Helianthus tuberosus. Taxonomy (NCBI): domain Eukaryota; kingdom Viridiplantae; phylum Streptophyta; class Magnoliopsida; order Asterales; family Asteraceae; genus Helianthus; species Helianthus tuberosus. The sequence goes on along the minus strand of CM060443.1, from coordinate 171,444,880 downwards.
TATGCCTTATAAGGGCATTTCGGTCATTTAAAGAGGTTGTAAAAGAGTTTATTCGTAAATCTGGGTTATGGGTCTGGTTTGTACAGCAAACATACTTAATTTAACATATCATAACAGTAGGGTATGACCCATAAGTGAAAATTATCATTTAAAACCAAACTATGCTCGTTAGGGGTATTTTGGTAATTTTACAAGGGCTTAAAATGCCAAAACTGGAAATCTGAGTTTATAAAATTGTACTTACTGTTTTTATATGAAAATATGCTAATTACATCAGTAGGTATAAGTCTTATATGTTTGACATGGTTATAGTATATACTATGCGTTAAAAATGCCTAAAAAGGCGATTTAGAGCCGTTTCCGGGTTTGTAAAAGAAAGCTGAGATTTTTATACTTCCAGAAGGTTCAACATACTTTATTTAATAAACAAAATCAGTAGGAAGTGGTTTGGGGTCAATCGGATTTATAAAACTCGTTTTATGGCTTAAAAGGTCAAAACCGGCATTAACCGAATTAACTTAGCGACCTATGAAACGATCAGCCAAAAATTTAATAAAAATCATCAAAAATCCCAAAATATTATATAACATCAGTGGGTAAAAAGTTTTATACCAAAAAGTGGCCTTAAATAGGTTATACGCTAAAAGCGCCGTTTATGTATATAAAGATATAGTTTTACGATATCGGCCATAACTCAAAATCTGGACCACCAACTGATCTCAAATTTTCGGTGCAAGTTTATAAATTAGTAATAAAGATTTATACTCTTTCACTTTTCCAAAAATCACGTTTTATATCAAAAAGGGCAAAATAGTCAACTTTAAGCATAACTCGGAAACATGCATACGAATCGGTTAAGCATAGACTCAAGTTATAAAAATTCCAGAGAGTCATACATAAATAAAAATGGTCAAAAATAAACTCTAATACAGATCTCAAACATGCATGCACGGATCCGAATCGAGAGTCAACGAAAAAGTCGTTTTATAAAACTTTCGGTTCCAATCCGGGTTTATACCAAAGATTGTCGAGTTGATCATGGTAAAACATATTCTTACATTCATTATAAAGCTATTTTTGATGATCAAACTGATTGCATGTCATCTACATTACCATTTATGTTATATTTCACAAAAACAATTTCTGTTGACTTTTTAAGAACAACTTTGACTCGACAAATAGCATGCTTAGAGTGGGAATCAGAGAATACCCTTTTGAGGGTTTGTTTCCCACATAAATACCATCTTATAAGTGGTTTCAATTTGAGAAATGACAGAGCCAAATTCGTTTAATCGAAAAGTCAAACTATATGAACAACGGTTTGACTTTTAACTAATAATCTATGCTAGAACGGATTAGAGGATGATATGAATGCTTACAAAGGTCCTAATGAAGCTTAGATAGGACTAGGAAGCTGCCTTGACGACCAGAATGCTCCTGGAATGCCTTGTGAAGTTTTGATAGTTGTGATGTTCTTGTTTACAATGTAAGTGCCTCAAAAAAATGAAGCTTTAATCTGATATAAATGGGAATTCAGGTGTTACAAGAGTGCAACAGGTGTCCCAACATGCATGAGGGCTGATTGGTGAGTTTTAGAGGTGATACAAGCTGTCAAGCACTCAAAAATCGGACTTAAACAGCAGCTGATCGCAATTCTGCACATGGGGCTGCCAAACTTTAATTAAAAATGGCAGCTTTGGTCCCTGTCTTTGCACGCGAGGTTTCGGCTATTTATTTTGACTCGTAAACCCCCAAACTTGGTTTTTAAGAACCTTGGGACATTTACCAACATGGTAATGTCCTCGGATAACTTTGCGCTCACCCGAAAAGCCATGAAATTCGACGTTGACGCTTTTAGCCCCTCAAGTACGGTTTTGGCCATAACTTTCTCATACGATAACGAAACTTCATGAAATTTTTACCATGTATTCTAGTGAGTATATTCTAGCATTACAAAGCTTCGGGGCTGCCAAAAGTTCACCCAGAGGTATAAATTCAACATGTTGACACTTTTAGTCCCTATAGTTTGTAATTCCTCACTTTCTTTCATTTTTCGCTTCGTATGATCCATGATCTATCCGTTTAAGGTTATAAACACCATGTAGGGTTATTGTAGGACTTATTTATCAGTTGTTGACACTTTGAACCCTTATAAGTACATAGTTTCACCGTTTGTCAACTTTAGTCCCTCTAAAGTATGTTTTCACACATTCAAAGTCCATGACACGTGTCACCACATTATTGGACGTAAATTTCCGAGGTGAATTTAAAAAAAAAATAGAGTTGTATGGAAAAGAGTTGTGTGTTTTAAATTGATTGAAAATATGAGTTTTATGAAACGTTCAAAAATAAAAAGCTAACGGTCAAAAATAGGGGAAACGGTCAAAAAAATTAAATCAATTACTCTCAATCATTTCGGTAAACTCTCACCGATTTTCATACTCTCTCTCCAACTCACCGATCAACTTCATCTAGTGGGTATGGTCACCGATCGGTGACTATAACTCGCCGCAATACTCACCGCATATTATACCCTCCACCCTTATATTGTTCCCGGTATCTCTAAAACTTGCAGTTCCTGTCCCTCACCATCACACTCTGTAGTCGATCGAGTCCCCGACCCTAACCTCAATTACTCCACCGTTTGCAAAGAAGGATAATTTAGTCATTATGCTCGTTGTTCGTTTGCCCCAATCAGATCAACAACGACATTTGCCGTTTGATTTAATCAGATCTTCTTTGGTTAATCCGACTTCTTGTGGCTCTGATTCGAATGCCGATGTTGATAATTGCAAAGTTCAATCCAGATCCGATGGTGTTGTTGCGGATCATCGGGTGTAATTATTCATCATTTTTATTTTTCAAAATTAGGGGCTGTTTGGCTAAGCTTTTCAAAATGACTTATTTGCTTATTTGCTTTCTGAAAAGCAAATAAACAAATAAGTCATTTTGAAAAGCTCTATTTTAAAGCTTTTCAAAACAGCTTATTGACTTATGTGCTTTTCAGAAAAGCAAATAAGCAAATAAGTCATTTTGAAAAGCTTAGCCAAACAGCCCCTTAGTGTTTAGTTTTTTGTGAATTTGTAACTTAACTTACACGTATAGTGGTGGTGGTGTTATCACAATGCATCCTTGAGGAAATAAAAAGAAGTGAGTAAGGGTAATTTGGACATAGGCTGTGGGTGTGGAGGGGCTTGAGTTGGGGACATTGTTCGACAAGTGACGAGGGTGGAATCCACAAGCTTATGGTGAAAAAATGAGGGGTGTGGTGTGGCGTGTCTTAGCTTGGCGTGGTCAGCTATGTGAACTTGTTTTAATTAAAGCAGCCAACCAAAACCAGCCATATTGGACCAGCCAACCAAATTAAAGTAGCCAACCAAAACCAGCCATATTGGACCAGCCAACCAAAGCCAGCTAAGTCACCCTACCCCCGCCAGGTTAAATACCCACGCCAAAGAGGCAATGCCATACCCAACGCCAACCCGGGGTAGAGCAATTGACATTGAAGGGCATCCTTGCCCCAACCAACGCCTCACTCCCCACACTCTAACGTTGAGTAACAAAAGTTAGGGCTGGATACTCGATTGACTACATAGTGTGATGGTGATCGACTCAACATAAATTTGCAAGTTTTAGAATCCAACAAGCAATTTAGACTATAACACATGGAATAAAATTGTAGTTTACTCATAAAAAAATGACTTTTACTTTTACCTTCACCTCACTCACTCCTTGGATTGTCCATGAAATAATAGTTTAGGGAGTGATATTGTAACTTTAATATTTTTATTATTCATCAGTTGGTAGGCAGAGGAGGAGGCTGCCTGAAACCTCTTCCTATTTGGGGGGAAAATGCTTCTAAAATCTGGTCTTGTATTGCTCTCTCGAATCCCTCTCATTTCTTCTTCCTCACGACAAAGGTACACAACCTTCTAATTCTGCTCATAAATAATTGAAATTGTTCTAACATTTAGCTTCTCAAATTCAAAATATCAAGTCGATTTCTTACTATTTTGTCTCCGATACATGCTATTTTGTAGTCGATTTGTTTCGCTAGATGTTTAGTGTATTATATGAATTGAGCACAGACACAGTTTGTTGATATAAATTCAAGTGTTGAATTTGTGCACTAAGATTTGTTTATATGAATTTATGCCATTCAGTCTCTAATAGATGCTACTTTGTAGTTGTTCTTCAACTACATAGGTTTTGATATCTGAAACAATCTCAGATTTCGCGTGTATGATGTTGTTTATTAATGTGAATCTGAATGTTTAGTTTTAGTTTCAATAGAATAGTGCTTTTAATATATGTATATTTGTTGTTTCAGTAAATGTTTGATGTATTGTATGGTGAATTAAGCACAAACACAGTTTGTTCTTATAAATTAAAGTGTTCAATTTGTGCAGTAAGATTTGTTCACATGAATTTATGCCATTCAGTCTCTAAAACATGATAGTTTGTGGTTGTTCTTCAACTACATAGGTTTGAATCTCTTAAACCGTCTCAGATTTCACGAGTATGAATCTGAATGTTTAGTTTTTGTTTCAATAGATTACGGCTTTTAATGTATCTTTGTTGTTTTATGTTTAGTGTAGTATATATATTAAGCACATACACAGTTTGTTGAATTTGTGCAGTAAGATTTGTGTATATGAATTTATGCCATTCAGTCTCTAATACATGCTACTTTGTAGTTGTTCTACAACTACATAGGTTTCAATATCTGAAACGATCTCAGATTTCACAAGTATGATCTATGAGTCTATGACAATGTCAATCTGAGTGTTTAGCTTTTGTTTGAATAGAACAGGGCTTTTTCGTATATCTTTGTTGTTTAGGTAAATTTGTTTAGTGTATTGTATGAGTTAAGCACAACTGCATTTTGTTGATATCAATTGAAGTGTTGAATTTGTGCAGTAAGGTTTGTATGAAAAGGATGAGTACCGGTACATCTACAGCGACACCAGTTTACCCTAAGTTTGTTCCAGTGGAGCAGAAGGAGATTACTTCAGTTAGCGAGTCTGATGGTATATGTAATATTACTAGCTTGTTTATTGTTTACTATTTGTTTCTAGAAAGACAAAATCAAGAATGCTAGTTTTCTAGATTCTATGTTGTCTAAGTGTTTCATGTTGCTGAATGTTATTGTTTGAAATTTGAATTCACATGAGCTAAATACCGTGTAATATCTTATACCGCAGGCTTCACCTTTCGGCTGGTTTCGTATAACATTCTTGCTCAGGTATGTGCACAGCTTCATAAGTTGCTTACTGATTTTTTGTTGACTGTGGATAGTGTTATCTAATGCATTTATGTTAATATATTTTTGGGATTTCAAGCATTCATTCAAGCGTATAGTTTACACAAGATAATCATAATGTCAAAGAGATGCCAAAGTCTTGTTTGTAATATTGGGCTTTTGTTGAATCATGCAAATACTCATGGTCTCATTTATACACAATCAATATACAAATACTTTTTGGTTCAACTTACAGGCGTATGTAAAAAGTTCTGTGTTTCCACACTCCCCATCACCTTGTCTCAAGTGAGTTCTTGCTTTCGTATTGCTAGAAAATCATAAAAAAATATCATTAGATGTTTCTTTTGTGAGCTATATATCCCTTAAAATTTGGCACCTATTGTCACAGGTGGAAAGCTCGTTCACCGATAATTCTTGATGTTCTCAAGAGTCTTGATGCTGATATCTTATGCTTACAGGTCTTCTTCATATCCTTTATTTTGTAAATCCTAGTTTATTTTTATCAACTTTCGGTTTTCGTGAAATGAGAACTTTCTTGCCATTGTTATCAGGAATTAGATGAATATGATAAATTCTACAAAGAAAAAATAGAGCAGAATGATTACTCAAGCATCTACATTAAACGAAGTGGAAGAAAACTTGACGGTTGTGGAATTTTCTACAAGCGCAAAAAGTATGCTCATTGAAAGGAATCCATTTCAATTATTAAGATTTCCACTAGTTTTTTCTAACAGCAAAAAACATTTTGAGTAAAGTACACAGTTGGTCCTTGTGGTTTACCAAAAACTGGATTTGGTCCCTTGCTTTCCAAAGGTACACTGATAATCCATATGGTTTGCACTTTGTGACGCATTTAGACCAGTAGTCCTCAACTTTTCCAAAAAGTACATAGACGGTCCCTGTGGTTTGCATTTTGTAACGCATTTAACCCCTAACTTGGACCTACTAAAACCTTTAGATTTGTTGGCTGGAGACTAATTGTGTTACAAAGTGCAAACCACAGGGACCATCTGTGTACTTTCGAAAAGCTAGGGACCAAATCCAAAATTTTGATAAACCACAGGGACCATCCGTGTACTTTACTCAAACATTTTTACTGTATTCTAAATTTCTAATAATATGTTTACCCTTTTGTTTGTTTAATTTACAGATTGGAGTTGGTCACAGAGGAAATAATTGACTATAACGACCTGGCTAACTTGATTCTCGACGATTCATCACGTTTGGAACAAAAAGAAAAGGCTCCTGAAACCGATAATAAAGGTACTTATCAAGTAAGGGTTTTTGGTCCTTCTTTGTCTTCTTTATTCTTAGCTGAAAGTTTCTTATAAGTTATAATTAGGGCTGCAAACGAACCGAACGAACACGGATAAGACTTTGTTCGTATTCATTTGTTAAGGAAATGAACTTGTTTGTGTTTGTTTGTTAATATTAGGCAATGAACAAAAAACGAACGTTCATGAACACAAACTAATGTTCATGAATACAAATGGAAACAAACGAACCCAAACAAGCGTTCATGAACAGAATATGTGATACACTGACACTTGTTAAATATTTTATTTGTCAGAAATTGGAAGTATTTAAATAAAAGAGTAAACTGCCAAAATGGTCCCTGAGGTTTGGTCACTTTTGCCACTTTAGTTCAAAACTCAAACATTTTGAATCTGGGTCCATGTGGTTTCAATTTTGTTGCCATTTTCATCCAAAATCAAAATCCGGTCAGATTTTTCAGTTAACATCCAGCTTTTTTGTCTTTTTTCTCCCTTTTAACGAAGGGTAAAATGGTCACGTTTTATTATAACAAATTAAAAAAAATTGACCATTTTGCCCTTCATTAAACGAGAGGAAAACGACAAAAAAGCTGGATGTTAACTGAAAAATCTGACCAGATTTTGCTTTTGAATGAAAATGGCAACAAAATTGAAACCACAGGGACCTAGACTCAAAAAGTTTGAGTTTTGGACTAAAGTGGCAAAAGTGACCAAACCTCAGGGACCATTTTGGCAATTTACTCTAAATAAAATATGAAAACTAAAACACTAATGAACTAAAATAAACAAACACGTTACCGAACATTCACGAACATAAATGAACAAACGTGGCCTCTGTTCATGTTTGTTCATTTAACTAAACGAACGAAATTTCTTGTTCGTGTCTAATAAACCAACGAACACAAACGAACTTTCCCCCGAACGGTTCACGAACTGTTCACTGAATGTTTGGTTTATTTGCAACCCTAGTTATAATGATATTTCTTTCTTTAACTTTAATTGTGGCTTAGAGGAAGTAACATCTCCGAGGGACCATGGGGATCCTAACGATCCATACGTGCGGTTGAAACGTGATTGCGTTGGAATCATGGCTGCGTTCAAGTTCAAATATCCGTATCAACATTATGTCATTGTGACAAACACACATATTTACTGGTAATGGTAAAATTCAATTCTACCCTTATTCTGTCTAGCTTCAACTAGGTGGATCATCTCTTATTTACGCTTAGTGTTCATGATGAAAGTTTAAATCATGCTCCTCAGGGACCCAGAATGGGCTGATGTCAAGCTTGCACAGGCGAAATATTTATTATCGCGTGTAGCTCGATTCAAGAAAATGGTATCTGAGAAATACGAGTGCACACCATCTGTACTTATTGCTGGAGATTTCAATTCGGTTCCTGGAGATAAGGTACACTCAATGGCATTTCTTTTAGGGCTAATGATAGATACTAGAAATTAGAAAATCAAAGGCTGATCTATTATAAAATTAAGATAGGTGGCCCGATTCGAGAGGAGCTAATCTCCGATACAAGAACATTGATAATTAAATTAGACAAGATATAAGAAAATAAACAAAACTAAAATACTTAAAGAAGAATATATAAGTTACTAATCCTAAATTTTAGCCCCTAATTCGGCCCTTTGACTCTCCTCTTGAGTTTGACTTTGACTGGAATCGTATCAATACAGCCTGCTCGGAGAACAGACTTGTCCCCAAGTCGAATATCCAATAGTTGTGCCAAGCGATGAGCCATTCAATTATAGGTTAATACGCTTCATAAACCAATAGTTTAGGCCATACGGATTGTGGCTGCAGATTGAGCCTGGCCACGACATTCGGTGGACCATGGTGGTTGTCCTTCACGTCTCTGCTACCATCACCCCGATTTGCAGCTTCTTTGGGAAGCTTGGGAACTGTCCTCTTCCCTACCACTTGCGGGTCCTTACATGATCTAGATCCAGAACTTCAGCACCTTTGGTTGAGTGATGAAGAGTAATCTGGATAGGACCATCGTCTTTAGGTGAATTAACATTTCGAATGAAATCATCATCTTCATCGCCTTCGATTTCTTGATCTTTTGGCAATTGACTCCGGTAATCTACCCGCTCAAACTTCTGGTGATTCTCAATGACTTCGGGACCTGGATCATCCGGCTCGAAAGTTGTGTGCAAGATCATCTGATTCTTGATTGCTTCAACATCATACTTCATGGTTACCAAAATTGAATCTAGTCGCGCTCCAATGGTTGCTAGTTGAGCAGCGATAGTAACTCTGTAATCTCCAGGTTTCTGATTCATCTTCACTTTGATTTCCCGGCAATGGAACCAAATGATAGATTCTAGTCAAAGGCTGCTTAATTATAAAATTAAGATAAGTGGCCCGATTCGAGAGGGGCTAATCTCCAATACAAGAACATTGATAATTAAATTAGACAAGACATAAGAAAATAAATAGATGTGAAATACATAAATATATAAGTTACTAATCCTAAATTTCAGCCCCTAAATTCATCCCTTTGACTCTCCTCTTGAGTTTGACTTTGACTGGACCTTTGGCTGGAATTGTATCGGCTAGTTACGTAAAAAAGTATGAGTAAAGTACACGGATAGTCTCTGTGGTTTTCCAAAATTTTGGATTTGGTCCCTAGCTATCCAAAAGTACACGGATGGTCCCGATGGTTTGCACTTTGTAACACGTTTAGTCCCCAACTTTTGCCAAAAGTACATGGATGGTCCCTGTGGTTTGCACTTTGTAACGCATTTAGTCCCCAACTTTTGCCAAAGTACATGGATAATCCCTGTGGTAACTTGACCCTCTTAAAACCTTTAAATTTTTTGGCCCGGGACTAAATGCGTTACAAAGTGCAAACCATAGGGACCATCCGTGTACTTTTGGAAAGCTAGGGACCAAATCCAAAATTTTGAAAAACCACAGGGACAATTTGTGTACTTTATTAAAAAAGTATTAAGATTGTCTGATTTTCATACGAAAGATAACGAAGTTACTTTAGGCCGGAAAAAAAATCCATCCAACTTTCAAAATTTTTGATTGAAGGTTTCCAACTTCAAAAAGTTTCGATTTAAGGTAATCTGACCAGATTGCTAGTAAAAATGATGAAAGTACACAGATGGTCCTGCGGTTAACCAAAAATTTTGGATTTAGTCCCTAGCTTTCCAAAAGTACATGGATGATCCCTGTGGTTTATACTTTGTAATACATTTAGTCCCCAACTTTTGCCAAAAGTACATGGATAGTCTCTGTGGTTTGCACTTTGTAACGCATTTAGTCACTAAAAGCTGGGGACTAAATGCGTTACAAAGTGCAAACCATAAGGACCATCCGTGTATATTTGGCAAAAGTTGAGAACTAAATGCGTTATAAAGTGCAAATCATAGGGACCATCCGTGTACTTTTAGAAAGCTAGGGACTAAATCCAAAATATTGGTTCACCACAGGAACCATCTGTGTACGTTACATAAATGATGATGTGGCACTTGACGTGTCTGTAACTTTTGATCATGTTGAATTTTTACATTTGAGATTCAAGAAACTCATATTTAAAACGTTTATTCCAATTATCATACAAGAAATTGATGAAAAGTAGCCCTTTTTGCTACCATGAAATAACGAAATGAAAAATCAAATATGTAATTTAATAGACTTATGTTTCCAGGTATACCAGTACCTTGTATCTGGTGGGCCCATGTCAGAACCGTCACCAGAATGTTCAGAAGACGTACCGATGCCGTTGTGCAGTGTTTATGCATACACAAGGGGTGAACCGAAGTTCACAAACTATACACCTGGGTTCACGGGGACACTCGATTATATACTATTCTCTCCTTCCGAAGGCATTGAACCAGTCGGTTACCTTGAGCTTCCGGATGCCGAATCACCTGATCTAAAAGGTGGATTGCCGAATTACTACCATCCAAGCGATCATTTGCCTATAGGTGCTGAGTTTGCAGTGCACAAAGATAGTTGAAGCCTTTTTAGGTCACTATTAGATTGTTGTTGAAATTTATCATTCTTTTAGAAAAGTTATAAAGTTTTCAATTGATCAACTTTTTTTGAGGGAGAAAAGTTATTTTACATATGGTTAGATTTGACTTTTAATGAAATGTTTCCGATTTTAACATTTGTTGGACATCTATTGTACACATACACATAGGAAGAAGAAATGGGTGAGCTTCATTACGTTACACTAAAGTATTTTGAGGATAAAAAAAAATATAATATTGTTTACAAATTTACAGTCTAATATATGTTATTCACTTCTTTATATCATAGTTATTATATGTAGTAATAATACAACAACAACAACCGTACCCAGTAAATCCCACAAATAGCAAAGCTACTTATAGGGTCTGCTTTCAGAGAGACCCTCGGCTCGAAAACGAACAACAAATCAACACACCAAGTCAAAGAATATAGAAATAAGAAGTCCCTCATACCAAGAAATTGATCCGAGTGACAATATAATGTAAATCATGTATAATAGCATGCATACAACATCATTTGGGCATAAACACAAGAAGGCAATAAGCGGAAAAGTCCCTTAAAGAGTAAGAAAAACCTACTTCCTTAAAATACACCTAAGACCTTACTGCAATATCTTCTAGAAGTCCTTAACCCTAATCCTACGCCTCCACGAAGTTCTATCTTGGACCATGTCCTCAGAAAGATGCAACTCTACTAAATCATGCCTAATCTGCTCATCCCATGTCAGTTTGGGTCTGCCTCTTCCTCTCCTCCCCTCGACAGTAAGAGTTTCCACTACTCTAACTGGTGCCGTCGTTTCCCTCCGCTTCACATGCCCAAACCATCTCAATCTCCCCTCCTTAATCTTCTCCGATATACTAGCCACTCCTAATCTTTCTCTAAAAACCTCATTTCTTATCCGATCTAACCTCGTGTGTCCACACATCCACCTCAGCATCCTCATCTCTGCTACCTCCATCTTGCGCGCTTGTGTCTTCTTGATAGCCCAACAGTCTGTTCCATATAGCATAGCGGGCCTGACTGCTACCCTGTAAAATTTCCCCTTTAATTTAGTTGGGAACCTCCTATCGCACAATACCCCACTGGCTGCCCTCCATCTACACCAGCCTGTATGCGATGGGTTACATCACTATCTATGTCACCATCTCAATGATATTTAGTAATAATGATATTTATTTTGTAGCGACTTTTAATGTTTCTTAACATGGCTCATATGAATTCAGTGATTGTATATGAGAATTGTGATATTCTGATTGACTTTTTCGATATTTATCTTGCGGGACATTTTTAATCTTTTGTTGCATTTGGGCTTTAATATTTACATACAAACTTCTTAAGTTTTCTTTATGTTTAGAACCATTCATATAAAAGAGGTTTATATCTTATTTGTGTGTATGCGACTTTTTTTTTGAAAAGAAAACTTCATTAAAACAGACAACCGCTCGAAACCGAACGGCCACCCCCAAAACGTGTATGCGACTCTTAATAAGTCGTTAATCGCACTGTGAAACTAGAGGTTATATGACATACAAGACTCAACCAATTGACCTTACTTGATACACCATGTAACAAAAATTTATTGAACTCGGTTTATTTGGTTGACCACTGGTTAAAATATTAAACTTTTTTGTTTTCATTTTTAAACTTTTCTCAATGTCTAAAAAAAAAAAAATCATATTTTTAAAATTTTTTTCGTAGTTTTTAATTTTTTTTTGCAATGTTGAAAAAATATTTTGCAATTTTCTAATCCATGTTGGCATTTATAAGTCATGTTAAAATATTTAAAGAAAACCTAAATAAATACCATTAGGATGAATGACCTTCAAATTATCTAGAATTGGAACATCAAACTAAACTTTAGTGACCTACTTGAAACAAAAAATAAAAATAAATTATGAGTGACCTGATTGAAACACTCATGTAACTTGATTACTATTCTACAACGGATGAAAACAAGAGGCAAAGAATTTTGGATGCAACGTATTGAAACTCACACAAATCACGTGTAAGTAACAAATGATGTTCAACACCCGTAAACAACAATCTACAGTGTATACCCATAACGAATGAATACATACATCTATTTGTACAACATGCTACAAAACACCTGCAAATGCAGATCTACACAACCATCCTCTTTCTAGTTCTTCAATACAAACATTTTTATATTATCACCAGAAATGAAATTAATTAGCACCCAAAAAACGGTTAGAAAGCGCGTCAGTGGCTCTCAATACGCGGTAACAGAAAGCTAAATCCCGAGTTTTCACGAATTAGAGGTGGAGGCTCAATGTCTGAGATATGAATTAGATCCATAGTTTTTGATATATCATCAAGTGAAAATGGAATGCTGCATAAAACACATAAATAAATCATGAGAATACATCACAACTAAAGCCAAGGGGACAGACAACACAAAGTTATAACTAACCTCGAGTCGTCATCCAACAGGAAAGAATTGCTTGCAACACTGTTTTCTTCGGTCATCGACGACCTCATACTGGATATCACCTGAATAATGATGACATTTGCAGCATATTAATTCTTATAATTATTTCAAATGTTTATAAGAAAATGATGAAATAATAATAAAAAAAAACATACATCCGCGGATACACTTTGTGTGCCGTACTTGTCATCCCAGTACATCGTACTGATCCGATACAACTGTTGTATACTAAGAATCTGCAAACCAAGAGATTAGATTGTGTAACCGTAAAACAAACTGCATTGTGTTGTGTTGTAACCTAACAAAAACATATATCACTAACCGGGCATAGGTCACGTCTTATTTCATCCAATGTTTTCTTCGGTTTTTGATGTACAACCTAAACGGAATTTCAAATTCTCATATAAGCAAAGATTGGTCACAGCGCAACTCGTTGATGAAATACGATACTTTACCAGAAATGCAATAGCTTGTCGTATATGCTTCAGTTCATCCCAAGCCGAACCTGCATACTGCAGTTCAACGGTTTAACAAATAACCATATATAAAAAATATAAAAAAGCAAAAATACCTCATCAGTTGCATTGTAACACCAGTGTTCTATTTCGGCCAACCCCGCTTTCACATACTCACCATTACTAAACGAACAACATTCACGCCTCAAAAGTAAGCTGCATCATGAATTTAGATTTACAAAAATAATTAGATAAATAAATAAAAACAGATGTGTGATCATATCGGCATAAACGCATACCTGTTAAATAGCTGAACATTGACGAATGAGAATATCTGCGTGAACACTTTGCGCACCAAAAATGGCGGCACCTAAGGATATTTTGAGGTTAGTAACAGAATATATAACCAAGAAAAGAAAAATAATAGAAGTTAATAATAGTTCAACTAACATGATTTGTTTTTAAAATGTTTAAGAAAGTTCCAAGACTCTTAACAATTCCTTGCCAGTGAGCAATTACGGTTTGCTGAGCTGTACTAGAAACCGAACGCGATGATCCCTTCACTAGGCTCGCTCTGGAGATTCTCGGTGCCTTTAACATAACATACCAATTAGTAAATAATATTAGTTTCCAACAGAAAAAGAAATAAAAATAATTTAACTAACATTACCTGAATGCACATCCCTAGCAATGGAGATATATCTTTTTTCAAATTATCGCGAATCATTCCATATATTTTTTCAACGTATGCGGTAAGCTGCTGCTTGAAAAGCAAAGCTGGATACTTCGCTTCCACTTTGTTAAACCCTTCAACTTCATTACCCAGACTTCCATTTGCAAAGGAAAGATCAGCCGCACGTGGAGTTCCTTGAAGACTCTATAAAACCAAAACGGCCGTTAAAAAATCATAAAATTAAATTCCAAATACAAAAATAAAAATGTTTGGCATTACGGATGTCATCCTGCCGAAAAGTGCGGCTGATGATCGACGACGCTGTGGGCCGATTCCAGATGTGGCCCCACTTGCTTTTAGTGTGCATTGGAGTAGAAGCAGAAGAGTAGAAGCATTGGACAACCAGTAGGCCAATACATCATTATTATCCTGCCTTTTCTTTAGATAAACAAAATATTAACAAGAATCAGAACAAAAATACCTTAAAAGACATAATTTTTTGTAAAAGTGGTGTTTTATGAAAAAGTCTTTGTAAAATTTGGTAGTTTTTTTACTTGCAAAAATGTTGTATCCCAGGTTCCAAAACATGGATTCTCTGCCATCAATCTCACCACTTTTTTTTTAATTAACTTGTAATATTTAAAAATATCTAAGGACGCGATATTGTTCATTTTTTAAAAATTTTGAAATTATTTTTTATTGAAAACTGAGTTGTATCCAAAATAAAGTATTTTTTGGTCTTGTAATATCAAAAAATAACCAAAAAATACTTTATTTTGGATAAAACTCAGTTTTCTACAAAAATTATAGCTAAATGTAGACAGTAAAAAGGAACAACACTCCATAATAGATGTAAGTTTATATAGAAAAATTAAATTATATGTAAAATGAAAGTTAAACAAAACAGTAAGGAATTATAGTATATGAGATTAAGGAGAGATAATCCGTGGTTTGAAACCCCATAATGCATTAGAAACACAAAAAAACCAATTTTACAAATACTTTGTAAAAGAAACACCATTTTTACTAAAAAACTTCATTAAAGGCGTGTTATTAGCGTATTGTAAGATATATTAAACCTCTATTGCATTGCCTATGGTCTGAATGATACGATCGAAAATACTTGTCTTCTCAACTTCAAAAGATCTCCATTGCAAAAGGCATTTGTAAATAATACAAGCTGCTATTGGTCTGTTCCCTGCAAAGCCTAAATGTTGTGCAATGCATTTAAGAAGCAACTCTTGATTTTCAATTTGTTTTACATTGAGTGATTTTTGTGGTTTGTCATCTATTTCCGCAAGATCTCGTTGTCCCACTGAAGGGCTATTCGGATCCTAAAACATACATAAACAAAGACACATAGAACTAAATAATTAATAGCAAAGAAATGAAACATATAATTCAAAAACCACACTTATGCAAATTACAATACCAAAGATGACTTTCTATCTCCGATTAAAGTACCGCTATGTGTCCTCTGCAAAGAGTCAAAGATCAAAACATTTGTTATATGCTATAGTGATCGTTCAATACAAAACCAATTCTAAGTAATGAACTGCAAGAACCACATTTTCACTTTTACACATTTGTTACAATACACTTTTGATTTACCAAGGTCGAAACAAATCAATTTCATCTTCAAATTTTAGATGAATTCTTGAGATGTTCTAAAAAATAATTCATAACCGGTGCAAGAAAATAAAGAATATTAACATGGAATTTGAAACTTAACGCGTGTCTCCACATGTGTTCTTTTGTGTGAGAAAAAATGATGATATTGTTGAATGACGTCTGTGAGAAAAAACAAAAGTACAGTGTTTTTATGTGCAAAAAATTGTTGAGTGATTTTTGCGAGAAAAAAAAAAATACAAAGTATAGTGTTTTTTATGTGCAAAGAACTTTTGTGAGAAAAAAACAGAAAGTATAGTGTTTTTTATGATATTTTCGCTTGCTTTAACTGTGATACACAAGACATTTAATCAATTAAAGCGTACAACTGTTTATGTGGTTCTTGCGGTTCTCTACTTAAAAATAACAAAAATACCTGAATAATAGAGCGGGAACGGCCTGAGAGGAACTTGTTAGGCGCCATGGATACCGCTTGCTGGCGGAAGACTTTGTTTTCTGATTCTAAGTTATTTAACTTCTCTTCTAGCCTGGCAAAATAAAAACATGTAGTTTATAGAAATCGAAAGTTATAAAGATACAAACAAACTGAAACTACCTGCTCATGGACTCCTGTAAATGAACCACTTTCTTTTCTGTTTCTTCCAACCTAATACGTCTTTCTTCACTACATTCTTCAAGATCATCGGCACGTTTCTTTTCTGACTCCCACTTCGCCTGCAAAGTCGAAAACACAAAACCAGCAACTTGAATTTAATCTCATAAACAATTATTAATTTATTATTACTGACAGTACAAGATTACGCATCCAATATACCTTCAAATCATTAACTTGTTCATTCAGAGATTCAATTTTCTTAGTATCTTCGATAACAATCTCTTTTTCCTCAACAACCTTAGGTGCTTCGTCAATAGCTTTTCTCGCTGCCTCTCTTTCCATAGCTGCGATTGCATTTGCTTCATCAAGTTTCTTTTGCATATCTTCCAGAGAATTTTGAAATTTAATCAAATCTTGT
The DNA here is from genome assembly GCA_030545235.1 of Helianthus tuberosus. NCBI lineage: Eukaryota > Viridiplantae > Streptophyta > Magnoliopsida > Asterales > Asteraceae > Helianthus > Helianthus tuberosus. The sequence goes on along the minus strand of CM060443.1, from coordinate 171,428,118 downwards.
GCTTTTGCTTCTTCCAAATCAATCTGGACATATGCAAATATGTACAATTGTATTATTATATTTATATAATTAGATATATAGGATCAGGTTCAGATAAGAACTCCCCCAAGTTGCGAGAACTTGAGAACTCCGATGGAAAACCTACTTCCCGTGCAACTTTTTTAACCAATTTTTTCTACAAACATATATGAATATCTAACTGTAAAAAAATGGCTAGCATTCATTTACGCTAGGTTTTTGATCGCTCACAGTAGTGTAAATACAATTAAAAAAAGCATAGAAAAAATATTTTGCGCAGGTTACACTTACGTAAATTGTTTATACACTGATGTAACTTTTCGTATACAACACACACACATATATATATTTTCTGAAAAAGTTACATAATTTTAAAAAAATTTGGCAATTTTTTTTCAAGGAGTTTTCTCACAACTCGGGGGAGTTCTCATTTTGACAATTTCTTAGATATATACACAACATTATATTACCCTTAAACGTTTCTCCAGCTGTAAACGCCATGTTAGTTCCTCCATTTGTTTCTCGAGCTTATCTTTTGCTTCTTTAAGTTTACCATGATCTCGTGCTTCCTGGAAAAGTTAAAGCATGTTAATCAATATTAAGGTTCGATGCATTCAAACATGAATATAGTATCAAATTAAACAATAAAAACTGACCTGTTTAAGTCTTCTAAGCTCTTTCTTTGCAATTCTTCCCCTCCATCTGCATTGTGTAACTATGGATGCTTTCTTCAGTTTTTTATAATCCGCAGAATTTTTATGACAACGCCACCGAGTCTAACCGAAGAAAAAACCACTAGAATCATTCAGTTCATGCAATGCAAAATATTAACGTGGTTGCGGTTATTTTATTACTTAAAAGCCAACCTGAATTTTAATTGCGGCTTTAGTTTCCTTTCGGTGTCTGAACATTTTACGAGCGCCAACTGCACGTATATATGTTTGTACTGTAAGAACCGATGCCCGAAGTCTAGTATAGGCTGCCCAAGCACGCCATTTACGCACGTGTTTCTCAATTTTTATAGCAGCTGCAATTCTTTTCAGTTCTTCAAACTTTTTACAAGCCAGTCTACCTAAATTTCCAACATTTGTTCAAATATTAAAATGGTAAAATAGAATTTTTCTAGTAGCAATTTGGTCAAGTTAAGAATACTTCAGAAGCTCACATCTACAGAAAGATTGTAAGAAAATTGAAGCCTTGCGTAACGCGGTAACCTGCTGGTGAGCAATATAAGTTCTTATTCGTCTTTGAATTATTCCTGCTGCATTGCTGAGAACCTCCGCTCTCCGTGCGTCTAATTCTGCCATCTGTCCCGCTCTCAAGAATACCTTTGTTTTACCTATCTGCATGGTAAAAAACATATGCGGTAAAATAGAGTTCAAAATATAAAAACGCGAAATAACACGCTAATTACCTGAAAGCCACTGAGCCCCATCTTTTCCAAGATCTTTGTGCATACCGTCTTTTCGTCAAAGCTACTTCAGAAACATTAACTAAATGTTAGAATACATATAAAAATAATTCAAATCAAGAAAAAAATATGATCAGGATATAAAAACAATAAAAAACATCTACCTTCCTGCCAAGGCTTCTGGTGCAAGAAGTCCAAATCTGTTTATAAATTCAAAGAATGCACGACGTGTAGGGTAACCGGCACAACTGATTCTGATTGCCTCTAAAACACCCTAAGAGTAGAAGAATTAGTCACACAAATAGAATACAAATACATTAGTTAATAATCACATATACTCACACCACAACGCAGTTGTTGCATGATGTTGAGGTTTTCAAATATGGCAGGTTTCAGTTTATTGTTAGGCTTTACACATCTAACATAGTGAGGTTCCGTAGCGTTTAGTGTTTCCATCAGTTGTTGCAATTGAAGCTGCATTAGCATATGGTTACATGTCAGCATACAAAATGCTCACTTACACATCAGCATACAACATGATAATGATTGATAGTGTTGTAAGAATCTCAAGACACTAGTCGGCCGCTGGGATACTGACTAGCGATTAATCGGGATTAACAGGGATTATGATTGGCATTTTATAGTATAAACACACATTTTTATATGTATTTTTTAAGTAGACATATCTTAACACCTTCGACTCATATTTTCAAGTAGATAGGATTAATTGGAATTTACAGGTTTTGGTCAAGAATCTAGCCGAATTGCTAGTCTGCCACCAGTTTTTGGCCAATTAGGACTGGATTTGACCACTGTTGACCGCCTATTAATTGGCATATTAGATAAATATTACTTGGTGAACCTTTGACTAGCGATTAATCGGAGGCTAGCTGGGATTTTTACAACCATTTGATATAAAAGGTACCTTAAAACGGGAACCAATTGAAGAAAATTTAGATGATTTGGAAGACTCTTCAGCTACAGGAGGGAAAAGGCCGGCCACAAAGGAACACTTGGAAACGCTCAGCAAATCTTGGTGTTCGGGGACCACATAATCTTTATTTTTGTCAAGAAATTGATCAGATTGATATTGCACCTAAAAAGACAATAAAATGTTTTAATTTTAAACAAATAGTGTTGTTAGAGCTATGAACACGGTTTGGCTAACATACATGATACATACCTCACCAGCATAATGAGCAATTGTGAAATCCGTGCGTGACAACTTGGGCTTTATAAAGCGTTTGTGATTTTTGAATGTCTGATAAAGCTTGTTTGAGAATGTCTCATGCGTCGACTTTGGGAACATGCTAAAAAAATGTAAGTTCAAATTGTAATATATTATCGAAAATATATATTCGATCAGCGCTAACTATTTATTATAATCCTTGTTAAAAATGAAATGAAGAAACATATAAACAAAAAAATTAAGTCGAGTATGGTATACCAAGCTTCATCAAGGAGAGCAATGATACCACCAGGTTTCTGCAATAAAAATACAAGATGAGAGAATTATATACATCAAAATTTTATATAATCTTATCATTTGTAGCTATAAAGTAATTATACCTTTTCGAGGAGATCTAGAACATCTTGGTTATCAACAAATTCAATGTAGCTCCAATTGATAGCCTCTTTTTTATATTCTTCTTGCTCCGCCTTAAAGACGTGCTGAAATTCAAACGTAACACTTTCTGTAATCAGTTTTTAACAACATTATCATGTTAACAGCGATATTAAAGATTCGACAATTACCTGGTTAAAGTGTTGCTGTAGTTTCTCATTTGTGAAGTTAATACAAAATTGCTCAAAGCTGCATGCGTATGATGACATTCAGATAATACAGTTGTCACAAGCGATTATTTTTTAAAAAAGTAAATACATTAGTTGTTGCTACCTGTTGTTCTTAAAGCTCTCAAAACCATAGATATCAAGCACGCCGATCAGACATTTTGAAGTCGCGTCTTGTCCAATCGATACGTTGATTTTATTCACCAACCTGAAAAAGAAGGAAAACTAGATATTGAATTATCAAACACCATAAGTTCATTGAATAGGGTTTACTCAATGTACTAATTTGTACCAATCAAATAATCTGCAATATATTGTTTTAGCCAAACCGTCTCGGCTAAATGATGCACTGAGAGGATCAAGAGGCCTCTTAATAACTTCTTCAGGAGTTATCATCACTCGTTTGCACAATGCATCTTGCAAGCCAACAGGGTCGCACCTAACACGACCTCATCAAATTATAAATTTATAAAGACATATATATAAAAACCTACAAACTGTTCAACATTTAACATAAGCATACATAAGAAGTTCTGCCGCCATCTTGAGATGAAACTTAGCTTTGTCGTCTTTTAGGACCGAAGAATCAACTTCTTTCCCTTTAGTGAATGCAATATTTCCGAGATGAAGTATAGCAGCAGTAACTCTGAAAATTGCTTCCTATGAAAAAGTAAAAAGATTGGTTATGAATTTATGATCTTACTTATTAGCATACAAAAGAAAAGAAAACAAAATAAAAGCGAAAAAACCTGTTCTTTTTTACTTATTCCAACAATATCCATAGCTCTCCTTGTGGCGAGATATTCACTTCCATCATTCACACCAACAAGCTCGAAGCATTTTGATTGATTAAGATAGTGAAACGATTGTGGGCTTCCTAATTTGTACTTCTCAATTTCCTGAATCCATATGCGAAATTAATCAAATGTTGACGAGCGAAGTTGACTTTCGTAAAAACCTAGTACCTCTGGTGGTGCTGCACAAAGCAGGTAAAAACAGTGATAGTTCCTTTCAGGATCATTTACTTGGCAAACACGAGATCTTTCCAGAAGGTAAGTCCGGATAGCGGCTCCCGAAATCCTCCCGTGCTTATCAAATTGGATCTCAACAAACTTGCCAAAACGACTGAGCCATTATCACATAAAATAAATAAAAATGCAGCTAAAATACGAACATCAATTCTTCAATTACTACATGAGAAAAAGCTAGAAGCTAGTCACCTGGAATTGTTATTTCTAACGGTTTTAGCATTGCCGAAAGCTTCAAGAACTGGATTTGACTGCAATTAAAATTTGACAGAAGTTCATATATATAGTTATATAAAGATAAAGATTAAGTGACGCCAAGTATAGAACAATAAGGGGTTATTTAAACATAGAACTATACGTCATATATCGTACTTCAAGAACTTGCTGTTCAACTGTGCGGCCTTCGGTCGCTTTTCTGCCACCCAAATATGCAAGAAACCGCATAAGCATTTTGGTCGTCTCAGTTTTACCTGCTCCACTTTCACCGCTCACCAGAATTGAATTACTTTTTCCTTCATTAATCATGGCCCTGACTCAAGTAACAATGCAAAAACATGACGACCACCGCAAGTTACTAACTAGTAACCATTGCATATAAAAACTAATAATTACCTATAAGATGTATCTGCAATTGCAAATACATGGGGGCTCAATTCACCAAATGGTGCTCCCTTGTATTGTTGCATCATATGAGTATCATACAAATGAGGTAACTTTTGGAACGGGTTAATTGCAATTAGAATGTTTCCTGTGTAAGTCTGCCATTATTTTATACAAAGGTAAGGATATATATGTTTAAAATTCTATAGACTAAAACACGAGACGAGAAAACGTACATAAATTTCATTGAGTTCATATCTGGTTCTTAAGTTCTGCAAGACTCCTGGCTCATGCAAATAAGATAGCTTTGTCATGTCATCAACACCGCCAGCCGGTGCTTCCATATCCTTGGGATATATTTTTGATAAATTAGCAACCACCTGAAAAATAACCCACGATGTCAACTTCACGATTCGACTTGTATATTTGAAATAGAATATTTGTTAATATTGATGACTAACTGTTTTCCCATCAGTGGTTTGAATCTCGGCTTCTTTCCCTTTAATCTTTGTGACTTGCCCATCAACCCACGCTTGGGCTGTATCTTCAACCCAAACATGAGAGCCTACGATTATATTAACTGCAGTGCTCTGTGGCACATATAGATCAGTGTCGGTTAGTACATTTGCCTAGAATGATATGTTTAATGTTTGTAATCATGTATCTATCTACATGGATAGCTTTAGTTGTGCATCATGTCTACGAGCATTTAATCTCTTAAGCGGATAATGTATTCTCCATTCCATATTGATCGGACAAAAAAGAAGCGAGTCATTTAGACGATCTATTCTAGAGGGGAAATCTTTTCAATACCAGTACGAGAACCGCTTGTACATTTGTTTAAAGTGTAATAATACGGTAGTCATCTAATCTCGCCCATCTCATTAAATTGTAAATGTACAATGTACAAGTGCTTTATTCGGTTCTCTCAGTTCTCAACATAATAAATATCGGTTCTGGCGTCCTATCTATTCCATTACTGAATCATCCAGAAGAAAAGCCTTACGATGTCAAACATGCAACTTAAATCGATATGGACTTCGGAAATACACAATTGCAGATCAGAATAAAGTTGGTATTGTAATTCCAACAAGATCATATCAAACTTGCATAACAATCTAAATACTTTAGCATCATATATAACTCGAATATAAACCTTTATTCAGCGTGTAACAACGCAACAAAAGCATCGATCACCAAAGTGTCATGATATATTAAATGTCTAATTCATTGCAGAAATAATTACAAATGAAACACAAATCACCAACCATTATAAATATGCAGAGAACCCCTTCTTTTTGGAGGGAAATGTATGTGTTCTTCTTTTTCAACGATAATCACTGCGCCATTGGTCTTGAACTTGCTCGGGATCAATGTTGGTGACCCTGAACCGCAAGAAATGAAAATTTCTGGGCATTGATCGTCGGATTCAGCTTTTGTTTATTAAATTTTTCTCTCATTTGTTTTGAACATTCTCTCTCTTCTTCTGTTGTTGGGTGTCTCCTTGTGACATTGTTGAATCGGTCCCCTGTGAACTCGGGTTCTTTGTTTCTCTCTCTCTTTCGTAAATTTCTCACAGATTCGTGGTTGAAACTCCAATTTCCTAATTTCTGCATGCCTAAATTAAGACAAGTTTTGTGTTTTTTTTTTGGATAGAAATGGAAAAGAACTGGAAAAAATTATATATTCAAATTAATAAGAAATGGAAAAGAACTGATTCATGTGTATGCTTGCTTGATTTTTTTCAATGTTTTCAAGACCGGATCGGACGTCGAACCGGCCTCTTTAAAGGTCCACTGGTCGGACCGGTCAGACCGGGTTCAAGAACCAAGAAAATATTATATATATATAATAGAGTTAATTGCCATTTTAGTCCCTGTGGTTTGGCCCATTTTGCCAGTATAGTCCAAAGGTTTCATTTTTAACATCTGGATCCAAAAAGGTTTCATCGTTGCCATTTTGGTCCAACTGACTTAACTCCATCCATATATGTTAAAGCTGCCAAGGGCATTTTTGTCATTTTAGTTTTATTTTTATTAACCTTTTTTTCTTATTTCTTTTTCTTTTAATTAATGCCTTTATAAGCTCTTTAAATGACATACCTGCTTCATTTCATCGATCACAGACAATTCCCACAATTTTAAAACCCTAACAACGAAACGAAGACGATCGATCAAAGGCGAGTGAGCTGTGAACGTGCATTGTGCGGTGGTTTCTGAACGATGAATGAGCCTTGGTGTGTTCGTGATCCTAATGAAGTATTCAATCCAGAAGAGGCATATGGTAAGTTCTCTCTAATACTCAACAATGTTGTTTAAATTTTTCCTTTTTAAAGTGGATTGATCCCTTATTTGAAGTTTATATGTTCATTTATGCAGTAAACTACCCTGAAAACTTTTCAATCGAAATACACCATGGAGGTGAATTTACAGAGTATCCTGGGATGACATATGCGAAGGGTAAGGTATCTTATGTTGACAAGGTTAACTCAGATTACTTTTCAGTCATTGTACTGAAGGATATGATGGTGGATATTGGGTATAGAGAGGAGGATGATATGAGATTTATGTATAGATTGCCAGGAGAGGATCTGGATTTAGGGCTAAGACCACTGTTAAATGATGGCTATATTCTTGATCTTTTAAAGCTATCTAGAACTACTAAACTGATAGATGTGTTTGTAGAACATATTAGACATGATTATGAAGGTTTGCAGTTAAGAAACAATGCAGAGCATGATATTAATGAAAATGTTCAAAGAGGTCCACGAAGTTCGAATTACAGTATGGGCACCACATAGACATTGCACCATTGTTGAAGATTGAAGGTAGGTAGGAGAGATGGTTTGCTTTGCTCAAGTTAATTAGGATTTTAGGGTTTCTATCGATCTGGTCATATACAGGGTGAAAAGGGCGCCAAATCAAAGGGAAAATGAAATAAGAAAAAAGGGTTAATAAAAGGAAAACTGAAATGACAAAAATGCCCTTGGCAGCTTTAACATATATGGATGGAGTTAAGTCAGTTGGACCATAATGGCAACGACGAAATCTTTTTGAATCCAGATGTTAAAAATGAAACCTTTGGACTATACTGGCAAAATGGGCCAAACCACAGGGACTAAAATGACAATTTACTCTATATAATATTTACCTATCTATGCATGTATCTATCACTTTTTATTTTTTAAATATTCTATTTTAAAATCAGTTATATAATTATTTCTTTTTTACATTCACCACAAAATAATTCCTAAAAAATTAATAGAATCATTTCCTTGTACTTGTAGAAGCCAACTACTGCCGGCCTGTCCTACGAAACCAAATTATGTTGTCAGCTTTTATTTCTTTAATTGATGTAAGAGCTGTTTGGCAACATCTGAATGGTTAAGTGCTGAACCAGTATGTCTGAACCATTAAGTGCTGAACCAGTAAGATGTTTGAACCATTAAGAGCTTGTATAATGCTTAACCGTTCAGAGGCAAATGTCTGACCAATTCAGATTAGAGGTCTTAACCATTCAGAGGCAAATGTCTGAACCATTCAGACATTGCTCGTGAAACAAACAGTCTGAACCATTAAGTGATGAACCAATATGATGTCTGAACCATTAAGAGCCTCATTAAGAGGTAAACAAACAACCCCGTACTCATTTTTTAAAGTTTATTCTCATTAGTATTCTTGAGAAACCCTAACAGCCGCTTATCTTCTCCATCATGGCTTCTCTGTGTTTTTATATTATCCGCCTCTTATCATTTTCTCTCATAGAAGTGTATGAAGCTAATTATGTATTTTTTCTCTAGTCATTCTCTACATTTTTTCTTTAGATAAACAAATCATACAAGGGATTAAATCGAAGGATTGATACACCCGTGAGTTTGATGATTTGGGGGCGTGTAGTGTTGAGGATGATGATTGATGAATGTCGAGGACGAACATGACTGAACCTCCAGCCCGACCTCTCCCGGTTACCGAATTTCCGGCCAAACCTCCGGTCTAATGCATAAACGGTCTGAACAAGCAAACTGGCCAGGTGAAGCTAGCGGCCCGACCGGTCCGGGTCTGAGAACATTGGTGTTTTCTTTTGGGTGAACAACATCGACCCCACGTGAGAATATTTTTGTCTTTTCACACCCTATTACATTAAGGCTGTGTTCCAGAGATCCACTTAACAGGGGGAGGGGAGGGAAAATGGGGTTTTTTTTGCCTGAAAATAGTCTTTCCAATTTGGAAAGACATGGAGGGGAGGGGAGGGGAGGGATGGGGAGGGATTTTTAACTCGGGAACACACCGTAAGTAAGTTTTTACTGAATCACAAACTAACCAACTTTTAATCTATTCCTATCATCCACTAACACCTCTTGGATAGAGGGATGCGTCTTACCACCATACCGTATCCCTTAAGAACACACTACAATAAACAAAGGCAATATATAGCGGCGACGCTAGTTGCGTCAACACCACCAATAGCGGTGACAAGCTCATTGGATCCGTGCGCACATGGGTAGACTAACCTTGACCATTGATAAGGAGTAAGATCCAAGGGCCATGGTTATTGTACAAAGGGTTGTAGTGGTGACATGCCGCCGCTAAAACCCTTAAAAAATAAGGCAAGCCTATTTCTGTAACACCCCAACCGACGACGGAAACGTCGGGACGTCACGTATTGTAGATTGTTCAAAAGCACATGATAACTAAATTAAAATTTATATAGCATATTTATTGAATTTAAATAATCCCAATCAAACAACTTGTTCAAAGCAAATACAATCAATAACATTGTTTAAATTACGTAGACTAAGGCAAATTCAAAGCAGCCCTATGTGAAAAGCATCTTGAACCACTTGAAACATGTGGAAAAATCAAGTATCAACTACAATAAAGCTGGTGAGAACATATAGTTTTAATCATGATAAAATAGTTGTGTTCAATTCTGATGGCATTGTAATTTAAAGTAAACAAACAGTGACAAGCATAGGATACTAGTGGGCATTCAAACCTTAGTATTGTTGTGAGGAACCCAACATAAAGTGGATTAACCTATAGTTGTGAGGAGACCAACATAAAGTGGACATCCTATAGTTGTGGCGATTTCAATCATCCCTAAACTCCGCCTCAAAAATAGGTCAAGGAGTGGGATGAGATTTTAATCCTATAGCGCTATAATTAATCTACTAACGTTCGGCTAAATCATAGTTAATGAACGCACTCGTAAAATCGTAATCATACAAACGTCATACAAAACATTTGCTACAATAATAAACAAGCCAATAAAGTTGAATTGAAATATGAACTTTGTATAAGTTGTAAGTACACATCTTTTGCCCCAAAAATGTAAATAGTAAAAGTCGGAATATGAACTCACCTTAGATAGCAAATATTTCCCGCAAGAAGTGAAGAATAAAGGTGTTGGGATAATTCCAAATTGCTACCCTAATATGATTAAACAACAGTTTTAATTTTACGAACTAAATTTGGTGTCTAAACTAGGATTGTAGAAACTTGTGGGTAGGGCTGTAAACGAACCGAACGTTCAGCGAACAGTTCGTGAACCGTTCGGCGGGAAGTTCGTTTATGTTCGTTCGTTTAATAAACGAATGAACATGAACAAGAAATTTCGTTCGATTAGTTAAATGAACGAACATGAACAGAGGTCTCGTTCGTTCGATTGTGTTCGTGAACGTTCGGTAAGGTATTCGTGAACGTGTTCGTGAACATTCGTTGATTTGCGTTCGTTTATGTTCGTATGTTTGTGTTTTAATTGAAGATCTTTGTACTTTCTTATATTTTATTTGTACTTTTTATATTATTAAACTTTTATTTATTTTATTTCCCTAACAATTAAACTAGGAAACCCACTTTCACTTTCTTTATGGATCATTTCCTTTTCATTTCTCATTATTTACATCCACGAATACAATCGACCTTCGTTCCACAATAGGGGGTTCAAGTTCGAGTGCTACTCTCTGGACCATCTATCTTTATCCTTCGTCACGTTCGCAAAATTTATTTGTGTTCGTTTGTGTTCGTGAACCGTTCGCGAACACGCTCATTTCCTTAATGAACGAACACGAACATAAAATCTCGTTCGGTAAGTGTTCATGAACCGTTCGTGAACACGTTTATTTCCTTAACGAACGAACACGAACAAGGCCTTGTTCGTGTTCGTTCGGTTCGTTTACAACCCTACTTGTGGGGCTACTGTGCTAAATTGGGAATTTTAGGGTTTAAAATGAAAGATTGCTTTTATTTGATTTGTTAGAATAAGGGGCTGTTTGGTAGCCTTTAAATGACTATTCAGATGCTAAATCTTAATGGTTTAAAACCTCTGAATGAATAAGAGGTAACCTCAAGTTTGAATGGTTAAGAGGTAACCTCTGAATGGTAAATCATCACATGTCACATTCTTCTACCTTCTCATTGGTAAAATTCTTAATGGTTCCATTAAGAGGTAGCCTCTTAATGACCATTCAGAGGCTACCAAACAGCCCCTAAGTATCAATCAAAATTGTTTATTTAAAAGAAAAAAAAATGAAAATTATAAGTTAATTAAGTAATCAAACGCAACAAACAAAAAATAATACTAATACTTGTTAAGAGTGAGGATCAAATAGGAAGTTTATTTTGGCTAGTAAGTGTAGGAAGCAATAAGATTATGACATGTGGCAACATTTAAAATAAAGAGCAAGGGTATTTTAGTCGATCGTATCCTTTCTTTTTCCTTCTTCTCCCCAGTAACTTCAAAACCCACCATTTTCAAAACCCACCATCTTCAACCTTTTCTTCACTTTCTATCTCAATAATCACTACATTATAGTGCGATTTTCGTCAACAATCAATGATTCAAACACCCGATCAACGTGTTCTTCAGTTTTTTTTTTGAAGAAAACCGAGTTTAATTTCATACAAAATCTCGTTTTTTCTCATGATTTTGAAGATAATCACTCGATCTGTTCGATTCGATCGCTGATAAGTGTTTCTATCATTCAAATTTCGTCAATCGTTGAAGAAATCGGCTTCGATCCATGTAAGAAATTCTTTAATTTCAGTTTTACGATCTGGGTTTTTGATTTAGTCATTGTGTTTTACGATCTTGGCGGGGGTCCGGGGGCGGCAGCCCCTGGCGGGGTCCAAGGGGCAGAGCCTCTGGAAATTTAATTTTCTGTAAATTGCCTCTGGAAAATTGCATTCGTAGACAGTTTTTGATCTCCTGCTTCCTGGTTCAGACAATTCACAGACAAAACTATTGTTCTGGTTCAATGCGTTTTAGAGAGAACACTTTATTTGGTGTTTTTAGGTCATTGGGTTTTAGAACTAAGACATTTTTATGTGTTTTCTGGCCATTGCGTTTTAGAAAAACACATTTTTGAAGTGTTTTTAGTCATTGCGTTTTAGGTAAAACACATTTTTAGGTGTTTTCAGTTCATTGCGTTTTAGAGAGAACACTTTCTTTTGTTTTTTTTGGCCGTTGCATTTCAGAAATGAGACATTTTTAAGTGTTTTCTGGCCATTGCGTTTTATAAATATGACATTTCTTTGTGTTTTTGGTGCATTGCGTTTTAGAGAGAACACTTTCTTTTGTTTTTTTAGGCCATTGCGTTTTAGAAATGAGACATTTTTAAGTGTTTTCTGGCCATTGCGTTTTATAAATAAGACATTTCTTTGTGTTTTTGGTGCATTGCGTTTTAGGTAAAACACATTTTTATGTGTTTTCAGTCCATTGCGTTTTAGAAAGTACACTTTCTTTTGTGTTTTTAGGCTATTGCGTTTTAGAAATAAGACATATCTTTGTGTTTTCTAGCAATTGCGTTTTACAAATAAGACATTTCTTTGTGTTTTTGGTACGTTGCGTTTTAGAAAAATGTCATTTTTAGGGTTTTTTTTTCCATTGCGTTTTACGCAACTGGGTTTTCAATTTTTTTTTCGAAAATATAACAATAGTATATTCGTTTTAAAGATAAAAAAACGCTCGTTTTTTTTGGTGCAATTTTTATAAAAAAATAATATCGTATGAAAGAGTTATTAACGTTTAAAAAATGGGGGGGGGGGGGGAAATTGGAGGAGAGAGAAACTATTGCCTTGACTTGACTAGAATGCCCCTGAACAAACTCACGCGCCTCCTTTTTTTCTTTCAATTTCACCCATTTAATCTTAGCCTTTGATTAAGTAAATGGATAGTCAAGATTACTTCCTAGGCTTCCTACCCAAATAAACTTTCTATTATATCCTAACCCTACTTGTTAAATAAGGACCGTTTAATATTTTTTATAAGGAAAATAATTTATGTATTCATAAATTATTTTGTAAGTGTCGAATTTATTTTATTTAGTAGAAATGAAATATGAGTAACGTATAACTTATCTACTAACTAACTGGATCAATTTATTTGTAGAAAATATGCTAAATAAATATTGAAGTAAAAGTAAAGTTGTTGTTTTAATAACCAGTTTTTAAATAAAATGGGTTTTATTGGTAACTATTTAGTTTTATAAAGTTTTAGATCATAAAAGTTAATTTACTTTTTTTTTTAAATTATATAGGTAAATGATCCTGTAAAAATGACCTTTTATGTGAGAAGTGTAAGAAGTGTTTTACATCCTTATATCTGATTTTTAGTGGTGGAGATCATAATGGCAAAAATGTAAATTTTGTTTGAATTTTTAATAATTGATTTGTCTTGATAGGGGTACAAGTGTCAATAAACATCAATTAAATTAAGAAAGTGTATAACTTTCCTCCCTAAAATCACGATTTCTCTCTCTCATCCACACAAACCAGAGATTATCTCTCTTTTTCACCCTAATCCGCCATTAATCATCATTATCTCTAGCCACCGCAAAAAAAAAAAAAAAAAAAAAAAAAAACCACCTAAACCTCCTTCTACGAACATCCACGATTTCTTTCTAACTGTGACCTACTTGTTTCTTGCTTGATTGTGCTTGGGTACAAAACACCATGTGTTCACGCAAGCACTGTTGTAGAAATCGGCCTAGGCGGCCGATTAATCGCCGCCTAGGCGCTAGGCGGTCACCAACTGATTAATTATAAGCTAGTCGGTGAATTAATCGGTAATCGGTCAAAGTCGGTCGTAGGCGGTCGTAATCGGTCAAAGTCGGTCCTAGGCGGTCAAAAATCGGATTAATCGGACTACATTAATCGGACAAAATCGGTCCTAGGCGGTCCTAGGCGGTCAGAATTGGTCAAAATCGGTCAAAATCGAACCATACTATCTGAAACTTGAAGTATTTATGTGAATTTTGAAGTATTATTTTTATATTATTGGGTATATATATATAATTTTGAAAAAATTCATATAAAAATCCCATTCCGATTAATCCCGATTAATCCCGGTTAATCCCGATTAATCCCTAGGCTGTACCTCACCGCCCGACTAGCGCCTAGCGCCTTCTACAACATTGCACGCAAGTGCTCCTTATTTGAACTCTGGAAGAAATATTTTAAGATTCAAGGTTTGGTGATTAATATCTGGAAACATTGTATGGTGATTCAGGGCATGATGTTTAATATCTGGAAACATTTGTATGGTGATTCAAGACATGATGTTTAAATTTATTGCTATTCGACTTATGGCGTTTAACATCTGAAAGAATTGTAATAAGATTCAAGGCATGGTATTTAATATCTGGAGTAAACTTCCGTTTTGCTCCTTGTGGTTTGGGCGTTTTAATGGTTTTGCCCAAATCCTTTAAAAATAGCCATTTTACTCCCTGATCTTTCTAACTTATCACCATTTTGCTCCACGCCTCAAACGCCATCCATTTCCACCGTTAACTCCTGGTCATGTGCCCCTCACATGAGGGGCATTTCAGTCTTTTCCAATTAAAATTTTTATCATTTTCATTTATTATTAATTCATTAAATCCATTTTTCTCTTCTTATCTATATAAATAAATTATTAATTCATTGGATCCTAAAACAAGAACATATAACATTAAAAGTTTTTCTTATCTATCCATTTTGGTATAACGCCAGATGATTTATTTTCCCCAAGATCCATTTTGGACACTGGCAGTTCACCAACACAGGCATCTGTTCGCAAATACAATGCCTCCAGACTTAGCAACTGTCCTAAAGAAGAAGAGATTTCCCTGGATAAATTGTCCCAAAGGCATTTGTTGGATCAGCCCTAAACAAGTAGACTACCACCGCCACAACCAACATCTACCACCGCCTACCACCAACATTTACCACCGCCACCACCTTCAACTACAATCAGCTATTGCCACCACCTGTAACTACCTGCAACCATCACCATCACCACCACCACTCTATCCCCCTCTATAATGAACCTACCATCTTCTTCATTGATTTCTCAACACAAACTGACCACCACCACCATGTGCCGCAGCTACCACCAACCATCGGACCACCAAATTTGTTCCGGTCGCCACTTCCAGATCCAAAATCTAGATGTGAACATCGAACCCCTTTCACCAAATCTGTCTAGAAGGTGCAATAACGACGACAGCTATCACCAGATTTGTGTGTGAGTTTTAGAGTTTTGTTCAAGCACAACCGGCCCCATTCGCGTCTTTGTCGGTGGTTTGTTTTAGATCTGTGTGTGTGAACCAAATCAGGATTTAGATCTATGTGACTTCGTCGTCGACATTTTTGGGAATTAATCCCCTTTTCGGATCTGGTTTTGAATTAGAGAGAGATGGTGGTGGTGGCAGCCGGAGGTGGCGGTAGCTGTGGCGACTGGTTGTGGTGGGTGGTGGTACAGAGATAGATAAATGGTGAGAATGAGTGCCAGGTTTTAAGCTTCAATAGATATAGAAGAAGATAGCTGTGAAAAGTTAGGGTTTTAAAAGTGAAGACGATGACAGGTTCTTTTTATGAGAGAGGATGGGAAAAGACTGAAATGCCCCTCATGTGAAGGGCACGTGACCAGGAATTAACGATGGAAATGGATGGCGTTTGAGGCGCGGAGCAAAATGGTAATAAGTTAGAAAGATCAGGGAGTAAAATGGCTATTTTTAAAGGATTGGGTCAAAACCATTAAAACGACCAAACCACAGGGAGCAAAACGGAAGTTTACTCTAATATCTGGATACATTGTATGGTGATTCAGGGCATGGTGTTTAATATCTGGAAACATTTGTATGGTGATTCAAGACATGATGTTTAATTGTATTGCTATTCGACTTATGGTGTTTTAACATCTGAAAGAATTGTAATAAGATTCAAGGCATGATGTTTAATATCTGGAAACATTGTATGGTGATTCAGGGCACATGGTTTAATATCTGGAAACATTTGTATGGTGATTCAAAACATGGTGTTTAATTGTATTGCTATTCGACTTATGGTGCTTTAACATCTGAAAGAACTGTAATAAGATTCAAGCGTGGTGTTTTAAACAGCAGAAACATTGTATTTGTGATTCAAGACATGGTGTTTTAACATTTCGAACGCAGGTTGTAAAAACACCATGGATTGAACTACGAATTAATTTAAAACACCATGTTATAAATGTGTTTTGATGTTTGTAAATGATGGAAAACACCATACTAAGAGCAGCTTCTGGAACGCAAGTTCTAAAAACACCATGAATTGAACTATGAATAAATGCAGGTTTAAAACACCATACGGAGAACATGTACTGGAACGCAGGTGAAAAACACCATGAATTGTACTACGAATTTATTAAAACACCGTGTTATGGATTTAGTTCATTTTAGTTGTGATTCGAGTCATAGGACGTATTCTGAAAATGAATGTTTAAAACTCCATGTGGAAATGCAGGTTTAAAATACTATACTAAGAACACATTATGTAAATGTAGGTTTAAAACACCATACGAAAAACATGTACCGGAACGCAGGTGTAAAAACACCATGAATTGCACTACGAATTTATTAAAACACCATGTTATGAATTTAGTTCTAATGTGTTGTGAATAATGTTTTATGCTAATGGGTGGTTATCAAACCCTAAAAATTCCCCAGCTTTGTAACTGCATATTTATTACCAAATTTTAATTATTGATGCAATTACAATTTTACTCTCAAGTATTAATTTTAATTAGTGCCATATGTTCTCACCATATCCCTTCTTACACTTCTTACACAAAAACCCATTTTTATAATAACCCTACCCATACATATATATATATATATAGGTAGAGGTTCCTGTAAAAAAGAGGTTTTTTGTGAGAAAGGTAAGAAAAAATCTACACCATTAGATCTGTGATCTAATGGATCTAATGGTTGAGATCATAATGGCAAAATTGTAAATAATGTTTACTATTAAACATATTAATTTTCAAAAGAGTAAACTGCCATTTTGGTCCCTGTGGTTTGGCCAGTTTTGCCACTTTAGTCCAAATCTCAAACTTATTACATCCAGGGCCCTGTGGTTTGCATTTTGTTGCCATTTTAGTCCAAAACTCAAATCAGATCAGATTTCTAAAAAAAAAACCTGCTATTTTGTCCTTTTCTGAAGGGGCAAAATGGTCATTTAAAAAAAACCCTGTCTCTCTCTCTCTCTTCTCTCTCTATCTGCAGATCATTGTTAAAATCTTCAACAATCATCTTCAACAACAGAAATCATCTTCATCTCCGTTTCACCATCCACCGATCATCAACCTGCAACCTGTTCCCAGTCATCTTTATCACCTTCGTTCAACCTGCAACCATCTCGTTCATCATATTCAACAACAGAAATCACCATCATCGACATAATCATCATCGTCTTCAACAACAGAAATCACCATCATCTTCAATCAAACAACATAAATTAACAAAACTACCTACCATCATCGTCTTCAACAACAGAAATCACATAAATCATCATTGTCTTCAACAACTGAAATCACCATCATCTTCAATCAAACAACATAAATTAACAAAACTACCTACCATCATCGTCTTCAACAACAGAAATCACATAAATCATCATCGTCTTAAACAACAGAAATCACAAAAATCAGTCTCTAGAACCAAATTAACTTCAAAACAACATAAAATTTGTAAGCACAAACACTCTAACAGCATCAATTAACAAAACTACATACCAAAATAAAAAACCCTAAAAACTGAAACCCTAGATGAAACAAAACAAAACCTAAACAGAGGAAGTAGATGGCGGCGGCGGCGAGGAGGACGGTGATGGCGGAGGAGATGTAACGGCGGCATGTGCGGTGGCCGGAGGTGGAGCAGACTTTTGTGCTTATTTCGTAAGGTATGGTGGTGGAGGAAAGTGAAGGGTGGAGGCGGTGATGATCTGTTCGAGACGATGATGATTATGTCGATCAAGTCTTCGTAGGGTATTGATGTTTTTGTTTGATTTGGAGGAGGAAAGTGAAGAATGAAGAATGCAGAGGAGAGTGAAAGAAGAAAATGAGAGAGGGGTGTGGGTGGGGGTGGGTGGCAAAATGACCAAAAATGCCCTTCAGAAAAGGACAAAATAGCAGGTTTTTTTTGAGAAATCTGACCTGATTTAAGTTTTGGACTAAAATGGCAACAAAATGCAAACCACAGGGCCCTGGATGTAATAAGTTTGAGATTTGGACTAAAGTGGCAAAACTGGCCAAACCACAGGGACCAAAATGGCAGTTTACTTTTTTCAAAATTAAGGGTATACATGTAAATTTAACATTTTTAAATTAAGAAACTAACATTAATGCACATGCAACTTCCCCCCGTCTTTTTTAAACGTTAATAACTTTTTATACGTAACTTTTAAAAAAAAAATTACACCATAATAACGAGCGTTTTTTATCTTTAATATTAGTACCATATTGCTATACTTATATAGAGAAAAAAATATGTTTCGATCAGATGTTTAGTCCATGATGTTTTGTCTATGTTCATACAGTGGTGTTTTAATTGTATTGTGATTTAAAGCATGGTGTTTTAAACACATACTGGAATGCAGGTGTAAAACACTATACGATGAACATGCGAAGAACATCTACTGAAATGTAGGTTTAAAATACCATGGTGTTTTAACATATGAAATCTGAAACATCTACTAGCAAGTAGATGTAAAACACAATGCATGCAGGTTTAAAACACCATGTACAATAACCATACTATGAACATTATACTAAGAACACATTCTGGAAATGGAGGTAGTGTCTTTAATAGTGTTATATACTTATTGAATGGTGTCATTGGTGTTATATAATTATTGAATGGTGTTATATAATTATTGAATGGTGTTATATATGTGCTGAATGGTGATTATGCAGTGTTATTCGTAGTGTTTTTATAGAGATCTTTAAAATGGTGTTATATACTTATTGAATGGTGTTATATACTTATTGAATGGTGTTATATAATTATTGAATGGTGTTATATACGTGCTGAATGGTGGTTGCAGTGTTATTCGTAGTGTTTTTATAGAGATCTTTAAAAAAATCATGTTCCTATAAATAAGGTGGCAGTTATGAAAGGTTTTGAACTAATTGAATCAATGATAAAATTATTTGTTTACCCTTTTGAATTAATTTACATTGAGGACACATGTCATCTCCACAATATTTCTCACACTTCTCACACTTTTAACCTTTATATATATATATATATCCTTTTTAGAGTTGTTAAAAAAATTACACGTTTGCAATGTCAATGATTATGCAAAATAATTTTGAATATTATTTCAGATATGTAATCCTGTTCAAAAACAGGTTACATAATTTAGATCTCGTAAAATAACTTTATATAATTTATTAAAACAAACAATATAAGAATCAAAATTAATAACCGGCCGGGTTAAAGGGACCTACCCGGGATCGAACCCGTGACCCAGGCGGTCATGAGTTTTAACATCAACACGCAGACCAGTGGACGAATCCCAGAAAAAATCGGAATAATGTGATTTCCATTTGTTTTTAAACAACATCAGTTCATCCTAATTCCCAATAAAGTCATACGAGCTCTAGTTCTACAATTAGGCCTAAGCCCCCCGCGTTGCGGGGCGGGGGCATAAAACCATACTACTAGCGTTAGGGGTTAGAATCGTGGTAAGTAGCATGCCAACAATGACCAAAAACGGGAAAAACGTAAAAGAAAACACGAGTTTATAACACCAGGTAACTCACATGATGTAAAACATAGACGAACTAGCATTTATACTGATACATATTAGAAAGTCAAGGTGATCAAAAGATTTCTAGAAAATACAAGGATAAAAATGAGAACTTTAAAAGAAGTAAAATAAATTAAAAAATGGAAAGAGCTTGAAGGACCATCAAACAACAAATCGGCTAGATGGTGTTTGAAGAGGTATGGTCCCAAATCAGTGCACGCATGGCATGGGGACCACACCACTTTTTCCAGCATGGCGTCCACATAACCCGAGTGCATCCAGAAGCTTCTAGAATCTTCTGAAAGGAATCGCCGATGGCAAGGAAGATACTCTTTCAGACAAAAAGGACGACACGTGGCACCTATAGATGGACGCTAACCACGACTACAAGATCTTTGGAGGACAAATCGACAGCCAGTACTAACGGGCATCCAGCTGGAACGAGTAAGCGCGCACCACGTCATCCACTAGATTGGCGATAACAGAGGGGACAAAAAGGATATTCCCATTGGTCGGACCGTTTGCACCCACTGGCTAGCTGGCAGGTCTCCTCCTCCTCCTCCATCCTTCGGCTATAAATAGAGGACTCCACCTCCAGGTTCAAGGATCCTGCCCTCTCACTCTTTTACTCTTAACACACACTATTTCCTCAGAACAGTACTTATTCCTACGCCGGAGGGTGGTCACGTGGAGTACCCCCTATTCCCCTCCTTGTGGCGAGTCACCGGTGTTCTGTTTTGCAGGAGCTTCAGCTAACGGCGTGTGGGGGAAGAGATTGAACCTTTAATCCATGAGACGACCAACTGGGATAACCTAGTGTTAACCAGTGTTTCATCATTGGTGCCCACCGCATTTTCACAACCATTTTCATCTCTTTTCTCTTCGAAAACACTCATCAATGGCTGAACCAAACTCTTCTTTCCATATCGACAGGGAAAACTCTCTGTTTGGCCTGGCAGTAGGCAACGCGCACGTCTAAGGCCACCAAAGGGACGGGAACGTCGGAAGAGAGTTCACAGATGCTAGAGTCACCAATGTCTTTGGGGGTGCCACTCGGGTACCCCAACAAACGACTCCTGGTACACAAAACGCAAGCCACGGCGCCGGTCCATCGGCCCCAACACAACTAAACGTCTCTGCATTGTTAGGGCTACCAGAAGGAGAAACCCTCGTCTCCTGGTATACAAAATCGCAAGCAACCCTGAACGTGATCTATGCTCAGCTAAACGCACAACAAACATTGCTCCAAGCGGAAGTGCAATCACCTTCTTTCGTAACTCCAGCTCCACGTCAGGTGAGCAATCAGTCTCCGCAGCACGCGCACACGCGGACCCAACAACATAAAAGGTCATCAACAATAAGAAGGCAAAGCGCGCATGACACGCGCGATACTTATGGGGAGACGGCGAGTAATTATGAAGAGCACATTCATCAACAGAGGAAGCCCCCATTGAGCAGCCGGTTAGGGCCGCGCAACATCAATAAAGAATGGGAGCACAACACTGAAGATGAAGATTCCACATACAGACAAGAAGAGACCTCTGTTTTCAGCAGGCTTCCACCGAATCATGAGTCATACAGGCCCCGCGCGCGCAGGGCATAATTCAACAGTAGAACATGATTTCACCTTAAGCTACCGTCCAGAGGGCGTAGCTGAGAAATCCAAATTCATCAAAGAGACTGCTATGGCTCCGTTAGAGAAAACAAAGTTGCCACACAACATGGGAAAGTACAATGGCCTCACAGACCCAGATGACCACCTTCAAGTATTCACAAGCGCGGGCGTTGTGGGAGTATGGTCACTTCCAGTATGGTGTTATCTATTTGTTTAGACTTTCGTAGGCGCAGCACGCGCATGGTTTGATAGTTTACCAGTTGGAAGAATCAAGTCTTGGATGGACTTCCAAGAGAAATTATTGACACACTTCAGTCAACAACGAAAGGTACACCAGAGACCCATCAGATGTCTTGAACATCTGGCGCAAGGAATATGAGGGTATCGAAGACTTCATCACCAAATACAACAAAGAATGCCTGGAAGTTGGGAATGTTAGAGACGAAATCATGCACGCACACTTCATGCGCGCCGTCAAATGTGATGATCTGATACGAAGGGTGAAAGGAAGAGTTGGAGCCCCAAAAGACTGGGAAACCTTCATTGAAGCAACAAAAATCATCACACAGACAGATAAGCAGTTGACCAGCGATGAAAGCCGTTAACATTACTATAGCCAGATGTCAATGATAGACGCAACAAAAAAGGGCGAGGCTCACCATGGAAAACGTCTGGCTATAGTGAGAGGAGTCCAACAGTGAAAGATGCACGCGCGACTATCAATCAGATCGGATATCAAAAGGAAGTCAAAAGAGAAAACAGAGAGAAACAGTGGACACCACTTACCAAGACTCCTTCCGAGGTTTTATCCACCGAGAATCACCAGTTTAAGGCTCCTCTACATATGCGCAACAAAAGGGGGCAAGACCCAAACCTTTTCTGTGAATATCATAAAGATACAGGACACCTGACAGATGATTGCATCAGTTTGAGGGAAGAGATAGAGCGAGCCCTGAAAAGTTGCAAACTTACACACTTGGTCAAGGACGACAAAAGAGACACGCGCCAAATACACTGACGAGACGAAGGGCCAGATAACAAGAAACTTCGAAAGTTAGAAATGCACATGGTGCAAGGCGGCCCAAGAAGACCGAAAAAGAACTACAACAAGCGCATCCAAGATGATTCATGGCGTGAAAGGCAAGTGATTTTCCCAGTCGTCAGAGGAGGACCACAAGAAAGAAGACCCATTGTAATCTCGGGCGTATTTGGTCACTATCAAACAGATTACATCTTCATTGATCCCGGAAGAACAACAGATATCATTTACGAGCAATGCTTCAATCAATTGGACCCGGAGGATAAGACACGTCTAGAACCGATAGATTACCCCTTTACCGGATTCTGCAACGAGGCTCTCTTTCCTTTGGGCCAAATATCGTTCCTAGTGCTGCTATCCGATGGGAGAAATTCTCGAACAGAAGAAGTCATGTTCATGGTCCTGCCAGCAAACTCTCGACACGACATCCTCTTGGGAAGGGAATCCCAGGGAGATTTTAGCATGATCTGCTCAGGACCTCATTCATCGGTTGGATTCCCAACAGAAATAGGGGTAGCCATCATGTACGCGTGTAAAGAGGTGCTCATGACCGACGATGTGCGTCCATAAAAAACAAGCAAACCAACCTCGCGCGCAGAGGTAGAGAAGTGGGTCCTGAACAGAAAATATCCAGAACAGACAGTCATGCTAGGCGCAACGATTTCCGAAAACACCCGCACGTTCCTTAAACAATTATTGCTTAGGAATATGAACATTTTTTCCTGGACACCAACAGATATGGTAGGTGTTACACGACATGTTGCTGAGCACCAGCTAAACGTCTCCGAAAATGCCAAACCAGTTGTGCAGACGAAGCGCAATCTTGGTCCAGAAAAGCATGAAGCCATGAAATAGCAAGTGACAGAACTGCTTAACGCAGGGATCATAAGGGAAGTACGCTACCAGACTGGGTCTCAAGTCCAGGAATGGTACCAAAAGGAAACGGCGGATGGTGGATGTTTGTTGATTATAAAGATCTCTACAAAGCGTGTCTAAGGGATTGCTATTCCCTGCCAGAGATGACGAGAAAATTGATTCTTTAGCATCTTTCCGGTGGAAATGTTTTCTGGATTGTTACAAAGGATATCACCAAGTCTAGATGGCAATACAAGATGAAGACAAGACAGCATTCCGCACGCTGATGGGTTTATATTGCTACACCAAGATGCCGTTTGGTCTACGCAATGCAGGAGCCACATACTAGAGGCTGATGAATGAAACATTCGGAGATGATATTGACAAACATATTGAAGTGTACGTGGATAACCTAGTCATCACGAGCAGGGAATAAGACCAGATGTTGCAGAATATACAGAAAACCTTCATACACTCCGCGGCGTCAACATCAAACTGAATCCAGCTAAATGTTCTTTCGGGATAGAGGAAGGAAAGTTTTTGGGCTTCATTGTCACAAGAGATGGGTTTAAAGTGAACCCTGAAAAAGTGCAGGCCATTGAGCGTATGCCTTCCCCATCAACGATTAAAGAAATGCAAGTTTTTGCAGGACGTTTAGCCGCGCTAAACCGTTTCCTCGCCAATCACGCTGCAAAGTCTTTCTCGTTCATCAAGACTTTACGAAATTGTGTCAAGAAGAACAAATTTCTGTGAACCCCAGAAGTGAAAGTTGCGTTTAAAGAAATGAAGGAATGTTTAATACGTCTGCCAACTCTCACAGTTCCAACAAAAGACGAACCGTTGGTCATGTATCTATCAACTTCTGAAAAGGCGGTAGGAGCAGTCCTATTGGTCGACCGACAGGGTGTACAGACACCAGTATATTACGTCAGTCGCACCTTGAATGACCCAGAAACGAGGTATTCAATGATGGAAAATCTAGTCCTAGCTCTTATCCATGCTTCAAGGCGGCTACGTAGATATTTTTCAGGTCACGTCATCCATGTCCTGACAAACTACAACATCGGCAACATGTTAGCAAGGCCCGAAATTTCTGGAAGATTGGAAAAATGGGCCATTGAGCTGGGTGGACACAACGTAGTTTTCAGGCCTAGACCGGTGATAAAAGGGCAGGTGTTAGCAGATTTCCTCATAGAGGTGCCAGATGACAAAGACCGTGAATGCAAGGCAATGGAGAAGCAGAGAAACAATCTACTGATGAACCATGATAGTTGTATACAGATGGTGCATCCAATGAGGATGGCACAGGAGTAGGACTAAGGCAAGTGAGTCCTGAAAAACATGAGTTCACGTACGCCATTCGCCTGGAGTTTAAAATTACAAACAATGAAGCGGAATACGAAGCCTTTCTAGCATGTAGACTCATTGTTAGTAGCTGGCCAAATCAATGGGCAATACGATGCGAAGGGCGACGTCATGGCACTTTACCTTGAATAAGCAAAGTCACTGTTGCAACATTTCAACTCTTTGAAGATTACTCACATCAACAGAAGTGAGAACAAACTAGCAGTCGCCTTAAGCAAACTTGCCTCCACAAGTTTTCAACATCTGGCAAAAGATGTGCGAATCGAAGTACTGAAGAACCCGTCCGTTCCTCTACGCCAAGTCAGTGTCATACAGATGGGATCATCATCTTGGATGTCACCAATAATCATTTACTTACAGTCAGGGATCCTACCAGAGAGCAAAACAGAGGCCTGGAAGATACAACACAAAGCATTGCGTTACCAGATGTCTGACGGCATCTTGTACCGACGATCTTATCTGGGACCTCTGCTACGATGCGTAGATCCTGAGGACGCCAATTATCTGATCAGAAAAGTGCATGAGGGGATTTGTGGAATCCATGCGAGCCCTAGGATGGTGGTGGCAAAAGGGATGAATGCCGGATACTACTGGTCAAGGATACACCTGGACGCAGTGAAGGTTTTGAGAAAGTGTAACGGATGCCAAAGGCACGCGCCCAAGACCCTACGCCCCTAAAATCCTCTAGTCCTCGTCACAATGGCATGGTTGTTTCAACAATGGGGGATTGACATGGTCGGCCCATTCCCAGATGCCCCCAGGGCGGTAAAGTTCATAATAGTTGCAGTCGACTATTTCACGAAATGGGTAGAGGCGAAGGCTTTGGCTTTGACAACAACAATGGTGGTGCGAAAGTTCATTTTGGAGCAAATCATATGTCGGTTTGGGTTACCCCTATGGATCATCACCGACAACGGTATGAATTTCGCAGCCGAAGACCTGCAGAAGTGGTTCAAAGAGTTAAACATTGAGCACGTCTTTTCCTCGGTGGCGCACCCGCAAGGAAACGACCAAGTGGAAGCTGTAAACAAGAGTATCGTCGATGGCATCAAAGCCCGACTAGGCACCCAAACGAGAGGTTAGGTTCACGAGTTGCCCAACATTCTATGGGCTCACCGAACAATGCCAAAAACCAGCAACGGAGAAACTCTATTTAGCCTGGTATATGGTTCGGAAGCAGTTATACCTGCAGAGATCGGCTTGCTATCTCCAAGAATGTTATCGATGAATGCTGTCAATATTGAAGAGGAGCGAAGAATGGATCTAGACCTCTTAGAAGAAAGAAGGGAGATGGCAGCCATCAATGAAGCGAAATATAAGACAAAACTCGAGAAGTACTATAATAGTAAGGTGCGCATCTGCACCTTCAACCCCGGGGATTATGTCTTTAGAGACAATGAAGCCTCCAATGCGGAGTGCCCGGGAAAACTTGCCCCGAAGTGGGAAGGACCTTACGTCATCGACAAGGTTCTAGGGAAAGGGGAGTATCAACTACGCACCCTAGATGATAAAGTGGTCCCCTGGACCTAGAATGCACAACAACTGAGAAAGTACTATATCTTATATGCAGTTTCCCTTTTATATGTACGACCCCGGGCCCAACACAAACATTAATACAAGAAGTGTTGACTGCTTTACATTTTGCTTTCTGCTTGATGAATTTTTATTACAAATGCATATATCACTTTGGGTGCACACGAAAACATCGCTGGCACGATAATACAAACATTGTAGACCTCCAAGGATCGTCACGACCAAGTGCACAGTCGGGTCAATTTAACACAATAACCTGTCAGCCACCGTTTACTTCGTAACACTTCAGGTGCACATGAAAACATCACTGGCATGACGACAGTATGAATATTGTAGACCCCCAAGGCTTGTCACGACCAAGTGCACAGCCGGGTTAATTTAACACAATAATATGTCTTAGTTATCATTCATTCGTTACACCTGTACAAAGTAATCTCCATATGCACAAACTGAAACGCAAAATAAATTCACAAAACGGCCTAAGGCCCAACAAAAACATGTTACATCAACAAAATTGTAACAGTTGATTGATGTCGTAAGGTCGGTCAAAAATATCCTTAGATCGCAATAATTGAGCATTTACAAGTCTGTCTTCCATTATTGCTTGGGTTCCTTCAACTACATCTTCCGGAAAATAGTTTTGGCATATCGCATTTCCATCATCCTCTATGATCATATTATGCATAATGATGCAAGCATGCATGGCCATTTGTATTCTATCCTTATGCCATATACGGCAAGGATTTCTGATAAAATGCCATCATTGTTGTAGTCTTGTAGATCCCCAAAACACCTCTCGATGTCCTTTCGCGAAGACTCTTGTAGTTTTTTAAAATACTGTCTTTTCGCATCGAACGTTTTAGAAAACGTTTTAACAATATTCGAATACTCCGGGTATATACCATCGCCCAGATAGTAGCCATGCTCGTAGCCGTTCCCATTTGCATGAAAACTGACCCTTGGTATCATTCCAGAAATATTGCTCTCTAACAATGGTGAACACTCCAAGGTATTAATGTCGTTCATTCACCCGGCTACTGTCACGGCCCCCGACCCGGTTTGACCCGTTTTAGGAGCCGCGGGACAGAAATCCCGTGGTATTTAATTAATTGAGTTTAACAGCGGAAGTTTATTATCAGGATCTTTTTAAAACTGAAATATTTCCCGATTATTTTATTTCACAACTCGGGATAAAACCCCGGTAATTTACAATCATTTGATTTCACGAAGAAACCTTTTATTTTACAAAACATGTTTCTTTATTTTATCTTGAGCCACTTTCTTAAGCTTGTAGTGCTTCACGGCACTTTTCCTGGATCATAACAGATCACCTGAAACATGTTTGAAAAAGGTTTTGTCAGCAGGAAATACTGAGTGAATCATTCTATTTACATAAAATGATGCATAGTTATCAATTACAGCATAAGAGCGATTACAATGGCTTCTATCTTATTTTTATCTGGCGCTCTGTCACAATGGTGACAAGTCACAATGGTGACGATGGTCATACCACTATTAGATCAATGAACCTAAATAGTGATGATTA
This sequence comes from Helianthus tuberosus, assembly GCA_030545235.1. Lineage (NCBI taxonomy): Eukaryota > Viridiplantae > Streptophyta > Magnoliopsida > Asterales > Asteraceae > Helianthus > Helianthus tuberosus. The sequence goes on along the minus strand of CM060443.1, from coordinate 171,400,267 downwards.
TCCCTAGTAGGTCAATGAACCTAACTGGGAGAAAATTAGTAATGTGCACAATACCCCACTAGCCAGTGATTCAAGATATCCACGACTTAGTCCCTGTAATTTATAACTTTTGAAAATAATTTGAGGTATTGTAAAATAGTTGATAAAAAGAGAATGACTCACATTACAGATTTAATTTGAGCAGAATTTAGCCTACTGATTAGCCTTTTAACCTAAATTTAATAACAGACACACAATTCGGTTAGTAACTTAATACAGCATTTACGATAACTCACGAGATCAACCCTCACAACGAATGACAAAGTGCTATGCTTAAACATCCATCGAATTAACGACTAATGACAAAGCATCACCCTAATGTGGGCAGCACTTAAACATCCATTGAGTACATTGATCGATCGGAAAATGAATCGTAACAGCGATCGAGTTAATACCCTGATTGCGGCGTCGATTAGTGATCCGTGTGTGTTAATTGTGGTAAACAGAGCATAACTCAGTGTATGTTTCGACTTTGTTCGTCGTTCAAGCGCCCAGAATCAAGTCCCAACATTTGCTATTTATACACGAAATTGGACTAGCTTACGGACCGTAAGCATTAACCCTTACGGTCCGTAAGGGTCATGAAATTGGTATAGGATGGCCACGTGTGGGACTAGGCCTGCTGAGTCGACAATTTCTTAAATTTCGAACTGGACAGCTATTTATGTGGATAAACGTAACTAGGAAATACCCCCCCTGAGTTTTAGGGGCTCTGATCCTGATTCTGATTGTTCTGAAAATTTTAGGGTTTGCGCAGAATCACTTGGGTGTCTCAATTAGGGTTTCCTATTGGACAATTAAAATAATAATTAAGACTTTTTGATGAGAGGTGTTACAGTCTCCCCACCTTAATAAAAATCTCGTCCTCGAGATTTACTGGAATAATTGAGGATACTTTTGTTTCTTTTCTGACTCCAGTTCCCAATTGTATTAGGGTCCTATCTTTGAATCCCACTTTACTTGAACTAATACTAATCGTTTGTGTTTTGAGAAATTTGATCTTTCTATCTGAAGAGGTTTCTCTAAAAATTTTAAATTTTTCGTTTACTTTTATATCTTTGGAGAGATACTACCAAAGATTCCTCTGATAGACATTTCTTGAGTTTGGATATATGAAATATATCATGTACTCCAGTTAATTCTCCTGGTAGTTGTAAATGATAAGCAACTGATCCTATATGTTGGGTTACTGGAAATGGTCTTACGTACCTTGGACTTAGTTTTCCTTTCTTTATCGAATCTAACAACTCCTTTCCAAGGAGATACTTTCAATAGCATTTTGTCTCCAACTTGAAACTCCAACGGCTTTCGTCTATTATCTGTATAACTCTTCTGGCGATCTCTAGCCATCTTCATCTTTTACTTCGTGATACAGAATATCACAGTTGTATTCACTTAGGATTTTCATCCATTTCCTTTGCCTCATGTTTAATTCTTTTTGCCTAAATATATATTTTAAATTCTTATGATCCGTATAGACAGTAAACTTACTTCTATACAGATAATGTCTTTAATCTTAAGGGCAAAATTATGGCTCCTAATTCTAAGTCATGAGTGGTATAGTTTTCTTCGTGCTTTTTCAATTGCCTTGATGCATACGCAATTACCTTCTTTCGTTGCATAAGCATATATCCAAATCCTAGCTTTGAAGCATCACCGTATACTTTAAAATCTTTTGTTCCTTCTGGTAAGGCTAAGATTTTGTTAATTTATGCTTTAAGATCCTAAAGGCTTCTTCTTGTTTAGGTCCCCATTCAAACTTTAACTGTTTTACAGGTTAGCTTAGTTAATAGTATAACTATTTTGGAAAAATCCTTAATAAACCGTCTATAGTATCCAGCTAAACCTACAAAACTCCAAATTTTCCATTACTGATTGCAGAACCTTTCAATTGGTAATTGCCTCTATCTTAGCAGGATCTACATGAATCCCCTCGTGATTCACCATGTGTCCTAAGAATTGCACTTCCTTTAGCCAAAATTCACACTTCGAAAATTTGGCGTAAAGCTTTTCTTTTCTTAACAAAGTTAAGAGTATCTGAGGTGTTGACAATGTTCGTCTTGACTTTTGGAATAAATAAGTATATCGTCGATGAAAACAATTACAAATTTATCCAAATACGGTTTACAGATCCTATTCATTATGTCCATGAATGCTGCAGGTGCATTCGTTAATCCGAAGGGCATGATTGTAAACTTGTAATGACCATACCTAGTTCTGAAAGCAGTTTTAGGTATGTCTTCTTCTTGTACTTTCAATTGATGATATCCAGAGCGTAAATCTATCTTAGAAAAATATCTAGCTCCTTGGAGTTGATAAAAAAGATCATCAATCCTAGGTAATGGGTATCGATTCTTAATTGTAACCTTATTCAATTCCCTATAATCAATACACATTCTCATCGAACCATTTTTTTTAACAAACAACACTGGTGCCTCCCACGAGGATAAACTAGGTTGTATGAAACCTTTACTTAATAATTCATCTAATTGCTTTTTCAGTTTTAATATTTCTGTGGGTGCTAACCGATAAGATACCTTGGCTATCTGTATAGTTCCTGGAATTAGATGAATCCTAAATTCTACTTTCCTATCTGGTGGTAATCCTGGTAATTCTTCTGGATATTCTGAAACTACAGAAATTTCCTTAAGTTCTTTATCTTTAGTATTAATGATTACTGAACTCATATATACTATTCCTTGCTTTCGTTCGTAATTAGCAACTTTTATTACTGATATGAACTTTATGGGTTTAAATGGCTTATCTCCTGTAATCATTATTACTTCTTCAGTGGGTGCACAAATTTCTATGGAATTCTTATCACAGATAATTCGAGCATAGTTGTTTACTAATCAATCCATTTCTAACATAACATCGAATTCAACCAATTTTTTATAGATAATATGGTTGCAGAAAATTTATGACTTAAAAGTTCTATTAGAACCTTATTTATTTTAACTGAATTCCCATCTGCCGTTTCTACTGTAGAAGTTTGCCTAATGCTGGTTAAAGGTAAGTTAAGAGTTTGGCAAAATGAAGTATTTATAAAACTTTGGTTTGCACCAGAGTCAAATAATACTTTTGTGAACTAAGAACATACCGGCTATCACATCTGGAATGAGCTCTGCTTCCTGAGCAGTCAGTTGGAAGGCTCTTACATTCCTTTTAGCTCCTTCTGCAGGTTTAGCTTTATTGTTAGATGGTTTGTTCAGTTTTGGACAATCTGGCCTAAGATGTCCAGCTTCTCCACAGTTGTAGCAGACTGAAAATTTCTTCCTCCTGCAGTCTTCTTCTTGATGCCCTGGAATTTTGCAAAAATTGCAATATCCTTTGCATCTTCCAAAATGCTTCCTTTTGCAAAAATTGCAAAATGGGCTAGTAGAAGATTGCCCATTCCCTCCTTTCCTGAAATTATTATGGTTACCCGGACGGAATCCTTGGGTAATCTTTTGGGCTAATTCCTTCCTTCTATTTTCTTCTCTTGTCCGTACTAGTTCATCAGTCAGAGTATTGGCTAAATCCACCGCATCATCAATCGTGCGAGGTTTCGCAGCCTTGACGATATTACGGATTTCGGAAATCAATCCCCAAATATAACGAGAAATAAGTACCGGCTCTGGCGAAGCCAGGGTTGGTACCACTCGAGCATACTCGAAGAATGTCATTTGTTCCTTTTCATACTCGGGACAGAATTTTCTTTCTACAAGGCTCTTAAATTCTTCCCAATTCATAGCATACGCCATCCTTCTTCCTTTTGCTTGTAACACCGTATTCCACCATTCTAGCGCCCCTTCTTTGAAAAGGTTTGACGCGTACATGACCTGATCATCCTGAGCACATTTACTTATGGCAATTACTGCCTCAGTTTTCTCTAACCAACGCAATGCTGCAGTCGCTCCTTCATTGCCTGCAAACTCAGTGGGTTTACAAGCAAGAAATTCTTTGTAAGTGCAACCAGGCGTTGCAGCTTTCATTTTCTTAGGGAGCGGAGCTTGCCGTGGTTCATTATCATGATTAACATGATCATTGCCTCCGTTTATGCTATTACTGAAGATATCTTCAGAAATACGTTTGCTAGGAACTATTTGTTGCGGTTCGATTGGATTTTTAACAGCAACAACGATTGCTGGAATAGCGTTGGCTATCCCTTGAGCAACGATATTTTCTATATCCTGCCTAGTCATAAATTGATCCCCCGGTTGTTGCTCAGATTGATTAACTTCATTAACTGGTTCATTATTAGCGTTTTTTATCTGATAACTAATTTATAGATAAATAATTAGTATAAAAGAAATAATCCAATGTCACAATTAATTGCACATAATCACGTAAACGAATATACAAACAAAATTGTAACTTTCTAAAATTTCATTTGTTTTATAGATTATATCATGCTTCTATATACACCCGTTTTATTATTTATTTTACACATTCTGATTTTACTATTACTATTACACAACCACAGTTTTATAAATCCCCTATCCTTTGTCAGTTGATATTCTAGTAACGGCGTTCCCTCTCATCGTATTTTCAGGAGATCTGTCCCCCAATCTCTTGGATCCTATTCCCAGCATCCATTAGTTCTTCACCAAAATGATGGAGTTCAGCCATATTCTCGTTACTCATTGGTGGATTTGGTAAAGGTTCTGGATTGAACTGAGGAAAAAGCTTATAGGGATTGTTTTGTAACTGTATTTCATTATTCAACCATTCGTCTATTTGCGAGTGAATTGAAGGGTTTGGAATAGCTGGTTCTAAGTTCATTGGTAGTTGTGTTTCAAAAGAGTGAATAAAAACATTTTCATTAACAGGCTTAATAGTATTATAGCTTGCCATTATAAAATCTAGCTCTTCCTGAGATGGTAATTCCTCAATTTGCCTAGAGTTTTCCCCAATTTCCATTTTCTTAGGCTTGGGTTTCTCGAGAGGTAAAGTGTTGAATTCTATAGGTTCTTCTATGTCTGGTATATACCTATTGAAATCTCTGGAAACCTCTATTCTTACTGGATAGAGATTTAAATTCTGAAGGGCATCAGACAAGTTACTCATGCTGTACATAATTACTAAATTAGAAATCATAACAAAATTTTATAGAAAAACTTTTAAATAGTATTTCATACTGGTTAACTACCAAAACAACTGAAACTTAAGTTTTATTTGTAAATTTATTTATTCACTGAATCAGGTTTCTGGCTTATATTTAATAAGGATGCTAAAACTTGAATCAAAATATTTAAAGATTTGTATTTACTACTACAGTGGTTAGCATATAAAGATCTGCCTATACTGTACACAATTTGTCAGATAATAAAACATATAATCACAAAATAGCAATAAAAATTAAGTATTTTCTAAATACTTAATTGGCTTAAATCAGTGGCTCGATCAGTGGCTCTGATACCACCTTTTTTTGTCAAGGCCCCCGACCCGGTTTGACCCGTTTCAGGAGCCGCGGGACAGAAATCCCGTGGTATTTAATTAATTGAGTTTAACAGCGGAAGTTTATTATCAGGATCTTTTTAAAACTGAAATATTTCCCGATTATTTTATTTCACAACTCGGGATAAAACCCCGGTAATTTACAATCATTTGATTTCACGAAGAAACCTTTTATTTTACAAAACATGATTCTTTATTTTATCTTGAGTCACTTTCTTAAGCTTGTAGTGCTTCACGGCACTTTTCCTGGATCATAACAGATCACCTGAAACATGTTTGAAAAAGGTTTTGTCAGCGGGAAATACTGAGTGAATCATTCTATTTACATAAAATGATGCATAGTTATCAATTACAACATAAGAGCGATTACAATGGCTTCTATCTTATTTTTATCTGGCGCTCTGTCACAATGGTGACAAGTCACAATGGTGACGATGGTCATACCACTATTAGATCAATGAACCTAAATAGTGATGATTATCCCTAGTAGGTCAATGAACCTAACTGGGAGAAAATTAGTAATGTGCACAATACCCCACTAGCCAGTGATTCAAGATATCCACGACTTAGTCCCTGTAATTTATAACTTTTGAAAATAATTTGAGGTATTGTAAAATAGTTGATAAAAAGAGAATGACTCACATTGCAGATTTAATTTGAGCAGAATTTAGCCTACTGATTAGCCTTTTAACCTAAATTTAATAACAGGCACACAATTCGGTTAGTAACTTAATACAGCATTTACGATAACTCACGAGATCAACCCTCACAACGAATGACAAAGTGCTATGCTTAAACATCCATCGAATTAACGACTAATGACAAAGCATCACCCTAATGTGGGCAACACTTAAACATCCATTGAGACTTTTTGATGAGAGTTGTTACAGCTACACCCAAGAAAGCCGACCAAACCCAAAGGTCGTATGACGCAACCGCTTGTAAAACCAAAGTTGGCCTTTTCTGGTCACCCCGTGTATGTTGACATCGCCATGCGGTTGGACAATTATACCAATGCCATTGACGATAATCCAAGCTACCAATTATGCCGGGTATTCCATGCTTTTCTAGATGCTCCTCGTATATTTGTTGAAGGTCGTTCCAGGTGGGATTTCTCAAATAACGTTTTCCATATAACTGGCATATACCTAAAATATAATTAAATATATAAAAGTTTTACTAGTGATGTACTTAAAAATAAAAATAAATATATAAAAGTGAGTAAAAAAAATACCATAGCAAAATTGTTCCACACTATCTCGTGTTGTTTTCTCCTCCATCTTCAAGTACTCGTCGTTGACGTTGTACGTATTTCCGTAGGCTAGTATGCGTAAAGCGAAAGTTACCTTTTGAATTGAGGTGAACCCTAAATATCCTCGCGCGTCCATTCTTTGCTTAAAGAAGTCATACTTAGCTTCCAAATCATTATTAATGTGCAAAAATAATCTTTGGCTCATCCGAAACCGCCGTCTCAAAACATTGGGCCCGTGAACCGGTGTGGGATCAAAATAGTCTTTCATCAAAATTATTCTTGTGGATTCGGGTTAGGATCGATTCCGTAACTCAGTTGATTGCGTATAACTCGTATCTTGTGCGAAATCCAAGTACGAGAGTAGATCGAACACAAGCAAGCTAATTAAAGTTGATTTCTATTACTGATTGACAATTACAGAACCGTGAAATCAAACGAGCAGAGTTTCGTCTCTCTAATGCTCAAAGTTACAAATAATCAAGACACCACTTCTATTTATAGTGCAAGTCCATCCTCTCTAACATACAAGCCCCTTAGCACGGATGGACCTTAGCACAAATGGACTTTAGCACAAATGGACTTTAGCACAAATGGACTTTAGCACAAATGAACATTTCGTGAGGATGAACTTTTCTGAACCTTGTCTTGAACATCTGTTTCAACTACGATACATGATTGAGGGAAGCGATAGATATATGCACTCATAGACTTCCACTTGGATATTGCTGCATTCAATCTTGTAGCTTTTTCTTTCAGTCTTAGTCTTCATGAAGCTTTAACATCTTCAACACCATAGACTCCCCATTGCTTTAACATCCCCCTTTCGATGTACACTTTCTCTCTCTAGGTTTCCCCTTGCTTTAAGCTTCTGGGATTTTAGCTTGTAGGATCGTAACCTGGCTTAACTCACATGATAATTCAAAACACTCATGAGAGAATTTCTAATTATTTTAGGATCGAGAAACCTAGCTCTTATCACAGATATTTTGACAATTAAAGCTTTTTAGGTTCACCCAGGATTTGTAACCTAGCTCTATTGAAGGAACAAATTACCTGGCTCTCCCTCCCTATCAAATAACTAAATATTTGACAATGAAAGCATTCTAAACCCTCTCAGTTAATCATCCAAGTCCAAATTAATGACTTTGGTGATTTCACAAATTGTTTTTGTTTTTTTTTTCATTTAAAACCTCAAGTTTCAAATTAATGAACTTGTTTATCTTCAGAGACATGATCAGCATACTCAGATTTTGAAACCCAGCAGTCAGTCATCGGTTGTCGAAACATAAAGTAAAACAAAATCTTTTTGTATTTTTACAAAGTTTATGCTAAAACACTCCTAACATCTTTTTGTGATTTTTCTGTAAAGTAAAGCAATAAAGAAATATTCACAGACATATTTTTGTTTGAGTTTGCGTTAGAGGATCATATCAGTTTATGACACATCACTAGCACCGTTAAGCTATAAACACTTTAAGCTTTAAACGATTCACTTAGATTGTCAGTATACTGATCCACTTAAATTTTCACATAAACTTCAATTGATTCAAGATACGATATTTAGTGTTTTAAGAACTTAACTTATTCATGTGTCCCACCTTAGAATATACTCCCGTATGAAGTTTCCCTAGATTCAGTCTTACAGGTGAATATACCTAAATGATATCTGTACTCTGGGTTAGTGTGAGGCCTTGAGAGCTCAGGTATGAACCACCGTTCAGTCAAAGAGATGAAGGCTCGACTTAAAGGTGTGTTCCACTTAGGAATCTTCTTTACAACTACACTTGATTTATATCTTTCGATATTTTCTTAATTTTTATGCAGAGGAAAAGCTTTTTAAGCAAGCAAAGTATTATACGAGGTCTAAGCCATTGCTGAAGCAAAATCAGAAGACCAAGTATAATACCCCAGATATCAATAAGTATAAAGACCTAGTATCTCAGAATCAGGCAACCTCTCAAACGAAATTTCCGAGTACTAAGTTCATATATCCGAGAGATGTTCCCCACGAGATAAGAAAGTTTATTGATTTAGGTTTATATCTCGAAATCAATCTACTAAATGTGTAAAAACCTACTGGCATATCATCAGAGAGACCGTTTATCACATTTAACATTCCATTTCTTTAGCATGCTGTGACTGTATTACTGATGTACTATCATTTCCTCTTTTTACACAAAAACTCATTTTAATTTTCTCATGTTTTTGGCTTTTTCAAAATTTCAATTGTTTTTGTATTTTCAAAATTTTTACTCCCCCTAAAATCCAAAACAGTTAAGAAAATTTTATAACCGTTGTAGATAGCTTTATCTCGCCATCCATTTTCTGCTTTGCATGCTCTGTTTTGCATAAAGTACCCCTATGATTTACAACACATTGATATTTAACAGTTTGAAAACCGTTTTTTAATTTTGTTTTATCATGTTTGTTCAGCCGCGAGGGTTTTGGCGTATTCAATCAACATATTTTTTTAAATTTTTTATTTTTGATTTTTTAACAATTTAAAAACATATATTTATTCATTTTTCAATTTTTGACAAAATAAAAACATATTTTTTAGTTTTTAAAATTTTTGTATTTTTAGGGTTTTTGATTTATGTTTTATTTATATACAAAAACAAACAAACTCCTTGTTTTTCATTCACAGGGGATTGCCTCCTCTTGTGCCAGCCTGCTCCCCTTTTCAACTTGACAGCCAGCTATCTTCAAGAGCACCTGCACATTCAAACAACTCAATCATTTGAATAATGTAACCCAGGCCTGTTTGACCTTGGGTATTGTGACACAATAAGAATTGTTCAACTTCGGAAAATCTTTGTCATTTTTAACAAACACTTTTTCGTTCTTATTTTCAACCTTCTTGGTTGAATCGATTTTCCGTTTATTATCACTCACAGAAGTCTTTTGTTTATTAACAACCACATTTGTCCTTTTGAAACATTTTTCTTTGATAAAACTTTGAATCATTTTGAATTTTTTGTTTTGACAAATCAGCTTTAGGTTTCCAAAATTGGTTTGGCTTTGTCAAATCAGCCGTTGATTTCCATCTTTGTTTTGTCTCAAATCTGGGTGTCTTTGGTTTCCAAGTTTGTTTTGATTCGACCTTGGATGACTTCTGTTTCACCTCATCAACTTTCTTTTTCTCAACATCAACAGGCTTCAGATTTTGTGGGCATTTTCGGCTAACATGTCCCACTTGTTGACATTTAAAGCATGTTTTCTTGGAAACATCTTTGGCCTGTTGTTGTCGTTTCTTCTGAGCATAGAACTCTTCATTAGTCTGGCGACTAAATTGAAGTTCTTTCTCTTTCTCAGAACTTGTTCCATGAACAAAGTTTGTCTTTTTCTGATAATTTGTCTTTTTAGCCCGTTTCTTTTGATTTTGTTTCTTTTTATAACCCAACTCAACTGTTGTGTTTCTCTTTTCGTAACTAGGTTTGTTATAAAAGGTTTTTCTACTCACTTTACCGACGAATTTTGCAATTTTAGACTTTTCGATTTCTACCAGTTTGAAAACTTTGTCAATCTTTTTCCGAAATCACATTTTGAATCGGAACTTCAATATCTGAGAATAATTTGTCCAATCCAATCATGGTATATGCCAATCCTATTGGATCATCATTCGCATCTTTCTCAGATTTTGAATTTTTCAAATAGTTTTTGCGAAAACTTTCCTCATCTTCATCCGGTGATTCAGACTTACCATTTTTGGTAGATTCCTCTTTTAGAACGTTTTCAACAACCTTACCTACCACCTCTGAATCATTCAGATAATCAGATTTGGTGTAAGTCACATCAATGTTGTCAGGCAATTGGTCAACAATGTTTATTGCTTTCTCCACCTTTTCGTCATCATAGAATGTATAATTATTCTCCAACGGTGGTGGCACCTGATGATATTCTGACCCAATTCCTTTTTTGTTCTTTTCAGAATCATGATCATATGGTGTGATGTTGAAAATTCGTTCGAGAATATACGAAGAAGCATGATAACTTTGAAGTTTATTGACTTTCTTTTCTTTCTCAGCTAATTCTCTTTTAACCTCAGCAAGTTCATCAATGTATTGATTTAAAACCTGTTGTTTACCCTCGTATTTAGCTTCAAGAAATCTTGTTGTTTCAATACATTTAGAAAGTCTTATTTCCATATTTTTTTCTTCACTTTTCAAAGTCTCAAAAGCTTCTTTTACAGTATGATATGACAATTTCATTCCATCATATTCTTTTTGCAAATCTTGAATTATTGTATCTTTTTGTAAACATTCGTTGCAATCAGCTGAACACTTTTGTTTTAAAACTTTGTTTTCTTTTTCCAGACTATTACATTTCTGTGTCAGCTCTACTTCTTTTTGTTTCAGAAACTTTTCATTTTCAAGCATTTTGATACATTTTTCTTTAAAAATATGTTCTATTTTAGTAAACTTAATGTTTGTGAATCTTAACTTTTCATCCTTCTCAGTACAGACTCTGCATGTTTCCATGCATTTCCTGCACTGCACTTTAGTTTTTGTTTTCTGATCTATTATCAATTTCATCAATTTTATCAGTTGACTTAACATTATCAGACGACTTAGTAGATTCAGTTTGAGTTGTTACCTCAACTGGATCTTCTACCGGTGTGTTGTCAGTCGTCTTCTTCAGAATCTCGTCATTCAGCTTCTGGCTTTCGTCAACAATTTCTTCAACAGTCTTCTTCTTCTTCTCCACGCTGGCATAGATCACTCTTCATATGCCTTCCTTAACTTCTTTTTCATAGTTTGGATCCTCTTTAATCTTTGAGTAGAACACTCCTGCAGTTGGAATAGCTGCAACAAGTGCTTTGAAGTCTACCACATCAGGATCAACAGCTGGATTCCCTTTAGGATCTAAGAAACATTTTCTCTCATCATCCCATCTGTTTTCACGTTTTGCTTCCATGAAGATCTCATACACTTCACCTAATCTCATGCGTGCCTGACGTTCCTCTCGACTTGCTCTCGTCTCAACAACCAACGCCTTTTTCTCTTTTGGAATATATTTATCCCAATTAAACCCTTCATCCTCTTGAACCGTTATCAAAGCCTGTTTTCTTTCTTTAGATGGTCCTTCATCTATCTGTTTTTGGTTCATCATTGACGGCTGCTCATGGGTGTGATGATAAATAGCTTTCTTATAGTAGTCGTCATGAAAAGGATTCACACTATCATTAGCCTGTCGGTTGGTGCACCCTCTCTTAAAATGTCCCTTCTGTTTGCACTTGAAACAAGTGACCTTAGCTTTATCAAACCCCAGCTTCATGTCAGGACCCTCAAGACATTTCCTCCCAGTGATTTCCATGAAACATTGAGCCCTCCTGATTACGCTAGCCATACACCATCGAATATCCATAAGCTCCATCTCTTCTGATCTATCTGGTCATAGTCCTCCTTTGTCAAATTCAGATTGCCTATTTTACTTGCGACCATACTTTCAAACGTTTGCCAATCATCGACATGCGGTAATGCCTCGATCAGTTTGTCGATAATCTCTTCTCTGTCCTTCTTGATTCCAAACCTCTCTAGCTCGATTTTCAAATGACAAAATCGTTCTACCATTTGTCGGACAGTTTCTCCTTTCATGCATCCAAACAGATCAAACTATTTTTTCAACAAAGAAATTTTGTTTTTCTTAATATCTTTTCCACCTTCGGCTTTCACCTTCAATGCTTCCCACATTGATTTTGACGTTTCACCATGTTGAAGCAAGAAAAGAATATCCTCTCTAACAGATTGTTGTAACAAAGTTATCATTCGTAGTTCGTTAGAGTGTTCCTTTTTATCACCTTCTTTATATTCTTTAATTGGAATTATTTCATGTTTATCATTTGTCGGTTATTCATATCCCAAATTTAATATAACCCAGCTATCATAAGCATAAGCCTTCACCCAGTTTTCAAATCTGCTGCTCCACCAATGATAATCTTCGATATTCATTAGTTTTGGTGGCCTTTGATGATTTCCGTACACTTATCAAAGTTCAGACTTTCTGAAATCACATTTGAAATGTTTTTCGTTGTGGGTATCGTTTCGGACGTAAACGCGTTGTAAAATGTGTGGTAGAATTCTTCTTCCATGATCTTGAAACCTTGAGAATAACCTACAACAATTAAACAAACACTTAGATCAACTTTTGAAAAACAAACAACTAAACTGACCTGATTCGCGCGGATGAGGAATTCCAGATCCGTGCAGATGGATTCCTAGTCGATCCATGCGAACTGATCTCAGAAACAGTAAACCTTGTTTCTTCGTTGATTCGTGCGGATCAAGTGATCTCTTGATCCTTGCGAATGCACTTATAACAACTCAGAACTGTATGAACTTTTAACCACCAGATTCGTGACTATCAAACGCAAACCAAACCGTGCAAACTGACTCTTCTTTGATCCATGATTAAGTAGCTGATACGGGTTCGTGCGAATTAATAATCTCAGATTCACACTTATATTTCAAACCAGATTCGCGCCTGTTGATTCGCGCGGATCAATTAAACACGTCTTGATCCGTGTTTACTTCTAGATCCATGTTTATTTTTAAACTCAGGTTCGTGCTATCTTATGTAGATCAGTAAACATGTGCAAAACTCTATTTCAATTAATAGATCCATGATAATGTGTAGACCTGATTCGTGAGTAATATGAATACACTTGATTCATGCTAATGTAGCTAGTGGGTCCGTGATAAAGTAGATCCACGAGGTTCGTGCAATCTGATGGGATAAAGTCTAATTTCAAAATTCAACTTAGATTTGTGAACCTTATGTGGATCCGTGTATAAACCTCAACTTCAACCCGTGATAACTTTTAATCCCAAATACGTGCGCCTGATTTCTTGATTCGTTCGAATAACAAGATTCCTAGTCCGTGCAACAAAATAATACCCTTGATTCGTGCGAATCAAGTATTAACTTGATTCGTCCGAACCTGTGAACGAATCTGCGCAATTTTCAGCAAAAATTTCATGGGTTTTCAAAGATTTAGTTATGGTTATGTTTGAGTTTTGATCTGAAAATTTAAAGGATTGTTTAAAGGTGATTTTCGCACACTATTGATGGAAATCAGACGTTTTCAACCATGAAGTCAACCTGAATTTGTGATTCAAAGTTGAAAAAGAAATGTAGAAGATGAGTAGAAGAAGAAATGATGAAATTCAACTCCGATTTGCTTCAATTCAGCTTGAATCTTGTATTTTCGGTCCTTGCAATCAATCTCCCGCTCTGATACCACTTGTGGATTTGTGTTAGGATCGATTCCGTAACTCCGTTGATTGCGTATAACTCGTATCTTGTGCGGAATCCAAGTACGAGAGTAGATCGGACACAAGCAAGCTAATTAAAGTTGATTTCTATTACTGATTGACAATTACAGAACCGTGAAATCAAACGAGCAGAGTTTCGCCTCTCTAATGCTCAAAATTACAAATGATCAAGACACCACTTCTATTTATAGTGCAAGTCCATCCTCTCTAACATACAAGCCCCTTAGCACGGATGGACCTTAGCACAAATGGACTTTAGCACAAATGAACATTTCGTGAGGATGAACTTTTCTGAACCTTGTCTTGAACATCTGTTTCAACTACAATACGTGATTGACGGAAGCGATAGACATATGCACTCACAGCGCCTCAAAATGGGGCGTGGCGGAGAACGCCGAACGTGTTCCATTGCTTGTATCGCGAGAGTACATGCACTCGTAACTGCTTCTTCCTCCTCCGCGATTTCTTCGGGTGAAAAAAATCTTCGGTAAATATCGGTGAACGAATCTTCCGATGGGGAACCCATTATTTTTTAGAAAAAGTGGGAGTAATTTCTAGATTTTTATAAAAAAGGTAGAGAAGAGGGAATGAGAGTGTGATGAATTTAAAAAAAAAATGGGAGATATGGGGAGTATTTATAGATATTGAAAATGAATTTTTTTTTTTAAATTTCTGACCCTTCGACGGTCATTTTTTTGAAATTAACCTCCCTCTCACGCCGCTATGGAGATCACTCTGGCCTAAAAAAACCACCCCATAGCGCCGCCTGTAATGGTGTGGCCGACGCTATGGGGCGCCATCATGCACAAAATCTTCTCCTTCGCGCCGAGCAATTTACGGTTCCGAACCGCTAGAACTGGAGAACCGAACCGGAACCGCTAGATTCGAACCGTATTTTTATAAATAGGTTCCGGTTCCAGTTCTTAAATTTTTATGAAAATGGTTCCCGGTGCGGTTCCGGTTAAAACCGATGGTTCCGGTTCCGAACCGCTAGAACCATTTGAGATTTTAAATATTCAAAACCCTATTTAATTAATGGACTTTTCAACTTCATACGACCATCCAAATTCTTTTTTCCTCTTGTTTATATCCATTCTAGAATACGGTCAATCTTTCATCTTCCAATTCTTCTCCATATCTTAACCTTAACCCTAATTGCTATCATACAGATTGGTCTCCATCAACACCCAGCAGTATAGGTACGCAGTTCCACTATTCTACATGATATATTTTTTGGATGAGTGCCATTTTTTTCCTTTCATACATGCAAATAAAATAAAAAAAGTGATTTTAGTTTGATACAGTGTTCGTAAATTAATATCATATATGTATAAAATATAGTTTGTTTGGTGATCTATAAGGTAACAGGGTGTTCGAAAATTAATATGAATATGTATAAAAATATAGTTTCTTTGAGTTATTTATAAAGCAACTCTTACTTATATGTTTTGAATGGTTGGATTGATTTTTATTGAATTGTTAATTTTAGGATTTAATTAATAACCGGTTCCGGAGAGAACCGTTTCCACAAGAACCGTTTAATCCGGTTCTAAACCGAACCGAAACCGTTAAATATGGTTCGATTCTGGTTCTCATTTTTAACATTAAACGGTTCGGTTCGGTTCGGTTTGGTCGTTGCACATCCCTAGAATTGTTGTGCAAATTAATTATATAGTCAAACATGCATGTATGTCATTAAGCTTGCTTCATTTTCTTGGTAATTTACATTGATGGTCGCCCAAGACTTTTGCAGTTTTGCGTATATTAAAACCTTAAGCTAGCTTCATTTAAGCTGTGCGAGATAATTAACATATTAGTTTTGCGTATATTAAAACCTTAAGCTAGCTTTTTTTTTTATTTCAGCTGTGCGAGATAATTAACATATTAGTTTTGCGTATATTAAAACCTTAAGCTAGCTTCATTTCAGCTGTGTGAGATAATTAACATATTAATATATTAGGGGTATACGGGGTCGACGAGTGAGGAGTGCGGGAAGGTGCCGCCTCCCTGTTTTGCTGCTTGGTGAAGAGGTGGGATACGGTGAATGCAGGGTATTGTTGCCGCATGCGGTGAAGGTGTGGGAGAGGGGATAAAGGTGGGGCCCATTAGTATTCAACCAATCATGCGTTTTATTTTTTTATATATTTTTTTTTATTTTAAAAAATGGTTTGGGTGAAACCATCTCTTGTGTTTTTGGGCAAGAGTGGTGTATGAGAGAGAAATTGACATGACACATCATGATTGTGGGGTGAAAATTTCACCCATCTCATGAGGGGTGCCGGGTGCACCCCCTTCACTCTTATAACCAGTGGCGGACCCATGAATTTTTCTATGGGGGTGCAGAATATTTTTAAAGATTTTAGGCCCGTAGGTATATAAAAAAAACGGTTCATATCCAGGTCGGGTCATGTAAAACAAAAGAACATCAAACTAGAATTTTTATAACCATAAAAAACACGTCAAACATCAATACAAACATGTTTAAAATTGTCCACTACAGGTTTTCATTTTTAGAAATCAATGCAAAACATCATCTAGAGTTAGTTTTCTAATGGTTCCTCTTGAGAAAACTCGCTGAAACTTCCCTACTCATGGTTTCTATCACATATAAATCGATCCATAAGTTTATAAAAAACACTAAACACTTAAACAAAATAAACAATCATGTTCAACCATAATCTATAATTTTCAAGTCCGAGTAAAATCTAGAACAAAAAAAAAAAAAAACATCAAAACAACAAAATCATGCTACTAAAGTCTAGAACAAAAAAAAAACTACATAAAAACACATAAAATTTCAAACCCTTTTAACATCTCTATAACTCTATTTCTCCTAAAAACCACATAAAACAACAAAAAACATAAAAAAACGAAGGTACCTCATTAGATTTTGGATTCCAGGTGGTGGGGTGGCCGGAATCACTCTTTTCCGGTGAGAATGCAGCCGCTGCTGTCGTGCCTGTTGACTGCTTTCGTGCGTCGGTCGCTGCGCGATTAGAACTGGGAGAGCGGGAGAAAGAATTGGAATGGGCGGTTGGGTTGAGTTATTTTATTTAACTTCAAATTTAATTGGGTTGAGTTAATTGAGCTTGGGTCACAATGAAATGTTTATTGGGCTAATGGCAAAATTGTTAAGTGAAAGTTATTGGGTTAAATTGTTAAGTAAAGTGGTTAAAAAATAGTTATATAAACTAGGTTATATTTTAATAAAAATCGGTGTTTACATTTTTTTTAAATTCAAAAGATATTTTTTAAGGAGGGCGGTTGAAATTTTCCAAGGAGTGCGGTCGAGATTTTATAAGAAATGTCCGCCCCTGATTATAACACACAAAAGCATTTTACCTTATCGGTATAATTTACTCACAAACACGCATATATAGTGATGAAACAAATGCCACACATCATTTGAAAATATTTGAAGATGAGATCGCAGACTGTGGTTGCTTCTTTCTTGACCATTTTGTTTGCCCTTGCTCTCATTTCCTCCATGATGACAGTTGCTGAAGCAAGAGTAGGAGTCGCACCGCCACCACCACCACCACCAACAACGCCACCGTCACCACCACCAACAGCAGCACCACCACCGATGCCACTACCACCCTATGGCAGCTGGAGGTGTTGGGGCGATATCCAATGCCACAAGAAAAAAGGTCATTTGTTTATTAATAATTTGTCATAACTATATAACTATTACTGATTATACTTCTCTTTTGCATGTTTATGCACTCACACATGCGTTCCATATAATGTAATTGTGTTATATACGCATATCTCATTTCTTATATAATAATATTTGTAGCAGGAGGACCACCACCACCACCTTGTTGTCGGCATTAAGGGACGATTGGGCTTAATCAGGACTCAAATGATGGAATGCATGTAGCGCAACACAAATAAATGCGTTCTTTCTATCATATACTAAACATATATATTTGATCTTTTACGCATCTTGTATTCCATGTATCACCACTTGTTGGTTTGAATTTTGAAATAGTCATATGTTAATGTTTGTTTTATGTATGTATGTATGCATCTCATATTTCATGAGAAATATATACTCGTTATGCTTGTTTTATGTTGAAACTGGAGTTTATAATTCATATATCCACTACAGAATTTAACTAGAAGCTAGAGATTTAGATTGTGTGTCGCAAGGATAGGTTTTCGCCCTGAGTCGCAATGATATTTGGCTTCACCTCTTTAATATTTGTATTTGTATTGCTATAGGCACAGATTTGTGGATGTTCAACTAGTTTCTTCGGATTTTTTTTTTCGAAAAGAGATTCATTGGACTTGATAAAGAACATGCACATATTCTTTTAAAAATTGGACTTGATAAACAACATGCGCATATTGTTAATGCATACATGCATCTATAATAATCAACATCATGTCCTTACTCCTAAATGTTTGGTCCGTGTGAATTTTATTGCATCTATAATAGGCTAAGTTGACCTTGCATCTATGAATTGACCATACAAAAGTTATAGGACACCTTAGGACCATTGTATAAATGTTAAACTTTGTCAACATTAAATTGCCATATATCTGCATAGTGGAGGAATTAGTCAATTAAATCAGAGGTATCTCCAATTTTTTTTTACGTTGCAATCATACAATATTAAAAAAACAACAATAAATAAATAAAGTAAAACAAGTACCTAATAAATTTGTTCTCTTCTTTTTTTCATAGCTTGAAATCGTTCTATCACATCGTTGTCTTTTACTTTATAAAAAAACAGTTTCAACCACACAAACAAATAAAAGAAGTGGCTTCTAAAGAGACCACTGGCTTAAAAACAAATAACATACAAACAAACAAGTACTACAAACATAATTACAGGAAGGTATCAAAAACTAAATAAAAAAATGGTTTGAGTAAACACAGATATCAACATATAAACATGTCCTCAAAGAGGTGTAAGTCTATTAAATTATGTCTAATATTTTTTGCTCACCCCAAATCAGTTTGATTATGTCTCTACCTAAACCATCTCAATCTCTCCTCCCTTGTATTCTCTAATATGCTAGCCGCTCTTAACTAATTGGTACAATTTAAAAAAATGATAATGAAATTAAACTGGTCACTCGTTTAAAAAAATTACCAGGTTAAATTAAGAGATTATAAACCTTTTGAGGATTCAATTCTCCTAAGAGCATTCACAATATAGTGGTTTTTTTTTTCTTAGAGGTTTATGGATAGATGCTCTAAGGCCCTGTTTGTTTGCATTTAAATGGATCTGAATGAAATCAATCGGAGGTTGGCTCTGATTCGGTCAGAGGTTTTGGTGTTTGGTTCGACATCTGAATGGCATCTGAATGAGGATTTTAAGCTCTTAACCATTCAGATTTGAGTAGGGGTGTAAACGAGCCGAGTCGAGCCCGAGCCCGACTAGGCTGGAGCTCGGCTCGTTATGTTTTTATGAAGCTCGAGCTCGAGCTCGGCTCGGTTCGAGCCTACTTCTTTGAGCTCGAGCTCGGCTCGCGAGTAAAACCCAAAGCTCGAACTCGGCTCGACTCGTCTTGAGCTATTTCGAGAACCTCAAATGAGCTAAAAGCTCGGCTCGAGCTCGTTTCAACAGCGATTAAGCGAGCCAAAGCTCGGCTCGAGCTCGACTCACCAATGTTATCATCATCATTATTATATTATATATAAAAAAAAACTAAAATTTTGTTTAGGCTCGTTTGGGCTCGCGAGCCTAAACGAGCTTTGTATTTCAGGCTCAAGCTCGGGCTCGATAACTAAACGAGCTCTATTTCAAGCTCGAGCTCGGGCTCGGGCACGTTAAGGCTCGACTCGTTCGAGCTTTTAACCGAGCAGATCACGAGTAGCTCTCGAGCCTCTGGGCTTGTTTACACCCCTAGATTTGAGGAGTTGCTGAATCATTCAGAGGAGTGGAGCCTCTTATTCGGTCAGAGGCTCTGATTCACCAAACAGGGCCTAAATGTGTTAAGATATGGACATTTAGTAGTAGGGGCTGTTTGGCAACTTCTAAATGGGTAAGTGCTGAACTGGTAAGAGCTCTGAATCACTAAGGGCCAGTACAATGTTTAACTATTCAGAGGCAAATGTCTGGCCAATTCAAATAAGATGTTTTAACCATTCAAAGGCAAATGTCTGAACCATTCAGACATCTGCTTATGAAATAAACAATCTTAACCACTAAATGCTAAATCAGTAAAAGACCATTAAAAATTGAAACAAACAATGTTTAGGGTGGAGGGTATGGTTCAATCACTTTCGGGTGTTTGAGTTATTCTCTAGCCAATAATATTATGCCAATGTCAAGTCTCCATTCCACTCCCCATTTTGCACTCAATCACTAGGATTTGGTTCAAACACCTTGAGAGTGGTAAAGAATTAAAAAAAAAATTGTGATTGCTTGAAAGGGGTTGGGACCCACCATTAAACTCAATCAATCATACTCAAACATTCGGTGAGTATACAACGAAACCCCTCACTCAATCATACTCAATCAACTACTAGGGATGGTTCACCAATCAGTGAAACCAATCATCAAACCCACTCAATCAACCCATACCGTCCACCCTTACTACATTACCCAAAAGCCAAGTCTACTTTAAGTCGGTCAACCCCAAACGGAAGTCAAATCTATGTGGCCTATAATTATTGGATTTATACTTTAGCCATCTTCCACTATGTGGCCTATAATTCTTGGATTTATACTTTGCCATCTTCCATAATTATGAAAATCATAATCGTAATATTTTATTCTTTACACATTGATATAAACTATATACACTGCATCATTTGTGAACATGACTGCCAAGTTTTCAGTTAATAACAAAAGTATTCCCATTATGTTATATGTCATTTCATAATTATTTATCATATAACTTATACATAGATGCAAATTACAACAATGACAAAAACAATTATTCTGCAAATTAAAGTCAAACATGCATCAAGTCTTAAAAACACGATTGTAGAAGCATATGATGTAACTTTTCAAAAAAAGAAGCATATGATGTGAGACTATGTGGGTTGACCAGGGTCCATGCCTCAGTTTTCTTGGTAATTTGCGTTCAAAGCCAAAATCATTAATTGTCGCCGAAGACTTTTGAAGTTTATCATGTTCCAAATGAAAAAAAAATCAGTATTTAAAAACGATAAATTATTCTATTAGAGGGTAGGGGTGGTCATCACTCACCACCCATTTATCACTCACAACTTCCAATTAAGTTCCGCCACGTTATCGAGCTTTATTCCATCACTCACAACATTTTTTAGTGGAAATGCTCATCACTCACAACACGCAACAATAAACCCCCACACCCCCTCACATGTTCCATTTATCACGGCGTCAATTTTATCACGTGAATTAAGATTCACGCGTTAACATCTATAGGTAGGGCTGTAAACGAACCGAACGAACACGAACAATGCCATGGTCGTGTTCGTTCGTTAAGGAAATTAACATGTTTGCGAACTGTTCACGAACGCATACCGAACATAAGTTTATGTTCGTGTTTGTTCGTTAAGGAAATTCAGTTGTTCATGAACAGTTCGTGAACACTGGTCTCGAACACAAACGAATGCAAGCAAATAAAAATGAACGCAAACGAACATTTAACTTGAAAATAAAAAAATGAAAACATTGTTATCCTTAAATATTGGATATAAGTAGTTAAACACAACCATCAAATGATAAATCAAAACACAAGAAGTCTACCACATCACCAAACGATGAATAAAGTTTAACTAACTTAGACATAATTATCCTTAAAAATGTCTTAGAATGTCCAAATTTTAGCTAACTTAGAAAAAAAATAGGGTTTCAAGTTTTCAATATGTTTAGATAAAAGATTTCTTATTTATTATTTTTTAATATAATCAAACGAACATATTAACGAACGTTCACGAACGCAGTCGAACGTACGAGACCTGTGTTCGTGTTCGTTCGCTAAGCTAACCGAACGAAATTTTTTGTTCGTGTTCGTTCGTTAAGCTAATCGAACGAACATAAACGAACTTTCCGCCGAACGATTCACAAACTGTTCGCTCGGTTCGTTTACAGCCCTATCTATCTATAGGTGGCGGTGGTTTGGTAGCTCCTATCACGCGTGGAAGTGAAATATAACAGGGAAATTAATCCCCACCCTGGGTCCCCTTATGTAAAATAACATATGATTGAATTACAAAAAGGTTTATCTGATTTGTTAAATTTTCGTAGAAAAAAGGGTAATATTGTGGTTCAAAATCCAATTTTATTTGCCATTTATTTCCCTTTTTGTTTTTCTTTAATTATTTTGGTCCCAAAGTAATTGTTAGAATGAAATCATGAATTGTAAAACTTATTTTGGTTTATGTTTTGATGCCTAGTAGGCTTTAAATATATGATTTGAAGTCCAAATTTTGCTCTTTTATATTTTATAAACCTGAAACATTTGCTCTATATGTGAAGGTGGAAATGAACAACGAGGAGGTGTTTCCGGGGTTAGTGGTTTAGTGATCTGCAGAACATTATCGAAAAAAGATTTACTTTGGAATCGAAAGGGACGTAGTGAGGGTAATGAGGAGAAGTTGCTACCGTGGCTAGGATCACTAAAGCGGTCGAACCCATGGGATGTGGGGAAGAATAACATAAAGGAAAAATTACAAGTTTTGTCCTTTATTTTTATAGTATTTTACAGGCGGTGTCATTTTTTTCAAATGTTGACAGGCGGTGTCCTTTAGTAGGTATTTTGTTACAAGTTTTGTCCTTTCCACCCAACCTGGTTAAAAAACTCAGTTAATTTGTGGCACATGATAAGCACATGAGGGTAATTATGTCTTTTCCACCCCACCACTTCATTTCCCCCTTTTATAACCCCCACAAACCCTAATTTCCAATGTGCAGTAAAAAATCTTCAACTTTTAGGGTTTTCTGAATACGATCTGCAGAAAGAAATCAAACCCACTCTCTCTCTAAAGCTCTTCCCCTCTCTCTATATATATAACAGAAAGAAATCGAATCTCCAGCGATGTAGTTGTATTGGCGATGTAGTTGTATCAACGATGAAGATGATGTTGGGCAGTTGGGTGGCCGGTGATCTGCTGTGAGCTCGATCTGCTGTGGAATCGAATCTCCTACTCACCTGCACCACCATCATAAAAAATGTTCAAAATCACACACCATACCTTCAAGTCAACCCTTTCATTCCCCTGCACAATCGAAACCGCATACAGATCCAAACAAGGTAATCTCTACACACTCGAATTTGAATCTTGCACCGGTTGATGATGTTAATTTTGATGAGGGTGAAACCGCATACAGATTCACTTTTGTTTCGTCAAGGTCCGTTGACAGTAGCTAGGTGTTTGGTTAGGGTTGGGGTGGGTGCGGCGGCGACGGATGGTGTGGTTGTGGTGGTGTTCGGAGGTGGGAGATGATGATGGTGGTTGATGTGTGGGCGGCGGCGGATGGTTGTAGGGGATGGTGGGAGATGATGTTGGTGGTAGATGTGTGGGCAGCGACAGATGGTTGTGGTTGTGATGGGAGGTGGGAGATGTGTGGGCGACGGCAGATAGTTGTTGTGGTGGTGGTGGGAGGTGGGAGATGATGCTGGTGGTAGAAGTGTGGGCGACAGCAGATGGTTGTGGTGGGAGGTGGTGGTGGATGATGGTTGAGAAGACTTTTAAATAGATATTAGTTTTTTAAATTCTTTTTGTTTTATTTTATTAAAAAGATTTATAAATAAATAGGTAGAAAGACTAAACTACCCCTGTTTGACCAGACTTAACAAAAAAACCTAACTGGGTTAGGGCTAAAGGACAAGACTTGTAACAAAATACCTACTAAAGGACACCGTCTGTCAACATTTGAAAAAAATGACACCGCCTGTAAAGTACTATAAAGATAAAGGACAAAACTTGTAATTTTTCCTAACATAAAAGGGTTTTGAGTGGGAACAATAGTCACTACATGACCTATCATGACGGGGTTTATAGTGACCACATTTGTTGTCGGCAAATGGTTCCCTATGAAACAAAATGTCGTCAGTGTAGGCCTTTCAAGATTTTAGGGTTTTATTACCCTATGCCGACGACTTGTCATTCACAAACTCCTTAGCTAGACAGGAATCTGAAAAAATAGTGCCATTCTGGAATGTTACACGTCAGTATACGTACCATTATAATTTTTCTTGTGTCTAGAATTAATCTTAAAGAAAAAAATCCACCCTATGTCGGCAACAAGTCGTCGGGGTTTCGCAATAGATCAAACATGTCCGCTCATTTACTACGTACAACCTCCCTCAATCAAAATCATCTTCGTGCGACTGTGGTTTCCTCCAACCGTCTATCCCCTCTCATAAACACGCAAGTCATCTACCATAGGAGACTTCAGTGACCCCCAAATTTCACTTTGAGTCCTTCATTTCGCTTTTCATTCTGACCCTCAAGTTTCACTCGGTCTCACCCCTCTAAGTCCACTCCAAGAATCTCAGTTCTTCATGTAAAACTTATAATCTATCCGTATGTTTGTTTTTCTGTGCAATATTGTTGAACTGTTTTGTGGATTTTATGTGTTTTCTACTTTGTATCTAGTCGTAATTAGTGGACCATAGATTTGGAGGAATCTCAAAGGCCTTGAAGTCATTATAAAAAGGTTTTTATGGGGTGGTAATGATATGGTTAGTAAACTACACTGGGTGGCTTGGCAAAGAGTTACGATGCCAGTTGATAAAGGAGGGTTGGGGCTGTCTCGGCTGAGTGATGTTAATGCGTCCCTTCTCTCAAAGTGGGTTTTGAGGTACAGGAATGATGATATCGGGTTGTGGCGAAAAGTTATTGATGCTATTCACAAGTCTAATAGGTGTTGGAGTTCGGTTCAGTCAACAAGTATATGGGAGGAATCTGGAAAAATATAGTCAAAACGGTGGAGCAAACTAAGGTGGGAGGGGTTCAGATGTCTCAAAACTTCAAAGGGAAAGTGGGAAATGGCAACAATATAAGGTTTTGACTTGATCCTTGGGCCTATAATTGCCCGCTAAAGGACCAGTATCCGCTTTTGTTTAGTATTGAATCCAATAAGAAGTGTTGGGTTAGTGAGCGGTTCGACAGGGAGGCCCATGCCTTTTCGGGGTTGTGGGCCTGGCACAGGGAGCCCAACTCAGGTCCGGAACGAGACAAATGGGCTTCTTTGGTTTCTCTTCTGGCAGGCCTTTATTTATCCAACTCAAGTGACAAGTGGGAGTGGATCGGGGGTAAAGAGAGTGATTTTTCGGTTAGGGAGGTAAAAGAGTTCCTCAGAAGTGTAGACGATCACATTAACAATTTTGCTTTCAAGTGGTCGAAATGGACGCCTAAGAAGTGCAACATCCTAATGTGGAGAGCCAAGATGGGTCGTATCGCTACGGCCGATGCTTTAGCGAAATGAAATTGCTATAATGGCAATGACGTTTGCGTTTTGTGTAGGGACGAGGTAGAATCTGCTGAGCACATCTTTTGTTCATGTTCGATTACATCGACGGTTTGGTTTGAGGGTAGTTGTTGGTGCAAGATCAGCCCCAACTATGCTTTCTCAAATAGAGATCTGTTAGCCATTCACGAGTTCTCGAATCTGGGGTCTAAAGCTAAAGAGGCCTTGCAGGGTATTATTTTGGTGGCATGTTGGGTGGTGTGGAAAGCAAGAAATGATAGAAGATTTAATGGAAAAGAGAAGACGGCCTTAAACATTGTCCAAGAGGTTAAGGTGTTAGTTTTTTTTGTGGTACCGTAATAGGTCTAAGAATAGAAATATTTTGTGGAACGAAAGGTGCTCTTTCAATGTTATGTAATCGGTCTCAGTGTCTGTTTTTCGGCCAACCTTTGTGTTAAGGGTTGGTTTGTGAATAAAAGTATACTTTAAAAAAAAAGAAAGAAAGAAAGTGGACCATAGATTGGAGGATGGGAAATTTATAAACATTGTTACATTAAATTTACTTTCTACATAAACTAAACATAACTTTCAAGCGTATCCATTTAAAAAAAAAAAATCGAAAGCGTGAACCGTGAAGCCAACTGTGTGAAGCAAATAAGTAATTTTTCAAAAGTTAGAAGTTTGTTAAAGAAATTTAAAAACGAAAAAAGAACGCATTTTGATGTTGAATGTTTTTAATGGATATACCTTCAATGACACGATTTGGATTTGGTCATTTCCTACTCAAAATATTATAGCGGTTGACAAAAAAATATTATACTCTTTGTTATGATATATAAATTTAATCGAGGAAAAGTAATATTATTCTGTTATGCAGATCTATATTGCACTCACACATACACACTCATGTATATTAACATTGATGACGGGTAGCTCAAGTCTCAGTAATATGACTAAAACACATAGCAGTTTAAAAGGTTAAACGGTTAAAAGGTTCAATCCTTACGAAGTACAGCAAACAACAAAAAGAACGAGTACAGTAACCAGTCACATCACTCACATCACTGGTAACCCACCAACTCACCTCTCAGCCGCAAACGTGGCATGTGCAAAAGAGAACACCCTTTTACCCGTAGGTCCGAAGCCTTCAACCCCTAAATGGGTAAGTCCCCTACTGCAGCTGGGGTTCACTAGTCAAAGGTTTTCCCTTTGGGAAGAACCTTTCTCTATAAATGACAACCCTTGTCATTTATGCAGGACATTCCGATCAGCCCAGATTTTCCTAGATCTCTGATATCTCTTTTTCTCCCTCGAGAACTTGCTCCATGCATGCTTCTCTTCTTCACTTCAAATAACATAACTTCGCTAATATAAACATCCGAGACTGAATCTCTTTCAGTCAAGGATTTTAAATAAACAACAAAACTAGTGAACCTCCCCCTACGTCTAGCAAACGTAGGGGGGACCCCACGACCTGCGTTAGGCAAACTTCAACCCTCGAAGCCTTTTGCCTAACCAGCCTGTCCACTACCCTTAGTCTCGTATTTGTTGCAACAACAAGTTGGCGCCCACCGTGGGGCTACGCCGCTTATTTTTCTCAAAAATACCAGTAGTGTAGCTCCGTTCTCTCTGAAATCATCATGTTTGAAGGGGAATCTCCGAGAGAGGTAAACCAAATTCCACATACCTCTACTCCCAGCACTAGCCAAACTCCTGTTGCTAAACCTACTTCGTTTTCAACTCCGGGAAGCACTCCAATAGGAGCAACATACCCCGAGTTCCTCTCCTTCCAGACACCGACCCCGTCTCGTTCGGGAGTTCCGTCTCCTAATGTCGGTGTAACAAACACTCCGACACGTATCGACCTCACACCAGAAGGGGTCGCGAACAATTTCCTACAGTTAAGATCTCTCCTTAACCAATACGTGAACATGGAAAGGGATAAAAAGGGTAAGAATCAGGCTAGACTACGATGAACCGGAGCCGTTATTGTCATCAGGGCAACCTGCTCTCCCTTTCACAAGCTCATAGCCGACCGTATCCAGAAATGAAGCTGGTACTAGCCATCCTCCTCCGAATCCCAGCCCATATATGTATACAAGGCCATATCCAACATCTTTTCCTTTATTTTCTTCTCAGCCAGTGGCAACCGGTGCACCATTGGGTCACGAGTTAACTTTGGATCAGGTTTTACAATCTCCTATTGCAAGTCTTCCACCTCCAGCAACTACTGCATGGGAACAAGCCTTATCTGTCATTCCCTTAGCACGAAGTGCCGTCATGAGTGCTCCTATAGGGGTAAACTATACAACTGCACCTGAAAGCCTTCAAGGCTTTAACTTCATGCCAAAAATGATGGCCCAAATGATGGCAAGCTTCCCTTGGCAGCACTTTATCAACCAGGTGCTAGCCACCCAAGGGAATGCTAACAACAACCTGAGCATGAGAGCAGAAGAAGATTTGGCCAAGCCATACAAACCAAGCAATTCATCATGTTTTTCTTAGCAAATCGCTGATTACAATTTTCAATCCAGGATAAAAATGCCTTCTCACATACGAACGTACGATGGAACGGAGGATCCGGAAGATCACCTCCAAATCTTCACCAGGGCAGCATGAATAGAGAAATGGTCCAACGCTGAATGTTGCTTAATGTTTATGCAAACCCTCGTAGGGTCTGCTCGAATCTGGTTCAACGACCTGCCAGCCCGAAGCATTCGAACCTTCGATGACTTCAGCAAGGGTTTCTTAACCAATTTCTCACAACAAAGGAGGTATGTGAAGGATGCCACTGTGATCTTCCAAATCAAACAAAAGGACGGTGAAAGCGTCAGGGATTTCATCGAGAGGTACAAAAAAAAAAGGTTTGAAGTATGTGGGAGCCGATGAGAAGATGAGGGTTGCGAGCTTCATGAATGCAATCACCTCTAAGTATATCACCAGAGACTTTAACAAGTGCCTACCCAAAACCTTGGAAGAAGCCCTTGAAAGGGCTGAAGCTCACACTAGGGGAGAAGTGGCGGTTTACATCAAGGAACAAAGAAAGAGAGGTCCCAGCTGGAGGTATAACAGCCCCAACCGAAAAAGGAGCAACTATGGCTCTTATGATACACGCTCTCGGAGCTCAGACCCTCGAAGGTCTGAAGGTCAGAACCCTCCAAGCAAAGACAAGGCTGTGAATTTCACTGCCTTAACTAAAACTCCTCAGGAAATACTTGCCACCGAAGAAGTTAAGCACAACTTCCGACCACCAAAACCCCTGCCTAAAAGTAAAAGAAATGAGAATTCTACTCAGTTTTGTGAGTTCCATGAAGAAAAGGGCCATTACACGAATGACTGTTTCCAACTCAAAAATAAAATTGAGGAGGCCGTCAAATCTGGAGAACTTGCCCACATTGTCAAAGGAGTGAAAGACAGAATGGGTGATGGAAAAAAACAAGGAAGTAAACATGGTAAATGTTGATGAAGAAACTCCCACAAAACAACAACGCTTAGAAGCTTGGGAGCTTCAGTGCTTGTGCTTCCCATTACCAAAAAAGGGACTTCACTCGAACCCTTTGGTAGTTGAAGCCATCGTGGGAACACTGAAAACGAGCAAAGCATACATCAACACGGGTGCAGCAACAAAGATAATGTTTGAAAAATATTTCAACCAACTCAACGACCTGGAGCGTTCAAGGCTTCAGCCAGCCGAGTCGTCCATAAAAGGTATCGCTGACATCCCTATCAAGCCTTTGGGCCAGCTAACACTTGACCTTTGCTTCAAAGAAGGTGAAATGGAGAGAACCAAGCCACTTACCTTCACTGTAATCAACATGCCTTCTATCTACGACGTTATCAAAGGAAGACCAAGCCAAAGCGAGTTTAGTATGGCTGTCTCTGTTGGCAAAGGCATTGTCAAATTCCCCACCAAGAAAGTAATTGCCACCCTTCAACCGACCCAGGAAGCCCTCCTGGTTGAAGGAGAGAGCTCAGGGAAAAATGAAGAACAAGGTTGGGCCATTAACCCTAAGTATCCCGAACAAAGGATAAGGGTAAACACCAACCTCAGTCAAGAAACTCTCGCATACCTCAAGAAGTTACTGACCCACAACATGGACATCTTCGCGTGGTATCCTGATGACATGACCGACATCCCTCGAGATGTTGCGAAACATGAGCTCAAGATCCCACCAAACGTTAAACCCATCGTTCAGCAGAAAAGAAGTCTCACCCCTGATCGAAGCCTAGCGGCATGCAAAGAGGTTGAAGGGTTGGTACAAGCTGGCATACTCCGAGAGGTTACGTACCACTCTTGGATAGCCAACCCTGTGATGGTCAAGAAGCCCGACGGATCGTGGAGAATGTGCATCGATTTCAAAGATGTGAACAAAGCCTGTTCAAATGATTGTTATCCTTTGCCCGAAATTGATCTGAAAGTGGACCCGCTCACAGGTTTTCCTTTCAAATGCTTTCTTGATGCCTATAAAGGCTACCACCAAATTCAAATGAAGAAAGAAGATGAGGAAAAAACAGCCTTCCACACTGACCGAGATATCTTTTGCTATTAAAAGATGCCTTTGGCTTGAAAAATGTGGGGGCAACCTATCAACGGTTGGTGGATAAAGCGTTTGCAGGACAAATAGGTAAAAACATGGAAGCCTATGTAGACGATTTGGTAATCAAAAGCAAAACCGAGGGTCAAATGCTCGATGACGTGCAAGAAACATTTCGAAATCTCAGGAAGATAAATATGAAGCTCAACCCTGTGAAATGCTCGTTTGGTTTTGAGGAAGGAAAGTTCTTGGGGCACATTGTAGGCAAGCAAAGCATAAAATCCAACCCCAACAAGGTTAAAGTTATCCTGGATACGAGATCCCCGCAAAGTAAAAAGGAGTTGAGAGCTTAAACGGTAAGCTGGCAGCCTTAAAACGTTTCACCTCCAAACTAGCTGAAAAGTCACTTCCTTTTTTCAAAACCCTTCAAGGGTGCACAAATAGAAAAGAGTTCAGATGGACCGAGGAAGCTGAAGAAGTCTTTAACCTAATGAAGCAACACTTAGCTTCATTACCAGATATCGCCGCTCCTGAGACCGGAGAATTGATCTTTGTCTACCTATCAATTGCTGAAGAAGCAACCAGTGCAGTCCTGGCCATCGAAAGAAACAAAGCTCACGTACCTGTTTACTTCTTCAGCAAAACTTTAAAACTGGCAAAGACCAAGTATCCCCCGTTGAAAAAACTTGCTCTTGCACTAGTAAAAACAGCCAGAAGGCTTCGAAGGTATTTTCAAGCACATCCCATACAAGTGGTCACTGACCAACCTATCAAGAATGTGCTTGAAAAACCTGAAACTTCCGGACGTTTAGCCAAATGGTTCGTGGAACTAGGTGAGCATAACATCACCTACGTTCCAAGAAAAGCTGTGAAAGCCCAAATCTTGGCTGATTTCATTTTGGAAATACCTAAGGAAATGATAATGGAAGTCAATACAACCTCCACTGAACCTTCTGACCCCCATACTTGGAAGCTCTTTACCGATGGAGCTTCCAGCGTTGAAGGGCTAGGAGCAGGGCTAGTTCTAATTGATTCAAATGAATTTGAATTCAAATATGCTATTCGGCATGAGTTTCAGACTACAAACAACGAAGCCGAGTACGAAGCATTGATCGCAGGACTCAAGCTTGCAAGAAAAATGGGTGTCAAAAAGCTTCAAGTCTTCACAGACTCTCTACTTGTTTCAAACCAAGTAAACGACTGTTACATAGCCAAGGAGCCAAGCATGAAGAGGTACTGTGAAAAGGCAAAGGAGCTTACAGGTACATTTGAATCATGTACCATCAAACAAATCCCAAGATCGTAAAACAAGAAAGCTGATGCACTAAGCAAGCTTGCATCACTTACCTTTGCTCACCTCATAAAAAAAGTATTGGTTGAAGTGTTGAAACAATCATCTATTCAAGAACTCGAGGTACAAGATGTCATTACCGAAAAGGGCACAAATTGGATGACCCCTCTGGTCAAATTCCTCACAAATGGCGAGCTACCAAGTGATCCAGTGGAGGCTGAAAGGGTTCGGATCAAATCAAGGCAATACGTGTTGCAAGAAAATATCCTCTACAAAAAAGATACCTTGCACCGTTGCTCCGATGTGTCGGCCCAGAGCAAAGCCAGTACTCGGTCAAAGAAGTTCATGAGGGAATTTGTGGGGCTCATTTCGGCCCAAGATCAGTGGTCTCAAAATTGATGAACCTTGGGTACTTTTGGCCCACAATGCACCGAGATGCAAGCGAACAACTGAAAAAATGTGAAGCCTGTCAAATACACGCCCCAGTGCCAAAAATCCTAAAGCATGACTTGGTTCCCGTCTCATCTGCTTGGCCATTCCATAAATGGGGAATGGATATTGTTGGCCCATTTCCTCCGGCCAAAGGGGGAATCATATTCCTTCTAGTGGCTGTGGACTACTTCACTAAATGGCCGAAAGTGAAACCATTGGCAAAAATAACAGAGAAGTAAACCATTGACTTTGTATGGGAAAACATCATTTGCCGGTTTGGATTGCCAGGAGTGTTGGTCACCAACAACGGAAAGCAATTTGCTGAACATCCTTTCAGCTCATGGTGCAAAGAGTTTCGAATAACAAAAGTGTTTAGCTCAGTGGCCTACCCTCAATCCAACGACCAAGTAGAAAGAACAAATCGAAGCATTGTGGAAGGCATTAAAATCCGATTGGGAAAGCATGATACCAACTGGCTTGAAGAACTCCCAAACGTGTTATGGGCAATCAGGACCACCAAAAAAAAGCCACAAGAAAACACCGTATAGCATGGTGTTCGGAACCGAAACTGTAATCCCGACAGAGATATGAGTTACAACAAAAAGAATGTTCAACATTGATCTAGAAGCAAACAAGCAAGAGACGATGTTGAACTTGGAACTCCTAGAAGAAGCACGGGATCAACCAGCCATCCAAGAAGCAAAATATAAACAAAAGATGGAATCTTACTACAATGCCCGGGTAAAACATGAACGGTTCAAGCCTGGCGACCTCGTTCTCAGAAACAACGAAGCTAGCAAGAAGGAAAGCCAGGGAAAACTTGGTCTCAAATGGGAAGGGCCATATACCATCCTCGAAGCTCACAAGGGTGGATCCTACAAGCTAGCCGACTCAAATGGCAAAAAGCTTCCCAGGCATTGGAACGGCAAAAACCTTAAAAGGTTCCACGTCTAGAAACATGTGTTGGAAAAAGTTAGCAAAGTGTTGTTTTTGTTCCTTTGTAATCTACACACTTTGATGAATGAACAATGAAGTTCTTGTTAAAACTTGTCTTTCTATCCTATAATCAAGTTTAGAACCTAGCTAAAAACTCCATGACAAGAGTCATGTAAGGGGATGAGCTCACAGGCCGCATCGCTCAATAGGTTCAAGGTTTGAATGAACCTATATAAGGGATGAGTTCCTACATCAATACAACTCCATGAGACTTAGAGATTTTCAGTAAACTTGTCTCATAGATGGGTCCGAACAGCCTTCACCAAATGTTCCTTAAGCCTTAGAAAATTTTTCAAAAAATAAAGTTTCACAGACAGGCTTACGAACCAAAATCAAATTAAATAAGAATGGTAAAAAGGACAAGTGTTATACCTTCTTGTTAAAAATACCAAGGCTAAGTGAGTGCAACACTGAACCCTTCAAGGTATAAATAGCATAAGGGAAACACACCACCAACAAAGACAATCAAACAAACAAAAGTACAAGGAAAGGAACAAAACAACAACACACAAACAGAAGTTATATGAAACATAGAATTAAAAACGCTAAGTTAAGCAACAGACCATAAGCATCAAACATCACCTGGAAGCCTCAAAGGTTTCAAGCTACGAGTAACCTAAACGGTTCCTTTAGAAGATGCATAACACAAAACCAAGAAAAGTCACAATATAGCACAAGTGTTAGAAAGTTCAACCACAGCATAAAGGGCCTTAAAGGCCTTAAACCTACATAATTGTTCATCAAAGCCTTCAAGGCTTTAACCATCATAGGGACCTAAACGGTTCCCTCCAAGGAGACATGTTTAAAACATCCAAAACATAGAATTGTTTTAAGTGCTAAGATAGCTACGAATGGATTGTTTAAACATCAGAAGAAGGCTTTGATGCCCCGGCACCATCACCCTTACCCTTCTTAGCTTTCTTCGCCTTCTTGGCCTTAGGGCCACCATCACCTGCAACTGCTGAACCTACAAGGCTTGCCTCTTTCGAGATATCCACATCCCCTGAGAAGGTTTCTTCACTATCACCGGAATGGGAACGCTTATTGGACAAAGAATCAAGCATTTTAGAGCAAACTTTCTCATTAAGCCCAACTGGTTTCAATCCCTGTAACATGGAAAGGGGTTTATCGAAGCAAGAAGAAACTTCACTTACATAAGGATAGGTTAGCCTTTCCATTTTGTGAACAGACTCTTTGAAAATTTCAGAAGCATCAGGCCGAAACAAAGGAGATTGTTCAAAATCCTGACCCGGCTCATGAGGTTTGAAACCAACAACTAAACCCAAGTGCTTCCCATAGTTCAACAATTTCGTGTAAACATCCCCAAGGGCAGAATTAAACTGATTAGAATGAAGGAGATAAGTAACAACCTGCTGAAAGCCTTGTTCAATAAGCCACTGGTTATCACCAGTAGCTTGAGCCACAGAAGCCTTCAAGCCTTACTTCTCCTCTGCAAAGGCTTTCTTCTGGACATCCAAGGCTTCCCTATCAGCCTTCAGCTTTAACTTATCCGCCTCCATCTTCTTCTTCTTCTTCTTCAAAACCCCAATCTCAATTTCATGCCCACGGGTCAGCTCACCAACCTTTTTAACCCAAGCTTCCTCCTTTTTTGAAAAGCTATCAATATCCTTCTTCATGACTGCCATAGAAGCCTTCATCTTTTCCTTTTTCTTTGAAAGCTCCTCATACTCCTGCATCCCCTTACGAAAGCGAGAAACACCTTCAGCCACTAAGGCAGAAAGGTTGCAGGAACTCAAGATCAACCTCGAAAGCATGGTATCACCCTCCATCTGTGATATGGAACCTCGAACACCGGGGGGGGGGGGAGCAAAATTAGCCAACACATCAGCACAAACATTGGCATCCTTGAAACTATCTCTAACTTTAACACCCCAATTCGGGACATAAACCTCATCTTCACTCAAACTCTCAACATCCTTTCCCGACAAACCTTGAACATGAATCACCATAACCTTCTTGCCTGAAGACTTTTTATCACCAAGAACAATCAAATTCTTCTCTTTTTCAGCATCAGGGCCTTGATCCCCAGAAACATCGATTTCGTCACTCAAATCCACATGATCAGAAGAAGTGGATTGAGGAGCACTCTTCAACATACGACTAGCAGAGCGACGGGTCAAAGCCTTAGGAGCAGCAGTCTTGGTAAAACCCTTCACATTTGGAACACTCACATACTCTGCATCCTCAAACCTGTGTTCAGAACCTCTACCAACAACATCCTCACCCACTGCAGCCCCAGCATCCATAAAAGCAACATCCGACGTATCATTACTTTTGACAAAATCCAATGTAGACATAACTACAAAATTCATAAGAAACAAAAGTGTAAGTAAGCAAACAATCAAAAGGAATATAAAAAAAGCAAAACAAGTGAAATGCATACCCTGACCACTCCTCATAAGAACCGGATCCTGATCAGGTTTATCCCATAATTTGTTAATACCCAACAACACTAGCAAATGTTCAGGAAATGGTCGAACCGTCGAAGGACATTTTCGGATGGCCTCAAGAAAACAACTATCTAATTCAGAATCAGAGGGTTCCGGTTCATTAAGAACAGCGTCTGGGTGTCTCCAAATCATCTTATAGGGAACAATTGACTCTGAGACCCAAAAGAACCAGTCCTTCCAGGCACCAAGGGTGGTAACCATGGATGAAACCAGGCAAGTATCAACCTTAGTTGTTTCAAAAGTGAACCAGTCACCATTCTTCGCCAGACGGAAGAACCGACGGAATGACAGCAAAGTAGGATCATAGCCGGAGGCCCGACACAAAACCTCAAAATGTAAAACCCTAGCCAAACCCTGAGGATGGATTTGACCAAACGAGACTCGGTAATATTCCAAAACAATTAACACAAAGATTAAGAATGGATGACGGAGATTGGAGAATTCGAAATGACGACAGTACAAAGCAATCGACCCAGGAGGGCATTGATCAATAGATTTGTCACAACCCGGTGCAACCGGATTGTACTTCAAACCAATACCCCATTCAATACAAAATGCCTCCACTTCCTCTTGAGTGATACGAGAATAACTGACCGTAAGATCCTTACGAGCACCCATGGTAAGCGATTAAAGAAAGAACAAGAAAAAATGAAGAAGGAAGGATGATGACTAACCTGAATGTAAGAAAGGACCGATGGAATGCTTGAAGAAAATAATGAAGGCAGTTATTATGAGTATAAAAAAGAGATAAATGATAAGAAAGGGAGTTATAATTACACATCATGTAATTACAACCGCCGCCTGCGGTAACTGACACCTATCACATCAGTTGTCATTTCAAAATTCAAAATCTCAACCGCTGACCCTTGAAGCCTTGAAGCCTTCAAGCGATAAAAAGAATGTGTAAAGTCAGATGTATTTTGAGCATACCCCCCAAATACCTCTGACTTGGGGGGCTGATGACGGGGGTAGCTTAAGTCTCAATAATATGACTAAAACACATACCAACTTAAAAGGTTAAAAGGTTCAATCCTCGCGAAGTACAAAAAACAACAAAAAGAATGAGTACAGTAACCAGTCACATCACTGGTTACCCACCAACTCTCTTCTCAGCCGTAAAAGTGGCATGTGCAAAAAAGAACACCCTTTTACCCACAGGTCCGAAGCCTTCAACCCCTAAATGGGTAAGTCCCATACTGCAGTTGGGGTTCACTAGTCAAAGGTTTCCCTTTTGGGAAGAACCTTTCTCTATAAATGACAACCCTTGTCATTTATGCAGGACATTCCGATCAGCCCAGATCTTCCTGGATCTCTGATCTCTCTTTTTCTCCCTCGAGAACTTGCTCCATGCATGCTTCTCTTCTTCACTTCAAATAACATAACTTCGCTAATATAAACATCCGAGACTGAATCTCTTTCAGTCAAGGATTTTAAATAAACAACAACAAAACTAGTGAACCTCCTCCTACGTCTAGCAAATGTAGGGGGACCACACGACCTGCGTTAGGCAAACTTCGACCCTCAAAGCCTTTTGCCTGACCAGCCTGTCCACTACCGTTGGTCTCGTATTTGTTGCAACAACAAACACTTTTCTTGAAAATGAGTGTTTTATTTCCATGGTTGGTGATGACATGGGGTTTTTTATCAACGACCATAAATAACAATATCCGTGTCTAAAAACAATTGATTTGTGCATCTCTCTCATTTCTTATATTGTAGGAAAAGCATTACCGGCCATCACCACGTGACTATGTCAATAAGGGACAACTTTGGTAAGGGACTGTTTGGTAACTTCTGAATGGTTAAGTGCTGAACTAGTAAAAGGTCTGAACAGTTAAGTGCTGAACAAGTAAGAGGTCTGAACCATTAAGAGCCAGTATAATGCTTAACTGTTCAGAGGCAAATGTCTGACCAATTCAGATTAGAGGTCTTAACCATTCAGACTCAGTATAATACTTAGCGATTCAGAGGCAAATGTCTGAATCATTCAGACATCTGCTCGCGAAACAAACAGTCTGAACCATTAAGTGCTGAACCAGTAAGAGGTATGAACCATTAAAAGCCTCATTAAGAGGTAAACAAACAACCCCTAAGTTGAACTCTTCAACAATGATAATGATGCTATCACAAAAAAAAAATTTCTACCAAAAATAAGTCAGAAATATCATCCATTCATTCATTTTGTTTCTACCAATAATAATTGTGTTAAACTAGTTACAGAAACAAACGTTTCTTGTATTTATGTGTTTCATATTCCATCATGTATTAATACAGTACTACCAATGATCTCTTAGTCTAGTGGTTAAGGGGGAGGTGAGAAACTTTGCTTCTCTTGGAGGTCCTGGTTTCAAGTCCATGCAAGGGGGTTTTAATAATAACTTGGTGATTCTAACATACTAACTACTAACCCGGTTAGCGATATCCTAACCATATTCCGTTCAAAAAAAATATGGTACTAATTGTGTTGTCTGTTAACATGTCGTATTTAATTAATTGTCAAGAGACTATAAATAACAATTTACATTTATATGTTTGAGTTATAACCTTTCCCAGTCAAACTTTGTAAATTATGTAGTCTGCAAATGGTTAGGCCGGAGGGTATGGAGGGCGCCACCGTGCCACCTCACCACCGATAGCGCCCCCCCCGGCGCCACCACCCATACTGAGCAAATTAATAGGGGGCGCCATGGAACTCTCGCCAGCATGTAAACGAAGATTTGTTGAGTTGATCGAGGAAGGTGGTCAAATAATTGAGGGGATGGAGGGGCGCTATAGCTTAAAGGGGGCTTTATCCCATACCCTTGCTAGTGCATATGTCTGTAGCTTCCGTTTGCATCGAGTCTTGTATATTTTGTGCTGTGTATGTAATTTTGTGTATGTATGAACATGTATGTATGTTTGTGTCAGAACAACTCATGGAACGGTATTGTATTGTAAAAGTGAAATCCGACGGACGACACTTGTGCCACACCCCAACCGATGGCGGAATCATCGAGGCGCGACACTAGGCGAATAAGATTGCTCAAGAGAATCCATAACAACTAAATTGCGACAATATTTAATGCGTTCATTATCCCATACTAATAAACAAATACAATCACATAAGTTGTCACGAATTTCATGTTCTCTCAAACAATACAAATCCGACAACCTAGATTTTAGGTGTGTTTCTAGACTTCCTAGCTTGATTTGATGTAGACTGCGACTAAACCTGCAACATACGTTAAAACAACGTCAATACAAAAGTATTGGTGAGTATACAAGTTTTGTTGAAGTAGCATAATTGATAAAAAGTGTTGCGAATTACCACATACATAAACGAGATACACATCATATATACCAGACAGATACTACCA
Organism: Helianthus tuberosus; assembly: GCA_030545235.1. Taxonomy (NCBI): domain Eukaryota; kingdom Viridiplantae; phylum Streptophyta; class Magnoliopsida; order Asterales; family Asteraceae; genus Helianthus; species Helianthus tuberosus. Next base: position 171,361,819 of record CM060443.1, on the reverse strand, counting down.
GCTAAGTCACTCTAGCTGCGATTGCGATTGCTATTCATCCTAACTAGACCCCGTCGGGTGCTATAGTACTATACTAGTTAAGACGGGACGTCGCAAGTAAAAGTCCTAGCACATATGTAACTAGCATCACGTGTTAATATGTAATTCAGTCATTCGCAAGTGATAAATAGTTTAAGCATTTGATTAGTTTAGTTTGATAGAAACGTATGTTACACCCAAAGTGCGATAAAAAGGGGTTTGAGTATACTCACAGTGTGTGTGTGTTTAGCAAGTAAACATAATCTGGATTGGATTGAATGAGAGCACGTTGAATTAGCCTGTGAACAGTAGCGTAAGTCGTTGAATTGCGTGAAACAGCGTGTTGGTGGATTAAGTGACGAATGGTGATCCAGACGGATGGTCATTCGGTCGGTTCGTCACTCGTTTGGAATGGATGTGTTTGTGTATGATGGCTTTGAAGTTTTCGTTGTAGTATTTTGAAAATAGAGAAGTATCTCTGCCCTTCAGGTCGATCGATCGAATCACTCGTTCTATCGGATAGCGATCCGATGGCAGGACACTTAGTGAGAACAGGTTCACAGCAGGATCGTCACTCAATCGGATGGTCTACCGACCGAATGGCAATCCGTTAGAACTGATGATGTGTTGAACATGTTGAAAATTGTTAAGTGTTGAAGACCAAGTGTAATCCGTTCAGATTGTTGTTCGATCGGATGGCAATCCGATCGGACTGTAATCCGTTCGGGTAGTTCGTTTTGAAATCTGAAAATTTGCTATGTTTGAAAGTTGCGGTTTGATCGAGACAGTACGACAACGTGTTAAGCAACAAAAACTCCATCCAGCCCAGGTTATCCAATCGAACGGGAATCACCCCAATCTGACCAGTTAACTGTTCTTGACGGTTGTTCATGTTCAACTCGTAAACCGGTTGTCTCTTTGATAGAATTCAGATCTTGAACCAACACTTCACTAAGAATGAGTAGAAGATCAGAACGAGCTCCGATTCTATACGTTTTGAGTGCATTGAGTGTAAAAGAGTTGAAAGAAAGTGGGAAAACCATCTTTCAATCCTTTTATCTTTGAAAATGTTTAGATCTAGGTGAAAACTTTGTTAAATCTTGTGGAAATCCTTCAGATCTGAGTTGTTCTTAGTGGAATAAAGCCAAATCTCGAAGTTCATAAGAACTCCATGATGACATCATCCTGGAACACCTCAAACCCGCTGATTTCACGGTTAAAAGTTAGGATTCAAAGGTGAAAATGATGAAGAAGTGCGTGTAGATCATAGGAGTACAAGATTTAGGTTAAAAACTTACAAGAATCGTGAGGAATCGAGAGAAAATAGCCCAAAAGTGTGCTGGTCGAACGAGAGCGGTCACATCACTTGAACAGTGATGTGACAAGTGCTATTTATAGGTGAAGTGGAGAGAAGGCAAGAGAGTGAATCGGATCGGGTGGCACTTTGATCGGATGGCAATCCGTTCGGACGGCCATCCGTTCGGATGGCCCTCCGTTCGGATGGTCATTCGATCGAGTGGCTTTGGCGAGTTGGTTTTCCGACTTTTCGTTTTAAGCGTTGCGTTAGTTTGTTTACACACTTCCATATATATATTTATTATAATTTGTCACAAAGGGTCGTATATAAGTATCCACATATCTAAGTATTCGTTTCGAGTATGCTTTCTGTTACGACGCTTCACGGCTATCACAGAGGGTAGAATAGGTCCTCACTTGACGTCATCGTGAGCGTTAGTACATGCGGTGTGATGTGTTTTAGCGATAAAGTATGCGTAATATGCGAAAATCTGCGAAAATAGCGTTGTAAGCGATATGGTTACATTATGATACGAACGTGTGGTTTGTTACAGTCTCCCCTGCTTTAGGAAATTTCGTCCCGAAATTAATCCAACAGGTAGACTTGTGAGAGTTGTCCTGTATAAGTAGCGATACAGCGAGCCAATCAACTGCGAGTCGACAAGTGTGAGCATCTCGAGTAAGGGAGAGAAAGATCGATTGCGATAGAGAAAAAGCGACGTGTTGACAAAGTGGTATCCCACGAGTTGGCGTTTCGAAAGCATTTTTAGACTCGAAGAGTTGGTAAAGTCGTTGCAGATAGATTTTAAAAGAAAACTTGAAAATTTTCTCATAACGTAAAGTCAAACTGAGTTGATGTTAACCAACATTGTAAGAGAAGTTTGTTTTAGACATTTAAAAAAAGAATTTGGAGGGAAAAGTCGTTTCAAGAAGACTTCTCATGATATGGTTTCAAACTGAACACGATGTTGAACCAATGTCTTAAGAAGATCTTGTTTCGTTATTGCAAACAGGTTTTTAAGGAAAAGCTGGACTTATGAAAACTTCCCTTGGGAAGGGAGTTAAGCTGAGTCGATGTTACCTCCATGTTGTGAGGAAATTCTCAATTATCCATCGGTTTTAATTAAAAATTCTCATGTATTTTCAAAATAGTAGTAAACAAGTTTTAACAAAATGGTAATAATCATCGAACCCCACTTGGCACTTTCCCATGAAAGTTTCTTAATATGGTTAAAACACTTATATATAGGAAGTACCAGCGGCGTATCCACCATGTTTTGTCCATATTACTTCTGTTTCGTGAGGCGGTGTCATGTGTGCCGATAAAGATAGAAGTTTGTTTACTCGGCCCAAGCGATAGCGAGTCAGACTGAGTTGAAGATAGAATCGAATAAGTTAAGCGGTGAGATTTATTGTGAACATAGTGATGATGGCGCGTGCATGTAGCTTGATGACACGAAACACCGAAGTAGCGTGTCTTGTTAGGTGACGAGCGATGAGCGATAAGCGAATAGTGTGATTTCGATTGGATCTCATATTAAATTCCACATGGCATGTTCCCATGAGAGCTTGCTAACAATGTAAAAACAGTTAGGTATTGGAAGTACTAGCAGCTTATCCCCCATGTTTTGACCATATTAATTTTGTCCCGTGAAGCGATGTCATGCATACCATTACGACACAAGTTGCGATGAGTACTAAGCGATGAGCGATGAGCGACAAGCGAGTAAGCGATGCGCAATAAGCGAGAAGCGACACGTGATAGCGATAAGCGACAAGCGAGTAAGCGATAAGCGATAAGCGAGTAATGCGATAAGCGATACACGGTAAGCGGTACGCGTTGAGCGAGAAGCGATAAGCGATAGGCGAGTAATGCGATTTGGTTAGTCTCCACAGTTTCACGATTTTAACCAATATGAAGGCCCCGCATGGCATCTCTCAACAAAAGTTTGCTAATATGGCTAAAACACTTATATATAGGAAGTACCAGCGGCGTATCCACCATGTTTTGACCATACTAGATCTGTTTCATGAATCGATGTCATGTGTGCCACATAACACAGATAGCGATAAGCGTTAGAAGCGATAAACGATGCGAGTATCAAAGCGATGCGATTAGCTGATGTGTTAGGCGTTTAAGCGGTGCGAGAGCGAGAGCGATGTGCATTAGATTTCAGCAAAATTTGCGATTGATTCGCTACGAACTTACGACCAGTCTTGCATTGATGCGATCACCCTGCGGGGGTAGACTTACCAAAGTCCATCGATGAGGCAATTGCATTGCGTTTGCAGACTTACGAAAAGTCTCACGGGGATGCGATTTGAATGTTACGCCTTGCGAGTGAGTTCAGCGTGTCGAAAATAACCATAGTAGTATATAGGTCTAATAACGTTCAACTCCACGTGGCATTTTCTTCACGAAACTTTGGTAGTATGGTAAAGCACACCTTGCTTTACCCCTATTACTTGCATTCCGCGAATACATGTCACACTTTGCTGACATGATCAAACGCTTATATATAGGAAGTACTAGCAGCGTATCCACCACGCTTGACCATGCTTTTAACATTATGGCACCATTAGAATTCACTACGATCTTCGTGCACTAACCAAATTAATCCTGTGTGCACCCGCGATTAGTTTGTTCCTTGCACGTTTATCGTACCTTATTCTAAGAGTGTAGTGGGGGTAAAACACATTATATCGTGATGTAGTATATAGCTTGTGTGTGAACTAGACTAAGTGCGAATGCGAGAGAGAAAACGAGAGCGAAAGTCAACGTTACGCATAGTGGCGATGTCGAGTAATAGAATAGGTTCAACACATAGAAATTTAACATCGAAAATCGTATCATTACAACATCATCCTATGCTTGCTTGGTGCTTGGAATTGAAGACTTTTGCTGGAGCTACTGTTGTTGTCCTCAAGCTCGTGGCCCTAAGCGGCAATACCGAGTAAGATGACCCAGACAGTTGCAATTTGCGCATTAGCGACAGTTAGCTTCCGCCGGGTGATGATACGTGCATGCGTGACACAGGGGATAAGGTCCGGTGTAAGCGCGCTTCGAGTGAACTGGAACTGATCTGAGAGGCTCTGTTTGTAATAGTTCAGTAGTTGAAGAGTCTGAACTCGAGATCTTTCGTTTGCGGCTGGGTGGGTCGGTATCTTGCGATGATGTGTCATCGTTGTCAGATGCGTCGGTGGTGTCGTCGGTTGAGTTGGCGGTGTTTGCAGCATCGTCGGATGACTTGGTAGGATGGTCGGATGATTCCTCAGACGACCTGGTTGTGTCATCAGACGATACAGCGAGGGCTTGACAAACCTTCGTAGTCGGATTCTTGGAGAAAAATCCTTCCATGAGTCGTTTGTCGTTGATTTCGGCAGCTAAACGGTAGGCTTCTTCAACGGTGGCAGGTCTTGCAGCTTCGACAAAATCGCCCACACACTCAGGCAAGCCGCAAATGTACTTCTTGATTGCCTTTTCTGAAGTGTCAACTTGACTTGGGCAAATAATGCTAAGCTATTTGAACCTTGCTGTGTAGCCAGCATTGTCACCTTTGTTTTGCTTGATTTCCCAAAATTCGTCTTCTAGCTTCCGGACTTCGTGGGGAGGGCAGTACTCTTCCTTCATGAGCTCTTTCAGCTCATTCCAGGAGAGAGCATAAGCTGCGTGGATCCCACGTTTGTTACGTTCGACTGTCCACCAGTCAAGTGCTCGTGATTGAAATACTCCGGTAGCGCAAGTGGTGCGAAAATGCTCGGGGCACCCGCTCTGATTAAGGGTCACCTCGACAGAATCGAACGACTGGAGTAGCTGTGAAACACCCCCTTCACCCGTGAAGACCATCGGGTCACAGGCTTTGAAGTGTTTGTAGAGAAAGGTAGGTTGCGGCGCTTCTGTCTTAACGTCTTCCAAAGTTCGAGAGTTGCTAAGAGAGTGCACTTGAGTGACAATCTGAGGAATGACTTTGGGCACTTCCCTGACCACAAGTGTAGCAATCCTCTTTTCGTCCCTTCATTTGGCTCGTCTCCTGGCTGACATTCTCGAAGCGGAGTTGTTGGAAGGCATCTAGACAGAGAGAGACTTGGAGTGAGATTCGATCATAATGATTTTGAGTTCTGCGATGCGATTTGAGCGCGTTCAAAACTTGTTGCAGGTAGTATAGTAATACGTATCATATAGGAGTCACATAGGAGGCATAAGAATCCTAAGTTCTCACGTATCCCACATAAGCGATTTTGTTTATATATATATATATATAGTTGCGACACTTACTCACATGCTTGTATAGATAGTGCGAGGACGCGACGTAAAGAGAGGGCGAGTTGTTAGACCTTAGTTTTGTTGCGAACATTCGGTTTCCGTTTTAGATTGCGACAGCTGTGCGAGTTGTGTATTCGTAAAACAGGGAGCGAAATCGAGAAATCGTCAAAGCATAATTTTTAAATTGTCAACACATAAACGTAAATAAGTTCGACAAGCATAAGATCGGCGAATCGTAGGCTAGAAAAATTTTGATAGAATGCCTTGGGTGTTTAGACGTTGACTACCCAAGTACTTCAGCAATATTAAGCGAGTTCGTGCACACGCATAGACCTAGTAGACTATGCTTCCACTGGGATGCAGCTCATGGCATTCGTCCTCCTATTCCTCACGCGGCTCGAGTCCTTGATACAGCCGAGTCCTTGGTGAGAGCTTTTCGAAAACCATTTTAGGGAATGGAATGGGTCATTAAGGTATGGGTTTCACCCCTGACTTAACAACTGCATTCCTGACGGTGGTTGTGCTCATTGAAATAAATTCGAGAGTTCCACTAGATAGAAATGGAGGCTTCCGTCGAGTTATGGACATCACTCCTGACTCAACAGACAGTTCTCGTACCAGAATAATGCGCTGAGTGAGCGACCTACCGAGAGTTCCTGGTTTTCACACCTCATCTCGACACGACCACGCGTTGATGTTAAGCGAGTATCGTAAAACGTGTGTATTGTGTCAGCCTTAGGAAAGGCAAATAGAATTTAGCCTAAGGAAATGCTTTCCTGGTGCGAAGCTGTAGTATGCGGTGTTCACACAAAGATGTAGTTTTAGCAAGTTCGAATGAGAGTATCAAAGTAGGCCCGTACAAACCCCACTGGCTTCGCACGAAGTCAGCCTGTTGGTACTTAGACTATAGACTAGGTCAAAATCCTAAGACATCGACCCGAACTAGGTCGTGTCTTACCTAATTCCCTATAGTTATGGCTCTGATACCAATCTGTCACACCCCAACCGATGGCGGAATCATCGAGGCACGACACTAGGCAAATCAAATTGCTCAAGAGAATCCATAACAACTAAATTGCGACAATATTTAATGCGTTCATTATCCCATACTAATAAACAAATACAATCACATAAGTTGTCACGAATTTCATGTTCTCTCAAACAATACAAATCCGACAACCTAGATTTTAGGTGTGTTTCTAGACTTCCTAGCTTGATTTGATGTAGACTGCGACTAAACCTGCAACATACGTTAAAACAACATCAATACAAAAGTATTGGCGAGTATACAAGTTTTTGTTGAAGTAGCATAATTGATAAAAAGTGTTGCGAATTACCACATACATAAACGAGATACACATCATATATACCAGACAGATACTACCAGCTAAGTCACTCGAGCTGCGATTGCGATTGCTATTCATCCTAACTAGACCCCATCGGGTGCTATAGTACTATACTAGTTAAGGCGGGACGTCGTGAGTAAAAGTCCTAGCATATATGTAACTAGCATCACGTGTTAATATATAATTCAGTTGTTCGCAAGTGATAAATAGTTTAAACATTTGATTAGTTTAGCTTGATAGAAACGTATGTTACAACCAAAGTGCGATAAAAAGGGGTTCGAGTATACTCACAGTATGTGTGTGTTTAGCAAGTAAACACAATCTGGATTGGATTGAATGAGAGCGCCTTGAATTAGCCTGTGAACAGTAGCGTAAGTCGTTGAATTGCGTGAAACAGCGTGTTGGTGGATTAAGTGACGATTGGTGATCCGGACGGATGGCTATCCGATCGGATGGTCATTCGGTCGGTTCGTCACTCGATTGGAATGGATGTGTTTGTGTATGATGGCTGTGAAGTTTTCGTTGTAGTATTTTGAAAATAGAGATGTATCTCTGCCTTTCAGGTCGATCGATCGAATCAGTCGTTCGATCGGAAAGCGATCCGATGGCAGGACACTTAGTGAGAACAAGTTTACAACAGGATAGTCACTCAATCGGATGGTCTACCGACCGAATGGCAATCCGTTAGAACTGATGATGCATTGAACATGTTGAAAATTGTTAAGTGTTGAAGACCAAGTGTAATTCGTTCGGATTGTTGTTCGATCGGATGGCAATCCGATCGGACGGAAATCCGTTCGGGTGACTGGTTCGTTTTGAAATCTGAAAATTTGCTAAGTTTGAAAGTTGCGGTTTGATCGAGACAGTACGACAACGTGCTAAGCAACAGAAACTCCATCCAGCCTAGGTTATCCAATCGGACGGGAATCACCCCAATCTGACTAGTTAACTATTCTTGAAGGTTGTTCATGTTCAACTCGTAAACTAGTTGTCTCTTTGATAGAATTCAGATCTTGAACCAACACTTCACTAAGAATGAGTAGAAGATCAGAACGAGCTCCGATTCCATCGGTTTTGAGTGCACTGAGTGTAAAAGAGTTGAAAGAAAGTGGGAAAACCATCTTTCAATCCGTTTATCTTTGAAAATGTTTAGATCTAGGTGAAAACTTTGTTAAATCTTGTGGAAATCCTGCAGATCTGAGTTGTTCTTAGTGGAATGAAACCAAATCTCGCAGTTCATAAGAACTCCATGATGACATCATCCTCGAATACCTTAAACCCGCTGATTTCACGGTTAAAAGTTAAGATTCAAAGGTGAAAATGATGAAGAAGTGCGTGTAGATCATAGGAGTACAAGATTTAGGTTAAAAACTTACAAGAATCGCGAGGAATCGAGAGAAAATAGCCCAAAAGTATGCTGGTCGAACGAGAGTGGTCACATCACTAGAACAGTGATGTGACAAGTGCTATTTATAGGTGAAGTGGAGAGAAGGCAAGAGAGTGAATCGGATCGGGTGGCACTTCGATCGGATGGCCATCCGATCGGATGGCCATCCGATCGGATGGCGCGAGTTGGTTTTCCGACTTTTTGTTTTGAGCGTTGCGCGTTGCGATAGTTTGTTTACACACTTCCATATATATTTATTATAATTTGTCACAAAGGGTCGTATATAAGTATCCACATATCCAAGTATTCTTTTCGAGTATGCTTTGTGTCACACCCCCAAAATCCACAAGCGGAGTATCACCGCAGGAGGCGTGACATGACCAGGATCAAGCCACCAATCATATTGAACAATATGTTAAAGTAAATAAAAACCAACCAACAATATAATTGATGTCCAAAACAAAATAACTAAGTTCGAGTTATCAACGGAAGCATGAAGTTTAAAACCCAAGCATAAGTTTAAAAGTTCAAAAGTTTAATATGGAACTCAACAATCCATGTCCCACAACGACTCCTGCTCCCATGTAAGCTCCAGCTAAGCATCTAACGACCTGCAAGGCATGTAACAATGAGTCAACAACAAAGTTGAGCAAGTTCACTGTTGGGTGTTTGTTTTAAGTTGTTTCAAAACATAAGTTTCCTTTTAGCTGGCTTACTTGCCGTGGGGGTTACCCCATAGTTTAAAAGCATTGTCATTCCCTTCCTTTTACCCTGGGACCCAGCCGTGGGGGCTACCCCATGAATATCCCGCTATACCCGTTACCATATCGACTACTGACTGAAGTAAGTTGGTGCCCTAGCGTCAATGTCTATCATCATTGACGTGCCCAGATCCATTAGTCCACGCCCGTCCTCTGCGGCATGGTGTGAGGCTTGTCAAACCTAATAGCGCTATTTAACTAATGTCCCGTTCGCCATTGGCCCAACGATTAAGTCGATATAAAAATGAGAGACTTAATGATAGAGTTTTTGGTCTAGCAAAAATGTTATCACCCTTAAATAAAGAGGATGTAGTACGTGTTCCAAACCAGGAGATCACGCAATTTCCGATTAAATCCTTAGTACATGTTATCACCCTTCAATAAAGAAGATGTAGTACGTGTTCTAAACCAGGAAATCACGCAGTTTCCGATTAAATCCTTTACCTATTCCCAACCACCGGGAATCCCATGCCTTGTAGAAAGTGTGAACTCACCTTGGTTTGCTTGGTTTGTTTAGTTACTTGTTCACAGTTAATCAATCACAACCTATGATATTCATGCATACGTAATCAGTTTATGTTCGCATTGTTTTCGCGTAAATTATAATCAAGGAGTGCGTGCAAAGCAACAATCATTGAATAACACATAGCAGTCACTCCAACTCATACATACCCACAATTCACACACGTGTTTCGCAACCGTATTCAACAGTTAAGTGTGCTAATCAAAGCCGAACTATGTTTTTTTTCCCTAGACATAACTGATATCATCAACAGACAAGGATCAACATATAATCATTCATTATCATACTCGTACAAAACTACAGTCTGTTTTGTGAGCTTCTGTCCTAAAGACGAAACTCCAGGGCGACGAAACATCATATTTTCGTCGGCATATGTGTGACAAAACATCACAGTTATTCCTCGACGAAACAATAAGGTGTTTCGTCATTGTGTGTGTGACGAAACTCCAATATATTTTGTCGTGTGTGGTTGTGACGAAACTCCAGTATATTTCATCGTGTGTGGGTGTGACGAAACTCCAGTATGTTTTGTCATGGCCTTATTAGCTGCTAGTCATGCGAAAACCCTAACTGTAACTGTTTCATTCATGACGATACAATCAATTTGAAATCATTACTCAATCATACCAATCATCAATTATATCACCCAATTATCATCAAATCTTGATCATCCAATATCCGTTCATCACAAGTACATAATATGAACTCGACTGGTACAATTATCGAACCGTATGCTGAACATAAAACGAATACAGATCACCAGATCCTATCATGCATATTCCAATCTTAATGATTTAACAGTAACATACCGAGATTCCGACTATCAAATACAACATATAGCATAACAGAGTTTAGAAATCAGAATTACGAAACCGTGTGATGATCATATGCTTAAACAATGAACATTCGAACCCTAATCAACACAATATGAATGTACAAGTTCTAGAAAAATCCTATATTCCCAATGGATTACATGCATCACAAACAAAACATCAAAAAACTGTGAAGTGTGATAGAACGCTAACCGAATGATGGGTGCTCACAACAGTGCAAGAGGATTCGAGGAAGATGGAGAGGGTCGTCGGTTGCAAGAGAGGACTATGGTTTGATAACTGACGTTTTACGTACAAGGGTGTGAATATAAAAAGAATTGGCTTAGTCACTGATGGGCCTTACCTGGGCCGAAAGCCCATCTCGGTGAAACTACAATGGGCGACGAAACTCTCTAAGTTTCGTCAAGTAGGGGTGATGACGAAACACTAATGTTTCGTCAGGTTCGAGTTTGCAACAGGGGTCTAATGTTTCGTCAAATGTGAGAATGCAAGGGTTAGGTTTGTAAACTTTAAATACGTCATAAGTTCAACAGTTCATTATTTAACCAAGTAACACAATACATCAATCATAAATTAAACATGAAAAAGGTTATACCTCAAACGAATTATGGAAACACTTTGCGAAACGAGAAACGTGTCGAGGAAGGATCTTGAAAACTCGGGTTGTCACATCATCCCCAACTTGAAAGAAATTTCGTCCCAAAATTTAGCACGTAGTTACTGAGGAAGCTAGTTAGGTTGCGTGGTTTCCTGGTTTTCCTGGGGTATCACATCATCCCCCCGTTGGTTTGGAATTTCGTCCCGAAATTCCGTAGTAGCTTCAGCCTCAGTAGTGGTTTCACTTATCTCGAACAATTGGGGATACTTGTGTTTCATTAGGTCTTCTCATTCCCAGGTAAACTCTGGGCCACGACGGGAGTTCCAACGAACTCGAACAAGGGGTATCCTGGTACGCTTGAGAACCTTAACGTCTCGGTCTGTAATCTCTACTGCTTCCTCGACGAATCGCAGCTGATCGTCGATGGTAAGTTCCTTGAGAGGAACTATGAGGGTCTCATCTGACAGGCACTTCTTTAGATTCGACACATGGAATACGTTATGAACTCCGCTGAGTTCTTCGGGTAGGTTCAGTTTGTAAGCCAGCTTGCCTATTTTCTCAATGATTTCGAAAGGTTCAACATAGCATGATTCAGCTTGCCTCGCTTGCCAAAGCGAACTACACCCTTCCAAGGTGAGACTTTAAGTAGTACTCGATCCCCAACCTGGAACTCGAGTGGTTTCCTGCGCTTATCAGCGTAGCTTTTCTGACGGTCACGCGCTGCCGCCATTCATTGTCGTATCTGAGCAATCTTCTCTGTTGTGTCTACGACGAGTTCTGGGCCAGTGATTTGGCTGTCGCCAACCTCTGCCCAACAAAGGGGTGATCGGCACTTCCGTCCGTATAATGCCTCGAACGGAGCAGCCTGGATGCTGGTGTGGTAACTGTTGTTATACGAAAACTCCACTAAAGGGAGGTGTCTTTCCCAGTGATGTGTGCAAAATGCAACATATAAATTACATCAATTGTGGCATAAAACTAACCCTTTTTTAGTACTAATGTTGGAAAAATAGTGCTTTTGTCTTCCTTTTGTATTTTCAGGATTAAATGAGCTCAAATTAACAAAGGAAGCAAAAAGGCAGCTAAATCTAGCATAAATACAAGAAAAGGAACAAACGTGACATGCCCGACCCCACAACAGCATCTTCCCAAGCAAAACAAGAAGACAGAAGACTGAACACGCCCCATGCTCAGTGAGCACAGGGGCGTGCCCAAGTGTCAGCAGAAAAGACAAAGTGGTAGAAGCTTCCATTGCCCACCACGGGGCCGTGCTCAGCGGGCACGGGGCTGTGGTCAACTATAAGATTCGCGAAATCCAGGCAAATCTTGATAGTACAGATATGCTTCTGCACACGAGGTCGTGCTCAGCGGACACGGGGGCGTGGTCAACTAATACAGACAAGCTGCAATAAATGAAGAAAGAGAAGGATGTGGACACGGGGCCGCGCCCACTGGACACGGGGCCGTGCCCGAGCTTCTGTTCAGCCTATAAATAGGAGTGCTTGGCTCAAGCTCAAACCATCTCTTGGCACACCACCTCTCTCACACTTTACCCACCACTCACCACCACCATAACACCATCATCCACCATCATCATCCATTGTCCATCATAGAGTGTGTGAGTCGTCTCGGGATCCAAGATTGATCGTAAGAGTTCTTGACAATCAAGGCCATGTTTGCCTAAGTCTCTTACATCACTTGGTGAAGACAAAGTGTCTAGTGTAATACTTTTTATTTTTAATCTTTTCGCACTTTTTACTTGGTTATGTATTAATGAATTTAATAACTAGTTTCTTATGTTGAAGGTGATTTTTCCTTATCGTTTGTCCGTGGTGTCTTGGCATTATTTTACTGTCTATATAAAATAAAAGATTTTCACCATTCATATCTCCACGGTCTATATGGAGGTATGTTGGCTACCTGGTCGGGGGTTAAGGGAACGGTTTGGTAAAGGTCTTGCCTTGTTCAGTGTATAGATCCTGCAAGGACCTGGGTCAAATTTAGTAGGACCTCCTTCAATACTTAACGGTATTGGATGGCGGGGGTCCAAACTCTTTGACCCCCTCATATGTAAGCTACTATTAATACTACAACCCGGCTATTTAGGACTGTATCCCTGCTGACTCAGACTACTTAGCCGAGGGTAACGTCACCTTCAAAAGAGGGGCCTACCATAATTTGCACTAATAACTTAATTAATTATCTTTCATTAATCCGACCCTTTAGGATTGCATCCTTGCCGACTCAAACTACTGATTTGAGGGTAACGTCACCTTCAAAAGAGGGGCCTACTACAATAATTAAGATAATCTCTTAAATAGTGCAAAAGTGCGGAAATAATCAAAGGTTACACTACACACGAGTCGGAACCAAGTGATTCATCTTGTCTATATGTTTTTATTTTTATTTTTATTTTCTGCATTTTAGTTAGCTTTTATTTTTCTAGTTTAAAACCTTTTTTCTAACTTTTTGATTTGATTAGGCGTTGAGGATAAACCGGTACTAAAAGCTCTTGTGTCCTTGGACGACCTCGGTATCTTACCAACACTATACTACGCTCACGATGGGTGCACTTGCCCATATGTGTGTTTAGTGTTAGTAAATATCGTGTTTTATAAATTTAAAACTTGGCTAAAAAAGTGTAAAATGGCTTAAAATAAACATTAAAACCATAACACACTTCACGCACATCAAGTTTTTGGCGCCGTTGCCGGGGACACTAGGATTTTAAGAAAGTTAGGAATCAACGGCCTAATCGTTTTTTTCTTATTTTTCTATTTTTTTAGGATTTTTTTTAGTTTTTCAGCTTCTGCAGAACTCAGCACTGGCCGTGCCCGCTGAACACGCCCCGTGCCCAATCATTGGAACTGGCAATACTGTTTTAAGTCAGACAGTAAGCTGAACACGGGGCCGTGCCCACTCAACACGCCCCGTGCCCAAGATTCAGTTACTGAAAACAGAACCGTAAGATCCCGACGGTTGGTAATTTCTGACACAAACATGAGTGATACTGATACTTTTTACTTTCGGCACTCTTATGGTACGTGGTGTCAAATATGTGGTGGCTCCCACAAGGAATTAGAATGTTATTTTCTAAATTATAAGCCCCACTATATAGACCCATCGTTTTCCTGTATCCTTAAGAGGGGCGAAAGTAAAAATAATCCCTATCTCTCCCTCAAATGCTCTCAACCGGATTTTCTAGGAGAAATGCTTCTTGACGAATTATTTCAATTAGAAGATCTAATTCTTAATTGGTTAAAAGAACTTAGGATAGATTTCAATAATTTATCTCAAGATGATAACCAAGAGAAAGGGTTGGGCTCGCATTCAAGCAACTTCATTGTTTCCGACGATACTTCTAACTCTAGTGAGGACTTGAGCGATAGTCGTCCCTGTGTCGATTGTGCCGTGAAGGACTCTCCATCGACTTCGTTCGATGCATACATAGACCTGAGCGATTCGACATACACCTTCTTTAACGAGAGCCCGGAAAAGGGTTGGACTTGTCCACCTGCTTATAGCTTAGGAATCACCCTCACCGACAACCTCTTGCGTTCCCGTCTTAATCTAGATCAATTAAGGTATCTTAGGCACTTTGGGGTTGTTCCATCTAGTAAGGAACCGCCCGATCCGGAAAAAGTTCCTTGAAAATAGACGAATTCCTTAAGATAGCTTCTAGACACGGGGCCGTGTCCAGGTCAGCACGCCCCCGTGTCCACCTAAAGATTCCCTTCTGATTTTATCAGAATACGGACAAAATTGTGTCAGGATTCCATCTGCACACGGGGCCGTGTCCAGCCGACACGGGGCCGTGCGCAACGTACTGTTGTTTTCTATAAATGCAGCCAAGAATCCTGCACATTTGAACCATTCCAGGGACAGAGATTTGGGGAATATTCTCACATACCATCCTAGGTATTTTCTAAAAGAAGTTTCTTAACTATCTTCTTGTCCTTTCCTCTTTTGTCCACTATCATCTTCTTCAATTTTTCTTCCCTTACACCTCCATTAAAGCTTGAGACTTTCATAATTTCAAGCTTTATTGAGATGTTTGTTAGATTTTTGTTCATGGAATCTTGTTAAGAATAAATTCTACAACAATGTTTTAAGTTGTTTCTGTTAAAAAATGCTTTAAAAAGCACAAAAACAAATTAAAACTCCAAGATTCCTTGTTCTTAAATCCTGCAGATATTTGAACACGGGGCCGTGTTCTCGTTGAACATGGGGCCGTGTCCGAGGTACTGGTTCAACTAAATTGAACTCTTTTTGGTATGTTTTCTCAGAATGGCAAGCAGAACAAGCGGAAACTCTTCATCGCATTCCAGAAACAACCGGCATGGGAGAAGATCATCAACGGTTGAGGATTCTCTTGTAAACTATGTTTACGCTCTAAGAGAGGCCATTGATGAGATAACGGGGGTGGAAGAAGCATTGGTCGACCGTATTAATCATCTAATGGTGGGACTAGAAGGATGTCTCCGGGAAGTCAACCTTTTGCACCAAAGGTTGAACATTCTCGCCTCTCCTCCTTTGGTGCCAATTATCACACAAAGGGCATGGAATGTGGTATCAGAAGTCATCATTCCGGCCGAATGGTACGCCTTACATCCGGAGCCCCCTCGAGACATACTACAAGGGGTTCCGATTGGTGTCACTCCCCCTCCATAAGGTGTTGAGGAACATGAAGCCGCCTCCCTTCTCCCGAGGGAGATAGAAGAATGGCTCTAGCAACATCTAAAGGACACCGACCGGCTTGGAGTTCTACAAGACTTTTAGGGACCGGAATACTATTTTCGGAATTTTGGTTCTTACTATAGAAGTAGAGCTCCTTAGGATGATTTTACGTACCACTTGACCTATCTAATTTAGGACTTTTAACTTTTTATTTTCTGCTTTGTTTTTCATTTTTTTAGGACTACTATGTAATTCTCTCTATGACTTAATGAATGATGGTTTTAGTTAATTTGGTGTTTGGATGGTGTTGAAATGAATAATATACACTCGAGATGACAAAGGAGACAAGGGAAACTTGAACCAGCACCCCATGCAGGAAAACAGGACCATCCGACAAAATTTCTTCGTTACAGTAAGTTCAGCACGGGCCGTGTCCGCCCAACACGGCCCCGTGCTGCACAGTCTGCAGAAAATACCCAGTTCAGGTACACTGGACACGGGCCGTGTTCACCCAACATGCCCCTGTGTCCAGGCTTCTGTTTCTCTTGTTCAAATTTTGTTACTGGCACTTGAACACGGGGCCGTGCCCGGACACCACGGGGCCGTGTTCAGCGCCCAGTAACACAATTTTTTTTGCTTTTTCACACCTTTTTACACATTCAATCAACCTAAAAACTTATTTTTGGGACACATTGAGGACAATGTGTAATTTAAGTGTGGGGGGGGGGGATGCTAAAACCTTGAATATTGCAAGTCCTAATTACGAGCCTTACACAAAACTCTATTGGAACCGCTAATCACCCCAAATTTTTTCAAAAAATTTCATTTTTTTTACTTGTCTAGGTTTAACTTGGGAATTTCAAATTCTAAAAAAGGTTATATTTTTACAAATTTACAACCGATAGCATCGTGATAAAAAGAACCAACATAAGAAAGTTATGAAAAGGCATGGCAAACAACAACAACAACCATACCCAGTAAATCCCACAAATAGCAAAGCTACTTATAGGGTCTGGGGAGGGTGGGATGTAGACAGACCTTGCCTCTATCCATAGGGATAGAGAGGCTGCTTCCAGAGAGACCTTCGACTCGAAAACGAATAGCAAACCAACACACCAAGTCACAGAATTTAGAAATAAGAAGTCGCCCATACCAAGAAAGTGAACAGAGTGACACAATGTATTGTAAATCATGTAAAATAGCATACAACATCATTTGTGCATAAACATAAGAAGGCAATCACCGGAAAAGTCACTTAAAGAATAAGAAAAACCTACGACCCTGAAATACACCTAAGGGCTTACTGCCATATCCTCTAGAGGTCCTTAACCCTAATCCTGCCATGAAAAGGCATGGCAGGCTTAGTTAAAATTTGATTATATATACTTGATCACATAAAAAACCCATTCCCACCAAAGTGAGTTTTGAGCCTTTATTGAGCATACAAATACATATCATTAAACTAAATGCTCATTTTTCGTTTCTTGTGTGAATAGCCGCTTGGTTCTTTCGACTCTAGAACTTGCCATGACGATACATTCCCGGTCCTTACCAACTTAAACCCGAGTAAGTAAATGATGGAGACATTAGGACTAACCCTTTTTATTTCTACACCATTATTTTTCTTTTTTTTTTATCACCTACCAAAAAATTCCCCTAGTTAGCCCCTTTGAGCCTAAACCTTTTCATTTCATAACCCAAATCAAACACCCTTTTACCCACCAAAATCCTTTTTATTTTTAACCCTTTGTTTTAGTATATAGCTCGGTTTTACGTATGACTTTTCAAAAAAAAAAAAAATGTTGATGATGAAGCAAAAGAAAAAAAAATAAACAAACAAGTTCATCAAAAAATAACTTTGTTTGAATAAAAGCTTCATCAAAATAAAAGTTACAAAAATAAAAAATCTTACGAAAACCGACGCTTGTTACACTTTTCGCCCTTTCCCAAACCACTAACCCAACCACCTACCTTTAACCCAAGCCTAACCCTTCACCCAAAAGTCCTCTTGATATTTACAAAGGTATATAGTTAAAAAGGAGGAGGATTGATTGCTTGGCAAGCCTATGGTAGGAGTAAGTTCCATGCCGCTCGCGAGTGATCCACTAAAATACATTTTCGGCCGAGTGTTGAGTGATCCCCGTGAGGTTTGTGAACTTGTATATAAATGGAATTTTAAAGAAGCATGTTATGCCCTAATAAGTAATTTATCTTATGAAAAGTTTTAAATAAATCATGACGAATAGGATTGTAAATAAATAAAAATAAAACTTAATAAAGAATCTTGGAAATCCCGACACTCTATGACAAGCCCAAAAACTTTCTCTTCTACCCATTCCATTTGGGAGTGTAAAGCCACATTATAAAGAGTTTTGCTTGAGGACAAGCAAAGATTCAAGTGTGGGGGTATTTGATGTGTGCAAAATGCAACATATAAATTACATCAATTGTGGCAAAAACTAACCCTTTTTTAGTACTAATGTTGGAAAAATAGTGCTTTTGTCTTCCTTTTGTATTTTCAGGATTAAATGAGCTCAAATTAACAAAAGAAGCAAAAAGGCAGCTAAATCAAGCATAAATACAAGAAAAGGAACAAACGTGACATGCTCAGTGAGCACGGGGGTGTGCCCAAGTGTCAGCAGAAAAGACAAAGTTGGTGCCCTAGCGTCAATGTCTATCATCATTGACTACCGACTAGACCCGTTACCATATCGACTACCGACTGAAGTAAGTTGGTGCCCTAGCGTCAATGTCTATCATCATTGACGTGCCCAGATCCATTAGTCCACGCCCATCCTCTGCGGCACGGTGTGAGGCTTGTCAAACCTAATAGCGCTATTTAACTAATGACCCGTTCGCCATTGGCCCGTCGATTAAGTCGATATAAAAATGAGGGACTTAATGATAGAGTTTTTGGTCTAGCAACAATGTTATCACCCTTCAATAAAAAGGATGTAGTACGTGTTCCAAACCAGGAGATTACGCAGTTTTCGATTAAATCCTTAATACATGTTATCACCCTTCAATAAAGAGGATGCAGTACGTGTTCCAAACCAGGAAATCACGCAGTTTCCAATTAAATCCTTTACCCATTCCCAACCACCGGGAATCCCATGCCTTGTAGAATGTATGAACTCACCTTGGTTTGCTCGGTTTGTTTAGTTACTTGTTCACAGTTAATCAATCACAGCCTATGATATTCATGCATACGTAATCAGTTTATGTTCGCATTGTTTTCGCGTAAATTATAATCATGGAGTGCGTACAAAGCAACAATCATTGAATAACACATAGCAGTCACTCCAACTCATGCATACCCACAATTCACACACGTGTTTCACAATCGTATTCAACAGTTAAGTGTGCTAATCAAAGCCGAACTTTGTTTTTTTCCCTAGACATAACTGATATCATCAACAGACCAGGATCAACATATAATCATTCATTATCATACTCGTACAAAACTACAGTCTGTTTTGTGAGCTTCTGTCCTAAAAACGAAACTCCAGGGCGACGAAACATCATATTTTCGTTGGCATATGTGTGACAAAACATCACAGTTATTCGTCGACGAAACACTAAGGTGTTTCCTCATTGTGTGTGTGACGAAACTCCAATATATTTCGTCGTGTGTGGTTGTGACGAAACTCCAGTATATTTCGTTGTGTGTGGGTGTGACGAAACTCCAGTATGTTTCGTCGTGGCCTTATCATCTGCTAGTCATGCGAAAACCCTAACTGTAACCGTTTCATTCATGACAATACAATCATTTTGAAATCATTACTCAATCATACCAATCATCAATTATATCACCCAATTATCATCAAATATTGATCATCCAATATCCGTTCATCACAAGTACATAATATGAACTCGACCGGTACAATTATCAAACCGTATGGTGAACATAAAACGAATACAGATCACTGATCTTAATGATTTAACAGTAACATACCGTGATTCCGACTATCAAATACAACATATAGCATAACAGAGTTTAGAAATCAGAATCACGGAACCGTGTGATGATCATATGCTTAAACAATGAGCATTCGAACCCTAATCAACACAATATGAATGTACAGTTTCTAGCAAAACCATATATTCCCAATGGATTACATGCATCACAAACAAACATCAAACAACTGTGAAGTGTGATAGAACGCTAACCGAATGATGGGGTGCTCACAACAGTGCAAGAGGATTCAAGGAAGATGGAGAGGGTCACCGTCGGTTGCAAGAGAGGACTAGGCTTTGATAACTGACGTTTTACGTACAAGGGTGTGAATATAAAACGAATTGGCTTAGTCGCTGATGGGACTTACCTGGGCCGAAAGCCCATCTCGGCGAAACTACAATGGGCGACGAAACTCTCTAAGTTTCGTCGAGTAGGGGTGATGACGAAACACTAATGTTTCGTAGGGTTCAAGTTTGCAATAGGGGTCTAATGTTTCGTCAAATGTGAGAATGCAAGGGTTAGGTTTTTAAACTTTAAATAGTTCATAAGTTCAACATTTCATTATTTAACCAAGTAACACAATACATCAATCATAAATCAAACATGAAAAAGGTTATACCTCAAACGAATTATGGAAACACTTTGCGAAACGAGAAACGTGTCGAGGAAGTATTTTGAAAACTCGGGGGGTCACACTTTGTGTTACGACGAATCACGGCTATCACGGAGGGTAGAATAGGTCCTTACTCGACGTCATCGTGAGCGTTAGTACATGCGGTGTGATGTGTTATACCGATAAAGTATGCGTAATATGCGAAAATCTGCGAAAATAACGTTGTAAGCGATATGGTTACATTATGATCTGAATATCTGGTACTAGGCGTAATGATTATAGGGAGAGTAACAATGCACGAACGTGCGGTTTGTTAAAACTTGTCATCCGATCGGGTGGCCATCCGATCGGGTCATCATCCGTCCGGATGTCACTTTCTCCACTCCCTGGTTGCCTATAAATAGTCTGCTAGTGTTAGATTTTAGGAGACTTTTGCTGAACTTGTAGCGAAGCTCTGCTAGTCTGAAGTTCTACCGGATCCTCTGTATTTTCATCATCTTTTGAATAGAATTCAGACGCGTTAAACGTTGAACTTGTCATTGTTGATTCTGTGACATTGTCAAGGGATTCCGCACCTTGATTCTGATTGATCTAGCCACGTTCTACTCGAACAGATCCTAAGATAAACGGCCTAACAAGTGGTATCAGAGCCACAGGAGGTTGAATCGTAGACGACAACAACAAATTCACCGGATTTTTAGTGATTTTCTACCGATTTCTGTCAAATTTCACCGGAAATTTTGACAAATTTCTCATCTTCTACCTCATTTCTTGCTATTCTTACATTTTTACACCTTAAAACGAGAAAAATTCAAAATTGAACAGGAATTCACGGATAAAATTGAGTAATTTTCATATCAAACGAATCGGAATTGAACAAAGATTAATTCTACAAAGTTTCATTATCAAATTCAAACAAAAACTGAATCAAATCAAGTAAAAACCATGTCAAGTTCTTCGTTCTTGCTGACGTCATCCACCCGATCGGATTGGCTTAGATTTTTCTTAATTCAGTTGCTGACGTCATAATCTCTCTCGATCGGATCACCATCCGATTGGTGAAGTATTATAGTTCAAAGGTTTTATATATCTTGTGTCACTCTACCGAACGACCATCCGATTGGATCACCATCCAATCGGATAGCCATTCGTTACTTGAGCTCATTTGTGCATTTGAATTAGTTGATCACTTGTGTTACTCGTTCGGATCATGACTCAACCGGATCACCATCCGATCCAAGTGCATCAGTTTGAAATTCTTGAAAATTGTGAAAATTTTTCTAAGTGTTTGAACTTTTTCAGGTACTCAAAAATGGGAGACGAATTCCTGAACCCGTTCAGCGATGATTTTGCATACCATACCGGAGAAACATCAACAGATACTTCCAACACTAATCCTAATCCGAAGAAGGCAATTGCTGATTCACTCAGTGTAGACAACACCTATGGTACTTACAACAAGCCGCTAAAGCTTATGGCGATAGAAGACTCCAACAGATGGTCAAGCAGATTCGATGATTGGTTAAAGGCATTTGCTTATCAGAGATGGAAGTGTTTGAAAAACGGATACGACATAGGAAGGAAAGATTATGAAAACCTGAATGAAACTGAACAAGATACATTTATTGCCGAACAAAAATGTATAGCCCTGTTGCATCAATCTGTTAGAGATGATATTATTTCGTTGATTAGTTATGAAAATGCAAAGGATTTGTGGGCAAAGTTGGAGAAGAAGTGTATTGCAGGGGCAGAGATAGTCAAAAACAAGAAACGTCTGCTGAAGAAAGAGTTTGACTTGTTCGCGTGCATGAAGAATGAGAATGTGTTAAAGATGGTTGAACAGTTCTGTCATTTGAAGATATAACTTGCAAGACACGGTATCATCATGACTGAAGAAGAGATGGTCGAGACACTGTTTGAATCCTTACCTAAAGAAAAGGATTGGCAATATTATGGGTTAGTTCTGAAGAACACCATGAAAATGTCGGACATGACTGTTGATTGGCTGATTGAAAGGTTTGAGAGCCATGAGCTTGAAATTAAAAAGATGAACAAAGTCAACAACACCCCGTACCAACAAAACGTTGATCTTTACTACAGGGGTAGTATGATTCCTAAGACCTCTTCACCAAAAACCGCATTTTCAGGTAAGAGCTCGAACACAGTTACTCAAGAAAGACAAAACAGCAGTTCAACACCCAACAGTGGTTATCACGGAGGTTCTTCTTCATCTGCTCCAAGCCAACAACAGCAAAATGTTCCCAAAAACGTCTTTCAATGTAACGTTGCAGTGAACCTGAACAATGCTCAGAACTTCAATGAAGAAACTGCAAAACAACAAATGGTGTTTCTCGTCTCAATCATGGAATCTTATGAAAGCTTAGTCACCGGGAAAATCGGGAATACGAATCTGACAAAGGAAGATTATGATCAGATTGACCCCAAAGAGAGGGAATTAATTGACATACATTGGTGCATGGCTAGTGTAATCAGGAGAGCGCAAAGGTTTATGGAGATAACGGGAAGAAATTCCATCAGTGGACCTTCGACAAAGTTGGGTTTCGATAAGTCGAAAGTGACTTGCTTTAAGTGCAAACAGAAGGGGCACTTCAAGAGGGAATGCAGGAACGTAGCAGCAGATGAAACAACTAATCCGTTTCATGACGACTACTACAATAAGGCTGTATATCATCGAAATCGAGAAGAGCCACCTCGGATGAAGCAAATTGAAGAGACTCCGAAAGAGAAGTCGAGATCCTTGGCTGTGATTCATGACGATGAAGGCTTCGACTGGAGCGAGTTTTTACCAGAAGATGATGTTGTAGGTTTTGCTTTCATGGCAAAAACTGAACCATACAAAGATACATGAACTGAAGAGCAAAAATACACTTATCGAAAGTTGGTAGCTCAAACTATGAAGGATAGAAATTATTGAGCCTGGAAAGAAGCTAAAAAGGCAAACAGATGGGATCCTGATCATGAGTGCTACTTGGATCCGAAAGGCAAAATAATTACGAAACCATCAACACTCATAGTTGAAAATCTCATTAAATCATTGAAGCAAGTAGATGAACAGAGAGAGAGGGAGAGAGAGAGGGAGAGATCTTGCAAAGAAAGCTGAAGAAGAAGAGCTAAAGTCAAGAAATGTCGATAATGGGATAATCGACACAACAAAAGAAATGACAGCTAAAAACTTGACCAAGATGGCAGACAAAGTGCTAATGGCAAAGGAACTAGAGGTAGATTCTAAATCTGCGTCTGAGTCGACGTGCAAGGTCAGTAATAATGGTCAAAACAATGAATCAGGTAAGACTGATAAGGTTAAAATAGAAAGTGATTGCAAAAATTGCATGAAACAATGCAACGTTTGCATCACAAATGCATATCTCACAGTCAAAAAGACTGAAGAACTGGTTGAGAAAGTCAAAATGATTGAAGAAGGTTTTTAAATCGAGACAAACTTCTTAGAATTTCAAATGAGAGAATAAAAGAATTAACAGAAAAGATTGAAAGAGATAAAACTGATGTTGAACGTGTTAAGAAGGAAAATGAGAAGTTAATTCATGAAAACAGAAACATTTCTGAAAATTTTGAAAAATTAAAAAGAACTGTTAAAGATCCTGATGAGCGAAATGCGAAAACCTCGAAAGAGAATTTTCAATTGTCTGGAGTTCTTCAGGCAAAAGAAAGACAGATCAACCAGCAGTTGGACGAGATTGCAAATCTTAAGCTTCAGTTTCAGGAAGCTAAGATTGAGAATGAAAGAATCAATTTGAAACTGAACAATTACAGCTCCGCGAGTTTTGTTCTTCAACACATAGTTCCCAAACTGATTGGGAAGAACAAAGTTGGTGAAGATGTATACTTGGATGGAACTGGGGTGGGTTATCATCAAGTTCCACCGCCTGTAATGAATAATTTTTCAAATGAACAATCCGGGTTGGATAAGATTGCTGAAACAAGTGAAAAATCAGACATTGAAAAGCTTCCAGAAACAATCGATGTCACATTCACCACATCATCTGATAAAGATAGTGTTCAGTCTGAAGTCGTAAAAAATGTGGTTGAAAATGTGTTAAAGTCAGATACTGATTCGACTGAAGATGAAGAGTGTTTTCTGAATAACTACATTCCGAAATCAAAATCCCAAAACAACTCAAATGACGAACCTACTCTTGTCATGTACAAGATGTCGGGATCTGATAAGTTGTATTCGGATATTGAATTTCCACTTGAAAACGTGAATGTTGGCAAGTCGAAGAAAGTTTTCAAATTGGTCGAAATTGATGTTTCTGAAATTGAAGGTTTAAAGAGTTCCAAAAGATTTTTGAACTTTGAAAAGGATAAATCTGACTATAAGAAACCTGTTATACCACCACGTTTTAACAATAACAATCAAAATAAATGGTCAGGTGGTTATCAAGGTGGTAAGAAATATCAAAAGAAGAGTTTTCAAAACAAAAGGTTTGTCGAAAAGAAAATGTTTGTTAAAAGCTCAAGTTCACATTCTGAACAAGAATCGGAAATCTTTTCGAAATCAAATGAAGAATTCTTTGAGAAGAAGGCCTCACAGCCTCAGATTGAAGGTACTAGTCGGAGAGTTGACACCCACACGTGCTTTAAATGCAACAAAGTTGGACACATTGCACGAAAGTGCACCAACTCAAAACCTAAGTCTGTGGTTATTGAGAACCCGAGAAAGAAAAATGATGTCAAAGGAAAAGCTCCAATGTTTGTTGAGAAGAAAATTTTGAAAAATGAAAACATCAAAATCAAAACTGAACCCTTACAACAGCCGGCAAAGAAAACTGATAAGTTTTACAAAAGGGTTGCTTCTTCACAACAAACTTGGAAACCAAAATCTGAGGTTAAGACATCAAGTGGTGCAAAACCAAAGGTTTCTGTTTCTGAAAAACAATCATCTACAACCAAACCGGTTAAGATGAAATTGCCTTTGGATTATTATGTGAAACTGGAAAAACAAACTTCAATCCCACCAGGGAAGAAGTATGTTCCAAAGAAAGACCAACCATCTGGTCAACCTCCGAAAAATGATTTCTTTTTATATAAAGAGGTTGAGGTTGGGTCTGAAGAGACTCTTAAAATGAATGACAAAAATTTTCCACCATTAAACACTGTGAAAACCCGCGTCAAGCTACCCGAGTCGAAGGAGGCTTGGGTTGCTTCAAAATCTAACTAAACATTTGTGAAATATGCAGGAGCTCCCAAGATCGATCTCACGTTGGATTATGGATAGTGGAGCTTCCCGGCACATGACAGGGAGAAAAACCCTGTTATATGATGTTAGAGGGTTCAACGGTGGATACGTCGGTTTTGCTGGTAATCAAGGAGGACGTATCATTGGTGAAGGAACATTGTCAAATGGTGTGATCACGTTTGAAAGAGTCAATTACATAGCAAAGCTGGAGAATAATCTTCTGAGCATTTCTCAAATATGTGATCGAATGTATTCAACACATTTCACTGATAAGGAGTGTCTGATCTTGAAGCCTGGGTTTGTCATCCCCGAGGATTGGATCATCATGAGAGCACCACGAGTTAATGATCTGTACGTGTTGGATATGAGCGTCGCTACGACTACCACGGGTCAAACTCATTGCTTCATGTCAAGAGCCACTGAAAAGGAGTCTTAGTTGTGGCATCGGAAGATGGGTCACATTCACCTACGCAAGATGAACTACCTGGTGCATAACGATTTAGTAAATGGTGTTCACTTGAAGAGTTTTCATCTTGAGGGGGAGTGTATCAGTTGTATAAAGGGGAACAACGGAAGAAATCCCATCCTGGTAAAAAGATGAACTCAGTCTCGAGACCGTTGGAGAGACTTCACATGAATCTTTTTGGTCCTGTGAATGTCAAAAGTATTACGGGTAATCTTTATTGTCTCGTAGTCACTGATGACTATTCGAGATTCTCGTGGGTGTCGTTCCTGAAGTCGAAAGACGAAACATTTGAGAGTCCGCTGAGGTTATTCAGAAAGATAGAAAATCTGTACCGGACACATATACGAAGATTACGAAGCGACAATGGTACAGAATTCAAGAACAACAAAATGGAGGAATTCTGTGATCAAAGAGGTATTTTTCAAGAATTCAGCTCACCTTATACACCGCAACAAAATGGAGTCGCAGAAAGAAAGAACAGAACGCTGATCGAAATGGCGAGAACGATGCTTGCTGATTCAAAGTTACCGATTAATTTCTGGGTAGAAGCAGTTTCAGCCACTTGCTATACACTCAATAGGGTACTTACTGTGAAGAAGCATAACAAGACATGTTTCGAATTGATCAACAATCACAAGCCTAATCTCGAGTATTTAGAGCCGTTCGGGTCTCCCTGCACAGTTCTAGATCCCGAAGGCAAATTTGGTTCAAAAAGCATAGAAGGCATCTTTGTGGGATATGCTAGTCCACTCAGAAGAGTCTTTGTTCCAAGTCTCAAAAGGATCATCAGAGCACAACATGTTGAATGTCAAGGATATATAATGCCTCCACAGAAGCCCGCAGACTCATGGCGATTCGACTACGATACCTTATGGGATTCATTCGAGTTAGAAGAAGAGCCAAAGTTCTTTGATGATTTGGATATTTTACGAGAATATGAAGCATCTCAGGGAAGATTTCCAGCAATTTCTTCTAAACGTCAACAACAACTTCCAATGATGATGAAGCTGGTCCTAGTCATGCTAAAGAGAATGATGAAGCTCAGCAAACTCCGACTACTTCGAATGAGAGACTGCTCCTGAATATCAGACGGTGGTCAATGAAGATAATTCAGAATCTGATGATATTCCTACTTTTGATTATGGTGATTCAGAGTCTGAGGGGGAGCAAATCCAATCTTCAGATCAGACAATCTTTGACAATGAACAAGTTGCGGAGCAGAACGTTACTAATTTGGAAGGCAAAGTGGATGTTCCTGGTGAAGTTATGTCAAGGACTCTTTCATACCATCTAGAGGAGTTGATAATAGGAGAGCTACAGTCAGGTGTTCGCACCAGAAGCCAGATTGACCATGGCCTTACTTGCTTTTATACTAAAATTGCTCCTTTACAAACTGAATTCTCACTCAGTTGCTTTATTTCGCAGATTGAACCGCGCACTGACTGAAGATTCATGGGTCAACGCAATGCAGGAGGAGCTGAGTCAGTTTGAAAAACTTGGAGTATGGAAGCTGGTAGATCTGCCTGGCGGACACCGGAAGATAAACATGAAGTGGGTGTTTAAGTGTAAAAGAGACGACCGAGGAGTTATTGTCAGAAACAAAGCTCGACTCGTAGTCCACGGTTTTAGTCAGCAAGAGGGGATTGACTTCACTGAGGTTTACGCTCCAGTTGCTCGACTTGAAGCCATCAGAATTTTCCTAGCTTTTGCTTCATGGAAAGGTTTCGAAGTGTACTAGTTAGATGTCAAATCGGCATTTCTTTACGGAAATGTAAAAGAGGAGGTATATGTCGGACATCCACCAGGCTTTACCGACCCAATCCACAAAGATAAGGTCTACTTGCTAGACAAAGTGCTGTATGGTTTGCATCAGGCCCCGAGAGCCTGGTACGAGACACTCTCGCAACCCTTGCTTGCCAACAGCTTCGTTCGAGGAAAAGTGGATGCTATCCTCTTCACAAAAGAAGTCGATTGGCACTTACTGATCGTACAGATTTATGTTGATGATATAATCTTTGGGTCAACAAACGATGAACTCTGCAAAGACTTTGAAAAAGTGATGAAGCAGAAGTTCGAAATGTCGTCAATGGGTGAGATGAAGTTCTTCTTAGGGCTGCAAGTTGACCAAATGCCTGAAGGAACCTTCATTCATCAAACGAAGTATGTTTATGATGTTCTGGAGAAATTTAGGATGTCTGAAACAGCTCCAATTTCCAACCCCATTAGCAACCAATCATGAAATTAACCCTGATCTCACCAGAGAAAAGGTGGACGAGACGTTATATCATTTAATGATAGGTTCGCTGATGTATTTGACAGCATCCATACCCAATATCATATACCCAATATGCCTCGCGGCCCGATTTCAGTCAAGTCCTAGAGCTTCACATATGGCTATAGTCAAGAGGATACTACGCTACCTGAAAGGAACTCCAACACTGGGGTTGTGGTATCCAAAGGATGGTGACTTCATGCTCAAAGGATACTCTGATTCTGACTTCGGTTGCTGCAAAATCAATGCTAAATCAACAACTGCCAAGTTGGCAATTTTTCGAACCTCGTTTGGTCACGTGGCAATGTAAGAAGCAAACCTCTTTAGCTTTATCAAAATGTGAAGCAGAGTACGTGTCTGCTAGCAACTGCTGCTCGCGGATCTTGTGGATCCAGCAACAGATTCGCGACTACGGTTTGCAATTTCTTACTTCACCTATTTTTGTTGATAATGAGGCTGCAATAAACATAACAAAAAATCCGGTACATCACGCTAAAACTAAACACAGAGAAATTCGTCATCACTTCATACGCGATTGCTATGAAAAGAAGTTGATACGAATTGACAAAATCAACACCGACGAACAAAAGGCATACTTACATACCAAAGCTTTCGATAAAGCTTGTTTTCAATATCTTTTAAAACTAAATGGTATGAAATTGTTGTCGGATGCGGAGGAGTTACTTGGCGTTGATGAAAGTACCACTGCAGATGATGTTGAGAAGCCTATTGCACTGGTTTGTCGTATTTTTAGTTGTTTTGGT
Source organism: Helianthus tuberosus (assembly GCA_030545235.1). Taxonomy (NCBI): domain Eukaryota; kingdom Viridiplantae; phylum Streptophyta; class Magnoliopsida; order Asterales; family Asteraceae; genus Helianthus; species Helianthus tuberosus. The sequence continues at coordinate 171,332,825 of CM060443.1, read as the reverse complement.
ATTTAGGGGGAGATAGATATATTTTCAGAAAATACTAAAACAATAAAAAAATGCAAAAATCCAAGAAACATGAGATATTTTCAAAATCCAAAAACAATAGATAACCAAAAAGAGTTTGTGTAAAAAGAGGAAATGATAGTACATCAGCTAGACAGTTACAGTATGCTAAAGAAATGTAATGTTTAAAAGTGTTAAGCAGTCTCGCTGATGATATGCTGATAGGTTTTTACACACTTAGTAGACTGTTTCGGGATATAAATCTAAAATTCATAACTTGCTTATTTCGTGGGGAACATCTCTCAGATATATAGGTAACCTCTGAAATCTTGATTGAAAGATTGCCTGTTTCTGAGATACTAGGTCTTTATACTTAGTGATATCTGGGGTATTATACCAGGACTTCTGATATTGTGGAAACAATGACCTAGTCCTCGTATAATACTCTGCACATGCTTTAAATATAAAGCCTCCCCTCAGCATAAAAATTGATAAGTATTGAAAAATACAAATCAAGTGCTGTTGAAGAGAAGATCCCTAAGTGGGACACACAGCAAAGTCGAGCCATTATCTCTCTGATTGAACGAAAGTTCTAGCCTGAGTTCTCATGGTCTCGCACTACCCTAATACAGATACCATTATAGTATATTCACCTGTAAGACTGAATATGGGGAATCTGGATACGAGAGTATATTCTGAGGTGGGACACGCGAATAAGTTAAGATCTTAAAACACCTAATTCGTATCCTGAATAAGTTGAAATTTGTGTGAGAATTTAAGTGGATCAATATATTGGCAATCTAAGTGAATTGTTTAATACTTGGTGTGTAATCAAGCTCAACGGTACTTGTAACTTGTCAAGCAGCTGATATGATCCTCTAACACGCTCACAAAAAAATTGTTTGTAAATAGTTTACTTTTACTGCATTTCATTTCATAGTTAGTTCAAAACTCAAAAAGATTTCATAGTGTTTTAGTCTTAAACTTTCATAAAATTCCAAAAAGATTTTATATTTCTGCTTTAGTTTTCTTGACAAACCAAGGTAGAAAGCTGATCTTCAGACTCGCAGTCATGAAGCAAAGCAGGAAGTTTCAGAACTGGATGACAGGGTTGGGAGCTAATCTTGAAAGAAGCTTGATAAAAATTCAAAGTCTAAAGCAAGTTCATTAAATTGACACTTGTACAATTTTCATGAAAAATGTGTTTGAAAAGTTGAACAAAAATGATAGTTTGTTTCGTTTCGGGTAAACCAAGGTCACTAACTTGGACTTGGTAGGCAAATTAAGTGCCTAGGGTCATTAACTTGGACCTAGATACTTAAGTGGATTTCTAAAACTGATTAAATCTGATAAAACGACAAAAAGTCAAAAGGTCAAAACATCGAAAGTCAAAAGAGAGTTGTTTGGATCGGGTGACAATCCGATCGGATGACAATCAGATCGGATGGCCATCCGACACCTGCTCAATGTCTATAAATAGTGGTAAAAAATTTCAGTCAAACCTTTACTCGCTCGATTGACCACTCGACACTCTCAAACATTCTCACTTTCTCTGATTTGGATTCTTCACTCTTGCTTTCCACACTTCATAGGACTATTGGTTTGCACATTCTTCACTATGGGAAAGGTAAGTTTGCTAATCTTAACTGTTAAATTTGATGTTTTGATGATGTTTTTGGGATACAGAGGTTGTTCGGACAAAGAAACTTAGATCTAGGCAATTTTAATGATTTTTGATAGAAACTGAACATAGGGTTTTGTTCACGGGCCTTAGATCTATAGGTTTACCATCTCAATTTGTGCAAAAACATGATAAATTTGATTGAATTTGAGATTATAGTGTCGGTTATCGAACCACTAAAAGTGAAATTAAACCCAAATCAGGCCGAGTTAGAAAATTTTGAACATAGGGTTTTGATCATCGGCAAAAACTCTACGTAGATCTATGTTCAATTTTGTGCTTAACTTTGAAAAATTTTGATGATTCAAAGCTTGTTCAAGTCTGTTCTTCAATGTTTACTGGCTCAAGTGGTGATTCGATCGGATGGCAATCCGATCGGATAGCCATCCGATCCAGTGCATTTTATTTGTTTATTATTTTCTAAGTGTTTGCCTCGATATCTATGCCAATAGATGTTAATCAGTTGCTGTGTATGAAATGGCATCTCGATCGGATGGCAATCCGATCGGATAGCCATCCAATCAGATTGCCACTTTTTCACTATGTTGATTTGTCAAAGGAAGTTGTTTGTTTTGTCACATGAATCGAGTGGCAATCTGATTGGATGACAATCCGATCGGATGACAATCCGATCGGATGGCCATCCGAGCCATATACACATAACTTGAATGTTTGTTCTTTAATATTGATGGTTCACCCGATCGGATGGCAATCCGATCGGATCACCATCCGATCCTCAGTACTATACATAGTGTGAGTTGCCACTGTTAGAAAAATTTCTGAAATTTTCATACTTGTCATTTTTTGTCTCTAACTACGTGCAAAATGCTAAACGTCAATTATTTTTGCAGACAAGAGCATCGGATTGGGACAAGTCTCATAATATCTACTGTCTGCTAGATGCACATTATACAGACACAACTCCGTTTAAAGACATAGCGAAATTTTTAAGAGAGAGCAAGATTCATAAGGCTTTAACTGATAGAACCATTGTATATGAATCACATGTTAGAAGATTTTGGAGCTCTGTGAGATATGAGGAGAAAGAAAAGATGATTTATTCTGCAGTTAGAAAGAAGGATGAAAATGATCAAGACGTGGACTTAGAGATAAAGTTTAATGTTGGTGATTTAAGAAGGTTTTTGGAATTGGGAGACAATGATGATGATCCTATCATAATTCCTGAACGTTTGTGCAAGGGTTTGTGGTGTGGAATGGGGTTTACAGGTCATCTAAATGGAAAGTATCTGAAGACGATGTTTAGTCCAGCTTATAAGTTCCTAATTCACTGTGTAGTGCATGCGTTGTCACATCGGAAGGGAGCTTATGATGAGACGTCGGATTATATCATGAATATCATTACGTGTTTGGTGCTGAAGAGGCCATACAATTGATCATTTAGTGGACAACATCAATGGTGATAAGTACATCATGTATCCCAGGTTTATCCAAATGATGATTGATGATCAAGTTAAAGATATTCCAAAGTGGCCTACTGATTTATTTGGTGTACGAAACATGACAGCTGATACAATAAGCAGATTATCCAAAGGTACTGTAGAAAGGGCAAAGAGAATGATATGCAAGATTGATAATCCAGCATACGTTGCTCCTGAGAACGATGCATGGAGACATGATAACAGCAATTCAGAAGATGAAACTGATAGAATGAGAGAGATGACTGAGAAAAAGCTCAGATATTGGTTTGTGAAGGAAGGAAAAAGGAAAAGAACTCCAAAGACATCCCCAGCTGTATCTACTCCAAAGAAAGCGACTCCAAAGATAGTTGTTAAGGGTATAGTTAAAAGGGGGGAGTCATAAGAGAAGTTAGATCTTTAAATGTTATTTTATTCTAATGATCGTTTAATGTTTGTCTTTGCAGGGCCTTCACAACAATCTACTCCAAGTCTTGTAGATGAACCAGTGTTAGATCCATCGAGCATTCCTCAAGAAGGTATAGACTTGACAAAGGTAATGTTTGAGCAATATCTAAAGCATACTGAAGATGCAGCTGCAAAAGATCAAAGTGCAAGTGTTCAAGCTAAAGGTGTTAAACTAAAGGAGCCTGAAGGTGTTGCACATGATGAATCAAGTGATGCTGATGATGAATCTTCTAATACTGAACCAGAAATTGATGTGTCAAAGATTGGTCATGGAAAGGTTCAATTGAAGAAGAAACCAAAGAAAAAGAAGAAAGGACCTGACAAAGATGATTCTACTTACACTCCAACTGCTGAAGAGAAAAAGAAGTTAAGAATAAAGCGCAAAGCAGTTCAGACAGGCGTCATTCCAAGGAATGTAAGGGCAAAGAAAGGAAGCGCAAGGGGTACTAAAACAGTGAAAGAACAAGAAGTTGAAGTTCCTAAAGTTCCAGAAGTTCAAAGTGTTGAGGTTCCTGAAGTTGAAGTTCAAAAGAAAGTTGGTGATGATGTTGAAGTTGAAATTATAGATGAAAGGGTTTCTACACTGCCACCACCACCACCACCAGAAAATCCTGAAGTTCCTGAATCTTCACAACCAAAGAAAACTGTTCTTCCAGATATGTTTGAAGGCTTTCCAACTATTCACGGTGAATTCAAAGACGACATACTTCCTGATGATGAACTTGATATGTTTCATGATGCTTCTGTCAAAGATCTGAAAAAGAAAACGAGTCTTCTTGAAAAGGAGAAAGAAAAAGCTGAAGCCGATCGTGATGAATTAAAGAAGCAGCTTGAAGAGTTGATGAAAGTAAATGAAGAAATAAAGTCTGTCATGATAAATCAAGCGAAGAAGATAAAGAAAATGGAAGGAGATGTTGATGATAATACAAAGCTATTTGAAGTTCTATCAACGGAGATTGTTGATCTACATCTGAAGAATGAGAAGCTGAATGATATAAATAAGATGCTAAATCAATTGATTTGTGAACTTCATGAAGCATCAGCGAATGAATTCAAAGCAATGAAGCTTGAGATGGAGGCTCTAAGAGCTGATAAAGCAGTGAAAGATGAGCAGCTAAGCATGTTGTATACTATCATGGAAAGTCATCTGGGCATCAATATTCAAGCAATCTACAACAACATTGAGATAAAAAAGTTTGAAGAGCGAAGGGCTGAGAAAGAGAAAGAGTTGGCTGAGGAAGCAACTCAGAAGAAGAAAGGTTTGATTGTTGATACAGAAGAAATTCTTGGTTCCTCAAGTCAAGCTGATGCGGAAATGGTAGATGTTGAAGATGATCAAGTGCCAAACTTCATGATTATTGGTCAATCTCGATCAATTCCATACAACGTTGAAGAAGTAAAGAAGTTGATAAGAGTTGGCGAGAAGAGAGGAAAGGTGAAAGAAACTCCTCTGTTACTTAAAGATCATGCTGATGAGGAAGACCACTACAGTTATGAAGAATGGTGTGAAATCATAGATTATAATTATGGTTTAGGAGAGAAAATGGATGATAAGAAAGATGATGATGTTGATGATCAAGGGTCGCTAGGTGTCTTTACTAATTAAATGAAAAATATTACTGTTGATGATTATCTGAACGACCAACTAAATGAACTACGTGAGGATAAAGGCGATGAAGGATCTTCTTCTGGAACAAAACATGCTGATCAGGTACTTCTTACACAACCTAAGGTGATTTATTTACATCCTGTTTTTGAGGGGGAGTTAGAGGTTCAGAAATCGAGAGAAGAGATGCTAGAAGAGTTGGGTTTGGAAGATGGAAATCTCAAGTTTGATATTGAAGATGAGATTCCATCATCACCAGAGAAAGAGTACGAGTTTAAGTATGTTCACGAAGCTGATAATTACAATGAAGTGATAGTTGAAGAAGGATCAGATATGTCTGAAGATGATACTCCATTTCACTATTCCGGGGTTGATGAATCATTTCCAACTCTGACCGAGATGTTTAAAGAACAAAATGAAAATGAGTTGCGAAGGAAAGTGGTGGAAAAGATATCAACTGAAGGTGCTCCAAACGTGATTCCACAAGTAACATTAGTTGAAGAAAGAAAGAGATGGTTCAAGGTCATGCCCAAGGAAAGGAAGTATAAAAGACCTTTTCAATACTTTACGCAAAATGCTGATATATCATTGGGTGACATCTTATCTTGGGGATATCTGGAAGATCTTCAAGTATATGCCATTAGACGGGAGTTGGGGGTTCAATACTTCGAGTTTTTGTCAGACATTAAAACCCTCCCGTGGTGGGACGTTAAAGAATTGGTGAAAACAAAGAACATAAAACAATTCTATCATGGTCTTGACGTAAAGCAACATGATCAACGATTGTGGGATTACATAAAGCTGCAATCAAAGCATAGATTTCCAGATTGGAAGCCGCAGCTCCTAGAGCAAATAGTTACTATCTTAGAATCTGGAGAGAAGGATATTACACTGAACATAAAGCCTCCGCGTTGTTTGAAAAATATGCCGCTACGTGCTATGGAGCAAGACTTCTATGAAGACTTTCAGGGTTGGATGTACAACCAGAGCACAGCGGAAGCGGTGATATCTCTTTTTGATAAGAAGACGGGTGAATTAAGGAGATTTTGTGTGCTAGACCCGATGTGGCTAGTGAATTGCTCCAAGAAGGATATTGAATGTCTATTCTACAACAAGATTGTTTATGAACAGCCAGACAAAGTCCAAGCTATGCAGTATCAGAAATTAGTGGACGTGTGCTATGCAAAAGACATCAACTCTGGTAGATACTGGCAATCAAAGTGGAGAGACTTGGAACGTGAAGAATTTTTAAAGAATGAGAAACGTGCTGATAGATTTAAGAATATAGCTGAAAAAGCCGCTGAACTTGGTAAACGAAAGCTTATGAGACCACCTCCAACAGACCAGACACCAATCGAGAAGGAAGAAAACAAGATTCCACGTTGGGATATAAAGCGCGATGGTGATCCTGAATACCAAAAGTGGTGGATGAAGTTGGAAGGCCTCTTAGGTGAAAGATGCTTGAAGAAAGAGAAGAAAAGAGACGTCAGAAAGCGAAAGAGCGTAGACACAGCAGGAAGGATTGAAGACTACGCAGGAAGGAACTACATCTACATCCAAGGGGGAGTCTGTTAGTGCATATGTCTGTAGCTTCCATCTGCATCGAGTCTTGTATATTTTGTGCTGTGTATGTAATTTTGTGTATGTATGAACATGTATGTATGTTTGTGTCAGGACAACTCAGGGAACGGTATTGTATTGTAAAAGTGAAATCCGACGGACGACACTTGTCATCCGATTGGGTGGCCATCCGATCGGGTCATCATCCGTCCGGATGTCACTTTCTCCACTCCCTGGTTGCCTATAAATAGTCTGCTAGTGTTAGATTTTAGGAGACTTTTGCTGAACTTGTAGCGAAGCTCTGCTAGTCTGAAGTTCTTCCGGATCCTCTGTATTTTCATCATCTTTTGAATAGAATTCAGACGCGTTAAACGTTGAACTTGTCGTTGTTGATTCTGTGACATTGTGAAGGGATTCCGCACCTTGATTCTGATCGATCTACCCTGCAAGTTAAGGGAAGGGGCCTTTAAGCCCCCTATCTGATGTAGACATGACGTGGCGCGATAAAGCCTCTAGGGGCTTTTTCCCACACCCTCCAGCCTTATGATTGAAATGGTATTTATAATTAGTCATGTGAAGAAACGTGTACCTGATGGGTGAATCTCGGATGCCGATAATCAGAACTATGACCTACAAAATTAAACACCGTTAGAACTCGTTATAGGAATGAGGTTATTCCTGGAACCATCCTCTAGCGTAAGAATAAGTCTTGATTTGTGGAATTAATTGTAGAGAGAAAGAGTATTTAAAAAGTAGATAGATCTTACCTTGAGTTCAGCTCCTCTGTTTATAGTGTTTGGTAGTTTTAAGGTTTCCTTTTTTAAGGAATTATGGTTATATTGGGATTGAGCCCAAAAATAGGAGATCCGTGCAGATCTCCCCAGTTTATTGGAGATTTAGTTAATAATGTCTATCCATGCGAATGCAATATTCTGGAATGATGTATTATTATTATTAAAATAGGTCTGACCGGTTTGGGTTGACCAAATCGGGACATACCTTGTCATGTCCCCAGTCCAAGGTTATGAAATTTATTCATGAGGTCGGACTAAGAAAGAAAAGGTTATGAAATTTATTTATGAGATTCCTCATCAAAGCAAGAGCAATCACCACCTACGCTTACTTATCCAAAACATCCCAAACCGTTGGTTCTATTACCTCCAGTTTATCCCCCATGATTACCACATCCATATTCTTTTGACAAACCAATGAAACGAAATCCACATTATTAATATTTCCGAGCACAACCATCCTATCTTCAGCCATGACTATACCAATAGAAAACAAGAAACAAAAATCAGAGACAATGATTGACATGGCAATGGCACAAGCCAAAACTTGATGACTGTTCTATTAAACATTATCAATGAGCCAATATGCTTTTGCAATTTTTAGAAGAAATTGTAAATAGTTATCTAATGATCTCTGCAGACAAATCTAAATACACGAATGCTGAATTCCTAAAAAAATTGGTTCCCACTTTCACAGTTGCTAATAACCAGTCAAAATCCAAACTCAAAAAAACCATAATTCCAAACCCTAACCATTAACCTGGTCAAATTCCACGAGTTTACAACAAACCCGAACTGTTTTGGAACCAAAACTAGATCCAACCTTCAACGTAACCAACCAAAATTGCCGATTAAAAAAATCAACTTAGCCCTAATTCGTAACACCCTTCCGATTAAACACATTGCGGTTGTCTCCTCATAAAAAGAATGGTACATAGGGGACACACAGGTGGTGTTGGCTTTAGGCTTCTCATGTACGAACTCCAAAGCACCCACAACAATCCGAGGACAAAAAAGAAAACTATGAAGCACGGGGACTCCATCTGACCTCGAGTACCCGTCCTAGGGACGGGCGTGGGGACGTCCCCAAACGTTTCCGGAAATAAGGATATGACAACGAAACAATTCGGGTAATATGGGGACGCCAGTTCCAAGTATCAGGGACATTTCCATATTAAAAGTAGGGTTTTAGTTATAATTTATAAATATGGGCCGGCTTTTCCTTCTTATTCACAGTATATTTGTTCGATATTGGATGTCATCAATATTTTCAATATATTTGTTCACTGCATTCTGCTCTAATCTTAGTGGGAAAGGGTATAGTTGGGAAGATGAATAGTTAAATATTGCTTCATAGTCATACTTTTCACATTTAACAATTATTAAAGTATATTCTACTAGTTATATTTTCTAATATATATTTCTTTTAGGTTTTTATTTTAGTTAATAATCCTTATGAATTTTGTTTTCAGTAGATTTCACATCAATGATCACTCATTAAGTTATTATATATACATTGTCTAAATTATTTAAACTCAATTTTAATTCTCAAACCATATCCGACAACCAAAAGGGATAAACGAACCTTTGTGAACCGTCTCAGTGCAAAACCATGTGTAACAATTAACCTGACCCTGATACCACTTGTTATGATTGAAGTGTCAGTAGCAAATCAACACACAAAGAACACAAACAAATTCATGAAGAAACAATGAAGAACACAAGAATTTTTATGTGGTTTGGTCTCAGTGGAAGACAGTAACGGACCCAGAAATTTTTTTCATGGGGTGCGGAATTTCGTAGTAGTCGATTGTCTGCCACTAAGTATTATAAAAAAGTCGGTCTGATTCGGGCCGGGTCGGGTCGGGTCGGGTCTGGGTATCTTTGAAATTCAAACCAACTTCAAAAATCAAATAAATTACTTGTACTTACATTGTTTGTTGTTATCCGTTTAATATTTTTTTAGTATTTCTTTTACAGATGCTTTTTTTTTGAACTATAACTTTCATTCAAAAAAACCAGAACAGTCCTCAAACCGATGACCTCCGAAAAAAACCCCAATTACAACATGTACAAAGGAGACTTAACCCAATCCTTCCAACTAATATCTTTATGTCTCGACCTATGTTTGAACCACAAAAACGAAAGAGACTTTATAGAGGAAACAAGATCAAAAATTTCCGGCTCCTTGCTTCTAAAAATCTTCTCATTTCTCGAGCTCCATATAACCCAAATCGAGACTATAAAGATCCCGTGCACCAGCCGTTTACCCGCCTTGCCTCCCGAAGCTTGTTTATACGCCAAAAGGACCTCACGGACATTACAAAAAGAAACCGAGGCTATATCGCACCATTTACCAATCGCATCTAACACTCCGAACGAAAAGCCACACCCGGAAAACAAGTGAGAGGTTGTTTCAAGATCAACATTACATAAACAACAAACCTCGGAATCTAGACGAACCCCTCTCCTAGATAGAGCCACAGCTGTAGGGACTCTATCCATTTCTGATCTCCATGCCAATATGTTGCATTTGAGCGGCACCCACGCAACCCACTTGAATTTAAACCAACTGTCATAGCTTCTATTAGAACACATAATCTCCTTCACAGCCTTGACCGAGAAAGGAGTTGCCCTCTTGCCAAACCAAGCCCAGGAATCCTCATGATCCTTCAACGTGGTCCGAGACAGGATAACCGACAGCTCCTGCCACTCCAAAACTGTCTCTGCATCGACTGGGAGATTCGGATGAATGACCAACCAATAACCGTGCTCGGTTTCACCAACACAATAGTCTCGAACCACACAATGTTTATTGCTGACAACAGAAAATAGCCTTGGAAATTTGTCTTTAAGAGGGCCATCCAGGGTCCAATGGTCCAACCAAAAACGAATGGAATGACCATTACCGATGACACCTCTAAAACAACCCATGAAAGACACTTCCCCAAACTTTAACTTTTCACTGAGTCTAACTATGTTGGCCCAACAACCACTCGATCTGCTAGATAACGGGAGAAACGACCAACGAGCTCTACTCGGATGACACGCCGTAACAACCTTCCGCCACAGACTTTTGTCTTCCTTTCTAAACCGCCAAACCCACTTAGCTAATAAAGCCTCATTCGCATCTTTTAACTTTGTCAAACCCAAACCCCCTACTTTTCTAGGAGAAGTAACCCTTTCACATGCAACCCAATGGATTTTATTACCGGTATCTGACCCTGCCCATAAGAACCGTTTCATGAGGCTTTCCAATTTATCTATAATCTTCCCCGGTGCTTTGTATAATGAAAGATAATAGATCGGAAGGCTCTCCAAGACCGCTTTAATGAGAGTGACCCGGCCGCCAATAGATAAGACTTTGGCTTTCCAAGACGCTAATCTCCGTTCAAAAACCTCCACAACTCTCCTCCAATTGGAACATTGGTTCATGTTTGCTCCAACTTTGATTCCCAAGTAGTCAAAAGGAGACGTGCCCGACCTACACCCCAACAACGTGGCCATATAACTAACTTCTTCGACCCCTATTCCGATTCCAAAAAGATTAGATTTGTGAATATTGATTTTGAGGCCCGAACATACATAGAACACTTGAAGCACTCTAGCCACCTTTTCTATATTAACCTTAGACCATTCTCCCATAATTAAAGCGTCATCGGCATAGAAAAGATGCGATAAGACCGGTCCTTCCTTAGTTATCTTTATCCCCTCAATCTCTTTTTCACTAATAGCTTTGTTGAGAAGACCTGAAAGGGCCTCTATCACCACCAAAAACAAGAACGGAGAAAGAGGGTCGCCTTGTCTAAGACCCTTCTCACACTGAAATTCAAAAGTAGGCGAGCCATTAACCAGCACCGCTGACCTGGCCGACCTCAAAACCCCCTTTATCCATAAGCACCATCTACCCGAAAACCCCATTTGCTCCAAGATGGAAATTAAAAATTCCCAATTAACATTGTCATAAATTTAATACAATTAATTTATATACAATAAATTTAATACACTATTTAATTAGCAAAACCAAAAATAAACTAAATTGAGATAGCCTAATTTAGGTTGCTTGTATTTTTTAAAGTAATCAGAAAAGTGTTATCTTTTGCGTGAACAATAAAAAAAATAAAGAATAGTTTTTTTTTAAATCTAAAGAGATATTCACCGAATCGATACATGTACATAAAACAAATCAAATAGACTAATAAAAATAGATATATGGATAAAGAAGTAGCCAAAGAAGCTAAAATCTAGCTCATGAGTTTATCATATTTATTTATTTGAAAATTAAATAAGTAAGATGCTTTTTGCCAATATGTCTGTACACTAATCAATAATCTACTGCCTTTTAGCTTTGGAAAAGGAAATAAAATATTATATATTAATTGAAGATGAGAGTTATGGGTTTAAAACACTTCATCTTCTTCATTTTGATGTTCATCTCTTTCCCAACTTCACCTGCAACTTCAGATTAACAATTTTTTTTTACCTTTTTTTTTCTTGGCTTCACATCTTCTTCATTAGAGTCAAGTTCAAGGGGTGCGATTTCAAATTTTCAAGGGGTGCAATCGGGATTTTTGTTTAAAAGTTACACTAACTTTTTTTCTTTCAAGGGGTGCGCCCGCCCACCCACGACTTAACCTAGGTCCGCCCCTGGTGGAAGACATACATCCATAGGCTGCAACTAGAGTTTTTCTTTATTAGCCCAGAACCAAATATTAAAATTACATGAAGACATATAGGAAAAAACTAGGGCAACTAACTTCTCCACCAAGAAAACATAAATGGGCCCTAATTAAATTATTAGAACCAACCCTATATGCATCTAATTTGAATGATCGTTAAAAATTAAAAGATGTTTACTAAGACTTTCACAGCCCAATATAGAACCTTCAATTCACAAATTTTGAGTGAAATGAACTCCAACTTACTATAGATTTTAATTATAACTCCAATTAAACGATTAGTATTGTGTGACACAGGGGAATGCTAGATGTTTCATTTGAGAGGATGACTCACCAAATATGCGACTAACCAAAAGTACTCCACAGATTTTTATGAATTACTAAAGTTATTTATCAAATAATCTATTTATGGATGCATTTTTCAACAAATATATTGGAAGAATTCTTGCGCAAAATAAAGTCAAACATGTGGCTTAATAGTCAAATTGCAGCATATGATGCGAGGCAACGTTCTATGGCTCAATTTTCTTGGTTTACCTTCACAACCACAAGGGACATGTCCATTATCACAACATTGACTCTTTGGCATGTACAATTCTTACAAATATTTAAAGATTAGTTACTAAAAAGCAATGTTTATGTGTGTGTAGTATATATATGCGATGAAACAAATGCTACATATCATTTAACAATTTATGAAGATGAGATTTAGGAGTGTTCTTGCTTCTTTCTTGGCTATTATTTTCGCACTTGCGATCATTTCTTCTATGGTGACAGTTATACAAGCAATAGGAGTTGCAGCTAGGCCGCCACCACCACCACCAATGCTTACCGGTAAAGGTGGCTGCTATAAATGTTGGGATGATGAAGATGCTAAAAAAGGTCATTTGTGTATTTATAATCTGTATTAGTTCTAAAATTGATCATCCTTCTCCTATTCACACACATGCATATATATGTATGTATGTAAATTCCCAAATGTCTTCTTGTTTCTTGTGGATATATACATATCTCATTTCTTATCTTGTACAACTGCAGCACCACCACCTCCTCGGCGCAAAATTGGGCGATTGGGGTCAATAGTTTAACCTGAAGTCATCAGTCATGTCGCTCAATGCAAAAGAAGTTTGTGTTTTCTACTAATAATTAGTAACGGATATAGACCATTGATAAAAGTTAAGAAATTTGTTCTTTTTATAATTTATGGATCTTATATTCCATGTATCACCTTATTTCGTTGGTTCCAAATAGATACAGAATATATGTTTCTTTTCTGTAAAGGTCTCATATTCAATTCCATGTATAATGTGTACTCATCATATTGTATATTTGCAGTTCCAAAAAAATATTGTATGTTTATTACGTTTCAGTTTTTAGTTTACATTTTTGTTTGATTATTAAAATTTTGCTTGGCTTTTTATCATCAGGTTTCAAAGTATTTAGTAAACCATTAATTGTTTCTTGTTTAAGTTGAACTTCACACATCAAACTTTCTTTAACTGTTTTATCTTCAAACAAATTTATTATTGTAACCGGTGTTTATAACTCATTTTGTGAGCCTTATTCTCTGCATAACTGATCCTTAGAAAAACCAGGGATCGAGATGCTGATGGCTGCAATACACTATATAGTGCACTCCCAAAGATGTTTTTGAGATTACGAGATGAGAAGATGTCGAAAGTGTTCAGTCCAGACAATTGATATTTGATCTTTACCAAGTAATGAGCTATCAGTTAACCGGACAATTTTGAATATTTAACATAACTATAAATGAAATTAGGCGAGCGTACCAGTTATACATTTATAATAGCTTAACCTTCAGTTATCAAGTAATACGGAACTAAACCACACTTGCGTAAGATAAATGAAGTATGGATACTAAAAATATCGTGTTCGATATTGAATTTGAAAAGATAAAAGCAACCATGGAACTTGAAAGAGTGTGGTCATAAAAACATAAATAGGTTTCATGACTTTTCATTTTAACTAGGGTTGTAAACGAACCGAATGAACACGAACAAGGCCATGTTCGTGTTCGTTCGTTAAGGAAATAAATGTGTTCATAAACGGTTCATGAACACTTACCGAACAAGATTTTGTGTTTGTGTTCGTTCATTAATTAGGAAATGAGCGTGTTCGCGAACGGTTCACGAACACAAAATAAATTTGGTGAACGCGACGAAGGATGAAGATAGATGGCCCAGAGGGTAGCACTCGAACTTGAATCCCTTATTGTGGAACGGGGGTCGATCGTCTTCGCCGATGTAAATAATGAGAAATGAAAGAGAAATAGTGCATAAATAAGGTGAAAGAGTGTTTCCTGGTTTAATTGTTAGGGTAATAAAATATATAAAAGTTTAATAATATAAAAAGCACATATAAAATATATGTAAGTACAAAGACCTTCAATTAAAGCACAAACATACGAACATAAAAGAATGCAAATCAACGAATGTTCATGAACACGTTTATGAACACTTTACCAAACGTTCACGAACACAATCGAACGAACGAGACCTCTGTTCATGTTCGTTTATTTAACTAATCGAACGAAATTTTTTGTTCATGTGTGTTCGTTTATTAAACGAACGAACATAAACGAGCTTCCCGCCGAACGGTTCACGAATTGTTCGCTGAACGTTCGGTTCGTTTACAGCCCTAATTTTAACTGCACCATTAATCATGTTAAATGAAACCATTAATATTATATTTCAAGACTTGTGAAATGTACAATGAATGTATGCTTCATTCCCATGTATCATTTTTTATACGTAGAAAGGATGTTAAGTGTATCTTATGCTCTAGTTCCAATGAATGAGATACGAACAAAGAGAACTAGAGAAAGAACTATGTTGTTTGTATTCATGATTTTAAGAATATAGAGAGTGTGAATATAAGTTTTTGTTTAATTATTTCAAATTTAAGCACTTTTGTTCACTTCTTGGAAATAACTCGTATGGCTTCGTAACAGGTGTGAAATACAATCACATTATTTTTTGGAGAAATGTGTCCAGATAGTCCTTTTGGTTTGCTCAGATTTCACCTATAGTCCCTACATTTTTAAAATTACAGCTACAGTCCTCAAGTTTTGTAAATTCGTTCTCAGATAGTCTCTAGCATGGACGGAGGTTAGTTTGTCCAGATAAGTGGGTGTGAAATGACTAAATTGCCCTTTCCCCCTTTCTCTCTATCTCATTGTCTTCACACCCTGCACACCTCACACCACCATAACACCACCCCCAAATCCAAACCACCACAATCAAATCCCGCCGTCGTCGAAAAATGAACCACCAAACCACCGCCACTTCATCACCCCTACCCACCTACCCATACCCTCACCGGAAAAAAACGAACCACCAAATCCACCAATACCATCGATTTTGTAAGTGGTTTGTTTTCTTCAATTCTCTCTTATGGGTACCTCAATTTCCTCATTAATTACACACCAAATTTCAACAATTTTTGTAGATCAAAGTGCCATTATAGAGTCATAGTTCCTGGTGCAAATCGGAAAACAAACAGATCCAAATCAACAAACATGGAGACCATAACTCCATCACCATCAACTGACGTGGTTTGGATTTCAGGGTGGTGTTATGGTGGTGTGAGGTGTGGAGGTGTGCAGACAAGGAGATAGAGAGAAAGGGGGAGGGAAAGGTCATTTTAGTCATTTCACACCACTTTACTGGACAAACTAACCCTCATCTACGCTAGGGACTATCCAAGAACGAATTTGCAAAACTTGGGGACTATAGCTGTAATTTTAAAAATGTAGGGACTATAGGTTAAATCTGGGCAAACCACAGGAACTATCCAAACATTTTTCTCTTACTTTTAGGTTTATTATTTTACACTCTTACACCCTCACTAAAATCAAGATATATGATTTAACTGATATCAAGTTGACAGATTGATTCCATTACAAATTAGACACATCGAACCATCTTATACAATTACATACAACTCTTTGGAATTTTTTTTGAATGGCAAGTAACGACGTGCTAACCACCGTGACACCGGGCGTTGTGGCCAAGGTCGACTACTCGACCGCTGCCAGCCCCTTGGCTCTCCCAAATCCGTGGAAACCCGACCTCAACCCGCCCGAAGGCACGGCAGTGGAATAATCGGCAAAACCTAGCGTCCTATCAAAGACGAACCGGCGCCACCCGTATTCGCTCTTCACCTGGATGCCGCAGAAAATAATGGAGAGAGTAGGAGTCGAACCTTGGTCATAAGGAACACCAAGTCTTTCCCCAACCACTCCACCACTACCTTATTGGCACAACTCTTTGGAAAAATTAACCGACTTAATCGAACCGTAACCAACCGACAAATAACCACTGGACTAAACAAATCCAAATGGAGATAGCCTGTGAACAGTTTAAAGTGCTGCCATATGCCATAAGCATCCTAAGGGTGGAGGGAGTGGTCAAACACTCCCCACTTTCACTACCCAATAATCTAATGCCATGTCAAGTCCCCACTCCACTCCCCATTTTACACTCAATCACTGGCAATGGTCAAACACATGGAGAGTGGTAAAAAATTAAAAAATAATGTGATTGGTTGATAAATGGTAGGGCCGACCATTAACTCCTCTCTCTCCTCCATCAATTCTCTTCCCCACATCGGTGTATACTCACCGCACATACTCCTCCCCGATGACCGAACCAGGACCGGCATCCCCATCACCGCTCGACAACCCTACTCCCCGATCAAGTCCCCGCATGCATACCGTCCCCCCTAAGAAGTTTACCAAATATCCCCAGATTAAATTCATAGTAGTTTGGTCACCCAAGCTAAAGAAGGTGAACATACTTAGTTAAAATTAGACTATTGCTACAATATTTATATTCTTAAAATTATAAAAACTGAATCTTTATGGGGATTCTCGATCATAACCCAATTCATAGGCAAACAACGACACTTATTGCTCATTCAACAATGAGGTTTTGTTTATAAACGCGGATTGTTGTAGCGTATTCCTCTAGCTAAACTATATGAATAAGCGCAACGATTCTTACAACTATAACATCTTGTTGTTTGAAACCACCACAGACTCCATAGCTCCAGTTATTTGTTAGATATTTTAATGTAATCGGGATTGAGTTGGTGATTAAAGCGAATAATAATACACATCAAGCAAATTAGGAGGTACGGGAGTGCACACTTGTTTGAGTTATTATAATTCGAAGTGTACGGGCGGAGCCCGTACTCTACGGGGGTTCCAAGGGGGCAACACTCCCTTGGCGGGGGTACGGGGGCAGCGCACCTGGGAGCAGGGTCCAAGGGGCGGCAGCCCCTGGCGAGGTCCAAGGGGCAGAGCCCCTGGCTGGGGTCGAAACATAAAAAATTGGCACTTTTAGTAGGCAGATTTGTCTTAAAATTGAAATAACTCCCTAATGGCAGTTAACCATCCATAACCCCAAAATTCGTAGACAATTTTTGGTTGCTTTCTTCTTCTGGTTTAGATAATTTTCACAACAACATACCCTGGTTCAATTTCTCGAAAATCAGAGTTGTGTCTGATTAAATTATTCGGGTGAACCACCAAAATAATTTGATCTGAGAGTGATTACACGCTTCTCTAATCATCCGGTTTTCTGAAAATTCCACAACACTATCCCCACAATCGCTGAATTCTGCTAAGAAAGGACATTTATGCCCTTTGTTGTTTCTGCATACCACTTTTTTTATAGATATTGAGTGAAATTAAATCTTATTCATTTGATAGATTTCAAATCTAATGCTTGAACGTCATTAGGTGAAAGAAATGATTCAACGATTCGTAAGAGGCTGTTTGTGTTTTTCAAGAATAGCTTTCTGACCTCTTATGTCTGCGACGCTCAGACCTTTGGGTCTGAAGACTGTTTGTTTTCTCGAAAATCTTTCATTAAAAAAGGTCTGCACGTCCTCTTCTTGGGGCAGATGTGGACTCAAGTCTTCAAACCTCTTCTTCATTCTTTCTTTTTGCCCAAATACCACAAACATAAACACCCAAAAAAAAAACCTAGCTTCTTCTCCCCTCCATACAGCTGTCGCTCCTCCTCTTCACCACGTCGCCGCCGAAACCCTCCTCCTTTTTGCCCAGATGTGGACTCTGCCGTCGCTGCCCTCCTCTTCCCCTGCCACGCAGCCGCTGCATCGAATCGGAAAAAGGAAGCCATAAATAGTGAAATGTGATCTTTAATAGGTTGTTGTCTTCCATGAATAGGATTTTGGCTAATCGACAATCGGCTGCTCGTTCTAAAGAAAGAAAGATACGGTATATTAGAGAACTTGAAAACAAGGTTCAAACTTTACAGATTGAAGCAACAACATTGTTTACACAGGTTACATTATTGAAGGTGAAAGTTCATAAAGTTTCAATATTGCTTTTTGTTTTTTTTTAATAAAAAAATTGTTTTTAATGTTATTTCTAAATTCTAATGATCTTGTTTCTTTACAGAGAGATCTAACTAGCTTAACAAGTCAAAATAATGAGCTAAAGTTTAGTCTGCAAGCGATGGAAGAGCAAGCACACCTTCGGGATGGTATGAATTAAACGGTATTTTATATTATATGGTTAGCATTACAGCATTTTATTTATATGATGAAAATGAGATGAAAGAGTTGTGGAAAATGATATAACAAATGACGTTTTAATCTTTGTTTTTTGTGGGACTCTTGGCAGCTCTAAATGACACCTTGACCGCTGAGGTCGAACGTTTGAAGATAATGAAGATGGAGTTAAGCGAGGATGGTTCTAGATTTATGTTTGAATATTATTGTCTTTTTATGAGTATCATTTCAGTATTGTATAACTATTATTTATGTTTGAATGTTGAAAAACTCTTTTAAGTTAAATAAAATCAGTTTATTTCATCAGCTTGCGGAAGTTAATAAACAAACAGTCTTCTTATTGCAGACTGCAAAAGTTTTGTCCACCTCTTCAGCTACAGATGTGGTTCACATACTGTAGACGTTTTACATCTGAAAAAACAAACAACACCTAATTGTGTTACAAGAATAATAGAAGTAACTGTAACCAAGTGGTTTAATTGCATGATGCTCATTTCCCACTAAAATGATGTGGGTTCAAATTTGCATTCCGCAATATTAAATGGTAATTAACTTTATAAAAATTTGGTGTTAAAAAAGGACTGATAGAAGTTACATTTAAGAGCCACTTAGGTTATAGCCTAGTGGTTAAGAGTAATTATCTCTTGTGGGGGGACCGGTAATGTAAGGACTCTCAAAATTGTCCTAAAAATACCCGTAAGTAAAAACCCGGACCCCTAAAACCCTAAACCATATTAAAAATCAAGAAAAATAAAATTCTGGGTTCCAGGCGGGCCGCGTAAAAGACAAGCTATGTCTTACGCGGGCCGGGTCAAACATGTGTTGACCGGATAAGTGTTCCGAATCCACGTATTGACCATCTGGCTAACCTACTCATGACCAGTCAAGGCTATTCATAGACTAGGTGGCCTCGCGGGCCGTGTAAGTGTTAACCTTGGATTTACGCGGGCCGCGTGAATCCTCAAAATCAGCTATAAATAGCTAGGCACCTGCACAGTCCACTGGTGTCGATATCTTGTCATAAAAACGAATTTTCAATACTCTGAAGTCGAAATTACTTTCAATATTAGCGAGGCGCTGCTCTGATACCGGGTATTAACTCGATCGTTGCTACGATTCAATGTCCGATCGATTAAACTATCCAATGGATGTTTAAGTGCTACCCACATTAGGGTTTATGCTTTGTCATTCGTCGTGAATTCGATGGATGTTTAAGTATCGCACTTTGTCATTAGTTGTGAAGGTTTAATCTCGTGAGTTATCGTAAATGCTGTATTAGTTACTAACCGAGTTCGTGTCCATGTTATTAAAGTAGGTTATCAAGGCTAATCAGTAGGCTAAGCTCTGTTCATATTAAATCTGCAATGTGAGTCATTCTCTTTTTATCAAATTTGATTTCAAAATCATGTTTACTTTCAAAGTTATAATTACAGGGATTAAGTCTTTGTAGTCACCAAATTACAGCCGGTATGTGGGGTTTTGTATACATTACTTGATAAACTTCACTATTGGACAACGAGTTAGCCAAGGGGTTATATGACCATAGTCACGGACACCATTGGACTAAGAGGTTACCGATGGATGTTCGAGTGACAAATACTGTGGGTAGTTGGTTGATATATGGAAACATTGTAATCGCTCTTAATACTGTAAATTATAACAAACGTGTCGTTTTATTAAAAAGAATGATTCACCAGTATTTCCCGCTGACAAAACCTTTTTCAAACATGTTTCAGGTGATCTGTTGTGATCCAGGAAAAGTGCCGTGAAGCACTACAAGCTTAAGGAAGTGGCTCAAAATAAAATAAAGAAACATGTTTTGTAAAATAAAGATTTCTCCGTGAAATCATATGATTGTAAATTACCGGGGTTTTATCCCGAGTTGTGAAATAAAATAATCAGGAAATTACAGTTTTAAAAAGATCCTGATGAAAACTTCCGCTGTCAATTCAATTAAATAAATATCACGGGATTTTCTGTCCCGCGGCTCCTGAAACAGTTCAAACCAGGTCGGGGGCCGTAACAGAAAAAGGTGGTATCAGTGCCACTGATTTAAGCCAATTAAGTATTTAGAAAATACTTAATTTTACTGATTGCTATTGTGTGATTATGTGTTTTATTATTTGATTATTTGTTTACAGTATGGGTAAGCAAAGTCTTTCGGATATCTATTATAAATTAGATATTACACCGAGAGAAACAGGATCATCATCCTCAAAACCCTATGCAAATCCTGAAGAAGGAATATTTCTTCGAAAAGCACAATATGAGGAACCACTTTCTCCTAATAAAAGAAGTTTGATTATTAGGAAAAGTCAGGAGAAATTAAAGAAATCACAACCAAAAGAAAAGAGAGTTAATCAGAAAACTCAGGAACTAGGCAGTAACCCTCCATGGGAAGACAAGTTAGTGGAAAAATGGGCAGATCTTTATATGCTAGCTACTATAGCAGTAAATGCAAATCTTTAAATACCCTGACTAAAGTTTTAGTATCCTTATCACCTACAAGCCAGAAACCTTATCCAGTAAATAAATAAATTTACCTTAAACCCTAATATGTTTTAATTATTAGTTGTCTTTTGTATTAAATTAGTCACACGGTATGCAATAATATTTAAAGGTTATCCATGAAATTTTGTTATAAATTTTTAACTTAGCATTTTGTGTATTTTGCATATATGCTAAACAGCATGAACGACTTGTCTGAAGCCCTTCAAAATCTAAATCTCTATCCGGTGAAAATTGAGGTTTCTAGAGATTTTACTGGTTACATACCAGATATAGAAGAACCTATGGAATTCAACGCTCCACCTCCGGAAAAACCCAAGCCTAAGAAAAGGAGAAGATTTGTGGGATGGAGGCGTGTGCGTAGGAGGAAACTTGCAACTAGGAAGATTCCTAAAATAGAAAATCCCTTAGATAAAGGAAAGGGGATTGAAGTCAGGGAAGGTTCTAGGCCAATAGAAATGGAGTTTGGGGAAGGTTCTAATCAGATAGAAATGGAATTTAGGGAAGCTTCTAGGCAAACCAAGATGGAAATTCGGGAAAACTCTAGACAAATCGAGGAGTTACCATTTCAGGAGGAATTGGATCGTGCATTGGCAAGCTGTGATATCGCTTGTCAATAATAATTTCTACCCTTATCCTGCTGAAACTCAAATTCCAATGAACTTGGAACCAACAATCCCAGAACCTATAATCCACACCCAACCTCTAGGAAAGGATGAGTGGTGGACCAATGATTGGCAGTTCCAAAACCTGCTCAAAAGTTCGACCCAGAACCTATACCAAACCCACCAATGAGCAATGAAAATTTAGCTGAACTCCGCCACTTTGGCGAGGAGCTGGTGGATGCAGGAAATAGGATCAGGGAAGTAGGAGAACAGAGCAACACCCGGAGGATCAATTTATGACTAGGCAAGATATAGAAAATATCGTTGCTCAAGGAATAGCCAATGCTATTCCAGCAATACTTGCTGCTGCACAGAAACCTGTTAAACCTCAACAAATCATTCCTAGCAAACGTATTTCTGAAGATAACTTCGGTAATAGCGTAAACGGAGGCGGTAATCATACTAATCACAATAATGATCCACTGCAAGCTCCGCTCCCTAAGAAACTGAAAGCTGCAACACCTGGTTGCACTTACAAAGAATTTCTTGCTTGTAAACCCGCTGAATTTGCAGGCAATGAAGGAGCGACTGCGACACTGCGTTGGTTAGAGAAAACCGAGGCAGTGATTACAATAAGTAAATGTGACAAGGACGACAAGGTCATGTACACATCGAATCTTTTCAAAGAAGGGGCGCTAGAATGGTGGAATACAGTACTTCAAGCCAAAGGAAGAAATGTGGCCTATGCCATGAACTGGGAAGAATTTAAGAGTCTTGTAGAAAGAAATTTTGTCCCGAATATGAAAAAGATCAAATGGCAAATAAGTTCCTAAATCATCGAATGTTGGGTGTAGATTGTCGCGGGTATACTTCGACATTCTTTGAATATGCTAGAGTGGTACCAACAATGGCTTCGCCAGAACCAGTACTCATTTCTCGCTATATTTGGGGACTGATTGGCGAAATCCGTAATATCGTTAAAGCTGCGAGACCTCGTACTATTGACGATGCGGTAGAATTAGCTAACATCCTAACTGACGAACTAGTACGCACAAGAGATGAAAACAGGAAAAAGGAATTGGCTCAGAAAATTACCCAAGGATTTAGTACGGGTAATAACAACAGTTTCAAGAGAAGAGGAACAGGGCAATCTTCAACTTCGCCGTTCTGCAGAAATTGCAAAAAGAAACATTATGGAAGATGTAATGTAATTTGCAACTTTTGCAAAGTCGTAGGACATCACGAAGAAGACTGCAGAAAAAAAACAAGAGTCTGCTATAACTGTGGAGAAACAGGACATTTTAAGCCAGAATGCCCTAAGTTGGTTAAAACAGCAGACAATAAAGCTAAACCAGCAGACGGAGCTACCAAGAAGAATGTTCGTGCATTCCAATTAACTACTTAGGAGGCAGAACTCATTCCAGATGTGATAGCTGGTACGTTCTTAGTTCACAACATTTACGCAAAAGTATTATTTGGCTCTGGTGCAAACCAAAGTTTTATAAATATTTCATTCTGCCAAGCTCTTAACTTACCCTTAACCCAACTTAGACAAATCTTTACAGTCGAAACAGCAGATGGAAATTCTGTCAAAATAGATAAGGTTTTGCAAAAGGAAAATGTAGAACTTTCAGGTCATAAATTTCATGCAAACCTATTACCAATGAATTTAACTGGATTCGATGTCGTATTAGGAATGGATTGGTTAGTAGCCAACCATGCTCGAAACCTTTGTGATAAAAATTCTATAGAGATTCAGGCACCTACTGGGGAAGTAATCATGATTACAGGAGATAAACTACGTAAACCCATGAAGTTCATATCAGTAATGAAAGTTGCTAGTTATGAACGAAAGCAAGGAATAGTATATATGATTTCAGTAATCATTAGTACTAAGGGTAAAGAACATAAGGAGATTCATGTAGTCTCAGAATACCCAGATGTATTCCCAGAAGAGTTACCAGGATTACCACCAGATAGGGAAGTAGAATTTAGAATTCATCTGATTCCTGGAACTACACCGATAGCCAAGGCAGCTTATCGGTTAGCACCCACAGAAATGTTAGAACTGAAAAAGCAATTAGATGAATTACTAAGTAAAGGTTTCATACAACCTAGTTCATCCCCGTGGGGAGCACTAGTGTTGTTTGTGAAAAAGAAGGATGGTTCAATGAGAATGTGTATTGATTATAGAGAATTGAATAAGGTTACAATTAAGAATCGATACCCATTACCTAGGATCGATGATCTTTTCGATCAACTTCAAGGAGCTAGATATTTTTCTAAGATCGACTTACGTTCCGGATATCATCAATTGAAGGTACAAGAAGAAGACATACCTAAAACTGCTTTCAGAATTAGGTATGGT
Organism: Helianthus tuberosus; assembly: GCA_030545235.1. NCBI lineage: Eukaryota > Viridiplantae > Streptophyta > Magnoliopsida > Asterales > Asteraceae > Helianthus > Helianthus tuberosus. Next base: position 171,308,586 of record CM060443.1, on the reverse strand, counting down.
CATTACGAGTTTACAGTCATGCCCTTCGGACTAACAAATGCACCTGCTACGTTTATGGACATGATGAATAGAATCTGTAAACCGTATTTGGATAAACTTGTAATTGTTTTCATCGACGATATACTTATTTATTCCAAAAGTCAGGATGAACACTGTCAGCACCTGCATGCACTCTTAAATTTGTTAAGAAAAGAAAAGCTTTATGCCAAATTCTTGAAGTGTGAATTTTGGCTGCAGGAAGTGCAATTCCTAGGACACATGGTGAATCACGAAGGTATTCATGTAGATCCTGCTAAGAAAGAGGCAATTATCAATTGGAAGGTTCCGCAATCTGCAATGGAAATTAGAAGTTTTATGGGTTTAGCCGGATACTATAGACGGTTTATTAAGGATTTTTCCAAGATAGTTGTACCATTAACTAAACTAACCTGTAAAGCAATTAAGTTTGAATGGGGACCTAAGCAAGAAGAAGCTTTTAGGATTTTAAAGCAAAGTTAACAAATGCCCCAATCCTAGCTTTACCAGAAGGGACTAAAGATTTTGAAGTTTACTGTGATGCCTCAAAATTAGGATTAGGATGTGTGCTAATGCAACGCAAGAAGGTAATTGCGTATGCTTCAAGGCAATTTAAAAAGCACGAAGAAAACTATACAACTCATGACTTAGAGTTAGGCGCCATAATTTTTGCCCTTAAAATTTGGAGACATTATCTGTACGGAAGTAAATTTACTGTCTATACAGATCATAAGAGTTTAAGATATATATTTGGGCAAAAAGAGTTAAACATGAGGCAAAGGAGATGGATGGAAATCCTAAGTGACTACGACTGTGATATTCAGTATCATGAAGGAAAGGCAAATATAGTTGCAGATGCTTTAAGTCGTAAGTACCATGAGAAACAACGACAAGTTCGTGCTCTTAGATTAAATCTACAGTTAGATTTAATAGAACAACTAAAGCATTTTCAAGAAACAGCAATCAAGGATGATGCTGAAGGAATGAAAGACGAATAAAAGAATTAGAACTAGGAGCTGATGGAATTTGGAGATTCCACAAAAGCAGAATTTGGGTACCTAAGCAGGGAGAATTAAGAAATAAGATTTTAGAAGAAGCCCATAAATCTAGGTATACCATGCACCCTGGAAACAATAAGATGTACCAAGATTTAAGAAATAACTTTTGGTGGATAGGAATGAAAAAGGACATAGCTCGATATGTTTCTAAGTGTCTTACTTGTTCACAAGTTAAGGCAGAACATCAGAAACCTTCAGGTCTACTACAACAATTAGAAATGCCTGTATGGAAATGGGAACTCTTAACAATGGATTTTGTTACTAAGTTACCCAAGACCAGAAAAGGTAATGATGCGATTTGGGTAATTGTGGATCGATTAACCAAATCAGCTCACTTTTTACCAATGAAAGAAACCTTTAGCATGGAAAGATTGGCAAAGTTGTATGTAGATGAAGTAGTATCATTACATGGAGTTCCACTCTCCATTATATCATATAGGGATAGTCGTTTTACTTCCCATTTTTGGACAAGTTTCCAAGAAGCAATGGGAACTCGACTAAATCTAAGCACAGCATATCATCCTCAGACAGATGGACAAAGTGAAAGGATAATTCAAACTCTGGAAGACATGCTCAGAGCGTGTGTGATAGATTTTGGTGGAAACTGGGACGATCACCTACCTTTGATCGAATTCTCCTATAACAATAGCTATCATTCAAATATTGAAACTGCCCCATTCGAGGCACTGTGTGGAAGAAAGTGCAGAACTCCAGTTTGTTGGACAGAAATAGGATAGAGTCAATTGTCAGGTCCTGAAATAGTGCAAGAAACGACCGACAAAATCACACAGATCAAGGAAAGATTAAAGATTGCTCGAGATCGTCAAAAGAGTTATGCAGACAATAGACGGAAGCCGTTGGAATTCCAAGTAGGAGACAAAGTACTATTGAAAGTTTCTCCTTGGAAAGGAGTAGTCCGATTCGGTAAGAAAGGAAAGCTAAGTCCAAGATACGTAGGGCCATTTTCAGTAATCCAACGTATACGACCAGTTGCTTATCGTTTACAACTACCAGAAGAATTAGCTGGAGTACATGATGTATTTCATGTATCCAATCTCAAGAAATGCCTATAAGACGAATCTTTGGTAGTACCTCTCCAAGATATAGAGGTAAACGAAATATTAAAATTTGTTGAGAAACCTCTTCAGATAGAAGACAAAAAGGTGAAATTTCTCAAACACAAACGGTTAGTACTTGTCAAGGTCAAGTGGGATTCAAAGAGAGGACCTGAATACACTTGGGAGCTGGAATCGGAGATGAAGCGAAAGTATCCTCACTTATTCCAATGAATCTCGAGGACGAGATTTTAAATAAGGTGGGGAGGATGTAAGGACTCTCAAAATTGTCCTAAAAATACCCGTAAGTAAAAACCCGGACCCCTAAAACCCTAAACCATATTAAAAATCAAGAAAAATAAAATTTTGGGTTCCAGACGGGCCGCGTAAAAGACAAGCTATGTCTTACGCGGGCCGCGTCAAACATGTGTTGACCGGATAAGTGTTCCGGATCCACATATTGACCATCTGGCTAACCTACTCGTGACCAGTCAAGGCTATTCATAGACTAGGCGGCCTCGCGGGCCGCGTAAGTGTTAACCTTGGATTTACGCGGGCCGCGTGAATCCTCAAAATCAGCTATAAATAGCTAGGCACCTGCACAGTCCATTGGTGTCGATATCTTTTCATAAAAACGAATTTCAATACTCTGAAGTCGAAATTACTTTCAATATTAGCGAGGCGCTGCTCCGATACCGGGTATTAACTCGATCGCTGCTACGATTTAATGTCCGATCGATTAAACTATCCAATGGATGTTTAAGTGCTGCCCACATTAGGGTTTATGCTTTGTCATTCGTCATGAATTCGATGGATGTTTAAGTATCGCACTTTGTCATTAGTTGTGAAGGTGTAATCTCGTGAGTTATCGTAAATGCTGTATTAGTTACTAACAGTAACACCCCGTGTTTTCACAAGTCAAAGTCAAAGTCAAGGTCTGAGTCAACGACCGATTTTCGCGCAACTTGACTTGTAGAAATTTCTTTATTTTATTTGTATTATATGGAGTAAGTGTCGTTAATTACAATAATCGAATTGTGTTAATCGTTATTCGATCAACCGACGACTGTGAATTACAGGAAGTAATAATGCGATAAAGTTAATCAACTAATAATCAAGCTATGTTAATCGAATCGACATCGAATCGCAACTCGAACTATGTATTTTACTTGTTGTTTATACGTGTGTGTGTGCCTTACGTGTTACCTGTGCATGTTTAGTTATGTTGTGTGGTGGTAATCAAGCGAACTCAATCGAACTCGAACTCGAATCACGATCGAACCATGATAGATAGTGGAAAATAGATTACGCAAGGTACGAAGTAGTTGGGACTAAAAGTAATTTGACTAGGAAACCCTATCGAATCGAACCACTCGCAATCTGAATCGAAACACCGAAACTCGTCGCATCGAAAACTTGAACCAAGTGCCATCTGTCCGAATTGCCATCCGACCGGATAAGCCATCCGACCGGATAGTCATCCGACCGGATAACACAATTGAGGACAGGCTGTATGTCATCCGACCAGGATGTCATCCGACCGGATCGTCATCCGAGCGGAGTGCCATCCGATCGGATCACTCTTTCCCCTTTTGGAATCCTATAAATACCCCTGTCATTGTCATTCTTTCCACTTTTGGAAACCTCTTGTCTGAACAGCTCGTGTTCTTCACCTTTCCTTCGATTTCTCTTAATCCAGGTAAGATCTCGCCCTAAATCTTGTACTTTCTTGATCTATACGTACTCCTGCACCGTTCTATCTTTTAAATGTTAACTTTTAACCGTGAAATCATCAAGATTTGAGGTATTCTAGGATGATGTCATCATGAAGTTCCCATGAACTTCAAGTTTGACCTCATTCCACCAAGAATAACTCGGATCTGAACGGTTTCCACAAGATTTCACAACAACTTCGCTCAAATCTAAACTTTTTCAAATAGATAAAAGAGTTGAAAGAAATAAACGCAAGTTTTCTCCTTCTTTTACACTCAAAACACTCAAAACCGGTAGAATCGGGATCAGATCCGGTTTCCTACTCAACCAAAGTGTTGCACTAGGTCAGATCTGGATTCCATCTACGAGACAACCGACTTCAAGTTAGACAAGAACAACCGTCTCGAGCCGGTTACTGACCGAACTAGGGTGATTCCTGGTCGGTTTGGTTACTTGGGTCAAGGCAGGGTTCTCGTTGGCTAACGAGCTGTCAAGACGTCTCGAAATATCGACAAACCATCAAAACGACCAAGTGTAGGATGAAAGGAACAATCGGAATGGATTGCCGTCCGATCGGATTGTCATCCGATCGGATAGGTCACCCGAACGGATGACACTTGGGTCCCAACCTCTAACAACCTTAACTAAAGTAATAGTATCGAACGAATTGCAATCCGATCGGACGACCATCTGGTTGGATTACTCTTCGGATCATGAGATACTAAGACTTTAAAGACTTAAACAATTTTCAACATGTTCATCCCCAGAAATGCCACCCGATCGAATGGCCATCCGATCGAGTGACATTCCAACTAAGAACTTGTCTCCAACAAGTAATCTCACCATCGAGTCACCGTCCGACCGGATGACCATCCAAACGGATTGTCATCCGCACGACCCAGCATCCGATCGAACGACTTGAAGGATAGAGATACTTAAATGTTTTCTAAATACTACAACGAAAACTTCAAAGTACAAGCCATCATACACAAACACATCCTTAGCATAGGAAGAAACAATCTACTCGAATCGTCATCCGAACGGATTGCCATCCGCACGAATGACCACTCGAATCGTCATCCGAACGGATTGTCATCCGCACGGATGACCACCCGAACGGATTACCATCCGCACGGATTACCATCCGCACGGATTACTATCCGATCGGATTACCATCCGATCATTCGACCCATCTTCACTTGTTTCGTTTTTCTTATCGTTATGCTATCGGATCTATTCAGGCTAACCGAACTCGCTAAGAGCTCCCTTCAATCCATAATCGCTGTGAGTATACTCGATCCCTTTTTGCTTTAAGCACTTTTGGGTGTTACATACGTTACGAATATTCAAACTACAACAATCACACTACTCAAATACTATTTGAACGCTAACCATTGATGCATGTTATACGTGGCTCATGAATGCTTGTTTGTTATGTTTACACATGGAATGCTGTCTACCTGCCTTAGCAACGATTGTACTATAGTTTGGACTCAGCACCCGTTCACACGGGGGTTGTTAAGGATCTTTTACTTGCATGGATTACGGTGGTAATCATGTATTGCGAACTGCCTCGGGCAGTCAACCCGCAGTCATTGGTATCGATGGATCTATGTCGATAACTAACGTGCTTCATTTCACTATGTGTACGTGCTGGTTATGCGTAAACGAATTCGAACTCTATATGCTATTATCAAACTTGTATGCTCACCTTTACATTTTATGTATTGAATTTATTTTAACGTATGTGACAGGTGCTTAGGATGCACATGGGGTAGGAATTTGAAGCTAGAATAAAGCTTTAGAGCCCAACAAATAGTTGTCTGTAGATAACGAATCAGGGGTCTCTAGAAGCAGATAAACAACTGCTACTTATTTAAATCTGAGTTGTCGGAACAGAATATTGTCTTGATGTTTGTCTGTAATAATTTGTTTACTATTTGAGACATGGTATGGGACATGTTAATTTAAATTGAATGGTAATGATAGTTGTTGTGGAAACTTCTGGACAATCTGTTTCGCTCAGTGCCATGCCCCGATGATTCCGCCATCGGTTGGGGTGTGACAGATTGGTATCAAAGCCATAACTATAGGGAATTAGGCAAGACTCGACCTAGTCCGGGTCGGAGTCTTAGATACCTAGACTATAGTTAAGAACCAACAGACTTTCTCGAGTACGTTTAGTAGGAATTTCGTACGTACTTATTTCCCGCTATCTTTGCTTATACTACACTATTTCTGCACTCGAATTTTCAACTATGAGTAGGCAATAAGGTCGAGAATAGGTGTGAAAACCGCAAACTCTCGACTAAAGTTGCTTAATCAACTCGCATTTTAACTACAAACGAGGAGAATTATGCCAAATCAGGAGTGAAATCCATATTTTGATGAATAATCTCCTCTATTTCCAAGACAGGAACGAAGTTGTTAAGCCAGGGGTGAAACCCTAACCTTGACGACTTGTTTCGCTTTATACGAAACTCTCACCAAAGTCTCGACGGACTCCAACGACCTGAGGTCACGACATGACCAACGGATGCGTGCCAAATGCCCAAGAATCGAGGCAAGGGCACAGTCCTGGAGGTTAAAAGTGCGCAACGGGTCCTTGTGAATAGTCGAACCACTTTGGTTAGTCAAAGTCTACTAGCTGCAGACAATCTATTTCTCGAATTTCATGTGTTTCGATTTTGAGTCCGCAACTGCTGACTCGGATAATTCGTCGATTTTATGAGTTTATATGTGTGTATACCTGTTTATGTGTTTTAATTTTTGGAATTTACTCAATTTTGCTTTCACTTCAATCGACACGCACGACTCGCACTGCTTTTCTATGCCAAATCATTGACAAATCGCGAAACTATGAACAACTTCATGCTACGATATACGCTTGTACCACGCTACTCTCGAGCAATCGTCGACTTGAATAATAGGTTTCTGTTTTCTAACTGCCTCTAGTGATTAAGTGCGCATATGTTTCCCGTCTCCCTTGCTCTACATACTTAGGAATTATGTGATTATGTGCTCTACGTGCTTACGTGATGGTGCTCTAAGTGTTTATATGGTTATGTGATTAAAAGAATTTGTGTTTTGCGTGGTTATATGTCTACGTGTTTACACGGTACGTGTTACTGAGCTTTAGTAGTAGTAGACGTGTGAAGTGAGATTCGAATACAATGTGATGAGTCCTGCGACGATGTCTGTTGCAGACCATGTCGTCTGGATCCCGTCATGTACTCTCTCGTCAAGAAAAGAGGGACAAACGCCTTGCTTCCATCATCGCCAAGAGTGTGGCAAAGGCCGTGAGTGATGTTTACGAGAATGCCAGCAAATCATCCGAGGAATCGAGAACCGAAGCTCCCAAAGCTACCGTAAGGCCTTTCAGTTTCAAACAATTCAAGTCATGTGGGCCAAAAGAATTCACTGGCGAAGGAGGTCCCACTGCACTATTCCACTGGTTTGATTCCATTGAGGTTACTCTGTGACAGAGTGGTTGCCCTGATGACCTCTGTACTCTGAATGCTACCGGCGTTTTCCAGTCCCGTGCACTAGACTGGTGGACGGCCGAGAGGAACAAGCGAGGGAACGATGCAGCTTACGGTCTATCGTGGGACGAGCTCAAGGAAGTTATGCTAGAGGAAATCTGCCCTCCTCACGAACATCAAAAGCTGGAAGATGAATTTTGGCACCTACAGCAAAAGGATGGTGACAATGCTGGTCTCACTGCTCGTTTCAAACACCTCAGCATTATCTGTCCCGATCAAGTCAAGACTCCCGACATGACGATCAAGAAGTACATCCGGGCACTGCCCGACTGCGTTGCTGATTTCGTGCAAGCGGCTAAGACTACGACGATCGAGGAAACCTATCTGCTAGCCGCTGAGATCAAAGACAAGCGGGTTAAGGCTGGTGTCTGGGATAAGACTTCAAAGCATCAGCATCAAGCTACCGCTACCGCACCAACTGCTGAACCCACCTCATCAAGCAACAAGAGGAAGAACAAGAGAAAGAACAGCTCCATCAACAAGAACTGTGTGATTACTGCTGCACCGATTCAAGCTGTACCTGCCCAACAGCGTCAAGTAGCGGCGCCTGTGGCCAATGCACCGCCTGCAAAGCGTGCATACACTGGGCCACACCCACTCTGCCCTACTTGCACCTACCATCACCCGACTGCTATTCAATGCCGTTTTTGTGCTCATTGCAATGTGTATGTCCATTTTACTGCCAACTGCCGTATTAGTCAAGCTCCTGCCAATCAAGCTCTACTCACTGCCCCACAGGGTCAACAAGTTCCTCCGGCACCCGCAGTCAAAGCCGGAGCCTGCTTCGCATGTGGCGACCCAAACCATTTCGCCAACGTGTGCCCGAACAGGGTCGTGAAACAAGAGCCCCAGCAACAACAACCACAGCAGCAGCAACAACAGGCCGCACGCGCCAGAACCTTCAACCTCAACGTGCGTCAAGCCCAGGCCGACAACAACGTGGTCAATGGTACGTTCCTTGTGAATGGTATTTATGCTTCCTGTTTATTTGATACCGAAGCCGATAATTGCTTTGTGTCGTTCGAATTTGAGAGACTCCTTAGTCGTAAATGCTCCAAACTCTCCTCGACATTCGATGTTGAAGTCGCTACCGGAAGAACCGTCGCCTTCAAGTCTGTCATCCGTGATTGTACTCTTGAGCTCAACAATCACATCTTCCCAATCGACCTCATTCCGATGCAACTCAGAAGTTTCGATGTCATAGTAGGCATGGACTTCCTTCGAGAAAACCATGCTGAAGTTGTGTGCTTCGACAAGATGATTCGTTTTTCGCTCGCAAATGGTGACTTATTGTGTCTTTACGGCGATACTACTTCAAGAGGGCTCAAGCTTATGTCATGCGTGCAAGCCAGCAAGTATCTCCGTAAGGAATACAGGGCTTTCCTGGCTAACATCGTAGTAGCGGAGAAGGAAAAGAAAGAGAAGAAGGAAGTGAAGGACGTTCCTGTGGTTCGAGAATTTCCTAATGTTTTTCCAGAGGATCTTCCCGGACTACCGCCAAGTCGTGATATCGACTTTCGTATTGACCTCATTCCTGAGCCAACCCTATCGCCAAAGCTCCTTACCGACTCGCACCGTCAGAAATGCGCGAACTCTCAACCCAACTTCAGGAATTACTTGAGAAAGGTTTCATTCGCCCGAGCACCTCTCCTTGGGGCGCGCCAGTCCTTTTCGTCAAAAAGAAGAAAGGGTCGTTCCGGATGTGCATTGACTACCGGGAATTGAATAAGTTGACTATCAAGAACCACTATCCTCTACCTCGCATCGACGATTTGTTTGGTCAGCTACAAGGCGCTACGTGTTTCTCGAAGATCGATCTATGTTCAGGTTACCATCAGCTACATATACAAGAGGAGGATATCCCCAAAACCGCATTTCGTACTCGTTACGGCCATTACGAATTCGTTATCATGCCTTTTGGTCTAACCAACGCACCAGCGGTTTTCATGGATCTGATGAATCGCGTGTGTAAACCGTATCTTGACTGTTTCGTCATCGTATTCATCGACGATGTCTTTATCTATTCCAAATCGAAAATCGAACACGCGCAACATCTACGTTTGGTTCTCTAGTTACTCCAGGGGAACCAACTCTATGCCAAGTTCTCCAAGTGTGAATTTTGGTTGGAGAAAGTTTAGTTTCTGTGGCACATTGTTAATAGTCAGGGTATTCATGTCGATCCTGCGAAGATTGAAGCAGTCAAGAGTTGGGTTACACCTAAGAATCTGTCTGAGGTCCGTTCTTTTCTCGGACTAGCGGGCTATTATCGACGATTTATCGAGGGATTCTCAAAGATCGCTGTATCGCTTACTTCTCTCACCCATAAAGACAAGCCTTTTGTTTGGGGAACTAAACAAGAGACTGCCTTTCAAACCCTCAAGCGCATGCTTTGCAATGCTCCTGTTCTCACTTTGCCCGACGGAAACAATGATTTCATTGTCTACTGTGATGCTTCCAACCTTGGTCTTGGTTGTGTTCTCATGCAACGGGACAAGGTCATAGCTTACGCATCTCGTCAGCTCAAAATCCAAGAGAAGAACTATACAACCCACGATCTCGAGCTAGGCGCTGTTGTTTTTGCGTTAAAGATTTGGCGACATTACCTGTATGGTATGTCACGACCCCCGACCCACCCTGGACGGAATCGGGTGCCGTGAACAGTCCAGCGGTACCGGTGATTATTTTGAAAACGTTGCAGCGGAAATTTTATCAGGACCGTGAGTTAGGAAAAATATCAGAGTTTATAAAATACCGGATTTTATTTAATAAATGGGATAAACCCATGTTTTATAATGGTAGCTTTAATAAAGATAAATTTTATTACATAAAACAATATTTCTTATTTTGATTTAATTAATAAATAAGCCACTTCTTGATGCCTTTCAGTGCCGTATCATCTTTTATTCCAATCTACTGTAATTACCTGAAACATGTTTGAAAAAGGTTTTGTCAGCGGGAAATACTGAGTGAATCATTCTATTTACTAAAATGACACATTTGTTATAATTTACAGTATTAAGGAAGATTACAATGTTTCTGATATCAAACCAATTACCCACAGTACTTTGTCACTCGACCCATTGGCCCTTCCGTCCAATGGTGTCTGTGACTATGGTCATATCACCCATTGGCTGCCCCAATGGTGAAGATTATCAAGTAATGTATACAAAACCCCACATACCGGCTGTAATATGGTGATTACATAAACTTAATCCCTGTAATTATAACTTTGAAATAAATAGGGTTTTGTAAATAGATTTGATAAAAAGAGAGAATGACTCACATTATAAGCATGCAGATTCATATGGCAAAGTTTAGTCTATAGATAAGCCTTGATAGATTGCAGATTTATACAGGCAGAGCTTAGCCTATTGATTTAGCCTTGTAACCTAGTGCACACGAACTAGGTAGGTAACTTAATACAGCAATTACGATAACTCACGAGATCAACCCTCACAACGAATGACAAAGTGCTATGCTTAAACATCCATCGAATTAACGATTAATGACAAAGCATCACCCTAATGTGGGCAGCACTTAAACATCCATTGAGTACATTGATCGATCGGAAAATGAATCGTAATAGCGATCGAGTTATTACCCTGTATCGTAGCAGAATTCGAGCTAGTGTGTGTTTGGTAGTAATAAAAATATATATTTATAATTTAAGTATAGTACCCCTAATTCAACCTTATCCCGATGTCCCGAGACAAAACCCCAACGAACTTAGTCGGGCAGGGCCCTGACATGCGTTATGGGCTCAGATCAATCAGAAAGGGTAGCGGTGATCTGGAGCTACAATACTTAAAACGGGACAGAACCTTATTATTATTATTATTATTATTGAAGTAAGAAAATAAAAGAAGAAAAGCCTAAAGTGGCGAAAGATATAGCAAAAGAAAGAAAAGATGGCAGGCACAAAATTGAGTTTGCTGCTTGTATTTATATTGGGAAAGTAGCTTGGAGGCTACTCAAATGATTCTTATCTTTTTATATGACGTATACTTACATCACTTTGTAATTTTTTTTAGATTTATTTTATTTCTTTCCATGATATGTTCATATCCCCAATTCTAATTTCAAATGTTATATTTTATTATTATTATATTTCATACAAAATGGTTTTGATTATTATTATATTATTTTTATTTCTTATGAAAACACGTTTACATTTAACAATTCAATCTAGATTTACTATTTTATTATTATATTATTAATATATATATATATTATAATTAATTTAACTGCTTCACTTATTTGGCGTGTATAACTTATAAAATATAAAGTTTTATAAAATAATGAATATGTCATTAGGACGAGAATATTTTTGTCTACATTTGGGTCTAAGTTTTATTAAAAATAGAGTATGTTCTAAATACAATGTATTTTTATAATTTAATTAGTAAACGGTTCCTGGGCCCGTCTAGGTACTTTATATTTTTAACATTTAACTTACCCGTAAGCTACCTGTCTAATAATATAAATTTTTATAGACTTTTTATTTTATTAAAAAGGTCACTCATATCCAGGTCAATTAATTAGTATAATATTTCAACCAACTATATAAAAATAGTGTTTAAAACTATTTGGGTTGAATATTTATATTAAAAATAAACTAGTTACTAATTACTAGTGGTTAATAAATTTTACCAAACCTATAATTTATATGATAAAAATAGGGATGTTACATTCTCCCCACCTTGTTTTAAATCTCGTCCTCGAGATTTGGATTACGATATTTCTTTTAGACTTATGTCACATTTTAGTTAATAAAAACAATATTTTAAGGTAGATGATATAGAATCAAAATATCCAATTTTGTGAATACGAGTTGTAAAATAGGTAGGACTCAATGGTTTAACTGAATTAGTTCAAGAAATTGATGACAAACGAATGACATGAAATGATATAGTTTTCTAAGGTGACTAGTTTTAAGCCAAAAGATATATGGTCAATAGATATTTTAAAACGAATGTGAAGGATTTTTAGAAATAATAAAATTTTCTTTGTCAAAAGAAAGCTTACTTTGATTAGCAACTGAGGAAGACTTAGAATTGATAGGTTCCAAATGAAATAAAAGCATGAAAAATGATTTGTCAAATATTAAATTATGATATAAGAAAATCAAAGTGTTGAGATGAGTGAATTGCAAAGATACACTAAAAGACAATAAAGTTAGTGTATCTTTTTTTTAGAGTTCGTATCTTAAGTGATGATCGTGAGATAATAGATTACATCTAGATGATCGCGAAATCCTATAATATTGTTATAACTATATTTAGATATGTTAAATTCTTATTTAGTATTTTAAATTTCCGGTCACCTTTATGTATAAATTTTGATATGATATACATATACATGATTTATACTGTATATTCACATATATTATACTGTATATTCGATTTTTCTTATATATATATAGTTATCACAGTATAATTTAGCAGTTATAAATAATCTTTCTTATATATAAAAAAATTTATATATATTTATATACAGAGAAAAATTTACTTTATATCAAATATTTTTATAAAGAAAATTTATATAGGATTGTATATATCGATTTTTATGAATATATGAAGATATATTTATGTGATAAAATTCCATATAGATATGGAGTCTACGTTTCATAAGAAAATTAAAAATATATATATATATATATATATATTTTTTTAACTAGTCATTATCATGGTTAGATATTGGTTAGTGCTGCCTTGTTTAAGCATAGGTGGCCAGTCTATGCCTAACTAAGGCTAGGTTACCCAATATTTGCCCTTGACAATAACCCTAGTATTTTAAAATAATACTAATACTATTATTATTTAATATTTTCTTACTAATAATAAAACTGATATTAGTATTACATAACTAAACATACACTTAAATGGAAAAATTTCTAATAAAAATGGTGAAACCAGCCGTCCCCAGGATCGAACCCGGGTCTAGGCCACACCCTTTCGCGCGCCTAGCCAACTGAGCTAAGTGCCTAGTTTGTGAAAATTTCTATTTTGGTTAAATATAAGCACATGTACAATAAATTCTGTACTTCTTATTATTAGTCACCTACTTATCCTCCTTATGTTGACTAATAATAATATAGTAATACTATTAGGTAATCACTTATGTAAGTTTCCATATATAAAATAAATTTTATATAATGTTTTTCGATTGAAGATGTTAAAATAATAATTTATCACGAAAGGCTAGATTGATGTTGTAAAAATCATTTAAGAGATACATTAAAATATGACAAGAATTTGTGTATCATTATCTTAACACACGATTTGTGTTAAGATAACTTTTATAAATATCCCTATATGATATATATAAATGAGATTAGTGCAAGTTTTAAATTTTATGAAAACGTTAGTACAAGGTGACCGTGATCAAAGAAATGATTTAGTGAAGTCGAAGACCAAATAAGCATTTTATAGTTCTAGAGAATTGAAGTGTTTGTTGGGATTATGTTGAATATGATAGCTTTAATCCATCATATGGGAATTTGAAATGAATATGTAATGCGAACAAGTTCAAGCAATTGAACTTGGTTTAATCACAACGAGTTCATGTATTAATAAGAAAGTTCGGACATGGTTACAGCAAAATCATGTATGCTAAAGAAAATTGAGTTTCTCAAGAAATTTATTGACTCAATATAAAAGGGTCATTGTTTTGCATTACTGCGGTATACAGTGCCAAAAAAAAAAAAATCAAGTATAGCGAAATGATATTTGAGTTTGGATAAAACAACAAATTAGAATGAAGTCCTCCAGTTGGTTTCATAAATCAAATGAACCATATGTGCAACAAATAGTGCATGTGTAACGTATGGATTTATCAAGAAATGAAATAGATCAATATTTGTCACCATGAAAGAAATCCTCATGGTATGACGACCTTTAGGGAAAGTAAAAACACGAAAGTCAATTCTTTATATGCAGAAGTCAGAAAAAAAAAATTATCTGAAAATTTTGTATGATAATCGTTATTAAGTGATATTACCAAGGAATATCAAATAAAATGAAATAGGGAATTTGCAAAGTATGTAACTCCTTTTTCAGTGATAATAATTATGACTTTGATTAGACTGTGCACCGATGATTGTGAAATCTTGTTTCAAAGTACCTCAGCGATATTCATTTTGTAGGATCATGTGGCAAAGTGCTCCTTTTTTATTAGTAGCTTTTCCACTAACGGGATTAGCCTTGTTGCCATTGTGCCCAATTATATTTTTCAAAGGTCTTGCCTTTAGAAGTCGTGTGTGACATACTTTAACGTCTGTGGACGTAAAATTTAAGTTTCATGTGTTTTCTTGTGCACTAGCACAACTTTACATGGTTCTTACTTGCGTTAATAGTTTATGGTAACGTGTTAGAAATTCTTTTGATGGCATTTTAACTTAAAGGGTTTCCATTATTTTATTTTATCACACGAGCTACGAGACAGACGATTAAACGAAATAATGTTTGGTATCGGAAAAGAAATTCCTGATAAAGAAATCTAGACACAGATACTTGTGCTTTATTCCTATTTGACTTTTGGAATTCTTTATAGATATAACTATCTATATAATCATATATTTCACATACCCTTCATAAAGTCAATGCATTTAACAGATTCATATTTTCAAAAACCAGTCAAATATTTGGTCAAGATACTATTTAGGGAAATTTTGTCATTTGTTTGACATATTATATACCCCGTCTTATCCGATTCGCGCCGGAGCAGTAATCTCATTATATCTGGACAAACTGGAGAGTCTGCTACACCATACCCAGTCTTGCCGGAGAAAATTTTCTATTTCCCATAAATAGTATCTTTTCAAAAGTGCCTCTTTTATTAGGCTAGAATTAGGGAAATTTGTATTCCCGTAACATATTTTATTCTAGACCAATTAATATCACTAAGCAATAATTACTATTAATTCTTGCTTATTTATCATATCTTGTAATATTCTAATTACCATTCTTATGGTATATCAAAACCCATCATACTTTATTTACACAAGTACTTAGCTTATTTCGAAGCTTATACTAAGGCATCTTTTCTTAAGTTCAAGTCTAAATGCTATCATGTGTGCTACCAGTTAATAGCAATCTCCTAACTCTTTTATTTAGGTATTATTATTACAACACTTAAAGGCTTGAAGCAGTGGCTCTGATACCACCTTCTGTCACGACCCCCGACCCACCCTGGACGGAATCGGGTGCCGTGAACAGTCCAGCGGTACCGGTGATTATTTTGAAAACGTTGCAGCGGAAATTTTATCAGGACCGTGAGTTAGGAAAAATATCAGAGTTTATAAAATACGGATTTTATTTAATAAATGGGATAAACCCATGTTTTATAATGGTAGCTTTAATAAAGATAAATTTTATTACATAAAACAATATTTCTTATTTTGATTTAATTAATAAATAAGCCACTTCTTGATGCCTTTCAGTGCCGTATCATCTTTTATTCCAATCTACTGTAATTACCTGAAACATGTTTGAAAAAGGTTTTGTCAGCGGGAAATACTGAGTGAATCATTCTATTTACCAAAATGACACATTTGTTATAATTTACAGTATTAAGGAAGATTACAATGTTTCTGATATCAAACCAATTACCCACAGTACTTTGTCACTCGACCCATTGGCCCTTCCGTCCAATGGTGTCTGTGACTATGGTCATATCACCCATTGGCTGCCCCAATGGTGAAGATTATCAAGTAATGTATACAAAACCCCACATACCGGCTGTAATATGGTGATTACATAAACTTAATCCCTGTAATTATAACTTTGAAATAAATAGGGTTTTGTAAATAGATTTGATAAAAAGAGAGAATGACTCACATTATAAGCATGCAGATTCATATGACAAAGTTTAGTCTATAGATAAGCCTTGATAGATTGCAGATTTATACTGGCAGAGCTTAGCCTATTGATTTAGCCTTGTAACCTAGTGCACACGAACTAGGTAGGTAACTTAATACAGCAATTACGATAACTCACGAGATCAACCCTCACAACGAATGACAAAGTGCTATGCTTAAACATCCATTGAATTAACGATTAATGACAAAGCATCACCCTAATGTGGGCAGCACTTAAACATCCATTGAGTACATTGATCGATCGGAAAATGAATCGTAATAGCGATCGAGTTATTACCCTGTATCGTAGCAGAATTCGAGCTAGTGTGTGTTTGGTAGTAATAAAAATATATATTTATAATTTAAGTATAGTACCCCTAATTCAACCTTATCCCGATGTCCCGAGATAGAACCCCAACGAACTTAGTCGGGCAGGGCCCTGACATGCGTTATGGGCTCAGATCAATCAGAAAGGGTAGCGGTGATCTGGAGCTACAATACTTAAAACGGGACAGAACCTTATTATTATTATTATTATTGAAGTAAGAAAATAAAAGAAGAAAAGCCTAAAGTGGCGAAAGATATAGCAAAAGAAAGAAAAGATGGCAGGCACAAAATTGAGTTTGCTGCTTGTATTTATATTGGGAAAGTAGCTTGGAGGCTACTCAAATGATTCTTATCTTTTTATATAACGTATACTTACATCACTTTGTAATTTTTTTTAGATTTATTTTATTTCTTTCCATGATATGTCCATATCCCCAATGCTAATTTCAAATGTTATATTTTATTATTATTATATTTCATACAAAATGGTTTTGATTATTATTATATTATTTGTATTTCTTATGAAAACACGTTTACATTTAACAATTCAATTGAGATTGAATTGTGGATTTACGATTTTATTATTATATTATTAATATATATATATATATATATATATATATATATATTATAATTAATTTAACTGCTTCACTTATTTGGCGTGTATATATCTTATAAAATATAAAGTTTTATAAAATAATGAATATGTCATTAGGACGAGAATATTTTTGTCTACATTTGGGTCTAAGTTTTATTAAAAATAGAGTAGGTTCTAAATACAATGTATTTTTATAATTTAATTAGTAAACGGTTCCTGGGCCCGTCTAGGTACTTTATATTTTTAACATTTAACTTACCCGTAAGCTACCTGTCTAATAATATAAATTTTTATAGACTTTTTATTTTATTAAAAAGGTCACTCATATCCAGGTCAATTAATTAGTATAATATTTCAACCAACTATATAAAAATAGTGTTTAAAACTATTTGGGTTGAATATTTATATTAAAAATAAACTAGTTACTAATTACTAGTGGTTAATAAATTTTACCAAACCTATAATTTATATGATAAAAATAGGGATGTTACATGGTACCAAGTGTACAATCTTCACCGATCATAGGAGCCTGCAACATATCTTTAACCAGAATGAACTTAATATGCGTCAACGCCGATGGGTAGAACTTCTCAACGATTACGACTGTGAGATTCGTTACCACCCAGGCAAGGCGAATGTTGTTGCCGACGCACTTAGCAGACGGAGCTATCTGCTTAGCACTCGTAATGTTCAAGCCCAACATAATCTCGAAACCCTCATCCGCGACGCTCAACATGCATGTTTTAACGAACGCACCCTGAAGAAAGAAAGGATCTACCACGATGGAGCCCAGCTTGTGAGCAAATCCAATGGGATATTCCACTATCTTGACCGAATCTGGATCCCTAGACGGACCGATTTGCGACAGATTATCATGGACGAAGCCCATAAATCCCGTTACTCTATTCATCCCGGTGCCGACAAAATGTACCAGGATCTTCGCTACAGATACTGGTGGCCCGGCATGAAAAGGGATATCGCTCTCTACGTCGGAAAATGCCTAACTTGTGCTAGAGTCAAGGCTGAACATCAAAGACCCTCTGGCTTGCTCGAACAACCACCAATTCCCATGTGGGGGGGGGGTAATTGCACGGACCTCCCATCCGCCGGAGTGTTCTCACTCCGCAGCTAGTACCGTCCCAATACTGCATGGCGGTGAATACCCCAACCGGAATCCGAAGAGCCTGGCCGTGGGTATGCGGGCACCAAGATTCGAACCCGGGTCTCTATGAAAGAGTGGGGTGGGACTGGCCAACTGGGACACCCCAGTCCCATGTGGAAGTGGGAGAGCATAGCTATGGATTTCGTAACCAAGCTACCGTCCCACGTCATCAGGTCACGACAGCATATGGGTTGTGGTCGACCGATTGACTAAATCAGCTCACTTTCTGCCTATACGAGAAGACTACAAGGTGGAACGATTAGCCCGAATCTACACCGACGAGATCATTTGTAATCATGGGACGCCTCGTGACATCATCTCTGATCGTGATGCTCGGTTTACTTCACGATTGTGGGAAACGTTTCAAACGGCACTCGGTACAACGCTTAATCTAAGCACTGCTTTTCACCCACAAACCGACGGTCAGACTGAAAGAACGATTCGTACTCTCGAAGACATGCTCTGTTCGTGTGTCCTAGACTTCGGGGGTAATTGGGATAAACACCTGCCGTTAGTCGAATTCTCGTATAACAATAGCTATCATTCTAGCATCCAAATGGCACCATTCGAGGCATTATACGGAAGAAGATATCGATCGCCTATTGTGTGGCACAAGATCGGTCACTCGCAACTAACCGATCCGGAGCTACTACAAGAAACGACAAAATTTTTTTTCCAAATTCGAGACAACCTGAAGAAGGCTCGGGATCGACAGAAAAGTTACGCCGATAAAAAGCGTAAGCCCTGTGAATTTGGCGTCGGTGACTACGTACTCCTAAAGGTATCACCTTGGAAGGGTGTAGTCCGATTCGGCAAGAAGGGAAAACTCGCGCCTCGATATGTTGGACCTTTTAAGATTCTGGAAAGGATCGGAAAAGTTGCCTACAGACTCGAACTACCGGAGGAACTTAGTAACGTCCACCCGACTTTCCACGTGTCAAACCTCCGAAAGTGCATAGCCGACCATGAATTACATGTTTCTTTAGATGATCTACAAGTGAACGAAACATTACACTTCGTGGAAAAGCCGGTTGAAATCATGGATCGCCAAACCAAGCAGCTCAGGCGCTCGCGCATTCCTATTGTGAAAGTCCGATGGGAAGGCAAACGAGGCGCAGAGTTCACTTGGGAACTTGAAAGCGACATGAAGGCTAAATACCCACAGTTGTTTCCAGAGAAAGCTTAGCAAGAGAAAGTTCTCAAACGTGATTCACGGCGTTGCACAGCTTAATTTCGGGACGAAATTCCCTAAACAAAGGGAGGCTGTAACACCCCGTGTTTTCACAAGTCAAAGTCAAAGTCAAGGTCTGAGTCAACGACCGATTTTCGCGCAACTTGACTTGTAGAAATTTCTTTATTTTATTTGTATTATGTGGAGTAAGTGTCGTTAATTACAATAATCGAATTGTGTTAATCGTTATTCGATCAACCGACGACTGTGAATTGCAGGAAGTAACAATGCGATAAAGTTAATCAACTAATAATCAAGCTATGTTAATCGAATCGACATCGAATCGCAACTCGAACTATGTATTTTACTTGTTGTTTATACGTGTGTGTGTGCCTTACGTGTTACCTGTGCATGTTTAGTTATGTTGTGTGGTGGTAATCAAGCGAACTCAATCGAACTCGAAATCTAACTCGAAGGCAATCGAACTCGAACTCGAATCACGATCGAACCATGATAGATAGTGGAAAATAGATTACGCAAGGTACAAAGTAATTGGGACTAAAAAAATTTGACTAGGAAACCCTATCGAATCGAACCGCTCACAATCTGAATCGAAACACCGAAACTCATCGCATCGAAAACTTGAACCAAGCGCCATCCGTCCGGATTGCCATCCGACCGGATAAGCCATCCGACCGGATAGTCATCCGACCGGATAACACAATTGATGACAGGCTGTATGTCATCCGACTGGATCGTCATCCGAGCGGAGTGCCATCCGATGGAATCACTCTTTCCCCTTTTAGAATCCTATAAATACCCCTGTCATTGTCATTCTTTCCACTTTTGGAAACCTCCTGTCCGAAAAGCTCGTATTCTTCACCTTTCCTTCGATTTCTCTCAATCAAGGTAAGATCTCGCCCTAAATCTTGTACTTTCTTGATCTATACGTACTCATGCACCTTTCTATCTTTTAAATATTAACTTTTAACCGTGAAATCATCAAGATTTGAGGTATTCTAGGATGACGTCATCATGAAGTTCCCATGAACTTCAAGTTTGACCTCATTCCACCAAGAATAACTCGGATCTGAACGGTTTCCACAAGATTTCACAACATTTCGCGCAAATCTAAACTTTTTCAAATAGATAAAAGAGTTGAAAGAAATAAACGCAAGTTTTCTCCTTCTTTTACACTCAAAACACTCAAAACCGGTAGAATCGGGATCAGATCCAGTTTCCTACTCAACCAAAGTGTTGCACTGGGTCAGATCTGGATTCCACCTACGAGGCAACCGACTTCAAGTTAGACAAGAAAAACCGTCTCGAGCCGGTTACTGACCGAACTAGGGTGATTCCTGGTTGGTTTGGTTACTTGGGTCAAGGCTGGGTTCTCGTTGGCTAACGAGCTGTCAAGACGTCTCGAAATATTGACAAACCATCAAAACGACCAAGTGTAGGATGAAAGGAACAATCGGAACGGATTGCCGTCCGATCGGATTGTCATCCGATCGGATAGGTCACCCGAACGGATTGTCACCCGAACGGATGACACTTGGGTCCCACCCTCGAACAACCTTAACTAAAGTAATAGTATCGAACGAATTGCAATCCGATCGGACGACCATCTGGTTGGATTACTCTTCGGATCATGAGATACTAAGACTTTAAAGTCTTAAACAATTTTCAACATGTTCATTCCCAGAAATGCCACCCGATCGAATGGCCATCCGATCGAGTGACATTCCAACTAAGAACTTGTCTCCAACAAGTAATCTCACCATCGAGTCACCGTCCGACCGGATCACCATCCGACCGGATGACCATCCGAACGGATTGTCATCCGCACGACCCAGCATCCGATCGAACGACTTGAAGGATAGAGATACTTAAATGTTTTCTAAATACTACAACGAAAACTTCAAAGTACAAGCCATCATACACAAACACATCCTTAGCATAGGAAGAAACAATCCACTCGAATCGTCATCCGAACGGATTGCCATCCGCACGGATGACCACCTGAACGGATTACCATCCGCACGGATTACTGTCCGATCGGATTACCATCCGATCATTCGACCCATCTTCACTTGTTTCGTTTTTCTTATCGTTATGCTATCGGATCTATTTAGGCTAACCGAACTCGCTAAGCGCTCCCTTCAATCCATAATCGCTGTGAGTATACTCGATCCCTTTTTGCTTTAAGCACTTTTGGGTGTTACATACGTTACGAATATTCAAACTACAACAATCACACTACTCAAATACTATTTGAACGCTAACCATTGATGCATGTTATACGTGGCTCATGAATGCTTGTTTGTTATGTTTACACATGGAATGTTGTCTACCTGCCTTAGCAACGATAGTACTATAGTTTGGACTCAGCACCCGTTCACACGGGGGTTGTTAAGGATCTTTTACTTGCATGGATTACGGTGGTAATCATGTATTGCGAACTGCCTCGGGCAGTCAACCCGCAGTCATTGGTATCGATGGATCTATGTCGATAACTAACGTGCTTCATTTCACTATGTGTACGTGCTGGTTATGCGTAAACGAATTCGAACTCTATATGCTATTATCAAACTTGTATGCTCACCTTTACATTTTATGTATTGACTTTATTTTAACGTATGTGACAGGTGCTTAGGATGCACATGGGGTAGGAATTTGAAGCTAGAATAAAGCTTTAGAGCCCAACAAATAGTTGTCTGTAGATAACGAATCAGGGGTCTCTAGAAGCAGATAAACAACTGCTACTTATTTAAATCTGAGTTGTTGGAACAGAATATTTGTCTTGATGTTTATCTGTAATAATTTGTTTACTATTTGAGACATGGTATGGGACATGTTAATTTAAATTGAATGGTAATGATAGTTGTTGTGGAAACTTCTGGACAATCTGTTTCGCTCAGTGCCATGCCCCGATGATTCCGCCATCGGTTGGGGTGTGACACTAACCGAGTTCGTGTGCATGTTATTAAAGTAGGTTATCAAGGCTAATCAGTAGGCTAAGCTCTGTTCATATTGAATCTGCAATGTGAGTCATTCTCTTTTTATCAAATTTGATTTCAAAATCATGTTTACTTTCAAAGTTATAATTACAGGGATTAAGTCTTTGTAGTCACCAAATTACCGCCGGTATGTGGGGTTTTGTATACATTACTTGATAAACTTCACCATTGGACAACGAGTTCGACAAGGGGTGATATGACCATAGTCACAGACACCATTGGACTAAGAGGTTACCGATGGATGTTCGAGTGACAAATACTGTGGGTAGTTGGTTGATATATGGAAACATTGTAATCGCTCTTAATACTGTAAATTATAACAAACGTGTCGTTTTATTAAAAAGAATGATTCACCAGTATTTCCCGCTGACAAAACCTTTTTCAAACATGTTTCAGGTGATCTGTTGTGATCCAGGAAAAGTGCCGTGAAGCACTACAAGCTTAAGGAAGTGGCTCGAAATAAAATAAAGAAACATGTTTTGTAAAATAAAGATTTCTCCGTGAAATCACATGATTGTAAATTACCGGGGTTTTATCCCGAGTTGTGAAATAAAATAATCGGGAAATTGCAGTTTTAAAAAGATCCTGATGAAAACTTCCGCTGTCAATTCAATTAAATAAATACCACAGGATTTTCTGTCCCGCGGCTCCTGAAACAGTTCAAACCAGGTCGGGGGCCGTGACAGGTAATTAAGTCTATAAAAATTTGTTGTTAAAAAAGGACTGAAAGAAGTTACATTTAAGAGCCACTTAGGTTATAGCCTAATGGTTAAAAGAAATTATCTCTTATGGGAAGACTAAGATTAAATCTTTGATGGTGTAAGTATTTAAGAGGAAAAAATTAGCAGTTAAAAAAAAGAAGTTACATTTAACATCACAACTCACTAAATTTTCGACACCAAAACTATTCAACATATTTTTATATATCACTAAAGTTATTTATCAAATAATCTAGAGTAAACTGCAATTTTACCCCCTGGGGTTTAGTCCAATTGGCACTCTTACCCCCCTAACGAAATAATTGCAATTTTACCCCCCAACGTTTGGTTTTATGTCGCAAGTTTACCCTCCGGCGTCAATTTTGTTAACAGATCTGTTAACTATAACTTGAAATGACTATAATGACCTATCATATTACCCCTTGTGTTTTGTTCTACTATGTGATATTACCCCCTGACACCACTGCCACCGCCATTCACCACCACAACCACCACTGCCACCTCCAGCCACCATAAAACTTAAAAACTAATGTCCTGATCTACAAATCCGCCTTAATGCAATCAGATCCAAACCCAGTTCAAATCGAAGTAAATGAGCACATATTCAACAACAAAAAACTTGATTCACCCCAGAAAACTGCTTAAAACAACTTCATGATACATCCTCAACAACATTATCTAGATACCGTCAAGTTAAATCTGTTATTCAGTTTGTATCTCAGATTTACATCTCAACCAGACAAATAACTGAATGAAACACAAATCCATGTGCATTTATGGCATTAAAAAGCAGATCCAACGAAAACCCAAACTCAAAATCACTTCACCTTATCAAAACAACAAATCATACGGTACACATTTAACAACAGATCAACACAGTAGCTTGATAACTGATGTAGAATATATAAAAAGAAAAAGACCCAGGAAAGAAAACTTACCCACTCAACAACAAGCAAAGCTCTCAGTGGTATTGTGATTATTTATAATCTCAGATTCAAGAACATCATCTCCAACAAACTCACCTTTTCACCTCTTTCAATATACTTAACAGCAACAAGCCACTTCTTTCAAGAACATCATCTCCAACATCATCGCCGTCAAGCCACCACCCATCTCCGACCACAAGCCACTTCTTCCGCAAGGCACTTATGTTGCTGGCAGTGGCTGACCCAGGAATTTTTTCCTGTGGGTGCGGAATATTTTCAAAGATTTTAGGCCCATAGCTATATAAAAATATCGGTTCATAGCGGGTCGGGTCGGATCATGTAAAACAAAACAACATCAGACTAAAATTTATAAATCATCAAAAACACGTCAAACGTCATTACAAATTACAAACGTATTTAAAATTGTGCCCTGTAGTTTTTTTTATATATATATCCAAAATATCATCTAAAGATACTAAACACACCATAAGTTCATTACATTCTTACTCATTGTTCCTAACACATATAATTTGCTCTATAAGTTCATAAAACAACAAACACTCAAACAAAATAAACAATCATGTTCAACCATAGTATAGCCCATAACTTTCAATTATATTTTTGAGCATTCAAGCCCTAATATTAAATGTTGATTACTTGTAACTAATCATTTAAACAAACAAAACTATAAATAAAACAACAAAATCATTTAACTACAAGTCTAGAACAAAAAAAGATTAAACCCTTACACATCTATATTTTCTCCTAGTCATCACATAAAACAAAATAAATAAATAAATAAATAAACCATACTAGTTCTATATTGCAATTCTGACGTAATATGGGTCGGTCCAAACGGAATTTTGGTTTTTTTCCGGTAAAAAAACCACCAGGCCGTGAGCAGTGGCGTCAAGTCGCTGGGAGCTTTTTTGGGGGCGGGATTTGGAAATGGAATGGGTGGATGGGTTTAAGTTATTTTATTTAGTTCAAATTTATTTAGGTTGGGTTTGTGTTAATAAAAATTGATTGCAGATTGGGCTTTGATTGGATTAAATAATTATGTGAATAAGTGGTTAATAATTATTTTTTTCTAAGTGGGGTGGTTGAAAAATTTCAAGGGGTGCGGGTGAAAAATTTCAAGGGGTGTGGTTGGGATTTCCGGCAAAAAATAACATTAAAAAATATTTTTTCATTGGGTGCGCCCGCCCACCCTTGGCTTAGGGTGGATACGCCCCTGGTTGCTGGACACTCGCCGCCGCTGCTTCTGCTGGACACTCGTCAAGAATATCTATCCAATGGTAAGAAGATGGCGTTGTTTGCTGATTCTTCTTCTTCTTTAAAACCCTAGTTTTTGGGTATTCTTGATTGATTATGAAATCATGAGTCAAACTTAGAAATTCATGTCCTTTTTGTTGGATTAATGTTTAGTATTATGTGTTAAACTGATGCTGAACAATTATGGTAGAAAGTTGCAAGGGTAATGGTTGTACCAGCTTGTGGCTTTTGAATGCAAATGGCCAAGTTGAAGAGGTGGGATGCTTGAATTCTTGTGATTGTTTGGCGTTTAACTCCCATGAGAATGGAGTTGGCTGTGATATATGGACAAGAAAATGGTGGATAGTCAGATTTGTTCTTGAACTGATGATGATGAACTTGATGTAATATTCTTGATTTTTTATTTAATTTTAATTAGATAGGGGCAAAAATGACTTTTCACACGTTATTAACAGTCAAACAAACGTTGACTTGACAGAGTTTGACGCCGGGGGGCAAACTTGCGACATAACACCAAACGTTGGGGGGTAAAATTGCAATTATTTCGTTAGGGGGGTAAGAGTGTCAATTGGCCTAAACCCAAGGGATAAAATTGCAGTTTACTCAATAATCTATTTATGGATGCATCTCTCAACAAAGAGAGTGGAAGAATTTCTTGTGCAAATTAAAGTCAAACATGAGCCTTAAAAGTCAAATTGCAGCATATGATGTGAGACAACGTCCTACCATGGCTCAATTTTCTTGGTTTACCTTCACAACTACCACAAACCATTAAGTGTCCCCGGAGACTTTCGCTATCTTGGGCGTACTAAAAAAATAAAAAAGAACGTAACCTTGAGTCTTTGGCATACTAAAAAGCAATATAATATACACACACAATATTAGTGAAACAAATGCTACACATCATTTGAGTTATGAAGATGAGATTTGATGGTGGTTTTGCTTCTTTCTTGGCAATTGTTTTTGCCCTTGCTCTGATTTCCTCTATGATGATAGTTGTTCAAGCAAGAGTAGGAGTTGCACCACCGCCAGCAAAACATGATCACAGTAAGGGTGGCTGCTGGAAGTGTTGGGATGATAAAAAACACAACAAGACAAAAGGTCAGTAGTTTTTCAATAATCAGTAATAACTATTACACTCAGATATATTGGATATCTTTATGTTCAAATAATGTGAATTGTGTTATGTGTGCATATCTCATTTCTTATATATTGTAACAGCAGTACCATCATCACGTGCTAGCGGCAATAAGAAGCGATTGGGGTAATCGGAAGTCAGTCACGGGTGATGATGTTAATGATGGTGTGTTCCAATATAAGTAAGAAAGATATATTGTCTTTAAGTCATATGCGTCTTTTACTTTTAAACCATGTATCACCTCATTTTGTTGGTTCAACAGGATATATGTTTCTTTTGTACGAATGCATCTCATCTTAATTTAGTGTTAGTTTTGTACTGTTGTCTAATTAAACTTGGTTTTAATTAATTAGCATGGATTTCGATTAATATTATCTTTGTGAGTTTGTGTTGCCTATTTAAAAGATTTTCATTTTCTAGAGTACGTACTTAGAAAAAATTTACGTTTTTTTTATTATAAATATAGTTGAGCTGAACTTTGCGTGTGAAACTTTGTTAACTGTTTTCTCTTTAAATAATTTTACGAGAGAAACCAATGTTTATAATTCATGCCCTCGTCCTTTATTTTGTTTTCGCGTTTTACATATGATAATTATGTTTAATGGATCTACCCATATAAAAAAAAACAAGAGTAAAATGCCATTTGCGTCTATGAACTTTAGAGACGGTATCAAGATGAGTCATTATAACACAAATTTCGTCTCCTGAGTCTCTACCTTATGAAAAAACGCTACACTATAAGTCTTTGGAGCCAACTCCGTTAGTTTTTTTCACTGAAATGTTGATTAGTTCTATATAAACATAATGGAAAACATAAAGAAATACATGTAACCACAGACAGGCCAGCAGAGAATCCAGTTAGAGACGCAGCCATTGAATTCGACATAATTGTCAACTTGATCTGGTTCCTCCTTAGGGTGTAAGATGATGATGGTGAAACCAAATTCTAGGGTTGGAATTCGGTTGGAGAGAGAGGAGTAGATGGCGATTATGGTGATGTTATGTTTAGTGTCTAACCTTTAACCTCTCTAGTTATCTCCTTATATATACACCCAAGAGAAAACCTAATTAGTTAATAAGAGTAATATGGTCCATCAACAATTACCAACTAATTATATAACAGGTATAATATATTTTGATCTATATAATATAAATGATTATAATGGCTACACAATTAAATATACTACCTCCGTCCCATTAAATGTGTCTTATTTTGAATTTTCAAAGTCTTTATTTATAAACTTTGACTTTAATTATATATTTTTTATGTTATATATAAACTTGATGAAAATTAACCCGATAAAAACAGTTGTAAAACACACTCAAATCATATAACTTTCATCAAGTATTATCTAACACAAACAAAATTATTTAAGGTCAAAGTTTACAAATAAAGAATTTGAGAATTCAAAATATGACACTTTTAATGGGACGGAGGGAGTACTACAATAATTATATTTAATCTTACATTCTCCCACTTAGCTGAGTAATTATTTATCATGAGTATTAGATAAGCCTGATCAGAAGTTAATACTCATTTTAGTTTTAAACCAAGAACCGTAGCAGAGAAATACAGCCGTTGAATCATCATTCGACTCAAGACTCTCATTAGTCATACTACAGCCTCAATTTAAAAACTAACAATTATGATCAAAATATGCACGTAAGCCCTTTAATGTTTGATTTGTATTTATATTTGTCTATATGTCATTATATCGGCAGAACATATGTTAGAGACATACAAAATCAAAACTGAGGAAATTTCATTAATTAAAACATAAGTTAGTACAATATGCTATTAAATAAGGTCTTTAGTAAATCCATTATTCGAAACATGTTCTTCGAAAACTTTAGTCATCGGATTCGCAAGCATATTTTTAGTACTAATAAACTCAATACAAAGATTATTTTCCTCAACTCGTTCACGTACGAACAAATACTTTGTATCGAGATATAAACCAGCTCCCGTCGAACTGTTACTATTTGAGAAACTAACGGCAGCTGAGTTATCACAGTAAAGCTTCAATGGTCTAGAAATGTAATTAACGATTTTGAGTCCAGTGATCAGATTTCTAAGCAATATTCCATGACAGGTTGCGTTATAAACAGCAATGTATTCTGCCATTATTGTGGAAGTTGTGGTTAACTGTTGTTTATGACTCTTCCATGAGATAGGTCCGCCTGCTACATAAAGATATAGCTTAAAGTGGATTTCTTATCATCTTTGCATTTAGCAAAGTCAGAATTAGAATAGCCTAGCACTTCTAAATGATCACTTCTCCTGTAAGTCAGTTTATAGTATTTCGTCCCTTGTAGATATCGAAGTACTTTCTTAGCTGCTTTCTAGTGATCTAGGCCAGGATTAGTCTGGTAACATCCTAGCATTCCAGCAATATAAGCGATATCTGGGTGAGTACAGACTTGGGCATACATCAGGCTCCCGACTACTGACGCGTAAGGTATCTGGTTCATTTGCTCATTTTCAAACTCTGTTGTCGAACATTAGAATGAACCGAAAACATCTCCCTTAACTACTGGAGCGACTGAGGGTTTGCACTGTTGCATGTTGTAACGTGTAAGGACACGATCAATGTAAGCCTTTTGAGACAATCCTAAGATCCCTTTGTGTCTATCTCGGTGAATTTCGATGCCAATGACGTAAGAAGCATCTCCGAGATCCTTCATGTCGAAGTTATGCCAGAGTAATCGCTTTGACTCATGCAACATGTCTAAACTATTACTTGCCAATAGAATATCATCTACGTAAATGACTAGTAAAGTTGCTCTCACTCATCTTGAGGTAGGTACATTGATCCACTTGATTCTTTGCAAAACCTTGTTTCTTCATGACTTCATCAAACTTGAGATACCATTGAAGTGATGCTTGTTTTAACCCGTAAATAGATTTCTTCAACTTACAGACTAGATGCTCTTAACCTTCAGGTTTAAAGCCTTCAGGTTGTTTCATGTAAACAACTTCGTCTAAGTCTCTGTTAAGGAAAGCGGTTTTAACGTCCATCTGATGCAGCTCTAAATCAAAATGAGCTACTAGGGCCATAGCGATCCTTAATGAATCTTTATGAGAGACAGGGGAAAACATCTCTTGATAATCAATTCTCTCTTTCTGAGTGTAGACCTTTGCAACCAATCTCTCTTTATAGCGTTCGACATTCCCATCCGAGTACAATTTTGTTTTGAATACCCATTTGCATCCTACGGGTTTGACACCGTTGGGTAATTCTACCAAATCCCAACGTCATTTTTCTTCATGGATTCAAGCTCATCAATCATTGTTTTATTCCATTCAAAAGATTGATCACTGCAAATGGCTTCATTATAAGAGATAGGATCATTGAGCTTTCTGGCATCCATTTCAGTCAGGTAGGTAACATAATCCTCCCAATTAGTAGGCCTTCTAGGCCTAGATGACATTCTGAGTTGATTATCAGGTTCAGCGTTATCTTGGTTTTGAGCGTTTGATGTGCCTTCGTAATGAGGTATAATGGGTTCTGATTGTGGAGGTAAATTTGTAGTTGGTGCAGTAGCTTCAGGTGCAGTTATTGCATCGGGTACAAGAGGAGTAAATGGAGTTATGGTAAGCGATGAGTCTCCCCCCTCCCGCGTCTTGTACCTCTTGCAATTCTTCATAAGGGTTGGTACTGCTCCCACTGGCCTTGAAATCCTCCAGGAACGCAGCACGCTTGGTTTCACCAATGCGGGTGACATGGGAATGACAATAGAAACGATAACCCTTTGAGTGATCAGGATACCCGATAAAGAAGCAGGTAGCTGTTTTAGGGTTAAGTTTCCTTAGGAAATGATTTTAAAGTTTTGCTTCAACAATGTAGCCCCATACTTTCATATATTTAAGACTCGGTTTCCTTCCTGTCCAAAGTTCATAAGGAGTTTTAGGGACATACTTAGAAGGAACTCTATTAAGTATATGAACGACTGCTTTTAATGCTTCAGTCCAGAGGAATAGTGGTAAATTAGTGTTGGCTAACATACTGCGTACCATGTTCATAAGGGTACGGATTCTTCGTTCAGCGACACAGTTCTACTCAGGTGTACCAGGCATGGTGTATTGGTTCACAATCCCCTAGCCCTTACAAAACTCATAAAATGGACCAACAGTTTAGCCCACATCAGTATGTCTTCCATAATATTCACCGCCTCTATCTGATCTCACAACTTTAATTTGACGAACTAGTTGTTTTTCAACTTCAGCTTTATAATCTTTAATAGTTGTAAGAGATTCAGATTTTTCCTTAATGAGATACAAGTACATGTAACGAGAATAATCATCAATGAAAGTGATAAATCAAGTATGTCCAGTGATGCCAGCGATTTGTTAAGGACCATTAATGTCAGTATGAATGAGTTCTAATAAATTAGAGCTCCTAGTGGCATCTTTCTTATTCGCTAATGTCATTTTACCTTTAATACATTTGACACATGTTCCAAAATCTGTGAAATCGAGAGGAGGTAAGACTTCATCCTTTACGAGACGATTTAATCGTTCTCTTGAGATGTGGCCTAAACGTTGATGCCACAATATGGATGAAGTCTCTAAGTCTCGTTTCTGTTTCATCTTTGTGAGTGATTCATTAATATTATATGACAACAAAGATTTGGAAAAATCATCATCTAATTCTAATCTATAGAGACCACCATCCAGAATCGGTACCATAAACAACAGAATTATAGAGAATAGAGAGTTTGCGATGACCATGGGAAACAACAAAACCGTATATGTCTAACTTTGGTCGTGATACAAGGTTCCGAGTTACCTTAGGAACATATAAGGTATCATAATGTTTAATGCATAAATCAGTTTTCATAAATAATTGTAATGTTCCTATGGCCTTCACTTCTAGTTCCCGGTCATCCCTAACTTTAAGTGTTCTTTGGTTTCTACCTAGCCTCCGGATTGAAAGGAACCCCTGAGTAGAATTGGTTACATGAACCATAGAACCAAAATCAAACCACCAAGAATTAGCAGGAACATTTAAATTATAGGACTCAAGTATCATGAAAAAAATTGTTACCTTTCTTAGCCAGCTACTCCTTAAAGTCAGGGCATTCCTTCTGCTTATGTCCTGTCTTTTTACAGAACTTGCAGTAGGGTTTGCCTAAGGAGTTCTTAGAGCTGGAAGGTGCACTTGTATTAGGATTTGGCTTTTGGACCTTAGAAGCATCCTTTTTTGAGTAATTGTTCTTCCTCTTGTTAAAGTTGGAGGTGGTGAAGTTTGCAACATCAGTGGTGTGATCCATCTTCATACGCTTTTTCTCCTGCACGCACATGGATATCAGCTAACTCATCGTCCATTTGTCCTTCTGAGTGTTGTAATTGATCTTGATTGCTTCATAGTACGAAGGAAGCGAAGTTATGATGAAGTGAACGAGAAAACATCACTGATCTCCATGTCTAACCCCTTGAGCTTATGGGCCATGTCATTCATCATCATGATGTGTTCGCGGATGCCGCTCCTCCCACCATATTTAGTAATCACCAACTTGAGGATTAAAGTACTAGCGTGTGTTTTAGACGTTCCCTTGAATTGCTCCTCCACAGAAGCCAAATAGGTTTTAACATCATTAGAATCAGGAATGGCTCCTCGAATTGCATTGCTAATGGATTGCTTCATGAACATAAGAGACATGTGATTGCACCTAGTCCACTTTTCCATAGTCATCTGTTGAGCAATAGTACTCTGAGGAGTAAGGTTTGTAGGGAAAGCATACTCGAAATCCAGCAAAGCAAGAGTAAGCATGAGAGAGTCTTTCCATGCAGCAAAGTTATCACCAGTTAATGGTGGAATCCCGCAATTGGGTGCTGAGAGTGGAAATGATATGAGCGAATTATGATATTAAGATAGAAATCTTAATCTGATCTAAGGGCATGTTAAACTTAAACTGAGGCAGGCATAAATAATGATCATTTTAATTATGAGGCTCTAATATAGTCTATTACTAACTTCAAAATACTAGACTAAGTTTGAAAAATTCTACTTAAATGAAGATAAATTACCTTTGGACAGAAGTGTAATCATCTAAGCATGTGTGCAAAGTAATTGTGACAAATCAGCTTTGGCCATAAATGAGACAATCCCCTTAGTTATGCACTTGTTAAGTATGCTAGACATGGATGAATTAAATCAGATTTGGTCAAAAATAAAACATTCATGTTTGTAATGCATAATCAACATATCTTTTATAATACTTGAACAATAAATAGATGTATTAAATCACCTTTGGGCAGAAGTGATACATCAGAAGCTCATCCAAGTTAAGCTTTTCGTTTTTGTAAAAAGTTTATCTGATTCTGATTAATTAAGTGTTTACAAAACCATTCATTTATCAGCAAACCACCTGTAGCGCGGATCGAACTAAATTTCGAAAACTTGACATTTCAAGAGCATATTAGATTTCGAATTAGATTTCGGATAAAATTTAGTTTTCGAATTTATCTGAAATTATGATTTCGAATAGGATTTCGGATGAAATTTCGAATTGTTCCGAAATTGATTTCGAATGATATTTTGGATGAAATTTCGAATCTTTCCGAAATTGATTTCGAATGATATTTCAGATGAAATTTCGAATCTTTCCGAAATTGTGTTTTTGAATAAGATTTCGGATTTATCCGAAACTGTGATCTCAAATAAGGTTTCAGATTTATCCGAAACTTGTTCTCCAAGATTTGAAATCTACCAATTATGAATTGTGATAAAGGTGAAAATCCGAATTTTAAGGGATCATGTGAGATATGTTTCCTGTTTTAATGCTGATTTATGTTTATCTAATTATTTCGAAATTTTATCCGTTAATAATTATAACAAATTTTGAAACTTTTAAAAGATAAAACTAGATCAAAACAGGAAAAAACACCCTTTGATCCGAATTCATTCCAAAATATAGGAACTTATTCGAATTTTCCTAAGAACATTAAGAACCCCAAAACCTAAACTTGAATTCTGGAATCCGAAATCTGAAAATTTTAACATATTAATACATATTTCGCAACAGTGATTTACCAATTAAACATAAGATCTGAATTTTAATTCACAAGTTCTGTGATTTATGACTGTAATTCGAATTCATAAGTTATGTTTTCCAGATTTTAATTCCAGATTTCATGGATACAAACATAACTGATTTATTAACATATGTTCTGATACCACATGTTGACCAGTTCTATATAAACATAATGGAAAACATAAAGAAATACATGTAACCGCAGATAGGCCAACAGAGAATCCAGTCAGAGACGTAGCCATTGAATTCGACATAGTTGTCAGCTTGCTTGATCTGGTTCTTCCATAGGGTGTAAGATGATGATGGTGAAACCGAATTCTAGGGTTGGAGAGAGAGGAGTAGAGGGCGATTATGGTGATGTTATGTTTAGTGTCTAACCTTTAACCTCTCTAGTTATCTCCTTATATATACACACAAGAGGAAACCTAATTAGTTAATAAGGGTAATATGGTCCATCAACAATTACAAACTAATTATATAATAGAATCCATGTTGGTTAAATATCTACTGAACATATGTAGAATTACCTAACTGTAAATTCCATCTTATTAACTACAAGCGTTTTGACAATTTTTTTCTTTCCTTTTCATAATAAAGGTAGAGCATCCTCTGACAGAAATGATATCGTCGGTTGACTTGATAGAGGAGCAGATTCGGGTAGCTATGGGTGAGAAACTCCATTACAAGCAGGTACATAATTGTTTGCATCAGCTTTATCAGTATTAAAATACTACTGTTTTCGTTTTTTCAATTTAGTTGTTTGTGTTGTGTATCACATGATGACATCGTGCTCAGAGGACACTCGATTGAATGTCGTATTAACGCGGAAGACGCTTTCAAAAATTTCAGACCTGGACCAGGTATGTTATCATTGGTTGTATTTATTTCTCATCTGCAAGCCGTGTTTTATACATACAACATGTCTTAATTTCAATAAATGATATACCTGAAGCTATCATCTTGTGATGATTTGAACTTTATATTCAAAGTTATATGTCGATATGGGTTTAGATTTAATATTAAATGAAATTCAATGAGGCAAATAGGCTGAATAAAAAGATAAGAAAAATATATTGAAAGCTATGCTCATCTTTGTTAAAAGGTCTATGTTTTCATAACAATAATATATTCATCTTGAATCAAACTTACATGTTTTATATGATATTGATAGATGTTATGGTACTTTCAACTCATTCCACAAAATGTACTGTTTTTATTCATCTAAAGTTTTCTTGCTATTAGAATATGCATATCAAAGCCAAAAACAATAGTTTGTTTTGATTTTAGCAAACTTGAAAGTCACAATCCAGTATAAGCACTTGCCTCATCCACTCACGAAAGACAAGTATGCTGATTGTCTTCGTTTTTTGAGTTTTATAAATTAATATGTTTTTAAGTTTTCACCTACTTTTTTTTATCTTTTAATTTGATGAATAGAAATGTGCTATTCACCTACTTATATGTATATGTATGTAGTGGTTAGAAATGTTATAAACCTACTTTATAGAAAGGCCAGAATGGGTGAATTTTGTAATGGGTTATGATATGTTTATTTGCTGATAGGTACTGCTGATGGTAAACCGACAACGCAGACATCTAACGTGGTTTACAAGAAGATATTTGGTAACTTATGATGTAATTTTCACTTTCAGTTTGATGTATTTGAAGTTTTCCTTTTAAGTTATTTTGGTTTGAAATAAATTTTCGCAAGTATTGACTACTTTATTGTGTCTTATATTGATTACTTTATTATGTTGAAGTTCGTATGTTAAGTAATTATACAAGTTGTTACAATAACCACATGTTATTTATTTTAAAATCAAAGATTATATTCTCAAACAGTAAACCAATAATCTTATCTTATAATTTATATAGGATTATCAGTGAATGTCCTCACAAATTAAAAAAAAAAAGCGGTTATACTTGAAAAATATAAATGCTTAATAACTAATAAAATAAAACAAACCCTGGGTAATAAAAACAAATTACTTACCCCTCTCACGTCTTCCCCCCACCACCATTATCCACTTCGCACCCACCTCACCCCACTCAACCATCTTATTCATCCCTCTGCTTCAAATGCAGGTTTCATTATTAAAAATTAACCCCTCATGAAATTCTTTTGAGGAAAATAGTGGTAAGTGGATCTATTACAGGTTTCATTTGTAGATCGTGACGATTCACAATCTTGAGGATGACCTGCAAATCGCGGTCTATACTAAATGGATAATCGCGATTTGTGGTGGGTTAATCATAAATAGTGATTAATATAAATAACTTTCTCGAGCCCGGGAAGCAATCTCGGGTACACACAAGAGTAAACCTAATTAGTTAATAAGGGTAATATGGTCTATCAACAATTACAAACTAATTATATAATAGGTATAATATATTTTGATCTATATAATATAAATGATTATAATGGCTACACAATTAAATATAATACAATAATTATATTTAATCTTACATTAAATGAATATATTACCCTTATATTCTATCCGTTTGCGTCCCTATGATTTATAACTTACTAGGTTAGAGCCCCGTAGAGCTTTTCAAGAAAAATAGACACCCCCTTAGTATCTCCAATGAAAAGTATAAAATTTTTCATAAGTTAAAAACCAATTATTATTGAGACTTATATATAATAATGGACTATGTATAAATAATAAATATCAAGAATACTAATTATATTATATATATTATATATATTGATAGAAAGTTGTGATGAATAGTAATTGAAAATTTTTAAGTATTTATTTTTATTTTTAGTAATATTTTATCTATTATTTATTTTATTTTTAGTAATAAGTAGTATTTAAAAATTCTTAAGTATTTGTTTATTATATTTGGCATTTAATTTTTTTATACATTTATTTTTATTTCTAATAGTATTTTATCTATTATTCATTTGATTTTTCAATAATAAATAGTAATTACTAATTCTCAGGTAATTGTTTCATTATTTTTCATTAGTAGTATTATATTTAGCATTTACTTTGTTTTTTTTTATTATTATAACTTTCGTTCGTTAACTTTTTAAAAAAAATCTAAATCTGCATTTATGTTTATTTATTTATTTTTTTAACATTCCAAGTTATTTGCTCGCGCATTGTGATGGTACGTTAGCACATACATTGGATGGGTATCGATTTGGTTCGTTACAGTAATGGTATGTTCATGAATTCGGTATAGAAATCAACATGTGTTTTAAATCGAGCGAAACGATAAAAACGGTAGTCGGTACCGTCACCGATGTTGTTCAAACGGTATCGATCGGTTCATATTATGACGGTACTGGTACCGATATTCAATTATCGTCACGGACAAAGTTGTATAATAATTTTTTTTGAAACCGGAAACCATAAATATGAATACGGATAACAATGACGGTACCGATGTTGTTTGGTACAATACGCTAGCGATTCGATGTTTGTTTATCGAAAGAAAAAAAAACATTAAAAATAAATACCAATACCGAACTTACGTTGTTTATTCTGTTTTGGTTATGTTCACTACGGTAGCGACATGACATTTATTATCAAACAAAACACCAAAAAAATTAATACGATCTTAATTTATCGAACTCTAAAACAATAAAAATAAATACCGGTACTGATAGAAATGTTGTTTAGTCGGGTTCTGTTCGGATTTGTACAATAGCAATGCAATAGTCGTTTTTGTTGGTGCACTTGTGTCTGTACTTTGTCTGTATTTTGTCATGATATAAAACGATGTCTTTGACGTAGGTTTGATGTAAGTTTGACCAAGTCAACCATCCTCCTGGTTTGACTTGGCCAAACAGTTAGCACATTGTCTGTAACATGTTTGTGTCGAAGGATGGGTCATCGAAGGATTGTTTAGATCCTTCGATGAGCTCGAAAGATAACCTTCGATGGATATAGATGGACCTCGAATGATATCATCCTTCGAGGTATATGTGGATCCTTCGACAGGTTTCAGATCGATAGATGATCCTTCGATCAGTCTATCTGATCCTTCGACCAGACGATCTGTGTTTGGGTATATATACCCATGTATTGTGTTCACTTCATAGAGGGGACAGAAGTGTGTGTGAGTGAGCTAAGTCTTGTAGAGAGCGTATTTTCAGTTGGTTCAAGGGCTGTAACCGTGTCCACTGAAATACAAGAGAAAACTTTGATATCTCGTGTGTCTACCTTTCTCTTTGTGGCTTGTGTTCTCATATAAACTATCGGTTTGCATTCTAGCTTGGATTCCGCACTTGCTAGTGTGTTAAGCATAACAAGGATAAGGTTTGACCTCATCCTCCGAGGGACCTACAAGTGGTATCAGAGCCGTGGCTCTTTTCCTTGTTAAAAACCGAGTTTATACAAGACTTTGGAGTGTTTTGGACAAAAACTCACATGGTTTAGCACCCGTTTTTAGTGTTTTTCTTGCTTTTCCAGTCGTAAAAACGTGTTCTAAACTTACCGGGTGTGTTAATAGACGGGTTGGGTAACTTAAAAACTTGTTTTTAAGAAGTTTGGTCTTCTCCGGCCAAATTCCGGCTTACTCCGGTGACCGGTTTCTGGGTTGATCCTTCGATTTTTAGTATATTTTATTGATTCAAAATCTCGGTTTGCTAAAAGTATGGTCTGACCATACCTTTCTGCCGAAAGATTTTTACCAACCCATCACCTTTTCACCAACCTGTCACTTCTTTTGTCAACTGTGTCAGTGCAGATCGAAGGATATCCTTCGAAGTCGAAAGATCATCTTTCGATCAAAGGAGGTTCGATAGATAATCATCCTTCGAACATCCTTCGAAGTCTGTGACTTATCCTTCGATCCAAGGAATCTTTTCGAAGCATACATCTTTCGGTCTACAGTTCTTTTTCGAAAGATAAGGATCCTTCGTTTGGAGAATCTTTCGAAATCATTGTTCGAAATTCAACAGTGATCTTTCGAACACTGTTGATCCTTCGAACAAGTCTTGATCCTTCGAACTTAGTCTGTTTATGTTTAACAAGTTTGTGATTTTCAGGTATTATTATTCTTG
The DNA here is from genome assembly GCA_030545235.1 of Helianthus tuberosus. Lineage (NCBI taxonomy): Eukaryota > Viridiplantae > Streptophyta > Magnoliopsida > Asterales > Asteraceae > Helianthus > Helianthus tuberosus. Next base: position 171,269,955 of record CM060443.1, on the reverse strand, counting down.
ATCAAAAATGAATCCAAGATGGGGTACTCCGGTAAATACAGAGATGTATTTTGGTACTCCGTCTCCGGATAGTGGAAAGTATAGAAACACGAGTTTGTCTCCTTCGTGGGCCGAATCTCCCGCATCGGTATCTTCTCAAGCTAATGCAATTTCTACCGGTCAATGGGCATTCGTATCAAATCAAACTCCAAGTATTCAAAGCATTCTCTTAAGCGAGAGCGAAACCGGAAGTTTGAATCGGCCTCCAAAGTTGATGCACTTATACGAATATCCAGGATGGATTGACAGATTTCATACATACGTCCTTGGACAAAATACAGAATTGTGGTTGCGGTTCATCACAGATTTTGATCAAACAATAGAGGTTGCCGCATCATCTGCTGCTACGTTTGCAGATCTTACGGAAGATCAGAAGAAGGTCTATGATTTGGAAAAGAAGGCATATGCCATTCTTACTCAGGCGTTAAGTAAAGATATTTATCATCAATTTGTCAGTTACAAGACAACGAAGAGGTTGTGGGACGCATTGAAGACAAGGGGCGTAGGAAATGAAGCGACACGTCAATTGAGACGTGACTTGTTAAAGAAAGAGTTTGATGGTTTTACTTGTATGGAGAATGAATCTTTAGGAGATTTGACAAGTCGATTTAATCATTTGCTGACTGAATTGGCAAATTTTGAGGTTGTTACAACTTCAGCAGAGATTGTGAAAAAGTTTGCAGATGCGTTGCCACCTCAATGGAATACTTTCTTGGAAATCATGAAGTACAATGGCACTTTAGCTACAACAAACTTCAATGACTTTGTTCAACTCCTGGAAAACAAGAATCAGGAAGAAACTATCAAGGCAAAAAGAGTTCCCGTGCCACAAAATCCTGAAATGTATTATGGAACTTCTAGCACTTCTACAAAACCTTCTTCACACGCTCCAATTCAAACAGCGTTTGTGTCTAGCACTGACATGTATGGCAATACTATCCAAGTTCCGGTCAAGCCTCCTCGAACAGACATGTATGGAAATCCGCTTGAACCAATTCCTCAACCAGTACCACAACAGCAAAGCCAACGACCTATCAGAGCAACTGATATGTTCGGAAATCCATTACCTGTTCGATCTACCGGACCAACAGACATGTATGGGAATCCACTTCCTCCTCAATCTACCGGACCAACAGACATGTATGGGAATCCACTTCCTCCTCAACAGCAAGCGTGTTATGGAAGCACATCATCTGCTGGTCAACAATCAAAGCCAAATACAGTACGGCTCGACACCTCAAGCTTTTCTAAAGTCAGTGTGGAAGTAGCAAAGGAACACATGGAGCTGCTAAACACTTTGGTGAGCGCATACTGTGGATTAGTGGAAGGTCAGATTGGTAACATTAATCTGACACAAGAAGACTATCAGCAGATCGATAAAGAGGAGATGGAGATGATGGACATCAAGTGGGCCTTTGCCAGTGCTGTTAGGCGAGCAAAGGATTTCATGGAAAGAACTGGCAGAACCAGCTTGGAAAGCAAGAAAGACACCAAGTATGGGTTTGATAAGCAGGCTGTTAAGTGCTTCAATTGTGGTGAACGTGGTCATTTCAAACGTGAATGTACGAGGCCATCTCAACATGGAAACCAAAATCCTTTCAGAGGTCAAGGCAACAGGGCAAATCAGAACCAAGTAAGGAACAATGAGCGCACATTGGTGCCTGTCAACAACCAGAGTCAAGCAGGACCATCTAATGCCAACCAGGCACTTGTGGTTCAAGTAGATGAAGGTTGTGATTGGTCAATTCAGTTGGGAAATGATGCTCCAGATGGAACAACTTGTTTTGCTGAAGTTGTCAAGGATCTTAAACACGCCAGTGGTGGAGAATCTTCTACCAATGGTGATGAATCTTCTGAAGATGAAGACAGCTCCGGTTATAGTGGAAGCTCAGATGAAGAATCCTCCACTTCAGGTAATGATCATGTGGATGAGACATCAAGTGCGTCAGTTGATGCAGATATTGATGAGCTTTTGGAAGAAGCTACAGCAGGAATTCAAAGAAGATCTATTTTGGTGGATCAAGCTGCTTATTCTTCGTCTTTTCTCCATTCAGCCTTTATGGCTAATGTCGACAGTTCATCAAGTCAGGTATGTGTCGATGAACCCATTGCTGTTAGTTGTGATAACTGTGATAGTTTGCGTGTTAAAAATGCTGATTTAGAGACAAGCATGTCTGAGTTGCAAGGCAAACATGATGCTTTACAAGCTAGTTTGTTTGACTTGCAAGACAAACATGTTTCATTGAATGATAAGTGGTGTGAATTGCAAAGAAAGCACGAGGCTTTGCAAGAGAAATATGATGTGACATTCATTCACAATCAGAAATTGACCGTTGATCTTTCGAAGTGCACTGAAGCCAACATGTTTTATGAAAATCATGAAAAGGAGTTTAAATCGGTAATTGAAAAATTAAAGAAAGATAAAACCGAGTTAACTAAAATGGTTTCCAGAAAACAAACTGACATTAATTTGTATATAACTCGTCTTGAGGTAATGCAAAAAGAAATGGCTTGTGTGAAAACTGAAAGTGAGGCGATCCAACTTAAGCTAGACAGTTATTTGAGCTCTAGCTATGTGTTGGATCACATCATTGACGTACAGAAAGAGAAACGGGATGTCACATGCATTGGATACAAGAAATGTCCACCACCTGTGAGACATAATTATGATGCCATGCCTGACGAGGAGGATAGAACTTTCTTTGAACCATCTGTTCCTCTAGATGTTAATGAATTTGCAACAGGACTCGGATACAAGAAAGAAGTATCGTCAGATTCAGATGTGTCAGCAGATACATGTGTGTCTTCTGCCGAACCGAATCAGGATCCTCCAGTTGTGATTGAGGATGCTGATTCTTCTGATGATGAATCCGATGATACTTATTCAGCAAAGTCTGATGCGGTGATAAAAGAAGAGGACATACCTCTTGAGAATCATATTCTGTGTGATCCTCCTGCAAAACCCGCTAAGACTGTTGCAATCGAGTCCTTGTCTGCACAAGAGTCGGAGAGTGTGGATTTGCTGTATACTCTTGTTGGTGATAATAAAATTTATTCTGACAAAGATTTTCCGATTAAGAATGTAAATCAATCCTTAATCAGTAAAGTTTTTGAAAATTCGACAAGTAAATTTCTGGGTAAGAAAGGATCACATGTTGTGGTAACACAGTGCCCTCCTATTCCAAAGGCCGAAGTTTGAAAACAGTATGGCAATCAAAAATTACCAACAGTACAAAAACAGCAAAATCATGCCAAACCTAAAGGAAAATCACCGACTCAAAGTCAAAAGAAGCCAAATCAAAAGAAGAACAAGAATGTGAACTTTGTGAAATCTAAGGGAACGGACAAAATTGAAACGTTTGAAAATCAATCTAACTTAGATTTTGTCAAGAAAGCAACAGTGATGAAAAGGAATGAACCAAATAGTTCAAAACCTAGTACCTCGGGATCACAAAGTTCATCATTATCGGCAAGACGATCACATGATACTTCGGGGTTTGTTGAACGAAGATCATGTTTTGAATGTGGTACAATTGGGCACATTGTCAGAAGTTGTCCGTATCTTCATAAGTTGAAAGCAAAGGATGATGATCCCCGTGAACGCAATCACCAAAAGCGATCTGTTTCTGTAAAACAAGCTCCTCGCCTTGTAAAAGAAAGGGAAAAGAAACAGAAACGCCAACAAGTCAAGGTGATTGAAAAGGCACTTAAAACTGATGTGGTTCAAAAACAATCTGTTTCAGTTAAGCCAGAAAACTCAAAACTTGCAAAAACTTCAAACAATCACGAAGTTAAATTGTTAAACAATCAAACTGGTAAAACTCAACAGACATGGAAACCTAAATTGACCACAAATTCAGGGGGACCATCACAATTCTTGAATCATCAAAGAATAGAAGTTATTGTTGTTGATGAAAATGGAAGACCCAAGACCACAATGGCTTGGGTCCCCATCTCCAACTAATTATGTGAGTTCATGTGCAGGGTGTTCCAGGAGGAACTATCAGTAGTCTTTGGATTGTTGATAGTGGGGCATCCAGGCACATGACAGGCGACATGAAGCTTCTCTACGACGTCAAATCTATTAGAGGAGGTTATGTTGCTTTTGCTGGAGATAAAGGCGGATATATTACGGGTGAAGGAATGATTTCCAACGGGGTTGTTAGCTTTGACAAGATCAACTTTGTACAACAACTTGATCACAATCTTCTCAGCGTTTCACAAATCTGTGATAAGCAGTTCTCAGTACACTTTGATGCAAATGGATGTTATGTGCTGAAACCCGGCTTCAAAATTCCAATAGAATGGATTCTCTTGTCGGCTCCAAGGATAAATGATTTGTATGTCCTTGATATGAGCCAAGCTATCACAACGTCTGCACAAGCAACTTGTTTCGTTTCCAAAGCCACAGAAAAAGACTCAATCTCTTGGCACAGACGAATGGGTCACATTCACTTACGCAAAATGAATCATTTGGTGTCAAATGAATTAGTGAATGGTGTTCCTCTTAAAAACTTCCATCTTCAAGACATCTGTGTCTCGTGCCAGAAAGGAAAACAAACGAAGAAGAGACACCCTACAAAGAAAATCAACACGGTGGCTGTTCCTCTTGAACGTTTGCACATCGATTTGTTCGGTCCTGTCAAGCACAAAAGTATTAGGAATGATCAATATTGCCTCGTGATAACTGATGATTATTCAAGATTTTCTTGGGTGGCGTTCATGGCACACAAGAGCGAAACCTTCGGTATTATCAAAAACTTAATCATTCAGATTGAGAATCTATATAAGTTGAAGGTTAGGCGGATACGTAGCGACAATGGTACTGAATTTAAAAATCATGCCATGGCGGAGTTTTGCACTTCAAAGGGTATTCTTCACGAATTTAGTGCGGCTTATACTCCTCAACAAAATGGCGTCGCTGAACGTAAGAACCGCACATTGATCGAGACTGCTAGGACTATGTTGGTAGAATCGCAGTTGCCCATTCCATTCTGGACTGAAGCTGTGTCCTCTGCATGTTACACGTTGAACCGAGTCCTTACAGTCAAAAGGCACAACAAGACCTGCTTTGAGCTTCTTAACAAACGGAAACCAGATTTGTCATATCTTGAACCGTTTGGAGCTCCGTGCACACTAATCGATCCTAATGGAAAGTTTGGGGCAAGAGCCATTGAAGGATACTTTCTTGGGTACTCCACCCCGAACTTAAGAGTCTGGAATCTAGAGACTAAAAGGGTCGAGGAATGGTCTGAAGTCAGAGTACAAAGGCACACTTTGTCAGTTAGAAATCCTGGTCAGCCTTGGATGTTTGAGTACGATGACTTTTTCAATTCGATCAATGTTGAAGCAGTTGAAGAAAATGCTGCAGCAAGGATGTTTTTCGAGAGTGACAATGCAACAGATTCACCGTTGGTTCGTTCCATTATTGTCAATCAAGAACCATCTTCAGTGAACAATAATGCTCTCGATAATGAGGATTTTCACGATGCTACCGAATTGAACGAATCTTCAGAGGATGATGAATTTCTAGATGCAGATCAAGAAGCTCCAACAACAGCAGTTCATGGTACTTCAGAGGGTACTCCTCCAGTGGACGTCCCTAGAACAACTGAAGCTACTGCATCATCCTCTTCGTCAATTCCGGGTATTGAATTGCTTGTTGATCTCAATCTCAACAATCTGGGTACAAACATTCCAGTTCAAGATAATCCAGAAACAAGGATTCACAATACCCATCCTCAACAAAACATCATCGGAAATGTACAAAGTGGCGTTCAAACAAGAAACATGTTGCGAAACAACAACAATGCAGGCTTGTATGCGGCGATTAGAGAATCTGGTCAACAAAATGATTGGTCTTTCGCGTGTTATGTCTCACAGGAAGAGCCAAGAACTTGGAAAGAAGCTTTGAAAGATAACTCTTGGATTGAAGCAATGCAGGAAGAACTGCAACAATTCCAGAAGCTTGGTGTCTGGAAGCTCGTAGAGAAACCTGCTGGTTACAAGAAGATTGGTACCCGTTGGGTGTTTAAATGCAAAAAGGATGACCGTGGAGTCGTTATTCGAAACAAAGCAAGGCTAGTCGTTCAAGGTTTTCGTCAGATAGAAGGGATCGACTACAACGAAGTGTATGCACCTGTTGCACGTCTAGAAGCAATTCGAATCTTTCTGGCTTATGCCTCATTCAAAGGTTTCAAGGTATACCAGATGGACGTGAAAAGTGCATTCTTACATGGTGTGGTGGAAGAAGAGGTGTACGTCGAACAGCCTCCAGGTTTTGAAGATCCTATCCATCCCGATCGGGTTTGGTTGCTCAACAAAGCTCTCTATGGTCTACATCAAGCACCGCGAGCTTGGTATGCAACCTTATCTAATTATCTGCTGGAGAATGGTTTTCGCAGAGGTCTTATCGATTGCACTCTTTTCATCAAAGAACAAGATGGAGATCTTCTACTGGTACAGGTATACGTTGATGATATTATATTTGGTTCTACTAATGATGTTCTGTGTAGGAATTTCGAGCGCATTATGCAAGATAAATTCGAGATGAGTGCTATGGGGGAAATGACTTTCTTTTTGGGCCTACAAGTACAACAAACCGAGTCTGGGATATTTATCCATCAGACTAAATATGTTGGTGACATCTTGAGCCGGTTCCAGATGTCTGATGCAACGCCCATCGGTACCCCATTACCGCAAAATCACGGAATTACTCCAGACTTGAAGGGTGAAGCTGTTAGCCCCTCATATTACCGCGCGACGATTGGATCTCTTATGTACCTCACAACATCAAGACCAGATATAATGTACCCAACGTGCTTGCTTGCCAGATATCAAGTGAACCCGAAGGCCTCACATCTTGCAGCTGTAAAAAGGATTTTTCGTTATTTGAAGGGTTACCCTGACACCGGTCTATGGTACCCTAGGGATAATAATTTTGACTTGATCGCTTTCAGTGATTCTGATTTTGGCGGATGCAAAATCGACTGCAAATCCACAACGGTTGGATGTCAGTTTTTGGGAAATCGCCTAGTCACATGGCAGTGCAAGAAGCAGACGTGCGTCGCTACATCAACATGCGAAGCTGAATACATTGCTGCCTCAAGTTGTTGCTCCCAAGTCCTATGGATCCAACAATAAATGCGCAACTACGGTTTTGAATTCCTAACTACTCCTATTTACGTTGATAATTCTGCTGCCTTACAGATCACTAGAAATCCTGTGCAGCATTCAAAGACTAAGCACATCGAAATTAAGTATCACTTCATACGTGATTGCTTTGAGAAAAGGCTAACCGATGTTGCTTACGTCCACACTGATGACCAACGTGCCGACCTTTTTACCAAAGCATTTGACAAATCAAGATTTGATTATTTATTACTGGTAAACGGCATTAAGGTCAAGCTAGAGTAAAACCAACATCAGAAAATCATTTTTGTAAATACCTTTGTGTTTTAAATTTGTCTTAGTTTAATTGATTTTAGGGGGAGTAAATCCAAAAATTTGAAAAATCCAAAAACATCGAAAAATTTCAAAAACACAAAAACAATAGAAAAACAAAAATGAGTTTCCTGGCGAGCAAAAGAGAAAATGATAGTACATCAGTGGTCTATCCAAACCTTTTTAAACTGAAATGCAAAGTGAAAAACGATAAGCAGCTCTATATAAGATGTATCGGTAGGCTCACAATCATTTTAAAGTGTGCAGGGTGATATAAACTTAAATCGACTGAAGACCAGGTGGGAACCACTCATTGGCATATGGTCTTGGTACCGAAATTTCGTTTGAGAGATTGCCGAGGTTCTGAGATATTCGGTCTTTATGCTGCTTATCATCTGGGTATCATGGTTGTTTCTTTTACCGAAAAATAACGGGGACGCAAGTCTAGATCTTCCATGATACTATACATACGTGTACATATTGCATACGACCTCAATAAGTGATCAACAATCACATGTCCAAACAAATAAGTGATAATATATCACATTTATCCGGGAGTCAAGTTCGTCTCTCTGCTGTACGAAAGTACTGACCTGTTCACGGACTTGCTCCTGTGCCCTCATGCATCGAAAATCAAGTTCCTCATCAATAAGTGATTATATCACATAGGGCTTGTTTTCAAATCAAAATAAGTGAGAATCTCACATCATATACGGTCAAACAGATGATAATCGGTATACTCACCGGTAAGATGAACCCTCGTGCATACCTTGATACGGGAATGTGTTGTGATGTGGATGAACACCGGTCGGTAAGTATAAATCATACCTTAACGTATCCCCGCGCCATGATTACATCTGATAAGTTGAGCTTATGTGGACAACAATACCGATAATTGTTATAGGATGCTTATCTTAATGTTAACTAATTGAACAACAAGAGCGCTTTGGCATGACCGTACACTGATATGATTCTCTTACCCTCGAAACTCGCAAAAAGAATGTCTGTAAATATTTATTTAATGCTTTCAGTTTCTGCATCTTTGTATATATTTATTTACTGCTTTCTGTCTTTACATTTGAAATATTCAAAAATTCCAAAAAGATTTTAGGTGTGTTTTAATATAAACTTTATAAAAGCCAAAAAGATTTTATTTCTGTCTTATTTTCGATTGTACGATGTTGGATCTCGAGTCTTCGTTACCTGAAACCTGAACGAAAACCAAAACGACTAAATCTTCATAAACGGTCGAAATTTACAAGTTTTGAAAGTTAAAAACTAAAATTGACAAATTTGTTAAACTTTCAAACTGTCGGACGGTAGTTGATTGATATATGGTCATACGTGTGTTGTTTGTTTATACTAACTATATTCCAAGCAGTTGTTCTCATTACGCGTTTAGATTTCTTGCATGTGCAGATTCTAAAGGCAAGGAGAACATGTTCGATGACAAGCATTGGAATGAAGACACGACGTGAAGGCACTCAAGTGATGAAAATGATCGAGTTGCCGCTGGCCATCATCAACACCACAAGGATCTCAAGTTCTAAAGATCAAGATATTCACGAGCATAACTCAAGGGGGAGCTTATGTTAAGGGGGAGTTTGTCAACACACTTCCTACATGAAACGGGGAGTTTGTTGGTACACTTTCTGCTTTCAAGACGTGAAGACTTTAAAGATCCTCCGACATTGAAGACTTGAAAGGACGTCAAAGACTTGAAGACACGAAGATCGAGACAAAGCTACAGCCAAGGGGGAGTTTGTTGGTGCACTTGTGTCTGTATTTTGTCTGTATTTTGTCATGATATAAAACGATGTCTTTGACGTAGGTTTGATGTAAGTTTGACCAAGTCAACCATCCTCCTGGTTTGACTTGGCCAAACAGTTAGCACATTGTCTGTAACATGTTTGTGTCGAAGGATGGGTCATCGAAGGATTGTTTAGATCCTTCGATGAGCTCGAAAGATAACCTTCGATGGATATAGATGGACCTCGAATGATATCATCCTTCGAGGTATATGTGGATCCTTCGACAGGTTTCAGATCGATAGATGATCCTTCGATCAGTCTATCTGATCCTTCGACCAGACGATCTGTGTTTGGGTATATATACCCATGTATCGTGTTCACTTCATAGAGGGGACAGAAGTGTGTGTGAGTGAGCTAAGTCTTGTAGAGAGCGTATTTTCAGTTGGTTCAAGGGCTGTAACCGTGTCCACTGAAATACAAGAGAAAACTTTGATATCTCGTGTGTCTACCTTTCTCTTTGTGGCTTGTGTTCTCATATAAACTATCGGTTTGCATTCTAGCTTGGATTCCGCACTTGCTAGTGTGTTAAGCATAACAAGGATAAGGTTTGACCTCATCCTCCGAGGGACCTACAGTTTTCAATAAAGTTTATATGGCAATTTTGAAACAAAAAACATAGAATGCAAAACAACGGTCAATTAAACAAGATCGGTGCCGGTATCGATAATTGTTTTTATTGTTTTCGATCGATGTAAGATTTTCTTTTTCGTTTACTATTGCAAGTGTTGGTACCGTAATGAACCGAACAGATACCAACCGAATTCCCGTCGTGAAGCGCGGGGAAAAATCACTAGTTAATATTAATAATAATTAGTAAAGATATTTTAATTGATTAAACAAAACAAGTCAACCCACTTTCCAATGTTAGGGGAAAATTGTTCATGAGTTAAAAATCAATTATTATTGAGTTTTATATATAATAATGGACTATGTATGCTGTAAATCTAAAATAATAAATATCAAGAATACCAATTATATTAATATTAATAACAATTAGTAAAGATATTTTAATTATTAAACAAAACAAGTCAACCCACTTTCCAATGTTAGGGGAAATTAATCCAAGTAGTTAAATGAACATGACTTCTGATTTTTAGGGAGCTTTTTTTTTCTTGAGTCCAATTACTTTCATAACATCTACTAGGTTAATCTTCTTTGTGCGCTTTTGATATTATCACTTATTCATTGGTATGTATTTCTTATTGTATACTAAATCATATATTGCATCCGTCCCAATGTTTACTATTGAAACACATCCTAATGTTTGTCTGATATTGAAGGATAGTATCAATGTGGAGATGTAGAGTTTTAACAACCATTTCAAAAATTATACAAGGTGCATACTTGCCGATTTCTTAGCTATATACTTTAATTTATGTTCAAATTTTGATAAGCATGTTAGAACACATAAAACAAATCACCGTTTCAAATATTCCGGTTAGCCATTAGAATATGAACAAACAGTGATGAAAGAAGAACAAGAAACTCCCTTTTTAAGAGTCACAATGATGAAGAATGGTGGTCGAAAAATCTAGATGCGACAATTGAAGTGTGTAAGGATTCCGAGTAAATTACAACTCATCACGATGCAAGTGGTTGACAAATGGATTTTTATTTTAAATTGTTATGCTGACTGCTATTTTGTATTTGTGTGTATGTTTATTGAGATGCAACAATAATATTCATATATACTTAATATATTTTTATGTTAAATTATTATTACTTGACATGTGTAAGGCTAATAGCAGTGCTACGATTTAAGTGAACCTTCGAGTCGTTCAGTTAGATCTCCTCTCCGGTTGTGTAAACATTGTCCAAGTACTAATAATATAAATACATATATATTATATATAGTTTTAGTTTTTTTATAAATAAATATAAAATGATAAAAGTATCCCTTATTTAAAAAAATGAATGGAGTGAATTAGTTGGATGAAAGTGGCAATATTTAAAATGAGGAGTTTAAAGAGAGTTCTGATGAAAGAATTCGAAAAGTTGAGATGTGACGAAGAAAGGTCAATTATATCATTTGATGCTTTTACATTCGGTTTTTTCTTTTACAATTTTACAAAACAAACACTAGAGACATGATAATAGTTTGAGTTGTGACTAACCAATACATTCCACAGTTTTGTATGTATTACTAAAGTTATTTATCAAATAATCTAATTTTGACGTTTTTTTTTTTCAAAATATACCGGAAGACTTCGTGTGCTATTAAAGTCAAACATGTACCGAGGTTTAAAAGTCAAAGTGCTCCAATCTGCATGGCTCAATTTTCTCGGTTTACCTTCACAACCACAACCATTAATTGTCGCCGATGACTTTAGCCCTTTTGCACGTATTAAAAGAAAAAAAAATTGTAACTATTGAATCTGTGGCATGCACCGATTTTTACACGTCAAAATTACTAAAAAGGTATGTGTGTCTATATAAAAAATTACTATATATATACTTTGTAATGAAAGTAATGCTACATATCATGATTTCACAAGCTATGAAGATGAGATTTGAGAGTGTTGTTGCTTCTTTCATGACAATTTTTTTTGCACTTGCTCTCATTTCCTCTATGGTGACACGAACTCAAGCAAACATAGGAGTTGCAGCCATACAATCACCACCACTACCATCATCATCACCACCACCACCACCACCCATGGCTTCTGGATCATGGGGTGGCTGTTGGGCATGTTGGGATATGCCAGATTCTAACAAGAGAAAAGGTAGTTTTGATTATTACTGTCATTAATAATTATCAAACCGAAACACAGATACATGCATATATGTATGTGTTTATATAGTGCAAAAAAGCCAAATGTCTTGTTTTTATATCTTGCGGATGTCTCATTTCTTATATGTTACAACAGCAGTACGACCACAGCCTTCCCCGCGCAAAATGGGGCGATTGGGGACAATGGAGTAACCTGAAGTCATTAGTTTGTAGCTCAAAATAAAATAAATTCGTAAGGAATGCACACCATACAAAAACAGTTTAAGAAACATGTTGTCTTTAATTTTATAATTTATGCATGTTATATTCCATGTATCACCTTATTTTGTTTCTAAATAGTTACAAAAAGAATGTTTCTTTTATGTAGGCGTGATCATATTCTATGTATAATATAAACTCGATATATTGTTAATCAAAGTTTCTATACGTGTTTTCAGTAAACATATGTTTGTCTAATTATCAGGGCCTGCCCTGGAGGTGGGCGGGGAGGATCACCGGCTAGGGCCTGTGATTTTGTAGGGCACGTAATTTTTTTTTTTTAAATCCGATATTATATATGTAAAAAAAATTAATAGGGTATAGCCAAACAAATACTAACATAAGCCCGCTTACAAAAAAAAAAAAAATCATATGGTTTAGATTAGTTAGCCCATTGGGATTAGATTAGTGAGCCCAATACCCAAATGATTTTAAAAACTAATAAAAAACAATTAGTCCATGTGCCCTGTGGATATTGAAACGTCGTATAGCAGGAGAGTATTTTGTTAACCGCATTGTTTATTGAATGCTATATTTTTGTCAACGGTTCATAATTGTATGAAAAACTAGTTTAAATTATTTATTTCGTTAAGGTCCGAGGGCACGTTTTTCGGGCTCGAACATGGTACATGAATTCTCAGGGCCGGCCCTGCTAATTATTAATTTCGTGCTGGGTTTTTTTTCTTAGTTTTGAGAATACTTAGAAAACCATGAAGTTTACATTTCAAGCTTTATAGACATTGTTGAATACACAAAAATGTATTATTGTAGTAGGTGTTTATAATTATTATCCTTATTCTTTGTTTGGACATATCAAAGACATATAATAATGTTGTTTAACGGATCCATAAAAAAACTAGTGAGAAGCTAGATATAATGTTTTAATTGCAAGATGGACACCTTTAGATGCTTTTGTACTCAGATATTATAAGATGATTAGATCTTCTAAGTGCTGGTAATTGGTAACAATTTTTAGATATAAAAAATTATATATACACACACAATATATATAATTATTGTTAAAACCGGTGCGTTGCGATGGGGCTATTATACCTAACGAAAAGCAAATGTAAAAATGTTAAATCACGTACGCCTGTTGCGGCATGTTAACATGCAAAAATTAGAACTAAATATAAAATATAGAACAAAGTAACTAAATCGACATAAGACTTGCACGTTGTGACAAGGTCGTTAAGCGAAAAAGGTAGACGTAACGTTCAACCACACATGCTCGTTGCAACGAATTAAATCACAAAATTTAAATCAAAAGGTAGAACATAAAATTTGTAAAAAATGAAAAGTTTAAAGAAGCAAAGTTGAAAGTGGAAAAATATTAGGGTTAAAAATGGAAAATACTTTGTTACAAATTTTGTAAAAGGTGAAAGTATAGGATTTAAAACTAAAAAAGGAAAAGGAAGAAAATTAGAACATATTTACAAAGCCTAATGTAGAACCAATAATTGATGGAGAAGTTGATAATTAATAAATATGAGTTTTTAGGATCTTTGCATTGCGACATGACTGTCAAACAAATCGAAATAAACGTAAAAATATTGAAATTTTCGTGAATAGGAATAATTAAGTTAAAACAATAAAAAAGGAAAATAGTTTTAATCTAAAAAATGGATAGAACCTAAGAACTTAATCAATAATATTAAAATTTAGAACTGTGGGCTGTGGCTGGACAGTTAAATCGAATAAAATAGATGTAAAAATTGTTGAACCAATCACGCACGTTGCAATAATTAATTCGTAAATTGTAGACCGATGCAAAAATGAAATTTAAAAAATAAACCGGAAAAACGGTACCGTTAAACCCAAAAAATATAGGATTAATGCTAAAAGTGATTTCTATTATTTCATAAAGTTTATCTATATATAGTATCACTTTTGTTTCATAAACTTTTAAAAGATACAACATACCAATATGATTATATCTTAAGGTGATTATTTATATACAAATTAATTATTTTATAAGTTATTTTTTTTCTTGCTTTGATTTAATGATGTGTTAACAAACTAACAAGCTAATCTTTGAACAATACTATACTTTTATAAAAGGGTTCACTAAACATTAAGAATATTTTTATATATAGACAAAGTTTATCAGATCTTCTAGTAGAATTCGTAAAACCATTTTGGCAGCTCAATGGTCATCCAAAACCTTTTCTATCTCTCACACTATCACACACAAATCTCTCTATCTCTGCCGCAACACCACCACATCACCACAACAATCCAAACACCGCCACTTAACTGCCACCACCATAACACTGGAAATGATCCCGACAGCGACTCCAATTATGACTGCGACTGACGTAGCCACCACGATATTTGTCTTCTCTCTTTCTCTAAAAAACCTAACTTCTACACAGTGGCGAAGATTGAGATTTCCGACGGGGGGTCGAAAACGTGTATACCTAAAAATTTCTATAGAACCGGGGGGTCGAAAACGTATATACAAAAAAAATTCTATACGAAAGCTACACGTATAACACTACTGAGCGAAAAGTTTGGGAGGTCGCCCCTGGCCCCTTCTAACCTGCGCCACTTCTTCTACATTCTCTCTCTAAAGATCACATCTACCTACCCCCACCACCACCACCACCACCACCACCGCCACCACCACATCGCTACCATCACCATATCCCCTTTACCTACTTTATCTCTCTCCTTCTCCTTTTTCCTCTCTTTCTCTGTCTACGTTTTTAAGCACCACTTTCCACCGGCTAAGTCTACCTCACCACCACCCTTTCCTAAAAACCTATAACCGCTTGCCACCTCTGATTTGGGTCCTGACAGCGGGCCAAATTAGATCGTGAACGACGATGGTTACACGACACTCTTCTTTCTACGGTTTGATAGTAAATAATCAAAAAACTTTCAACTTTATGCTTGCTTCCTTGTATAAGAACTATAAAAAAATGAAAAAGAAAAAAATGTGTGGAGATGTTATTCACTGATTGGAGAGTGGATTGTAAGACCAATTAAAACTTAGTAAATTGAACAATAATTATGTAAGTATACCCAAAGTTGATAATTTATAAAGGGGAAATAAGTAGATTTTGTTAAGTACTAAAATTAATCAATATGTATTAAAATATAATATAAATATTGTTAAGTACTAACTTAGTGTTATTATTAATAAACGTTAGATTTAAGTTATTATATGTTTCAATCCCATTACCACATGATTCAATATTAATTACTATAAAACATAAAGTTATATACATACAGTCCACAATGCAACCTACAAATCATGTGGGTGGTGAGCTCGTTATAGCTTACGAAAACAAATTAAACTTTGAATAATACTACGTTTTTAATAAAATTTATAGTGGAAAGTAGATGGATTAACATTAAAAGGGTGAAAATGTATATTATTTAAAGTATAAAAGATAAATTAAATTTTTAAACATGTTAATACTGCATTTATTTTAATACATAAAAAATAGAAGTACAAAATATACAAACAAGAATCTAAGTCAATGCTAGCAAGTGATAGAATTGTAAACTGATGAAAATTGAAAAATAAAAAGCGAAGTAGAGATAGCAGGGACATTGAACGAGATATGAGATTGAGAATTTGACATGACATGGGAATTCTCACTAACATAAGGCTGTGGGGAGGGGGCATTTTATGGGGCAGGGGATACCTGGTAACACTAGCTAACCCACACTGTGCTAGCGTTAGTCACGGCGTTGTCCCATCCACAACCCACTTTTTTTGGTGTGGACTGGTAGAGCCCACAAGTGTCGTGTCTCAAGTAATGTCCCCAACCCAAGCCCCCCACACCCCACCCCACAACCTAAAACAATATTTAGAGTGTGTAGACAAAGAGAGTACAATACCTATTCAAACTTGTAAAAAGTTAAGGAGTAACTTAGTGAGGAGAAGAAAATTTGACAACTAAGATATAGGAAATATATAATTAATAATTTGTGGGTTCTTTTTCCTTTTCTAACTAGGACTTTACAAAATAAAAAAAAGAGTAAATTACACATATTGTCCTTTAATTCTACCCTAAATTGCAGTCTCTGCCCTTTCCCTTTAATTTGTGCAGGCCATGTCCTTTAAATAACAAATTTGCACACTCCTTGTCCTTTGCTCCAAACCCCATCCAACAACCCAGTTAAATGCACCCATGTGCCTCTCACATGATGGGTAAAATTGTAATTTACCCTCCGCTTAAACATCACCCGAATCTGAACTAACGAATCTGGAGCCCTATACCCGAACCCGAGCTGTAAACAACCACCACCACTGCCACCAGCGTCCACCACCGCAGATGGCCGCGACGCAGCCGCCGTCATCACCACCATCAGCCTCCATCATCATCAACAACATCTATTATTACCACATACTCGCTTATCAGCAAAATAGAGAAAAAAAGGAACGAGAGGTGAGGGGATTTACCGGAAAATCTGTCGGTGAAAAGCTCCACCGCCGTCGTAGCGGTGTTTCTGGTCACCGGAGCGACGACTCCATCCTCTGCACATCGCCGCACCACCATAAAGGGGTGACCGGCACTACTTCTCCATCCCAATCGCTCTCTCTCTCGCTGTTTCTCTCTCTACAAGCCTCTCTCTCTCTCTTCGATCTCTCTATCTCCATCATATCCAGTCCGGTGTGGGTGTGAGGGGGGGTGTAAGAGGTGAGGGTTGGGTGTGTGTGAAGCCGATCGGGCTACCGGCGCCAGCGGCTGGCCTGTGTATTGCCGGTCATACGAAGAGAAGAGAAAGAGGAAGGATAGATCGAGTGGAGGTGGGTGATGGCCGATTTTGTGCTTCAAATGGAAAAGATGAAGTTCTGATTATCTATTTATGTGTGTATGTTAGGTTGCAGGGAGGAAGAAAGACTCCAGAGGTTTTAAAGGGTAGGTGGAGGGTAAATTACAATTTTACCCATCATGTGAGAGGCACATGGGTGCATTTAATTGGGTTGTTGGATGGGGTTTGGAGCAAAGGACAAGGAGTGTGCAAATTTGTTATTTAAAGGACATCGCCTGTACAAATTAAAGGGAAAGGGCAGGGACTGCAATTTAGAGTATAATTAAAGGACAATCTGTGTAATTTACTCTAAAAAAAATAAATAAAATGAGTACAAATTGTAGCTAAAGTAAGGGGTGAACATAAAAATCAATTAATAAGTGAATTGTAAACAAAATAACCAACACAAGTAGGCTAGCACTACAAGAAGATTGAGGTATCACCGATGGAAAATATATGTCTGAAGTCGATCGTCGATATATTAACAATGGAAATCGTCAAAATCCTTTTTTTTAACGGCAAATCACTTATATATATATATAGGGTAAGGTTCATGCGAGAACCACCCTTATTGCGAGAACCAATGTGAACACAACCTAAAATAGCTAAAAAAAACCCAACCCCCCCCCCCCCCAAAACCTAAACCCCCCTCCCCCAAAAACCTAACCCCCCCCCCCCCCAAGCTAAAATGCTAAAAACTAAACCCCCAAAAAACCTAAAAAAAATTTTTTTTAATATTTTTTATGTTAAAATCGTTACTTTTAGTAGCCAAAATTTTTTTTTTTTTTTTAAATTAAAATTTTTTTTTTCTTCGAAAAGTTGCGATTTTTTTATAAAAATATTAAAAAAATTGTATTAAAAATATTAAAAATGCCTAAAAATAGCTAAAAATCACACAAATTTTTTTTAATATTTTTTATAAAAAATCGTTACTTTTCGAAGCAAAAAAAAAATTAAAAAAAAAAATTTTAACAAAAAAAAAATTTCGCTACTAAAAGTAGCGATTTTTACATAAAAAAATATTAAATTTTTTTTTTTTTTTAGATTTTTTTAGGTTTTTTAGGGGTTTAGTTTTTAGCATTTTAGCTTTGGGGGGGGTTAGGTTTTTTTAGCTATTTTAGGTTGTGTTCACATTGGTTCTCTCGGTTCTCGCAATAAGTGTGGTTCTTGTATGAACCTTACCCTATATATATATATATGGAGCCGCTAAAATGAAAATCACTCCCAGTTTGTAAGAACTATGAGAACTACTCTCCACCAATCAGATAGATTTAACCAACCAAAAGGGTATTTAGGTAAATTACTTTATATATCACTTTCATTTGTTAGTTGTCTACTGTCTCTTTAATATTGTCATTTCTCACACTCTCTCTCTCTCTTCATCTTCCATTTTTGAAACTCTTTCTTCATCTCTGAGATCTTCAGAGATCTTCATCTTCATAAGTCTTCACTTTATGAAACTCTCTATTTATTTCTCACCACCGGCACCACACCCACACACCCTGTTTGTCTCCGACCCCCGTTGTTTCTCCGGCAGAAGCGTCCCCCTCCACCGATTACCAACAACCACCACCGTCGAGCACCCTCAACGACGGCAGTTACCATCATCGACTACTCTCCCCTCTGATCGAACATTATAACCACCGGTACCGCCGGCGACGAACGACCACCCTCATTTACCACCGATGCCGTCAAATTGGACCTCCGAGAGACCATCCATCATCTCAGATTAAACATAAAGTTTCAAAGGCTTTTTGTTATCTTTCAGTTACAAGTAAATCCATGTATGAACGATTGAAATTTTATTGATTATTGAAGATGATTGTGAGTTTTTTTATTAGAAATTGTTATGATAAATTGGTATTGAAAGATATGCTATCTGTTGAAAACTTGATTAGCTGAGTTAATGAAAACTTGAGGTTGAGGAATTGTTGTTTTAGTTGATTTTATTGAAGTTTGATGTTTGAATTTGAACGAATAGGATTTGAATGTCAAATGACTTCAAACTAATAGGATTTGAATGTCGATTTTGACTTTAAACAGACAACTTTCAACTTGATTAGCTTCACTAATTGTTATATATTGATGTTGTTGAGGTGTAGAAATTGTTGTTTTATGAAGGTTTTTCCCGGTGGCGGGGGTGGCCCGACGGTGTTGGCGGTGGTGGTGTTGGAGGTGGTGGCTGTGTGAGCGGTGGTGGCGGTAAACGATGATGAGTGGGTGGGTGAAGGGGGTGGTCGATTTATTTGGCAGTGGGGGAGATGAGTTTTGCGGTGGGTTTGAATCTGTGGGTTTGGTGGTGCAGCGGTGGGTTTGAATCTGTGGGTTTTGATACGATCGATTGGGTGGCGATGATGAAAACAAAACGCCGATTTTGATGACGATGGCGCGGCAAGGACGGCGGAGGGTAGGTTTTTTAAACCTGCAACCCCTCTTTTGCAGCCTTTTGATTATCCGTTAATCTGAGCCAAGCCCCGTTTTTTTTCGAGATAGACTTTGTTTTGATGTTGTTGGTTTTTAATTCCCCCCCCCCCCCCTTAGTCGATGATGATAACGATATATCTGAGACATCTCCCGAGTTTGCGATTTCTCGGTGCGTTCGTTTTTGCGTAAAGAAGTTTTTGTAAAAAAAAAGCTTACCCGTAAACTTTTTAACGTAAAGAAGTTTTTGTAAAAAAAAAAGTTAACCCGTAAAACGTAAAAAGTTTTAAAGTAAAACGTAAAAAGTTTTACGTAAAAACGTAAAACGTAAATTTTTTTTCGTAAAACGTAAAAAGTTTTTCGTAAAACGTAAAACGTAAAAAGTTTTTCGTAAAACGTAAAAAGTTTTACATAAAACGTAAAAAGTAAAAAGTTTAACGTAATACGTAAAAAAGTTTAACGTAAAACGTTAAAAGTTTAACGTAAAACGTTAAAATTTTAAAAAGTTTAACGTAAAACGTAAACTTTCTAATGTAAAACGTAAAACCTAAAACGTAAAACGTAAAACGTAAACCTTTTTCTACGTAAGTTGTAAAACGTAAAAAACCGTGTGATAAAACGGCGCCTAAACAAGGGGCGTGAATGTGGCGCCTAAAAACGGGGCGAAAAAAACGGGACGTAAAAAACGCCGCGTTAAAACGGGACGTAAAAAACGGCGCGTTAAAAATGCGACGCTTGAAAACGTCGAGCGTAAAAAACGACCCATTAAAAAACGATGCGTAAAAACGACGTGCAAAAACTGGCGCGCAAAAAAACTGTCTTTTGTTAAAAAAATCTGCATTTAAAAATGTTTTTAATAAAAAAATCTTTTTAAAAAATAAAAAGTAATATAATAAAACTAAAAAGTAATATAATAAAACAAAAAAGTAATTAAAAAATAATAAAGAAAAAAAAGACAAAAAAAAGTTATTTTACTAAACTACCCTTTTGAATTAAAGACATAATAAGACAAAATGTATTTAATATTAATTTTTGTTACTTTTAATCTCATCCATCCATCTTGTGGATCTAAAGGATAGAAAGTGGTTCTTATGGTTCTTATAACTAGAGGTGGTTTTCATTTTAGCGATCCCCTATATATATATATATGTTTTTAAGGGTTTTGGGCAAAAAAAAAAAAAAATCAAAAAACGCTTATAATTTAGAAAACCATTATAATTTAGAAAACTTGTGAAACTCTAACCTCCCGAACTTTTAAAAAAAAATTTACACATGTTATATACATGTTTTTAAGGGTTTTTGGCAAAAAAAATCAAAAAAACGCCGAGTAGATATTTAAAAAAAAAATAAACAAGTTTTGGTGTAACACATGTTACAAATATGTCAGATGAATGTAATATGTGTTACACCAAAATTTGTTTATTTTTTTTAAATATCTACTCGGCGCTTTTTTGATTTTTTTTGCCCAAAACCCTTAAAAACATGTATATAACATGTGTAAATTTTTTCAAAACAAAAAAACATCGGGTGCTTTGAGTTTCCCGGGTTTTCTAAATTAAAGTGGGTTTTCTATACATCCTTCCCCTATATATATATATATATAGGGTGAGGTTCCTGTAAAAATGACTCTTTTCGGGAGAAGTGTGAGAAGGTATAGAAATTAACATGTAGGCATCATGTTTTGAACTTAGGGATGATGTTTTTTTTTTTTTGGCAAGAAAAACACCAAACATAACAATTTAAAACACAATGCAACATAGTATGGACGTGAATTTAAAAGACACTATTTAACACTTAAAACACACTACTAAACGTTCTTGACATGGTGTTTTAAGTTTTAAGCCTAGAATTCATTGCATTGTTTCTTAAATTGTTATGTTTAGTGTTTTCTTGCCAAAACAACGCAAAACATTATGTCTAAGTCCAAAACATTATGTCTACATATGAATTTTTATGCCTTCTCACACTTCTCACGAAACATGTCCTTTTTACATGATTCTAAGACTATATATATATATATATAGGAGTAGGAGTTCTGCGGAAAGTGTGTTTTTCCTAGAAAGTCTAGGAAGCGATCTGGGCCCTCCGATTGGTGTTTTTAATGGCTTAGATCAAATGGATGGCATTTTCGTAATATCTGAGTTATATAATTAGAGACTTTTAATATAGTGAGGGTATTTTGGTAATTGGAAGTGTTTTAAATTAGTCAAAAAACTGCCATATCAATAACCAATCCCTAAAATCATGGGATTTCCCCTCTTTGCCTTTTTCGCCGGAGCAGCTACTTTTGTTGCTTTAACCGGCGTCTTCACCTTCACTTGACCACCAGATCTAGCTTTCACCCATTATTTTCGAAAAAAAGAACAAGATTGGCAACAGCAATTGACGGCAACTGTACGCACAACAAGAAACATATTTTATTCTTTTCAGCCTATTATATTCGAAGGAAGCAAGCAACAGGATCCCTACTTGACTTTCATTAATTTTCGAGCAGCAAGTGGGCAGGGGATTTTTTATTGTTATTTATTTTCGACAACATCAACATAAGAGGGGAAAGCTCGGTTCGTGGTTGGAGCATCACGGGTTCGATATTATTCTTATTTTTCTAATCCTTTGTATCGAAACCATGTTTTGTTTAATTTTTAGAACCGATTTTGTTATGTTTTTTTAGAACCGAGTTTGATATTGCATGTTGGTGTGTTTTGATTGATTATTAGTAGATCTAACAAGAAATCTGCTTGCTGTTAAAACACAGCGTCAAGAAATCTGTTTGCTGTTAAAACACAGTGTTAAGAATTCTCCAGCAATCTACTTGCTGTTAAAACACAGTGTCAAGAATCCTCAAGAAATATGATTGCTGTTAAAACACAGCGTCAAGAAATCTGCTTGCTGTTAAAACACAGTGTCAAGGAAATGTGCTTGCTGTTAAAACACAATGTCAAGAAATCTGCTTGCTGTTAAAACACAGTGTCAAGAATCCTCCAGCAATCTGCTTGCTGTTAAAACACAGTGTCAAGAATCCTCCAGCAATCTGCTTGCTGTTAAAACACAGCGTCAAGAAATCTGCTTGCTGTTAAAACACAGCGTCAAGAAATCTGCTTGCTGTTAAAACACAGCGTCAAGAAACACATCGTCTTGTATGATTTAAATTGAAACTGTCAATTTGATTTAAATGGAATATTTAGTTTCCATAATTTTCTGGTTAGTTAGTTATCCTAATAAAATAATCCATAATTAAAATAATATTCAAATTACACAATTGCCCTTTTAGTTAAAATCCTTCAATGCCACATGTCGCGTTCTTATTGCTTCCTAGACTTTCTAGGAAAAACACACTTTCCGCAGGAACCCTACTCTATATATATATATATATATATGGTGATGCTCCATAGAAAACCTTGGATTTTGAGAAAACCTTGCAAACTCAACATGTGGCCTACATCCTTCCACGTATCCATAGTCAACCTGATTATCCTTTTTGCTTCTAAGGGTATATATGTAATTATACATCTATCCACCCAACCCAAGATCTCTTCCCCATTTGATTTGACACTATCATTAATGCCCATCACATCATTATACAAATCACCAAACCCCCATTTATTTTAGATTATTTCAATTTTAAAAGGAAAATTTTCAATTTCGAATTCATCTTCCTCAACAAGAACTTTAATTCGCCATCCTCCATTAACGTACAACGGAGCGTCCACCAACTTTAATTCGTCTGATCCAAAACAAGAATTTTACTACGTGTTCCTCCATTAACGAGATTGACATCCAAAATGAAGAAAATGTTCCACGTTTGTTTTTAATGTTTATTAATGGTTATGTTTTTCTCTTGCTTGTATCTTCAGCCGTTTATAGAATATGGTTTGTGTAACACAAACATCAAATATAATAGTTACGTTTGAATTTACACCGTTAATGTGTCCAACATGTGTTTTTTTTATGCAGAAACAACGCCACCATCCTCTATTATTAAGACGCATCAGGGTACCCGGTACTGGATTATTTTTGCATATGAACTGATTTCTGGCTATGTTGTGATGTTATTTGAGAAAAAGATTGTATTTAGGTAAAAAGTTTCTATTTTTTTAAAATCTTGTTAATCTTTGAGTCATATGCATGTTTAGGGGGAGAAGTTTAGAATGTACAGGGTGCAAATTTGTGTTTTTGGCATATGTTTTAAGTGTGATTTTGGGGATTTAATTTGGAAAATTATTTTGCATATGAACTGATTTTTGGCTGTGTTGTGATGTTATTTGAGAAAAAGATTGCAATTTAGCTAAAAAGTTGTGATGTTGTTTGAGAAAAAGATTTTATGGCTATGAATGTGTTAATAGTTATGTCCGGTTAATAACTTAACAGTTATCTTATCTTTTTGTTATTAGGTTGGTGATGGATACAAGGGAAACAAGATCCAATTCTCGGGACCGTTGGTTTCGTCAAACGCGGGTCAGATGCTCAAGGATCATGACCATGTTTATGTTACAGCACAACACAACGTAACACGTGTTATAGTTTGAACTTCTGGACATGCATGTGTTACATGTGACATGAAACCCATGTACAACGTAACACGTGTTACGTGTGACATGAAAACACATTTTTATAACTTCCCTGGCATACGCACACCCACATGTTTACAAACTGTTTCAAGACCGACCCAAGCAATAAAGCAAGGGTAGCCGCTGAAAAGCTAAGGCAGACTGTCAAAGGAAGCTCCACCATTTTCTTAGTGCTATGTATTTTCGTTTACTAGTAATATGTAATGTGAGAATCTTATTGTTTTGTCTAGTACATGATGTTAAAACGGTATGGACTTAACACATTTTGTGTTGAAGTCGCCCGTGTTTGTACTTCTGTTGTTACTAAGTTACTATTGGAGTTTATGCATCCATTCTGAAGTCTTAACACACGTTATAATAGAGGCTTAACACACGTTATATCAGGTTTACTCTGTTGTTATTAAGTTACTATTGGAGTTTATTCATCCATTATGGACGTCTTTACACACGTTATAATAGATGCTTAACACATGTTATACATTTCAGTCGCTTAACACATGTTACAGTATGTATATACACATCATGGTGTTTTGGAAACCACTAGCTTATACATGACATCATGTTAGGTTAAACCAAGATTATAATAACAGAGGCTTAACACATTTTATCCCAGGTATACGGTGTTACGATATTAACTTGTATGTTCCATATTAACTTGTACACGTGTTACGATTAGTATATGCACTTCATAATGTTTTGCAAATCACTTTCATATACATGAATACAAGTCGGGTTACAACAAGATTATAATGGTGGAGGCGCCCGTACTTGTACCTCTACTGTTACAGTTACTATTGAAGTTTATGCATCCATTCTGGAAGTCTTAACACATGTTATAATAGATGCTTAACACACGTTATATCAGGTTTACTCTGTTGTTATTAAGTTACTATTGGAGTTTATGCATCCATTATGGAAGTCTTAACACACGTTATAATAGATGCTTAACACACGTTATACATTTCAGTCGCTTAACACATGTTACAGTATGTATATACACATCATGGTGTTTTGGAAACCACTAGCTTATACATGACACCATGTAAGGTTAAACCAAGATTATAATAACAGAGGCTTAACACATTTTATCCCTTGTATACGGTGTTACGATATTAACTTGTAGGTTCCATATTAACTTGTTCACGTGTTACGATCAGTATATGCACATCATAGTGTTTTGCAAACCACTTTCATATACATGAATACAAGTCGGGTTACAACAAGATTATAATGGATGCTTAACACATGTTATCATATGTATACAAGTGGGGTTACAACAACATTACAATATTACTAAACTCACCATTAAACCCATCGCCTCCGTCAACTGTTTTCACCCTTATCACATGTTAAGCAACTACATGTTCCAAACAGACAGATTGTAACACATGTTAGATCAGTATATACACATCATGGTGTTTTGTAAACCACTAGCTTATACATCAATACATGTCAGGTTACAAAAAGATTATAACAGAGGCTTAACACATGTTATAAATTCCAAAATGTGCACAACAAATGATCCGTTTCATATTATATATTCCAAAATTACCGGTACATGAGTTACCATAAATGGCTCGTTTCATATTACATGTTACATACTAACTTGTACATTTATTACTTGTACAAGTGTTATGCTCAGCATCCACATTATCGGATATTTTAAACATCAACAAAAATAAATAGATATTACTTGTTTTTTTTTAAATTAACTAAGGTTAACACACGTTATATGTCATTCTAACAGGGGCTTAACACATGTTATACATGAACACATGTCAGGTTACATCATGGTTTTCTGTTACAACACGAACCACTAACACATGTTATAAATGAACGAGAGTTCTTTCCAAAAAAATGTGACTTATTCAAGGTCCCCGCATTAACGTCGCCTACATCCATCCAGCTTGTCAATTGAATATCTTTATGGGGACCGTTTTTGTAAATCAAGCAACCCATTCGGTGATATAGACATTCTTTCGATGTCTCCAACAAAGCAACTTTCTTTTGCCTGAAACACATCCCAAATAATTACAAACCCAAAAAATTGATAAACATCCATTCGAGGTATCCGGGTTGTCCCACGAGAATTCCGACCCCCGAGCACTCTCCCAAATTGACGCCCAATTTTTTCATACAACTTATCCTCACAAAGGTGTATAGGGACACCTTCCATCTTAGGCCAAACTGTCACACCCCGATATTTTCACGTATTACCGGTGGGCCCGGTGGGGAGTATCGTGACGTAGTTGATATCATCATAGTCAATTAATCACAGTTTAATGCACAGCGGAAGTCTAAAATAATTATACAAACCGAATTTGAACAGTATAATAAAATATTTTACAAACGGTCGATAATGGATCCACATGCGGATCTAAAACAGATAACAAATTTATTGTTCAACAGACTTTAAGTACTAAGAACTTGCAAGATTCCTTAATTAGTACTCAGGAGCTTCCAGCCCATTACGCGTAGTACCTGCCACTTAATCTTTTGAAAAATACGTCAGTTTACACTGGTAAATACAATTAACTGACTCTTTTGAAAAGTATTTATAAAATTGGTTTGGATGCACAAGGCATAAATTTTTTTATAACTTGGGACAATTATTTTAAAATAATCTTGTATACAGATTTACATGTTTGTCGTCCATTCAGTAGACCGGGTTAGAAGTACCGGTTAAAGGTTAATAGACACACCACAAGTATAGGCCCACAAGAGAGTGAGATACCGCTTATACATACGCAACTGTCAGGTGTATGCCTACACCCCGTGCTTAAGCCGTGGCCATTTCTAATGAATGAGCAGAGGATATCCAGGACATGGTCATTAACCCCCAATGGCATTGCATCAAACAAAACAGATTAAAACGGGTTATGTAAATTTATTAATCACAATCCGATTTAAATAATTTCATACCCGACCAAGAGGTATTTTTATAATACCGTATCCCAAGCCCGTATAAGGGAAAATAAGTTAAAAGTATTTACCTGAGCAAAAATATAATTTTATTCTTAGCCGTATACAATCAGCAAGTACAAGTAGCTTTTACTGGGCTCCTAATCTGAAACGAAAGTTTTAATAACCTGTTAGATTCCTAAAAAAAATCTTATTTAAGTCTTAACTTAGACCGGTTAGTTTTAATGAAAGGTTTACGGTTCAAAACGCAAGATTAAACGAAGACTGGATTAGAATGTGATTCTGTAACACCTCGTAAAAATCGTGTCCAATGATGTGTTGACACGTGTAATAAACCCTAATAAAGTCAAACATGGACTATGAAGGACTAATTTTGTCAAAAATCGAAAACCTTGAATATAGAAGGACTGAAAGTGTCAACCTGCCTAAACTAGGCCTCTGAGTGACCTTGTACGGTTTCCATATTCTCAAATGAGCCACTTGTTAATTCTTACCTCTGAGTGACCTTTTAACATACCAAGAGCTTCATAATGTTTGATCATATTCTCGGGAATGCCTAATATTGGCCATTCAAGGCTTTTATGCCAATAAGTGAAGTTACACGCAAGTTTGTGAGTTAGATGGGTTAAAAGCGTCAACATGTTTAATTATACCTCTGAATGACCTTTTAATGAACCCGAAGCATTAAGATATGCAAACATACGCTTGGGAATGCTTATTATGGGCCAAGGAAGGCTTTCATGTCGTTAAACGATATCATGCACACCATTGTGCGTTAAAAGGACTAAAGACGTCAACTAGCGAAACTACAGCATAAAGTGACCTTTTAACGAACTCGGGGCTTCGTAATATTCGATTATACTCTCAAGAATAAGTGATAACAATTTCACAAGGTTTCGATATCGTTATGTGTTATTTACGCGAATTCCCAAGAATAAGGGTTAAAAGCGTCAACGAGACGAAACTAGTGTTTTCGGTGGTCGTTTAACGAAACCGGACCTAACGGTGTTTGGTTATACTCTCTAGATCATCTACAAACCAACTAGAAGGGTTAAAAGTGCCTAAAATGAAAGATAACAAGCATTAAAAGGTGCAGGGATCAAATGTGTCAAGATTGAAACTTGTTTTGCTGGTATATTGTGTGGTGGCGTCACGCCACAGACACCCCCCTTCGCCATGGCGTGTGGCGACGGCTTCAAATTGACAGAATGCTTTGGCCAGGTGCAGGTCACATTCTTCCTTGGCCTCCAAACAAGTCTAGTTCGAATTCTATGAGCTTTTGATGGTTTTTAAAACCACCATGGACACTTGTGATGATCTTAAAACATCCCTAAACACTTGTAATGATCTGGTGTGTGTCCCTTACACTATAAATAGAGCTATTGGTGTCACACCCCGAATTCCACGTGTCACCGGTGGGCCCGGTGGGGGAGTATCGTGACGTGGTTAGCAACATAATAGTCAAACAACACAATATTTAAATGCACAGCGGAAGCAAATGAAAGATATAAATATATTTCAACCGAATATAATATTGTAATATCAAGTATTACAACAGTCGATTGTTTATCCACAGACGGATCGAAAATAAAATGGAAACAGTAGTTCAACAGACTTTAGGCATCTTAAGCTTGCGAGACTTCTATTGATGCTAAGGAGAAATCCAGCCGATTTCGAGTAGTACCTGCACTTAATCTTTTTGGGAAAATACGTCAGTTTACACTGGTAAATACAATCAACTGACTCATTTTAAAAATGATTAAAAATTGATTGGGATGCACGTGGCATAAACATTTTTATAACTTGGGATAATTATTTAAATATATAAACTTGTAAAAGAATTACATGTTCCTTATGCGTTCAGTAGCCCGGATCGTGCCGGGTTAAAGATCAATAGACACACCACATTATTTCTTTATGCACTGACAGGTGTACGCCTACATCCCGCGCTTAGGTCGTGGCCATTTCGTAAAATGATGCCGAGGATATCCGGGACATAGTCATTAACCCCCCAAAGGCTTTAAGTAAACAAAACAATTTAAACGGTCATCTCGATAATACTTAACCACCAAACGGTTAAGGTCGAATGCCCGACCAAGCGGTATTTTATGTACTGTACCCCAAGCCCGTATAAAGGAAAATAAGTTAAAAGTATTTACCTTTGCAAGTATAATTCACAAACAGCTAATGCAAGTAGCTTTTACTGGTCCTCCTATTCTGGAACGAATGTTTATAATAACCTATTAGAATCCTAACGGGTCTTTAATTAAGCCTAAGCTTAGACCGGTTAGTTTTAAAGATACGGTTCGTACGCACGATTAAGCGAAGACCGGAATAGAATGTGATTTAGACCCGATAAGTTTGAAGACTTGCTTAATATGGGTATATTATACACATTCTGGATTTGACCGGAATAGAGATAAAACCGATAAGGTTTGACCCGTTTCGGCTAATTTATGCAAACTAGTTACATAAACCGAACCGAACGCGCAAGAGGCGTAACGGGTGACCATGAGAGTCATATAAAGGTTTCCTAAGTTAATATTCCTCAAATATGTTGTGACATCAGTAAGATATCTTTTATTATGCCCGGAATGAATTTAAACACAAACTTTGCCCCGTAGGGGTAGTTTGGTCATTTATAAGGTTATAAAAGAGTTTAAGTATTATCCTGAGTTACAGGTCTGATGTAATCAGCAAAAATACTCCATTTGATAAGTTATAACAGTAGGGTAAAGTATATATGTGAAATTTATCAATTATAACCAAACTATGCACCGTAGGGGCATTTTGGTAATTTCACATAAGCCGAAAAGCTCAAAACTGAAGTCTGAGTTAAACAACTTTTTCTTACTGTTAAAATATTATAATTTACCTTAAATATCAGTAGTTATCAACCTTTGTATGTTTAAAATGGTTTTAGTACATACTATGCGTTAAAAACGCTTAGAAAGGCGATTAGAAGCCGTTTCCGGGTTTTATATAGAAAGCTGATATTTTTTATTATCCCAGAAGGTTTAAAATAATTTATTTATCATAAGAAATCAGTAGCAAAAGGTTTGGGGTCGAAAAGATATGTAAAACTCCTTTTATAGCCCGAAAGGGCAAAACCGACAATTATCGAATTAAGCTTATGACCCTAAGTTATGCTCAGCCTAAAATTAATTAAAAATCTTCAAAAATCCCAAAATAATATATTACATCAGTGGGTAAAGAGTTTGATACCAAAAAGTGGGTTTAAATAGGCCATACGCTAATTATGTCGTTTAATCGCTAAAAAGCTTTCTAATTACGCTAATAAGCATAACTCTCAATCTACACCTCAAACTGATGTCAAATTTTGGGTGCAAGTTTATAAATCAGTAACTAAGGTTTCTACTCTTTTACATTTTCAAAAATCATGTTTTATGGTGAAAAGGGCATAATGGTCAACATATAGGCAATTAACGGAATCATGCATATTAATTGGATAGCTAATGAACCATGGTGTATAATCACCGAGGGTTATACTAGTATGTAACCTGGTCCTATTAGAGCTCTAAGGCATTTCTAAAACATGCTTAAACAGGTCAGAACTGAAAGTCAAAGCAAAAGTCAAATTATGCGACTTTCGGTTCCGAACCGGGTCTCTACTGAAAATTGTCGGGTTGAACATGTTTAGACATGTTCTTACATTCATTACCAAGTTATATTAATGATCAAACAGGTTGTATGGGTTCTACATTGCTAATTATGCATAAATTGTAAATTAAGCATTCTGTTGACTTTTTAATAACAAGTTTGACCCGACATTTGACCTAGTTAGAGTGGGAATCAGAGGGTGCCCTTTTAAGGGTTTATTGCCCACATAATTACCAACTTATAACTACTTTCAATTTGACTAATCACTGGACCATTAGTGATTAATCATTAAGTCAACCGTTAATTACGACGGTTTGACTTTTAAGCTAAAACTAAGCAAAAACTTAACTAAAAAGGGTTAAGCATACTTACTGAAGTCCTATGCACGATTTGTGATCACTTGAGTCTGCTTTGGAGCTCCAGAAATGATCAGAAATGCTGAAGGAAGGTGTGGTTGCAATGTTGCAACATAAGGCCTTTATATAGTGCTCTAAATCTCATGGATCATTGACACACAAGCCTACCAATGGCCATGGATCATCTCCAGATGTCCCTAAGTGTCTAGGGGTTGTTTAGGGGTCGTCCAATATGTGAAAAATCGTTTATAAGTCGGTTAGAATGCAAATAGAAGACCATAACCCAAAGTTTTCGGATCAGATGACCCTAGGCGTCACGCGTAGGTCCCCATAGGGGCCCTCGCGTCGCGCGATGCCCTTCTGCATCAAATCAAACTTTTAGATTTTTATGTTTTGATCCTTGGCCCTTCAAAACTTTGTTTCGACTTCATTTCTTGCATTTTAAACCCTCCAATTTGACGTATAAGGGCTTCAAGACATATACCCATTTTGTTTAGTCCTCGGTTAACTTTATTGTCACCCGAAAAGTCCTAAACTTCATCGTTGACGCTTTTAACCCATCGCATACGAATTTGACCATAACTTTCTCATACGATAACGAAACTTTATGAAATTTATATCGTGCATTCTAGTGAGCATAATTAACAGTTACAAAGCTTCGGGTTTGCTAAAAGGTCACTCAGAGGTATAACTTAAACATGTTGACACATTTAACCCCTGTAGTTTGTAATCTCTCACTTTCTTTCATATTTAGCTTCGTATGTTCCATGATTTATTCGTTTGAAGGTATGAGCATCATGTAGGGTTAATGTAAAATATATTTATCCCTTGTTGACAATTTGAACCCTTATATTTAAATACTTTCCAGGTTTGTCAACTTTAGTCCTTCAAGAACATTCTTTCACACGTTCAAACATATGACACGTGTCAACACATTATAGGACGTGAATTTTCGAGGTGTTACATCCTCACCCCCTTAAAAGAAATCTCGACCTCGAGATTTACTGAAATAAAAAAAGGGTACTTTTCTTTCATTGTGGACTCAACTTCCCACGTGTATTCGGGACCTCTTCGGGCATCCCATTTTACCTTTACAATAGGCACATGCTTCCTTCGAAGCTTCTTAACCTGTCGATCCTCGATCGACACAGGTTTTTCAACAAACTTTAAGCTCTCTTCAATATGCACATCTGTATGCGGTATAACCAGTGATTCATCAGCGAAACACTTCTTCAGATTGCAGATGTGGAATACATTGTGAATACTACTGAGGTCTTCAGGTAAGTTTAACTTATAGGCAACCGATCCGACACGTTCGATGACTTTGAACGGTCCTATGTATCTCGGGCTTAGTTTGCCTTTCTTTCCAAATCGCATCACTCCCTTCCAGGGTGATACTTTAAGCAACACCTTGTCACCTACTTCAAAGTTAAAAGGTTTACGCTTCAAATCTGCGTAGCTTTTCTGCCTATCACATGCAGCTTTGAGATGGTCACGAATCTGGACAATCTTGTCCATCGTTTCAAAGACTATCTCTGGTCCTGACAATTGGACATCTCCAACTTCCGCCCAACAAACGGGCGTTCTACACTTTCTACCGTATAAGGCCTCGAAAGGAGCAGCCTTTATGCTGGTATGGTAGCTATTGTTGTAGGAGAATTCGATTAACGGCAGGTGGTTATCCCAATTACCACCTAAATCGATCACACATGCACGAAACATGTCTTCCAATGTTTGGATTGTACGCTCACTCTGGTCGTCCGTCTGAGGATGGTAAGCCGTACTAAAATTCAAACGCGTGCCCAAAGATTGTTGGAAGCTTTTCCAAAAATGTGACGTGTATCTAGTATCCCTGTCAGAGATAATAGACACAGGTACGCCATGTAGAGCTACAATCTTATCTACGTACAGTTGGGCTAACATGTCGGAGCTGTAGGTCTCCTTAATGGGTAGGAAATGTGCTGAGTTAGTCAGTCTATCTACGATCACCCATATGGTATCATTTCCTTTCCTTGTCTTAGGTAACTTGGTGATAAAATCCATAGTTACCATTTCCCCCTTCCATGTGGGAAGTTCGGGTTGTTGTAGCAAACCTGACGGCTTTTGATGTTCAACCTTGACTTGCGCACATGTCAAGCATTTAGCTACATAGGTGGCTATAGACTTTTTCAAGCCTATCCACCAAAAATTTGCCTTCAGATCCTGGTACATCTTATCAGCTCCAGGATGAACGGAGTATTTAGAACTATGGGCTTCCTGGAGGATGACATCTCGAAGTCCTCCATAAATTGGAACCCATATTCGTCCATTTAATCTCAGAATTCCGTCCTTGCCAAGAGATAACTGCTCCTCATTTACTCCTAGTTTCTCGTTAGGATAGTTAGCTTCCAACACAGCTTCCTTCTGTGCAGCTAACAACCTTTCATTCAAACCATTCTTTATCTCAATGCTCTTGGCATTGATTCGGATGGGTTTCACCCTTTCCTTTCTACTCAAGGCATCGGCGACTACATTCGCCTTGCCTGGATGGTATTTGATTTCACAATCATAGTCATTCATCGTCTCCATCCATCGGCGCCGCCTCATGTTTAAATCCTTCTGATTAAACAGGTGCTGGAGGCTCTTGTGATCAGAATAGATTACACACTTGATACCATATAAATAATGCCTCCATAGCTTCAGTGCAAATACAACAGCACCCAATTCCAAGTCATGGGTGGTGTAATTCTTTTCGTGCACCTTTAACTGTCTTGAAGCATAGGCAATAACCTTGCCTTTCTGCATAAGCACACACCCCATGCCAGTGTGTGATGCATCGCAGTAAACTACGAATTCTTCGGTACCTTCAGGCAAAGTCAGCACAGGAGCATTGCTCAACTTCTACTTCAGGATATCAAAAGATTCTTGTTGCTTTGGTCCCCAGTCGAACTTAATTTTCTTTCTAGTCAAAGAAGTTAGGGGTGCAACAATTCTTGAAAAATTTTCGATAAATCGCCTATAGTATCCTGCCAATCCCAAGAAACTGTGAATTTCTGTGGGCGTCTTCGGCTCTTGCCAGTTCATAACTGCTTCTACTTTAGTGGGATCCACTTGGATACCACGCTCACTAACCACTTGTCCAAGGAATTGGACTTCTCGAAGCCAAAATTCACACTTTGAAAATTTGGCGTAGAGTTTCTCATGATGTAGAAGTTTAAGAATACAGCGAAGGTGTTTCTCATGGTCAGCTTGGTTCTTCGAGTAAATGAGAATGTCGTCGATGAAAACGATGACGAATTTATCTAAGTGAGGCTTGCAGACGCGATTCATGAGATCCATGAACGCGGCAGGTGCATTAGTGAGCCCAAAAGGCATCATTAGGAACTCGTAATGACCATAACGAGTCCTAAATGCAGTTTTGTGTACGTCTTCATCTCTAACCTTCAGTTGGTGGTAGCCTGACCTTAAGTCAATCTTCGAGAAATAACTTGCCCCTTGCAATTGATCGAACAAATCGTCGATCCTGGGCAAAGGATACCTATTCTTTATAGTGACCTTATTAAGCTCACGGTAATCGATGCACAGACGCATCGATCCATCCTTCTTCTTGACAAACAAGACTGGCGCTCCCCATGGAGACGAACTAGGTCTAATGAAACCTTTAGCTAGCAATTCATCTAGTTGTGCTCTCAATTCCTTCATCTCTGTTGGTGCTAATCTGTAAGGTGCTCTAGCAACAAGTGCTGCTCCAGGGATGATGTCAATTCTGAATTCCACTTGCCTATCTGGTGGTAAGCCAGGTAGTTCTTCAGGAAAAACCTCAGGGTATTCAGAAATGACGGGAATGTCTTCCATCTTAGGTTTCGGCTCATCAATAGTCACTTGGGCCATGTAGATGACACAACCCTTCTTCAAACACTTAGAGGCCTTGAGCATAGTCACTTGCTCAGGCAGTCCATACCGGGTATCTCCCTGAATGGTAAGTGATTCACCAGACGGAGTCTTGATCACCACCTGCTTTTTATTGCAGACAATCTGGGCCTGGTTAAGAGATAACCAGTCCATGCCTAAAACGATGTCAAAACTAGCTAACTTCAAAGGAAGTAGGGACAAAGGAAAAGAGTGGTTCTTAATGGATATGAAAATCCATCTAATATGGTTGAGGCGGTTTCTAAGGTGCCATCGGCTAGCTCCACCTCATATTTCACACTTAAGGTTTTAACAGGTAAATTCAGCAATTTGCAAAACTTATTATCTACAAATGATTTATCAGCGCCTGAATCAAAAAGTACTCTTGCATAGACATCATTTATGAGGAATGTACCTGTTATCACATTGTCATCCAGTACTGCTTCCTTTGCATCCATTCTGAAGACCCTAGCATTGGTCTTCTTTCCTTCATCAGCCTTCTTCGCGAGTTTTGGACAGTTAGTCTTGATATGCCCCTTCTCGTTGCAACTGTAACACGTTGCATCCTTCAACTTTTTGCAATCCAAGGTCTTGTGTTCCTTGGACTTGCATATACCACAGGCAAAAGTCCTTGACTGAGTCTGCGAGTTCGATTCAAACTTGCACTTCCCGAAGTGCTGTTTCTTGCAGATCTTGCACTTGGGCTTATCACCAGATTGGTGCCCATCCTTCTTTGCCTCAGACCCTTTCTTGTGGTCATTGCTCCCTCGGTGCTTCTTGTTTGACCTACGTGAATTGTCATATTCACGTTTCCTTTTCTCAGCATCCTTATTCCTCAGCGATCTTTGTCTGACCGCGTCCAGTGTGAGTGACAAGGATATTTCAGCTACAGATCTGAAAGTAGCTGGCCGAGAGGCCTTCACGCTTTCCTTTATTTATGGGGCTAAACCCCCGATGAAACGAGCTATTCTTTTTGGTTCCGGGGTCACCAGATACGGAACCAACCGGGACATTGTGTTAAAGCCCGTGAGGTAAGCTTGGCAGTCAAGGTTCTGCATAACCAACGATAGGAAATCAGATTCAATCTTCTCAACCTCATGTTGAGGGCAGTAATTTTCCCTAATGAGGGCAACAAATTGGTCCCATATCATGTTGTACAATGGGATCTTCCCAGTGGCTTGAATCAGTGATCTCCACCAGGCTAAGGCCTCGCCTTTAAATGATTGCGACACAAACTTGACTATATCCCTCTCAGCGCACCCGCTGATATCCACTACTGTGTCCATCTCATCTAACCACGTCATGCAGTCAATGGCTCCTTTTTCCCCAGTGAAATCTTTGGGTTTGCATGAAACAAAGTATTTGTAGGAGCAACCCTTATTACGGGGTTCTTGATTTAGTACAATCTGTTGAGATGGAGCACTGTGGTGGTTTGAGGAGAGTCGATCATCATCTTTCTTGGGTTCTTCCTTCTTGGAAGGTGGCTTCGAATGCGGTGTAGATAGGGTCCTACTTCGAGTCCCACTATATTCTTCGTACTGCCGCTCCAAGGCCTTTGTAACAGCGTCGTCTACTAACGCTTTCAGTTCAGCACCCGTTATATTAATTCGGGCGTTATCATTTTTCTCCCTTGGGTGACTATTAATTTCATCCGAGTCAGCCATTTTAATTCGAACTGTTACATAAGACAATGATAATCGTTTATTTGGGAGTTTATTATGGAATTGCCCCTTAGGGTAATTCATTAACCATGGTAAACATAAACCATATTTGGTTAATTTGTTACTCACATTTATTTAGGATTTCTATTATAATTTATCCTAATTATAAACAATAACAATATTATTAGCACACAAGGCCTAGTCACAGGGACATTTTAAATTATAAGCCATGATTTCAGAGAATCAAGGCATGAAGGTTTGAACATAGTTCATTACCTTTTCAGACAGGGTCGCAGACTATTACTGTCTTTTGTCTCATATGAAAATGAGCATGGCCCGTAGGCACTATATTACCAATGTATGGTCAAAATATGATCATCTTAATTGATGATTTAACCCATGATTCATAGATCATTAAGTTGGGTTAGGAATCTTTAGAAAGATCCTTATATAAAATGACGTGTGTGATTTTTAACAAATCACTTCTGCCAGGAGCGTTAACATGCTTTCAGATGTTAACAGGAATTTGAATCTTTTAAATAGGCCTTACCATCTTGGCCCGGTCTTATAATGACACAGAGGCTAGGTTATACCGTTAAGATTCTTAATTAACATTTAAAGTAGGCAGATTATTTTTAAAAGGAATGATTTTAATTTATTTATTTCATATATAAATTATTTATGCATATAATAGCAAAAATGAAATTTATAAACTTACATTCCATTAATTTATTAAAAGGTTACACATCGCCCTAAACGGGACTTTTTAATAGACAAATCACCCACGCAGGGGTTTAAGCAAAGACTTACCTACGCAGGGGTTTAACAACATACTAGTCCATGCAGGGACTTAAACAAACAACATACCCTCGTAGGGGTTAACAGAAAGATAGGCCCACGCAGGGGTCAAAATAACAAACATACCCACGTAGGGGTCAATACAGCAAGACAGGCCCACGCAGGGGCTCAACTGCAATAAGGAAAATACAACAGGCAATTGAAGGATTCAGTGGTCCTTCTTGCTCTTCCCTTTTATCAAACTTGTTAATCCTGGGAAGAAACTTTGTCTTTCCCTGCGCTCTCTGTGAAAGTCTCGCTCGACTTGGTCCAACCTCTGAAGAATTTTTTCCCTTTCAGGTGGGGAAAACCGTGGCGGTTGCGATTGTTGCCAGATTATAGGTCTTGATGGTATTTGGTACCCATGAGTTGGATACCCTACTCCCCAAGGAGCTCCATACGGTCCTTCAGGATGAAGGGCGTTATAGTTGGCCGCCACCAAGTATGGGTCGGCTTCAGCGTAATTATAGTTGGTGTGAGTCGGCGGCTTAAACGGGTTGTACGCCATCGAACCAGTGTATGCAGGATTCGGGTTATCAAAACCCATCGGTGGTAGCTGCGGTGCAACTGGGTGTGAAGGCCCACCCATTTGTGGGTCTTCCTGAAGTGGCGGATAATGACTGCCACTTGATTGACGAGGGGAGCTAAAATGGAAATCCCCTGCTCGCGCAGACATACGTGCGCCTGTTCTCCTACGCCTCGGCGGTTCCGGAGGTGCTTGATTAACTGGCGGTGGTGGAGGCGGTGGCGTGACTGCCACAAATCGTGAATCCCCAGAGGGATCCTGCTGCTGTTGCTGCTGCTGATGAGGCGACGAATGATGCGAGGGTGTAAAATACCACTCGCACTGGTTAAATCGTGCCCGGAAACTGTCTGGACCATGGTAGGGTGATCCATGAAACGACGAACCATCCATGATCACCGGAGAAATGATCCTCTGGTCCCAATGGGTTAAAACCCACTGGTTCTTGTATGTAGTTTGCCGGGTTAAACCGGCCCCTAAAAACAGGTGTGGGGTCTCCAAAGGAATGGTGCGATAGGGATCGCTGTAGAGGTATGTAAGAAGGTTGAGGGTTATCGGGCTCATTTTCTGACTGTGGCCCATAAGAGTTATGAAAGGGAGGTGTCGAACTGTGCGAGATAGACCGTCTCGTAGGCTCAAAAAGGTTTCTACTGTTCTCTCGAGGGTCAGCACTCGCAGTGGTGGCAGGAGCTCGCATGTGCGAAAGTCCAACCTCGTGATCATTGGGGGCGGTGATTGGCCCCTTGCCTCTTCCTCCTCGTCTGAAGAATCTTGGCGGCATATTTAGTCCTGTCAATATAACATAAGATAACGACAATAATATATAAAATAAAGGACAACACAAAACAAAGTAGAATTTGTCCTATGTTATATGTCTAGACTCGAAAGTTTAGAAATGTGCAATTGTGTCATTGAGATTAAACACAAAAGGCTAGTGTTTAATTCACTCAATGTTGGCTCTGATACCAACCTGTCACACCCCGAATTCCACGTGTCACCGGTGGGCCCGGTGGGGGAGTATCGTGACGTGGTTGGCAACATAATAGTCAAACAACACAATATTTAAATGCACAGCGGAAGCAAATGAAAGATATAAATATATTTCAACCGAATATAATATTGTAATATCAAGTATTACAACACAATATTTCTAAAACATGCTTAAACGGGTCAGAACTGAAAGTCAAAGCAAAAGTCAAATTATGCGACCTTCGGTTCCGAACCGGGTCTCTACTGAAAATTGTCGGGTTGAACATGTTTAGACATGTTCTTACATTCATTACCAAGTTATATTAATGATCAAACAGGTTGTATGGGTTCTACATTGCTAATTATGCATAAATTGTAAATTAAGCATTTTGTTGACTTTTTAATAACAAGTTTGACCCGACATTTGACCTAGTTAGAGTGGGAATCCGAGGGTGCCCTTTTAAGGGTTTATTGCCCACATAATTACCAACTTATAACTACTTTCAATTTGACTAATCACTGGACCATTAGTGATTAATCGTTAAGTCAACCGTTAATTACGACGGTTTGACTTTTAAGCTAAAACTAAGCAAAAACTTAACTAAGAAGGGTTAAGCATACTTACTGAAGTCCTATGCACGATTTCAACCAAATATAATATTGTAATATCAAGTATTACAACAGTCGATTGTAATACTTGATATTACAATATTATACACGAGTCGGAACCAAGTGATTCATCTTGTCTATCTGTTTTTCTTTTATTTTTATTTTTCAGCATTTTAGTTAGTTTTTATTTTTCTTAGTTTAAAACCATTTTTCTAAACTTTTTTGATTTGATTAGACGTTGAGGATAAACCGGTACTAAAAGCTCTTGTGTCCTTGGACGACCTCGGTATCTTACCAACACTATACTACGCTCACGATGGGTGTACTTGTCCATATGTGTGTTTAGTGTTAGTAAATATCGTGTTTTATAAATTTAAAACTTGGCTAAAGAAAGTGTAAAAGGGCTTAAAATATACTTAAACTTATATACACACTTCACACGCATCAAGTTTTTTGGCGCCGTTGCCGGGGACACAAGGATTTTAAGAAAGTTAGGAATCAACAACCTAATCGTTTTTTCTTATTTTTCATTTTTTTAGGATTTTTCTTAGTTTCTTCAGTTTCTGCAGAGCTCAGCACGGGCCGTGCCAGGTCGGACACGGGCCGTGCCCAGCACCATCACTGGCAGTTTTTATTTTCCGAGTTACAGAGAGCTGAGCACGGGGTCGTGTCGGTGCAACACGGGGCCGTGTCCAACTCCCAGTAACAGGGATCCGGGAAACAAACACTGTGTCTCCGACCACGGGCCGTGTTCACTGAGCACGGGGCCGTGGCGAACCTTCTGACCAACGTTCTTTTCTGTTTTTATTGCAGGATTAGGGACCCAGGCACCACATTTGAACTTCCTACGTAGTGCATGAGCTCCAGTTCTAGTAGAGACATAAAAGAACCTCTAGAAGAACCCGAACGCTTTCTCAGAAAAAGACTTAAGGCTAAGAATCAAGAGAAAGTTTCGGGGGACCCACTTCCAATGGCGGACCAACGTACCCTCATGGATTACCTACGGCCCACCGTAGGTAATCTAGGCGCCGCTATCAATGCACCGAATGTCGAAGCCAATAACTTCGAACTTCGACCGCATTTGACACAAATGCTTCAAAACTCCGCAACTTTCCATGGGCTTGCGGACGAGGATCCCCATCTACATATTACTAATTTCTTAGAAATATGTGATATCTTTCGGATAATGGAGCATCAAATGACGCCATCCGCCTTCGGATGTTTCCATTTTCACTAAAAGACCGAGCTAAGGCTT
This sequence comes from Helianthus tuberosus, assembly GCA_030545235.1. NCBI lineage: Eukaryota > Viridiplantae > Streptophyta > Magnoliopsida > Asterales > Asteraceae > Helianthus > Helianthus tuberosus. Next base: position 171,229,273 of record CM060443.1, on the reverse strand, counting down.
GGCTTAACACCCTCCCAGTTGGCTCGGTAAACACCTTGGATGAACTAGCCCAAAAGTTTCTATATAAGTATTTCCCTCCTGCTAAAACGGTTAAATTAATGACTGAAATTAATACATATTAACAAGAGGATGGGGAATCCTTATATGAAACTTGGGAAAGGTTCAAGGAGCTACTAAGAAAGTGTCCTCATCACGGTCTTGCGGTATGGCAACAAGTATCCACTTTCTACAATGGGTTGTTGCCACACACAAGACAAACACTTGATTCTAGCTCCGGGGGACTTTTAGGTAATCGTCGCCCAAATGAAATATATAATCAAATTGAGGAAATTGCTCAAACCAATTTTCAATGGCACACTTCCCGAGGTAATAAATCTATTGCCCCGGGCGCCCATAAGGTTGATGAAAGCACTTCTTTACAAGCCCAAATCGAGGCCCTTTCTTCGAAAATAAAAAAGCTAGAAATGACAAAAACGGCCTCGGTTATGGCTTGTGAAGGGTGTGGTGGGCCATATGAAAATTGGAGTTGTATGAAAGAATTAGACGAACAAACAGAAACGGTAAACTACATTGATAACAGACCTAGGCCGTCGGGTCCGCCAACGGGTACCTACAACCAAGGATGGCGTAACCACCCAAACCTTGGTTGGAGAGATCCCGGCAATAGTAGTAACCAACAAAACCAACGAACTAACTTTCAACAACCACAAAATTTTTCTCAACAACAAGGTGGAAGAGAAAGGCTTGAAGATATTGTATCTCGCCTCATCTCCGAAACCGAAAAGAAAAACTCGGATCGGTTCCAACAATTGGAATCGAATTTTAGAAATCAACAAGCTAGCATTCAAAACATTGAAAAACAATTAAATCAATTAGCTCAAAATTTCTCCGAGAGACCACAAGGCGCGTTACCAAGCAATACCGAAACCAACCCAAAGGCCCAAGTACATCTCATCACATTAAGAAACCGAACCGTAGGTCCCGAAGAGGTTCCATCACCTACAGCGGAGAAGGACCAATCCAGCTAAACGACAACTCCACCCGGTCCCCAACCGGAAACGGTTTCTCCACCAACTCAAGAGCCCACTAAGGCTCCTCCGGTTCCGTACCCCGGTCGGTTAATTCGTCAAAAGACCGATGAGCAATTCGCAAAGTTCAAAAATTTACTAAAACAATTGCATGTTAATATTCCTTTTATATTCCTAACTCAAATGCCTAAATATTCAAAATTTATGAGGGATTTCCTCACTAACAAACGGAAAATTGAATCATTGCAGTTAGTTAACTTAGGCGAGGAATGCTCCGCGTTAGTACTCAATAAACTCCCACAAAAGAAGATTGATCCTGGAAGCTTCACGATTCCTTGCTCGATTGGGGAATCCCCCACTCGCAATGCGCTAGCCGATCTTGGGGCTAGCATCAACCTCATGCCTGCATCAATGTTCAAACGACTCGGCCTAGGAACAACGAGCCCTACAAAGATGAGCATACAACTCGCCGACAGATCCGTCAAATTTCCATAAGGTGTCGCTGAAAATCTATTGGTCAAAGTTGGCAACTTCGTTTTCCCGACCGACTTTGTCATCCTAGACATGGAAGAAGACGCCGATATCCCTCTCATTCTCGGGAGGCCATTTCTAGCCACCGCCCAAGCAGTGGTGGATATGAATGACGGAACACTAACATTGAAGTTTGGGGATGAGGAAGTGAAGTTTGGAGTGGGAAAGAGAGTAGAAGACGAAGATCCGGTCGACTACATGAAGGTCATAGACTCAAGCTTGATGACGCTCTCCGACGGTGCAACATGGGATGCGAAAACATCCCACTTGAGTGGGGCTGGCAATTATGACACGAACACGATAACACGATACGAACCTACACGAAGTTAACAGGTTTCATGTTTGACCTTAACAGGTTTCGTGTCTAAACAGGTCGACACGATAAGACCTGTTTAAATTTCGTGTCTAAACAGGTTAAAACCCGTTAACCTGTTAAGACCCGTTAGTGACCTGTTTATAATTTTAAATTAAAAAAAATATCAAATATTAAGTGGGGTGGGGTGGGGACATGTGGAGTCAGAATGTATACCCAAATTTTGAAATCCATTTTCCTAATTCACGCTCCAAACTAACAAAACCCTAATTTTCTAATTCAGTCGCCATCTTCGCCATCTTCAGTCGCCGCTCACTCATCGTTGGCCATCCCTTCGAAGAACTTCAGTCGCCGCTCACTATCCCTTCGAACTTCAGTCGCAATTGTTAAGGTAAGACACTTTAATCAGTGACCTGTGCTTCCTATGTTGGCTGTTTGTTGGATATAGTTGATGTTTGAATCTATTATTATGTGGATGAGGTTTATTAAGCTCATTTGTGATGATTTTTGTTTTCAAATTACATGTGTGAGGTTCAGTGACCTTAATTTTGAGTGTCGTGTCCTTCATAAATCTGTGTACTCACAAGTAGCCATCAACCACCACTTTTCACGCTTAGCCATTCCAGTTGGAACTTAACATGATGTTCACAATCGATAGGCACAGTTTAATACGTAAGTCAAATTAATAAGTTGGTTAGTTTATTAAACAATCATGTTTTTGGATATAGTTGCTGTTTGACAGAGTATATATAATAAGTGACCTGTGCTTCCTATGTTGGCTTCTTAAATGTGTCTTGACTGACATCACATGATATGAATGAAATGAAGTTATTGTTCAAGATCCAAAGTTGTCTATCGAATTACCCAAATTATCCAATAGACACATAAATGATTGAAAACAAATAGTAATTTTCTTATGAGATAACAACTGATACTTTCATTATTTTCTATGTTGTTTGTTTCTTGATATGTAATCTACTTAATTAAAGTCGAGTATTTAGGTACTTGAAAAAATTTATGATCAATTAACTTTTGTTTTTGGATATAGTTGCTGATTTATTCACAAAATAAAGTCGGGAAGAAGAAGGGCAAAACACCGGTATGTTGTTGGTTTAACTTTGATAGTTTTTCGTTCAATTTCCTTATTAACTTTTTGAGTAACTTTATGTATTTTTTTTTCTCTATTGTAGATTTGTATATGGATATGAATGAGTTTATGTCAAATTTTCCATGCCTAATACGACTATAATTATTTGTGTGTAGGTTTGATTGTTTGGAATTGAAGATCTTGAGAAAGAAAGGCATATGGAACTTGAATGTTGAATCTATTTGGATGTTATGATTAGACTTTTTTGGATTTCGTTTTAATTTTGTTAAGACATTATGTGTTTATGCATGTTTTATGATTTTTGTGAACCTTTGGCGACTAAATTTTCATTAACCAAGTTCCTTAATTGCTAATTTCAAATATGGAATAACAGGTCATGTTCGTGTCTTAACAGGTCGTGTTCGGGTCTTAACAGGTCGTGTTTGTGTCTTAAACAGGTCATATGATATGTTGGTAACATTTTCGTGTCTTAACAGGTCATTTCGTGTAACCTGTTTATTAACAGGTTCGTGTTCGTGTTTGAAAAATCTGACACGATAAGATTTCGTGTCGTGTTCGTGTTTACAGGTTTCGTGTTCGTGTCTTATCGTGTTCGTGTCTTAACAGATCGGGTTGACCCGATATGCCAGCCCTACACTTGAGTGACATATGACCAGGCTTTGGGTCTAGCCAAAGACCCTTATAAACGTGGCGCACCATGGAGGCATTCCGCGGAACTATCCTTAGTTTAGTTTAGAATAATTTTTATGTTTTCTAGTTAGTTTTAATGTTCAGGAATAAAACACACTTGAGATGGCAAGGGATACAAGGGAAGCTTGAACCAGCACCCCATGCAGGAAAACATGACCATCCGGAAAAATTCTCCGTTTACAGTAGGTTCGGCACGGGCCGTGTCTGCCCAACACGGCCCCGTGCTGCACAGTCTGCAGAAAAAACCCAGTTCAGGTAACTGGACACGGGCCGTGTTTACCCAACACGCCCCCGTGTCCAGACTTCTGTTTCTCTTGATTTAATATTGTTACTGGCACTTGAACACGGGGCCGTGCCCGGACAACACGGGGCCATGTTCAGCGCCCAGTAACACAAATTTTTTTCTTTTTCACACCTTTTTACACATTCAATAAACCTAAAAACTTATTTTTGGGACACATTGAGGACAATGTGTAATTTAAGTGTGGGGGGGGGGGGGGATGCTAAAACCTTGAATCTTGCAAGTCCTAAATACAAGCCTTACACAAAACTCTATTGGAACCGCTAATCACCCCAAATTTTTTCAAAAAATTTTCATTTTTTTTTACTTGTCTAGGTTTAACTTGGGAATTTCAAGTTCTAAAAAGGTTATATTTTTACGAATTTACAACCGATAGCGTCATGATAAAAAGAACCAACATAAGAAAATTATGAAAAGGCATGACAAACTTAGTTAAAATTTGATTATATATACTTGATCACATAAAAACCCATTCCCACAAAAGTGAGTTTTGAGCCTTTATTGAGCATACAATTGCATATCATTAAACTAAATGCTCATTTTTCGTTTCTTGTGTGAATAGCCGCTTGGTTCTTACGATTCTAGAACTTGCCACAACGATACATTCCCGGTCCTTACCAACTTAAACCCGAGTAAGTAAATGGTGGAGGCATTAGGACTAACCCTTTTTATTTCTACACCATTATTTTTCTTTTTTTTACCACCTACCCAAAATCCCCCTAGTTAGCCACTTTGAGCCTAAACCTTTTCATTTCATAACCCAAACCAAACACCCTTTTACCCACCAAAACCTTTTTCATTTTTTTAACCCTTTATTTTAGTAACTAGCTCGGCTTTTCGTATGACCTTTAAAAAAAAAATTTGTTGATGATGAAGCAAAAACAAATAAACAAACAAGTTTATAAAAAAATGACTTTGTTTGAATAATAGCTTCATCAAAATAAAAGTTGCAAAAATAAAGTCTTACGAAAACCGACGCTTGTTACGCTTTTCGCCTTTTTCTACTAGCCACTAGCCCAACCACCTACCTTTAACCCAAGCCTAACCCTTCACCTAAAAAGTCCTCTTGATATTTACAAAGGTACATAGTTAAAAAGGAGGAGAATTGATTGCTTGGCAAGCCTATGGTAGGAGTAAGTTCCATGCCTCTCTCGAGTGATCCACAAAAATACATTTTCGGCCGAGTGATCCCCGTGAGGTATGTGAACTTGTATATAAATAGAATTTTAAAGAGGCATGTTATGCCCTAATAAGTAATTTATCTTATGAAAAGTTTTAAATAAATCATGACGAATAGGATTGTAAATAAATAAAAATAAAACTAAATAAAGAATCTTGGAAATCCCAACACTCTATGACAAGCCCAAAAACCTTCTTCTCTACCCATTCCATTTGGGTGTGTATAGCCACATTATAAAGAGTTTTGCTTGAGGACAAGCAAAGATTCAAGTGTGGGGATATTTGATGTGTGCAAAATGCAACATATAAATTACATCAATTGTGGCATAAAACTAACCCTTTTTAGTACTAATGTTGGAAAAAGTGTGCTTTTGTCTTCCTTTTGTATTTTCAGGATTAAATGAGCTCAAATTAACAAAAGAAGCAAAAAGACAGCAAAATCTAACATAAATACAAGAAAAGGAACAAACGTGACATGCCCGACCCCACGACAGCATCTTCCCAAGCAAAACAAGAAGACAGAAGACTGAACACGCCCCGTGCTCAGCCAGCACGGGGGCGTGCCCAAGTGTCAGCATAAAAGACAAAGTGGTAGAAGCTTCTATTGCCCACCACGGGGCCGTGCTCAGCGGACACGGGGCCGTGGTCAACTATAATATTCGCACAATCTAGGCAAATATTCATAGTACAAAGATTCTTCTGCACACGGGGTCGTGCTCAGCGGACACGGGGGCGTGGTCAACTAATAAAGACAAGCCGTCAGGTTTGTTACAACAACCTGAAATTCCCACGTGGAAGTGGGAGATGGTGACAATGGATTTCATCACCAAGTTGCCAAAGACAAGAAAGGGAAATGATACTATATGGGTCATAGTGGATAGACTGACGAAGTCAGCACATTTCCAACCCATTAAGGAAACTTACAGCTCAGACATGTTAGCTCAATTATACGTAGATAAAATTGTAGCATTGCATGGCGTACCAGATTCGCGCTCGCCTGAAAGCTGCCAGGGATAGGCAGAAAAGTTATGCGGATCCAAAGCGTAAGTCTTTTCACTTCGAAGTAGGTGACAAGGTATTGCTTAAAGTATCACCCTGGAAGGGGGTGATGCGATTTGGTAAGAAAGGCAAGCTAAGCCCAAGATACATAGGACCTTTCGAGGTTATCGAACGTGTCGGGTCAGTTGCTTATAAGTTAAACTTGCCTGAAGAGCTCAGTGCTATCCACAATGTTTTTCACATCTGTAATCTAAAGAAGTGTTTCGCTGATGAATCACTGGTCATACCACATACGGATGTGCATATAGATGAAAGCTTGAAATTTGTGGAAAAACCATTGTCGATTGAGGATCGACAGGTAAAGAAGCTTCGAAGAAAGCATGTGCCGATTGTAAAGGTCAAATGGGATGCCCGTAGAGGTCCCGAATACACATGGGAGGTAGAATCCACGATGAAAGAAAAATACCCTCATTTGTTTCAGTAAATCTCGAGGTCGAGATTTCTTTTAAGGGGGTGAGGATGTAACACCTCGAAAATTTACGTCCAATAATGTATTGACACGTGTCATAGGCTTTGAATATGTGAAAAAGCACTTTAGAGGGACTAAAGTTGACAAACAGTGAAACTATGTTCATATAAGGATCCAAAGTGTCAACAATGGATAAATAGGCCCTACAATAACCCTACATGGTATTTATAATCTTAAACGATTAAATCATGGATCATACAGAGCGGAAAAAATGAAAGAAAGTGAGGAATTACAAACTACAGGGGCTAAATGTGTCAACATGTTGAAAGTTTACCTCTGAGTGACCTTTTGGCAAACCCGAAGCTTTGTAATGATAAAATATACTCACTAGAATATGTGATAAAAATTTCATCAAGTTTCGTGATCGTATGAGAAAGTTATGATCAAAACCGTGTACGAAGGGTTAATTGCGTTAACGTTGAAATTCGTGACTTTTCGGGTAAGCACAAAGTTGATCAAGGACTTTACCATGTTTGTAAATGTCCCAAGGTCCTTAAAAATCAGATTTGAGGGTCAAGAGTGCAAGATAAATAGCCAAAACCACGTAACAAGGACCAAGGACTGAAATGCAAAACTTAGAAACTTGTTTGGCTGGTTTCGCACTGGTACGCGGCCCGCGTAAGGGTTCTCGCGGCCCGCCTACAAGCTGCCAGCGACAAATAACCAGCAGATGTCAGTTGCATGTCTGTTTTCGATTGTTAACAGCTGTTACTCGATACCTGGGGCTCTCCAATGGTTTTACATGCACATAGGGGCACTTGGACAGATCTTATAACTTCAGTAGACCCTTGTGGCATGATCTTGAATAATCAAAAGTGATATTTAAGAACCCACATTGTTGCAACTTATGTTCATTCATTTACAACTTTGCAAAAGATCATCTCTGGAGCTCTCTGGACATCAAGCCAACTTTCTAGTGATCTCTAAGCATAATTAGGACTCTTGTAAGTATTCCTAACCCCTTCTAATTCGTTGTAGCTTAGTTAATTAATCAAAAGTCAAACCGTCGTAAATTAAGTTTGACTTCGTGATTAAATGAAATTGGCTATGTCATTTCTCGAATTGAAAGTACCTACAATTTGGTATTTATGTGGGTAACAAACCCTTAAAAGGGTATTTTCAGATTCCCACTCTAACTATGTTAATTGTCGAGTCAAAGCTTATCTTAAAAAGTCAACAGAATGTGTATTTTCAAAAATTAAGCATAATTAGCAATGTAGGGTACATGCAACCTGTTTGATCATTAAAATAACATAGTAACTAATGTAAGAACATGTCTCAACATGTTCAACTCGACAATTTTCAGTTTAAACCCGGATCGGAACCGAAAGTCGCATAGATTGACTTTTACTTTGACTATCAGTTCTGATCCATTTGTGCATGTTTAAGATCTGCCTTAGAGCTTATTTTGGACCAGGTTTCATATAAGTATAACTCTCTGAGATTATACAACTTGGTTCAATACTTATCCGATTCACATGCATGTTTCCGATTAATGCTTAAATGTTGACTATTATGCCCTTTTGACTATAAAACGTGATTTTTGAAAAAGTGAAAGAGTAGAAACCTTAGTTACTGATTTATAAACTTGCACCTAAAATTTGACATCAGTTTGAGGTCTAGATTAAGAGATATGCTCATTAGCGTAATTTGAAAGCTTTATGTTACTTAAACAGCGTAATTAGCGTATAACCTATTTAAACCCACTTTTTAATATCAAACTTTTTACCCACTGATGTAATATAATATTTTGGGATTTTTTAAGATTTTTATTTAATTTTTAGCTGAGCATAACATAGGTCTCTAAGTTTAATTCGGTAAATACCGATTTTGCCCTTTTAAGCCATAAAATGAGTTTTACAAATCCTTTTGACCCCAAACCTTTTTCTACTGATTTTATTTGTTAAATAAAGTATTTTGAGCCTTCTGGAATTATAAAAATATCAGCTTTCCTTTAAAAACCCGGAAATGGCTCCAAATCGCCTTTTTAAGCATTTTTAACGCATAGTATGTGCTAAAACCATATTTAACATATAAGGTTGATACCTACTGATATTTTTAGCATATTTTTATATAATAACAGTAAGTAAAAGTTTATAAACTCAGGTTTCCAGTTTTGACCTTTTAGCCCTTGTGAAATTACCAAAATACCCCTAAGGTGCATAGTTTGGTTTTAAATGATAAGTTTCACATATAGGTCATACCCTACTGTTATAACATGTTAAATTAAGTGTATTTACAGTATAAATCAGACCTGTAACTCAGATTACAAATTAAACTCTTTTATAATCTTTTAAATGACCAAAATGCCCTTATGAGGCATAAGTTGAGTTTAAATTCATTTGGGGCATAATAGAAGACATCCTACTGATGTCACAACATATTTAAAGTATATTAACTCAGGGAACTTGCATATGACTCTTATGGTTACCCGTGACGCCCTTTTCGCGCTCGGTTCGGTTTATGTAACTAGTTTGCATAAATTGACCAAAACGGGTCGAACCTTATCATTTTTGTCTCAAAATCCAGAATGTATTTAGTATACCCATATTATACAAGTATTCAAACTTTTCGGGTCTAAATCACATTCTATCCGGTCTTCGCTTAATCGTGCGTTTGAACCGTATCGTCCTTAAAACTAGCCGGTCTAAGCTTAAGCTTAAATAAAGACCCGTTAGAAATCTAATAGGTTATTATAAACCTTCGTTCCAGATTTGGAGCACCAGTAAAAGCTACTTGCAATTTGCTTATTGTGAATTATACTTTGCTCAGGTAAATACTTTTAACTTATTTTCCCTATACGGGCTTGGGGTACGGTATATAAAATACCGCTTGGTCCGGCATTGAATTCTTTAATCCAATAGAGGTTAAATTTTTTGATATGCTATGTTTTGAATGTGTTTTGTTTGCTTAAAGCCTTTGGGGGGTTAATGACCATGTCGCGGATATCCTTGGCATCATCTTACGAGATGGCCACGACCTGAGCACGGGGTGTAGGCGTACACCTTTCAGTGCATAACTCAATATTGTGGTGTGTCTATTAATCTTTAACCCGGTCTACGGATAGGGCTACTGAACGCATAAGTAACATGTAAATCCCTTACAAGATTATATTGCATAATTATCCCAAGTTATAAAAATGTTTTGTGCCACGTGCATTCAAATCAATTTTCAACCCTTTTCAAAATGAGTCAGTTAAATTGTATTTACCAGTGTAAACTGACGTATTTTTCCCAAAAGGTTAAGTGCAGGTACTACTCGTACTAGGCTGGCTGTCTTCTAAGCGTCCACAATAAGTCTCGCAAGCTTGGATGTCAAATAAACTGTTGAACAATATCTACTTTAATTTTGATCCGCCTGTGGATCCGTTTCAACTACCCGTGTTATTTAATATTATATTTTATTTAAAGTTGAAATGAATCTATCTTTGCTTCCGCTGTGCATTTATATATTGTGTTGTTTGTCTATGATGATACCAACTACGTCACTATACTCCCCACCGGACCCACCGGTGACACGTGGAAAATAGGGGTGTGACAGGTTGGTATCAGAGCCAACTCTGAGTGAATTAAACACTAGCCTTTTGTGTTTAATCTATGTTACACAATTGCACATTCCTCGATTCTCGAGTCTAGACAAAGAACTTAGGAATTTTCCAAATTTTTGGTTGTTATTTCTAACTTTGTCTTATATATATTTCTTGTTGTATCACTTGTTTGTTTTTGACAGGTTGTCAACATGCCGCCACGTATGAGAGGAAGAGGAAGGGGAAATGGAGCACATGTAGCCCCAAACGACCACGAGGCCGGACCGTCACACCGGCGAACACCTTCAGATCCCCATAACTCAGATGCTCAAGATCTTTGGAGGTCTTTTACTGAACCAGCTAGGCGCTCAGTTTCACTGAGTACCTCCTCGTCTATCCCACACTCCTTTGGGCCTCATTCGGAAAATGAGCCCCACAACTCTCACCAGTCCTACATTCCTCTTCTAGGACACAATTCACCCTTTGACCATCCATCACCCGTCTTCCAGGGCCAGTTCAACCCTGACGACTACCTAGGAGCAGCAGTGGGTTTTAACCCACTTGGACCCGAAGACCACTTTTCCGGTGGCAACCCGATGGATATCGATGAGGACACCGATCCTGCAATGCCACCATCCGGAACTCCCAACCATCCCATTGAAATTTCAGATGGGTCACCGTTTGTGGGATCACCTTACAATGGTCCCGACAGCTTTGAGGAGAACTTCAAGCAGTATGATTGGGTATTTACTCCCAGTTACCATAGCTCTCCCTTGCACCAGCCACACCACTCTCCTCTACACCAGCCGCAGCAAAACTCTCCCCTGCACCACCAGCAGCAGCAGAATCCTTCCGAGGATTCCCGACTAGTCGCGGTCACTCCGCCGGCAGCACCACCTCAGCTTCAGCCTCCCTCGCCCCCGAGGAGAAGGAGAACGACTTTGCGAATATCCGCACGAGGGGGGATACGCATCAGCACCCCTCCACATTCAAGTGGCAGCCGGTACTCGCCTGTCCACGAAGAACCAGAGAGGGGAGAATCTTCACATCCCGTCTCTGAAGTAGTCTCTGCGCCTGTCGCGCCACAACCACCAATGGGTTTTGGAGACCCAATTCCCACTTACACTGGTGCGGCAGCGTACAACCCCTTCGAGCAGCCGATCCACACAAATGACAACTTTACAGAGGATCCCTACTGGTTAGCTGCGAACTCTCTCCATCAGGAAGGTCCCTACGGAGGTCCCTGGGCTACGGGACAATCGACCTATGGATACCCACCATATGGGTATCAACAACCGCCTCCTCGACCTCCGCAATATCAGCAGCCCCCTCAAGCGCCGACAATGTCACCGCCGCAATTTCAAGAAATCCTTCATGAGATACATGAGGTGCGACAAGAGGTGCAACATGGATTGCGGGAAGAACGTAAGCATAACCGGGGGATGTTTAAGAAGATGGTGAATTTGATCAAGGGAAAAAGCAGGAAGGATCACTAAAATCTTTTGTTTGTTTATTTATTTTAGTTGTAATCATGTCCCTACGAGGACATTTATTTCTGTACTATGCCCCTGCGTGGGCATATTATCCTTTCTGTTCTGCCCCTGCGTGGGCATGTTTTTCTATTTTGACCCCTGCGTGGGTTTGTTTTGTTAGTTGGCCCCTGCGTGGGCATGTTGTTTATGTAAAAGTCCCGTTTCGTGCAAACTCGTACTAGTTTAATTTTTATTTGGAATGGTTAATTTAAGTTTTTCATTTTTAAATTATGCAGGAATATAATATGTGAATAAACGAAAAATAACATTTATTATTTTAATTTACCATTTTAATAATAAGAATCTTAAAAAGGTAAAACCTAGCTTGAATGTCATATTAAAGACCTGGCCAATATGGTAGAACCTGTTTAAAAAGATTCAAATCTCTGTTAACATCTGCAAACATGTTAACATTCTTGGCTAGTGTGATCCGTAAAATCACACATGTCACCCTTTTAATAAATTATTCAAATTTATATTTTTATATATATTTGATTGTGACAAAATGCCTACGGGTTATAACTAATGTCATATAAAACAAAGGCAGCCGTAGTTTATAGACTCCCTGCCAATAAAATGATTGATTTGTCTTATTTATTCAAACTTTAATCCTATAAGATCTAAATTTGTAATTTAGAAATTTGTCTACGTGACTAGGCCTATTATGCCAATATTATATTTCAGTCTAAAAAGATTACTAGTAAAAATCCTGAATGAAATTATTGAATAAATTAACTAGTATGGCTATTAAAACCATGGTTAATAAATCGTCAAGAACGATAATACTGTTTAGGCTTCTAAATAGACCTTGTCCTTATTTTTATGTAGCAATTAAGACTACATGGCTAAGTCTGAAGAAATAAACAGTCGTCCAGAGGAAAACCCTGAAAATGCAAAAATATTAGTAACTGGTGCGGAGTTGAAAGCATTAGTAAATGATGCTGTTATCGAAGCACTAAATAGACAGTATAGTGAATCAAGCGGGACCCGAAGTAGGACCCGATCTGCACCACATTCCAAGCCAAAGACACACTCGGAGGCTCATAACAAACCGCCCTCTAAGAAGGATGAATCTAAGAAAGATGAGCTCAAGAAGGATGATGATCGACACTCATCAAATCAGAACAGTGTTCCCTAAAAAAGGATGGTGTTTGATGCCAAACCACACACCAAGTCCTGTACTTACAAGTACTTTGTTTCTTGCAAACCCCGGGACTTCACCAGGGAGAAAGGAGCAATAGATTGTATGACTTGGTTGGACGAGACGGATACGGTAGTAGACATCAGCGGTTGTGCTGAAAGGGATGTAGTGAAATATGTATCCCAATCGTTCAAGGGAGAAGCACTGGCGTGGTGGAAGTCTCTCATACAAGCTGCAGGGAAGATTCCACTTTACAACTTGTCATGGGATCAGTTCGTTGCTCTTATTAAAGAGAATTATTGCCCGCAGCATGAAGTCGAGAGAATCGAATCAGACTTCTTATCGTTAGTGATGAAGAATTTAGACTGCCAGGCATACCTCACCACTTTCAATACCCTATCTAGGTTGGTTCCGTACTTGGTAACCCCAGAACCTAAAAGGATTGCTCGCTTCATTGGGGGTTTAGCCCCTGAAATTAAAGCAAGTGTTAAGGCATCAAGGCCTGTAACCTTCAGATCAGCAGCTGATCTATCTCTATCTCTTACCTTGGACGTAGTCAGGTTGAGAGCACTCAGGAACTCAGAAGAAGGTAAGAGGAAGCGTGAGGACGATACCTCACGAAGATCGGATAAGAGACACCGAGGAAGTAACGACCACAAGAAAGGGTCGGGATTTAAGAAGGATGGGCAACAATCGGGGGATAAGCCCAAATGTAAAACTTGTAAGAAGAACCATTTTGGGAGGTGTCGACTTGAGTCGAAATCCCAGTCTCACACGAGACCCTGTGGAATTTGCAAATCTACGGATCATAAGACTTTGGAGTGTAAGAAGCTGAAAGATGCAACATGTTACGGTTGCAATGAGAAAGGGCACATTAAGTCCAATTGTCCAAAGAACGCCAAGAAAGCCGAGGATGGGAACAAGACCAATGCGAGGGTCTTCAAGATGGAACGCTAAGGAAGCTGTTCAGGATGACAACGTGATCACATGCACTTTTCTCGTAAATGATGTTTTTGCTAGAGTATTGTTTGATTCTGGAGCAGATAAGTCTTTTGTGGATAATAAGTTTTGTGAGTTGTTGAAATTGCCTGTAAAACCCTTAAGTGTGAAATATGAGGTGGAATTAGCTGATGGAACCATAGAAACCGCTTCAACTGTGTTAGATGGATGTGTTATATCCATTAGGAATCACCCTTTTCCTTTGTCCTGACTTCCCTTTAAGCTAGCCGGCTTTGATATAGTTATAGGAATGGATTGGTTATCGCATAACCAAGCCCAGATTATGTGCAACAGAAAGCAAGTTGTAGTCAAAACCCCGTCTGGGGAGTCACTTACCATTCAAGGGGATACTCAGCATGGACTGCCCGAGCAAGTGTCCATGCTCAAGGCATCCAAATGTCTGCAGAAGGGTTGTGTCATTTATATGGCACAAGTTACTATTGATGAGCCAAAGCCTAGGATTGAAGACATCCCTATCATTTCGGAATATCCTGAAGTTTTTCCCGAAGAACTACCTGGGTTACCACCAGATAGGCAAGTGGAATTCCGAATTGACATCATCCCGGGTGCAGCACCAGTAGCAAGAGCGCCTTATAGGTTAGCACCAACAGAAATGAAGGAGTTAAGGACGCAGTTAGATGATCTGTTAGCTAAAGGTTTTATTAGACCTAGTTCGTCTCCTTGGGGAGCGCCGATCTTGTTTGTCAAGAAGAAGGATGGATCGATGCGCCTGTGCATCGATTACCGTGAGCTTAATAAAGTCACTATCAAGAATAGGTATCCTTTGCCCAGGATCGACGACCTGTTCGATCAATTGCAAGGGGCAAGCTACTTCTCTAAGATTGATTTGAGATCAGGCTATCATCAGTTGAAGGTCAAGGATGAAGATGTGCATAAAACTGCATTTAGGACTCGTTATGGACATTACGAGTTCCAAGTGATGCCTTTTGGGCTCACTAATGCACCGGCCGCATTCATGGATCTCATGAATCGCGTCTGCAAGCCTTACTTAGACAAATTTGTCATCGTCTTCATTGACGACATTCTCATCTATTCGAAGAGCCAAGATGACCACGAGAAACATCTTCGTTGTATTCTTAAACTTCTGCATCATGAGAAACTCTACACCAAATTTTCGAAGTGCGAATTTTGGCTTCGAGAAGTCCAATTCCTTGGACATGTGGTAAGTGAGCGTGGTATCCAAGTGGATCCCGCTAAGGTGGAAGCAGTTATGAATTGGCAAGAGCCAAAGACGCCTACTGAGATTCGCAGTTTTCTGGGTTTAGCAGGATATTATAGGCGCTTTATCGAAAATTTCTCAAGGATTGCTACGCCCCTAACTTCGTTGACACGTAAGAAGGTTAAGTTTGATTGGGGCCCTAAGCAGCAGGAATCCTTTGACATTCTTAAGAAAAAGTTGAGCAATGCACCAATGTTAACATTGCCCGATGGTATAGAAGAATTTGTGGTGTACTGTGATGCATCACACACTGGTATGGGCTGTGTACTCATGCAGAAAGGCAAGGTTATTGCATACGCTTCACGACAGCTAAAGGTGCACGAGAAGAACTACACCACCCACGACTTGGAGTTGGGTGCCGTTGTATTTGCATTAAAGCTATGGAGGCATTACTTGTATGGAACCAAGTGTGTGATCTATTCAGATCACAAGAGCCTTCAACATTTGTTCAATCAGAAGGACTTGAACATGCGACAGCGACGCTGGATGGAAACTCTAAATGATTATGATTGTGAGATAAAATACCATCCAGGCAAGGCAAATGTAGTTGCTGACGCCTTAAGCAGAAAAGAAAGAGTGAAACCAATAAGAATCAATGCCAAGCGCATCGAAATCAGGAATAGTTTGAACGAAAGGGTGTTAGCTGCACAGAAGGAAGCTGTGTTGGAAGCTAACTATCCTGAAGAAAAACTAGGAGTAACTGAGGAGCAGTTATCCTATGACAAAGACGGAATGCTAAGATTGAATGGACGAATATGGGTTCCAGTTTTTGGAGGACTTCGAGATGTTATCCTCCAGGAAGCCCACAGTTCCAAATATTATGTTCATCCTGGAGCTGATAAGATGTACCAGGATCTAAAGGCAAACTACTGGTGGATTGGTTTGAAAAAGTCTGTAGCTGCTTATGTAGCTAAATGTTTGACTTGTGCGCAAGTCAAAGCGGAACACCAGAAGCCGTCAGGTTTGTTACAAC
Source organism: Helianthus tuberosus (assembly GCA_030545235.1). Taxonomy (NCBI): domain Eukaryota; kingdom Viridiplantae; phylum Streptophyta; class Magnoliopsida; order Asterales; family Asteraceae; genus Helianthus; species Helianthus tuberosus. The sequence continues at coordinate 171,213,184 of CM060443.1, read as the reverse complement.
AACCTGAAATTCCCACGTGGAAGTGGGAGATGGTGACAATGGATTTCATCACCAAGTTGCCAAAGACAAGAAAGGGAAATGATACTATATGGGTCATAGTGGATAGACTGACGAAGTCAGCACATTTCCAACCCATTAAGGAAACTTACAGCTCAGACATGTTAGCTCAATTATACGTAGATAAAATTGTAGCATTGCATGGCGTACCATTGTCAATTATCTCGGATAGAGATACGAGATACACCTCTCATTTTTGGAAAAGTTTCCAACAGTCTTTGGGCACGCGCTTGAATTTTAGTACGGCTTACCACCCACAGACAGACGGACAGAGTGAGCGTACCATCCAAACATTGGAAGACATGCTTCGTGCATGTGTGATTGATTTAGGTGGCAGTTGGGATAACCATCTGCCATTGGTTGAGTTCTCCTATAACAATAGCTACCATACTAGTATTAAGGCTGCGCCTTTTGAGGCATTATATGGTAGAAAATGCAGAACACCCATTTGTTGGGCGGAAGTAGGAGACGTTCAATTATCAGGACCAGATTTGGTCTTTGAAACAACGGACAAGATTGTCCAGATTCGGGATCGCCTGAAAACTGCCAGGGATAGGCAGAAAAGTTATGCGGATCCAAAGCGTAAGTCTTTTCACTTCGAAGTAGGTGACAAGGTATTGCTTAAAGTATCACCCTGGACGGGGGTGATGCGATTTGGTAAGAAAGGCAAGCTAAGCCCAAGATACATAGGACCTTTCGAGGTTATCGAACGTGTCGGGTCAGTTGCTTATAAGTTAAACTTGCCTGAAGAGCTCAGTGCTATCCACAATGTTTTTCATATCTGTAATCTAAAGAAGTGTTTCGCTGATGAATCACTGGTCATACCACATACGGATGTGCATATAGATGAAAGCTTGAAATTTGTGGAAAAACCATTGTCGATTGAGGATCGACTGGTAAAGAAGCTTCGAAGAAAGCATGTGCCGATTGTAAAGGTCAAATGGGATGCCCGTAGAGGTCCCGAATACACATGGGAGGTAGAATCCACGATGAAAGAAAAATACCCTCATTTGTTTCAGTAAATCTCGAGGTCGAGATTTCTTTTAAGGGGGTGAGGATGTAACACCTCGAAAATTTACGTCCAATAATGTATTGACACGTGTCATAGGCTTTGAATATGTGAAAAAGCACTTTAGAGGGACTAAAGTTGACAAACAGTGAAACTATGTTCATATAAGGATCCAAAGTGTCAACAATGGATAAATAGGCCCTACAATAACCCTACATGGTATTTATAATCTTAAACGATTAAATCATGGATCATACAGAGCGGAAAAAATGAAAGAAAGTGAGGAATTACAAACTACAGGGGCTAAATGTGTCAACATGTTGAAAGTTTACCTCTGAGTGACCTTTTGGCAAACCCGAAGCTTTGTAATGATAAAATATACTCACTAGAATATGTGATAAAAATTTCATCAAGTTTCGTGATCGTATGAGAAAGTTATGATCAAAACCGTGTACGAAGGGTTAATTGCGTTAACGTTGAAATTCGTGACTTTTCGGGTAAGCACAAAGTTGATCAAGGACTTTACCATGTTTGTAAATGTCCCAAGGTCCTTAAAAATCAGATTTGAGGGTCAAGAGTGCAAGATAAATAGCCAAAACCACGTAACAAGGACCAAGGACTGAAATGCAAAACTTAGAAACTTGTTTGGCTGGTTTCGCACTGGTACGCGGCCCGCGTAAGGGTTCTCGCGGCCCGCCTACAAGCTGCCAGCGACAAATAACCAGCAGATGTCAGTTGCATGTCTGTTTTCGATTGTTAACAGCTGTTACTCGATACCTGGGGCTCTCCAATGGTTTTACATGCACATAGGGGCATTTGGACAGATCTTATAACTTCAGTAGACCCTTGTGGCATGATCTTGAATGATCAAAAGTGATATTTAAGAACCCACATTGTTGCAACTTATGTTCATTCATTTACAACTTTGCAAAAGATCATCTCTGGAGCTCTCTGGACATCAAGCCAACTTTCTAGTGATCTCTAAGCATAATTAGGACTCTTGTAAGTATTCCTAACCCCTTCTAATTCGTTGTAGCATAGTTAATTAATCAAAAGTCAAACCGTCGTAAATTAAGTTTGACTTCGTGATTAAATGAAATTGGCTATGTCATTTCTCGAATTGAAAGTACCTACAAGTTGGTATTTATGTGGGTAACAAACCCTTAAAAGGGTATTTTCAGATTCCCACTCTAACTATGTTAATTGTCGAGTCAAAGCTTATCTTAAAAAGTCAACAGAATGTGTATTTTCAAAAATTAAGCATAATTAGCAATGTAGGGTACATGCAACCTGTTTGATCATTAAAATAACATAGTAACTAATGTAAGAACATGTCTCAACATGTTCAACTCGACAATTTTCAGTTTAAACCCGGATCGGAACCGAAAGTCGCATAGATTGACTTTTACTTTGACTATCAGTTCTGATCCATTTGTGCATGTTTAAGATCTGCCTTAGAGCTTATTTTGGACCAGGTTTCATATAAGTATAACTCTCTGAGATTATACAACTTGGTTCAATACTTATCCGATTCACATGCATGTTTCCGATTAATGCTTAAATGTTGACTATTATGCCCTTTTGACTATAAAACGTGATTTTTGAAAAAGTGAAAGAGTAGAAACCTTAGTTACTGATTTATAAACTTGCACCTAAAATTTGACATCAGTTTGAGGTCTAGATTAAGAGATATGCTCATTAGCGTAATTTGAAAGCTTTATGTTACTTAAACAGCGTAATTAGTGTATAACCTATTTAAACCCACTTTTTAATATCAAACTTTTTACCCACTGATGTAATATAATATTTTGGGATTTTTTAAGATTTTTATTTAATTTTTAGCTGAGCATAACATAGGTCTCTAAGTTTAATTCGGTAAATACCGATTTTGCCCTTTTAAGCCATAAAATGAGTTTTACAAATCCTTTTGACCCCAAACCTTTTTCTACTAATTTTATTTGTTAAATAAAATATTTTGAGCCTTCTAGAATTATAAAAATATCAGCTTTCCTTTAAAAACCCGGAAATGGCTCCAAATCGCCTTTTTAAGCATTTTTATCGCATAGTATGTGCTAAAACCATATTTAACATATAAGGTTGATACCTACTGATATTTTTAGCATATTTTTATATAATAACAGTAAGTAAAAGTTTATAAACTCAGGTTTCCAGTTTTGACCTTTTAGCCCTTGTGAAATTACCAAAATACCCCTAAGGTGCATAGTTTTGTTTTAATTGATAAGTTTCACATATAGGTCATACCCTACTGTTATAACATGTTAAATTAAGTGTATTTACAGTATAAATCAGATCTGTAACTCAGATTACAAATTAAACTCTTTTATAATCTTTTAAATGACCAAAATGCCCTTATGAGGCATAAGTTGAGTTTAAATTCATTTGGGGCATAATAGAAGACATCCTACTGATGTCACAACATATTTAAAGTATATTAACTCAGGGAACTTGCATATGACTCTTATGGTTACCCGTGACGCCCTTTTCGCGCTCGGTTCGGTTTATGTAACTAGTTTGCATAAATTGACCAAAACGGGTCGAACCTTATCATTTTTGTCTCAAAATCCAGAATGTATTTAGTATACCCATATTATACAAGTATTCAAACTTTTCGGGTCTAAATCACATTCTATCCGGTCTTCGCTTAATCGTGCGTTTGAACCGTATCGTCCTTAAAACTAGCCGGTCTAAGCTTAAGCTTAAATAAAGACCCGTTAGAAATCTAATAGGTTATTATAAACCTTCGTTCCAGATTTGGAGCACCAGTAAAAGCTACTTGCAATTTGCTTATTGTGAATTATACTTTGCTCAGGTAAATACTTTTAACTTATTTTCCCTATACGGGCTTGGGGTACGGTATATAAAATACCGCTTGGTCCGGCATTGAATTCTTTAATCCAATAGAGGTTAAATTTTTTGATATGCTATGTTTTGAATGTGTTTTGTTTGCTTAAAGCCTTTGGGGGTTAATGACCATGTCCCGGATATCCTTGGCATCATCTTACGAGATGGCCACGACCTGAGCACGGGGTGTAGGCGTACACCTTTCAGTGCATAACTCAATATTGTGGTGTGTCTATTAATCTTTAACCCGGTCTACGGATCGGGCTACTGAACGCATAAGTAACATGTAAATCCCTTACAAGATTATATTGCATAATTATCCCAAGTTATAAAAATGTTTTGTGCCACGTGCATTCAAATCAATTTTCAACCCTTTTCAAAATGAGTCAGTTAAATTGTATTTACCAGTGTAAACTGACGTATTTTTCCCAAAAGGTTAAGTGCAGGTACTACTCGTACTAGGCTGGCTGTCTTCTAAGCGTCCACAATAAGTCTCGCAAGCTTGGATGTCAAATAAACTGTTGAACAATATCTACTTTTATTTTGATCCGCCTGTGGATCCGTTTCAACTACCCGTGATATTTAATATTACATTTTATTTAAAGTTGAAATGAATCTATCTTTGCTTCCGCTGTGCATTTATATATTGTGTTGTTTGTCTATGATGATACCAACTACGTCACTATACTCCCCACCGGGCCCACCGGTGACACGTGGAAAATAGGGGTGTGACACGTGCCCGAGCTTCTGTTCAGCCTATAAATAGGAGTGCTTGGCTCAAGCTCAACCCATCCCTTGGCACACCACCTCTCTCACACTTCACCCACCACCCACCACCACCATAACACCATCATCCACCACCATCATCCATTGTCCATCATAGAGTGTGTGAGTCATCTCGGGATCCAAGATTGATCGTAAGAGTTCTTGACAATCAAGGCCATGTTTTCCTAAGTCTCTTACATCACTTGGTGAAGACAAGTGTCTAGTGTAATACTTTTTATTTCTAATCTTTCGCACTTTTTACTTGGTTTTGTATTAATGACTTTAATAACTAGTTTCTTATGTTGAAGGTGATTCTTCCTTATCGTTTGTCCGTGGTGTCTTGACATTATTTTACTGTCTATATAAAATAAAATATTTTCACCATTCATATCTCCATGGTCTATATGGAGGTATGTTGGCTACCTGGTCGGGGGTTAAGGGAACGGTTTGGTAAGAGTCTTGCCATTGTTCAGCATTTAGAGGTCCTGCAATGGACCTGGGTCAAATTTAGTAGGACCTCCTTCAATACTTAACGGTATTGGATGGCGGGGGTCCAAACTCTTTGATCCCCTCATAAGTTAACTACTATTAATACTATAACCCGACTATTTAGGACTGTATTCCTGCTGACTTAGACTACTTAGTCGAGGGTAACGTCACCTCCAAAAGAGGGGCCTACCATAATTTGCATTAATAACTTAATTAATTATCTTTCAATAATCCGACCCTTTAGGATTGTATCCTTGCTGACTCAAACTACTGGGTTGAGGGTAACGTCACCTCCAAAAGAGGGGCCTACTACAATAACTAAGATACTCTCTTAAATAAGTGCAAAAGTGCGGAAATAATCAAAGGTTACACTATACACGAGTCGGAACCAAGTGATTCATCTTGTCTATCTGTTTTTCTTTTATTTTTATTTTTCAGCATTTTAGTTAGTTTTTATTTTTCTTAGTTTAAAACCATTTTTCTAAACTTTTTTGATTTGATTAGACGTTGAGGATAAACCGGTACTAAAAGCTCTTGTGTCCTTGGACGACCTCGGTATCTTACCAACACTATACTACGCTCACGATGGGTGCACTTGCCCATATGTGTGTTTAGTGTTAGTAAATATCGTGTTTTATAAATTTAAAACTTGGCTAAAGAAAGTGTAAAAGGGCTTAAAATATACTTAAACTTATATACACACTTCACACGCATCAGCAGCCTAACGGGTTCTTGGCTCATGACTCATGTCGGGTCCAGAATAACGTTGAGGTATGGCAGGAAAGGTCCTTATAAGTTTATGCATAACAACTTTCCAAGGTTGACGGCACATCATGATAAAATTCTTATGAAATGCTATAATATGGTAGAAAATTTATAATGGCCAACCTTATTTTCATTTGGTAGAATGACCAAGCATAGCGGAGTTTCCGGTTTAATCAAAAGGCCTCTCAAAGGTGTAGTTTCGCAAGTCGTCGGTTTTAGTCCCTTAATCGTACAAAGTAGCGCGAAATATCGTTTAACGATATCCAAGCCTTTCGTGGTCCATGTTGAGTATTCCCGAGCATGTGTTCAAATGGTACGACGCTCCCGTTCACTTAAATGGTCACCCAAAGGCGTAGATTTAAAAGTTGACGCTTTTGGTCCCTTTAACGCGCAAACTTGCACATATCATCGTTTAATAGCATCGAAGCCTTATCTAATCCATATTAGGCATTCTCGAGAGTATTATTAAACATCACGATGCTTCGGGTTCGTAAAAAGGTCATTCAGCGGTATAATTAAACATATTGATGCTTTTAGTCCCTCTAACTTGCAAAGTTGCGCGTAACTTCACTTATAGGCATAAAAGCCTTAGATGGTCAATATTGGATATTTGCGAGAGTATAAACACACATCATGAAGCTCTTGGTTTGTTAAAAGGTCAATCAGAGGTAAGAATTAACATGTTGACGCTTTTAACCCTTCGTCGCACAAACTTCCAATTAATTACACAAACGGCTACTCTCGATCAACAAGTGGCTCATTTGTAAATATGTATACCGTGTAACGTCTTTCAGAGGCTTGGTTTAAGCATGTTGACACTGTAAGTCCTTTCACAAACAAAGTTTTCGATTTTTCTCAAAATTAGTCCCTCAAATTCAATGTTTGATTTTATTAGGGTTTAGTACACGTGTCGATACATCATTGGGCGTGATTTTACGAGGTGTTACACAAACCAGCCGTTCATAAAGCAAGTCCTGACCCGTCCACAGAAACGCTGAAGAGATCACACTACTCCACGCCTCCACCTCCTTCTCTAAGAACCCTATTGCTAAACTTTTTTCTTTAAAAACAATCATGCATTTTAACCCCCCTCCCCTAAGTAACACACTGGGCTCTCCATGTATCCCCCCCACATCTAGCAATGTCCGAATCTCTTCTAGAACCAACACATCTCTGACTTCGATTATGACTGTCCTCATCATACAATGATCAGGATACAAGGCTATCCTATCCTCCGCTTCCACCACCCTTTTCGGCTTCCCTTGCTTGGCCTTAATACCATGAACAATCTCAACATACGTTACCCCTTTAGACACACAGGTAGGTGTATATCCTGGAGGTAGGGTACAAGCTGGAGCTTGGTTGGGTGCCGGACTAGTCCGTACCGTGCGATTCAGATACTCGTTTCTCCCATTCAGCCCATAATGGTCGAACAACTTTTGATCTTTATCGAATTTGGCCAAGGAAACATTTAGCTTAGCTTCAAAAATCTTCACCGTATTCATACCTTGCAACGTAACTCGAACATCCACGACCCCTTCCAATCTCACAAACCCGAAGTAATTACCTTTCACATCACGTTTCTTCGCAACGTAGGCGTCCTTGACAACTCCATGTGGCTGAAAAGCCTTCCACAACAAGGTTTTTGACTCCCCACCTTGAAGATTTATCACAAAGAATGTTGTCACAGGTCTTCTGTTGTCTCCCTCTCCTCGCCATTTTCGGTGCCGGGCCTCATTCCTCACACTCCCTCTCCCTCCCATGGAGGATTTAAGAGAGAGAAAGTAAGTGGAATTGATAATAATAAAAGAGTTACTGTGTGATCACTACATGAAAGTCTTAACTAGGATAGTTTCTTATAAAATGATTTCTTACAACTTATATTTCTACCATTTGTTTTAGTCAAAATCCATATTAACTAATTTTTCATTTAAAATTTTAAGGATATATACGTTGGTGGTGATTTATCGGAAACATACGACGGGCTAATAGTTTGTCGGTGATTAGAGGCTAATAGTTGTTGCCATTAGTCATTTTGAGGTTTGGTTCCCAATCAGACCATCGGGTATGGGGATCGTCCCCTCCCTATCTCGGGTCGTCGCCATCGTCGCACACCGCCCCCTTCGGGTCGTCGCGTCGCACACGACATTCTGCCGACGATGGGGACGAAGCTTGGTGATTGGCTGCTTTAATTTTTGTGGGCCCCTCAAGTTTGTACTCTCTCTCTCTCCTTGCATGGTACTAGTGAATGAGCACAAGGTACAACTCTTTGGGTAGTCATTGCGTACCCTCCACACCCTTGGGTAGTCGCCAAGGGGATGGTCCTCCACCCTTGATGAGGTGGCGCCTATGTGGCGGATGGTCCCTTTAGGGACTAACCTCACCATACCCTATGGTCTCAATTGTCTGGCAATGGTTTATGACAGCCTAGCCGTCAAAATGCGAGCATTTTCTAAAAAACACAGTCCCTTATAGATAGGCTTTTCTAGACAATTGTTGGAAATCTGTCAAAAAATGATTCTGAGGGTAACCCATGCCTTTTAGATGATGGGGTGTGATAAATATACTCAAGACATTGATTAATATACCAATTAGTCAAACTTAGTAATGATTAAGTACTTTAGTATATTATTTTATTATAAAAGTCAAAAGTAATAATTATGTTTTTTATGTTATTTACTTTATTACATTATTTTATTATAAAAGTCAAAAGTAATAATTATGTTCTTTACGTTATTTTATTTTATAATACTTTTGTTGCTTTTTTATATTTTGTTATACTATTATTAGTATTAATAGCAATATTAATAAATAAATAATTAAGACACTTTATTATAAATACGAAAGTGAAAAAGTTCATCATAAATAAATAAAAGTTCATCTAATAAAAAAGCAAACGTGCAAACATTAAAATAATTAATCATCTAGATCGACAAAACCACTTTCACGACGATAAAGTTGGGTATATAATTATAGACGCCACCTATATAATTCTGGCTCCTAGTGGTGGGAAAATCAGACAATATTGGTGATAACAGGGGCTGCATGTTACAGTAGTTCTATGATCATCACAAATTTTTGGGGTTGATGATCAAGATTCCCCTCTCTTTTGATATTAACCTAATACCCAACTCTTCTGTAAAAGTTTGTGCTCAACTACTCATCCAAATGTTACAGTATAGCTTGTATACGTTGGACAAAGAAAGTATATATTATGGCAAATTATTTAAGCGATAGATACACCGCAAACTGAAGTAAATCATATGTTTTAGAAAAATAGAAGATAATGAGTTTGTAGGTTCTTAAATTTTCAATGATCGTTATCTTTATAATCAAGTTAGATATTTTAATATTTTATATGGTTTAGGATTTTCGATCTTTTTGGGCTATAGCAGGATTTGCTGTTGCAGTCATTTTCACATACAGAGCGTTAAGAACACCTAATGGATCTCGAAGAAGACAAACCAAAAGTCAACAACACTTCTGGATTCAATAGTCATCCAAATGAAAACTCATTAACAACCGGCTTTTTTTGCTAAATCACGCTCAATCACGCCCAAAAGGGTGGGCCATTGGCGTTTTCAGACGTGTTTGGGGGCTTTTTTGAAATAATCACGTCCACTACGGACGGTCTTTATAATAATTGTTTTAACAATTTTTGAAATTACTTTTATTTCTCCTTTTTAATTTTTTTTTTTGAAAAGTAAACTTCATTAACACGAAAGCCAACCCAAGCTGGGCCGACACAAAACAACAAACTACAAGATTGCATTTCTACAAATGAGCACCACTCCCTCGATTCTATCCCTTTGTGTTTCGATCTATGGGAAAACCAAAGAAAACCCAAAGCCTTGATCTCACTAAAAATACTTTCTAATCTAACCGGAATATTAGAAAAAAAAGGCATTGTTCCTAGCCCGCCATAAACTCCAACACGCGATCATGATAATGCCATGGACAACTTCCTTCTTCCTCTCCGAAATTCTGAGATCTTTATGGAAAGAGAGGTCATTTAGAGAAAAACAATTAAATATTGGGAATTTTGCACCATGAACTAATACCAAGCCACACGTTCGAAGCGATATAACACGCAACAAACAAATGGTCGACAGTTTCCTCTTCCGAATTGCATAGCCGACACGAAGAGTCCCCAATCGCTATATTCCTTTGCTTTAGGGCGTCAGCCGTTGGCACTCTATCCATCTCCATTCTCCATGCATGGATATTGACTTTTGCAGGAATCCATTTGCACCAATCCAAAATAAAACTATTTCCCTGATCAACTTCCTCTTTCAGCAGCTTCTTGACAACTTTAACCAAAAATAAACCCGCTGAATCCATACTCCATTTCCATCGGTCCACCTCAGAAGAAACTTGAACACCATTAAGCGAAGAAACTAACATATCGAAACTGGACAGCAGACCAGCATCGGATATGACCGAATTCCAGCTCTAGATATATTGAACCTCGCTGCCGAGATTCATGATCCTATCAGCCACCTTGCACTTCTTGTCGGTTTCCAATATGAACAGATCTGGGAACACAGACTTGAGAGGTTCATTAACAAGCCATGAGTCAAGCCAAAAAGCAATGTCTTCTCCGTTACCTATCGAACCTTTCAAATAATAATGAAGAGGACGACCGGTCGCCTTAGTGTTGATAAAATTCTTGGCTATATTATTCCAAACCCCATTGAGTGATTTTTTTGAAAGGAATACACTCCCACCCCACCCTACTTGAATGGAGCGCGTCGATCACTTTCTTCTAAAGATTACTTTTTTCCGTCTTATACCTCCATCCCCATTTAGCTAAAAGAGACGTGTTCACAAATGTAATTTGTTTAAGCCCAAACATCCGTTTTTCTTGTGACGGGAAACCTTGTCCCATGAGACCCAGTGCATTTTCCTTTCTTCCGAAGAGCCACCCCACAAGAACTTTTTTATCATAGATTCAAGATCGAATATAACCTTTTTTGGCGCTTTGTAGAGAGAGAAATAATAAGACGACAAACTTTCCAAAACCGATTTGATTAAAACCACCCTCCCCCAATAGATAGGAGATGAGACTTCCAACTGGCGAGACGAGCATGAAAAATCTCAATGACCGGTTGCCAATTGGAAACTCTATTCATATTGGCTCCTACTTTAAGACCGAGATATTTAAAAGGTGGGCAATCCAATTTGCATCCCACCACATCGGCCATCACCCCTATTTCTTCCAAACCCACTCCAATACCATAAAGGTTCGACTTGTCAATATTAATTTTAAGACCCGAACATAAATGGAAGCACCGAAGGATTCTAACAATATTCACCACTTCGATTCTAGACCAATCACCCATCAATATAGCATCGTCCGCATATAAAAGATGAGCAATATTCGGCCCGTTATTAGGAGTAGAAATACCTTTGATAACTCCCGCTTCTTTAGCATTATCGATCATACAAAAAAAGGCCTCCATAACTACCAAGAAAAGAAACGGAGATAAGGGATCCCCCTGCCTCATCCCTTTCTCGCATTTGAAAGTGAAAGTGGGCGATCCGTTGACCAACACGGAGGAGTTGGCTGACTTTGAAATACCCAAAACCCAATTGCACCACTTGTTGTGAAACCCTATTTAATGGAGAATGTTCACTACGAATTTCCAATTTACGTTATCATACGCCTTATCGAAATCAATTTTCAGAATGAAAGCCTTGGAGTTTTTTTTTTGATCCAAGAGATAAGCTCGTTGACTGTAAGGGGACCATCCAAGATAAATCTTCCTTTGAGAAATGCCGATTGCGATTCCGAAATAACCCCATCTAAAACCAACCTCATTCGATTAGCAAGAACTTTAGAAATCACCTTACTAATCACACCAACCAGATTGATGGGCCTATAGTTACTAAGAGAAACCGGATCTGTAACCTTCGGGATTAAGGCAATAAAAGAAGCCCCACTTCCTAACGAAATATCTCTATAATTGTGAAACCATTCAAAGAATATCTCCTTTTTAATCATGTCATTGCAATTTTTGAAATTACTTGGAAAGTTGTTCCATTCACCATAAAAGTTACTTTATGAAAACTTGAAATAAATTTGAAAAGTTGACTGAAATGACGCTAACTTGTGGGAAAAAGTAAAAGAATATTGACTTTTAGGGTGTATTTAATAATACGCTTAGATGATTATTAAAGTGAGACCTTTTTACCGACAGACAAGTTCACCAGTATATTCAACTATAAATTTCTAACTAGCTAAGTTCTTCCTAAGTTGCAATCCAAGTTTAATCAAACTAGATAAGAACGGGAAGGTTAAAAGGATTGAAAGTTCAGAACATAAAATATGTCGTAAATGTGTGTTTGTTTTGCTAATAAGTATAAAAAACATATGAATAATACAAAAAACAAGAGATGAAAACAAAGTTATGATGCTAAAGAATCTGGTAATTTCGGCGACAAATCATATCCATTTTTGATGTTACCTTGTTTGCCGTACGTTTAGGAATCCTTGAGAATAGGAGTGATCTTATAAATTTTAACAACCTGTTAGAGCTCGTGGATTTTATTCACAATAGTTGTTTACAAAGAATGAATACGAAAGTAACAATATTCATCAATACTGAATTAGATTAGGGTAAGGTACTAATTATTTTAAGAGCCCTTTTGGTTTCAATCAATTTATAAGCAACATACAATTGGTTCAAAGAACTCCGCTAATTAAAGTAGATAAGAATGGGGTGGTTAAAAGGATTGAAAGTTCAGGACATAAAACATGTCGCAAATATGTGTTTGTTTTGCTAATCAGTATAAAAAATATATGAATAATACAAAAACAGGGGATGAAAACAAGGTTATGCTGCTAAAGAATCTGGTAATTTCGACGACAAATAATATCCATTTTCGATGTTACCTTGTTTGCTGTACGTTTAGGAATCCTAGAGAACAGGAGTGGCTTCAATCGGCAGTTCTTTAACGATAATAAAGGTGGTCAAATTGTCAATGAGCTGTTGATGGAGTCGTAATGGATTAGCAAGTATGGATATTATTTCTCAAGAATTATCACATATATGTATTCATATATTTCAATTAGTCAAGTATCGATAGACAACAAAAAAAGGGCCAGTAATGAACACATCGATAGACAACAAAAAAAGGGTCAGTAATGAACACATGTGTAACAAAAAAAAAGTGTTGACATGTTTGTAAATTTAATAATTTATGTAAGCTTTATGATTTTTTATTAGCTTGTCTTTACACTCCAACTAGAACTAGATATAGATGCGGACAAATCTCCAATCGTTATGCAGCTATACCTTTCAAATTGGTAGGAACTATTGCAATACACAAGAAACTAGAGGTGTAGTTTGGTTAACTATAAATATCCAAGACATACACACAAAAGAAAAAAACCGATCATAGAACCAAAATCGTCATGATTCCTTCGGTTTTACAAAACTTCTTGTTTCCACCAGCACCATCTTTGTTCGTGACCACGAAGTTGATGATAGATATCTCATCGCTTACATGCGCCGGGTACATGGAATCCACAGGCAGACACATGCAGTATTCCAAATTCTTGAACCAAGGTCTTACAAAGAAAGAGAGCGAAATCAAGTTTTCGAGTAGAACTGGGATGCTTTTGTTCTATACACCGGCGTTTCTTGTGGGCATGACTTCTTTCCTCGTGTTTCCCGATCAAGATTTTAGATTTATGTTGCTTGCTACGGCTCTTACCGTTCATTTCTTGAAACGGGTACTTGAGGTACACTACTTTCTAACATATGATTCTTTTAATGAATTCGTTATTAACTATTTTTACTTGTTAAAAAAATTAAACTAAATTTTTTTTATAATTTTAATTTAGCAATTATGTAATTATTACATATCAATGCAAAACGTACATAAACTTATAACTTATGATGATTGTAAAATATGACTATTCTTTTAGCTACTTTATAAAACCTTTCTAAATAATTTTTATTACTCGTCAAAATTAAGCCTTACAAATTTTAGCGTTCCCGTCGCATGGGTTTCATCCATTTGTTCATAAACATCTAAAAAATTGCCAGCAAGAACTTAACCCATGGCCGCGCATTGCTCGGCCAAAAGGACCGACATAATAAATTGATGGGATGGGGATTTGCAGAAAACAAAATCGTTTTCGTCGTTTCTTTATTTCTTTTCCTTTTGTCCTTTTTTATAATTTCTTGTTGTAAAATCTGTACATTTTCAGAATTTCAAAAAATTGTTACGTTTTTTTATACATGTATATATATATATATATATTGTTATACGGAAGGTTTCATGCGAGAACTACCTTTATTGCGAGAACCGCGACTCCGCGAGAACCAATGTGAATACTAAAAAATAAACCCACTACACCATAAAAAACTTAAAAAAACCTAACCCCCACCCCAAAAAACCTAACCCCCCTCCCCAAGCTAAATGTTAAAAACTAAACCCTAAAAAAACCTAACCCCCCTCCCCCCCAAGCTAAATGCTAAAAATTAAACCATAAAGCTAATCCCTCAAAAACCTTAAAAAAATCTAAAAAGCATACAAAAAAATTGTTTTTTAAATATTTTTCTAATAAAAATACCTAGTTTTAGTCTCCGATTTTTTTAATAAATGAAAAGTAGCAATTTTTGTTAAAAAAATATTAAAAAAAATTGTGTGTTTTTTATATTTTTTTAGGTATTTTTGGTTGTATTCACATTGATTATCGCGGTTCTCGCAATAAAGGGTGATTTCTAACGAATTCTTCTTCTATTGTTATATTTGTTTATTATGTAATAATTAAACATGATTTGTTATATTTGCTTATATGGTGATAAAAACTAGGTGGTTTATATTAATAAATAAATTAGTTATGAAAAACAAAGTTAAAAGACGGTGATGATGTGGAAATGGTAATTGTGTTTTGAGATTGATACAATAATTGTCTATGGAAAGGGCTGTGTTAGCTAGGTGTTAGTGAGTGTTGGTAACATGTCAGGTGCTTTGGCAAAATTGTGACGTTTTAGGTTTCTAGAGTGCATATATTCTTATAAAACATATATTATTTTATATGCAGGTCTTGTTTCTTCACAAGTATAGCGGTTCTGTAGGGCTAGAATCTGCAATAGTTGTCACATTGAGTTATACCCTCTCCACCGTAACCATGCTATATGCTCAATATCTATCAGGAGATTTCCCGAATCCTTCAGTAGATCTCGAATATGTTGGAGTTGGGTTATTCTTGATGGGAATAATTGGAAACTTTTACCACCATTACCTTCTTGCTAATCTTAGGAAGGAGGGGGACAAAGAATACAAAATCCCTCAAGGAGGGTTATTTGATTTGGTTATATGCCCACACTATTTCTTCGAAATCTTGGGGTATGTGGGAATCTCTTGCATTTCTCAAACTGTTTACGCATTTGTTTTCACTTTAGGTACAATGTTTTATTTGATGGGGAGGAGTCATGCCACACGAGAATGGTACCTATCCAAGTTTGGGGACAAGTTCCCTAAGGAGGTTAAGGCTTTCATTCCATATGTTTTCTAGACCAAGGCTGGGAACGTACGGGAATATAAGATTAAAGTCATGTATTGAGAATACATTTCTATATTTTTATGTCTTTGACAATTTTTGTTGTGAAGAATGAGAAGTGCATGTTTAGGTAACATAAAAAAATAATAATACATAAATAAATACATAAAATGGTTGTGTTAGTAACTAGTATCGAACCCCGCGCTTCATGGCGGGTCATAAGAGGATTTTCGTGGGGATGTATTTGTTACATGATATATCAGTGGGTTATTATAGACCATACAGACTTTAATCTAAACGACGTTAAAAATAAGTAATCAACACGCGTAAATAAACATATCTAGAGTTAATAGTTAACTATAACTTTAATAAGGTAAATAAAAATAATTAAGTCTGTTACATGATATATATTGAAAGGTTAATATAGAGTTCAAAGTAGGCATTAATCCAAATGATGGAAAAAATAAGAAAAAGAGTAATTATTACACTTCCGTTTGATAAATCTATCAAAATTCAAGTGTATAAACATAAATCATTTGTGAGAAAAAAGTTATTAGAATTCAGGTGTTCGCATGCCAATTCTATAAGGCTGGAGGGTGTGGGGGCGCCACCCAACCCAACTGGCACACTATAGCGCCCCATCCCCGCCATAGTCCACACCCCCGGCGCTATGCCGGGGCGCTATACAACCATCGCCAAGATGGTAACGAGCGGCAATGCATAAGGACCGAGAAGCATTTAACTTTTGGACCGTTGAAAACGGTCAAAAATTTAAAAAAAAAATTACTTTTTATTTTATTTATAAATTAACACTATAAATACGCACTTTTTCTACCTCACTTTTTAATCATTCCTCTCACTTTCTACCTCAATTTTTATACAACTCTCTTCATATTTTTTAAAACTTCCCAACAATGTTTCCCAACAACCCAAACAACCCATGGGATCCGACCAATCCGTTTTGGCAAAATTTGCAAAACAACGAGCAAGAGGACCGCTATCGCCGAGACCCGCGTACGGGGGAGGTTGGATATTATCCAATGCCACCAACTTCTCCTCATCCCACCACTCAACCGATGCCTCCATATTTTGGGTATTATTCTCAACCCCCTTTTTTTCCACCAAACATGCCACCACCAAACATACCCGCCCAAGACACAAGCGAAACCGAATTCGTTCCCGAAACCCAAGTCGAATCCTCTTCTATAAAAAAAAAGAAGCCATAAAAAGAAGGATGAGACCAAAAAACGTGCCACTAAGAAGATAGAATTTTGGTCGCCTAAGGAAGAGTTCGAGTTGGCAAAAGCTTAGCTCGACGTGTCGGAGGACGAGATTGTTGGTAAATATTTTTTTATGCTTTTGTAAATAATATTTTTTATGCTTATGTAAATAATATTTTTTAGGAAAATTGGTTTTTAATAAATCAACCTTTGCCCCATTGGTAAATAATAATCCTACCTACAGATTTGGTAATTAATAATCCTACGTTTCAATATGTTGGTACTCAATGGACCTCCGTTAGTTTTTTTTAACTGAAGTTAGTTTTTAAGTTTTATTTATTACACAAACAGTCCCTGTAGTTATAAGTTACTAGTTTTAAGTTTTATTTATTACACAAACAGTCCCTGTAGTTATAAAAAAATCATAAAAATCCTAAAAAATCAAAAAAATTCTAAAAAAATCAAAAAAATTATAAAAATTCTAAAAAATCTAAAAAAAATCTAAAAAAATCAAAAAAATTATAAAAAATCTTAAAAAATCAGAAAAATTATAAAAAATCAAAAAAATAAAAAAATTCTAAAAAATCAAAAAAAGCAAAAAAAATCAAAAAAATTATAAAAAAATAAAAATAAAAAATAAAAAAAATCCATCACAACCACAATCATCTTCATCTGCAAACTCTCTTTACCCTCACAAACTCTCTCTCTCTCTCTCTCTCGATCTTCTTCTTCTTCTTCTTCTTCTTCTTCTTCTTCTTCCTAAACTCTTCAAAAATCCATCACAACCACAATCATCTTCATCTGTAACAATCACCATGATTCTCACATAAAAAAAACCCTAATTTCGATTGCTCACTGTACAAGTCATCCGTCAATTCATCACCACAATCGCTGCCTGTCAACACCCTCTTCATCGGTGGGTAATGGTGGCAGTTTGGTTCGATTTGCAGGTTTTTAGGCGGGTGATGGTGGTAGCGGCGGCTTGGTGGTATTAGTGATGGTGGCTTTGAATGGGAGAGAGATGGCGAGATGGTGGTGACGTCAGGCAAGTGGCGGCTGGATGGTGGTGGTTGCCGGTTAGAAGAGGGAGAGAGGTGGTCGGTTAGAAGACGTTTGGATAGTGGTGGTTGCCGGTTGATGGTGGTGGTGTGGCCGCGATAGTGGTGGTAGTACCCATCTATTTCGCTCAGATCTGTTTGTGATGGTGGCGGCAGCAATTGGCGGTGATGATGGGGTTAGATGGTGGTGGGTAGGCGGCAAGTTTATAGAGAGATAAAGTGAATGGTGTGGTTCTGGTTAGCTTCGATTCAGGTCCGGTTTGTTACAAATTTGATTTGGGTTTACTTGGTTTCGGGTCTAGTGGGGTTTGTTTGTTTAAGTTTCATTTTAGTTTTGTATAAATCGTATAGATATTTAATACTTCATTGATTGTTGCGTTTTGAATATTATATCGACAACTTGTGTTGTCGGGGTCGTCCAAAAATCCAGAGGAAACTCTGCCCGTTTTTCGTAAAATTTCCGTAAAGCGAAACACGTTAATTTTATAAATCGATTTTTTTGATTTTTTAGAATTTTTATAATTTTTTGATTTTTTAGATTTTTTTAGATTTTTTAGAATTTTTTTGATTTTTTTTTATTTTTTATAATTTTTTTGATTTTTTTAGAATTTTTTTGATTTTTTAGAATTTTTTTATTTTTTAGGATTTTTATGATTTTTTTATAACTACAGGGACTGTTTGTGTAATAAATAAAACTTAAAACTAGTAACTTATAACTACAGGGACTGTTTGTGTAATAAATAAAACTTAAA
The DNA here is from genome assembly GCA_030545235.1 of Helianthus tuberosus. NCBI lineage: Eukaryota > Viridiplantae > Streptophyta > Magnoliopsida > Asterales > Asteraceae > Helianthus > Helianthus tuberosus. The sequence goes on along the minus strand of CM060443.1, from coordinate 171,194,690 downwards.
AACTAACTTCAGTTAAAAAAAAACTAACGGAGGTCCATTGAGTACCAACATATTGAAACATAGGATTATTAATTACCAAATCTGTAGGTAGGATTATTATTTACCAATGGGGCAAAGGTTGGTTTATTAAAAACCAATTTTCCTATTTTTTATGTTTTTGTAAATAATTTTTGTTATGCTTGTGTAAATAATATTTTTATGCTTTTGTAAATAATATTTTTTTAGGAGATGACCAAGACATAAAGGTATTTTGGGGTCGTATACGAGATAAGTTTTTCGCCTCAATGGGTCGTGGCGTGTATCGAACCGTTGACTCTTTTTCGGGAAAGTGGGGTGCTATGAGGACGAAGGTTAGCAACTTCAACAACATATACAATAACCTCGTCAATAACACTCGAAGGAGAAGTGGTGCGAGCGACGTCAATGTCTTGACTGAAGCCCACAACGAGTATAGAATGAACCATGGGCATATGTTTACGTTGGTAACCACATGGGAGCTTCTTCGCAAATCTCTAAAGTGGCATCTTGTGCCACCGTTCGACCCAACCCGCACTAGATCCAAACGGTCCAAATCGACATCCATCACCGAACCATCTGGGTCCGATGCTCGTACAGTAATTAATCTAAATGAGGATGCTGACGAGTTTGAAGAACCACAAGAAAGACAAGAGTTGCCTCGTCCAACTGGTAGGGATAAAAGTAAACCCAAGGCACGTGAAAAGTCTACTAAATCAGATGGCCCGTCAAAGATTAACGAGTTCCAGCCAGATCTCAAGCAAATAATCTCTATTAGGGAAAAAGACCAACAAATGAGAATGGAGAAACAAATTGCGAGAGACATGGACTTTCTCGCAAAGGATCTGTCACATCTACCAGAGGATGACCGAGTCATTTTGGAGGCTTGTAAGACACAAATTCGGGCCAAATATATGTAGTTTTTTTAAGTATGTTGTCTTTTTTTTTTTCTAGTATGTTATGTTTTTTTAATGACTTTGTAGTGTTTTTTTAATGAAATTATGTTTTTATTTTTAATGTTGTAGTTATTAAAATTGCCATTTAATTTTAAAAAATAAATATTTAAATAAATAATTAGTTAATCATTACACGGATCCACACCCTCCAAATTAAAGGGGGGCATGATAAAGCCCCCTTGCTGACATGACGATGATATGGATCCTACTTGGCATGATAAAGCCCAAGGGGGCTCCATCCACACCTCATAGCCTAAAAGTTCTGGTTAAAAGCTTAAATTAAAAAAAAAAATACAATAATAGTTGACCAATAAATAAATACAACTGTTGCTTTTGTTACTTTTATAGAATATATTATGTGTGGGTGTTCAGGAGGTAAAAGTGAATATGCACTAATTTTAACGTTATTTTACTAATTTCGTGAAAATATCGTTAAAAGAGGGGATGGTTAATCATGCATCATGTGGTGACGTTGATAGCCGAAAGACAAGGGGGTACATGCATTAATCGACAGTTCTCTCAATTGCTGAGTGTTATGTGTCTTATGTCCAAGACTTGATACAAAACTACTATCGAGTCGGGAGTCTCACCGGAAACAACTTTTCTATTCCTATGTGGTAGAGGTAAGGCTTGCTATTGGTGGGATTTACTGAGTATGATGATGATGAGGATGATTAGCGATGAGAAAAAAGAAAAAAACTAAATAACATAACCATAAGGCTACATAGTGTGGTATAAAGTTTTTAGGGGCTTTATCACGCCACTTGAGCGCCACATCACATAGGAGGCTATAAAGTCCATTCCTTTTACTTGCATGCAATTGTTTAAAACCCATTTAAAACCCCCTATTATACAAAATACAAAAAAAAGAGATTTGATTGGCTGAAAATAATGGGTCCCACATTCTTTTCCCTTTAACAAGCGTTAACATGCTGGTGGACATGGGGGAGCGCCCCCTCGTTAACATGTAGGAGGTGGGGAGGGCGCTATGGGGCGCCAAAAATATTGATGTGGCGGGATGACGCTAGGCCACACCTCCTGGCCTAACTGAAAAACCCAAACCAAACAATTAAACAGATTGAGAAACCGAAGTTGGACTGTTTTTTTCATAATATATTTGTGTTGCTCGTTTATCATTATATATGTATAAATTAAATAAATAAACCAAACCGAGCTGATATTGAATTCAACATTTTCATATATTTTATAAACAATAAATAATATGGTATATGTTGGGAAAGTTTCGTTGCATCATGATTTATATGTCTCTATAACACATTGATTAACGGTTTTTTAATGACTAACTTACCAACCCACTAAATCTACTTCTAAATCTACATATTTATCACTCATGAGACTAAAATCCTCAATTTCTAAAGAAGGGACATACTTTGTACATACCTCAGTTCAAGTAGGCTTCATACCCTTTGGTACACGTTGATTACATAGCAAAGAAAGTTTCAAAATCTACACATTTGTCACTAAAACCCTCAATCTCTAAAGAGAGACATACCTTAGTTCGAAAGTTTCTATCAACAATAATGTCCTCTATCAGCATTAATTCTCTCTTTAAGATATTCTTTTAGACCAGACGGTATGGAGGCCGGCTTAGGCCCGGCCTGGCCCGGCGCCGGTCCCCCACGCCGGTCCCCCACACCGCCCCCCTCGGCCCGGCTAGAACTTTTCGGCTACCACTCGACGCTGAGGATGGGCCTTGGATTCAAATTTGTAGCCGTTGTAACGGCTATGTTATTTAATAAAAAAAAACTTTTTTAACTTTAAATAAATACCCTTCATCTCATCCATTTTTATACCATTTTCTCAATGCTTCTCCAATTCTCATCCACTTTTATAAAAAAACTCTCCATCTTTTTTATACAATCATGAATCCATTCAACCCAAACAACCCCAACCCGAACAATCCTAACTCGAACAATCCCAACCCGAACCAACCTAACTTTTTTTCGAGTCCTGCTTACACTCCGACTATGGATCCTTCATGGGTGTCTCCGCAATTTACGTTTTCGGGTTTCCAACAATCACCCAACGCCTTCAAACAAATGTCCCAAGTTCAACAAATGCAACAATACCAAGCACTCCAAGAATTCATGCAACGCAACTCGTTTGAACAATTCCAATCGCAACCGCCAACTTCCCAACCGCAACCCCTGGTTCAACTTGACGATGATGACGAAGAAGTCGTCCCCGAATCGCCACCTAAAGAGCTCAAGCGCAAAAAAACACAGGGAAGGGGAAGGCGGTTGAAACCGAAGCCGAAACAGCGCCAAAAAGCGGTTCGAGAGCAAAGCCGAGACAATGGACAAAAGTAGAGGAGGAGACGCTGCAATTGTGTTTGTTAAGTTCTCAACTTGCCCGATTGTCGGTATGAACCAAAGTTAATTTTTTTTAATTTAAATTTAAAAATATTTATTTTTTACTTTTACTAATGCATTTTTTTTTAAATTTAGGGAACAATCAAACGGGTACTAGTTTTTGAAAGATGACAACGAAAAGATTTAACGGGATTATGGGGCAAGGCCCGACGCGTGATATCGATTCTGTCTCGGGCAAGTGGCGTAAAATAAACAAGACCATCAATGAATTTTGCGGGTATTATAACCAAATTTACACTAATCCTCCTAGTGGGAGTAACGACGAGGACATTCTTAACCTTGCTTTGGCTAAGTGGGACTCTAAAAATTCAACCCATTTCCCGCACCTCCGAGCATGGAACATTTTAAAGAAAGAAAACAAATGGAAGCCGGTTCCAAATGAGGTCGCAACCGCCAAACGGAGTAAAACTTCCGAGTCCGGAAGTTATAGTGCTGGAGGCTCCACCGCTCGTTGTCAAATCGACATAAACGACGACCCGATATATGACGAGGATGTGTTGCCCATTCACGAGTCGGAACGTCCCCCCGGAAGGGACAAATCAAAAAAAGAGGCGACCGGAAAGCGAAAAGGGGGCGGCTCGAGCCAAACATCTTCCGGGGCGGCTTCGAAAATGGACGAGCAGAGGATTTTAGGATTAGGATTATGAGGTTGGATCTCGACTCAGTTCCGGAGGATGGACGCGAGGTTTATCGGAGGATGAAAGAGGAGGTTAAGAAAAAATGGACGTCGGAGGTTGTTTACTTTTTTAATCGTATCGTTATTTTTTTCGCTTTTATGTTTTACGTTTCTAGGATTAGTAATTTTATTTTTTAGGAAATGTAATTTTTCTTATGTTATGTTATGAAATGAATTTAATTATGTTGTTTTATGTTTTTATTTTATTTAATTTTTTTGAAGTTTTTATTAAGTTAACAAAAAAAACTTAGAAAATTATAAAATAATTAGGTGGGGTAGGCCCATTCTCCACCCCCCTCAAAATACAAGGAGGCCCATCCTCCATGGTATGACGATGTAGCGCCTACCTGAAAGTCCATCCTCATGGGGATAAGGCTCTCCATACCTCTAGCCTTAGGTATGTAACATCGTTTTTCATGGAAGTTGTGCCCATTGGAAATGTTGCATGAAGAGGACATTACATTCCTAAATAAGGTTCCATGAAAAATGTTGTATATCCATTTATCGGGATTATTTTATTTCACCACCATGGTTTTTATTTTTTTTTGAATGATGACTCAAACTCTCTAATCAACTACTAAACTGTATTTTTTTGTCATCACAATAATCGAACGTTCATCACTTGAAAAAAAAAAATTAAACCCTTATCGAATACCATAGTACCATTAGACCAAAGCCCTAGTTATTTATTGATCTAATGATGATCAACATGGGCGGTTTTTAGAAGGCTTCTGGTAGGGTCACGGTCTGGGCAAATTTTTCGGCCGTAGTGCTAATTTTCCGCATTTCGATCGAAATTTTTTATATATACTATGTTTGGCCTGGGCTTGCTCGGGCTTTTTTAGTGCCCGTGTCTTTCGGCCCTGGCACGTTCAACAGGCAAGATCCGCCACTGATGATCAAGATAAGATTTTTGAGTCTACTGTTCTATTGGACTTCAACTTCTGTTATTTATGTGATTTACGTGCTTACGCTAGATGAAGTGGTGGGTATGTATGTGAATTATTAATGTTTTAAATCTAAGTTCTTATGTTGTGATGTGTCGAAGTATGTAGGGATGGGAATCAAACCTAGACTCGATGGGTAAACCCGAAACCCGACACATTTAGGACGGGTTAAGGTCGGTTAATCGGGTTTGGGACTATTTTTTATTTTTTTCGGGGGTTTGGGATGGGGTTGTGATTTGGTGATATACCCGTTTATCCAACCCGATTACCCGATAAGGTGTACCCGTTTACCCGAATGTATACCCAATATAATTTCTTTTATATTTTTTAACTATGTATATATATATATGATACATCCATTTTTATACATATAAGTATTTTATTCCGTATACATTGTAGTTATTTAATATAATTTTATAGTGATAATACTAAATTTAACTTATTACTAGTTACTCGATAGATACCCAACAAGTTTTAGGACGGCTTTACTCAACGGGTATGTAAGGCCTCGCTTTTTTAACTAGCCTTATTTAACAAGTTTGTCTGTACTTCCCATTTATGAAAACTTGTATTCGTATTTTATTTCAAACGTTGTAATCCGAGACTTGAATCATAATGAAAACTTAATCTTTTATGCACCTGTGTTATCCAAAATACGTGAATACTTGTTAAACATTCGTGATACATGCATACTTGATACAATTCATACGCAAATTCATACTTATTATACATGCAAAATTCACTTATACATTCATTTAATTATACATTTCACTTATGCAATTCACCTACACGTTTAAAACGCTTAAAACCGATAAAAGACGCAAACTTAGAAATCGAGCATAAGGGACTGGTCCCTCTCGCACGAGAGGACCCTCTCGTCCCAAATGCCCCACTCATCCTTAATACACTCGTCCCAAATCTCACCCTCAGTCTATAAATACCAACCCACTTCATTTCCAACCTTCACACTCCGATATTTTCTCTCTAAAACTTGAACTCGGGCATTTCAGTGAACTTGTTCCAGCAGCTTCCAAAGTGAGTTTGATACTCACTAACACTCTCATTTCTTCTACTTTCTTTAATTTTTCTAAGTTTTTACAAGATTCTTCACAACTTTCACTTAGTTAAACAGATCTACCATGGAAATCTGAGTAGAACTCTCCATAGTGAGGACCAAGCTGATTAAGTGAAGCAATCTTCCAAATCTTTTACGAAAAAACTTTCTGACTTTAAACTTGGCCGAATCAGAGACTCTCTGAGCTCACAAGCTAAGTTCATAGTTGTGGATTCATGTTAGAGCCAATTCTAGCTGAGAAGGTGAAGTGTTCAACCAAAACCGAACTGATTTCACCTTAGAATAGTGCCAGTCGTTCGAAAGAGCTAGCCCACTCGCCCGAAAGGATAACCCTTTCGCGCGAGAGAGAACTCCTGTCGTCCGAATGGGACTGTTTCACTACGTTCCGACGTTTCTAAGTGTTGAATGAATATCCAAATCCTTATTTTCAATATAGACGACTCTGGAACATCAGTGTGTGATCTATGGAAGCCTTGGCTTCCAACCTAGTTCCACTGCCTCACTTAAACTCGTAAGACAAACACTCAAACAATCTCCTAGACCTAGAATAAGCTAACCCTGCCCAACTACTAACACTTGGATTCACTTCCTTCCATGTTGCATCAGCGCATCTGGGTTTTTCTTATTAGGTTGTTTGGTTATTTACATTATGTTATTTCTATTTCCGTATTCATGACCAACCTGGCAGTTAACTAAGTTAGTTGATTTGTGCTTTGGTGAACAATAATGAGATTATTACCTCCATGCATTTGCGTATGTAAATAACCAAACAACCTAATAAGAATTTGCGTATGAATTGTATCAAGTATGCATGTATCACGGATGTTTAACAAGTATTTATGTATTTTGGATAACACAAGCGCATAATAGATCAAGTTTTCATTATGATTCAAGTCTCGGATTACAATGTTTGAAATGAAACATGAATACAAGTTTCCATAAATGGGAAGTACAAAAAAACTTGCTAAATAAGAAAAGTTACAAAAGCGAGGCGTTACAGTCTCCCATCCTTAAGGAAATTTTGTCCCGAAATTTAGGAAGATGCAATGAATAGATGCCGATACTTAGTCTTCATCTCACTTTCGAGTTCCCAAGTAAATCCAGCTCCACGTTTTCCTTCCCGTCTTACCTTAACAATAGGAATTCGACTGCGCCTTAGTTGCTTGATACCTCGATCCATGATCTCGATAGGTTTCTCCACGAAGTGTAGAGTCTTGTTGATTTGAAGATCTTCGAGTGGAATGTGGAGTCCTTCTTCAGCTAGACATTTCTTTAGGTTGGAGACCTGAAAGGTAGGATGAACATTGTTGAGTTCTTGAGGTAGGTCCAGTCGATACCCTACCATGCCAATCCTTTCGAGAATCTTGAAAGGACCTACGTAGCGAGGAGCGAGTTTCCCTTTCTTACCAAATCAAACATTACCCTTCCAAGGGGATACCTTGAGAAGTACCAAGTCACCAACGTTGAATTCCAAAGGTTTGCGACGCTTGTCAGATTAACTCTTTTATCGGCTGCTGTCTTTCAGCGGGTTGTCTCGAATCTGTAAAATCTTGTCCGTCGTCTCTTGTATAAGCTCAGGACTGGTGATTTGTGTAACAGCCCAGCATAACCGCTGTAACACTTCACAAAATTATGTCCAATATTACAAAGACACGTGTCATAAACCCTAAATGTGTAATGAATTGATTTCGAGAGACTAAAGTTGACAAAGAAAGAAAAGATGTATGTGGAAGGATCAAAAGTATCAACATGTGAAAACTATGCTTTTCAATAACCTTACACGATGTTTGTACTCTTAATCGAATGAATTTTGGAACGTATGAAGCCGTTTGTGAAAGAAAGTGAAAGTTTACAAGACGCGGGGGTTAAACGTGTCAACATGTTAATTTACTACCTCTGAGTGACCTTTTAACGAACCCGGGGCTTTGTAACGATTGATTATACTCTCAAGAACAAGTGACGAAAAATTCACGAGGTTTCAATATCGTTTGGTATTAAATACGTTAAATTTCGTAAATAAAGGGTTAAAAGCGTCAACATGGTGAAACTAGTGTTTTCGTTTATCATTTAACGAAACTGGACCTAACGGTGTTTGATTATAACCTTAAGATCAATCATATACTAACTAGAGGGGTTATTTGTGCTTAAAAGGAAAGATTTAATGCTTAAAAAGGTCCAGGGCTTGTTTCTGCCAAGTTTGAAACTTGAATGTCTGGTTCCCCTAGGGCTCGCGCTGCGCGACCTCAACCATGGCCTACCGTCGTACGACGCGACGGCCTTGTTTTGACAGACTCCATGCACAGGTGCAGGTTCTGTGCATTTCTTCACCCATTTCAGCTTTAATACACTCATAACTCGAAACAAGGGACTATTTGATGGTTTCTAATACCACTATAGACACTTGTAATCATTTGGAAACAACATATAAAAGCTGGGATGATCTAGTGAAGTCCTCATTAGTATAAATAGGAGCTTGATGTTGCTACATTCCTTGCACAATTCAAAATTTCATACTCTCAACTCTTGCTCAAGCTTGTGGAGCATTCTCTGGAGCATCCTGACCATTAAGGAAGCTCTCTTAAGTTTAATCTTCGTGCTAAGGACCTTTGTAAGTGTTCTTGGCTCCTGTAGTTAAGTTTTTGTTAGCTTAATGACCGAAAGTCAAAGATATCGTAATGATACTTTCACTTTGTCATTAATCACTAACGGTCCAGCCATTAATCGAATTGAAAGTGACTATGTGTTGGTAATTAAGTAGGTGATAATCCCTCAAAAGGGCACCTCCTAATTATCCCGTTTACTTGGTCAATTGTCGGGTCAAAGTAATGAACATAAAACTCAAATGAGTCAGTTTTTATAAAAAAATTCATAACTGATAATGTGAAAGCTATAAAATACGTTTTATCACTTTAATAACTTGGTAAATAATATAAGAACAAGTTTAGACATGTTCAACCCGACAATTCTGAGTTTAGGCTTGGTTCGCAACCGAAAGTTGCAAAAGTTGACTTTTGCTTTGACTTTCAGTTTTGACCCGAATTAGCTTAGTTTAGTTATGCCTTAGGGTTCCTTTGTGACCATTTTATATGTTAGAATAACCCTCTGAGGTTATACTCCATGGTCCCTTAGAAATCATAGTTCATTGCATGTTTCCGTTATTTGCTTAAAAATTGACTATTATGCCCTTATGTTAAAAAAACAAGAATTTTGAAAATGTGAGAGGACAAAAAGCTTTATTACTGATATATAAGTATGTCCAATAATTTTGACATCAGTTTCTGGTCTCAAACAAAAGTTATGCAAGATATCGTAAAATGAAACTTTTTGTTAATTAAATTACATTTTTAGCATAAATCTTATTTAAACCCGAATTTTGGTACCAAAATCATTACCTACTATTTTGATATTATTTTTAGGGATTTTTGGAATTTTTGGTCAGATTATAAACTGACCATGTCATTGAGTTCTCGTATAATTCGATAAATGACGATAATACCCTTTTTGTTAATAAAATGAGTTTAACATATGATTTGCATACCAAACCTTTTCCTACTAATGTTATATGTTAAATAAAATATTTTAAACATTAAAGGCTGATCAAAATCTCAGATTTCCATAAACACCTCAAATATCGTCAATTATCGACTTTTACGCAAATTAGGCGCATAGTATGGTTTAAAACCATATTGTCACACCCCGATATTTCCACGTATTACTGGTGGGCCCGGTGGGGAGTATCGTGATGTAGTTGATATCATCATAGTCAAACAACACAAATTTAAATGCATAGCGGAAGCAAAGATAGATTCATTTCAACTTTAATAATTTGTAATATTAAATATCACGAAATAGTTGAAACGGATTCACAGGCGGATCAAAATAAAAAGGAGATATTGTTCAACAGTTTTATTGACATCCAAGCTGGCGAGACTTATTGTGGACGCTAGGAGACAGCCAGCCTAGTACGAGTAGTACTTGCACTTAACCTTTTGGAAAATACGCCAGTTTACACTGGTAAATACAAATTAACTGACTCATTTTGAAAAGGTTTGAAAATTGATTTGAATGCACGTGGAACAAACATTTTATAACTTGGTATAATTATTTTAATATAATCTTGTAAAAGAATTACATGTTTCTTATGCGTTCAGTAGCCCGATCCTAAACCGGGTTAAAGATCAATAGACACACCACATTATTTAATTAGGCACTGACGGGTGTACGCCTACACCCCGTGCTTAGGTCGTGGCCATCTCGTAAGATGATGCCAAGGATATCCAGGACATGGTCATCAACCCCCCAAAGGCTTTAAGCAAACAAAACATTTCAAAACGGAGCATATCAATGGTTTAACCTCTATTCGATTAAAGATTCAATGCCCGACCAAGCGGTATTTTATATACCATACCCCAAGCCCGTATAGGGAAAATAAGTTAAAAGTATTTACCTTTGCAAGTATAAATCACAATTAGCAAGTGCGTGTAGCTTTTACTGGTTCTCCTATTCTGGAACAAAGGTTTATAATAACCTATTAGATTTCTAACGGGCCTTTATTTAAGCTTAAGCTTAGACCGGTTAGTTTTAAAGGAAGATACGGTTCAAACGCACGATTAAGCAAAGACCGGAATGGAATGTGATTTAGACCCGACAAGTTGAAGACTTGTATAATATGGGTAAACTAAACACATTCTGGATTTTGAGACAAAAATGATAGGGTTTGACCCGTTTCGGTCAATTTATGCAAACTAGTTACATAAACCGAACCGAACGCGAAAAGGGCGTAACGGGTAACCATAAGAGTCCTATGCAAGTTTCCTAAGTTAATATGCTTTACATATGTTGAGACATCAGTAAGATATCTTCTATTATGCCCGAAATAGATTTAAACTCCAACTATGCCTCAAAAGGGCATTTTGGTCATTTAAAAGGTTATAAAAGAGTTTAATTAGTAATCTGAGTTACAGGTCTGATTTATTTAGTAAATATACTTAATTTAATAAGTTATAACAGTAGGGTACTAGACATATGTGAAATTTATCATTTAAAACCAAGCTATGCACCTTAGGGGCATTTTGGTAATTTCACATAGGCTTAAAAGGCCAAAACTGGAAATCTGAGTTTAAAACTTTTGCTTACTATTAAAATATAAAAATTTACTAAAAATATCAGTAGGCATCAAACCTTATATGTTTAAAATAGTTTTAATATATACTATGCGTTAAAAACGCCTAAAAATGCGATTTTGAGCTATTTCCGGGTTTTTAAAGGAAAGCGGAAAATTTTAATATTCCAGAAGGCTCAAAATATTTTATTTATCATAACAAATCATTAGCAAAAGGTTTGGTATCAAAATTATTTGTAAAACTCATTTTATAGCCCAAAAGGGCAAAACCGACAATTACCGAATCAAGCTTAGAGACCTATGTCATGCTCAGCCAAAAATTAAATAAAAATATTTAAAAATCTCAAAATATTATTTTATAACAGTGGGTAAAAAGTTTGGTATTAAAAATCGGGTTTAATAGGCTATATGCTAATTACGCCGTTTATTTAATAAAAGCTTTCTAATTACGCTAATGAGCATAACTCTTAATCTAGACCTCAAAGTGATGTCAAATTTTAGGTGCAAGTTTATAAATCAGTAATTAAGGTTTCTACTCTTTTACTTTTTCAAAAATCACGTTTTATAGTCAAAAGGGCATAATAGTCAACATTTAAGCACTTAACGGAAACATGCATATGAATCGGATAACTAATGAACCAAGTTGTATAATCTCAGAGAGTTATACTTATATGAAACCTGGTCCAAATAAAGCTCTAAGGTAATTCTAAAACATGCTTAAACGGGTCAGAACTGAAAGTCAAAGCGAAAGTCAAATTATGCGACTTTCAGTTCCGATCCGAGTCTAAACTGAAAATTGTCGGGTTGAACATGTTTAGACATGTTCTTACATTAATTACCAAGTTATATTAGTGATCAAACAGGTTGCATGTCTCCTACATTGCTAATTATGCATTAATTTGAAAATAAACATTCTGTTGACTTTTTAAGAACAAGTTTGACCCGGCAATTGACCTAGTTAGAGTGGGAATCAGAGAGTACCCTTTTAAGGGTTTATTACCCACATAAATACCTACTTATAGGTACTTTCAATTCGAGATTTGACTAAACAAATTTTAATTAATCTCGAAGTCAAATTTTAATTACGACGGTTTGACTTTTAGCTAATTTACTAAGCTAAACTGAATTAGGAAGGGTTTAGGACGCTTACAATGGTCCTAAGTATGATTAGGGATCACTAGGAAGCTTGTTGCTGATCAGGGGAGCTCCAGAACTTGAAGTTGCAAATGAATGAACAAAGTTGCAACCAAAGTGGGTTCTTATATAGTCCTTTTGATCACTTAGGATCATGCCAAGGAAGCCTATGAGTGTTTCCAGATCAAGCCAAGTGCCCCCTATGCATGAAATACCATTGGGGAGCCCCTGGTATAAGAAAACAACACTTTAAAGTCGGTTTCAGAGCTGCAACAGGCAGCTGTGCGCAGATTCTGCGCTGGCAGGTTGTACGCGGGCCGCGAAGGGTCCCTCGCGGGGCGCCTAAAACCGGCGCAACAGGCCAAACAAGTTTCATGTTTTGCAATTCACCCTCTGGTCCTTTCTCACGTGGTTTTAACTATTTTTCTTGCACTTTTGGCCCTCTAACTTGATTTTTGACCTTAAGACATTTACAAACTTGGTTAAGTCCTTGGTTAACTTTGTGCTTACCCGAAAAGTCATAAATTCCAACGTTTAAGCTTTTAACCCTTCGTATACGAATTTGATCATAACTTTCTCATACGATAACGAAACTTGGTGAAATTTTTACCACATATTCTAGTGAGTATAATTTATCGTTACAAAGCTTTGGGTTTGCTAAAAGGTCACTCAGAGGTACACTTTCAACATGTTGACACATTTAACCCCCGTAGTTTGAAATCTCTCACTTTCTTCCACGATTTGCTTCGTATGATCCATGATTTATTCGTTTAAGGGTATAAACATCGTGTTGGGTTGTTGTAGGGCATATTTATCCATTGTTGACACTTTGAACCCTTATATTCACATACTTTCCATGTTTGTCAACTTTAGTCCTTCATAAGTGATCTTTTACACGTTTAAAGCTTATGACACATGTCAATACATTATTGAACATGAAATTACGAGGTGTTACATCCTCACCCCCTTAAAAGAAATCTCGACCTTGAGATTTACTGAAACAATTGAGGGTATTTTTCTTTCATTGTGGACTCTACCTCCCACGTGTATTCGGGACCTCTACAGGCATCCCATTTGACCTTTACAATAGGCACATGCTTCCTTCGAAGCTTCTTTACCTGTCGATCCTCAATCGACAATGGTTTTTCCACAAATTTCAAGCTCTCATCTATATGCACATCCGTATGTGGTATGACTAGCGATTCGTCAGCTAGGCATTTCTTCAGATTGCAGACGTGGAATACGTTATGAATACCACTGAGCTCTTCAGGTAAGTTCAACTTGTAAGCCACTGACCCAACACATTCGATAATCTCGAATGGTCCTATATACCTCGGGCTTAACTTACCTTTCCTACCAAACTGCATCACTCCCTTCCAGGGTGATACTTTAAGCAAAACTTTATCACCCACCTTGAACTTTAGAGGTTTGCACTTTGGATCTGCGTAGCTTTTCTGCCTATCTCTGGCAGCTTTCAAGCGGTCTCGGATCTGAACAATCTTGTCCGTCGTTTCAAAGACTAAATCAGGTCCTGATAATTGAACTTCTCCTACTTCTGCCCAACAAATAGGTGTTCTGCATTTTCTACCATATAATGCCTCAAAAGGCGCATCCTTTATGCTGGTATGATAGCTATTATTATAAGAGAACTCAATCAATGGCAGGTGGTTATCCCAACTACCACCTAAATCAATCACACATGCACGAAGCATGTCTTCCAACGTTTGGATGGTACGCTCACTCTGCCCGTCCGTCTGTGGATGGTAAGCCGTACTAAAATTTAAGCGCGTGCCCAAAGACTGTAGGAAACTTTTCCAAAAATGTGATGTGTATCTCGTATCTCTGTCAGAGATAATTGTCACTGGAACACCATGTAAAGATACAATCTTATATACGTATAGTTGGGCTAACATGTCGGAGCTATATGTTTCCTTAATGGGTAGGAAATGTGCTGACTTAGTCAGTCTATCTACTATCACCCATATAGTATCATTTCCCTTCCTTGTCTTTGGCAACTTGGTGATGAAATCCATTGTCACCATTTCCCACTTCCATGTGGGAAGTTCAGGCTGTTGTAGTAAACCTGACGGTTTCTGATGTTCAGCTTTGACTCGTGTGCATGTCAAACATTTAGCTACATAGGCGGCTACAGACTTTTTCAAGCCTATCCACCAGTAGTTTGCCTTTAGATCCTGGTACATCTTATCAGCTCCAGGATGAACGGAATATTTGGAGCTGTGGGCTTCCTGGAGGATAACATCCCGAAGTCCTCCATAAACTGGAACCCATATTCGTCCATTCAACCTTAGGATTCCATCCTTGTCATAGGATAACTGCTCCTTTGTTACTCCTAGCTTTTCATCAGGATAGTTAGCTTCCAACACTGCTTCCTTCTGTGCAGCTAACAACCTTTCGTTCAAACTATTCTTTATCTCAATGCTCTTGGCATTGATTCTTATCGGCTTCACTCTTTCCTTCCTGCTTAAGGCATCAGAAACTACATTTGCCTTGCCTGGATGGTATCTTATCTCACAATCATAATCATTCAAGGTTTTCATCCAACGTTGCTGCCTCATGTTCAAGTCCTTTTGATTGAACAAGTGTTGAAGGCTTTTGTGATTCGAGTAGATCACACACTTGGTTCCATATAAGTAATGCCTCCATAGCTTTAGTGCACATACAACGGCACCCAACTCCAAATCATGGGTGGTGTAATTCTTCTCGTGCACTTTTAACTGTCGTGAAGCATAGGCAATGACCTTGCCTTTCTGCATGAGCACACATCCCATCCCGGTGTGTGATGCATCACAGTATACTACAAACTCATCAATTCCATCCGGTAACGTCAATACAGGAGCATTGCTCAACTTTTGCTTCAAGATATCAAAAGACTCTTGTTGCTTAGGCCCCCATTCAAACTTACTTTTCTTGCGGGTGAGTAAAGTAAGGGGTGCTGCAATTCTTGAGAAGTTTTCGATAAATCGCCTATAGTATCCTGCTAAACCCAGGAAGCTACGAATCTCTGTAGGCGTCTTTGGTTCTTGCCAGTTCATAACTGCTTCCACCTTAGCGGGATCCACTTGAATACCACACTCACTAACCACACGTCCAAGGAATTGGACTTCTCCAAGCCAAAATTCACACTTCGAAAATTTGGCGTAGAGTTTCTCACGATGTAGAAGTTTAAGAATACAGCGAAGGTGTTTCTCATGGTCAGCTTGGTTCTTCGAGTAGATGAGGATGTCGTCAATGAAGACGATGACAAATTTGTCCAAGTAGGGCTTGCAGACGCGATTCATGAGATCCATGAATGCGGCAGGAGCATTAGTGAGCCCAAAAGGCATCACTAGGAACTCGTAATGACCATAACGAGTCCTAAATGCAGTCTTGTGTACATATTCATCTTTAACCTTCAATTGGTGATAGCCTGACCTCAAATCGATCTTAGAGAAGTAGCTTGCCCCTAGCAATTGGTCGAACAGATCGTTGATCCTGGGCAAAGGATACCTATTCTTGATAGTGACCTTATTAAGTTCACGGTAATCCATGCACAGACGCATCGATCCATCCTTCTTCTTGACAAACAAGATCGGCGCTCCCCATGGAGACGAACTAGGTCTTATGAAACCTTTGGCTAGCAGATCATCTAACTGCGTCCTCAACTCCTTCATCTCTGTTGGTGCCAACCTATAAGGTGCTCTAGCAATAGGTGCTGCTCCTGGGATGATGTCAATTCTGAATTCCACTTGCCTATCTGGTGGTAAACCAGGTAGCTCTTCAGGAAAAACTTCAGGATATTCAGAGATGACGGGGATGTTTTTCATCTTAGGTTTAGGCTCATCCATCGTAACCTGTGCCATATAAATGACACAACCTTTCTTCAAGCATCTAGATGCCTTGAGCATAGACACTTGCTCAGGCAATCCATGCTGGGTATCCCCCTGAATGGTAAGTGACTCACCAGACGGAGTTTTGACTCACCAGACGGAGTTTTGACTACCACTTGTTTTCTGTTGCACACAATCTGGGCTTGGTTATGCGATAACCAATCCATACCTATAACTATATCAAAACCGGCTAGCTTAAAGGGAAGTAAGGACAAAGGAAAAGAGTGGTTCCTAATGGATATAACACGTCCATCTAAAACAGTTGAGGCGGTTTCTATGGTTCCATCAGCTAATTCCACCTCATACTTCACACTTAAGGCTTTTACATGCAATTTCAACAATTCACAAAACTTGTTATCCACAAAAGACTTATCCACTCCAGAATCAAACAATACTCTAGCATAAACATCATTTATGAGAAAAGTACCTGTGATCACGTTGTCGTCCTGAACAGCTTCCTTTGCATCCATCTTGAAGACCCTAGCATTGGTCTTTTTCCCATCCTCGGTTTTCTTGGTGATCTTTGGGAAATTGGACTTAATGTGCCCTTTTTCATTGCAACTGTAACACGTCGCGTCCTTCAGCTTCTTGCATTCTAGGGTCTTATGTTCCGAAGATTTGCAAATCCCACATGGCCTCGGCTGAGACTGGGATTTCGACTCAAGTCGGCACCTCCCAAAATGGTGCTTCTTACAAACCTTACACTTGGGCTTATCTCCAGATTGGTGCCCATCCTTCCTAGATCCAGACCCCTTCTTGTGGTCATTGTTTCCCCTGTGCTTTTTGTCAGACCACCGTGAATTGTCATCTTCACGCTTCCTTTTCTCGGCATCCGTGTTCCTCAGCAATCTCTGCCTGACCGCGTCCAGTGTGAGGGACAAGGATATATCAGCCACAGACCTGAATGTAGTTGGCCGAGAGGCTTTTACACTTCCCTTAATTTCTGGGGCTAAACCCCCAATGAAACGAGCTATTCTTTTGGGTTCCGGGGTCACAAGATAAGGAAACAGCCTTGACATTGTATTAAAGCTCGTGAGGTAAGCTTGGCAATCCAGATTTTTCATTACCAACGACAGAAAATCTGACTCAATCCTTTCAACCTCATGCTGAGGACAGTAGTTCTCCTTGATGAGGGTAACAAATTGTTCCCATGTCATATTGTACAGTGGAATCTTCCCTGTAGCTTGAATCAACGATTTCCACCAGGCTAAGGCCTCACCTTTTAACGATTGAGACACAAACTTTACTACATCCTTATCAGCGCACCCGCTGATGTCGACCACGGTATCCATTTCATCCAACTATGTCATGCAGTCAATCGCCCCTTTCTCCCCAGTAAAGTCTATGGGTTTACATGAGACGAAGTATTTATATGTACAGGACTTACCTCGTGGTTCCTGTTTAAGCTCGATCCTCTTTGACGGATATTTTGCTGGTTCGAGGAGTAATGATCGTCATCATCCTTCTTTGGCTTATCTAGCTTAGAGGGTGGCTTACTATGAGCCTCAGAATGTCTTTTTGGCTTAGAATGGGGTGCTAATTGGGTCCTGCTTCGAGTACTACTCGATTCACTATATTGCCTCTCTATGGCTTTAGTGACGGCGTTGTCAATCAATGTGTGGAGTTCTGCACCAGTTATATTGATCCTGGTGGTGTCATGATTTTCCTTTGGCCGACTGTTGACCTCGTCAGACTCGGCCATGTAGTTGAACTGCTACATAAGATGATGACAATGATTCATTTAAGGAATTATAATAGGTCTGTCATCTTGAAAATTTATTAACCATGGTAATTAAAGAGCCATACTAGTTAATTTGTTAAGTAATTTCATTCGGGACCTTTTTACTAGTAACCCTTAGTCTTAGAATGAATTATAATATTGGCATAACAAGCCTAGTCACGTGGACAATTCTAAATTATAGATTTAGATTTTATAGGATCTAGTTATTTAAGGTTTGAATTCATTACCTTTCTTGATAAGGAGTCTATAAGCTACGGCTGCCTTTTGTCTTATATGACATTAGTTATAGCCCGTAGGCGTTACATCATAATTGGATGTTTAATAATAATAGAAGATTTGGTTAATTTAACGTAAGGGCGGCTTGTGTGATTTGCGGATCACATTTGCCAAGAATGTTAACATGTTTGCAGATGTTAACAAAGATTTGAACCTTTTTAAAACAGGTTTTACCATATTGGCCAGGTCTTATAATGACGTACAAGCTAGGTTTTACCTTTTAAGATTCTTTTTAACATTTAACACAGAACAAAAATTTAAATTGAGATGCTGGTATGGATCTGAATCTAATTGTGGAAACTACCATTTTGGCCCTGTCTTAAGGTGACACATGGCTAGGTCTTGTCCTTTTAGATTTTATCATTTTAATATAATGATAGATCTTGTATAATTAATGTTATTATTTATTTTATATTTTTGTTCATGCACATAACTAAAAATAGAAATTTAAATCTAACCATTTCACCACATGAATTAAAATACTAGTCTGCCCTGAACGGGACTTCAAACTGAACCAACATGCCCACGCAGGGGCTTAACCAAACAAACATACCCACGCAGGGGTCAAAATAAAAGACTTGCCCACGCAGGGGCTTAACTAACAAAACATACCCACGCAGGGGTTAAAAACAGAAAAATAGGCCCACGCAGGGGCTTAACTGAAAACAGAAACAAATGTCCTCGCAGGAACATGATTATAATACTAAAATAAACGAACAAACAAGGATTTAATGATCCTTCTTGCTTTTTCCCTTGATCAAATCCACCATTTTCTTGAACATCCCTCGGTTATGCCTACGGTCATCCCGCACCTCCTGCCACACCTCATTTATCCCTTGAAGGATTTCTTGATATTGTGGTGGTGACATCACCGGCGGCTACGGGGGTTGCTGATAAAGCGGAGGTTGAGGAGGCGGCGGTTGTTGATACCCATATGGTGGGTATCCATAAGCCGGGTATCCCGTAGTCCCGGGGCCTCTATAGGGACCTTCCGAATGGAGAGCGTTGTAGTTTGCAGCTACCAAGTAAGGATCGGCCTCGGCATAGTTGTAATTGGTGTGGATCGGCTGCTCGAAGGGATTATACGCCGCCGCACCAGTGTATGTAGGAATTGGGTCTCCAAAACCCAGTGGTGGTGGCGCGACTGGCGCATAGTCTACTTCCGAGACGTGATGTGAAGATTCTCCCATCTCTGGTTCTTCATGAAGTGGCGAGTATCGGCTGCCACTTGAAAGTAGAGGGGTGTTGATACGCACTCCTCCTCGTGCGGATATCCGTGCGTTCGATCTTCTTCGCCTCGGGGGCTCCGGAGGCTGTTGCTGGGCTGGTGGTGGCGGCGGAGTGACCGCGACAAATCGAGAATCCTCGGAAGGATCCTGCTGCTGTTGGTGCTGCTGCTGCTGGTGTTGGTGTTGGGGAG
Organism: Helianthus tuberosus; assembly: GCA_030545235.1. NCBI lineage: Eukaryota > Viridiplantae > Streptophyta > Magnoliopsida > Asterales > Asteraceae > Helianthus > Helianthus tuberosus. The sequence goes on along the minus strand of CM060443.1, from coordinate 171,175,048 downwards.
AGTTGTGGTAACTGGGAGTAAACACCCAGTCACACTGTCTGAACCTTTCCTTATAGCTGTCGGGACCATTATAAGGTGATCCCACAAAAGGTGACCCTTCAGAAATTTCGATGGGGTGGTTAGGGGTTCCGGATGGTGGCTCTGCAGGATCGGTGTCCTCATCTATATCCATCGCGTGGCCACCGGAAAAATGATCTTCAGGTCCAAGTGGGTTAAAACCCACTGGTTCTCCAAGGTAGTCGGCAGGGTTGAACTGGCCCTGGAAAATAGGCGACAGGTGGTCGAAAGGTGAGTTGTGTCCTTGGAGAGGAATGTAGGATTGGTGGGAGTTGTGGGGCTCATTTTCAGAATGAGGCCCAAAAGAGTGTGGAATAGAAGGGGAGGTACTCAGCGAAACTGAGCGCCTTGCTGGTTCAATGTAGGTCCTCCAGGGATCTTGAGGACCCGGGTTGTGGGAATCTGACGGTGTTCGTCGGTGCGAAGGTCCGGCCTCATGGTCATTTGGGGCGACGAGTGGCCCTTTTCCTCTTCCTCTCCCTCTCATTTTTGGTGGCATTTTGCTTAACCTGTCAAAAAAAAAAAAAAAACAAGTGATACAACAAGTATATATAAAAGACAAAGTAAAAACAAAACAATTTTTGATTAATCCAAAGTCTTTTGTCTAGACTCAAGAATTGAGGAATGTGCAATTATGTAACTGAGATTAAACACAAAAAGTCTAGTGTTTAATTCACTCAGCGTTGGCTCTGATACCAACTTGTCACACCCCGATATTTCCACGTATTACCGGTGGGCCCGGTGGGGAGTATCGTGACGTAGTTGATATCATCATAGTCAAACAACACAAATTTAAATGCACAGCGGAAGCAAAGATAGATTCATTTCAACTTTAATAATTTGTAATATTAAATATCACGAAATAGTTGAAACGGATCCACAGGCGGATCAAAATAAAAAGGAGATATTGTTCAACAGTTTTATTGACATCCAAGCTTGCGAGACTTATTGTGGACGCTAGGAGACAGCCAGCCTAGTACGAGTAGTACCTGCACTTAACCTTTTGGAAAATACGTTAGTTTACACTGGTAAATACAAATTAACTGACTCATTTTGAAAAGGTTTGAAAATTGATTTGAATGCACGTGGCACAAACATTTTATAACTTGGGATAATTATTTGAATATAATCTTGTAAAAGAATTACATGTTTCTTATGCGTTCAATAGCCCGATCCGTAAACCGGTTTAAAGATCAATAGACACACCACATTATTTAATTAGGCACTGACGGGTGTACGCCTACACCCCGCGCTTAGGTCGTGGCCATCTCGTAAGATGATACCAAGGATATCCGGGACATGGTCATCAACCCCCCAAAGGCTTTAAGCAAACAAAACATTTCAAAACGGAGCATATCAATGGTTTAACCTCTATTCGATTAAAGATTCAATGCCCGACCAAGCGGTATTTTATACACCATACCCCAAGCCCGTATAGGGAAAATAAGTTAAAAGTATTTACCTTTGCAAGTATAAATGACAATTAGCAAGTTCGTGTAGCTTTTACTGGTTCTCCTATTCTGGAACAAAGGTTTATAATAACCTATTAGATTTCTAACGGGTCTTTATTTAAGCTTAAGCTTAGACCGGTTAGTTTTAAAGGAAGATACGGTTCAAACGCACGATTAAGCGAAGACCGGAATGGAATGTGATTTAGACCCGACACGTTGAAGACTTGTATAATATGGGTAAACTAAACCCATTCTGGATTTTGAGACAAAAATCAAAGGGTTTGACCCGTTTCGGTCAATTTATGCAAACTAGTTACATAAACCGAACTGAACGCGAAAAGGGCGTAACGGGTAACCATAAGAGTCCTATGCAAGTTTCCTAAGTTAATATGCTTTAAATATGTTGAGACATCAGTAAGATATCTTCTATTATGCCCGAAATAGATTTAAACTCCAACTATGCCTCAAAAGGGCATTTTGGTCATTTAAAAGGTTATAAAAGAGTTTAATTAGGAATCTGTGTTACAGGTCTGATTTATTTAGTAAATATACATAATTTAATAATTTATAACAGTAGGGTACTAGATATATGTGAAATTTATCATTTAAAACCAAGCTATGCACCGTAGGGGCATTTTGGTAATTTCACATAGGCTTAAAGGGCCAAAACTGGAAATCTGAGTTTAAAACTTTTGCTTACTATTAAAATATAAAAATTTACTAAAAATATCAGTAGGCATCAAACCTTATATGTTTAAAATAGTTTTAATATATACTATGCGTTAAAAACGCCTAAAAAGGCGATTTTGAGCTATTTCCGGGTTTTTAAAGGAAAGCTGAAAATTTTAATATTCCAGAAGGCTCAAAATATTTTATTTATCATAAAAAATCAGTAGCAAAAGGTTTGGTATCAAAATTATTTGTAAAACTCATTTTATAGCCCAAAAGGGCAAAACCGACAATTACCGAATCAAGCTTAGAGACCTATGTCATGCTCAGCCAAAAATTAAATAAAAATCTTTAAAAATCTCAAAATATTATTTTATAACAGTGGGTAAAAAGTTTGGTATTAAAAATCGGGTTTAATAGGCTATATGCTAATTACGCCGTTTATTTAATAAAAGCTTTCTAATTACGCTAATGAGCATAACTCTTAATCTAGACCTCAAACTGATGTCAAATTTTAGGTGCAAGTTTATAAATCAGTAATTAAGGTTTCTACTCTTTTACTTTTTCAAAAATCACGTTTTATAGTCAAAAGGGCATAATAGTCAACATTTAAGCACTTAACGGAAACATGCATATGAATCGGATAACTAATGAACCAAGTTGTATAATCTCAGAGAGTTATACTTATATGAAACCTGGTCCAAATAAAGCTCTAAGGTAATTCTAAAACATGCTTAAACGGGTCAGAACTGAAAGTCAAAGCGAAAGTCAAATTATGCGACTTTCAGTTCCGATCCGAGTCTAAACTGAAAATTGTCGGGTTGAACATGTTTAGACATGTTCTTACATTAATTACCAAGTTATATTAGTGATCAAACAGATTGCATGTCTCCTACATTGCTAATTATGCATTAATTTGAAAATAAGCATTCTGTTGACTTTTTAATAACAAGTTTGACCCGACAATTGACCTAGTTAGAGTGGGAATCAGAGAGTACCCTTTTAAGGGTTTATTACCCACATAAATACCTACTTATAGGTACTTTCAATTCGAGATTTGACTGAACAAATTTTAATTAATCTCGAAGTCAAATTTTAATTACGACGGTTTGACTTTTAGCTAATTTACTAAGCTAAACTGAATTAGGAAGGGTTTAGGACGCTTACAATGGTCCTAAGTATGATTAGGGATCACTAGGAAGCTTGTTGCTGATCAGGGGAGCTCCAGAACTTGAAATTGTAAATGAATGAACAAAGTTGCAACCAAAGTGGGTTCTTATATAGTCCTTTTGATCACTTAGGATCATGCCAAGGAAGCCTATGAGTGTTTCCAGATCAAGCCAAGTGCCCCCTATGCATGAAATACCATTGGGGAGCCCCTGGTATAAGAAAACAACACTTTAAAGTCGGTTTCAGAGCTGCAACAGGCAGCTGTGCATAGATTCTGCGCTGGCAGGTTGTACGCGGGCCGCGAAGGGTCCCTCGCAGGGCGCCTAAAACTGGCGCAACAGGCCAAACAAGTTTCTTGTTTTGCAATTCAGCCCCTGGTCCTTTCTAACGTGGTTTTAACTATTTTTCTTGCACTTTTGGCCCTCTAACTTGATTTTTAAGGACCTTAAGACTTTTACAAACTTGGTTAAGTCCTTGGTTAACTTTGTGCTTCCCCGAAAAGTCATAAATTCCAACGTTTACGCTTTTAACCCCTCGTATACGAATTTGATCATAACTTTCTCATACGATAACGAAACTTGGTGAAATTTTTACCACATATTCTAGTGAGTATAATTTATTGTTACAAAGCTTCGGGTTTGCTAAAAGGTCACTCAGAGGTACACTTTCAACATGTTGACACATTTAACCCCCGTAGTTTGAAATCTCTCACTTTCTTCCACGATTTGCTTCGTATGATCCATGATTTATTCATTTAAGGGTATATACATCGTGTTGGGTTGTTGTAGGGCATATTTATCCATTGTTGACACTTTGAACACTTATATTCACATACTTTCCATGTTTGTCAACTTTAGTCCTTCATAAGTGATCTTTTACACGTTTAAAGCTTATGACATGTGTCAATACATTATTGAACATGAAATTACGAGGTGTTACACATATTTAACACCTAAGACTTGATACCTACTGATGTTATAAATGAATTTTAATATTTTAATAGTAAGTATAAGTCTTGAACTCAGACTTCCAATTTTGTCTTTAAAACATATGTGAAATGGCCAAAATGCCCCTACGGTGCATAGTTTGGCCATAAATGATAAACCTAACATATGTATGATATCTTACTGATGTAACATGATAAAATAAATATTTTTACTGAATGTTTTAGTCCAGAACCTCAGTTTATGTTTAAACCTCTTTTATAAACTTTAAAATGACCAAAATACCCTCACGGTACTTAAATTGGTTTTAAATTCATTTGGGGCATAATTGTTGATATCCTACTGATATCACAACATATTTTAAGCATAATAACGTATGGAACTTGTACTGGACTCATCAGATTACCCGTTATGCATATACGCGTTTGGTGCGGTTTATGTAACTAGTTTGCATAAATTAGCCGAAAGGGGTCAAACATTATCATTTTTATTTCAAAATCCAGAATGTATTTAGTTTACCCATTTTATACAAGTCTTCATACTTGTTGGGTCTAAATCACATTCCAATCCGGTCATCGCTTAATCTCGCGTCTCGTATCGTAAACTTTTCTTTAAAACTAACCGGTCTAAGTTACAACTTAAATAAGACCCGTTAGGAATCTAATAGGTTATTAAAACCTTCGTTCCAGATTAGGAGCCCAGTAAAAGCTACCTACACTTGTTTGAGTAGGATTTACGGCTGATAATACAAATTTTACATTTTAAGCTCAGGTAAATACTTTTAACTTATTTTCCCTTATACGGGCTTGGGATACGGTAAATTATTACCGCTTGGTCGGGTATTGAATATTTAACCGATTAGTGGTTAAATCATTGAGATAAACCGTTTTAGTCTGTTTTGTTTGATTTAAGCATTTGGGGGTTAATGACCGTGTCCTGGATATCCTCGGCTCATTCATTTGAAATGGCCACGAATTAAGCACGGGGTGTAGGCATACACCTAACAACTGCATATGTAAAATGGTATCCCACTCGTGAGGATAACTTCTTGTGGGCTTATACTAGTGGTGTGTCTATTTATCTTGTCTTGGCTTCTATCCCGCGCCCTGAAAGTACGACAAACATGTGAATTTGTATACAAGATTATTTTATATAATTGTCCCAAGTTATAAAAGAATATTTTTTCCTTGTGCGTTTAAATCAAATTTTCATAAATGTTTTCAAAAGAGTCGGTTAATTGTATTTACCAGTGTAAACTGACGTATTTTTCCAAAAGACTTAGTGGCAGGTACTACGCGAAAATTGGCTGGAAGCTCCTGAGTACTAATTAAAGAATCTTGCAAGCTCTTAGTGCTTAAAGTCTGTTGAACAATATTTTACTTTATGTTTTTGATCCGCCTATGGATCCATACACAACCGTTTTGTATAATATTTATTTATACTTTACATTTCGGTTTGTATTAATATTTTCTACCAAGACTTCCGCTGTACATTAAACTGTGATTATTGACTATGATGATATCAACAACGTCACGATACTCCCCATCGGGCCCACCGGTAATTCGTGGAAATATCGGGGTGAGACAACTGCACCATGATATTGTTCGCTTTGGCAGCCAGCACGCCATCAGTGCCTGCCCCTCACGGTTTTAAAACACGTCATGATGGTGAAGGTATTAAGCCCCTTATAAGGAAGCCTCCGTTCCCCTTCACAACCAATGTGGGATGTCACAATCCACCGCCCTTATGGGGCCCAGCGTCCTCGCTGGCATAGCAGTCCGGTCCCTGGCTCTGATACCATCTGTAACAGCCCAGCGTAACCGCGTTAAGGACAAGCATTTACGAGATGGTTCGTATCACCACATTTGTAACACACCCGCCCGTTGTTGGCTTGAGGTTGAGCTTGATTAGGGGCAGGGTCTTGGGCTACAACGGCTTGGTTTTGGTTTGCAAGTGGTATATGACACTGGGTGGCAAAATGCCCGAACCGATTGTAGTTTGTGCATAAGCGGCATGGTGCGTTGTTTGGGTGGTGGTAGAAACAAGTGTTACACTTGGGATGCATCCCAGTGTAGGATTTTCTTTGCGGTTCGGGGTTGGGAGTAGGAGCAACAGATTGAAGTGGTTTAGGGCTTTGCGGAGTGACTACCGCACAATTTTGGCTTGAAGCCTTCCGTTTCTTGCCTTTGTTCTTTGAGGATGACTTGGGTGGTTCAGTGGTGGTGGTATTGGTGGTTGATTGATGAGCATTCTTCGATGAAACCTTGTCCAAGGTTCCATGAAGAACACAATTATTGTTGAGCTTGGCGGCTAATCGAAAAGTGTCTTTAAGAGTTTTGGGGGAAGCAGACTCGACTAGGTTCATGATTGAAGGTGGGAGGCATCAGATGTATTTGGCGATAGCCTTTTCAACAGAGTCGACTTGGCTAGGACACAAAGCACTAAGCTGCTTGAAACGTGCTGTCAGACCGGCGTTGTCATTCCCTATTTGTTTCAGATTCCAGAATTCATTTTCTAGTTTCTGAAGTTCGTGGGGAGGATAAAACTCGACCTTCGTTAACTTCTTCAAATCAGCCCAGGGTAAAGCATGGACGACCTCGTTCCCGCGAGCGTTGCGATTGAATGTCCACCATTCGAGGGCTCTCGAACGGAACAAACCCGTCGCAATATAAGTTCAAAGGTTTTCGGGGCAACCACTTTGAAGAAAAGTTAACTCAATGGCATGGAACCATTGAAGTAAAGCTGTTGCACCTTCTTCGCCTATGAAGGTGAGTGGTTTATAAGCCATGAACTGTTTGAACAAGAACGTCGACTTAGGTATTTCCACTTTGGAGTCAACGAAGTCATTGGGGGTTTCAGTAACAGGTGGGGTTTGAATCTTGCTCACAATGTCAAGGATGACCTTAGCCATTTGCTCGGCCATCTGCTCAGCCATTAGTTCTACAAGATCCTTCTTAGATATCGTGTCCTCATTGTTAGAACCCTTCTTTGAACTAGATCTCGATTTGGACTTCTTGGACCTCTTAGAAAGGCTGTTGGAAGACATCTAAAGGATCGAAAGAGAAGGAAAGGATGAGACTTGATCATAATATAAAATCACGTTTTGCATGTATGAGCATTTTAAGATTTCACATAACATGTAAGTTTCAAATAGTTTGCATGAGTATATCAAGTATCAACAAAGTATAATTACGTATGAATGCGTAAAGGAGTATAAATTTAGTTTGTTTACGAGGGTTATTAATGTTTTTGATTGCGAGAGACGTGCGAATTATGCATCGGTTTTGAAATAAATGAGGTAACAAGTATTAAAACACATGGAAATTGAGATAACATAAAAGAGAGGCTCGACAAAACATTGGAGTGTTTCGGGTTTAGAAACTTCGACTATTTCAAAGTGAATCAAAAGTCCTTTCGAATTAGGGAATCGTGCTTTTGCCTATAGGTAAAATACGCTTGTCGAGTAGCGATTAATGGTATTTTACCCTTCCAGTTACTACACGTCCCTAATCAATAGAAAAAATTGAAACTTTGGCACGATTGAAAATCGAGGAATGGGACTAGTCGACAAGATGCGGGTTTCACCCCTAACTTGACAACATCGTACCTAAGTGTGGTTGGTACTCGTCGGATCAAGAAAGCTAATTCCGACACTTTGACGAGGGTACACTAGAGTTTGAATTGGAAATTTACTATCAAGATGTGGATTTCACTCCTAACTTGATGGCGTAATTTCGTGCAAAATCTTATAAGCAGATTAAGAGTCGTTCACCAAATTATGGGTTTCATGCCTATTTTGGTGAAGTCGTCTCGTTTGTATGATACGAGTGTCTTCAAGTCTTCAACGTGTATTGTGTAAATGTCTTAGGAAATACATATTGTAAAAATTAAGACAAAATGAAGTAGGAAGAATAAAATAGGAAAAAGTAACATATTAAACAAGAATCAAGAATGGTCAAAGTATGGTACCTACTATAGACTAGGTCGAACATGACAATTCTACCTAATTTCCTATAGTTATGGCTCAGATACCAATCTGTCACACCCCAACCTATGGTGGAAACAGAATAACAGGAAGCCGAAACACAAACTGTTCGAACGAGAGAACAGTTGGGACGACAGGCCTTTCACGCGAGTGGAACCGTCCTTTCACGCGTGAGGGGCTGTTTGGTGAATCGATTCTCGTTTGAGTTATGTTTGTGAGTTCAGTTAAGTTATTTAGTTATAATATTAGTCTAGAATGTTCATAGAGTTCATAGAAGTCATGCATGGAGGTAATAACCTCATTATTATTTACCAAAGCACAAATCAGCTAACTTAGTTAACTGACCGATTGGTTATGAATACGGAAATAGAAATAACAGAATGTAAATAACCAAAAAACCGAATAAGAACAACCCGGGTGCGCTGGCGCAACATGGAAGGAAGTGAATCCAAGTGTTGGTAGTTAGGCGGGGTTAGCTTATTCTAGGTCTAGGAGATTGTTTGGGTGTTCGTCTTACGAGTTTAAGTGAGGCAGTGGAACTAGGTTGGAAGCCAAGGCTTCCACAGATCACACACTTCGTGTATATTGAAAATAGGGATCTGGATAATCATTCAACACTTAGAAACATCGGAACGTAGTGAAACAGTCCCATTCGGACGACAAAAGTTCCCTCTCGCGCGAAAGGGGTTATCCTTTAGGGCGAGAAGGCTAGCTCTTTCGGATGACTGGCACTATTCCAAGGTGAAAATAGTTAAATTTTGGTTGAACTGATCACCTTTTCGACTAGAATTGGCTCTAACATGAATCCACAACTATGAACTTAGCTTGTGAGCTCATAGAGTCTCTGATTCGGCCAAGTTTAAAGTCAGAAAGTTTGTTCGTAAAAGATTTGGAAGATTACTTCACTTAATCAGCTTAGTCCTCACTATGGAGAGTTCTACTCAGATTACCATGGCAGATCTGTTTAACCAAGTGAAAGTTGTGAAGAATCTTGTAAAAACTTAGAAAAATGGAAGAAAGTAGAATAAATGAGAGTGTTATTAAGTATCAAACTCACTTTGGAAGCTGCTGCAACAAGTTCACTGAAATGCCCGAGTTCAAGTTTTGGGGAGAAAATTTCAGAGTGTGAAGGTTGGAAATGAAGGAAGTGGGTTGGTATTTATAGACTAAGGGTGAGATTTGGGTCGAGTGGATTAAGGACGAGTGGGGCATTTGGGACGAGAGGGACCTCTCGTGCGAGAGGGACCAGTCCCTTATTCTCGATTTCTAAGTTTGCGTATTTTATCAGTTTTAAGCGTTTTAAACGTGTAAGTGCAATGCATAAGTGAAATTTATAATTAAATGAATGTATAAGTGAATTTTGCATGTATAATAAGTATGAATTTGCGTATGAATTGTATCAAGTATGCATGTATCACGATTGTTTAACAAGTATTTACGTATTTTGGATAACACAAGTGCATAAAAGATCAAGTTTTCCTTATGATTCAAGGCTCGGATTACAACGTTTGAAATGAAATATGAATACAAGTTTCCATAAATGGGAAGTACAAATAAACTTGCTAGATAAGGAAAGTTACAAAAGCGAGGCGTTACACAAATGTTAAATGAGTAGAATGTCTTTACATGGGTTACCCGCAATGTTTAGATGGTGTAGTAAGTGGTTCATATATGAGTTATGAAGGTTTGTGTGGGTGCATCCTTCACCTACTAGTGTGGTAAGTGATATGGCCACGAAGGAGATGTAGCAATTTGGGGACTAGCGCGACCACGATTGGTTCAGTAATGTGACAACCTATGAAGGAAGCTACCTGAGAAGAACTAGTCGACACATATTTCCTGGAGATATAAGAGATCAAAAGCTAATTGACCAAGGAATGCCAGACAACGTTTGGAATGAACATCAGGAAATGGACACTCGTAGAGGTTGAGAACGATTGACGGATTTCATATCTAAGCGCGAAGGCAACCCTTACAATAGCCACAATGTCTTCGAAGGTTGGCATATGACATTTTATAAACGAGCTCCTAGAGATCATCAGTTGTTGAGGTCATAGTGTCTAGGCAGGTACACATATATCAGGTTCTGCATGAGTTTCTAGGAGTCATTGAGATTTGATGATCATGGTGTGGAACAAGTATGACATTTTTGCTACCTTAAGGTTTGATAGGTAATGATGACAAGTTGAAGAACGCTCAAACTTGTGAGAATCGTGGATTTTTTCTCGACTTTATGCACCAGATTTAGTGGATTCACTAACGAAGTTATACAAACTCCATAAATGTCCGGTGAGTGTACATGTAAAATTTAAGTGCTAGTGGAACCACAATAATGCCTTGGTGACATCTCTTGGTGATGGCAGTTACTTCGAGGGTGACGGAAGATCACGTAAGAGACGTGGGAGTATGGGGGACGAACTGTGGTAGTGATCGTTCTACATCTGACAAGATTCGGGGATGAATCCTCTAGTAAAGCGGGTAGACTTCTAACATCCTGAGTTTTGATTGTTAAGATACTTTAATATATTGCTTTGATAGGATTTTTGTTACAGAGACGACAATGATTTTCGATGATAATATTTGTGATCTAAATAACTCATGGGGACCCGAATTTAATTGCATGAAAGCCAAATTATGTAACTTTGGGATTAAGGCGAATGCTATCAAATGGGAAGGGTTAAGTGGAATTAGGAAAATAATGACCTAAATAAACCCTAGGATCGACAAAGGTCGATACTAAGGAATCGTAGATAGGCAGCGCACAACAAGGAGAGGGATAACAAGCTAGGGTTTGATCTTTTGGCTTCCAAGCTTTTTTCAAGGTAATTTCGAGTGCGTTTTACGAAAATTGTGATTATGTGCGTGTTTTGGAACCCCCCCTTTTTTATGATTTAGGGATCTGTGGGTCGCATTGGAGATGGGTTCGTGCATCAGTGGTGACGGCTCGAGGATGGGAGCCCGACAGTGCTCGGCCTGGATGTGAGGGGTGGCTATCGGTGCCAGTGACGTGGCTGTTGTCAGCCGAGCGAGCCTCCGATGCCACATGATGGTTCAGAGTTGAGCCGATTCCACCAAGTGGTCGGCTCACGTGGCCGAGGATACCACTACTTCATGAGACCGAAGTCAACCCAAGGCGACCTTGACTGGGTTCGACCATGGGGTTAGGTCGTATTGGGTCTTAGATAGGGTTTACATATGGATGGGCGTTCAGCATGCATGGGGTGATTTCAGGTGTTGGGTTTTCATACGGGACAGGCGATCCAATTTAGGACTAGTTAAAGGTTGGAATTTAATGATGATGGTTTTGAACATGATCCCGATGTATGGGAGTTGTAATGGTTCTCTGGAATGTAACTTGTGGTAGGGTTTGAGACTCGTGTGAACCACCTCGCATGGGTTGGTCATACATGTGCATGGGCGCATGCTAACAACGATTACCAAACCCTAGGCACTGCGATAGACTTTAGTATGAGACCTTGGTTGATTTAAGACGTAAACTAAGGCATGTAGTAGCCTTAATCATGTGACGCTAGATTGGTGTTCTGGTATGATTTCGCAGGGCAACTAGCTCTTGCGAAGAAGATGTAATTGCCATGTGAGTTCTTATCCTTTTTTATGTGCTTTTGGGGCTAGCATATATCTGTTTCATGCGTTTACATTTGTTTGTTGGTTTTTATAAAATGATGAGTTTTAGAACGTATGTTTACTAAACGTTTTCTGATGAGTCTACGTCCCTTTCAATGAGTTATGTGAAATAGTAGAGTTGTGGGAATAATTAGTCTCCATTGGTATCAATTGGGATGTGCAGTCCTGTACATGAGGAATAACAGGATTAGCGGGTGGTGTGGAAAACTGTTATGGGTTAATATTCAATCATGATTGTGGGGGTTTGGTAGAGCTTTAATTTCCGAAGTCCAATGGTCTTTCACGCCTAGATGATGAGAGGTTAGAAACTTAGACATACTGAGTCATTACTCGAGTGTAACTAAAAACAATGTGTATATTTATGGATGTAATATGTTGATAGGAACATCTATGCGAGTAAATAAATATACCCTTAGAGGTAATGGGACGGGATAGATAGTGATTAATAGAGTCACATGGTTAATCCATGATGACGCGTCATTGACGAGGTCTTAGACATTTGGGGTGTGATTATCTGTTATTTGTGATGTAGCATCCTTAAGATGTTTGTGTGGGCCATTGGTAGTAGACGAGTTCGATGTGTCCTAGTGGTCGATACCATTTGGTTGCGATGAGCTTATTATGTGACATTTTAGACGTGGGACAACGATAGTAGACGATATCGATGTGTCCAAATTGAGATGGGGGCCCATCGGTGGTAGACGATACCGACATGTCTAAATTTAGACGAATTAGTCATGTCTTGGTGATATGACTCAAAATGCGTTTAGGATCCCCACATTATTTGTTTTAGGTGCTTGCGCTAGAAAAAGTGGTTGGTGTAGGACCGGGTTTGGGGACCGAAACCGTGATTCTTATGGTTTTGTTCAAAGACGGAAGAGATAAGAGATGATAAACAAACAACTTTGTATTAATCCGGTAGTATAACATTACAAATCGGCCCGATTACAAGATAACCGAACTAATACCAAAGGAGTATACATTCCGGGAGAGATCAAGTGGTGATCTCTCCCCGGGTGAGGTCTCAAACCTCCTATCACTCTCTTGCACACACTTGTGCTCTCACTCTTATGTTGCAAATGACAAAGTGTTGGTATTTATACCAAACACAGGTTGTATGGTCGAAGGATCAAACTGACTGGTCGATAGATCATCTGTCGACCATCCAGCTTTCGAAAGACACATACATACCTCGAAGGATAACATATCCTTCGAGGTCCATCTTCATCCTTCGATGGGTATCTTTCGAGCTCATCGAAGGATATTCATAATCCTTCGATGCCTTATCCTTCGACACCAAACATAACACAACCATAATTTGTCTAGCAACACACACACGGTCAAACCAACAACCCTCTCGTTTGACCACTTCAAACGAGCGGGTCTATACACGTTCGATAGACCGTTTCACTAACTATTACAAATTCAGCGTAAAATAATGACTAATCTATTCGACAAGCATCGGACACAAAATCTGCATCAACAAATTCCCCCTTGTCCGTTGCTGTCGAATGCTGAAAATGCAACTGCAATCATCGATCTTCAGTCAAGTAATCATCTTCTCTTTGTAAACAAATTCCCCCTTGACCGATGATCCAGGTAAGTAGTATCTTGATGCTCATTGTATAATATTTCCCCCTTAAAGTACGCGTATCCGTGTTGAGTGTTGTGCAATTTCCTCAATTGACCGATCTTCCGCTGATCTTCCAATACTCCAACCGGCATTTGATAAGGGTTCCAATCTTTAAGAACTGCATCAAGTCTTGATCTTGTCATAAGAACTCTGTTTCATACAAGCATACTACATTGATAGAGATTTCTGGTGAACTGTCTTCTGTAAACCGTCTTTGTGGAATCGACCAAGTAATGCACTTTAATCTTCAGCATCAACACTCAGGAAAGTCAGCTAGACCAAGTGTATCCCTTGCAAGCTCAACCAGCATGCTTAGTTGAGCTACATCCAGATCTCATTGTCTCGCCTTTGTGAAGTTGACCACGTAATGCACTACGGATCTTCAGCATCAGTACTCAGGAAGTCAGCTTGACCAAGTACATCGTTTGCAAACTCAACGAATTGAGTTACCCCCAGATCCCTGTAAAATCCCAAAGAAACATCAAACCCAAAACCGAATCCTGCAGGTCTTCAGCCTTGAACTATCAGCTTCCATAAAGATTCCCCAGGTCTTCAGTGAACAGCGCTTTTGTAACTACTGTAGACTTTAGATACCTGTATGTTTCCGTGCAAAACCCTTCACGCTGGCTGGAGAATTAATTAAAATCCTCAAATATGTGTATGTGCAAAACATTCCACGCCGAACCGTTTGTATCACCAGAAAATCACAAACTCTACCACCTGTGATTGCGTTTAGAAATTTACCGAAGAAATTCAATTTTTATCCCCCCATTTCTTTGGTAAAATCTCTAAACCTTAACAGATTCTTTCCACTTCAAAGAAACTGTCGTCAAATGTTCACCAATTCCCTCCACTAAGCGGAACTGTCATCAATCTCCGTTGAATGTTCTTGGTTTTTCGAAAAATCACGAAAACGAATTTCTTCTTTGCATATGCTAGTTGAATAAGACCGTCCCCTAGTACCCCGTAGGATCCGACTTGTATCCCTCCAAAGACTTTGTGAACTCGTTAGGACCGGTGTTGACATTCTAGGTTCATTCATTCGTTACCAAATGCGAGAATATGACAATAAACAAAAAGGATTTCTTCGTTGCATATTCTAGTTGATAAAGCAATATCGCCTAGTACCCCATCGGATCCGACTTGTATCCCTCCAAAGACTTTGTGAACTCGTTAGGACCGGTGTTGGCGTTCAAGGTTCATACGTTCGTCTTCAAATGCGAGAATATGACAAATAACAAAGTGCTTTCGAACATTTTCGAATAACCGATAACACTCATAAACAATCGACGTGCGGAAGTGAACATACCGTTCTCGTTTTTGGCCCATAATAGTCGCGTCACCATTTTTGACATTTTCATCGGTAACCGTGACTACCCCACATTTTTCAAAAAATAATCAAGTTCTCATCATCTTCTTTTTTTTTTTTTTTTTTTTTTTTTTTAAGTCAAAATGTTTTCATCATTCCGCGCGATTCAAATCAACTCCGCGAATACCCGAACCCTATCTGCATCAAAAACATTTGTTCCAATGGATCCCATTTTTTTTTTTTTTTTTTCATAAATAATCTTCGTTGATACCAAATTCAATGAACAATTAGTCTTCGTCATATACTTGATTAACAGCCCAATTAACTTAGTCAGCCCAATTAAAAATTTGTCAAACAATCTTTAATCATCAGCCCAAAAATTGTCTAAGCAAATAGGCCCAACTTCTACTTTTGTTTTGTTGACTTACCAGTTACCCTAGCTGCCAATTCAAAACAATTTCATCATCTTCCCTCACACTCTTCGATAAACACAATACCCATTTCAAACCATGAGCAGACAAAAACTACCATCATCTTTAACAATCAAAACCCCAAAATTACTATACATTGAAACAGCCGACAACTCTTCTTTCTTTCTGCGATTCACTTCAGCCGACAACAAGTTCTTCTTCACTCAGCAGCCGACATCTTCTCTAACCCCTGTTCTCTCTCCGATTCCCAGCAACAATCGGACATCATCATCCCTATTTCCTCAATCAAATCCCAAATCCAAACCCTTCAATCAACACACCTCTTCTTCTCCGATATACACAAACAACAGCAGCAACCATGAACAAACAACAGCAACTTCAGGCCTCGAAAGATGATCTTTCGTGATACAAACGAAAGATGATTAGCAGATTACATCTTTCGAAGAATGAAGCAACTGATCCTTCGAAGAAAAACTGTTGATCCTTCGAATTTGCTGATCCTTCGAAGTTGCTTAGGGGTAAAGGGATCTGTCGAAGTTGTTGAGTTTTCGAAATAGTTGATCAGTAAAGGTGATCCTTCGAAATCTTGTGAGATGACCCTTCGAAAAGATAAATGATCCTTCGAGGTTGTGATTGATCTTTCGAAATCAGTTAGATCTTTCGAGCATCCTATACATCTTTCGAAACATGAAGGCACCAAGAACATCAAGAACACAGCTACTGTGTAAATCTGCAGATTCGATGAAAACACTTTGTACACGATTTTTGATGAAGAAAACTTGAATATTTTAGAGAAAAACATAAAACCCAACACTCGTTTTAGTACAGATCTGAATATTCGGGTCCAGATCTGAGTTTTTCTCATTTTCACCTTTTTTTACATCTTGAACAAAAACGCACAAAAATCACAGATCTAGAGCACATGTGACTTAGTAAACGGTTAGTTTTACTAAATCGGGCACCATGGCTCTGATACCAATTGTAGGACCGGGTTTGGGGACCGAAACCGTGATTCTTATGGTTTTGTTCAAAGACGGAAGAGATAAGAGATGATAAACAAACAACTTTGTATTAATCCGGTAGTATAACATTACAAATCGGCCCGATTACAAGATAACCGAACTAATACCAAAGGAGTATACATTCCGGGAGAGATCAAGTGGTGATCTCTCCCCGGGTGAGGTCTCAAACCTCCTATCACTCTCTTGCACACACTTGTGCTCTCACTCTTATGTTGCAAATGACAAAGTGTTGGTATTTATACCAAACACAGGTTGTATGGTCGAAGGATCAAACTGACTGGTCGATAGATCATCTGTCGACCATCCAGCTTTCGAAAGACACATACATACCTCGAAGGATAACATATCCTTCGAGGTCCATCTTCATCCTTCGATGGGTATCTTTCGAGCTCATCGAAGGATATTCATAATCCTTCGATGCCTTATCCTTCGACACCAAACATAACACAACCATAATTTGTCTAGCAACACACACACGGTCAAACCAACAACCCTCTCGTTTGACCACTTCAAACGAGCGGGTCTATACACGTTCGATAGACCGTTTCACTAACTATTACAAATTCAGCGTAAAATAATGACTAATCTATTCGACAAGCATCGGACACAAAATCTGCATCAACAGTTGGTATGGTATGTGAATTGTTAATGATGTTAATCTGAGGTCTTTATGTTGTGATGTGTGAGAGGATGATTGATGTGGAGTGTCAGTCTTAGTCGTGTAGTCATTTGCATTGGCTAGAGGTTTAACATGGGGGGAGGACGAGCGGGTCTTGGCTTGAAAGTTGGTGAGTCCTAATAATGGGCCGAGTTGGTAGTAACTTCCCGTATGGCAGTTAGCGGTTAGGGTATAGTGGGGACACCACGGTTTTGGGTTCTATTAATCTGGGTTCTTGTGAAATTAACTAAAGCGTTTTGATATCAAATAATAATTACTTTAAATTCAAGTGTTATCACTCACTTAGTATTGTAGGATCGTTATTTTCAAAGATAGTGATTGAATTTGATACAGAAAAGTAACTTTGAGATAGATAACTACAAACGGAATACATAGACATTTAGGAACCATCAGATATTCGTATTACTGAAAGAGTTTACGTTGTTGAAGACCCGAAGATCAAACAAGATCTCATCTCAGACTCACACACAGA
This sequence comes from Helianthus tuberosus, assembly GCA_030545235.1. Classification (NCBI taxonomy): domain Eukaryota; kingdom Viridiplantae; phylum Streptophyta; class Magnoliopsida; order Asterales; family Asteraceae; genus Helianthus; species Helianthus tuberosus. Next base: position 171,157,581 of record CM060443.1, on the reverse strand, counting down.
CACACCCATTCCCTACCTTCTCTACTATATCTCACAAACTGAACTTGTATATATAAGCTTACAACAGTACTCAAGACTTAATGATCAAAACACTCAACATAAATTAAATGAGTAACAATCCATATTATTCAAACTAATCGCTAACTATTGAATGACTCCACACTGGATTGTAAGGACTAGAAACTTGGAATTAGTTTCCAACACTAGTTATGATTGGGTCGCTAATTACTGACTGGAAAACTAGTTCCACCTCAATTTTACAAAGTGTGGATTTTTTAGTGCGACAATGTAATCCCCACAAGGTAATAATATAGATTTGAAACAGAAATATGTAGCAAATTAAAACGCTATAAAAGTAAAATGCAAGTCTGTATGCATCCAGTGTCAAAATTTCATGCGAGCTCAGAAAACAACCATGGAAGATGAGAAATGTCACCTAAATAATATGTCGGTACTCACCCCATGGATGGATGCTTTGCACAGTGAGGCGACATGTAAGTTTCTATGTCAAAGGTCTGTACAACTTTTCTTCACAAAGAAATATACAACTAGCAAAACCATACGATCATCTCCACATGCTTAGCTGTACATTCTTACTGCTTTCTCATATGTCTCCATTCTGCATATACGAACCGTTAGCTGCTAGACTTCATAATTTGTTTAGATTAGAGTATATACAAGTGGGAAGATCTGGTAACGGGTCAAAATAATGTCAAACACATGTGATTTTTTGTTTGTTTTGACCGAACTAAACACCTTTTTTTTCCTCAAAAGAACCAATTTTCTATAAACAATTCATGAATCCTATATGATTACACCTTATGAATATTTTCATTTAGGAGATTTATGCATTAACTTACATGCCCATCTGTTTGACTTGTTTGCAGTTTAGGTACATTCTAGCCGTTTTGACTCACTAGAGATGAAACATAACCCGAATCGACCTGTTTTTAGTAAAGGGGTCGAAATGGATACATCTGGACAGGAGTGTTCACCAGAAAGGTTTACATTTCTATTTCTTTAACTAAAGTTATCCGTAAAAAGAGTTCACATTTGACTATTGTATGTCAAATGAGTTAAATTTAAAACCAAAATCATTTTCCTCAATTGCCAAAATCATTACTAAAACACATAATTTGGATATAAAAAATAAAAAGAACTTGCAAGTCAAATGAAATTGTAATATAGGTGGTTCAAAATTTCAGATCGCTAACATCAAGATGTGGTTATTATAGAATCATCAGACTCGTGTACCTGATTTGCAGCATTCAACGAACTTAGGGGTTATCAGAATGCTCCAATCCCAGGTACTGTTCCAAAGCACTATAAACATCTCTCCTCTAAAACCAAAAGAAACAAAATAACGCATATTAACACATATAGAGAATACAAATACCGAAACTTCTTAAGTGTGTGTGTCAAAAAGAGAACGAGAGAAAATATGCAGACCTGGAAACGGGTGGAGACAGTATCCATGTACCCAAAGAAAAAAGCGCGAACTTCCACTAAAAAAATAGAAAATGTTATGTGACAAACAGGTCCTTTTCTGGATAAATTTTGAAGGGTGTGTTTAGTTTTGGAGGAACTTATTCATGGTAGATAAAAATACCTTTGTAAACTCCTCGTCTGGAACCTGTAATTTATTCTGTATGCGTACTTTAACATCAGCTAATGTCTCATACGCACGAATGACTAGAAAGAATGGTTCTCCAAAGTTTTGGACCTGTTGTTAATGCAAAGTGATATATATAAATGCATAAATATAAGTAGCTATGAAAATAATAACATGCTATGCATATTAACACAAGCCATATGTGCATAGTTTTTACCTGGTTATGAGCTGTGTCTTTCATGAAATGAAAAACACGAATGCTGTGGATGAAAGTTCTTTTCGTCTTCTGGATTTTGTAGAAGAAATTTGAGTGGAATGATAAAGAAAAATAGTAACAAAGTGTTTGTTACAATACACACACATACATATTGTATGGATGTGTTCATTACAGTCTACAGAACCAAATTTAAACATCAAATGACAATAACCACTTGTACATATTGTTGTTTAGATGTAGTGGGTAAGAGAAAGGTAGATAATTAGGAACCAAAGGATTCCTTTTAACCTCCAAATAATGGGCATACCGATAAAGAAAGAAAAAAGAAAATATTATTAAGACCGCATATTGTACACATGGTTTTTAGCACAAACCTCCTCAGCCCGTAATGTCCAATATTGATCATTGAGATTCTCAAGTTTTTCATCTAGAGGGAATATCTGCATATACAGCGATAAGTTTAGACGCACGCCCAGTAGAACCATCATTAAAAAACAAAGAAAAAAAGCATCAAAACTCAAATACCTTGTAAATCTTGTGGTTAGATATTCCCAGAAGTAGAAGCTCAGCATCTTCATGAGATAACTCAACCTGTTACACAAAGCATCAACCAGTTAGCTATCAGGCAAGAATGTTTCAATGTTCGTGTTTAACTAAATATGATAATTGAAATTAACCTTTGTCTTGAGATCACTAATAACATCTCCAACAGTGCTTTGCTTTGGCAATGTAATCATAAGTATAACTACCTAATAATTAGTTGAAACAAACATATCAGCAGAGGATATGAAGGTCAAATCTAAGTCAAATAGAAGGGTATAAGGTGGCACTTACTTCCTTATTGGTAGCACGTTGAAAAGCAACTTTCAGAGTTTCAAGGCCTTCAAGGTCTCGCAGAGGGATATCCAATACTTCATAATACAATATATCTGAAGTTTGTTCATGACAAACAATAAACTATATAAATTACTGAAAAATCATTTTTTTAAGAACATTTATAGAAGTATAACCTGATTTTCATGGGCCAGCATTTCAGATAGACATCCCACACCCCGGTACTTGATTGGTTAGGCTTTAGGTTGCTGGGAGTAGCAATTATGAGTGGTAAGCCTAATTTTAGATGTATAAATTTAAGTGGTGGGCAACTCTTTCAACAACCTCATCATAGTTGCTAAGTTTTGACCTATAACATGAGAACTTGAAATTTAATAAATTAAAAAACAAATTTATCATGACATCTGTTGATAATTGGAAAGCTTACAGTTCCAGATAGAACCCATTCTCCCTTGATTTCTCTAAAGCATGAAAACCTACAGCCTATTAACCATCCAAAAATAAAAGGAATGTTAGGATCTGAGTTTGAATTGTTTGTGAATGTTTAAGATGAACAATGGAAGATGATAAAAAGATGGAAATAATTTGCGGCGAAATGAAAGTAAACTTTAAATCACAAACAATGAGAGATTTGTTTTCATCATGAATACTTTAAGTTGAATGATTGAACATACAATAATTCACGTATGCATAAATACAACCCTCAGCCTTAGATCACTCAGTTTGCCCGTACAAAATAAACCACTGTGAAATCTATGCTGACGTCATCTAGACAATGACATCTAACAACTATAACAACCTCTAACATCTGCTATCACTAAACACTGTTACATTGGAAACACTGATTACAACATCTGATGATTCAATCCTCTGTTGAGCTCTATCCTCTGTTGAAGCCTCAAAAGACCTTCTCCAGCAGACTGTGTTCTTCAATCAAAGGGTGATCAAACCTTTGCTTCCAGCAGACCTTAGTCTTCACCCGAGGTTTACTTTCGCAGACCTTGTGATCCAGCAGTCTTTAGCTTGTAGCAGACCTTAGGAAGCAGCAGTTATGCCTTTGCCATTGCAAGGAGAATGAATCCAAACATTATTATTCTGGCTCAGTTGATTGTAGACTTATTTTGGCTTTCAATCATCTGTTTTTCAGGTGGGATCCACATAAGCCAACAAGGAAAAATGAACAAATAGTAATAAAGGAAAAGGTACAAAAAATGCTATTAAATCAGAATACACATGTTGCAAATTACCTGGCGATTATGAACATATTCCAGAAACGAAACAACATCAGGATAACGCATTGTTTTGGTATTTTTAACATGAACCACTTTCTGAAAGCAAATAATGTCCCCATCTTCAAGCTATAAAGACATACAAACCAGAAAATTATTACAAAAAGATAATTAAATAAACAAAGAATTAAAGCCACAAAGAAAGAATTGCATGAATACCTTGCTTCCTTCAAAACTAAGCCTCTTGTCAATGTGTACACACTTAACATTGGGTTCAAATTGCATTTCCTGTAAGGCTGATCAAGGTACGTAACAGTTTACAAATATAACAAAAGCAGATAGCAAACAGAATATAAAATACCGACCTCAAATAGTTCAATTTCTTCACCCTGTCCAAAACCAGCCAGTTTTTTAAGCTTTGAAAGTATGTCAACTGGTTTTCCAGTACGCTTAACAAAAAGCTTCCCGGCATACCTGTATGTAAAAACCATAAGTAATGCTGATTCCATACTGTATATATTGGTTAATTCCTTGATGGATGGACTCGGTATGGATCAACACAAATGGGTCGGAGATCTTTAAGATAAATATAAGTTTTATTTGTCTAATTGAGTCATAGATAAACATAGTTTCTGTTTGAATTTTATTGGATTTTCCAATTATTGTTAAAAGTCGTAGTTGGAGTCTGAATAAGAACTTGGGAAGGAATCCAACCAAGGTTGCCTATATAAACATTTAGTCATGATGTAAAGGATTTTTGAGAGAGTTTTTCTTATTAATGAAAAAGAATCCGGGTGAGTTATTCCTCAGAAATTGGGACTCCAACGGTCAGGCAGGCAAGCGATAGTACAAACAACAAAGTACATACCGTTGGGGATTTCGAGTTATGTAACCGACTTGGCGTGCAAAGCTCAAGGAGGGTTTTTAGGAGTGGATAACTATAGATTATTAAATGTGATAATGATTTAATAATTAGTTGTAATTATCATATCCTAGTTAATTGAATAGATAATTATCTAGCGTCCTAAACGAGTTAGGTTTGGATGTCTTTAGGATAATTATGTGACAATCCTAGTTATAGTCTAATGCATTGGGTTAGCTATATATATAACGCGTATTGGGTAGGGATTTGTAAGAATCATGTTTTTGTGTAGTTTCCTTGATCTAATAATATTATGAGAGTTAGCCATAATATTTTGTTCGTTTGAGTATCCATTGAGACTTGAATTGGTATCAGAGCCAAGTTCAATCGTCAATTCCAAATGCGTACTTGGGTTCTTAATCGGCAGCTAAGGAGTGTAAGGGGTTGGTGATCAAGAAGGTCGAGATTGGTGGTATTGGTACGTCGGAGCAGCGGCATGGTACTGTTACGGTGGCGCGCAACGAGTAGGTTGTTCGTGACACGAGTTTACGAACCGGCAATGGTTGTGGTTCCACGAGAGATTCGTGACCAGAAGATAGCGGCGACGTGGTACTGTTACGATGGCGTGCAACGAGTAGGTTGTTCTTACGACGAGTTTACGAACCGGCAACGGTTGTGGTTCCACGAGAGATTCGTGACCGGAAGATAGCGGCAACATTCTTTATTTACATGTGCCAACGATCCAAAGAACAAGAGTATTCTTTGATTTGATTGGGTGGAGGGCATTTTCCGATGCATGAGTTGCAAGATTCTATGCTAAAGAGATAAAAGGAATTTATTTCCTTTGAGCAGGCGATATAAGGGTGAGCGGGGCACTCCCCTAAGAGGGGAGTCCCCTCTCTTACGCACACCCAATCAGGTTATGCCACGTCAACTCCCCTCTTAAACTCGCCTCACACCTCAATTTGATGGCGGCACTGCCCTCTTAGGTGACTGGTTTTTTTATTAAAAAAAAAAAAGTTTTCATTGGTTGATTGAATGGGGGGCCCACCTTCTCTCTCCTCCCCTCTTCGGTGCCTCCTCCCCGAAATTGGTCCCCTATTTCACTCCCCGCCTGGATGGCGGCACCTCCCCTCTCGGCAAAATTAGTCCCCGTACGGGGTCACCGAGGGTGCCCCGAGTACCCTAATATATGTCGAAAGGATCTTTTGTTTCTTCAATGCAATATTAGAAAACGGAATTTGTTTTTCTAGCAAGAGAAAGAAACTAAAAAGTCAACAAAGGTTTTATGTTTTTGGTTTCTTTGTGTGCTACGTTCAAAAAAAAAAAAAAAGAAAGAAAGAAAGAAACAAATTCTTTTGACTTTGACTTTTAAGTTTCGTAAAGGCTTAAGTCAATGATGAGCCTAAATTCTAGGAGTATGTGTTTGATCGCGGTTTGAATCGAAAATGAGTCTAAGGGTCTGTTTGGTATGGGGTAATGGAATGGAAAGGGGAATGGAATGGACGAGGAAATGGAATGAATGAGGTAATGGAATTGATCATTACCATTCTATTTCTTGTTTGGTTACCACGTGTGAATGGAATGAACAATTACTTTTTGTTGTTTGGTATGCGAAAAAAGACGAAGGAATAAAATCAGATGGCGGTGGTCAATGATGAGCGATGATGGGGCGTGGTGCTAGGTGTCAGTTGTAGCGTCGGCGGTGGTTGGCAGCGGTGGTGCATGACGGTGGAGGTAGGTGGCGGCGGTGGCGATGGTGGTGGCAGGGGTGGTCGGAGGTGGTAGCGGTAGTGGCGGTGGGTGGTGGCGGTTGATAGCGGTGGTGGCGGTTGATAGCGGTAGCGGCGGTGGGTGGCGGCGGTTGATAGCGATGGCAGCGATGGGTGGCGGCGATGATCAAAAGTGGCAGTCGCAATGGCGGTGGCGATGATCGAAGGTGGGTGGTGGCGATGATAGGAGGTGGCAGTGGCGACGGTGGGTGGCAGCGACGGCGGTGGCAAGGACGGAGGTGGATGGCAGCGGCGGTGGTGGTGGGTGGAGGCGGAGGTGGGTGACGGTGGTGGTGGTGGTGTGTGTGTGTGTGGTAGCAACGGTGGTGGGTTGTGGTGTTGTTAATGAAGGGTGAAGAGGGAATGGAATGAAAAAAAAAACAGGGGGGACTGATGGAATGATTTTGATGGAATGGAAAGCATTTTGGAATGGACGATTCCATTCCATCGACCAACCAAACACTTTTTTCTTTATTCCATCACAATGATCCATTCCATTCCACCTCTCATTCCTGCATACCAAACGCTACCTAAATTATGTGGGGACATGTAATGATCTAAGAAAGCGATTGTTTGCTCAAGATCGCATCCGAATTAATGGTATTGTCGGTTCTTATGACCAAAGGATGAGTCGCGGACAAAGGACTAGTCGTGTACATGATCGTAAGAATGTTCGAGCCAGGAAGGATCCAAAAAACATAACTAGAGATCAAAGAGGAGTTCCATGGGAGTCAAGACAAAGATGATGTCAGACTCGAGTTCGGAATTCCTGGGGTGATTGTTGGGAATTTCGAGTTATGTAACCGACTTGGTGCACAAGGCTTAAGGAGGGTTTTTAGGAGTGGATAATTATAGATTATTAAATGTGATAATGAATTAATAATTAGTTGTAGTTATCATATCCTAGTTAATTGATTAGATAATTATCTAGTGTCCTAAATGAGTTAGGTTTGGATGTCTTTAGGATAATTATGTGACAATCCTAGTTATACTCTAACGCGTTTGGTTAGCTATATATACCGCGTATTGGGTAGGGATTTGTAAGAATCAAGTTTTTGTGTGGTTTTTTTATCTAATAATATTGTGGGAATTAGCCATAATATTTTGTTCATTTGAGTATCCATTGGGACTTGACAAACAATCTAACACATGGGCGAAGTTGAACGAAAAGACAAGCGATTAGATAAACAACGATATTCTCGTCACAAAGAGCAGCTACTAAGAGGCTGCTTGCTGGCTTCTCCTCTTTATAAATCCCGCTAGGAAGGAAGACTTCGTTCATTTAGATAGGATAGCTATCTGTGAAATGAAATGAAAAGGAAGTAGAATGAGTTTTTTCCGAGTAGTAGTTTTTCTTTACTTCTATTGGATTGGATTTTCCAGTGGAGAGGGTATAAGAAACCAACAACAACCGGCTTGTATGCCAGAAGACATTCTTCTTCAGATTTCCTGATTCAAGAATGCTCGAGAAATATGAGCATCTTTGAAGGCACGTCATGTTGAGGCGGAGCAAATCTAGAAGGCTTGGCTCCTAACATTGAAGAGCGAATTTAAAAAAAAAACTCAAGATGAAGGAAGACGAGAGAAACCTTGATAAATAGTGATACTGTCTCAACGAGTCTTGGTTCGGTATTCGATGAAGAAACCTTGGCCATAAAGTTATTGGACTCGGTTTAGTACTTTCAACTTGTGGGTACTATCAAACAGAGAAATGATCTTGATAACATTGAGTTTGAAGATGCGTTTGGAAGACTCAAGGCATTTGAGGAACGTCTACATGGAAGAGAAGGCACGCCAGATACAAAAGGTAAACTATTCCTTAATAGAATAGAAATCACTTACAAAGGCAAGCGATATGATCAGAATGAACATAGGGGCAATCAAGAGTGTACGAGGGTTCTAAAATTACCATGATCGTTTTCGTGGTCGTGGCAGGGGGTTTGGACATGGTTATGATCGAGGAAGAAGAACCAAAATAACTCACATAACAATACTTACAATCTAGGGTGGAGGAATCACCCTAACTCAGAGATGGCTAAAATAACCCGAGTTTGATGGGTATATCCGAAATCCGAAGCATATGGGATGGGTAAACCTAAAGCCTATTAGGTATGAGACCAAATAGGAGATATATTTTTAAAATCTTCACGGGTATGGAACGTGTATGGGATTAGGTGATAGCCAACCCGATTACCCGAAAACAGATACACGTTTACCCGAATGATTTTCTTATATTTTTATTTTCCCATAGCCCTTATCTATTAGTGATTTATTTAAGTAGGTTCATTATGTGAAAAAAAAATCTTTTGGAATATGTGTTACACATAAAACACTATAAAAATTATAATGTTATATATATATATATATATATATATATATATATATATATATATATATGATAAAATTGTATGTATGTAATGTATATTTCAATCTATATATAGTATTGTTATATAATAAAAGTTGACAATAATTATAATAGTAAAAAAATGTAGTTTGAAATACTAATGGGTATACCTATACCTGACGGGTAATTATCCGACAAAATAGATGAAGGGTATTGGGCCGATATAGGACACGCTTTTACAATTGGGTATACCCGGTCCGAATCCGGCCCACTGTCATCCCTACCCTAACTTCAACTAGAAATCAGAAGCTCGCAAATCAACTGCCACCTGGATTCCAATCGCGGCTATAACACCAAAGCATATAATTTTGTACAGAGCCGGCCCTGAGAATTCGTTTATCCTGTTGGAGCTCAAAAAAATATGCCTTGGGCTTTAACGTATTTGGATATTGGGCTCACTAAAGATCTAAACATAATGCCAAAGGGGTTAATAACTAATCTAAACCATAAGAATAATTTTGTAAGGGAGCCTATGTTGGTGTTTTTATGGATACACCCGATTAAAAAAATATTTTACATATACATATCGGATTTTTTTCATAAAAACATGCCCCTCGAAATATCAGGCCCTGGCCAGTGGTCCTCCCCGCCCACATCTAGCGGCAATGATTTTGTATCAAGTAACAACATTGATCAACCAGAGAGTAAGCCAGAAATATCATCAAGATACCCAACATTAATATGAAAGTCGGAGGGCATTAATTAGGCCAGCTAGCTACAAGTAGTGAAGAAGGCAAGACCGCAAGACAAAATATCAAGTGAACGTTGGGATGCTAAAGAAGTCAACAGTTTTGAAGAACCAAAGTCGACAATGGTATGGCCTGTATAGATCCGTACAACCTGTACACAAATGTAACAAAAGATGGAGAGAGGGAGAGAGGGAGAGAGAGAGAGATTGATCGTGAGAAGAAGAAAATTATTCTATCTAATGAGGTGAATAGATTCATTCATAATCCATAGACAACAAAGTCATACATCTTATTTTCTTACCATTCAATCGCTATCCCAAAAGAGTTGGTCCTGGTCGTTTAAGTTTTCCATGCGAGAATGGAGACTTGACGATCAAAGATGCATTAGTTGTTCTAGGGGCAGATGTTAGCCTAATACTTTACTTGGTATTTGCTGAACTAGGCCTTGGGGATAAAAAGCCAACTAGGATCAATGTGCACCTAACACGTAAGACAGCGAGACAACACCAAATGAATAATATAAAATATTAAAGAAACACCAAACTAATCTGGTGATTAGTTTGTGGTTTATGCCTCGACAAATAAGGTTAAACTTCTTTCTCTCGTCCAAGCTATGATGTGATGATCCTGCAAAACACTAAACACACTGTTAAGCTCATTACGAGGACGAGAATAAGGGGTTCTCCTCGTAACCACCCTCCAACGTGAGAATAAGTATATGCTTTGAGGATAAAAGTGTGTGATTAAGAGTGAGAGAGTAAGCGAGCGATGCTTAAACCTGTAGGTGAGGTTCACTATTTATAACCGAAGAGGTGTGGGAAGGAGATGGGCTGATGGGCCTTGGGCCTGTAGACGACAACAAGGAATATCCGTTTTGTCCCCTCTGCCACGACCGTTGGTGTTTCTAAGCGAGAGGGTAGCTGTCGCACGCTAAATGGATCCACGTGTCCTGATCGTTGTCCTTGTTGTCTGGTCTGTCATCAGCGGCTAAGTAGAGATCGTGGAGCAGTGGTCAGCGCACGCTGATTGGTGCCACGTATGCGTCCTTGTGTACCTTTTTGTCTCCTATACGATTGTTAATCGTGGAGCATGATCGGATACAACATGTTGGATGCTCATTGGCCACTGCTCTGCCACTTGTACATTTGGTACTTGTCCTAGGATTACCTGCGCTTCTTTCCTCCGCGCGAGCATCGGGGATATCTCGTGTAGCCAGCGCAAGGTCTAGGAAGTAAGGGTTTTCATCCAAGGAGCCAAGTGACAAGTCTGGTCCTGTGTTGGCCCTAACCTCACGTGCGACGTAGGTTGCACCTGATTATCCAGCACGAGGTTGGGAAAGCTACCAACTTAGTCTGATAAAAATATGGTCCCGCGCGCGACTTGATTGCTCGGCGCATGATTTAGGACCTTACCCCTTCAAGTCCCCCAGTCCAGTGTTGCTTCCAAGCACGAGGCAAGTGGTTGGAGCTCTGGAATAGAAAAATTAAGAAGTTAGGCCTGAGCTTGTTCAAGCTTTTAGAAGGCATCTTCTAAGCTAGAAGAGCTGGCGCGCGTGTAATAGGTGTCATCTAAGAAGGTGACCCTATTTGGATTACACTGACTTGGCTAGCAGGACAGATGGGTTCTTGAGGATCTCAATTCGAACACCCTTAGCAAGATGTTGAAAAGCCGTTGAAGCCAGGTTGCTGAGCGCGTCGGCTGGTTTGTTTTCACTACGGTTGATGTGAACAACCTTGAAAGATTGGAACTGCTACATCAATTCTTTTACTTGCTCAACATAGAGCGACATGACTTCACCTTTCGCATCGTATAACCCGTTAATTTGGCCAGCAACTAGTTGGGAGTCTACATGCGCTTGTAAGTGCTTTGCGCCCATCTTGATGGCCAATCGCAGACCTGCCAAGAACGCTTCATACTTGGCCTTATTGTTGGTATTCTTGAAATCCAACCTGATGGCATATGTGAGCTCGTGCTTTTCAGGGCTGACCAACCGTAGCCCTCCTCCCGCGCCATCCTCATTTGACGCCCCATCAGCGAACAACAGCCATAGTTCATCTGATGTCCCTTGCGCGGGCTTTTCAAATGCTTCACATTCTTGTATCTTGTCGGCGGGGATTTTCGTGGCAAAATCTACCATGACTTGCCCCTTGATTGATGGGCGGGGTCGATAAACTATGTTGTGACCCCCCCCCAACTCGATTGCCCATTTCGCTAATCTTCCTGAGATCTCGGGCTTCTGAAGAATGTTACCAATGTGGAAATTGGTAAGAACAATGATTACATGGCCTGTGAAGTACCTGCGTAACCTTCTCGATGCGTGCACCAGTGCTAGAACTAACTTCTCCATTATTGAATAGCGCACTTTCGGATCAGTTAACATTTTGCTCACATAGTAAATCAGAGTTTGTACTCCTTCCCTTTCCACCAATAAAACCGAGGCGACTGCCTTGTCTGAAGCGGACAAGTACAGGATCAGAGGCTCTTTATCGAGTGGGGCTGTTAAAGTGCGAAGTTGTATCAGACACTCCTTCATTTGCTGGAAAGCAGTCTCGGCTTCTGGTGTCCACTTGAATTCATTCTTTTTCATGGAGTTGCGCAAAGTACTTATGAAAGGAAAGGACTTCGCGACGTGATTGGACAAAAATCGATTTAGCGCGTCCAAGCGACCGGCTAGCCGCTGCATCTCCTTGATGTTGCGCGTGGATGGCATCCTTTCTATTTGTTGTACCTTCTCTGGATTCACCCAGAATCCACCTTTAGTTACCATAAACCCCAAGAACTTACCTTCTTCCATCCCAATAGAACACTTGCTCGAGCTGAGCTTCATGTTGACACTCCGTAGGGAATTAAAGGTTTTCTCAATGTCTTTCAGTATCGATCTTCTTCCGGGCTTTTGATTACCAAGCCATCGATATACACCTCGATGTGCTTCCCGATATCGTCTCCAAAGGTTTTGTCTATCAAGCGTTGGTAAGTTGCGCCAGCGTTGCGGAGCCCGAAAGGCATCTTGATTTAGCAAAAGATACCTATCTCCATGAGAAAGGCAGTTTTATCTTCGTCTTTAAGGGCCATTTGGACTTGGTGGTAGCCCTTGTAACAATCCAAGAAGCATTTCAAGCAGAATGGTATGAGAGAGTCTATCTTCTTGTCTATTTCTGGAAGAGAATAGCAATCTTTTGGGCAGGCTTTATTGAGGTCTTTGTAATCAACACACATGCGTCATCCTTTTGTAGACTTCTCGACCATCAATGGGTTTGCGACCCAGGTTTGGCAACATACCTTGCGCAGGATACTGACTTTTAGCAACTCGCAGACTTGTTCGTTCATTACTTTGGTCATCTCAGACCCAAGGCTGCGCTTTCTCTGCACCTTTGGCTCAACCGACAGGAAGGTACTCATACACATGTAAAAAGAACAAAATGTTCTGGTCATTCTTCAATGTCTATTCATAACTGCCGCATGTGTTTTGATTGATGTTTTCATAGAGAAGCCGGCGTTCGAAATAGGTAAAGAAAAGTTACTTTAAAGATTCGAGAAAACCTAGAAGAGATAGAGGAAAGAGTGTATGTTATGGTTTTGCAGATATGTTGGTGACCGAAGAATATGATAAACGAAAAAAAGCTGCAAAACATAGAAAGGATGTTGGACGAAGTGATAGGTGAGTGGATTGGGGGAGTAGAAAACCCCACTAAGGCTGGGTGGTATGGAATAAAGACCCTAGTGGCTTTATCGCGCCACATAAGCCCACGTATGCGCCACATAAGTGAGGGGCTTTATCATTAAGTTGCATGGTGTGGGATAACACCCCCTTTAAAGACCCTTTAACCATATAAAAAAAGAAAAAAAGAAATTAAAATTAATAAAGAGATTTGGTTGGATACGCATGTGGGCCCGCAAGTCTCCTTCCATAGCGCTCATGATCCACTTAATGATACCCCATCCGTAGTGCTCTTCCATGCCGCACCCCTCCCCCCACATAATGCGGATTGACTTGGTTTTTTCAACCTGGATTAACTTGGTCTTCTCACAAAATTGATAAAGCTACAATTACCAGGTAGTTTACTACACTTTCAAAATGATTTGAGGGGCATCCTATGCGATCTCAGGTTTGTTGTTAATTCGTTGTATTGTTTGGCAGGTTTCTATTATCCGGATAAATGATCGGGGTTGATGGACAGAAGAGTGAGTGAGGCAGGGGTGCGATGGTCTTTTTTCTTGAAAAAGGTACCAAGAAACCTAAATGGGTATTCTTTTTTATTGTTGTTGGTGCATTTATGGGTGTCCGTTACTTATCGAATAAGCTAGATAGAGCATGTATTAAATATAGTATACATATATGAGTTTAGAAAGGTTTTGGAGCGCATGACATGAAACCTGAGCAGGAGTCCTACGCTAGTAGGTGCGCATGAGTCATGTCCTATATAAGTAGTGTAATGTGCTTGGCCTTCATAAGTTTTTGGATTTGTGAGGAGAGAACTTGTGTGTTCTCTCTAGATTGTCAATGATTTTTGTTCTTTCGGTATATTTTGGAAGCTAATACAAACGGGCCGATTCAAACGTTATGCTGCCAAAATTTCTACAGAAGTAGTATTCTATATCCAAACTTTCGTCTAAAAACACTGGATCCTGCACTTTTAATTAGTACCAGAGCTACGGTACCCGATTCAATCAATCTAACAGTTAATGGAATCAACTACGCTCATGATTTATGTGTTTTAGACATAAAAATCAAAATTGAAGATCAATTCATGGATGAAATTTCAAATTGTATCATTATGTTTAGAATTGATTTTCACACATGTCTGTGGTGGATTCATCATCAAATTCGAAGAAATGAAGATTCTAGATTGAAAAATGTGCAAACAGCCTCCTGGAGCGCCGGAGTCGTGCCCGAGCAAGAGCATAAACGCAAGAGGTCCTACGCGCGTAGGATCCCAAGCAAATGAGTCATCCGCGCGTAGGCGTCCAAGCGTAAGAGTCATCCGTTCACATGACTCATACGCTCATGGGGAAACTCTCATACCCACGCAGGTTTAAAAAAAATTGGTGATTGAAATTTTTTTCGAGTGTTCACAAAATTTTGGTGATTGAAAATTTTTTGCTCCTGGTGACTAGACGAGTGTCTAGAAAAAATTTGGTAATTGAAAAATTTTCAAGATTTTAACGTCAAATATGGGTAATTCGAGTATACGGTAAAGGATTCAGAGAACTGTTAAAAATGATGAAATCACAGAGTGTTAAAGTTAGTGGGGTAGTCATGGTGACCTATTCTTAACTGTTATCAATTGGTGAAGTGACTATGAATATGCCAAAACGTAAAATTCCGCATTGATAAAAAATTGACTTTGAGCAAAATGTCAAATATTCCACAAAATTGAGTTTTCATAGATAAGAGAGATCAGAATTTGCCAAAATGAGAGGGAAATTCTTGGAAATTCAGAGGTGATGTTAAAGTGGTCAAAATTTTCAAAAATGAGGGGTAATAAAATTTCAAATGTCATATATTAAAGTTCTGGAATTTTTGAAATTTTAGACAGAGATGCAACAGAATTCGGGTGGTTCTGACTCAAATTGACTAGTGATGCATAGTATCTCGTATTCTTCAATTTGGAAACAAATTGAGGTCTCAGTCTTCGTCAAGCTTGTTGCACAACATATCTTGAATGTCGGATTCTTTAGTTCGTGATCATATTGAAGTCTCATCTTCGTATAAGCTGGTATGTAGGAGATATTTGTGGTCAGTGTGAGCCGTCAGATTTCACATAACTTTCAAGATATTAGATACATGAGAGCTCTACTACATTTTTAATCTCCAAGCAACTGAGTTATTTTCTAGACGAACCACTAGGGAGTAATGATGGTTAATTCTAGATATTTGCTATTGTGACTAAAGAAGAAGAATATATATTGGGTTTTCAGACAAATGAGTCATGTTCTACAGAGTAATGATGTCTAAAGATTGCGTTGCACCATAACTAACGAAGAAGACTACAAAATTGATGTTTGAAGAACGTTTATCTAATACTTTGAAGATCACAGTGTGTTACCATATGATTTGTGAACCGATGAAGATTTGCTGATTGTGGAGATTACCATTTACACTAATCAATCATTCAAGTTGGAGAAGCATAAAGTTGATTACCAAAAAACGGGATTTCAAGATTTTCATGGGTTTTCACTCATTTGAAGTTTACTAGTTTGGTATTCAAAGAGTTTATCAATTGTCGGTTAGGTTTTTGAAGATCAAGGTATTGAGCAAAGACGTATATCAAAAACTGAACGCAGACATGGTTAACGTTGAAATGGAGAAGCTACATTGATTAGTTTCAAATTGGTTAATATTCGTGAAGATTGCAGTTTAGCAAATCAGAGGATTGGGTCAGAAACCGTGCAACTAAAGACCTGAAGTGTCATTTCAGGGGAAATACATTGGATCAAATGCAAGTCCAAATCATCAATCAAGGGGGAATTTATTGAAGATATTCACAACACTTGATTGAAGTTGTAGGGGAATTTGTTGGTGCACATATGTGTGTCCGTTATTTGTCGAATAAGTTAGATAGAGCGTGTGTTGAATATTGTATAGATATGTGTTTAGAAAGGTTTTGGAGCCATGACATGAAACCTGCGTAGGAGTCTTACGTGAGTAGGAGTCATATGTGCGCAGGAGTCCTACGCATGTAGGAGTCCTACGCTAGTAGGTGCGCAACAGTCATGTCCTATATAAGTAGTGTCATGCACTTGGCCTTCATAAGTTTTAGGATTTGAGAGGAGAGCACTTCTGTGTTCTCTCCAGATTGTTAATGATGTATGCTTTTTTGGTATATTTTGGAAGCTAATACAAACAGTCCGATTTAAATGTTATGCGGCCGAAATTTCTACCAAATTAGTATTCTATATCAAAATTTTCATCTAAACACACCGGATCCTACACTTTCAGTTGTTGGGTTAAACCTTTGCCTAGCATGTTGGGCCGATTAAGCAAGTTGATTTAAGTTGAAAGATTAGCTGATTGGATCGTGTAACAGGATGCTATTTGGGTTAATTTCACTTGTTTCAAGGTCAAGTGTTGTTGGACTGTTTTGTTCTAGTTTTGAGTTTGTGAAATTTCAAGTTCGGATTTTGATTGTTTATTAGGAACCAGTTTTGTGAAATTTCACCATTCTGGTGGAGATTTGTCTACAAGAGATCATCATATAACGATTGTTTTATAAATATCGAGTTAGTAGGAGTAGAACGGTTTGATTTACAATGTTTAATAGAACAACCATCAAGTTCAGACACGTGTCATTGTTATGGTTTAAGACGGGATAGTTGCGATCGAAAGGTTAACTTTTTTGGATTTTGGTTGGTTGATTTGTCAAAAGAACATAGATGTGGTAATGACGAGGGATAAAACCTTGAGGAATTGGAACCAGCGGGTAATATATGAGGATTCACCTATGCTCAACATAAATGAAAAATTGGATGCTCAGTCGCACGTAAAATTCTTGTGTTATTTATAGTTTATATTTTTTTAGCTGCGTGTCGTGTGTGCATTTTTTGTTTATGTTTTACCCGCGCCACTTGAAACCTAACAATTTCTTTATTTGACTCATAATAAACATAGTTTGTATTTGAATTTTAAATTTGATTTTCCAATGATTTTTAGAGTTGTAGTTAGAATCTAAATAGGAATTTTGTTAGGATTCCAAGGTTGCATGTATAAACATCTAGTCATGATGTAAAGGTTATGTTAAAGAGTTTTCCTTGTTAGTGATAATGAGTCTAGAGATAGTCATTCCTTAATAATTGTTTGTTCATGTGCTTAAGTGTATGATGATGTAAGAGTAAATGATAACATGATCCTCTATATGTGTGTATATATGATTCTTTGTGTGTTCGTAAATATAAAGAGAGTAGATACCGAAGCTCTTCTTTTAATGGATCATAAAATTTGAAGAAAAGCATAATCTCATCTTTAGTCCTCTCACACAGAGAAATTGGTTGCAAGTCCTACATTGATCACCCAGGTATCCAATTTTACAATAAAGATTAGTGTGTGTTACTATATAAAAAGAAAATTGAAAGACTATAAAAAAGTTAGAAACTAAAAGTTATCAGTGAGATCTTACCTCTTTATCTTCTACTTCCAAAAACAGATGAAGCTCAGCATTGTCATCCTTATTAATATAGTCTCTTAGATATCCGACCTAATCAACAACAAATTAGACAACTAATACAAAATGGTAATGAAATAGCAAAACCCTAGATTATTCCTAAAGTAAAGTAACGCAAAACTTGCAGAAAAGTTTATTGCAAATTAATTGCCCAATAATAAATAGTAATGATTGCAAGATCGTAATGTCAAATTTTTAATATGATAAGGGTAACCATCTATTTTAACCTTTCTTGTCTTTTGGTGGTTCTGGATAGTGGTGGTCACTACCATTGCAATGGCTCTAAATATTTATTCTTAGATTTATATAAAAATCAATCAAAGATGTCCACTCTAAATTTTTTGCAGGATTAGGTGGTTTGAACAAGGAAATAGTGCTTCTAGGTAGGCAAGGATTAACAAATCACTAATGGGTATGTCATTGTTTTAAACAATGACTTATACGCTAATTTCCTGCAAACCTGCAGCCCTCCTACGCACATTTTCTTTGTCCCCTGAAGGTCGCTATTTGAAAGTGCCATGTTCTTGAAGTTCGTTGTTTCATTGTACCACATTAAAAAGTCATTGTTTAGAATCACAAATTCAAGAAAGTCGCTGACTGAAAGTACAATTTTCATGAAGTCGCTGTTTGGAACTACAACATCATAGAAAGTCACTGATTGTAAGTAACATGTTAGTAAAGTCACTGTTTCAAAACTCGAACTGGCTATTCAAAAAAATTAAAGTGACTGCTGCCTTTTTTTTTGTTTTTTAGCCCGCCCATCTTTCAAGTTTTACTTTGTTCACGTGATTCTTCTGCAGAGAATAGTGTATGCAATGTATATAATATTAAGTAGGCTAGTTGTGTGAAAATGAAACATTAAGTAGGCTACCTTTTTACTATAAGTAGCTGAATGTATAGATTTCAAACAGCGACCTTCTATGAACATCTTATATTGAAACAACAACTTCTGGATCATCTTTAATTGAAACAGCTACTTTCCAGAATGTATAGATTTCAAACAACGACTTTCAAGAAAGTCTTACATTGAAAAGACTTTCTTTACGTCTTTGTTCTATACAGCGACTTTTTGTGGACAAAGAGAATGTTGGCAGGAGACCTGACATTTTGCAGGAAATGAGAGTGAAAGTCGTTGTTTTAAACAGCGACATACCTATTAACACTTCAATAATTAAAGACCACCTAGAAGCACTCTTTCCTTGTTCAAACCACCTAATCGTGCAAAAAAATTTGTCCATTGTAGGGTCATATAACAAGATTCATTGATTCGATGATTGTTTGATCAACTTGATATACATTTTTTTTTTGGTAATATTTAACATATTTAGTTAAATCATTTAACAACAAATTAACGCTTATTTGAACTAGATTAAAGTAGATCTGAAAAAAGTGCACACATGTTGAGCTTTTTCCTGAGGTGTCAATTGACGATGAGGGCGATAAGTGTGATTTTTGCGTTTTGCCCACATCCAAAGTCGTTGACAGTGCACTGCTACTTTAAATATTTTAGCAACTATCTCCTGCAAAAATTTCAGATATTTCAGTCAACTTCCTTTTACTATTTTAATTATATATGATAATAACCAAAGATTATACCTGGATAAGAGCAAAAGAGTCTTGTTTTCGGATACGGAAACAACAAACTTTATCATGATCCACTAGATCAAAATATATATGTTTTCCAATTTGTTTATGAAGATCCTCCTCACAAGAAACCTACTTTCAACAATAGTATAAGGAAACTAATATTTTTATGAATCTCAAATGGTAATTCTAAGGAGAGTAACAACGGAAGCTTAAACCTTTATAATTGTATGCAAATGTGCCTCTTTGGGTTCTCTTTTTAATGTTATCTGCAATGTAAAAGTGCATAATGTGATTTTCAAGTATGGTAACAAAAATTGCAAAAACACAATTAATTAATTAAACATCTTACTCTAAGGTGCTCTGCTATATCCTTCTCCTCCACATTGCAGATAATATTATCCTTCTCACTTTCACGTATATATAGAAGCATGTATGCATTAGATTGCTTTATATAATTAAATAAAGAATTGTTTAACCCAAGCTTTACTTGCCGTAACTGTTTCACAATAATATAGTACACATAAATCAGATATAAGTTTTAGGTATATCATATGCTTAAACATCACTTCTATCATCCATAGAATCACCTCCTCGCCTCCATATTGTTCATCCAATGCTACATTTTGGTGTTCTTTAGTTACTCGTTCATCATCAAATTTAAACCTACAAGAAACTAACTTTAGCGAATGCATTAAAAATGTGCTTGAACATAAAAAAATACATAATGTAAAAGTAATTGAGAAAATATATTTGAATGATGTAATTAAAACGGAGGGGAACCCTTGAATAAACCCTACTGAACATAGAACTCCAGAGAAAACTTATCTTTTATCCATCAGATAACTATAAATAAACCTAAAAATAGAATATTAAATAACTTTATTCAACATACATATACATACATATACATATACATATATATAGGGTCCGGATTTAGAGAAAACGGTGAAAAGTGTGAGAACAGTGAGAACGCTTATGGATCGTCAGATCAAAACAATCTATGGACAAGATTGGCGCGGTGGCGTTTTCGTAAATAACAACAATTTTATTACTTGGAACGTGTTTCGTTAAGGATTAAAAGGGTAAACATCATGTCTCCCATAAAACGCCATTAAATATAAAACGCCATTAAAGATAAAATGCCATTAAAGATAAAACGCCATTAAAGATGAGACGTGTTACAGACTAAACATATAAAACTGAGCAAAACAGGAAATATAAACAGTAATGAAACGATGAATATTTTATTAATTGCGCTTATTAATGATATCCCGCCTAAACTACGAGCCAAAGATATCCCATAAACAGAAACGCCACAGCACCTTCCATTGATTAAACCAAAAAACAAACGCCATGGTTCCTAAATACCACTCACTATAAAACGCCAAAAAGTTAAAAAAATTAAAGATGTCAAACATCGTTTCTGGGATGTTCAGTATTGTTCTGCGTGAAGTTTCACTGAATGGATTGTTAGCTGAGGGCGGTAACTTAATAACATTTTGCTACATGAGATGGACAAAACTTCAAGAAAAAGAGACTGATGACAGTCATATGTCATTTTCTCTTCTTTGTTCTTGAAGAAGGCTTTGATGAGAAGAAGAAACCGATGGCACTGAAAAGGGGATGAAGATAAAGATGAAGACCAAGCAAAAAAACCCACTCACACGCCATCGATCTATGTCTCCAACATCCACAAAAAGCTACTTCAACAACAAACAAACAATAAATCACACCAAAGCCAAAACGCCATATATTTGTGACAGTTCTTATAGTTTCAAAGAAGAAAGAGACTGATGACAGTGAAGATTTGGAGAGAAATTCGATTAGGATTTTTAATTTACTTTTTTCTCTTGTATTTTTTCTGTGGTTTGTTATCTAATTTTCCACTAAAAAAATACATTATTTCTCAAAAAAAAAAAAAAAAAAACTTGTAAAATGCCAAGATTCCACAAACGCCAAACTCTACAACTATAATAAAATTTGTGGCATCTTGGAGTTTTACAAGCATTTTTTTAGAACAAATGTATAAAACAATGTGCAAGAGAACAGAATAATGTGCCATCTTTGTCTATAAGCCATTAAAATTACAAAATGCCAAAATCTAAAAGATGGGACGTGTAACATCCTTAACAGATGAAGCTGAACAAACAGTAACTATAAACAGTAAACTGAAACGACGAAAACTTTATTACTAACATTATATTTAAAACCCACTACATGGGTACTTGAATTTATTTATCTTTTCAAAGACACCATAATTACATGTCACATTATAGGACTGCATCCTACATGACGACAAAAAAAAGGTCATTATTTAAGTAGAACAGGTAAACAAACCTTAACACTTCACGTATTCTCTAACACGCCACACCTTGTCTAAAACGCCATAAAACTTAAAAAAATGGCTCAAGTTATTGCATGGAGGTTTGATAGGTCGGAGAGACGTTTCGTCCTAAAGTTCTCTGACAGGAGAAGGGTGAAGGTCAAGACAATCAAGTCCATACTTAGTATGGATGAATCCGTTCAGAGGGATATTATGACCCTTGGGGTTCCAATGGCCGACGATTGTGTAAGGACTCAAAAGGTAATAAGAAGATTGAAGAGAAAATTTCCAACAGATGATTTTATTGACGATACTGGTCTATTAACAGTTATCAAGTCGGGTTTGGATGAACAAGCAAGAACGGTTAGAATGACTTATCGACACGGGGTGAAAAATTCATTTCCGATGGACGAAATGCTGAAGATAGAGAGACTACATCTTCTTGAACAACTCTGTGATTTAGCACATTCGAACAATACAAGATCCAGGGTTGTCATGATATTTAAGTATAGGCTGCAGCAAGGATGAGATGAGATGATGGCATTATACGCCAATGCAAAATATGATAATGATGATAATGAATATGAAGAAAGTGATGAAAAAAGCGATGAGTACATATTTGATGTAATACCATACACAGAAGACTATTAGTTTGTTTTGATTTCGTCTTATTGTAATCTTTTGAAATATTAATCAATTATAATATAGTGAATTATTAAGAATGCCATGAACGCCAAAAAATTTACCTTATAAGATATATGGGATTAATTCAACTGGTAAAATCTATAAGAATGCCAAAAAAATGTAAACTTCCAATTATTAAAGGTATATAATGATTTTGGTAACACCATAGACACCAACATGTTAATGAATTTAGGAACGCCATAAACGCCAAACTGTTATCTATGTGATACAAAAACGATTAATTAAACGAGACAGATCTAAAAAAGACAAGTAAAATGCCAGGTATTATTGAATCTACTAAACGCCAAAAGAATCTTAGACGCCAAAATGAAGTAGTGTTGTGTAACTCGAATTGGAAAAAGGGAAGATAAAAGGACAAAAAAGCCCCCCGCCGTGATTATATCGCGCGCCACGTGTTTGACTGGGATCCGTTCTCACACTTTAGGTCGTTTTCTCCTGATCCCGTTTCTATATATATGTGTGTGTGTGTGTGTGTGTGTGTGTGTGTGTAAAGAGAGAGAAAGAAAGAAAGATTATCTTGAGAACGCTTAATATTGCGAGAACCGTTAGAATGAATGAAAAATCCAAATAAAACCAATTTTTTTTTCCAATACAAACCTCATTGTAATTAAAATATAACATCAAATAGATCATTTCTCTTCTCAAAATCACTTTTATTTGCATTTTTACACATGTGTAAATATAACAAATTTACACATGTGTAAACGGCAATTGTGAATGTATATAACCTTCCAAACGTGTTCGGACTTCATTAAGGGTAAAAAGGCAATTGTGAATGTATATAACCTTCCAAACAACACCGAAACCTATAAACTCCACACATAAACCTCCCCAACTTCAACGAAAGGCGCAAAAACCCTAGTTTAATGCGAAAACCTAATATTATGGCGTCAGTAGATCAATCAAGATCCAAAAGTAGAAAACAAAGTGAGTTTCCTAGGTTGTAGATTATACTAGTTATTTGATGTCATTGGCGTTTTAATTTCAACAAATATATATGTGAAGTTTCTAGAGGAAAGTCACCTCAACGAACACGCCAAGCAACTAACAAACAAATGAGGAAGGCAACATCAAAACAAGGTTATACTCGATACATTTTGTATCATTTAAAAGGCCAGCATATGATTACTATGAACCTTATACATGTTAACAGTCAATTGTGTGTGTACACAACATATACATGTTGACTCTCGTTTGTGTGTTTGTAAACGTCGTATAAAGGCTAACTTCAAAATATCATTAACTTATGGAGGCCAACAACTAACAACTGCTAGTTGAAAACGCCATAAGAATATATTTTTGACCTATGAAGTACAAGTTGTGAAAATGCCATATAAAGGCTAAGTTCAAATTTAAATTTACAAAGTTAAAGAAAACGCCATAATCATCTAAAACGTCAATGAATTTTTATCTTATTTTTAGGCAAGGAGGGTTTGAAAGTCAAATTAAAGATGAACACGGAAAAGCCCCTACACGCCAAAAAGAGAAAATGATTAGCAAAGCGATGGGTACATCTCTGATGTAATCCCATCCAATGAAAAGTATTGATTTCATTTGTTTTGTTTTCATTGTAATGTTTGAGTAATTTTATGAATGAATTGTAATGAATGTAAGAATGCCACGAACACCATGATATTTACTTTGAATCCTTTATTTATCAGAGCCAAAACTCATGAAAAGAAAACAAAACGCCATAAATTGAGTTTCTAACTTAACGCCATAAATTGAGTTTCTAACTAGACGCCAAAGAGTTTCCATGCCAGACGTCACAAATGAGCGCGGTGTGTGGGATAAAATGAATAAAAACCCCTAAAAAGACAAAAGCACCTCTCCACCTGAATTGTAATGTGTGCCATGTGTCGCTCTAGTTTCCATGCGAGACATCAGTTGAAGAAGACTTTGAGAGGTTCAATTTATTTATTATAATATATTGATTAAAATGTGTTGTACCTTGCAATAAAAATTAGTATCATAACTCACAAGAGCAAAAATTATATACTGTCAATTATATATATATATATATATATATAGGATCAAGATCATTTCAGAACTCTTAAATCTTTCAGAACTTACAGAATTCATCATAACCATTAGATCATTCGATCAATGGTTTTAAATAATAATGGCATTTTGGTAAATAAATAGAAGCTTATGAAAATTATTTAGTTGTGTAAGGGCAATTTTGAGATTTTGATTCTTGTTTCCATAACCTTCCCCTATTTTTTCTCTCTTTGACCATTTTATTTATCGTTCCATAAATTCGTAAGAAACCATACCACCAAACCATACTTTTGCAGCCTGCAATTCTTTCATTGTTCATCTCTCATGATATCAAAACTCCAGATTTATTTCATTGTGAACAGTTGGGTTTTTTTTTCCATTTTATCGCATGAATCATTAAATTTCCACTTTTATCTTTGTTCGAATCTTCGTTCTTGATAAAAATTCCTCCATTAATTATTATGGGATGCACAAATTCACACATTCACGTTAATTCAAGGAATATCGTATTTGAGTTCTTTAAATAATATTGATTCAATTTCTTTTTCTGCTTCAAATGTTTGTTTATATTTTATTCCTCATTTCCTTAGTTTGTAACCTGCTAATTCTTTTTTCCCTTCAAATATTTTTTTAATAAGTAATATGTTTTCTGCAAATTACACATGTGTATACTACACATTTACATATATGTGAAGTTACTTTATATGTGTAAACTACTTACTTACACACACATAAAAATACTTTGTATGTGTAATCCAATATTTACATACATGTAAGCCAGCTAATATAGATTTATTACATATATCCTTTTTGTTATTTACATTTGTGTAAACTAGTGTGTTTGATAATTTTAATGATTATATATATAGGTGACTAGTTCGAAGAAATTTACGATTAGTTTGAAGATTTACATATATGCAAATAGGTTAATTACACATATGTAACCCATCATTGGTTTGAAAATTATAATCAATATGTAAATCATGTAAATCTGTAAACCTAAATATATTCATTTGATTAGTAAAAGTTAGAGAGGGGAAAGAGAATAAAGAATTAATTAAAAAGAGTAAAATATTTAACAAATTACTAATATACCCTTTTTATTTAGATTTTAATTTTGAAAACTAAAATATAATGATTGGTCCAAATTGGTTCTGCAAGTTCTGTTTAAAAGTGAGGTTCTGTAAAGAACCCTTCCCTATATATATAGTTAACGAAGGTAACTTTATTTTTAAAATAATATATAGCTTTTTATTATTTTTTATTTAATATATTGTAATAGTTTATTATTATATTTTCTTTTATTAACATATTTTTTTCATTTTCTAAAACAAGATATTTCCTTTACCATCTTTTCCATATTTTTTTCTTTTTTTTAACATATATTAATTTATCAAACAATTTGATACTTCTTTAATAAGTTATGCTTATAATTTTTTTTTTCTAAAAACTGAACGTAGTTGTTCTTGATTTTTCTTCTTGACATTCTGTTATAAGTTTTGTTAAAAATGAAGTTGTACTCAAAATAAAATATTTATTTGATATCATAAAATGGTAAAATGATAAACTCACCGTTCTAATGGCTTGACTTTCTATAACATTCTTTATTTTCAAATCATGTCTGTTTTACATTATTATTTGCTCTGTTTCACTGCAACGCGCGACGTATAAAAAACTAGCTAAACATAAAAAATGAATTGGTGATGAAAACTGGGAAGCGAGTATATTAGCAAAGGGCATTAAACTGATGACTTATTTACTGTAAATTAAAAAATATATATATATATGTTTGAATTGATGAAAAAAATTGGGAGGTAAATAATTCTTTTTTAAGAACGGTGCAATTAACTTATCAATTTACTATCATTTGCTAAAAAATCACCTCCTAATTTTCATCACCAATTGCAAAGTTTTTTTTTAATTGACAGTAAATAGTTTTTGTGTCAGTAAGTTATGGTAATACTTTTTATTGCAAGGTACAACATGAAACAATGACTCAATGTTAATAAAATGGATTTATCAAAGTCCTGTTAACTGAAACAATGACTCATTTTAATCAATTTATTATAATAAAATGGATTTATCGAAGTCCACTTGACGATTGTTCAAAAAAAGACCCAATCTTAGTTGGTTGATTTAAAACTACTTAAAAACACAAATTTAAAAAGAATTTATATAGAGGAAATTTATTGTTTTTTTTTAACATTTGAATATATAAATTGCCTATTTAATTCGCAACCACTATACACAAACCATGGAAATATTTTTGGAGTTAAATAATATTTGTTCATTTACCAAAATGCAACGCACATGCATTTCATGTGATCAGGATTTAACTATAAGTTGGTTAAAGTTAGTGTGAAGGATTAAAACCGCAATAAAATAGAAATATTGGTATATAAATTGCAAGATATTTGGATTTTAGAAAATATAGCAATAACCACTAAACCACAGGAACCAAAACCGCATTTTACTCTAAAACTAATGATATTTGACCGTGGAAGGGTCTGATTGGCCCAAGATTTCTCCACCCAGCGTTTAATTTGGAACGCCGCAACCCAATTTTGCAACAAAAATGCCCCTGAGGGCGGTGGAAGGGCGTGGCCAGGCGTTTTTTTTTTTTTGGGGAAAAAATGCCAACCCCCCCCCCCCCCCCTACGAGTGATCTTATATAGCTTCATAAACTTTTTAGACTAAATAGTCTTGTTAGCTAATCCCTATATGTGAAAAAACTCAATATAAATGAGAAAACCAAAAACATAATTGAAAGACAAACTAAGGACCGCAAGAACAAGTCCTTGCGAGTCACATGGACTTTTATATTACACATATGTAATATATGGTAACACATGTCTAATGGTGCTTTTTTTTCCAAAATTCTTATTTTTTAATATACTACATATATGCATCATAAGAAAAATAGAAAACTTGAAAAATAAAATAAAATAAAAAACGCACTATTATACATGTGTTATACATTTTGCATGCGACATTTTTTTTTCGCTCGAACAAATGATTTTTTTCTTAGATTTTTGAGATTTTTTTTTGAGATCTTTTGGGGGCGTAGTTCTAATGGTTGTCACAACTTAAGATGGTTCTCATTTTACCCTTATATATAGGATTCGGTTCAATTAGGAACAACCACAAGTTATGAGAAACATGAGAACTCCTACTTTCTGCGCGAGTTGGGCCACCATTTTTTGCACAAAAGTAGATGAAAATGTTATACACATCTATAAAAACAAAAAAAAATTGCCGATTCAATAGTTACGGTTGATGTAAAATTTGTTTACGGTGATGTAAATTTTGTTTATACTCGATGTAAATGTTTGTGTACGACATTTTTTTTATTTTATTTTTTTTGTGGAACAAGTGATTTTTTTAAGATTTAAAAAAAAAAATTTCTTGAAAAAACCTTTCAGAAGGCCTAGTTCTCATGGTTTCACATCTTAAGGTGGTTCTCATTTTACTGTTTCCATATATATATATATATATATATATATATATATATGAAAATTGTAAAATACAATACGGCTTAACGTACATCACGTACGACAACGTGCGTGATTATGTGTATAACGTGTGTAATTAATGTTTTCATCATGCATGATTAATGTTTTCCAACATGCGTGATTTGAGTTTTTTAGTTTATAACGTGCGTGATTTTCAAATGAACGTGCGTAATTATCTGTCGTACGTGATGTACGTTAAGCCGTATTGAACGTTAACTGGTCTCTCTCTCTCTCTCTATATATATATATATATATAAGATTATTAGAAATCTAAAAACTTAACTCGAGGTTGAGTTGTATTATATATATGTAATACAATATATCCAAGTTGGAAAAAACACGTTGCAGATTTCAATGGAAAAATGTTTGTACTCCGTAATAATTATATGTAGGGTTACACATGATATGCACTGTAATACCCAAAAATTTAAAACTATTATTATTATTATTATTATTATTTATTTTAGTTAATAGGAAACCCTAATTAAGACACCCAAGTAATTTCGTACAAACCCTAGAATTTTCAGAATCAGGATTAGGGCCCCTAAAACTCAGGGGGGGATAAAACCTAGTTACGATTATCCACATAACTACCTGTAGAAATCGAATTTAAGAAATCCGTCAACTCAGCAAGCCTACTCATACACGTGGCAACCCTATGAAAATAGGTTGGCAGTCGCGCTGCGCGACGGCTATAGGTGTTACCAGTCGCGCTACGCGACTGGGTCAAAAATCCAGTATAAATAGAGGATGTTGGGACTTGATTCTGGGCACAAAAACGACGTTCAAACTTCAAATTCACTCTGAGTTATCATCCAATTACTCTCCAAACACACACAAAACACTAATTAAGAGTAGCGGGGTGCTGCAGAACAGGGTAATAACTCGATCGCTATTACGATTCATTGTCCGATCAATCAATATATCCAATGGATGTTTAAGTGCTGCCCACATTAGGGTTATACTTTGTCGTTCGTCATTAATTTGACGGATCATCGTTAATTCGATGGATAAAGTATTGTACTTTGTCGTTCGTCATTAATTTGACGGATCATCGTTAATTCGATGGATGAAGTATCGCACTTTGTCGTTCGTTGCGAGAATTTGATCTCGTGAGTTATCGTAAAGGCTGTATTAAGTTACTAACCTAGTTTGTGTGCATGTTATTTAAATTAGGTTAAAAGACTAATCAGTAATCTAAACTCTGTCCGTATAAATCTGAAATATTATCACAAGGTAGCATCAATTTGGAATTATTAAGGTACGGATCCTTACCCCACTTCTTATTGCTTCATATTCAAATTGTTATAAACCACTAAATTACTATATATTTTAACACTCTTCACGTCTTTGATTATCGATTCATTTGACAGTCCGTTCGAATTCTGTTCTAATCATTTGAGTTAAGCTTTCATGTCATGCGATAGTATTATGTTAGTTGTACTCATTATCGCATGTTCTAATATAAGTTCCGTTCTGTTATGAAAATAAGTTTTATAAGTTATGTGAATAAGACCATTTGTACTCTGATATCCTGAGTATCGTTTCTCGTGGAGTGTCCCACGAGCATGTTGTTGCGGCATCAACAGCATGTGCTCCATCTGTGACGGAGAGATTAGTTCACGGCGCCCCTAGGTACAAGGGTGGTACAAAGCTACTAGGAGGCGTATGGATCGATCCTAGAATTTAAGTTAATGAGATGGATAACAGGTATGCCAACTGGCCATCTCGTGTGATAAGTATGCAGGAGTAGCTACCTGTGTATTGTCACGTTTTCAGTTTGCTCATGGGTACATCCGTAAGATATGATTATGAAATTATGTTCTTGCATTGTATAAGTTTTGCATAAAGCTTTATTTGTTCTTTGAGCTTATAATTCCGTACTGAGCATTCGGCTCATTCCGTATAAATTTTGTATTTACAGGTCAGCAGGTTATCTTGGGCGGGGGAAAGAGAGAAGAATAAAGCTTAGGAATAAATCTGAAGATGTTAGTTAATAAAATTGAATGTGTCTGCTTGTATATTAATCTTAAGTTTCGTTGTTATATGGTTGTATCCTTGTCAAATAAATAAATGGAATTATGACTTTTGTTTATGATATCACTGTTATTGTGACACGTCAGCCCTTCCGGGTTGGGGTGTTACAGCTATGGTATCAGAGCAAAGGCTCTTTCCTGTAGAAAACTTGAAGATAGTAATTAAAACCTGTGAGGAATGGGTAGATATCTATGATAGGATTCAACTTGATCTCTTATTTGGTTTAATTCCAATGTTTATTCATATAGATGCCTCCTCGTCGTCCGCTACGTAGGAATACTCGTACTAACCCTGTACGTAACAACACTTCTTCGAATGAGACTCCAGTTGATCCAAGCGTAATTAATGCTTTCAACCAGGCTGTTGCCGGGTTGCTTCCAAACCTGGTTGCTCAAACAGCTGAGGCCGTTATTCAACAAACTCGTCATCCAGAAGGCACTAACACTAATCCAACCTCTGGTGGTGAAACTCGTGAGAATACCATGAACAATACTAATTATAGTATAGACATATGGATTAGTAAATTCCAAAAACAAAAGCCGAAATCCTTTAGTCACGCTAATAATCCAGTCGAAGCAAGAAACTGGATAGCTCATATTGAAAAGATCTTCGGAGTTCTTGGAGTTCCGGAGCAATACAAAGTTAGATTGGCTACCTACAAATTCGAAGATGACGCACAAACTTGGTGGGAAGGATATAAGAATGTCAAAGGAGGGGATGATTTTGACGCTAATCTTTCATGGGTCGACTTTCGTAATATCTTTTACGACAAGTATTTTTCGACCGCTGATAAAGAAGCTTATATCAGGGAGTATGCAGTGATTCGACAGGGGAGTGATGAGCCAGCCTCTGAGTTCATTACTCGATTTTCAAGGTTGGCTAGTATTGTAGGAGACGTTGCAGGATCAGCAGAAGTCCAGGCAGAAAAATGCAAGTGGGCAGTCAATGATCGAATTCGGAAGTCGATCATGTACATGAAATTTAAGGATATCACCGAAGTTGCTGATGCAATCAAAACTTTTGAATTCGAAAGGAAAGAATTCTTATCTCGAACTGGGGATAATAAGAAGAGAAATTGGGAAGGACAATTTAAGCAGGAAAACGGAAAATCATCCACTACGCCACAGCATCAAGACCGCAAAGTGCAAGGAAATCAAAACTCTGGAAATCAGGCACGTCCATGGCAACCTAGACCACAAAACCCGAGACCTGCTCAAAACCAGATTCAATTGTATGCAGAACCTATTAGAGCTCAACCACTGAATCAGCATGTAAACCCGAATCAAATTACATACCCTCTATGTAATACTTGTGGTAAGCGACATCAGGGCATATGTCACCGAGGTACAGGAGCATGCTTTAGATGTGGCCAAACTGGACACATGATCAAGGAATGTCCTAAGAAAGATACTAAGAAGAATAACCAACCCAATGTTGGAGGAAGAGTTTTCACACTTTCTGCTACTGATGCTGCTAATGTCCCAGGTACTGTGTCGGGAACCCTTCAGCTTGGTAAACATAGTATCTATGTGTTATTCGACACAGGAGCGACTCATTCTTTAGTATCCCATTCGTTTACTAAGTACCTTCCGATAAAACCAACTCTCTTAAATCATACCTTAATCATTTCCACTCCCATGGAAAATTCATCCGCAATCACTTACGTATATAAAGATTGTCCGATCCGTATTGAATCTATTGTGTGTAAGGCAGACCTATTTCCAATACATATGTGTGACTTTGATGTTATTCTAGGAATAGATTGGTTGTCTAGACATCGTGTAACTATAGATTGTCATTCTCGCCGTGTTATTTTCGGTGATCTTCATCATCCTGATATTATATATCAGGGAACTCAAGCTCATAAATCTCTTAAGATTATTTCTGCACTCAAAGCTCGAAAATTCATATCAAGCGGTTGTGCTGGATTCCTAGCATCGATTAGGGATACTTCTGCTAGTGTTAAGAGTATCGATAGCCATTCCGTTGTTCGTGAATATCCTGATGTATTTCCGGATGAACTACCAGGATTACCACCCGACCGTCAGGTAGAATTCACCATCGACTTGATCCCTGGTGCCGAACCTATTTCTAAAGCTCCATATCGTATGGCTCCAATGGAACTGAAGGAGTTGAAGGAACAATTGCAAGAATTGTTAGATCTAGGATTCATAAGACCTAGTGTTTCACCTTGGGGTGCTCCGGTCTTATTTGTGAAGAAGAAAGACGGTAGTATGCGTTTATGTATTGACTACCGAGAACTGAACAAGATTACTATTCGTAATCAGTATCCTCTGCCTCGCATTGATGATCTCTTTGATCAACTTCAGGGGGCTCAGTTCTTCTCAAAAATTGACCTGAGGTCCGGGTATCATCAGCTAAAGATCAAGAATGATGATGTTCCCAAGACCGCCTTTCGTACTCGATATGGTCATTACGAATTTTTGGTTATGCCCTTTGGGCTAACTAATGCACCCGCAGTCTTCATGGATTTGATGAATCGCGTATTTCACAAATTCCTAGACAAATTCGTTATTTTCTTTATCGATGATATTCTGGTGTATTCTAAGAGTCACGAAGAGCATGAAGCACATCTACATGCAGTACTTGGAACCCTGCGGTATGAGAAGTTGTACGCGAAGTTTTCCAAATGTGACTTTTGGCTTAGCCAAGTGGCATTTCTAGGTCATGTCATATCAGCAGAGGGAATTATGGTAGACCCAACAAAGGTTGAAGCTATTACAAAATGGCCAAGACCCACTTCTGTTACCGAAATACGAAGTTTCTTGGGTCTTGCTGGCTATTACCGAAGATTTGTTGAAGGATTCTCGGTAATCGCTTTACCGCTCACAAAACTCCTAAGGAAAGGGGTGAAGTACTCATGGAATGAGGAACAAGAGAAAAGTTTTGAAGAATTGAAGAAGCGACTCGTATCCTCTCCGATACTCGCTCTTCCTTCTGGATCAGGAGGTTACCAAGTCTATAGTGATGCCTCAAAGAAAGGATTAGGTTGTGTGCTAATGCAACATGGGAAGGTTATCGCTTATGCCTCCCGTCAGTTAAAGCCTTATGAAGTTAACTACCCTACACATGATTTAGAATTAGCCGCAGTCGTCTTTGCACTTAAGATTTGGCGACACTATCTGTATGGTGAAAGTTGTGACATCTTTACCGACCACAAGAGCCTCAAGTACATATTTACGCAGAAGGAGCTAAATATGAGGCAAAGAAGGTGGTTAGAACTTTTAAAAGATTACGACGTAAATATTCAATACCATCCAGGCAAAGCCAATGTTGTAGCTGATGCGTTGAGCCGAAAGAATTCCGGGACTATATCTTGCTTACAAATTCAGCCTCATATTAGGAGGGATCTCGAAAGAATGAACATTTGGCTTCAGGTTAGTAAATCTGATGGATATCTAGCTAGAATGCAGATTGAACCCGACCTCATATCACGGATTAAAGATGCACAAAAGCAAGATGGAGAACTTTGGGCAATTGTGAAAAATCTTGAGGTGGGTAAGCAATCTGAATTTAGTATAGACCATCATGGGGTGATTTGGTGCGGTAAAAGACTTTGTGTACCCGATGACTCCAGCCTTCGTGAGTCATTGTTAGCCGAAGCTCACAGCTCACCATTTTCAATTCACCCAGGATCTACCAAGATGTATCGAGACTTAAGACAGAACTTCTGGTGGAATGGCATGAAGGAAGACGTTGCTCGATATGTAAGTAAATGCCTCACTTGCCAACAAGTGAAAATTGAACACAAACGAGCAAGCGGTCTATTGCAGCCATTGGATATTCCCATATGGAAGTGGGATGAGATCACAATGGATTTTGTTACCGATTTGCCTAAGACATTCAAGAAGAATGATGTTGTATGGGTTGTTGTCGATAGATTATCGAAGTCAGCCCATTTTCTACCGATTCAGCAAGGATTTTCGGTTAATAAGTTATCCGAAATATTTCTTCAAGAAATTATTCGACTCCATGGCACACCATCTTCCATTGTTTCCGATAGAGACCCACGTTTCACCTCACGATTTTGGAAAGGTTTTCAGACAGCTTGGGGTACACGACTGAAGTTTAGTACGGCTTTCCATCCACAAACAGATGGGCAGTCGGAACGCACGATTCAGACCTTGGAAGACATGCTCCGAGCATGTGCACTTGAATGGTCTGGAAACTGGGATGAATATCTATGCCTTGTGGAGTTCGCTTACAACAATAGTTGGCAAGCAAGTATTGGCATGGCACCTTTTGAGCTTTTGTACGGTCGAAAATGTCGAGCACCGATATGCTGGGATGAAGTCGGAGAAAAGATTATTGAAGGGCCAGAACTAGTTCAGATTACAAATGAAAAAGTCACTATGGCACGAGAAAAACTGAAAGAAGCTCAGAGCAGACAAAAGAGCTATGCAGATCAAGATAGACGACCACTCGAATTTAAAATTGGCGACCACGTTTTCTTAAAGGTATCACCTTGGCGTGGCGTTCGTAGATTTGGAATTAAAGGGAAGCTTAGTCCCCGTTTCATCGGTCCGTTTGAAATCCTTGAAAGAATTGGAGAAGTGTCATATCGACTGGCTTTACCTCCTCAGCTCTCTCACGTTCATAACGTTTTTCATGTCTCCTCATTAAGAGGATATAATTATCATCCACTCCATGTCATTAGTTATCCGTTACTCACAATTCGCGAAGATTTGTCCTACGAAGAGGAACCAGAAGCCATCTTAGATCGACAAGAAAGGGTTTTGCGTAGGAAAGTAATTTCGTTTGTTAAAATCCTCTGGAAAAATCACTCTGAACACGAAGCAACATGGGAGTCAGAAGAATCAATTCGCTCTCTATACCCTAATCTATTCTCGCAATAGAATTTTAGTCAAGGTAACAGTGAACCTTGCTCTTTGATCTATGTTTAATTGTTTTTGTTTGTGGTCATTTATATTTTGCCTTATGTGAATATATCTTAGTTATGATTAAGCATGTCTATGTAGGAGATATCAGTACCAATAGTCACTCTATTATCTGTAAGTCTCTATTGACTTTTCGTACGGTAAGATATTTTATTAAGATGCGTTATAGGAGAACCATTAGGACATGATGATAAGGTAATTAACAATTATGGTCATAAACGTAATTATAAATTTCAGATACACATGTGTGTTTAGGAGATTCTTGTTAATAACTCTGCTATGAAAGTTCCGTTACTTATACGATATGTTCGAAAAATTTCGAGGACGAAATTTCTTTTAAGGGGGTAATAGTTGTAATACCCAAAAATTTAAAACTATTATTATTATTATTATTTATTTATTTTAGTTAATAGGAAACCCTAATTAAGACACCCAAGTAATTTCGTACAAACCCTAGAAATTTCAGAATTTTCAGAATCAGGATTAGGGCCCCTAAAACTCAGGGGGGGATAAAACCTAGTTACGATTATCCACACAACTACCTGTAGAAATCGAATTTAAGAAATCCGTCAACTCAGCAAGCCTACTCATACACGTGGCAACCCTATGAAAATAGGTTGGCAGTCGCGCTGCGCGACGGCTATAGGTGTTACCAGTCGCGCTACGCGACTGGGTCAAAAATCCAGTATAAATAGAGGATGTTGGGACTTGATTCTGGGCACAAAAACGACGTTCAAACTTCAAATTCACTCTGAGTTATCATCCAATTACTCTCCAAACACACACAAAACACTAATTAAGAGTAGCGGGGTGCTGCAGAACAGGGTAATAACTCGATCGCTATTACGATTCATTGTCCGATCAATCAATATATCCAATGGATGTTTAAGTGCTGCCCACATTAGGGTTATACTTTGTCGTTCGTCATTAATTTGACGGATCATCGTTAATTCGATGGATAAAGTATTGTACTTTGTCGTTCGTCATTAATTTGACGGATCATCGTTAATTCGATGGATGAAGTATCGCACTTTGTCGTTCGTTGCGAGAATTTGATCTCGTGAGTTATCGTAAAGGCTGTATTAAGTTACTAACCTAGTTTGTGTGCATGTTATTTAAATTAGGTTAAAAGACTAATCAGTAATCTAAACTCTGTCCGTATAAATCTGAAATATTATCATAAGGTAGCATCAATTTGGAATTATTAAGGTACGGATCCTTACCCCACTTCTTATTGCTTCATATTCAAATTGTTATAAACCACTAAATTACTATATATTTTAACACTCTTCACGTCTTTGATTATCGATTCATTTGACAGTCCGTTCGAATTCTGTTCTAATCATTTGAGTTAAGCTTTCATGTCATGCGATAGTATTATGTTAGTTGTACTCATTATCGCATGTTCTAATATAAGTTCCGTTCTGTTATGAAAATAAGTTTTATAAGTTATGTGAATAAGACCATTTGTACTCTGATACCCTGAGTATCGCTTCTCGTGGAGTGTCCCACGAGCATGTTGTTGCGGCATCAACAGCATGTGCTCCATCTGTGACGGAGAGATTAGTTCACGGCGTCCCTAGGTACAAGGGTGGTACAAAGCTACTAGGAGGCGTATGGATCGATCCTAGAATTTAAGTTAATGAGATGGATAACAGGTATGCCAACTGGCCATCTCGTGTGATAAGTATGCAGGAGTAGCTACCTGTGTATTGTCACGTTTTCAGTTTGCTCATGGGTACATCCGTAAGATATGATTATGAAATTATGTTCTTGCATTGTATAAGTTCTGCATAAAGCGTTATTTGTTCTTTGAGCCTATAATTCCGTACTGAGCATTCGGCTCATTCCGTATAAATTTTGTATTTACAGGTCAGCAGGTTATCTTGGGCGGGGGAAAGAGAGAAGAATAAAGCTTAGGAATAAATCTGAAGATGTTAGTTAATAAAATTGAATGTGTCTGCTTGTATATTAATCTTAAGTTTCGTTGTTATATGGTTGTATCCTTGTCAAATAAATAAATGGAATTATGACTTTTGTTTATGATATCACTGTTATTGTGACACGTCAGCCCTTCCGGGTTGGGGTATTACATGCACTACATGATATATTACATATATGAAATACAACTTCTTTTTTCCAAAATTTTAATTTTAAAAAAAATTGTATTTCATATATGCAATGAATTTTTTTAGGTTTCTAATTATTTTCTCGTGATCCATCCACTAAATACTTATTTTTGTATGTATATTGATTTATGTATGTATAAAGAAAAGATTACATAATTCAAAAAAGAAATAAAAATAATAGAGATCATTAATAGCTATCAAATCAAGCACATAATATTTCTTACCATTGATCAGAAAGCGCAGGCCTGACATAGGCATAATAATGCCCGCCATCTACTCCATCGCTGTGAACCAAAACACTGCGAAAATATTGTTGAACTTAAAACATTCAGACTTTAATCAAATAAGAGCAATTTTTTTCACAAGAATTGATCAAGTTCTTAGGTCTTACTCTTAACAGTTATTCGTGCATATTGCCATAATTTGAATAATAATCGTTTTTTTTTTACCGCTAATTTTTCCCCCTTAAATATTTACACCTCCCAATGATTGAACCTTGGTCTCCCCACAAGAATAATAATCGTTTTGATTTAACTTTTAACTGTTTTTAGAGTTTAACATGGCTATTTACTTACTTTGTTATGCAGTTTTATAAGAGTCATTTCACAATACCTGTGAAGAGTGTAAAGATTGCGAATATTTCTGTCTGCTACGGGTGATAAGTACTTTCTATCCTCTCTATCAAGATCAAGTTGCAGGGGGAATTCATAACGGTCATTTATCTGTTCAATCAATCAAATAACTTTACATAAAAATGTCCAAACAAGAGGTCTGCTTCTTGACAAATTATTTCTAACAATAAGCAAAGTATGTACACACTACTATATGGTACATCCTTCCATTGACTACCGTACAAAGTTATTGTTGCAAGAGTGAACAAACGTATTCCAAGGTATATCAAACAACAAGTTCCATGTAGAAAATGTTGGATAATTCCGGTTGCTACAAAGGTGAGATCGGTTTAAAAGAAAAATAATTGTTTAATTCTTTATATTTTCATGGTTATTAGAAGTTTAATTATATTAGAATTCTTTAATTATGTTTCTTCTTTTCCAGGTTATTTGTTTAGTATAAATAAGGTGACAGGGCAGGGCTATGTAATTTCATTGATCCTTTTCTTTAATATAAATCCCAAAAGAGCCGTGGTAAGTTTGCATATACGAAAATCATGTGTTGATCCAATTGTTTCACTAACACAAAATAAACTATACTAATCAACCATGTCAAATGTCAAGATCAAATGAACCATGTCATAAGGGTCAAAGCAAGAATTACTTTTCACTTGATACCATCAAAAACAAATCCAATTCCATCAAACTTGATCATTGATTAAAATCAACAATAATCCATTCACAAATACAAGAATAAGTAACCATAACCTAAGTTAAGACATACATATATAATTATATACATATTACTAACTATGACACAATGTATGAACTTAGGGATTCATGCCGTTGGGAGTCATTACCAAGAATATTACGAGCTTGGTTTATTACTAATAATTACCACCCGAGGAACTCTGTGAATTTCATAACCCAAACACTATATATTTTTTTACTTAAAACTTTTCGCGTTCAATACATGATATAAATCCTTTTAAGTTCACCTATTTTTATGGTGTGTGCTTAAATTAACTTTGAATTAGATTAGGATTCCTTAATCAATAATCAGGTTTCTTTTTTCCAAGTTATTTGTTTAGTGTAAATAAGGTGATAGGGCTATCGGCTATGTATTCTGATCGATCGTTTTCTTTAATGTAAACCCCAAAAGAGTCATGGTAAGTCACAACAAAAATCATCATGCCTTGATCCAGTTGTTTCACTAAGAGAAAATAAATTATGCTAATCAAGCATGTCTAATGTCAAGAGCTGAACCATGTCATAAGGGTCAAAGTTACTAACCTTCACCGTTGTATCTCCCATGAAATCATAGTCAAAACGTTTTAACTGGAGTTGAAGAACAGGGGGGAAATCAAGAAACCGGATATGCCATACGGGTTTTATTTTTTGAACAAAATAAAAGAACATGAAGCTAAAATTTATATAATCATTAAAAACATGTCAAACGTCGTTACAAATATATTTAAAATATCGCCATACGGGTTTTATTTTTTGAAATCTATCAAAAACTTCTAGAGCTAGTTTTCTAAGCAATTCTTTTTCTATATAACATATACAACTAATTTTCAACACTAAACACTTAACAATAATCACCAAACTTCATAATTTTCAACTTTAAAATCAAGTCCTAGTTTTAATTGTTGATTCCTTCTAACTAACTAACCATTTAAAAACACTAAACTTTAACTAAAATAACAAAATCAGCCAACTTAAGTTTAAAAAACAACAAAACAACTAAAATTTCAACCTCTTTTAACAATTTTATTTCTCCTAAAAATCCAAATAAAACAAGAAACAACAAAATAATTGAACCATACCCGGAAAGAGTGATGAAGATGTTCTCATGAGTTTGGTGGCCGGAATTGCGGTGGGTTGGGTTATTATATTTCTCTTCAAATTAGATTATCGGATTGGGTTTGGGTTGAGCTTGGATTATGGTGTGTTTATTAGGTTAAAGGTTAAGAGAAAGTTAATTAGTTAAGTGGAAAGTTAATTAGGTTGTATTTAAAATCAGTGTTTACATAAAAAAATTATATATTCATAAGATTTTTTTGTAAGGGGTGCGGACGAAAATTTTCAAGGGGTGCGGTCGGGATTTTACCAGGAATTTAACACTAAATTTTCTTTTTTCAAGGGGTGCGCCCGCCCACCTTGATATACATGTGGGTACGCCCCTGGGTGTAGCAACCAAAAGTCAAAACCAAGAAAAAGAAAGTCTTAATTGACATGTCAAAAGATATTTACCCATGTTTTACATTGATCGGATATAAAGGAACATAGGTATTGGTACCAATTTTGTTCGATCGAGACTGGGCCGGTTTGTTTTGTTTTGTTTACGACAATTTCTTTATATAAATGTTGACCGACGCAACCCAAAATAGAGAGTAGAGAGTCATGTAACAAAAAAAAGTTGATTCATCTAACAAAAATAAATAATGTTGTGTTTTACATCGACTGAAAACACTAAAAGAAATTTCGATACTAGCATTGATGTTGTTTGATCAGCTATTAGCAAGTAACATGGGGACATTGAGGCCTTAACACGTAGTGAACACGTTAAACGAAGTAGTTTCCAGTTAAAGGAACGCCTTCAATTTAAACGCGTACTGTACCATCTAAATATGTATTGCATCATTCGTCAAGCCTAAAAAGACTTATAAAACATTTATTTAAGAGTTTTTAAGCAGAAACGTAAAAGCGTTCAGGTTTTCGTTAACGTATGACCGGTTTTTTTAAACACAAAAACACTACGAAAGTCGCTTATTTCACGGCAGTTCACCGAACCGGGGGAGCATTTTAACTCGGGTTTTATCCACAATGTGAATTCAGGATCTGGGTGAATTCCTTAACCGTTGAATGCGAACCGACACGTGATATGTGCGGAATCCAATCACGTGCGTGGACAGAACACGAGGATGTAAATATAACTGTTTTCCTTTACTGGTTTGACAACGTTTACACCATGAAAACAAACGGGTAAAGCTTCGCCTCAAGAATACCCAAAAGTTATAAATAACAAGACCCTAGACATCTATTTATAGGCATCCTCCATCCGGATAGCACATGCTAGTGGATGGACTCCATCCGGACGGATGGACATTACACACAATACAAAGCTTCCAGATGAACCATCCGTCCGTATGGATAATGTCCATCCATGCGGATGGGCTTCAACGTGCACTAGCTTTGTCTTTTTCCCATTTCAGTACTGGTCTTGTGACATCTGTTTCAGCTATGATACGTGATTGACGCAAGCGATAGACATATGCACTCACAAACTCCCCCTTGGATATTGTTGCAGTCAATCTCATAGCTTTCTATCTCTCTCTCTGAGTCTTTCATAAATCTTTGACATGGCTAACGAGCACAGACTCTTCTTTACTCTAACAGCTCTCTTTGCTCCCCCTTTCGCTTAACTCCTCCTTCAGGCCCCCTTGCTTTAAGCTTCGTGCTTTTAGCTGCTAGGATCGTGGTCTGGCTCTACAAGCTCCCCCTTACATTGAGTTCGTCTTCAGACTCCCCCTTAAGTTCAGCTATCGGGGTCGTATTCTGGCTCTCTCACATTTGACATTTGCATTCCTCAAATAATCTATAAGCTTTAGACAATATAAGAATCAATCTAGCTCTAAACATTTATCATGAATAAGCTGGAGCATTTCGAATATGTGACTGCACAGGATATCGTTTGTTCACATAAATCTAAGATTTGTCTAAATTTTAGAATATTCCAGAATGATTACATGGCCCTTTAACCCACATATTCATAATTATTAACCTGGCTCTAATTGACAATGTTAGATTTTCCTAAGAATTATAACCTAGCTCACTCCCCCTATCAAATAACTTTATAAATTTGATAGTTTTAAATCAAGATCTTAACCTGGCTCTATATATCATATATAACAATCTTAGAATCCAAAATCCTCTCAGATTATCTCCGAAGTCCAAATTAATGACCTTGGAGATCTCACAAACTGTTTTTTATTTTCATTCAATAAAACTTTCAAGTTTCAAATTAATGAACTTGTTTATTTCTCAGAAATACGTTCAGCATACTTAGGTTTCGAAACTCAGCTTTCAGACATCGGTTGTCGAAACTAAAGTAAAATCAAAATCTTTTTGAATTTTTCTGAAACATAAAGCAATAAAGAAATATTTACAGTCAATATTTTTGTTTGAGTTTGCGTTAGAGGATCATATCAGCTTATGACAAATCACTAGCACCGTTGAGCTATAAACACTTTAAGTTTTAAACGATTGACTTAGATTGTCAGTATACTGATCCACTTAAATTTTCACACAAAGTTCAACTGATTCGAGATATGAGATTTAATGTTTTAAGTACTTAACTTATCCGCGTGTCCCACCTCAGAATCTTACAGGTGAATATACTATATTGATATCGGTACTATGGGTTAGTGCGAGACCTTGAGAGCTCAGGTATGAACTATTGTTCAGTCAAAGATATGAAGGCTAGACTTGAGGTGTGTCCCACTTAGGGATTATCTTTACAACTGCACTTGATTCATATCTTTCGATATTTTATCAATTTTTATGCAGAGGGTAAGCTTTAAGCACATAAAGTATTATATGAGGTATAGGCTACTGCTTCCGCAATATCAGAAGACCAGATATAATACCCTAGATATCAAACAATATAAAAACCTAGTATCTCAGAATCAAGCAATCTCTCAAACAAGATTTTGGGGGTTACCCATATATCCGAGAGATGTTCCCCACGAGATAAGCAAGTTATTTATATTTAAGTTTACATCTCGAAATTAATCTACTAAATGTGTAAAAACCTACTAACACATCATCAGTGAAACCGTTTATCACATTTGACATTTCATTTCTTTAGCGTACTGTGATTGTCCACTAATGTACTATCATTTCCTCTTTTTACACAACACTCATTTTTCATTTTCTATTGTTTTTGGCTTTTTCAAATTTTCAAATGTTTTTGTATTTTTGAAATTTTTACTCCCCCTAAAATTCAAAACATTTAAAATTTTAGGGTTAGTCATCAAATTTTCTTTAAATGTAACAACCAATGTAGATAACTTCATCTCGCCATCCATTTTCTGCTTTACATGCTCTGTTTTGTAGAAAACACCCCCATGATATACAACACACTGATTTTTAACAATGTTAAAAACCATTTTCAATTGTGAAATAGTCATGTTTGTTCAGCCGTGAGGGTTTCGGCATATTCAATCAAAACATATTTTTGAATTTTTGATTTTTGACAATATTTAAAAGCAAACATATTTTTCATTTTTTCAAAATTCTGACAAAATAAAAACATATTTTTGGGTTTTAAATTTTTCTATTTTTAGGGTTTCTGAAATATAGTTTATTTATATACAGAAATGAACAAATTCCCTGTTACTCAGATGCAGGGATCCTTAGCTTCCTCCGGTGCCAGGCTGCTCCTTTGATCATTCTGACAATCAGCTTCTATTTGGAGCACCTGCACATTCACTCAACTTAATCACTTGAACAAAGCAACCCAAGCATGTTTTGACTTAGGTAGTTGAATGTGTATCTTTCCAGGTAACACTGGAAAGTTTCCTTCAGTCTTCTAAAAACATTCTCTTTAATTTTCTCATCAACAGAAACCTTTTGTTGCTTGACCGCCCAGATTTGACCTTTTGAAACATTTCTTTTATAAAATCTTGATTCATTTTGACTATTTTGATTTTGAACAACAACTTTTGGTTTCCAAAACTTATTTGGTTTTATTGCATCAGCAGTTGTTTTCCAATTTTGTGTTGTCCTAAATCTGGGTGTCACCAGTTTCCAAGATTGTTGTGATTCAACTTTTGACATTTTTGGTCTCCAAGTTTGTTTTGATTCAAACTTGATTGATTTCTGATTCACAACATCAGACTTCTTTTTCTCAATACTAACAGGCTTCGGATTTGGACACTTGCGAGCAAGATGTCCAATTTGATCACATTTAAAGCATATTCTTTTTTATACATCTTTAACATGTCGTTGCATTTTCTTTTGAGCATAGAACTCTTCATTAGACTGTCGTCTAAATTTGAGTTCTTTCTCTTCCTCAGAACTTTTTCTGTGAACAAAGTTCATCTTTTTATGAAGATTTGTCTTTCCAAATTGTTTGTGATTTTATTTCTTCTTATAACCCAA
This sequence comes from Helianthus tuberosus, assembly GCA_030545235.1. Classification (NCBI taxonomy): domain Eukaryota; kingdom Viridiplantae; phylum Streptophyta; class Magnoliopsida; order Asterales; family Asteraceae; genus Helianthus; species Helianthus tuberosus. The sequence goes on along the minus strand of CM060443.1, from coordinate 171,113,811 downwards.
CCCAGCCTTTATATTTTTCTTTTTGTAACCAGGTTTGTTATAAAAAAATTTCTTGCTCTTTCCAACAAATTTTGAAATTTCAGACTTTTCAATTTCTATCAATTTGAAAAATTTGTTAATTTTATCTGAAATCAAATTTTGAATTGGAAATTCATCATCCAAGAATAGTTTGTCCGATCCAATCATGGTATAAACCAATCCTTTTGAATCATCATTAACAACTTTCTCAGTCTTTGAATTTTTCAAATAACTTTCATGAAAACTTCCCTCATCTTCATTGTGTGATTCAGACTTATCCGTGTTGGTAGAATCATCTTGCAAAACACTTTCAATGACCTTACCTACCACATATGAATCACTCGTGTCATCAGATTTGGAATAGGTTATGTCAATATTGTCTGGCAATTGATCAACCACGTTGAAAGCTTTTTCCACCTTCTCGTCATCATAGAATGTGAACTTTTTTCTCAAAAGGTGGTGGAACCTGATGATATTTTGAGCCAATTCCTTTCTTGTTTTTCTCATAATCATTATCATCCGGTTTTATGTTGAAAATACGTTCAAGAACATATGATGAAGCATGATAACTTTTCAACTTGTTATTATCTTGTTCTAATTTAGCCATTTTACCTATAAGCTTAGAAACTTCTTCAATATAAGAATTTACAACCTTTTGCTTTACAGAATATTGCCGCTTAAGAGTTTCAGAACAATGAACAAGTCTAGATTGAATAAGTTTCATTTGACTTTTCACTGCTTCATATGACTCTTTTGTAATATAATATGCAAGTTTTATTGAATCACACTCTGTTTTCATTTCTTGAAAAACATTTTCTTTTTGTAAGCATTCTTCAGTCATTTTTGAACACTTTTCTTTCAAAAACTCATTTTCCTTTTCTAAAAATTACATTTTTGTGTCATCTTTTCATCGTTATCTATCAAAATCTTTTCTTTTTCAAACATTTCTTTACATTTGTCTTTGAAAATTCTTTCAATTTTAGTAAATTCTATATTTCTTGTTCTGAATTTTTCATCTTTTTCAGTACAAGCGTTGCACGTTTCCATGCATTTTTTGCACTGTTCACAAGTTTTATTTAAGGTTTCAGAAAATTCTGTTGAAATATTTACCTCAGTAGTTGGCACTTCGGATTTATCTGTCGTCTTCTTCTGATTAGCTTCCTTTTCCTGTTGTTCCTTAGCAACAGCTTCACCAGCCGACTCTTTATCTTTTACATCACCTTTCTCCTGCTTCTCTTCACCTGATTCTTCTTCTTTCTTCACCTCTTCATTTTGTTGTTTTTCAGTAACAACCTTTTCTTCTGCTGACTTCTCCAAACTATCATCAACTGACTTCTGGCTTTCATCTTCAGCTACTTCTTCTTTCTTTGTTGTTTCTTTCAGCTCTTCCACCAACATCTCAACACTTTTCTTCATCTTTTCTTCTTCTCTTTGTTTCACACTCGCTGTCATCACTCCCCTGTTTATCTTGTCCAGCTTCTTGAGATAATCTTTGTCAGATGCTTTCTTTGAATAGAATTCACCGGACAGAGGAATAATTGCAGGCACATCATTGCACACCACTTCTCGTTTATCAACAACCGGATCTCCCTTTCGATTGACAAAACACTCTCTTTTCTTATCCCATCTTTTGCAGCTTCTCGCATTTCCTGTATTCTGCAATCTGCGAAATACCTTTCTCTGCATGTTTTTACTTGCAGGATTTCCTTTTTCGTTCTCTCTTTCATCTCAGCAACGAAAGCTCTTTTATCATCTTCCAGTATATATTTGCTCCAATTGAATCCTTCATCTTCATGAGTTACCCTGGGTCCACTACTTGCTCTTATCGTTAGCATGCCATGTTTTTTCTCTTTGGATGACCCTTCAGCAGTCTGTTTTAGATCCGAATTTGACGTTTGATCACTGTTTCGATGATAAATGGCTTTCTTATAGTAGTCATCATGAAACTGATTAGCATGATCATCAACTTCTCGGTTGACACACTCTCTTTTGAAATGACATTTCTGCTTACATCGAAAGCATGTAACCTTTGACATTGCCTCCCTGTTATCTCCATAAACCGTTGTGCTCTTCCAATTCCACTAGTTAAACACCATCTGATACCGATGAGTTCCATCTCCTCTATATTTGGTCATAATCTTCTTTTGTCATTTCGGGGTTTCCAATTCTCCCTGCCACCAAACTCTCATACGACTCCAAAATCGATGCTAAGAAACCCATTTGCTGTTTAGCAGCATTGATACTCATTTTCGGAGAATTTTTCAATTTCAATGCAATGTTGCAATGAATCTCTTCGGGTTCTTCGGCATTTGATGTTGTTGAAGAGGAGTGATATCCTGGATTGTAGCTTGATGAACTACCTTTTGATGAATCTTTTGATTGTTCAATAGTGAAAGTTGTACCAATCTTTGGTGATTCAATTGTTGACGGTAAGCTTCCTCTGTAATAAAGACCCACGTTTTGTTGATAGTAGAGCTGCTCATTTGCTCTGTTTTTGCAGTTCAAGCTCATGACTTTCAATCTTTTCTATCAAAAAATCCAAAGTAATCTCATCAAACATTACATCATTTTTCAATATAAACATAAATGTTTACCACTGATCTGAACGTGGTAAAGCCTCGATGATTTTATCAATGATTTCTTCATGATTTTTTACTATCCCAAACCTATCAAGTTCTATTTTAAGGTGACAAAAACGTTCGATCATTTGTCTCACAGCTTCACCTTTTATAGAATCAAACAAATCAAATTCCTTTTTAAGTAGTGAAATTTTGTTCTTTTTAATTTGTTTGCCACCCTCAGCTTTAACCCATAACGCTTCCCGGACTGATTTTGACGAGCCATCATGATTAAGAAGTGCAAAAATATCATCTCTGATCGATTGTTGGATTAAGGCAATCATCCTTTGTTCATGAGAAAATACTTTTTCGATCTTCAGTTTCCGAATCTCCAAGTGCAAGTTCTTCACCTTTATCATTTTTCAGCCTCTTGTACCCAAACTTCATACAAAACCAGCTTTCATGAGCATATGCTTTTGCCCAGTTAAGAAATCTTTCTTTTTACCAAGTATAATCTTCGATGTTATCCAGTTTAGGTGGTTTAGAATGAGTTCCGTAAAAGTTTTCATGTTTTATATTATCATTTATAGCTTTAGAAATACTTTTCGGTGCAACATTTGGTGTTTCGTTCGATTCAGAAATGAACGCCTTGTAAAAAGTGTTATAAAATTCTTCAGTCATGATATCCTGCAAAACACACAATTCAAACACTTAATGAAATCTGACAATCACACAAAACACACTAAACAAATTCTGGTTCAGATGGTCGTTGTCCAGATGGTCGTTGTCCGGATGGACTTGTCCGGATGAACTGTGGTCCGGATGAGGTTTGGTCCAGATGGACTTTGGTTCGGATGGACACTTGTCCGGATGAACAATTTGGTCCGGGTGGGATTGGTTCGGATGAGCTTTATCCGAATGAACTTTGGTCCGGATGAACACTAACACAGGAACAATCACACTTCTAAGAAGTCTATCCGTCTGGATGGAGAACTCTATCTGTCCGGATGGACAATGATATCAACAGACTCAGTTTCAAAGTTCATGATTTTGCCAATTTTGAGTATGATTTTGTTTGAATTTTGATTTGAAACTTTGTAAGGTTTGTTAAAACTGATTTTCGCATAACATATTGAAAATTCAGCCAATTTTAACCATGAAATCTTTGTGAATTTGGATTTAAAGTTAAAAAAGATATGAAAAGATGAAGAAATGAGAAGAAGATGAAGATTTTGCCCTGAATCTGATGAAGAAGCTTGATCTTCGTGTCTCTGATCCATGCACTCAAACACCTTGCTCTGATACCACTTGTGAATTCAGGATCTGGATGAATTCCTTGACCGCTGAATGCGAACCGACACGTGATATGTGCGGAATCCAATCACGTGCGTGGACAGAACACGAGGATGTAAATATAACTGTTTTCCTTTACTGATTTGACAACGTTTACACCATGATTACAAAAGGGCAAAGCTTCGCCTCAAGAATACCCGAAAGTTACAAATGACAAGACCCTAGACATCTATTTATAGGCATCCTCCATCCGGATGGCACATGCTAGCGGATGGACTCCATCCGGATGGATGGGTCTCCATCTGGACGGATGGACACTACACACAATACAAAGCTTTCGGATGAACCAACCGTCCATATGGACCTAATGTCCATCCGTACGGATGTGCTTCAACATGCACTAGCTTTGTCTTTTTCCCATTTCAGTACTGGTCTTGTGACATCTGTTTCAGCTACGATACGTGATTGACGCAAGCGATAGGCATATGCACTCACACACAACCAAAATATATTTCAAAACTTATCAAAAATTGTTGATATTTGTAAACTTTGAAAGTCAACATGGACACTTGTGTCCATCCCCATGTCTGATCGGACATTAAACACACACACACACTCCTCAATTGCTTTCCTTATAAGGCATAAACACCTTTATATTCCTTTCATGTTAGGATCTGAGTTTGATACTTGTAGATAATACTGATAGAAACATAATAAAATTCACAAGTAGGAAGATATTATCAACAATTGTTTTCCATTAATCACAATGATTCAAATGTTTTACAGAATGATTCTATAATCTCTCCATCCTGATCACTCATAAAACTATTCGTACAAAAGAGAATGTGAGAACTCTAATAGGTGAGATCTATTTATACTAAGTACTAAAGCTCTGTTCATGATAGGCTGACATCACCCTAATAGTGACATCTAACATTCCTTACAGAAAATATTCCAAAAATGTTGCAAACATCTGTGCAAATCTAACATGTGATCTAACTATGCTAAACACTAATATAAACAAGTACTATTCCATTGGGAAACACCTGTTTGGACTATCCCCTGATTCTTTGATTCAAACATCTGTTTGGCCAGACAGATGTTTAGTCTTCTTCATCAGACCTTTGCTTCAACAGACTTTAGGCTTCAACAGACCTTGTTTCTTTATGAACAACAATTCCAAGGTTTTGATCAGATATTTTCTTGTCTTCAATTGATGCTCTAATTTAGGTGTTCAAGATTCACTATCTTTGGGGAGAGAATTGCTTTATCAACTGTTTATTTTTTGATCTCATTGTCATGCTTTGGCTTTTGGATATCATTTGTTCTTTTGTAGGTCCAACAATCTCCCCCTAGAACAGATGATGCCAAAACATATGTTTGTTTTGACCAATTTTTATTTCTCATCAACTGTTCTCTTATTTGACCTTTGAAATGTAATTCAAAGTCCAGAGAAACAGTGTCTTCTAGGTCCCTCTCTAGTGGACGACTTATCAAGTTTTGCAGATCTTTAATTTTTAGTCCATAGGCACTTTTCATTGAGATCTTCTCCACTTCCCTACTATCCCTGAGCAAAGTTAATTCATGGGTATCTTTGTTTGACTTCCATTTTAGAACTTTAAGGTCAGGGGGATTTGCTGGACCAGAGTTATTGTAGATGAGTTTAGAAACACTGGTCTTCCCATGATACTGTCAACTAGATCTTCTTTCCTGGTTTCCTTCTTATTTTGAAATAATCTTTTGAGAAATTCCCTTGCAGCTTTTGATATGTTTTTTGCTGATGGAAACTCAGAAGGTTCAACCAAAGTTTTTATGGGAAAGTCTAGTTGTTCATTGATGTGAGGTAAAATACACATATTTGTCCCGTGTAAAGTGTATAATTATTGTATAAGTTTTATTTATTTTTATTTAGTTTTAGTATTATATTACATTATTTTGTGTTTTGCCAGGTCCTGGTGCAAATGGAGCGAAAAAGAGTAATATGGAAATGACCAGTCAGCTGGGTAGAGTGTGGCGCCAGTGACAAAAGTAAAAATTGCCGCTATTTTTCTGTGAGTGGGTTGATGTCACTACCTCTGTTTTATAAGTTAAAGGGCTCCATTGATATTATATACACACATATAATTAATACAAAAAGAAGGGTAGGCGGCTATTGGTTTGGCAAAGGATGTCAGCTCATAAAAAATGTGAACTTTTATGTCAGTGGGTCTTGAAACATTTATTATGGACAAATAAAACCCTAAAGGACATAAAAGGTGATCAGACCAATATATAATCACTTTTGGACGAAAATAATTGAAAGAGGCAAGATCAGACGAAAGTTGATATTGGGCCGCTATACATGTGTCTAGCGTGAATTTTATTTATTGGGCCTAATGAGTACATGAGACAAAAAGATAGAAACAAGTTGGACGCAATATAGTAGAGTTGAAGGCGGCAAATAAAACATCAGAAGTTTTGGACGGCAGCAAGGAGGTGAGACGCACGAATATCAGACGGACGAGAGGGGTCGCACAAGATCAGGGACGAACAGAAAGAAGGAATTATTGGAGTTGAAGCAAGAGGCTTAGGGATTAAGAATTAAACGGGTTTTATCTATTTAATTCTCTTGTTTTCTTAGTTTCTTTATTTTACTTCAATGAATTCTGTTATTGAACCTTGTTTATCATCTTCGTTCATGACTTTGCTTGGCTAAACTTTTAAGCCACCTAGACTTAGTTGAATGGATTGAATAAAGTTTTTACCGTTTTCATTATGTGCATGAATATTATGGATTGATTGTGCTTAGTAAAGAGTTTGTTTTATTGATTTGATGCACATGCGTACTTTAACATGGTTTATTATTGTCATTTGCTTCGTATGATTCTTAGTGACGGTCTATATCACAACATAGAGTCATACTAGGGTTTAGGATTTTGGTGAGTGTCTATATCACCTAATAAATCTTAACTCTTTAGGGATAATCGGCCGATAACCCCTAGAAGTAATTGTTAGTAATTTGCTAGGTTTTAGTGTTCTGCTAGTCCTAATACCTGGAAAGTGAGGGGCTATTGATAGATCTTACCCAACGAATTGCTTTAGACAGTCCTTGAAAAAGGTCGTGAATTGGTTTTCCCGTTGGTTTATTAGTCTATAAAGTCAAGTTTAATAATCCAAACTACCCTAGATCTATGATTGGAAAAGAGTAGGTCAACATTAGGGTACTTTCACAATAATTAGACAACTGGAAAGATGTCTAATAACCGGTAGGATTAACGGCCTAGGTAATGCCATAAGTTTCACCTCGAGAGGGTTGAGGGGCTTAGTTGGTGTTTAATAGGTTTACAACTATAAGATCCCGGTTCCATAAATCATGCAATTAACTTAATTAGTAATCTCTTTAAAATCAATCCAGGATTCTAGTCTAGGTGGTCCTCGTTTATCATATAAGAATCGTCTTTGCCTTCTTTCGTATTTAGTCTAGTTTTAGTTTATTAATTAGTTTAAATAGAATTCCTTAGATTTTCTGTAACCCCCCCCCCAAAAAAAAACAATTAAACATTTTAAGTCGTGTCTGTCAGTGTCCATTAGAGTCTAGTTTACGTGATACATACAGTCTCGTGGTTCGATATCCGGACTTCCTAGGGTTATACTACAGTGATCGGTACACTTGCCGATTGTGTGGTTTAGGTCGAGTCTAGAATTAAAACTTTTTAGTGTCTAGCTTAGAGAGTCTAATTTAGTTATTTTTTATAGTCTGTTTAGCACACATCATTCATACTCTGGATTTCTCGGTAACGAGTGATCCCTATCACTTTTAATTTCAACTATTGTAGCTTTCAAGAGTTGTTGACTCATCCCATTTTGACATTGTCTTCATGGTGGGCATCTTTGCAGCTTCCAGTTCTTCTTTCATTCTTCTTATCTTCAGAGCCCTTTTATCATTTGACTTTTTGTCATCTTTCCAGTTTGGGGTTTAAGGAGTAATATCAGGACATAACTTCAACTTTTCAATCCTCACTATTTCATTTAGCAAGGATTCAGTTGATCATCCTATGAACTGTTTCTTATCAGCATCACATGGTTTCTTTTCCATGATGTGATTAAGGTAATCTTCCCTAAGCAGCTTTTTAAGATCTGCATCAGTTATGGGATCATGGGATAGTGTTCTACAAATCATGTTAGCATAGCCTTCTAGCGCTTCTACTTTTTTGTATTCTTCTGATAGAATTTCTTTATCATCCTTCCTTTGGTTTTTTTCCAAAACTGTCGCAACCCCCGTCCCCTAGTTACCCGGGAACGGGCGTCCGCGGCCAGTTTCAGTGGTATCGGTGTTTATCAATTTGGCAAGGGAATTTACATCAGGACCGTAGTTATGAAATATTTTATCAGAGTAAAATACCACACTTTTATAATATTAAACACATGGGAAAATCCCAAGTTTCCATTATACACATTTTCATAGGGATAAACCCTATTTTATTTAAATAAAACATCTCTTTATTTAGGTAACTTTTATAGCCACTTTTCCAAACCTTCAGTGCTGTCCAGCTGGCTTCTATTTAGTTTTCACATTTTGTTACCGGAAACGCGTTTAAAAACATTTTGTCAGTGGGAAATACTGGCGAGTGAATCCCAGTTTAATCAAGACAGGTAAAACCGTTTACAGCTTTGAGGGCGGTCGAGCAATTACATTTGTTTGTTTTCTACTTTAATTACCACCCACAATACTGTCAACCCGACTTGTGGTCATGTTACTACTCACAGTGTAGTAACAAATTTTGTATACAAAACCCCAACATACCAACGATAATTGTAGAATAAAAATACTCAGTCACTGTTTAATATAATGTAAAACATTTGAGGTTTTGTAAAAACAGTTTGCAAAAAGGAGGATTACTCACATTGTTATCTTAGGGTTTTCCTTTGTGATTTCCTGGTGATTATATATTAATTACACAATGCACATGAGTTAGTATAATAACCCAATATTTACATTAGTAATACCCTCCCCGAGACAGAACTCCAACGACTACATCGGGCAGAGCCTCGACAGCCGTTACAGAATCCTAGATCAATCGGGCAGCGTATCTAATACGTAACCGGGGGTTATGATACTTACAATGAGGCAGAACTTCGGTATTTAGGAGGGGTATTATGCCCAGTATTATAATTGCTATGCAAAATTTTAGAGAGATCAAGATATTGAATGATTTGTGAACTGAAGCCGATGATCTCTATTTATAATGCTGAAATCTGAGTCTCTCGCGCCCCGCGTAAGCCGAAGGCTTAGCCTTCGCGGCCCGCGACATAGGGGTAGTAGGGCCTAGCTTGGTCGACTCAGATCACTAGCCTTCACACGCGTTGTGCCATGTGGCACCTCAGGGTGCGGCCTGGTGGTTGATCTGTCGCGGCCTGCGAGCTATTCTCAGAAATTGTTTTTATTTTATTTTTAATTATATAAAGGTATTTAGGGTCAAATTTCGTATATAGGGTGTATTTTAGGACATATAAGGACGTTATAAATATATTAGGGGTGTCGGAAATGTTTTAGGAGGGTTGTTATATCCTCCCCACCTTGTTTTAGAACTCGTCCTCGAGGTCTACTGTAATAAGTGTGGATATCTCCTTTGCATCTCCGATTCAAGCTCCCAATTGTATTCTGGTCCTCTCTTGGAGTCCCAGTTTACTTTGACCAAAACTAATTTCTTGTGTTTGAGATTCTTGACTTTCCTGTCTTCAATTTGTATAGGCCTTTCTACAAACTTTAACTTCTCATTTACCTCTATATCCTTAAGAGGCACTACTAGTGATTCATCAGCTAAGCAACTTTTGAGATTACATACATGAAATACATCATGTATTCCTGACATTTCCTCTAGCAGTTGTATCTGATAAGCTACAGGTCCTATTCTTCTAGTTATCTCAAAGGTTCCGACATACCTGGGGCTTAGCTTTCCCCTTTTGATGCATCTTACCACTCCTTTCCAAAGAGAAACTTTCAATAACACCTTGTCTCCTACTTGAAACTCCAACGGTTTACGCCTGTTATCAGCATAACTCTTTTGTCGATCTCGTGCTGCTTTCAGTTGTTCCTTGACTTGAACAATCTTGTCGGTTGTTTCTTGCACTATCTCAGGTCCAGATAGTTGCTTTTCTCCAATTTCTGCCCAACAGACTGGAGTTCGACACTTTCGTCCATAAAGTGCTTCGAATGGCGCAGCATTGATACTGGTGTGATAGCTGTTATTGTAAGAAAATTCTATTAAGGATAAGTGATCGTCCCAATTACCTCTGAAATCAATTACGCAAGCTCTAAGCATATCTTCCATTACCTGAATTGTCCTTTCGCTTTGTCCCTCCGTTTGAGGATGATAAGTGCTTAGATTCAACTTGGTTACCATTGCTTTTTGGAAGCTTGTCCAAAAATGAGAGGTAAAACGCCTATCTCTATCAGAAACAATTGATAAAGGAATTCCATGCAATGAAACTATTTCATTTACATACAACTTAGCTAACTGTTCCATACTGAAAGTTTCCTTCATTGGTAGGAAGTGAGCTGACTTAGTTAGCCTGTCTACAATCACCCAGATTGTATCATTACCTTTTCTTGTTTTGGGTAATTTGGTAACAAAATCCATTGTTATCAATTCCCACTTCCACACCGGCATTTCTAACTGCTGCAATAAACCTGAGGGTTTCTGATGTTCAGCTTTAACTTGTGAACAGGTTAAACACTTAGAAACATAAGCTGCTATATCTTTCTTCATTCCTATCCACCAAAAATTCTTTCTTAAATCCTGATACATCTTATCACTTCTAGGATGCATCGTATACTTAGACTTATGTGCTTCTTCTAATATACAGTGGCGTAAGTTTCATAATTTAGGTATCCACATTCTTTTCTTATGGAATCTCCAAATTCCATCTCTTCCTTGTTCTAATTCCTTAATCATTCCTTTCAACTTTTCAGTATCATCCTTGATTACTGATTCTTGTGCCTTTCTGATCTGTTCATTTAAATCTACTTGTAGATTTAATTTAAGAGAACGTACTCTTTTTGGCTTTTCATGATACTTTCGACTTAAAGCATCGGCTACTATATTAGCTTTTCCCGCATGATACTGGATATTACAATCATAATCACTAAGAATTTCCATCCAACGTCTTTGTCTCATATTCAACTCCTTTTGCCCGAAAACATACCTTAAACTTTTATGATCTGTGAAAATGGTAAACTTACTACCGTAAAGGTAATGTCTCCAAATTTTAAGGGCAAAAATTATGGCTCCTTATTCTAAATCATGGGTTGAATAATTCTCTTCATGATTCTTTAGTTGTCTAGAGGCGTAAGCTATAACCCTTTGACGTTGCATCAACACACATCCATAACCTAACTTAGAAGCGTCACAATAGACTACAAAGCCTTCAGTTCCTTCTGGTAACGCTAGTATGGGTGCGTTGGTTAATTTTTGCTTAAGAATTCTGAAGGCTTCTTCTTGTTTTGGTCCCCATTCAAACTTAATAGATTTACAGGTTAGCTTAGTTAAGGAAATGGCTATCCTAGAAAAATCTCGAATAAATCTTCTATAATAACCGGCCAATCTTAGAAAACTTCTAACCTCGGTTGGTGACTCAGGGGTCTTCCATTTGGTAATCGCCTCGATCTTGGTGGGATCCACATGAATTCCTTCATATTTGACTAAATGCCCAAGAAACTGTACTTCCTCTAACCAAAACTCGCACTTCAAAAACTTTGCATAAAGCTTTTCTTTTCTCAATAAACTTAGAACTGCATGCAGGTGCGCTGCATGTTCCTCTTTACTCTTAGAGTAAATGAGAATATCATCTATAAAGACAATTATAAATTTATCTAAATATGGCTTACATATTTGGTTCATCATGTCTATAAATGCGGCTGGGGCATTGGTTAGACCAAATGACATGACAGTAAATTCATAATGGCCATACCTTATCCTAAAAGCGGTCTTAGGAATGTCCTCTTCCTATACATTTAATTGATGATATCCTGAACGTAAATCGATCTTAGAGAAAAATCGAGCTCCTTGCAGCTGATCAAATAAATCATCGATTCTCGGTAATGGGTACCGATTTTTAATCTTGACGTTGTTCAATTCACGGTAATCAATGCACATACGCATTGACCCGTCTTTCTTTTTGACAAACAATATCGGTGCTCCACATGACGATGAACTTGGCTGTATGAATCCTTTTTCCAATAGTTCATCTAACTATTTCTTTAACTCTTGCATTTCTTCTGGTGCCAAGCGGTAAGGGGCTTTGGCGATTGGTGCTGTCCCTGGTAGCAGATGGATTCTAAATTCAACTTCCCTGTCTGGCGGTAGTCCTGGGAGCTCTTCGGGAAACACATCTGAAAACTGAGATACTACGGGAATATCTTTTAGTTCGTTTCCTTTAGTGTTAATGATTATGGAAATCAAATACACTAATGATCATTTTCTTACATAACTAGTTGTTTTCATCACAGAGATGAATTTCGTAGATCTATATGACTTATCTCCTTTAATTGTGATCTTTTCACCTTTTGGTGAATTTACTTGGATTGACTTTTGATCACATAAAATACTGGCTTTATTGGCTAATAACCAATCCATTCCTAATACAACATCAAATCCTGCCAGATTCATTGGATAAAGGTTTGCAATTAACTTTTGATTTAAAAATTCTGTTCTTGCTCCCTGCAAAATTTCAGTAATCTTAATGGTTTCCCCATTTGCGGTTTCTACTAAACATTCTTGTGGAAGTTTAGTTAATGGTTGATCAAGAAGTTCGCAAAATGAAGTATTAATAAAATTTTGGTTCGCACCAGAGTCAAATAATACTTTAGCAAAAACACCATTAACTAAAAACGTACCGGCTATCACATCCGGAATTATCTTGGCTTCCTCTACAGTCAGAACAAATGCTCTAGCATTTTTGGTAGTCTTGTTGTTCATGGCTGGAGCTAGTTTTGGACAGTGTGGCTTGATGTGACATTTTTCTCCACAGTTAAAGCACACTCCATTACTAGGTTTCTTCCTACAATCTTCTTTCTTGTGTCCTGGTATCTAGCAGAAATTGCAGTAAGTCGAGCATCTTCCTGAATGCTTCTTCTTGCAGGCCTTACAATAAGGTGCAGAGGTAGAACCTACATTTCTCCCACGGTTGGAATTACCGTAGCGAAATTCCTGGGTAAGCCTTTGATCTAGGTTTCTCCTCTAGTCCTCTTCTCGTGTACGCACTAGTTCATCAGTCAAGGTGTTTGCTAGTTCTACAGCTTCTTCTATAGTTTGAGGTCTAGCCGCCTTGACTACATGCCTAATCTCACTGATTAATCCCCATATGTAACGGGAGATTAATACTGGTTCTAGGGATGCACGGGTTGACACTATTCTAGCATATTCAAAGAATGTAGTAGTATAGCCCTTACTATCTATTCCAGTCATTCTAAGGTTTAAGAACTTATTTGCTATCTGTTCTTTTTCATTGGGAGGGCAGAATTTCCTTTCTACCATGTTCTTAAATTCTTCCCATTCCATATTATAAACCCTGTCACTTCCCCTAGATTGGAGGATAGTGTTCCACCATTCTAAAGCTGAGTTCTTAAACAGATTGGAAGCAAACATTATCTTATCCTCTTCCGCGCACTTGCTTATTTTTAGGACTGCCTCAGTCTTTTCTATCCAGCGTAGAGCTGCAACGGCCCCTTCATTGCCCGAGAATTCCATTGGTTTACAAGACAAGAATTTTTTTATAAGAACAACCATAAGACATGGTTCTTCTTCTTTTTGGAATGGGCACTTGAAGTATGGGTCCATTGTTTACAGTGTGTTCTGGTTCAGTAGGTCGTTTACTGCCATTATTACTTTTATTATCCGCTTCTTTAACCGTTTTAATAATATATGGCATTGCGTCTATAATCCCTTGTGCCACTATGTGTTGGATGGCACTGTTATCCACTTGGTTTCCATTATTATTGTTATTCTGGTTATCGTTATTCTGGTTTTCCTGGTTCACTTCGTTGTCCATCTGAATTTTAAACATTTACCACGTATTAATATCACAAGATAATAATTTATGTAAGCAATCACACAACAAGCATATTGATCAAAATCGTCGAACATTGCGACATTTACTCTATTTTTATATTATGCATCCATATATATTACAAATAAAACTGGAATTGAAATTACAATACTAGTATGCATCCGTAGCTGTTATCTAGAGATTTTATATATATATATATATATATATATATATATATATATATATATATATATTATTACTACTAATGGTACGGGTTCATCCAAATTCCATGTTACGCTCGTCATATTTCCAGACGAGCCTTTCACCTATCTGCCTCATCCTCTCGCTTCCTTCTAAAATCTCCTCACCAAAGGTTCGGAGTTCTTGCACATTCTCAGTGCTCATGGGTGGTGCGGGTGCTGGTATTGGGTTTGGGAACTAGGGCATGGGTTCTTCAGAATTTACCTTATATATTGGTCGTTATCATAATAGGGGTCTAGAGGGTCCAGATCTGCGTAAGCTGCTAGGTTTGGCATGAGTTCGTCTGGTATTGGGTAGCATTGTTCATAATCCCTATGGTCGTCAAACCATGGGTCATAGTCTGGGTCAGAGGGATGAGGTGCTGGTACTCTAGGGATCTCAGCTGGGTCAAAGGCAGGTGCCGGGATTTGGTTTTCTGGGTTAGCTTCAATTTCCATAGGTTGTGTGGGAAACAATGGTAACGACTAGGGTGCTATAAGTTGTTCTAGATTTGGGTCGGCAGCTGTGGTTGCTAGGATATGAAAATTTGCTAGACTCCTATTGAGCATATCCTGAGTGTGAGCATTCGTTTCTCTATTCACGGCTGCTATAGCACGCTGCTGCTGTAACTTTTTCATCCTCTTTCTATGTTCATGAGCTCCTCTGCTGAACCATCCTCTCTTCTTAGGAGGGAATGGCTCTTCAGATTGTGCCTTGAACACGAAAATCCCGTCTTCATTGTCAGCCGAATACCCTGAGAGGGTAGGCTGTGAAGAGGTGCCTTCGTCCCTAGGTAAGCTGGACAACTGACGGTAAGCGTCTGAAGGTCCTTGGTCGCTCATACTGTAAACTAACAATTTGTCAAATAACACACAACAATAATATACAGATATGCACGTATCCATGTAAATTATTTCCTAACATATTGAATAATATTTTGGGTGTTAGCAGAACACTTTTGTGGCTGAATCAGTGGTTGTAGCTCTGATACCACCTTCTGTCGCAACCCCCGTCCCCTAGTTACCCGGGAACGGGCGGCCGCGGCCAGTTTCAGTGGTATCGGTGTTTATCAATTTGGCAGCGGAATTTACATCAGAATCGTAGTTAGGAAATATTTTATCAGAGTAAAATACCACACTTTTATAATATTAAACACATGGGAAAATCCCAAGTTTCCATTATACACATTTTCATAGGGATAAACCCTATTTTATTTAAATAAAAACATCTCTTTATTTAGGTAACTTTTATAGCCACTTTTCCAAGTGTTGATACACTATGTGGACGCAGCCCGTTCGGTTCATCATCGCTTCGAGTTGAAGGACAGGACTTGATATCCTCCATCAAGTCTCGATGATAAGTGCTGCTGAACTATCTCTTGTTTGTTGTATGTCTGCGACGAAAGCCCTGCTGCTGCTGATGACGAAACTTCCAGACCTGTTGCTGTTGACGAAACTCCTACCTTTCCTGCATGGCGAAACTCCTAGTCTTCATACACTTGACAAAACTTCTGTTATGACGAAACTCCTGGAAGTTTCGTCATCATGATCTTTCGCCATGAGGTTTCGTCTGCTCCTGAGATGTTTCGTCGACCTGCATGAGGTTTCGTCGGCTGCTGTGCTTATATAAAAGGCACAACTGAAGACAGAGAACAAGTGATAGACACAGAACCGATTGAACACAGAGCACAAGTGAGTGAACCAGAGAGAGTTGTGAGAGCATAATATTCTGTAAACATTGTAAACGAAACTTTCTGGTGTTAATTCAGTGATAGTTAAACATTGAATCTTTGTGTCTCGTGTCTATTTTAATCTCGGTTTGCTTTCCCGGTTGGATTCCGCACAACCGGGTCAGTTAGTATACAAGGATTGAGCGACTAGATCCTCCGCTAGTTGGACCTACAAGTGGTATCAGTGCCTTGGCTCTCTTCCTTGTTAAAACCGAGTGTTTTTCGAGTGTTTGTGTAACACCCTAGTTACTATTTAATGGTTTTACATGTAATTACCAACAATTAGATGTATAGTTAAGACTACACATACTATAAAATACGGGTTTATTAAAACTTTTACAAATCATAAGTTATTCAACATAATGTGATCGGATTCGTCGTTTAAATTTACGACGAGGCAATGTGCGGAAGCATGAATCTTTATGGTATTCGGTTCTTCATTGAGCTTGATCGTCTTTCGGCATCCAAAATGTACCTACATTTCATATACATGAAATGCTTTAGTCATACGGGGTTTAAAACGTGTCTAACGAGTCCGGGAAACGAAACTGATTAAAATACATTAAATTGCAGGGTCTACCGTAAATTACGGTGGCTACCGTAATTTACGGTAGCCCATGAATGTTGATTCTCCCACCGTAAAGCAAGGGGTTTGTGGCGTAAAGACCTCTGCAGGTCTTTCCAAGTTTGCCGTTCTCTAAACGAAAACCTTCATAACTTTTAATCCACTTGTCCGTTTGACCTACCGTTTCTTCCTACGTGATTGTAATTTGATCCTCCATCATATGGAGTTAAAATCCAACATCCGGATTAACAAAGTTTAAGACTTTCAAGTTTTCGGCTTATTACCCTTTTTACCAAATTTTGACCCGTTAGGGGCATTTAAGCACTTTTACGCAATATTTCACACTCATTTATTTCTAGCATCTTATTTCCACATTATTTATCAAATGATCTTCCATCACAACTATATTTGTGATGGGTTTAATATGGCGATCTATATAATCCGAGTTTTACCCCTCAGATTATCATTTTACGGCAAAGACTCGTATAGAGTCTTTTGACCAAGGATTTACATCTTTCGCTTTTATACTTATTCTAAGTATTGAGTTGATTGTAAAACTCGTTTTCAAGCGACTTCTAAGGGTTGTTTGCTTAATTTTTCTTACAAGGGCGTTTTGGTCATTTTTAACCCTTCTTTTACGACGAAGGGCTTGCATAAGCCATGCACGCCCAAAATCTCATTTTTAACCAAATCTTGTTTTCAAAACACTCTGTCTAAAATTTAAATCCTTCGGTTGACCTTTTAAGGTAACCGAATGTCCTTTTTACTTTGCCTAACTTTCATAGAACTTCAAGTTCTAAATGATGAGTTGATCTATAATACATACCTGGCTTGGATCAACTTATTACCCAGTTTTAATACCTTGCTTTATAATCGCTAATTAAGAACGATGTGAGTATCCATTGGATATCTATTCCTGTCAGCATATAACTCAACAAAAGAATCATTAGTCGATATTGTCAAAAGGTGATGTCTACACCTTTTGACTTGTTTGGCCGAATTGACCGTTTATCTATGTGAGATGATATTTATTATCATCTCATCTACATGACTCGTTCCGTTTAACACCGTACGGTCATTTTACTTATAAACCGTTTATTACCATTTTCGACTCTTTATGTCTTACGCGGAAAAGCGTCTTTTTGAAACTAACGGTTATTGTCAACGTGTGACTAAATTACTGTTTTGCCCTTATTATTTGTTTTGGCTTACCATAAAAGGTAACCATTAAAAGTTCATTTTTCCTTTCGTCATAATATGACTGAATTACCGATTTACTTCTTTTTAACCATTATTATGGTTTCTTTCATCTTTGATTATCTTGTTCCGTACGACTACACGACGGAACATCATATTTCAATTGTTTAGTTATCTCATTCGTAATTTATATGATAAGAGAATATTCCAGAATTTATGACTAGTGTAAGCTATACTTACCTTGCATCCGAATTATGCTTTTCCTCCATTCTTGATTTGTTTGACCCACTTCCTTTCCCAAGCCTCCACCTAGCTCGTTAGGCGTCAAACTATTTTCAATCATATACAAGGCGGTTAAATTAGTCATAAAAATCATGACTATTCCACCTCACTTATTTTCTATGCTGAAGCTAGTATTCGGCCTCATGATTAGTTAACTTAGCTTATCTAAAGTTAACTACTTTTTGATCACATGGGTTATAACATTAAGTCTAAATCAACATAATATTTAGAACCCTTATCACTTCATATTACGCGTAATTGCCATATCATTCAAATACACATTTTCACTCTAATTTCAACACTTTTGTTCTCATTTAGGCATTTTAACAAACACCTAATGTGCATAAATTTTTACACATTTACAACTAGTTCATAACTAGTTATTTCTACTAAACATAAACATAATTTCAATTCCATTATGTCTAGCATGCATACTATTCTCAGATTCATCTCATGAAAATCAGGTAACACCATTTTAATAGTCATAATTCTAGGGTTCATCTTATTTCTACAAAACCCATTTAACACATAAATGGATAATCATGAAATTCACAATTATGAACCTCAATTCAACAAGTAAATGACTAGGGTTTACTCATAGACATAAAATCATTCCTAATTTCATCCTTGGATCATATTCCATCAATTTATTTGCATGTAACCTACTTGTCTCAAATTTCAATTTCAACATCAACTAATCTAGGTTTTGTGACATACCTTGTGATCCCCATGACTTGGTGATCTTTTCTACGCGTTCATGCACGAATTTGAGACCCAAATACTCCTTCAATTTGGTGATCTTTGATGAACAAGGGTTTCCCCTTGTTTTCTCCAGCCGAAGTCGACACACACACACACTTGGTGTGTGTGTTTTGTTTTATTAATAAACCCAATCTTTTAGTATTTCCCCTTTTGGCCCCTCAAGTTTAGTTAGTTATTAAGTAGGACACAATCTAACTATTTCTAACACTATTCTCACTTATTAACTAAGTTAAATATTCCTAGTTAACTTAGTGGGTTCGGGGAAATTATGACTGAGTTTATTTTAAGTCCCGTTAATTCGGACTTCTTATAAACTTTATTTCCTTAAAAGCATTTATTCACGTTGTATTTAATATTAGGATTATTTGTTTAAATCCTAATACTTATCGGGTTACTCTTACCACTAACGGTACTTTACCCGTCTTTTAGTATTAACGGGGTTTGATTACCAAACCCGTTTTCGGGGTGTTACAAGTCTACCCCCTTAAAGAGGTTTCGTCCTCGAAACCTTTTCTTACATAATTTATTGAGTTTCAAACCCAATGTACATAAACTGAGTAACCTTCTAAGCATTACTCATACTTTGACCATTTGTTAGTGTCATCAGGCAAATATGGTAACATCTTTTAATTACACAACATATGTATCTTTTATGTGAATTTACGCAACTCGGAATAACGCCATCTTGTTATTTTGACTTGTTTGATTAACTTAGAGGAATTCATCGCCTTTATACTTTCGGATTCTTTGTGAATCCGTTATTTTCACCCATTTGGATGTTTCTAGTGAGATCTTTCATTTTTTTTACAAACAAACCTTTTCCTTTACGAACTTATTCATTTGGTTCATTCATACAGAATTCGCCGCAAAATGAATTTCCTGATTTTATCTTATTTATTTAGCACTATCTAGATGTGCTATTAACGAATTTCTACAAGGCATAATACCACATACCTCTCGGCTTTATTCTTTTATCGTGCCTTTACTCTAACTGACTTCCCAACACTTTGCTTGTGTTGTCTTGTGATTGCTCAGTATAGGCGATCAATACTTTTCGTTATTATGACCTCATGGACCATCACTGCCGCTTTGTACTCACTTACCTTTATTGTTTGGCTTGACTGAGTAGCCAGTTGGCCACTTGGTCATAGACGCTTATCAACTATGTTTATTTCACGCTAATCTTAATATAAATAGCGTGTTGAACATTTTCTTAATTTAAGTATTGGCCTTAACCGGTCTCACTGACTAGACGCTACTATGTGATTTTATTCCACATAACTTTCCTAACCGTGATCGCGTCACGTCGTGTTTTAGGTTTAATTCCCAATCATCTCATACTATATATGTTTAATAAAACGTTGTTTTTTTTACTAAAACTGAATTTTAGTTTAACGTTTTATATATATATATATATATATATATATATATATATATATTATTTATGTCAAACAAATTTGACAACTTGACATTTATCCTTTTTGCAGTCCTTGTTTTACGCGGGGATTCTCTACTGGTTCCTTCGCTTGTCTAAGTAACCCGTAGATTCTTTCACTTAGCCTCGTAGGCTATTTCTTTAGGCTTTCACCTCTTTAGGGCGTTGCCTTTATGATCCTTTTCCTTTTTATTCATGACCCGTGGGTCATTTTAGTCCCGTAGACCTTTACACTGTTTATACCCTAAGGTTATAATTGATCCCGTAGGTCGTCCTTTTTATGTTCGAAAATCATTTGCTTTCGCATCAAAATTTCGTTCACTCCGACTGTGATTCGTGACTGCAATCATTTCATATTTAATTCCGACCCATTACATGGGTTCATTGATATCTCGCACTTTCCTTTATTCGGTTTGCGCCTATATTTGCATTCAATCTCGTCCCATTACCGGGCTCATTATCCTTTCCAATATTACGTTTTATCTAACCCGTTTAACTTGTTCGTGTGAGTTTCACCACTTTTGATAGTCAACCTTATCCTCTTTGCCTTAGCATTCTTAGTGGTCGGTTCGTATTTTCATTTACTTGATTATTGTCTCTTCCCTTGGGCTCGTTATACTAATGTAATACGCTTCCGTCTTCAGGCTTGCGTTTACATTATTATCAAATATTTTACTCATTTGATTCATTTGGGTACTTTTTAATTTGTCCCACTCACCCCGTCCTTACTACATCGAATGTAAGCATGTCCATCATAAAAAGTTCATGGTACCACATGCTCACCACTTACTTGGCTAGAGTAAGCGATCAATACCTGGTATCCATGACCTTTTTTATAATTTTCACATTACACCCCATGTAAGTAATGCCCCTATTTGTTTCTCTTGGAAACAATATCCCGGATAGGTTTTCTATTCGGGTTTTTCCAAGTTTTTAATCTACATATGCAACTTTAAATCTCTACGTATTTGTTGCATATTACTATTCACGTAATCATTTAAAATGCGCACCTGGTAAATGCTTGCCCTAACGGGCTTTCCTTTCCATTACTTATTTGCGATTGTTACGCGATTTAGGTCCTTGATGAGTACGCTCTTCTTGTCATACCTCGGACCGTTCCATTATCATATCCGCAATTCATTCATCTCTCGTCATCTTCAGACGCGAGTGTCCTTAAATTAAAACATTAACAAAAGTTAGTAATGTCAACTTCAATAATTGCCCGTATTATAATACAAGGCTTTTTCTACTATACGCGTCAACGCGCGAAGTTTCGTCAACTACTTCAATCAATTAATTGGGGTAACGTGTATTACACGATAACCCTATGTGTTGTTTACAACACCTTAACACGCTAACCATTAACATACATGTACTTACCAGATTTGCGATCAAACCTCGAACCGAACACTAATCTTTATCAAGAGCTTAAGGTTTAAGTCCAAGCATGGTTTTCCCCACCATACTTGAATCTCTTAAACCAGGGCTCTTATACCAACTTGTAACACCCTAGTTACTATTTAACAGGTTATACATGTAATTACCAACAATTAGATGTATAGTTAAGACTACACATACTATAAAAATATGGGTTTATTAAAACTTTTACAAATCATAAGTTATTCAACATAACGTGATCGGATTCGTCGTTTAAATTTACGACGAGGCAATGTGCGGAAGCATGAATCTTTATGGTGTTCGGTTCTTCGTTGAGCTTGATCGTCTTCCGGCATCCAAAATGGACCTACATTTCATATACATGAAATGCTTTAGTCATACGGGGTTTAAAACGTGTCTAACGAGTCCGGGAAACGAAACTGATTAAAATACATTAAATTGCAGGGTCTACCGTAAATTACGGTGGCTACCGTAATTTACGATAGCCCCTGAATGTTGATTCTCCCACCGTAAAGCAGGGGGTTTGTGACGTTAAGACTTTTAGGCTACCGTAAGTTACGGTAGATACCGTAACTTACGGTGGCCTCTGCAGGTGTTTCCAAGTTTGCCGTTCTCTAAACGAAAACCTTCATAACTTTTAATCCACTTGTCCGTTTGACCTACCGTTTCTTCCTACGTGATTGTAATTTGATCCTCCATCATATGGAGTTAAAATCCAACATCCGGATTAACAAAGTTTAACACTTTCAAGTTTTCGGCTTATTACCCTTTTTACCAAATTTTGACCCGTTAAGGGTATTTAAGCACTTTTACGCAATATTTCACACTCATTTATTTCTAGCATCTTATTTCCACATTATTTATCAAATGATCTTCCATCACAACTATATTTGTGATGGGTTTAATGTGGCGATCTATATAATCCGAGTTTTACCCCTCGGATTATCATTTTACGGCAAAGACTCGTATAGAGTCTTTTGACCAAGGATTTACATCTTTCGCTTTTATACTTATTCTAAGTATTGACTTGATTGTAAAACTCGTTTTCAAGCGACTTCTAAGGGTTGTTTGCTTAATTTTGCTTACAAGGGCGTTTTGGACATTTTTAACCCTTCTTTTACGATGAAGGGCATGCATAAGCCATGCACGCCCAAAATCTCATTTTTAACCAAATCTTGTTTTCAAAACACTCTGTCTAAAATTTAAATCCTTCATTTTACCTTTTAAGGTAACCGAATGTCCTTTTTACTTTGCCTAACTTTCATAGAACTTCAAGTTTTAAATGATGAGTTGATCTATAATACATACCTGGCTCGGATCAACTTATTACCCGGTTTTAATACCTTGCTTTATAATCGCTAATTAAGAACGATGCGAGTATCCATTGGATATCTATTCCTGTAAGCATATAACTCGACAAAAGAATCATTAGTCGATATTGTCAAAAGGTGATGTCTACACCTTTTGACCCGTTTGGCCGAATTGACCGTTTATCTATGTGAGATGATATTTATTATCATCTCATCAACATTACTCGTTCCGTTTAACACCATACGGTCATTTTATTTATAAACCGTTTATTACCATTTTCGACTCTTTATGTCTTACGCAGAAAAGCGTCTTTTTGAAACTAACGGTTATTGTCAACGTGTGACTAAATTACTGTTTTGCCCTTATTATTTGTTTTGGCTTACCATAAAAGGTAACCATTAAAAGTTCATTTTTCCTTTCGTCATAATATGACTGAATTATCGATTTACTTCTTTTTAACCATTATTATGGTTTCTTTCATCTTTGATTATCTTGTTCCGTACGACTACACGACGGAACATCATATTTCAATTGTTTAGTTATCTCATTCGTGATTTATATGATAAGAGAATATTCCACAATTTAAGACTAGTGTAAGCTATACTTACCTTGCATCCGAATTATGTTTTTCCTCCATTCTTGATTTGTTTGACCCGCTTCCTTTCCCAAGCCTCCACCTAGCTCGTTAGGCGTCAAACTATTTTCAATCATTTACAAGGCGGTTAAATTAGTCATAAAAATCACGACTATTCCACCTCACTTATTTTCTATGCTGAAGCTAGTATTCGGCCTCATGATTAGTTAACTTAGCTTATCTAAAGTTAACTACTTTTTGATCACATGGGTTATAACATTAAGTCTAAATCAACATAATATTTAGAACCCTTATCACTTCATATTACGCGTAATTGCCATATCATTCAAATACACATTTTCACTTTAATTTCAACACTTTAGTTCTCATTTAGGCATTTTAACAAACACCTAATGTTCATAAATTTTTACACATTTACAACTAGTTCATAACTAGTTATTTCTACTAAACATAAACATAATTTCAATTCCATTATGTCTAGCATGCATACTATTCTCAGATTCATCTCATGGAAATCAGTTAACACCATTTTAATAGTCATAATTCTAGGGTTCATCTTATTTCTACAAAACCCATTTAACACATAAATGGATAATCATGAAATTCACAATTATGAACCTCAATTCAACAAGTAAATGACTAGGGAGTGGGGTGACAGAAGATACGACGGAAGGAAAGAAGAAAGATGGAGGGTTGCCAAGTACAAAGGTAGGAGACTCATCAACGAAGACACGTACAACAGCAGACCACAAACAACAGTAAGGGAGACGACGTTTTTCATCGGCAATCTACCCGACCGGTGTTCCACGTATCTGTTATGGGAGATATTCAAAGACTTTGGAGGAATGACGGATGCGTATGTCCCTAGAAAGAAAGATCAGATGGGTAACACATTTGGCTTCTTACGCTTTGCCGGAGTCACTGATACAAGTCGGATGTGTCTAGATCTGGGCTCGGTAAGAATCGATCACAAGAAAGTATTTGTTAGTCTGGCCAAGTTTGCAAAAGAAGTAGCTAGGCAAGAGTTCAAGTACAAACGTAATCACAACAACAACATCAATAACAACTCCAAACAACCAAGGCGCTCAGATGTCGAAAGAGGGGGTGTTAACGTAAGACCGGTGGGAGCGGAGACTCGGCCAAGGCAGGCTGCTCCGGTATGGCCAGTTCACCGAAACAACCAAGGTGTGTCGGATAATCAAAACCCAGAGATCATGGCAGGTATTCAACACGTTAAGATTCCGGAGAAAACTGTAGAGTTGCGGTTAACCGAAAGCGAGGTCTCCAAGCGATGGAGGCAGTCTTCATTGGTCGGAGATCTAAAAAACTCTTTCGACCTAAAGAATTTGGGCTCCCTCCTCGAAGCTGATGGGATTATTGGTATGAAAATACGATACCTTGGGGGTTTGAGGGTCCTTCTAACCTTTCCCACCAGTTATGCGGCGAAAGCAACACTTCTCAATCAGGAGAGTTCGTGGTCGACGTGGTTCACAAAGCTGCAAATATGGGAAGGGCAACACATTCCCTTTCAAAGGTTAGCGTGGATCTCTATCATGGGTGTACCATTACAATTCTGGGGACCGTTGATTTTCGACCAAATAGGAAGTCTGATAGGAGATGTGATTGTACCATCATCTGCATCAGATGATGATTTAGATCTTTCAGTTAATAAGGTGGGAATTATGACATGTAAGGTAGGAAGAATCAACAGCAAACTCAGTTTCACTTCGGACAATAAGGTGCTTGATGTATGGATCTATGAAGATGAAGCTTATCGGACACCAGATTTTCTGTGCAAAAATAGGAATTTCCGGTCGCCGGGAAAATCTTCAGAGGTAGGGGCTGAATCGTCGAGTAGGGTGCATGAAGAAGTTGATAGGTTATCATTGAAACGTGCAGAAGTCGAAAAGTTTGCATCGGGTAAAGAAAAAGTGAACGTTGGGAATACTAGTTTAGAAAAACCTGTAGAGGATCATGCTTTGCCACCAAAGTCAAATGAAGAAATTTGTTTTTCCAATCAGGGGGGGTCCACTAGCAATAAAGCAGGAGAACCAGAATACAACTCCAGTTCTGATCTCTTTAAGACCCCACCTCCACCGCCAAAACATAAGCCCAACAACGACCTGGGCCTTTTTTCTGATGTGGGCCTTGATGGATTGTTTAATGAGGCACATAGGGTGGAGGATACACCAGCACATGGGCCCACCACGATGTCTAGTGAGAAATCGGTGGAAAAGGATGCTGGGGAGATAAACCACAGTGCTGAACAATTAAATTCCCCTGATCCCTTCAACTTGCGTGAAATAATAAATCAAATGGCAAATAAAGAAAAACCCATTGACTTAAATAATCCACCTTCTCCTACAATGAACAATTCCAACCCCGCTTCTCCAACTGTGTCTAGAAAAACAAAGACTCGCAAAAACAAAGGGAAATTTCCCTCGATAAGAATGAAGGATGCTTTATGGGTTCCGAAGCAGAGAAGCAAACAGAGTAGCTGTAATAGCCAGATGGGGGTCACGTATTCAGAGGAACCAACTGTAATGTCTAAAGAAGATCCCAATGATGAAATTAACAAAGAAATTGGGTTGACTGTAGCCGTGGGTGTAGAACTGGGCTTCCAAGTTGCGGGTCGAGAAAAGGATTTGAGAGATCAGTTCCAAGGGATGCAGGTGTCAAATGGTAAAAAATGAATTTTTTATCATCAAACATCAGGGGGGCAGGTGACTCCAAAAAAGCGGAGCACATCAGGGGGTTGAAGAGAAACAATCGACTTGGATTCATTTGTATCCAGGAGACTCAGATGTCGAATTCTTCAAATGTTCAGGTCAGTACCTTCTGGGATAATACACTGTTCGATTTTGATATGGTTGATGCGAATGGTAGATCCGGTGGACTATTAAATATTTGGGACCCGGGATTGTTTGAAAAAAAAGACTCGGTACCAAATAGATTTTTCCTTGCAACTTTTGGGGAATTACGACAGGGAGGATGCAAGGTTACTGTGGTGAATGTCTATGCACCACAGGATAAGAATGAGAAAAAACAGGTGTGGGAGGATCTCATGGCTCTAATGAATTCATCGCCGAGTGTGGATTCATGGATATTTTTAGGAGATTTCAATTGTGTTCGTGAGGCATGTGAAAGACGAAACTCTAGATTTTGTGCCGAATCCGCCAGCGATTTTAATTCTTTTATTAACTCAACTGGTTTATCGGAATACGCTATGGTAGGATGCCGTTTCACTTATATGAAAGATGACGGGCAGAAATTCAGCAAGATAGATAGGGTCCTTGTGTGCCACTCATTCCTATCTAAATGGCCTTCCGCGAAACTCATTGGCTTGCCTAGATATCGGTCCGATCATAGACCATTATTACTTCTCTGCTCAGATGTACACTTTGGCAAACCACCTTTTAGATTCTTTAACTCGTGGTTAAAGGAGGATGGCCTGGAAAAAATTGTTCACTCAGCTTACCAAAGTGTAATCCCCTTCTATCCGCCAGATAAACTGATAGCATCTAGACTCAAAGCAATTAAGGAGGCTATCAAACCATGGTGTGAAGACATAAGGAAAAAGAATAATGGTTTATTAAATGAACTATCAAAGAAAGTGGAAGATCTTGACCTAAAGGCGGAAACGATGGCGTTGTCGGATGTTGAGGTGAAAGAAAGAGAGGTATGGCTGAAAACTATTAATGAAATAGATGACTGTAGGATAGAGGATCTCAAGCAAAGGGCGAAACTAAAATGGGTGGTAGATGGTGATGAAAACTCGACCTTCTTTCATGGTGTAATCAAGGGACATCAAAAAAATAATCGTATCAATGGGTTGATCTTTAATGATGTGTGGATATCACAGCCAGATGCACTAAAAACCGAAATCAAAGATTATTTCCAGTCAGTATTCAAGGAAAATTCTCATGATAGACCGCCCTTCATCAATAACGGGTTTAAGGTAATTTCTTCTTCACAATCAACTTTGCTTGTAAAGAGATTTACAAAGGAGGAGATAAAGGTGGCGGTTTGGAGTTGTGGAAATGACAAGGCACCGGGTCCCGATGGTTTTAGCTTTAAATTTTTGAAACACTTCTGGGTTACATTCGAAGCTGATTTTTACTCTCTACTGGATTATTTTTATGTGCATGGCAAACTTAACCGTGGGTGCAACTCGAGCTTCATAACACTTGTCCCTAAAATATCCAATCCTCAACTCATTAACAACTTCCGGCCCATTAATCTAATCGGATGCATTTCTAAAGTGATATCTAAAATACTAGCCACTCGACTAAAAAGTGTGATTGGGTCGGTGGTGAGTGACGCTCAATCGGCATATATTGAGGGGCGTAGTATTTTGGAGGGGCCATTGATTGTAAATGAGATTGTCTCGTGGGCAAAGAGAGCAAAACGTAAAGCAATGCTCTTCAAAGTTGACTTTGAAAAAGCTTTTGACTCATTAAATTGGGGCTTCTTGGATTCGGTACTATCACAAATGGGTTTCCCGGCTCTATGGAGAAAATGGGTAATGGGTATTTTGTCCTCGGCTAGAACTTCCATACTCGTCAATGGATCACCTACTTTGGAATTTAATATTCAAAAGGGGGTGCGGCAAGGTGACCCGTTGTCTCCACTACTTTTCATCATAGCTATGGAGGCTCTTCATGTGTCTACGGTTAGTGCAATAAATTCGGGGATCTACAAGGGCTTGAAGATATCGGATACGGGTCCGACAATCTCTCATCTACTTTATGCGGATGACGTACTATTTTTGGGTGAGTGGAACGAGTCGAATTTTCATAACCTAGCAAGAATGTTGCGATGCTTTCACTTGTCTTCGGGCCTTAAGGTAAATTTCTCAAAAAGTCAACTATACGGTGTGGGTGTAGTTGATGTTGACCTAGCACACATGGCTTCCATACTAGATTGTAAAATGGGTTCTTTCCCTTTTACGCATCTTGGCCTACCGGTTGGGGCAAACATGGGTCTTGTAAAAAATTGGAAGCCTGTAGTTGACAGATTTGAGAATCAACTCTCCCTATGGAAGGCAAGGACTCTCTCTTTTGGGGGTAGGGTAACTTTAATAAAGGCGGTACTTGGCAATCTACCAACCTACTTCTTCT
The DNA here is from genome assembly GCA_030545235.1 of Helianthus tuberosus. Classification (NCBI taxonomy): domain Eukaryota; kingdom Viridiplantae; phylum Streptophyta; class Magnoliopsida; order Asterales; family Asteraceae; genus Helianthus; species Helianthus tuberosus. The sequence continues at coordinate 171,085,282 of CM060443.1, read as the reverse complement.
CCTTATTTAGCGCTCCCGTGGAGGTGTTAAAAAGGCTGGAGAAAATTAGAAGGAAATTTCTTTGGGGTGGGTGTCTTGAAAACAACAAAATAAGTTGGGTACCATGGTTCAAAGTGATCGCTCCAATAGAACAAGGGGGATTGGGCATCGGTAGTCTAACGGCTACGAACAAGGCACTTATGGTGAAGTGGTGTGTCCGTTTTAAAAATGAATCATCCCAACTTTGGGTACGGATCATTAAGGCAATACACGAAGGAATAAGGGGAGTATCATCCATACCACTAAAGAGCTCAATAAGTGGTGTATGGAAAAATATAGTTCAAATGGGAAGGGCATCGCGCAATCAACAAATCGATGTTCAAAACAGGCTGAAACTTAAGTTGGGTTGCGGGGATAACACCTACTTCTGGCTGGATAAGTGGATTGGAGATACTACCTTACGGGTTCGGTTTCCTAATCTCTTCGCCTTGGAGGCCGAAAAACACTGCAGTGTGCAACAAAGATATAACCGTGTAAATGGGAACATCACATGGGTCTGGGGCAATGCAAACGTGTTAATGGATTCGGGGGCAGTCTTAGAATGGATGGACTGTTTACAGCTACTAGAGGGTCAAAACATGAGGCCACATTCAGACGTATGGTTGTGGCACACAGGAGTTTCAGCCGAATCATTTCAGGTGGGCAGATTGAGGGATGAGCTGGATACAATGCAAGTGATACCTGAAACAAAAGTACTAAAATGGTTATGCTGGTTACCAAAGAAAATCAATTGTTTTATGTGGCGGGTCGTTCTAAACCGTATACCAACAAGGGAGGCTCTCGCTAGACGCAACGTTACTTTACCTTCACAGTCATGTGTGTTATGCGACATGGTACAAGAATCCGCAGATCATCTACTAATCACGTGTCAGTTCGCGCAACAGGTGTGGGTAGCGATCTCATTATGGACGAAAATGCCCCTGCCTAGGTATCTATTGAGCGTTGTGGAGTTACTTGAATATGCACAAAGCTTGCAGCTTTTGGGCAATAAAAAGAAGGCGATTTATACGATCCTCGCAACTGCGTGTTGGTCGTTATGGAGGACGCGAAATGATTTGATTTTTAACGGCAGACCCAAGCAATTACAGAAGTTAATCAGTGAGATCAAGGCATTATCATTTTTATGGATCAACTCAAGGGCAAAAAATCTGCAGCTGAAATGGAAGTCTTGGAGTGAATTCAAGGTGGGCTGGGCATAAGGGTCTGTTCATTCTTTTCTAAGTTTTGGATGTAATGGTATGGAGACTTCATATGTAATTTACTTATTGTACTGTACTGTCTATTCCTGAGCCACTGGCTTGGGGTCCTTTCTTATTTAATGAAAATTGCCTCTTTCAAAAAAAAAATGACTAGGGTTTACTCATAGACATAAAATCATTCCTAATTTCATCCTTGGATCATAATCCATCAATTTATTTGCAAGTAACCTACTTGTCTCATATTTCAACTTCAACTAATCTAGATTTTGTGACATACCTTGTGATCCCCATGACTTGGTGATCGTTTCTACGCGTTCATGCATGAATTTGAGACCCAAATACTCCTTCAATTTGGTGATCTTTGATGAACAAGGGTTTCCCATTGTTTTCTCCAGCCGAAGTCGACACACACACACACTTGGTGTGTGTGTTGTGTTTTGTTTTATTAATAAACCTAATCTTTTAGTATTTCCCCTTTTGGTCCCTTAAGTTTAGTTAGTTATTAAGTAGGACACAATCTAACTATTTCTAACACTATTCCCACTTATTAACTAAGTTAAATATTCCTAGTTAACTTAGTGGGTTCGGGGAAATTATGACTTAGTTTATTTTAAGTCCCGTTAATTCGGACTTCTTATAAACTTTATTTCCTTAAAAGAATTTATTCAGGTTGTATTTAATATTAGGATTATTTGTTTAAATCCTAATATTTATCGGGTTACTCTTACCACTAACGGTACTTTACCCGTCTTTTAGTATTAACGGGGTTTGATTACCAAACCCGTTTTCGGGGTGTTACAGTTTGAAGTTCATATTTTCTGGAAAATCATCGTAAAACTCTTGAAAATCTTGTCATTTTTGCTAATAGTTTTTACAAAACCCTTGTTAAAATCATGTTTACATGTTAAAAATTGGAGTAAATTGCCATTTTGGTCCCTGAGGTTTGTTCAAATTTGTCATTTTAGTCCAAATAGTTTTTTTTTCCGCCTCTGGGTCCCTGATTTTTCCCTTTTGTTGCCATTTTGATCACAGACCCTAACTCCATCCAAAAACCTCATTTTTAACCAGGGGCATTTTGGGGATTTTCATTTTAAATCTTTTCAATTGCTATTTTGATCCAATTCTAAAAGATCAAAAAATTCTAAAAAATCCAAAAAATTCTAAAAAATCCAAAAAAATCTAAATAAATCAAAAATATTCTAAAAATAAAAAAAAAACATAAAAATAAAAAAAATTCTAAAAATCATAAAAATTCTAAAAAAATAAAAAAAATTCTAAAAAATCATTAAAATTCTAAAAAATCATGAAAATTCTAAAAAATAAAAAAAATTAAAAAATCTAAAAAATCTAAAAAATCAAAAAAATCAGAAAAATTCCAAAAAAGAAAAAAAAATCTAAAAACTCAAACAAACATATTTTAAAGTTTCAAATTAAAAAAATGACGATATATTCCTCGTCCACACGAATATATTTTCAAGTTTTATCTATTTTATTGAGTGAATGAGTTGTTATGATGAGATAAAACCATTTATCCATTTAAAAAAAACAAATCTCATTTTAAGTTGACATCTTTCACAAACATTCTTACATTTCCACATTAACTAGGATTAAGACCCGCCCGCGTTGCGGCGCGGGTACATCGTAAACATTAAATGGATTAGTCCAAACGTTATATGATGCATTAAACCGTATGAAACAACGTATTTCGACGTATCCAGTTGAACTCAATGTAACTTGTATAAGCAGTGTGATTTGATCAAACGTAAAGTAAATCAAATTCATATCGAACAATCATAACGTATTATGTGTGACCTAACTCATACATAAAAAACGTAACAGGTATAAAGGAAAATTTGACACATGTAATCGAAAGGGATTAATTAGAGTATTCGAATAAAAGGGAAAAAAGAAAGCATAATTTGACTCCACTCGGTTTGAAACAAACTTTACGAAACATACATAAAATAAACACATAAACATATTATATTTGACCTGAATCATTTCCCAAAAAATTTTATGTCGAAACGTCGAACAACTTAAATTTATACTGAAACGTACATAAAAATATGCAAGTAAAAATGCTTTCTTTAAACGAAAACGTATTATATTTGACCTAAAGTTGTTTATAAAAAAGATTTACGTCGAAATGTATAACAAATCATATTTATACCTACCCGTACATAAAATATACACGTAAAAAATAGTTTTTCAGTAAAGAAAGTATAAGGGTAAACCGAAACAAAATATTAGTAAAAAATTTAATAGGTTAAAAACGTTCGTAAAAACCATGCCAAGTAGCACCAATGCCACACCGGCATCGACTCCCAAAATCGGAAAAAAATCGTAAAAATAAAATAGATAAAATGGAAAAAATACACCGAACGAAAAGCAGACTTAAAATCGTTGAACCACGCACACCCGTTACAGTATGTTAATGCGAAGAAATTAAACAGAAACGTAAAACGTAGAAAATAATAACTTAGTCGATCAAGGACTCGTCCGTTGCGGCGAATTTGTCAAAAGGGGAAAAATGGACACGTTGCGACGGGCCTATCAAATTCGAAAAAATAGAGCAAAAAACGTTGAACCTCACATGCACGTTACGACGTGTTAACTCAAATTTAGAACGAAACGTAAAACGGAAAACTTGCGAAAGATAAAAAGTATGAGGGACAAAAGTTGTATATAATAAAGTGTTGGGTTAAATTATAAAAGATGAAAAACTTTGTGTTAAAAACAAAAAAATTAAAAGGGGTTAAAATACAAAATATGAAAATGCTTAGGTTAAAAGTGAAAAATCATTTTTTTTTTAAACTCACCCTAAGCTAGGAGTACAACTCACAATGCACAAAATAGTTACTAATTTATATTGTATAAATTATCACCATTTTGGCCTTTTTATATATGTTTTCATAGCAAAACTATTTATTACAATAATATTTTCATCTTTAGTTTAGTATCAGTTAATATAATTTACTAAATATAAATATCATGAAATATAAATTTTATAAACTAAAACATAACATGTATGTTCGTTAGTTAGTGGTTCTATCTCATTATGACCACTCATTCACTCAACAAAATAGATAAAACTTGAAAATATATTCGTCTGGACGAGAATTATATCGTCATTTTTTTGAATTTGAAACTTTAAAATATGTTTGTTTGAGTTTTTAGATTTTTTTTTTTAGAATTTTTTTTATTTTTAGAATTTTTTTGATTTTTTAGAATTTTTAGATTTTTTAGAATTTTTTTTATTTTTTAAAATTTTTATGATTTTTCAGAATTTTTTGATTTTTTAGAATTTTTTTGATTTTTTAGAATTTTTATGATTTTTAGAATTTTTTTTATTTTTATGATTTTTTTTTATTTTTTAGAATTTTTTTTTTTGCTTTTTAGAATTTTTTGGATTTTTTAGAATTGGATCAAAATGGCAATTAAAAATATTTAAAATGAAAATCCCCAAAATGCCCCTGGTTAAAAATGAGGTTTTTGGATGGAGTTAGGGTCTGTGATCAAAATGGCAACAAAAGTGAAAAGTCAGGGACCCAGAGGCGAAAAAAAAAATTATTTGGACTAAAATGGCAAATTTGGACAAACCTCAGGGACTAAAATGGCAATTTACTCTAAAAATTGGTTTTGAGTAAACTTTTGTGCAAAATTTAGTGTTCGGAAAGTTTTCAGGTGACCGGAAAATTCATCGAGTTCATCAGATATTCATATTGTTCATCAAATATATTTGTGTTTGATCCTTGTTGAAGTTACTGTTGAAGTGTGAAAGATTAAAATATACTTACTTTGAAAATATTGACTAAAACAATGATGGGTTGGTGAAGTCTAGCATGGGTGAGGGTAAGGTGTGATTGTGATTTGTTTTACCAACCATCCTTGTGTCAGTAGAAGTGATAATTGTTTGCATTTGAAAATATCTTTGTGTGTGTTCCATAAGTCAACGAAACTTCCTTTTTCTTCCTCAAGATTTGTCTTTGACGAAACTTATTTTTTTTTTTGGTTTTGACGAAACTCTAATTTTTTGTCATAATTGTTCTAGACGAAACTTCCTAGAGTTTCGTCACTTTGTCATTTAGAAAAATCTTTGTTTTGTCAGTTAAGTGTTTCGCCAAAGACATTAAGTTTCGTCGAAACACTTGTCAATTTTTTTTAACAGGAGGTTTCAAAAAGTGTTTTAACTGTTTGCTTCAAGTGATTTAATCAGGTATTCATTATTATTCATTCAAAATGAATCCAGACTGGTGGGGTATTCCATCCAATATGGAGAGCAAATATAGAAGCACGGGTTTGTCGCCATCATGGGCCGAATCTCCCGCACCCGCATCTTCGCAAGCGAATCCAATTTCGACAGGACAATGGGCATTTGTTTCAAATCAAACTCAAAGTATTCAAAGTATACTTTTAAGCGAAAGCGAAACTGGAAGCCTTAACCGTCCACCGAAGCTAATGCACATGAATGAATATCCTGGATGGGAAGAAAGATTCCATACGTATGTCCTTGGGCAAAACACGGAATTGTGGTTATGTTTTACTACAGATTTCGATCAAGCTCTTGAGGTTGCCGCTTCAACTGCAGCGACATTTGCAGATCTTACGGCAGACGAGAAAAAGGCATATGATTTAGAGAAGAAAGCATTTTCTATTCTAACTCAAGCGTTGAGCAAGGATATATATCATCAGTTTGTCAGCTTCAAGATGACAAAGCGATTATGGGATGCATTAAAGACGAGAGGTCTAGGAAATGAAGCGTCACACCAATTGCGACATGATTTACTCAAGAAGGAGTTTGATGGGTTCACATGTATGGAAAAAGAATCGTTGGCAGATTTGACAAGTCGATATTATCACTTGCTGACTGAATTGAGTAATTATGGGGTAGCAACAACTCCAGCAGAGGTTGTCACAAAGTTTGCCGATGCACTGCCACCTCAATGGAATGGTTTCTTGGAAATCCTGAAATACAATGGCACATTGGCTACGACAAACATCAATGACTTCGTTCAGCTCTTGGAGAACAAAGATCAGGAAGAAACCCTAAAGACGAAAAGGGTTCCAGTGCGACAAAATCCTGATATGTATTATGGAGCTCCTAGCACTTCTGCAAGACCTGCTCCACATGCTCCAATTCAAACGACGTTTGTCACAAGCACAGATTTGTATGGAAATCCGATACAAGTTCCTGTTAAGCCAGCTTCAACCACAGACTTGTATGGAAATCCACTATAACCAGTTCCCCAGCAGCAAACCTAAAGGTCTTCTGTAGCAGCTGATTTGTACGGAAATCCACTACCAGTTCCACAACAAGCTTGTTATGGAAGCACTTCATCTGTCGGTCAGCCATCTAATCCAAATACTGTTCGGCTCGACACTTCGAATTTCTCGAAAGTAAGTGTTAAAGTAGCTAAGGATCATATGGAGCTACTAAACACATTGGTGAGCGCGTCTTATGGGTTGATAGCAGGTCAGATTTGAAACATCAATCTGACACAAGAAGATTATTAGCAGATCGATGAGGAGGAAATGGATATGATGGATATCAAGTGGGCTTTTGCTAGTGCGGTTAGGCGAGCTAAAGACTTCATGGAAAGGACTGGTAGAACCAGCTTGGAAAGCAAGAGAGATACCAAGTATGGGTTCGATAAACAATCAGTCAAGTGCTTCAATTGTGGTGAACGAGGTCACTTCAAGAGAGAATGTACCAAACCAGCTCAGCAAGGGAACCAGAATCCGTTCAGGAATCAAGGCAATCAAGGCAACCAGCAGAATCAGAATCAGGATCAAAACAGGAATAACGAGCGTACGTTGATGCCTGTGAACAATCCAAATCAAGCAGGAGCATAAAATGCCAACCAGGCTCTTGTGGTACAAGTCGATAAAGGTTGCGACTGATCGATTCAATTGGGAAGTGATGTTCAGGATAGAACAGCTTGTTTTGCTGAAGTTGTCAAGGATCTGAAACACACCAGTGGCGGAGAATATTCCGCCAGTGGTGAAGAATCATCTGAAGATGGAGACAGTTCTGGTTACAGTAGAAGCTCAGATGAAGAATCCTCAACTTCAGGAGATGATCATTTGGATGAAACGTCAAGTGTGTCAGTCGACGCAGATGTTGATGAATTGTTGGGAGAAGCTGCAGCAAGGAATGACAGAAGATCAATTCTGGTGGATAAAGCTGCTTATTCTTCTTCTTCTATTCATTCATCCTTTATGGCTAATGTCGGGAGTTCATCAAGTCAGGTATGTGTCGATAAACCAACTTCTGATAAATGTGTTAGTTTAGGTGATAAATTGTCGGACTTGAAAAACAAATATGATGATTTGCAAAGAAAGTATGACGTGACATATATCCACAATCAAAAGTTGATAGTGGATCTTTTGAAATGCAAAGAGGCTAACATGTTTTATGAAAACCATGAAAAAGAGTTTAAAAAGGTGGTTGAAAATTTAAGAAAAGATAAAACCGAGCTAATAAAAATGGTTTCAAGAAAACAAACTGACATAAACTGTTATATCAATCGTCTCGAAATCATGCAAAAAGAGTTAGCCTATGTAAAGTGTGACAGTGAGGCGATCCGGCTTAAGCTAGATAGTTATTCAAACTCTAGGTATGTGCTGGATCACATCATTGACATATAAAAAGAGAAAAAAGGATGTCACGTGCATTGGATACAAGAAATGTCCACCACCTGTTAGACAAAATTATGATGCAATGCCTGATGAGGATAATAGAACTTATTATGAGCAATCTGTTCCTTTAGACATTGAGGAATTTGCGACCGGACTTGGATACAAAAATGAAGTATCATCAGATTCGGATGTTTCAGCATTTACAAGTGCGTCAACTGCTGAACAAAATCAGGATCCTCCAGTCATTGATGAGGATGCTGATTCTTCAGATGATGAATCCGATGATATTGACTCAGCACAGTCTGATGCGGTAATCAAAGAAGAGGAGATACCTCTTGAGAATCATATTCTATGTGATCCTCCCGCAAAACCTGCTAAGACTGTTCTGGTCGAGTCCACGTCTGCAAAAAAGTCAGAGAGTGTAAATTTGCTGTACACTCTTGTTGGTGATGATAAAATCTATTCTGACAAAGATTTTCCAATTAAAAATGTAAATCAATCTTTATTCAGTAAATTTTTTGAAGATTCGACAAGTAGGTTCTTGGGAAAGTCGGGTTCACACGTTGTGGTCACACAGTGCCATCCGATTCCAAAGGCTGAAATTCGAAAATAATATGGCAATCAGAAATTACCAACAGTGAAAAAGCAGCAAAATCATACCAAACCAAATGGTAAATCAATGACTCAAGGTCGAAAGGAACCGAACCAAAAGAAGAACAAAAAGGTGAACTTTGTGAAATCAAAGGGAACGGACAAATTGGAAACTTTTGCATATAAATCTAACTTAGATCATGTCAATCAAGTTAAATTCTTGAAAAGAAATGAACAAAATAGTTCAAAACCAAGTACCTCGGGATCACAAAGTTCATCAACAAGATAGTCACATGTTACTTCGGGGTTTGTTGAACGAAGATCATATTTTGAGTGTGGTGAAATTGGACACATTATTCGAAATTGTCTGTATCTTCATAAACTAAAAGCCAAAGTTGATGATCCCTATGAACAAAATTACCGAAAGCGACCTGTTTCTTCAAAACAAGATCCCCGCCTTGTAAAAGAAAGGGAAAAGAAACAGAAACGCCAACAAGTCAAGGTAATTGAAAAGGCAATTAAAACCGACGTGGTTCACAAACAATCTGTTTCAGTTAAACCAGAAATTTCTAAAACTTCAAACAATCACGAAGTTAAGATGTCAAAAATTCAAACTTGTAAAACACCACAGACTTGGAAACCAAAAAAAGTTACTAATTCAGGGGGAGCATCACAATTTCCAAACCATCGAGAAATTGAAATAACTTTTATCGATGAAAGCGGAAGACCCAAGACCACAAAGGCTTGAGTCCCCATCTCCAACTAATCATGTGAGTTCATGTGCAGGGTGTTCCAGGAGGAACTTTAAGCAGTCATTGGATTGTTGATAGTGGGGCATCCAGGCACACGACATGCGACATGAAGCTTCTCTACGAAGTCAAATCTATTAGAGGAGGTTATGTTGCTTTTGGTGGAGATAAAGGCGGATATATTACTGGTGAAGGAATGGTATCCAACGGGGTTGTAAGCTTTGATAATATCAACTTTGTGCAACAACTTGATCACAATCTTCTCAGCGTTTCACAAATCTGTGATAAGCAGTTTTCAGTACACTTTGATGCAAATGGATGTTATGTGCTGAAACCCGGTTTCAAGATTCCTAAAGAATGGATTCTCTTATCTGCTCCAAGGATAAATGGTTTATATGTCCTTGATATGAGCCAAGCTATTACAACATCTGCACAAGCAACTTGTTTCGTTACCAAAGCCACAGAAAAAGACTCAATCTCTTGGCACAGACGGATGGGTGACATTCACTTACGAAAAATGAATCATTTGGTGTCGAATGAATTAGTGAATGGTGTTCTTCTTAAAAACTTCCATCTTCAAGACGTCTGTGTTTCATGCCTAAAAGGAAAGCAAAGCAAGAAGCGACACCCGACTAAGAAGATCAACACGGTGGTCGTTCCGCTTGAATGTTTGCACATGGATTTGTTCGGTCCTGTCAAGTATAAAAGCATTCGGAATGATCAATACTGCCTCGTGATAACAGATGACTATTCAAGATTTTCTTGGGTGGCGTTCATGGCTCACAAGAGTGATACTTTCGGTATTATCAAAAACTTGATCATTCAGATTGAGAATTTGTATACCTTGAAGGTTAAACGGATTCGCAGCGACAATCGAACATAATTTAAAAATCAAGCCATGGAGGAGTTCTGTAGATCAAAAGGTATTCTTCACGAATTTAGTACGGCTTACACTCCTCAACAGAATGGCGTCGCTGAACGTAAAAACCGTACATTAATCGAGACTGCTAGGACGATGTTGGTAGAGTCACAATTGCCGATTCCCTTCTGGACTGAAGCTGTGTCCTCTGCTTGTTATACATTGAACCGAGTCCTTACATTCAAAAGACACAACAAGACCTGCTTCGAGCTTCTTCACAAACGGAAACCAGATTTGTCATATCTTGAACCGTTTGGAGCTCCTTGCACAATGATCGATCCTAATGGAAAGTTTGGGGCAAAAGCTATTGAAGGTTACTTTCTTGGGTATGCTACCCCTAACTTAAGAGTCTGGAATCTAGAGACTAAAAGGGTCGAGGAATGGTCTGAAGTCAGAGTACAAAGGCACACATTGCCACTCAAATGTCCAGGTCAACCATGGAAGTTTGAGTACGATGACTTTTTCAATTCGATCAATATTCATGAAGTCGAAGAAAGTGTTGCGGCAAGGATGTTTTTCGAGAGTGACAACGCAATAGATTCACCGTTGGTTCGTCCAATTATTGTCAACAATCAAGAACCAACTTCAGTGAACAATAATGCTCTCGACAATGAGGATTTTCACGATGCTACCGAACTGAAGGAATCTTCAGAGGGTGATGAATTTCTCGATACAGACCAAGAAGCTGTTCATGGTACTTAAGAGGCTACACCTCCAGTGGACGCCCCTAAAACAGCTGAAGCTACTGCATCATCCTCTTCGCCAGTTTAGGGTATTGAATTGGTTGTTGATCTCAACCTCAACAATCTGGGTACAAACATTCCAGTTCCGGAAAACCCTAAAACAAGAATTCACAATACCCATCCTCAACAAAACATCATCGGTGATGTACAAAGTGGCGTTCAAACGAGAAGCATGTTGCGAAACGACAACAATGCAGGCTTGTATGCGGCGATTCGAGAATCTAGTCAACAAAACGATTGGTCCTTCACGTGTTATGTCTCACAAGAAGAACCAAAATCTATTAAAGAAGCTTTGAAAGATAATTCTTGGGTTGAAGCTATGCAGGAAGAACTGCAACAATTCCAGAAGCTAGGTGTCTGGAAACTCATTGATAAACCTGAAGATTACAAGAAGATTGGTACCCGTTAAGTTTATAAATGCAAAAAGGATGACCGTGGAGTAGTTATTCGAAACAAAGCAAGGTTAGTCATTCAAGGTTTTCGTCAGATTGAAGGGATCGACTACAACGAAGTTTATGCACCGGTTGCACGTCTAGAAGCTATTCGGATTTTTCTAGCCTATGCTTCCTTCAAAGGATTCAAGGTCTACCAAATGGACGTGAAAAGTGCATTCTTACATGGTGTGGTTGAAGAAGAGGTGTATGTCGAACAGCCTCCAGGTTTTGAAGATCCTATTCATCCCGATCCGGTTTGGTTGCTCAACAAAGCTCTCTATGGTCTACATCAAACACCTCGAGCTTGGTATGCAAACTTATCTAATTATCTGCTGGAGAATGGATTTCGCAGAGGTCTTATCGATTGCACTCTTTTCATCAAAGAACAGGATGGAGATCTTCTATTGGTACAGGTATATGTGGATGATATTATTTTTGGTTCTACTAACGATGTTTTGTGTAGGAATTTCGAGCGTGTTATGAAGGAGAAATTTGAAATGAGCGCTATGGGGGAGATGACTTTCTTTTTGGGCTTGCAAGTGCAACAAGTGAAGTCTGGGATATTCATCCATCAGACTAAGTATGTCAATGACATCCTGAACCGATTTCAGCTGTTTGACACATCGCCCATTGGTACCCCACTGCAGCAAAATCATGGAATTCATCCAGACTTGAAGGGTGAAGTTGTTAGCTCCTCATATTACCGCGCTATGATCGGATCTATTATGTATCTCATAGCATCAAGACCAGACATAATGTACCCAACATGCCTGCTTGCTAGATATCAAGTAAACCCGAAGGCCTTACATCTTGCAGCTGTAAAAGGATTTTTCGTTATTTGAAGGGTTGCCCTGACACCGGTCTACAGTACCCCAGGGATAATAACTTTGACTTGATCGCTTTCAGTGATTCTGATTTTGGCAGATGGAAAATCAACAGAAAATCCACAACGGCTGGATGTCAGTTTTTAGGAAATCGCCTAGTCACATGGCAGTGCAAGAAGCAGACTTGTGTCGCTACATCAACATGCGAAGCTGAATACATTGCTGCCTCAAGTTGTTGCTCCCAAGTCCTGTGGATCCAACAAAAAATGCGCGACTACGGTTTTGAATTCCTAACTACTCCTATTTTCGTTGATAATTATGCTGCCTTACAGATCACTAGAAATCCTATGCAGCACTCAAAGACCAAACACATCGAAATTAAATATCACTTCATACGTGATTGCTTTGATAAAAGGCTTATCGATGTTGCTAAGGTCCACACCGATGACCAAGGTGCCGACCTTTTTACCAAAGCTTTTGACAAATCACGATTTGACTTTTTATTATTGGTAAACAACATTAAGGTCAAGCCAGAGTAAAACCGACGACGGAAAATTGTTTTTGTAAATATCTTTGTGTTTTTAATTTATAATATTTTTTACATTTTAGGGGGAGTAAATCCAAATTTGAAAAATTCAAAAACATCGAAAATTTTCAAAACATAAAAACAATAGAAAAACAAAAATGAGTTTCCTGGCGAGCAAAAGAGAAAATGATAGTACATCAGTGGTCTGTCCAAACCTCTTTAAACCTTAAATGAAAAATGTTAAGCAGCTCTATATGAGATGTATCGGTAGGCTCACAATCATTTTAAAGTGTGCAGGGTGATATAAACTTAAATCGACTGAAGACTGTGTGGGAACCGCTCATTGGCTTATGGTCTTAGTACCGAAATTTCGTTTGAGAGATTGTCGAGGTTCTGAGATATGTGGTCTTTATGCTGTTTATCATCTGGGTATCATGGTTGTTTCTTTTGCCGAAATATAACGGAGACGAAGTCTAGATCTTCCATGATACAATACATACATGTACATACTGCATACGACCTCAATAAGTGATCAACATTCACATGTCCACAAAATAAGTGATAATATATCACATTTATCCGGGAGTCAAGTTCGTCTCCTTGCTGTACGTTTGTACTGACCTGTTCACGGACTTGCTCCTGTGCCCTCATGCATCTGAAAATCAAGTTCCTCATCAATAAGTGATTCTATCACATAGGGCTTGTTTTCAATCCAAAATAAGTGAGTATCTCACATTTTCATATACGTCAAAACAGATGATAAATGGTATACTCACCAGTAAGATGAACTCTTGTGCATACCTTGATACGGGAATGTGTCGTGTGTGGATGACCACCGGTCGGTAAGTATAAATCATACACTAATCGTATCCCCTCGCCATGATTACATCTGATAAGTTGAGTTTAAGTGGACAATAATTCCGATAATTGTTATAGGATGCTTATCTAAATGTTAACTAATTGAACAACAAGAGCGTTTTGGTGTGACCGTACACTGATATGATTCTCTTACCCTCGAAACTCGCAAAAAGAATGTCTGTAAATATTTATTTAATGCTTTCAGTTTCTACATCTTTGTATATATTTATTTACTGCTTTCCGTCTTTAAATTTGACGTATTCATAATTCCAAAAAGATTTTAGGTGTGTTTTAATATAAATTTTATAAAAGCCAAAAAGATTTTATTTCTAATTTCTTATGATTACCCGATGTTGGAACTCGAGTCTTCGTTACCTGAAACCTGAACGAAAACCAAAACGACTGATTCTTCATAAACGGTCGAAATTTGCAAGTTTTGAAAGTTAAAAGACTAAAATTGAACAATTTTTTAAACTTTCAAACTGTCGGACGGTAGTTGAAAACATGGTCACATGTGTGTCGTTTGTTTATGTTAACTATATTCCAAGCAGTTGTTCTCATTACGTGTTTAGCTTTCTTGTATGTGTAGATACGAACGTGATAGAAGACTAGCTTCAGAATGAAGACACGACATGGAGGCACTCAAAAGATAAAGATGATCGAGTTGCCGCTGACCTATCATCAACACCACAAGGATCTAAAAAATTGAAGATCAAAAGATTCACGAGCATAACTCAAGGGAGAGCTTATGTTAAGGGGGAGTTTGTTAACACACTTCCTAAATGAAATGGGGAGTTTGTTGATACACTTTCTACTTACGACACGTGAAGACTTTGAAGATCCACCGACATAAAAGACATGGAAGATGAACCCTAACGAGTAGCGTCCAAGGGGAGTTTGTTGATACACTATGTGGACGCAGCCCATTCGGTTCGTCATTGCTTCGAGTTGAAGAACAGGACTTGATATCCTCCATCCAGTCTCGATGATAAGTGCTGCTGAACTATCTTCTGTTTGCTGTATGTCTGCGACGAAAGCCCTGCTGCTGCTGACGACGAAACTTCCAGACCTGCTGCTGATGACGAAACTTCCAGACCTGCTGCTGATGACGAAACTTCCAGACCTGCTGCTGATGACGAAACTTCCAGACCTGCTGCTGATGACGAAACTTCCAGACTTGTTGTTGTTGACGAAACTCCTACCTTTCCTGCATGGCGAAACTCCTAGTCTTCATACACATGACGAAACTTCTGTTATGACGAAACTCCTAGAAGTTTCGTCATCATGATCTTTCGCCATGAGGTTTCGTCAGCTCCTGAGATGTTTCATCGACCTGCATGAGGTTTCGTTGGCTGCTGTGCTTATATAAACGGCACAACTGAAGACAAAGAACAAGTGATAGACACAGAACCGAGTGAACACAGAGCACAAGTGAGTGAACCAGAGAGAGTTGTGAGAGCATAATATTCTGTAAACATTGTAAACGAAACTTTCTGGTGTTAATTCAGTGATAGTTAAACATTAAATCTTTGTGTCTCGTGTCTATTTTAATCTCGGTTTGCTTTCCCGGTTGGATTCCGCACAACCGGGTCAGTTCGTATACAAGGATTGGACGACTAGATCCTCCGCTAGTTGGACCTACACCAAGCCTTCAGTGCTGTCCAGCTGTCTTCTATTTGGCTTTCACATTTTGTTACCTGAAACGCGTTTAAAAACATTTTGTTAGTTGGAAATACTGGTGAGTGAATCCCAGTTTAATCAAGATAGGTAAAACCGTTTACAGCATTGAGGGCGGTCGCACAATTACATTTGTTTATTTTCTACTTTAATTACCACCCACGGTACTGTCAACCCGACTTGTGGTCATGTTACTACTCACAATGTAGTAACAAATTTTGTCTACAAAACCCCAACATACCGACAATAATTGTAGAATACAAATACTCAATCACTGTTTAATATAATGTAAAACATTTGAGGTTTTGTAAAAACAGTTTGCGAAAAGAAGGATTACTCACATTGCTATCTTTTGGTTTTCCTTTGTGATTTCCTGGTGATTATCTATTAATTACACAATGCAAATGCAAATGCAAATGCAAACGCGTTCGTATAATAACCCAATATTTACATTAGTAATACCCTCCTCGAGACAGAACTCCAACGACTACGTCGGGCAGAGCCTCGACAGCCGTTACAGAATTCTAGATCAATCAGGCAACGTATCAAATACGCAACTGGGGGGTTATGATACTTACAACGAGGCAAGACTTCGTTATTTAGGGGGTATTATGCCCAGTATTATAATTGCTATGCAGAATTTTAGAGAGATCGAGATATTGAACGATTTGTGAACTGAGGCCGATGATCTCTATTTATAGTGCTGAAATCTGAGTCTCTCGCGCCCCGCATAAGCCGAAGGCTTAGCCTTCGCGGCCCACGACATAGGGGTAGTAGGGCCTAGCTTGGTCGACTCAGATCACTAGCCTTCACACGCGTTGTGCCACGTGGCACCTCTGGGTGCGGCCTGGTGGTTGATCTGTTGCGGCCCGCGTAAGACGAAGAGGCGGTCTTTGCACCCCGCGAGCTATTCCCAAAAAATGTTTTTATTTTATTTTTAATTATATAAAGGTATTTAGGGTTAAATTTTGTATATAGGGTGTATTTTAGGACATATAAGGACGTTATAAATATATTAGGGGTGTCGGAAATGTCTTTGGAGGGTTGCTATAAGAACCATTCTTTTAGCTTGTCTTATCTTTAGTTCTAGGTATTCTTCTTACACTAGATTAGGGATGAGCAAATGGTACCAAGTAACGGTACCGAATTTACCGAGTCGGGTACATTTTCGGTACCTATTCGGTACCGACTTTTGACATTTTCTGTACCAGTTCGGTACAAGTATTTACCAGTTTTTACACTAGAATACCGGTACCATACCGGGTATATTCGATACCGGTACCCACTTTTGGGGATTTTCGGTACCGGTTTGGTACCGAACGGGTACCATGCTCATCCATACACTAGATGGCCTTGGAAGGTTTACAGATGGAAGAGATGATGATGATGATGATGATGATGATGATGGTGACGGTGGTGGTGGTGGTGGTGGTGGTGGTGGTGGTGGTGATGATGTGGGGAGTGATGATGTTATTGTTTTAGTGGAGAGTGTTTTGATGGGTGAGGTTATCATTTTTTTTTCTAGTTTGAGGGATAGGTGGTAGTGAAGTGGTTAGTGGTGTTGTTGTAATATTTGTTGGTAATTTTAAAATGCCAACAGATGTTTGAAATGCAGCAATTTGGGATGGTTGGGCAATGGTTTGAGTTAATTGAGTAGTGGTTTGTGAAACTTTAGCCTTTTTAGTTGGATTTGCTGGTGGAAGGTTCCTGAGGTTATCAATACTTTCCCCCTTTTTGGCATCATATGAAGGATACATGGGAATTGGAGCAGTGCAATAGCTTGAAGAAGATGATTTTTGATGGCTTGAATTTCTGCTTGTGTATCATTGAATCTTGCATCAACCATATTTCTAATCATTTCCATGTAGATATTGTGGGTGGCATCTGCAGATTGCTTTTGTAATTGAAGATCGCATGGAACCAAACTTTTTCAGCAAGTTCTGCATTTGTTAGAGTAGGCTTAGAGTTTTGTACCAATATCTTCATCATGTCTTTTTTCTCAACCACCGAAGATTCTATATCGAGCACTCTATCCATCAATTCTTTGTATCTTAATTCATCACCTAAACTAATAGGATCATCTGAATTCTCACCAGAGTTGGTTGTACCTAGTTTTGAACTAGGTGCCCCTTTTTCTTGGTACTAGGACTTCCAACTGTTATAAAGTGTACTATTGTAGACTCGACAATTGTTGCCTTCAAGGAGGTCTTAGGAATGTAACTATTGTTCAATTGTGAGACTGTTGTCTCTATAGTTGTAGTAGTTGTCTCTCTTGAAAACTTTTCAAGTGTCTCGTGAGACACAAGAGATATAGCCTCCTCTGCTTGTGGGCTAGCACTGATTCCAGGACTTGCCTTAGTCAGTTGTTGAGTTATACTCTATGTGACTTGTTGTTGAGAGGAACTAGGTATATGCAAGTCAGGGTTGTCAAGTGCATCAAGCAATGGTTTTATGGTAGATAGGACAAGTGTAGTGGGTGGTGATGGTGTGAGAAGAGAAGCAGTCCTGGAAGAGGGGCTTGGGAAGAAATGCTCAAGTGAGTCATCTCCATCTTGATGTGGGTCTCATGTGCTTACAACACAATCCTTTTGTGAGGTTATTTGAGGAGTTTGGATAGGTTGAGATGTTTGCATTTGTGAGTCATCCGCCACGGGTAGGGGTGTGACATACTCATAGTGTGTAAACTACATTGTAACATGATGTACAACTTAACGTTCAATGTAGTATCTTTATAAACAATGGGTTTGTGCCAGAGGTGTGTATGTTGCATCCCTTTTGTTTCCGCTGCTAGTTGGGGTGTGATATCAATAATAAATTATGTGGCTAAAACTGTTTTAAAATATTATAAAGGACCTGTAGCCACACATTTATCAAATGTGTAACAGGGCGGTTTGGGCATATATGTGGCCAGCCGTAGCCCTTTTTCAAGAAGTGTCTTATGTCTTGTTTTCCATTTGTAGCTTGCTAATGAACTGATCCATAGTTGCAATATTTGAACCCGACGTCCATCTGATTAAGATGAAACCTTTCCCTGGATGGGTGTATGTGTGTCACACATAATGCATTTGGCTTCATCGTATCGAAGACTTGCAGGAACGAACTTGATTTACGCATAGTAAAATACAAAGAGTATTTCTAAAAAAAAGTGGATAAATTCCTAAACTAGTAAACTAATACAATAGATTCCTATAATTTGGATTTTCTAAATTCGGGAGGTTTACTAATTTCAAAATTATAAATTGACTAACAAATCTTGAAAATAAAACAATAAATAGACATGTAAGTTATGCTAATCGGTGATCCACGTGTTTTAGGCTTAAAAAGAAAAGTACCAAAGATTGGGAAATTTGGAAGGAAATTGTGGGAAATTCTTGATTGCAGAAACCCGAGAGCTTTGAATCAAGGACTTCAGGTCTTATATCTTGACGTAACACCTGTTTGGCACATGATGTAGTTTCTCGATACCTTTTCACCTATTTCTATGTCCATGTACCTCTAATTGTAACCTAAGTTTTGTCCGTTTAGGGTTTAAGTCATATCTATCATCTTTATTTATCTAGTTGGTCCAGATAAGAGTGCCAACTCTTGGATCAGCTTCTCGTCACTCTCCTTTACATGTGAAGAATCTCAAGTTCTTAGGATAATCAGCAAGTTCTCATGATTATTGTTTGTAGATGTCACCTACATTGAAAGCACATAAATTGACATGCTTTTTGGGAGGCGCACAACATATTAATATTAATCTTTGGAACAATCAAATATCGAGCTTGTTGTAGGTGCCAACCATAATATTGTCACCAACTTCAAAAGTCTTGACACGCCTATGCTTGTTTGGTGTTGTTTTGTACTTGATGTTTTGACTCCTCGATCTTTTATCTGATTGCGTCATGAGTAGCCTGCGTATCTTCAACTAGATTACTGGCCTTGTCTACTTTTCCTGGTAGACTGACTACATCTACCATATGAAGAAATGAGTGTTTATAGATAAACGAAAAGGGTGAACCTTTTATAGAGGGCTGTGAACCACACTATTATAGGCAAATTCAGCTTGGGCAAGTGTTGCATCCCTCCTATTTGGCTACTACACACAGACAATGAATCATATTACCAAGTGTGCGATGGAGCATCTTTATTTGACCATTTGGTTTGTGGTTTGACGCTGATTGTTGATGTAGTCACCACCCTCAAAATTTTCATGACCATTACAACCAAATGCGATCATGGTATGTAGTTCTTCAATAGATGTGAGTATTTTGTCAAACTTAGCAATGCGATCATCCATTTCTCTCCACGACCCTTCTACTCCACCCGTGCACCATTTTTAGTTGATTGTTGAACTCCTCCATCATTGGCAAACAAGTTGCTAATGAGCTTTGATACCAACTGAGCTCTGATACCAACTGATCGACATAGAGCAAAAGCAAAAAAACACATAAAATAATTTTCAAGAAAAATTGTTGAAATTATGAAAGAATAAAGTACTACACCATGTGCCATACGATAGGCTAATTCTTAATTTGATAGGTTTGCCAACTTTTCAAAATTACAAATTACTGATAAATCCAGATATTAAAGCTCTAAATAGACGCATAAATTGTGCTAATAAGTGATCTACGTTTTTAGGCTAAAAAAAGGAAAATACTGATAGCCATATTGGGAAATATTTTAATTGGCGAAATTGGAGTTTTAAATCCAGAAATTTGGGTCTGAGAGTTGGGCCAAACCATGGCAGTTCCAAAAAAACGTACTTCAATATCAAAAAGCGTATTCGTAAAAATATTTGGAAAAGGAAAGGATATGGGGTGGCGTTAAAAGCTTTGTCATTAGGGAAATCTCTTTCTATCGGGAGTTCAAAAACTTTTTTTGTACGACAAACAAATAAGTCCTAATATATCAGAATATGGCGTTTGCAACATGATCTGATCCGTCGAGACCTTTACATTCGTTCGTAATGAGCCTCGTAACTCCAATCGTAGCCCAACTGTAGGTCCCGATTCTCGGAGGATCGATACGAAACCAAATCACTCGTTTATCACAAACACGGTCACGAGTGCGGAATCCCCGTGACGATGCCAAACCAAACACAGACAGTATGAAAAGCACAGAATAACCAATGAATCACAGTCAATTGATTAGATGAGAACAAAGGTTCAAACAGATACACACAGTTTGAAGTAAATCTCTCAGAAGGTTATGCTCTCATGGTTTCAGTGTGAAACTATGAGGTGTTTATATAGGCAGCAAGTCACAAGTCATGACGAAACTTGAAAGAGGCATGACGAAACTTCATAGGTTGACGAAACTCCTAGAGTTTCGTCACTTAGCATGGTGAAACTTAGAGTTTCATCACAAGGGAGTTTCATCATGGTGAAACTTAGATGAAACATGGGAGTTTCGTCATACAAGAGCTCGACGAAACTTGGAGTTTCGTCGAGGGCTGCCAAACAAGATATGCTGCAAACTGTTAACAGTTTGCTGCAGACCGATATAAACACACAAACAGACATAAACCAAGTATGCAACATGCATTGTTCATTTATACATTACATTACAAACGAGACAAACTTGTCGAACCCAAGTAGGATAGGAGGATATCTGACTTGGTCTTCATTCCGTAAAAGTGTCGAACCGAACGTGCCGCGTCCACACAAAATGTATCAACAAACTCCCACTTAGACGCTGATGTGATGGTTCGTCTTCCATGTATTTCATGTCGGAGGATCTTCAAAGTCTTCACGCGTCGTAACTAGAAAGTGTATCAACAAACTCCCATTTCATTTAGGAAGTGTGTTAATAAATTCCCCCTTAAAATAAACTCTCCATTGAGTTATGCTCGTGAATCTTTTGATCGTCAATTCTTCAGATCCTTGTGGTGTTGATGAAGGGTCAGCGGTAACTCGATCATTTTTATCCTTTGAGTGCCTCCTCGTCGTGTCTTCATTCCAAAGCTCGTTTTCTAACAGGTTCTCTTTGCCTTTAGGTGATTTGATTGTAGCATCTGCACATACAAGAGAGCTAAACGCGCAATGAGAACAACCGCTTAGAATATAGTAAACATAAACAAACGACACATACGTGACCATTCTACAATCAACTACCGACCGACACAGTTTGAAAGTCTAAAAAATGATCAATTTTAGCTTTTAACTTTCAAAACTCGTTAACTTCGACCATTTATGAAGATGCAATTGTTTTCCGGCTTATAATCAGGATTTTGGGTAGAATAGACTCGAGTTCCAACATCGGTCAATCAAAAATAAACTAGAAGCAAAATCTTTTTGGCTTTTATAAAGTTTATATTAAAACACACCTAATATCTTTTTGGTATTTTTCATTTTTCAAATGTAAAGACGGAAAGCAGTAAATAAATATATACAAAGATGCAGAAACTGAAAGCATTAAATAAATATTTACAGACATTCTTTTTGCGAGTTTCGAGGGTAAGAGAATCATATCAGTGCACGGTCACGCCAAAACGCTCTTGTTGTTCAATTAGTTATTAACATTTAAATAAGCATCCTATAACGATTATCGGTATTGTTGTCCACATAAGCTCAACTTATCAGATGTAATCATGTTTAGGGGATAGGTTAAGGTATGATTTATACTTACCGACCGGTGTTCATCCACACACGACACATTCCCGTATCAAGGTATGCACGAGAGTTCATCTTACCGGTGAGTATACCGTTTATCATCTGTTTGACCATATAAAAGAATGTGAGATACTCACTTATTTTTTATTGAAAACAAGCCCTATGTGATAGAATCACTTATTGATGAGGAACTTGATTTTCATATGCATGAGGGCACAGGAGCAAGTCCGTGAACAGGTTAGTACAACGTACAGCAAAGAGACGAACTTGACTCCCGGATAAATGTGATATTTTATCACTTATTTTGTTTGGACATGTGATTGTTGATCACTTATTGAGGTCGAATGCAATATGTACACGTATGTATAGTATCATGGAAGATCTAGACTTCGTCTCCGTTATTTTTCGATAAAAGATACAACCATGATACCCAGATGATAAAACAACATAAAGACCGAATATCTCAGAACCTCGGCAATCAATCAAACGAAATTTCGGTACCAAGACCATATGCCAATGAATGGTTCCCACCTGATCTTTAGTCGATTAAGGTTTATATCGCCCTGCACACTTTAAAATGATTGTGAGCCTACCGATACATCTTATATAGAGCTGCTTATCATTTTTCATTTTAAGTTCAGTTCGAAGAGGTTTTGACAGACCACTGATTTACTATCATTTTCTCTTTTTCTCGCCAGGAAACTCATTTTTGTTTCTCTATTGTTTATGTGTTTTGAAATTTTTCGATGTTTTTGAATTTTCAAATTTTTGGATTTACTCCCCCTAAAATCAACAAACTATGATAAATTTTAAAAACACAAAGGTATTTACAAAAATGATTTCCCGATGTCGGATTAACTCATGTTTTACCTCAATGCCGTTTACCAAATTTTATTTAATCAGAAATGATTTATCGAATTTTGGAAAAATCAGTTGGCATTGTCGGTAATCGGTGTTGACTATGACAACATTGACGAGTTTCATAGTGAAACAATCACGTGTGAGGTGATATTCGAGTTCAACGTGTCAGGTCAAAGAGTGCTGTACGAGATGATAATAATTCATAAAGCAGCTTAAATATCGACAAGGATAGGAGAGATTAGAAATTCAAAACCGTATCCTGCAACTGCTTCGTGCATTGCCAGGAATCTGAGCGCTCTCCTAAACTGGATATCCACCCGGTGTGGACTTCAAGGACGATTATGCAGCTACTTCAATAAACCGAGAAATCCTTTCACAGCAACAAGATCATAAACCTTTGGGTCTGGCTGGTCTTCCACATTGCACCAGCGAAGGTCTTTGACTTTCTCTTTGAGAAGTAGTGTGCGGTTGTTCAATCCATGCCAAGGCATCCGCACACCCTGTTGGTTTGTTCAACAAACACATTTTCTTCAATGACACCGCGAAGAAATGTACACTGCACGTTCATTTTGTTGATTTTGAACTTCAGACGTGCTGCAGGTGCGTACATTTTGATTGAATCTATCCTGGGGACCCGATTAAAGCCTTTAACAATCAAACTTAGAATTGATTTCCATTTTGTCGTAGCTTTCAATTTCTTTCATCAGACAATCTTCTTTTCCTTATCTCTCTCCATCACATGCAACAACTCCTAGATATGATGATGTGTCGGAGCCGCATGTCGCCAATCTTGTGCATGGATGCCCCACTATCAACAATCCTAAGACTATCAATAGTTCCTCCTGGAACATTCTGCACAGTCATTCACAGATCAGTTGAGGATGGGGACCCAAGCCTTAGTGGTCTTGGGTCGTCCCTGAGCATCACGAAAAGTGATCTCGATTTCCTGATGATTTTCAAACACAGCACCTCCCCCTGAACTTTCGCCTGTTTTAGCTTTCGAAGTTTGTTTTTGTTTACCAGTTTGATTCTTATGAAAAGATTTTGAAATTTCTGGTTTTAAATTTTGTGATGAACTTGGTTCCCTTTTAACAGATTTGACTTCAGATTTTAAAGCCTTTTCAACTGCCTTGACATTTTGACATCGTTGTTTAGTTTCTTGTTCTTTAACAGTTCTTTTATCATGTTTTGGTGAAACAGGACGACGTTGTGGGTGAACCTTTTCAGGTGGTGCTCTCTCAACAAATTTCTCTTTGGGAGTGTTAGTACAATTTTTAATGATGTGTCCAAACTCCCCACACTTAAAACACGTTCTCCTTTCCCCAAACTTAGGAGAATCTGATCGACGAACAGATGTTGAACCTGTAGAACCTGAGGTACTTGCTTCTTCATCACACCCATTTGTATGCTGAGTGTAATTGTTTTGACTGTTATGTTTTAAAATCTTGACTTGTTGCACAAAATCGGTGTTTGATTTGTTTTCAAAAGTCTCAATTTTATCCGAACCCTTCGATGCTACAAATTTGACATTACTGTTTTTCTTCTGATAACGAGCTCCTTTTGTTTCAAATTTAGATTGAGAAACGTTAGACTTTTGAGCTCGCCTTTCTGGTTGTTTACCCTTAGCAGCAATAGGTTGTTGCTTTGTCGGTTGTTTTTGTTTTCCAAATTGTTTTCTGATTTCACCTTTTGGAATTGGATCACATTGAGTTACAACAACTCATGGGATCGTTTTTCCCAAAAACTTGCTTGTGTTATCTTCAAAAACTTTATCAATCGAAGATGGATTGACATTTATAATTGGAAAATCATTATCCGAATAAATTTTAGCATCACCGACCAAAGTATACAACACGTTATTGCTCTTAACAGCAGGCACACATTCCTTGTCATCCTTGACATCCTTGACAGGATTAATCACTTGTTTTGCAATAGGTTGCACAGCAGGAGTAGGAGGATCATAAAGAATGTAATTCTCAATAGGAATTTCTACTCCTTTCATCTTGTCAAGTGATTCATCCAGGTCACTCACATCTGATTCATCATCAGATGAATCATATTCCTCAATAGTTGGAGGAATTTGATTTATCGATGCTGAATTTCCTGTTTCTATAGATGAGTCACTCGAGGAACTGTCCGATTTGAACCCTAATCCTGTAGTAACTTCCTCATAATCAAGAGGCACAATAGGTTCAAAACAAGGCATATCCTCTTCATCGGGCATTCGAGTATAGTTGTGTCTCAAAGGGGGCAGACACTTCTTATACCCAACACCTTTCTTGTTTCCTTTCAGTTGTTGAGTGCCTATGATATGGTCAAGCACATATCGGGAGTTAGAATAACTCTCCAATTTGAGCTTCATTGCATCATGCTCGCATTTGGCAACAGCTAGCTCTTTCTTTGTTTCCTCAATGATATTAATGTAGTTATTAATACCAATTTGTTTGTTGAAAACAGTTTTTGTTAATTCGGAAACACTTTTCTTTAAAGTTTCAATTACATCCTTAAAATCCTTTTCATTTCGAGCTAAAGCCATGTTTGCCTCTTTGCATTTAGACAGCTCAATAACTAAACTTTAATTGTGACTATGGACCTTTTCGGATTCCACTTTCAAATATGCACACATATTACATACACTAGGAGTAGGAGTATCGGAATTTACCTGACTTGACGAGGCTGAGACATTTGCCATAAAGGCAGTCTGATAAGAAAAAGATCCATCTTCATAAAAGAACTTCTCCATTTCCTTTGATGCGACAGCAACCTTCTTGATCAGAATAGATTTCTGACACTTTAACTCCTCAGCTTTCTTCAATAAATCATCAGCATTAGAATTATAACCACCCGAATTTGAGCTTTCTTCATCCGAACTCCCGCTATAACCCGAGCTATCGTCACTTTTAGAAAACTCTTCTTTGTGAACATGCTTGATGTGATTGATGATCTTTGCATAACATGCGGTTCCTCCTCTTTCTTGATCACCATCTCCAAACTGTATTGACCAGTTACATCCTTCATCAGCTTGAACGACTAGAGCCCGATTGGTGTTTGATGGCCCAGACTGGTCTCGGTTGGTGGTGTTGTTCACAACTACTATCCCTCTTTCATGGTTACCTTGATTTGCGTTGGAAGTACTTGTCTGACTTCGGAAGGGATTTTGGTTGCCTTGTTTGCTCGGTCGAGTGCACTCCCGTTTGAAGTGACCCTTCTTGCCGCAATTAAAACATGTAACAGCATCCTTATCGAAACCGTACTTCGTATCCTTTTTGCTTTCCAAGGTAGTTCTTCCTCTTCGTTTCATGAAATCCTTAGCCCTTCGAACAACACTCGCAAATGCCCACTTGATGTCCATTAACTCCATTTCATCACTGTCTATCTGTTGATAATCTTCATTGGTCAAACTAATGTTTCCAATTTAACCTGCAACCAATCCACAGTAGGCATTGAACATTGTGTTGAGAAGTTCCATATGTTCCTTTGCAACTTCTACACTGACTT